>JAINEB010000029.1:17505000-20005000 GCA_022840565.1 Eubasilissa regina | reverse complement strand
CATATAAAATCAATTAATATTGTTGGTTGCTACCGGGATTCGAACCTGGATCTCTTTCCAATCCGGGAAAGGTGCAATAACCGACACAGCTACAGCACACAGTACTTTTGATGATAAATTTTCGAACCTATATGTTACACTTTTCAAATTATTGCATCTATCGTTCCATTATTTGAAAGCCATCTATTATATCTGTCGTAATAAAAAAATATCGTATTTTTTTAGTTAAACTCATAATTGTCTACATGTAAAAAATGGCTAACTCGTTCTATCGTATTTTAATATCGCTTTTCAAATCAGCCGGAAGCAGTTTCGGAATCCAAACATAAAATATTATCAACCACTTTCACCCGCTGCGCTAAACCTCCAAACAAAACAATTTAATCCAAACATCAAACCCCTTACTCGCAACCGGGAGGGTATTTTGAATGCAAACAAACCTTCATCCCTCTTAACGGCCGAGTTTCAACGAGCCACTGTGGCGAAACCACCAAATCTCTATACTTGGTTTTTCAAGTTTTGCTTTAATTTTATTAATTAACACTATTTAAATACTCGTTATTTTTTAATAAATCGAGTAGCTGTATAAATACATATTTTTTTTATTTTTAGACAGATTTCCGACATAAATTTTTAATGTGCAAATTGGCAAGGATGACGCGCGACTGAAAGGGATAAAAGATCGATCTGCGGTCGGCGCGCCCTCTCGTTTCCGAACCGTTGTACGGAACACATTTAATATTAAATTATCCATTAACTTATAAACACTATTGTCACATAGTGAGATTGCGATACCCAATCCCGCACACTAAGAGGACACAATAGTGAATACATAGTAAAAACATAGATTTATCACTAAAAATAATCATAAAAATCAATCTATCCAAAAAATATTTAGTTACTCTATATATTCTCTTGCCGAGAGAATGCATAACCATTGTAATGCGTTAAACATTTAATTTTATTATTAATAAGCTTTATATGTTTAAGTGAGACATCTGTTATTACATATTAAAACCCACAATCTTTTATTTGCAATAAATCTAAAAAACTTTTAAGTAAATATAAAGTACAGAGAAGTTATTGAGTTAATAAATATTATTCCCATAGATAGATTTTTTATTCTGTTTATCTTTTTATATGATTTAATAATTTGCTTTAAATATTTTAGAACTACTTAAATTACTACTTTACAATAAAATGTTTTTCATTAAAAATGTGGACGAATATATCATTTTTTACCAAAAAAAAAGTTGTGTAGTTGCAATTTTGGAATATAGTTCTAAGGTATTTTTAAAACAAATTTAATTAATCAACTAGTGAGATGCACAATTTATCGAAAAATATTACATACCGGAATTCGAACCTGGATCTCTTACTGTCCGGAGAAAATAACCAATTCTTAAAATGATTTAAATGTACCGCTAGCCCGTGACATGTATGTCACGTTTCATTTCCGAAGAGCCACCCTTCATATTCTTCTAAGTCTTTAAATGTTTGCCTTGCCACCATTCCGGTACTGCTCTGTACGTCCTGGTAGTGATTTTGTTTTTTCTGGCAGTACTTACAGAGTGAACAGAGTGCAGGTGTTTGTAGAGTAATATAATTAAGAATTACTTAGCTATATTTTTTACGCAGGGTCCTGAAGAATAATTGTTTAATATTTGGTTTAGATCAGAAAACAGACAGACAGATATTCGATATTATTTATACTTGACTACCTACAGGAGGCACTTGCTGTTTCCGAAGTATATTTTTAAAACTCCATAGTCATGTATATTAAAACAAAACACTTATTTTTTTATACTACACAATTAATTTACTTGGGATGCGTCTCTCTTGTCTTATTGCCTTCTTATGTTATAAAATTATATGGCTATTCTTTTCTATATATTACAATTAATATAATTAAATTCTCATTAGTATTGAAACAAAATTGTTACTTAGAATAATTAGAATCGCGCATGAATAAAGTAATTACATAGAATTTCTCTAGTGAGACGGGCAGTCCAAACAGATTTTTACACAGTATTATATAGTTACGAATAAAATAAATAAATAAATATCTTTTCATCTCATACATCATCATCACACAAAAGTATATAGCTGTTTTTCACAATAGATTAACATTAATATAAATACATGTAGTTGAGTTAAAGTACTATATTGATAATGCTCTTACAAGGCGAAATGCGTCTCAAGTAAATTAATCGATCAGAATCAAAAAACAAGTGTTAGAAAATTACATATCTATTTCAATAGCCAGATTTTATAATTTATTAACGTCGTTCTGTTTATCCGACTTATCCTGTCTGCGTAGTCAATTGGAATATTTTTCATATTTTAGTTATGCTAATGATGGAGTCATTACTATTATTAAATTACGTAAATAGGTCACGCTTATATCCTAGCCACCAAATAATTAAACACAATAGCATCATTTTAGGATTATAATCATATACAAAATAATAGCGTGTACAAATTGTAATAGGTACATATTTATTATTTCAATATTTTTAATATTGGTGGAGTTTTGTCACTGGAATGTTGCTAAGTAGTTGAGAAAAGATTTATTTTTTAACAGTATGATTTATGAATTTAAAACACCTATTTATAAAACAATGTTCAAAAGTACAAACATAGTCTTACCCATGCTGACCAAAGACTTCCACGGTTTCCACAACTGCAAGGTAAATTCTGTAACAATAATTACACTCCCAGGGATACACTAACAATGGTTAGATTGTAATACTTACACGATGCAGTTGAAATTAATATTGATATATTTATAGCGTTCCGATAACATTGGATATTGATTATATTGTAGACTCGAATCAACTGTCAGACTTAATATATAATCATTAAAATATTGTACGTCTAGTGAAATGTGATGTGATAATTGTTTTCTTTCCCTTTGTCAGACTTTTACTGAAGAAGATATCATTATTACTTCATAATTCTTTAAAATATTCCGATGCGTTCACGACGCTGGACAAAATAATACTGGCGGTAATAATATTTTTTTCTTTTAAATATCAAAATGAAGATATTGGGGCATGGATTTGCGTTTCTTCATGTCTATTCATTTTGGTAGTCTGTGGACACAATCCATTCAATAGGGTTAGAAACTTGGTAACAATTTAATTTTTCCAGGAACACAATCTTTCCATAATTTTAATTAATATTGTTCCAAATTCGTAAAACGCACTATTGGCGCGCCTTTTAGAATAAGCCGCAATCGTTGTTATTGACACAATTTCGCATCCAAATTCTCATCCGTACATTTCCTCGCGCTAAACTTGTCATTGTGAATTGCGACCTTGACGACAGTAGACGTCAACTTTACTGAAATGTATTCAATCTCGACATCGCGATAGCATTCGCGGTGTGGACTTTCAGCTTCAGTGCGCCAGCAACGTATTTTGTGATATTGTGTTTTAATATTGTTTGTTTGTTTGTGATATTGTTTGTGTGTCGTGAGTGAACTTGTGACATCGCCGTTTTCAATTAGCTCATCTGCGTACCATTTGTGTGATGTCGACGGTGTCTGTGGGGATCACGAAGGCGTCATATTATATACAAGGTAAAATGAGCACCTTCCGAATCCCGGTTCCCGAGATCACTGGTCCTTCGACTAGAACCCCTCTCCCTTTATCGACCTCATTCTCTACCTATTTCCCTCACCTACTTTGCGGTGATTACGATTTACGACCGGAATTGTCGTATTATGCGACCCGGAGATCGCTTAATTCGTTCATTTAGATCCTATCGATCCGGATTTACAGTTCGAATTCAAATATATTTTTTATTTATTATCTTAGTTTTATTAACTACAATTGAGTTTAAAAAACATCTACCGGTTTCGGAAAACACTTTTCCTTCTTCAGGATGTCATAACTAACTAAAAATATAGTATTGTTTCTTCACCAGAATCTATTTTTAAATTTTTTAAAAAACAACAATTATTTAAAAAAATAAATTTAGTACCTAACTCAAATTACTGCTCAATACAAATTTAGTCGAATAATTTTTAGGAAAAATTTTTTTAGAATAGGACTCGTAGTTAAATTTAGTTGGCTGTTTAGAATTTCTTTATTTATCTCCAACGATTCCAAATTATTTAATTTGTGACCTACAAACACCCAACTAAATTTAACTACGAGTCCTATTCTAAAATTTTTTCCTAAAAATTATTCGACTAAATTTGTATTGAGCAGTAATTTGAGTTAGGTACTAAATTTATTTTTTTAAATAATTGTTGTTTTTTAAAAAATTTAAAAATAGATTCTGGTGAAGAAACAATACTATATTTTTAGTTAGTTATGACATCCTGAAGAAGGAAAAGTGTTTTCCGAAACCGGTAGATGTTTTTTAAACTCAATTGTGGTTAATAAAACTAAGATAATAAATAAAAAATATGAATCTTAACCACCAAGTTAATATTGCTAATTTTAAAAGTATCAAATATATTTATTATTCTAGTATCGTTTTCAACTCGTCCCAGGACGGGCGCGTAAGTAATACAGTTTCTGTAAAAATGTAATAATTTAAATATTATCTACCTACAGTAGGTACATTCATGTATTTTCAACTTTTATACGATGGCTTACTATTTTGAAAAATGTATCTTTAGAATAAAAACGTCAAGTATAATTTCACATTTTAAAGAAAATTGACACTTTACTTCTATGAAATATATCAGTTTACACACGTACGTGTGACACGTATAGAAATACAGGTAACCCCCGTTCATCGCGACTCCGGCGAGTACGGATTCGTTATATCGCGATCTTTTATTAAAAAAATATTTCTTTTTCTGTCTTTGACACATGCAAGGGATTGTCATTATGAGTGTTGCACGTTGCTATCTTTCTCGCTCACTCACAACATACACGTGCATAAACATGAGTGAGACAAAAGAACGCCGGTGTCCGGTACGGTATAATCTTAGCTGCAGTGTAAAACGCACTCTAGATGATATTCAGACTGTTAAAATCATACGTTTAACTCTTAACTAATGAAGAGCTGCAGGAAATGGACTGCCATACTATGTACCAAGAAAATGACGTCTCGGAACCTGTTTCCGTGCGAAAGTCAAAATCATTGAAAATACTCTTTCTCTTCACGATTGATTGTGGAGAGCATGGAGTTATTAGAAGAAAACGACAAAGATTATAAGCGAGTGAGTAGTGTAAAGGACTATTTGACAGTTATCGGCAAATTTTGTATAATAAACATAGATAAGCCAAACAAGGTAGATTTTTTTTTGCAAAATGGAATAAAATGAATGAATTGTGTTACTACTTGTGTAACTAAATTTAACTAGGAGTCCCATTCTAAAATTTTTTCCTAAAAATTATTCGAGTAAATTTGTATTAAGTAACAATTTGAGTTAGATACTCAGTTTATTTTTTAAACAATCAGTAAAGACACAACAACATATGTTTTTAGTTAGAAGAAGAAAATGGTATTTTTCGAAACCGGTAGATGTATTTAAACTCAATTAAGTGGTTAATAAAACAAAGTTAACAAATAAAATAATCTTAAATGTTTACCTGACACAAGTGTTGATGGCACCAAAAATACAAGACGTTTGCAGAAATCATAATGGTTGCACTAGATTATAATGGAAAATCGGCTAACACCCAATATTATTTTATAATTATGGTGAAGAAATTCAGCTAACTAAAATATTCCCTATAAGTACAAGATAAACCAAAATATCAATAAAATTTCTCAGCCACCCTATTTCTACATAAACAATCTACCAAAGTGCTATTTATTATTTTTTTAATTCGTTTAATTACAAAATTAAACGATTTTTTTTTTGCTCTTGAACATTTTAGAAAAACAGAGTTAACTGCTTTGCAGATTAAGGTATGGCATTGTTACAAGGGCCGATCTCTATATTCCATAATATTCAACCTTCTCTGTTTTATGACTGCATCCAAATATCATCATATTTGGTTAAGAATTTTTTTCACCGGTTATTGAAATACCGCCTTTACCACCCGCGAGTTCGGGCAAAATACGTCAACGAAACGGAACGATTTTAGAAATATAATATTTATGATCGCTGGGGGAACTGCTGAAGATGTAAACGGCAAAAGGCCCGAGAATATAGGGACGCTGAATGAGGATTATCGATAAAATGACGAAAGCTTTAAAGTATTTGGTCATGTATGGAAAATATCGGGAAAATATTTTTCAAATGTATTTTATATTTTGTCACGCATCGCCTCCCCGGCAAGTTGAGTTACTTAGAAAACCAGTGGCGATAAATGTATTGACATCATAATATAGAAAATATATATCAATTGGCATCCTGAAAGTAGACTGAATGCAGTGAAAATTTTAATCATAATTGTTGCCGTAATTATCCTTCAATAGATAGTCCTGGGTTTTCTATTTATATATTTTAATATTTTAATTCAATCCAAGTAAATAAAAATACACCAACCTTTGTGAAACTAGGCTTGTTGTATAAAAGCATAGATGCCGGAAGAAACAGGATATTCGGAAGGAGGTTTGCACTCACCACAATCCAGTTCTTCAGACACCTCCAAGGTGGACTGTAAATTTATCACTATCTTCGTCTAGGGTCCTTTAGAATACATTGTATAGACGCAACGCCTCAATTTAATAATATTCTTTGATTCACGAATTACCGCACCGCTTCAAGGTCGCCGTTCGACTGGACGGCGGCGTGCCGGGTGAGGAGAGAGAGGAGAGGGGAAGGCACAGTACATTATTTTCGTTCAAGAATAAATATATAATTAACCAATAAATATATGTCCCAAACAGGGCTGTTGAGTGCCGATAGTCGCTCTCCATCCAGTCTTGAATCTTCAAACTCTGCTGATCTCCGAAACTTTATATAACTAATAATCGAATAATTATAGACAAAATGTTCTTATATCACCGCCGTAAAATATATCCGTCCGATTCCGAAAATGTCTCTCAACAGAAGCAGTTTCGCTTTTATTTACTGTTTTTAAATCCACACAAATAGAATCCACATATTCAAACTTTATAACCAGACAAGTATAAAAAACGCGTAAACAATAAACAATAATTATATATCATTTCATTTAATATTTTTTTCTTCTATGTGAGTGTCGATACTCGTATACAGAGAAGGAGTATATAATTTATGTGTCTGCTAGTCTGTATACATATTTTTTGATTTCATACAGATGATTCTGAAAGAGAAAATTGTGTTTTCCGAAACCGGTTGATGTTTAAAAATCACTCATTGATATAAACAAAGTTAAATAATTCACAAAATAATAATTCATCACTTACATGTCAAACATTTCAGAATAGATAGTTGGTATTTACAGTACGTTTCAGTGCATGTGTCAAGTCTCGCTGTTAGTTTTTTGTCTTAACACTTATCTCAACACGTGTACATGGTATTGAGGTGTATCCCAAGTAAATAGCCGAGATTATCTAAACGCAGGTATCTCTATTCGTGCACATGGACGTCAAGAGAAAACCATAATGAATACATTAATATCAGAAGGCTGTAGCTACGCAAAAATCTGTTATCTTAATATTTAAAAATCCCACAGCTTCTGAGGTTAAAATGTCTAAAAAAAATTAATCAAGCAAATTCCCGAAGGTTGTCACAATTCCCTTTATTATATTTAACCTAGGGAAACCATTTATTGTCTGTTAGATGAAGACGTAACAAAATCCAGGAAACCTCACCTTCTAACACGTCCCTCACAGGGCTGCTATAGTTTACCTCGGGTGGTGTACCAAATAGTTAATCAGGTATCTAGGGGAAATAATTTTTAATAAAAATCTTGGAGTAGTGGCTCATCTTTTGAAAACATCGTATTGGCGAGTGAAGACTGCGACTACGTTTTCCGACAGTTAGCCAACTTTTCAATTTTTGGACGATATCAGTTAAGAAGACACGTGATTTTCAGCAAGACGGCTCGCTGCCATACAGTTTGTTTACGCACCTTTTGTTCCTTCGGCTGGCACCCCTGGGATTTCTTGTCGATTGGCATTGATCATGTTATGTTTGTGAATACTGTTTTTCGGAGATTTAAGAATCGCGCTCAAACGACCAGTGGGGTACAATTGCAGTCAGTACATCGTCCGGTAAGAAACTCTTAATAATCAAAGTGACAGGAGTACGCATTTCGGTCGGTCGAAAATCCACCAAGAGATAAAAATAACAATAAGATAGATCCAGCCCCGATGTCAGAGAACCAGCATTAGTGCATTAGTAGTACTGTTCATTCTGCATACATAAACAGCTACTGTCAATCAAGGTTAGTTGTAGTTTTCGTTCTGCATATATGACTATATTGTCTATATGAAACTCGAGAACAGCTATCGAAGGCATTCACGGGAATACAGTTATCGCAAAGTTTATATGACATTTTGGACTCTATTCACTGTTGTATTATGAAAATAAAAGCCTACTATTTGACAAATTATGTGTGAATTAAAGGCGCAATTATGAGACATGGCGGGTGTTCGCCAGATATTTTATTCCTCGCTTAATTTCAATATTTATTATTTAATATTAAAATTTAAATATTGTCAAATACTAATTAAATGAATTAATTAAAAAGATATACATATAAAATCAATATTGTTCTTGCTATCATTGCAAATAATGGAACGATAGATGTATTAATTTGAAAAGCGTAACATTTAGGTTCGAAAATTTGTCGTCAAAATCACTGTCGCTGTAGCATAGTTGGATAATGCACCTTCCCCGGTTTGGAAAGAGATCCAGGTTTGAATCCCGGTGACGCAATAATAATATTTTTTGATAAAATTGATTTAATATGTATATATTTTTAATTAATACATTTAATTAGTATTTAAAATATCACAGACCGTCTGTTCTGAATAAATACAACTTCACAATAAGAATGTCTTCTTCTCAATACAGTCAGTTTACAAAGAAACAATGCGTTTTACTGAAATAGACAATCTACATTCACATTGTTTGAATTTATTCTTGGAGGTCACTTTCACATTCTTGCTTTAATTTATTTATAATTATAATTATCTACCTGTTAACGGGCATAGTTCAATTTCAACTTAATCTTGTATAGACAAAATTAATAATTCACCACATAATTACTATCGTGATACTTGAGAAATGAGTATAATCAATAATAAACAAGTTATTTTACAAGGCTACAACTTGAACCATTTGTTATGAACTCCTTAATCTCACTAATTTGTAATAAGTCATGATCAACTATCGACTTCTTCATGTACAGTTATTCTATGATGCTCTTATGGTAATTACCTTTAGAATGCATGTACATGAAAAAAAAATTGGTATCGCATTTTGAAGATTTATCGGTAATAAACTAATCTACAACTTGAATCATTTTTTTGTGAACTCCTTAATCTCACTAATTTGTAATAAGTCATGATCAACTATCGACTTCTTCATGTATAGTTATTCTATGATACTCTTGTGGTAATTACCTTTAGAATGCATCTACATGAAAGAAAATTTGGTATCGCATTTTGAAGATTTATCGGTAATAAAGTAATCTATATTGCGTGCAGTTCAAAGTATACAACGGATTACAGCTCACTCCTCTCTCATCCTTCGCACGACTTTCGAGACGAATTGGTCGGTCATGTTATTCTGCGTTCAAAATAAAATAGACAATGAATATCAGCTCACTCTGTGCTATCTAAACGCACCTTTAATTACTCTAGCCGTACTCACACATAGAAATATCGATATCTAGCGTAGTTTTTTAAAAATATCAAAGGTTTATACTTTATATGTTTTGCTTTTTATAAAGACTTCATGCGAACGTTATTTCTGTTGAAATTAAAGTCTTCTAAATTACACAAAGTGTGACGGTGTTATATCGACCCCTCAGAATAACAAGGTTTCATCTGACACTTCCCCCTTTCTGATATAATGAACTCAATAGTGTAGATTGTATTTCAAGATATATTCATGTAGATTTTGTTTTGAGTATGCAAATATGATCAGTTTTAAGGTCTTAACTTCTTTTAAGTATTATCAATGACCACTATGAGATGAGGGAAATTAAAAATAAAATAAAACATAGTAAATTAACAATAATGATCCATAAATTGAAATAAATAACTGATGCAGTTGGAACTGCAGCTCTTGCTATTTCCTTTAATACCCGTTAAATAGAGTTGGTGTATAGAAGAAATAAAGAATAATGCATTTGGAACCATTTTCATGCAATAACTCAAATTAACCCAAAATGTTATTTGGAACCTTGTTATTCTAAGGGGTCGATATGTTAAAGGTCCTTCGCCCTTTGGCCGTAGTAATCTTCATTCGCTCGCCATTCTATTGCCTCTACAATTTATTAGCACTTTGATTCAGTTTCAACTGTCTTGGGTCAAGCCATAGGTCAATTGACCCTATTGAATTGCGAGAAAAATCGCTGAGCGATAAAAACGATGTTAGTAGATATTGAAACATAAATTAATGGATCATTTAAATGCATTTTGGGCCAGTGTTTTTATGATGATTGCGAAGTATTGCAATGGGCGCTTGGCAGCTGCGTAGCCACGACCGGTTTTTCCGTAAAACTTATTTCTTAATGTTAAAAATAAATTATAATGGTCTATTCCAGTGACGGCGAACCTATGACCCGCGGGTCAGACACTGACCCACGCGTTGATTTTTATTAACTTATTTTTTATATCATAAAAGAGAGAACAAACAATCAAAAATATATTTTTTTAAAAGTATACATATCTAATGTCGAATTTATAAAAAAATACTTCCAAGTGGACATTGTCTAGCTGATTTTCTATCGTATCACTGCTCCTGTAATGACGTACATGGTCCTAAAACGTTGTGTTTCGTCCTTTTGTCGCGAAGTGTGTATGACTCGTGACAGTTAGACGTCTACCCGACGACAACGTTCGGATTTATCACTACGTACATATTACAAATGTATATGAAAAATACAAACAATTGAAATGAGCAATTAATTCACTGACATCATACTGAAATCTACTGGGGGAGGAGGTGAATGACACACCAGCAAAGTTAAGTTAGATTTAGAGCCCAAAAAGTTCGCCATCACTGGTCTATCCTATCATACATATATCAAGCATAGCCCTTTCCATTAATCTTTGAGCAACTTTTAATTTTGTATGTGACGTTGACTGTGGGGGTAATCGTCTCGGCTCGGTATAAAAGTACTAGGAACGCGCGCCGTTGTATATAGATAGATCAAATAATATAAATGATAGGATCATCACTCCACTTAACCTTGCATACGCCGTAAGACGAAAACACGGAGAGAAATGGAATAACACCGCCACAAGGTTTCCGTATTTTAATATTTATATATTTTAATGCGGAAAACCCTTATTACATTGCTTTAAAAATGCACCATGTAATGTACTTTCCTTTTTGTTGCCAGTAAGAAAAAACAAAATATTAGTAAAATAACACGTGCTATATACATAAGTACACTTGAGCAATCTTAAATAGATATGATTATAGCAATATTTGAATATGTTCAGAAACACTCAATTACTGGATTTTTATCTATAAGGGCACTGTTATTGAATAAATATCTCATAGAGACGAAGTAATTGTGTGTTCTTAAACATATTCAAATAAGTCAAAATAAGAAAAAAATATATAAAAAAATATTGATTTTTCAACCATATTCTAGTATAATTTGTTAATAATATTGCTTTAAAATAATTTTCAACAAAAATCAAATTCTCATTGAGTTGACAGGAAAAATGAATTATCATATTTGTTCGATAGATGGCGATGTTGTAATGGTACTCGAAGCGAGTCCATATAATAATATATATAGAATTTTCAAAAATTTTATAAATATAGAGATTGAGGGGTGAGAATTAGTGAACGTTATATATAATAGCTTCGTCTCTTATGAGGTATTTGATATTTATTTAGATATCATTATCGTCATAATGTTATTAAAAGCATAAACACGAAGTGTATACTAAACTTAAAGAAATTAAATAATATAGACAGATGAAAAAATTTCTTAAAATCTCAAGTAAGTAAGATATTTTGTGTGAAGACATTTTGAATGACCAAATGATAAAATTACCAAGTAATATTCATGTATTATTCGCAGCAGTTTTTTCATAAATATTAAACATCACTGACATCTATTGCATAATGTGGAAAGTTTATAAATGAATAATAATATTCATTATCATAGCCATCTAGCGGACTTCTAAAGAAAAAGGACACTAATATTGGATACAACCTCTGCGAAGCGCAATACATAATGTAGATAATATGCTTAATTTTCTGTTAATTTTTCTTCGTTTAACGTGCTAACTGCACACTTTCACGTGAAAGAATTGATAACGGACACTTATTTATTATTTAAAGAATATTCCTAGGATGTCTACAACTATCAGAATAATACACTATCAAATTATCAAACGATGTAAGTAAATATATAAGAAAGAGTCTTTGTGAGTAAGTGTGTTTGTTTTTTAAACATATCAACAGTTAAATTTTTTTCACCCTTGACTTATAAAACAAGAGGTAGCTCACTGTCTACATGAAATTTCGAAAAACCACCCACATCCCCCTTTCCTATACCTTGAAGCAGAATTTTGATCTGCACACTTGACGTTCAAAATTCAAATTGTTGTCTACATCTGATTTCCAAAAAAAAAATTACCCCCATCCCCCTAAATGAAGCCTCCTTACACTGCGTAAAGCTCGAGCAACGCCGAGTACTTCAGTTAGTCATATATAAAACACCTTTTTGCCGATTTACCACCATCCCGTGAATTATGTACAAAACATCCAGTCGAAGTGAATAAAAATGACAGTTTTTAAGACAGACCTCTTTATGACTCCTTTTTTAACCACCCCGTAGGCAGACTAGGCAGGTAGGCGAAGTAATAATGCAAAAAAAAACTACGTAAAACGCGAAAAAACTCCCAGCGCCGGTAATTTTGGTCTCTCACACGAAGGGGTGTATTTTCAGCTTCACTTCAGCGGGCGTTAAATATGCATAGCCTGTGTTCACGGGGTAGTTTTCACCAGGTGCCTGCTGCCTCATTAGGAAAGTCTTTCAGTGTGAGTGATGAACATATTTCAGCGAGGCTTTGTATCTCAAAGTAAGGGATGCTACGAAGCGCATATTTTTCCTTTTATATCATCAATTTTCCACTTTCAGTAAAGGTCTGAAAGAACTTTCTTCAAGGGAATCTTTTCATTATCCACCTTTAGTAGTCAAGCTCATAAAGGTGAATTGATTATTAGTATTCTTTTTTTATTTTTCTATTCTTATTTATTTATTTATTTATTTGACTTTATTGACATACATGTTTTTGTTGTAACAGAGGTGAATATATTATAATATAACATGGTAAACATAAGATACAATTATATTACAATTAAATACTCATAGTTTATTACGTGGTATGGAGTAGACTCCACCTCTGATATATACAGCGTTGTCCTGGCTACTTTGCTAGACTGCCGTCTGAGTTAAAGTAGCCAGTTTTTTTCGTGCTGCTGTGGTGTTATTTAATTCGAGAAAGATGAAGATTCGAGATGAAGATTGATGTCCAAGAACACACAATTGCTGGATTTTTACCTACATAGGCATAGTTATTAAACAAATATCAGATATCTCATATAGAGACAAAGCTATTTTTTATCATATTTAATGGAAAATACGTGGAAGTATGGGGTAATTACAGACCTTATGACCTGTCTTCGGCTGGCTTGTATTAGTTGGGTTATTCGACAATGCGTACTAAAGATAACAAACAATAAATCGTAGTTGGTCCGCGCTCCGAAACAACTATTTTATGTGCAGATAAAATGTATGAGGTGTGGACTATAAATTTGGGAACCGAATTTGCTTCTACTGTTGTTTGGCGTCTAGGGGGAAGTCAATTGAGTGCGTACGTATTTTTCTGTGCTAGCAGTTTTAAACGATTTTTTTTTGCGATGTTTAAAACGAGAGAAAAATTAACATCAAATTTATTGTGAAACTGTGTGAATTCGAATTATAAATCCGGAATCGATAGTATCTAAATTCTAAAATTCGAATTGCGCAATGGAAATACGACAATTCCGGTCGTAAATCGGAATCACTGCAAGGTATGCAAGGGAAGTAGGAAAACCTTCGTACAGGATGAAGTCGGTGAGGGGATAGAGATTCCAGTCGAAGGACAAGTGATCTCGGGAATCGGGATTCGGAAGTATTGCTCGCATTACCTTGTGTATGATGACTCCATCACCCCTGCAGTCGCCGCTGAGATCGCATAAATGGCACGCGGATGAACAGATCTTTGCATCCAATTGAAGACGGCGATATCACAATTTCACCCACGGCACAAATAATACGTGATCAAAACAACATCACCAAATACAGTGCTAGTGCACTGGAGCTGAAATGTCCACACTGTAATGTCGAGATCGAATAAATATCGGTCAAATTGACGTCTGCTGACGTCATGGTCACAATTCACACTGACAAGATGAGCACGGGGAAATTTATGGATAGGAATTCGGATGGGGAAATGTGTCAATAACACGGGTCGCGACCGATTCGAAAAGATGCACCAAAAAGGTGTTTACGAATTCGGAACACTGTGTATAGGAAGTCTTGGAAAATGTTTTATACTTCATCAATGATCTGGTATTTACGTGAATCATACTAGTCGATTCAAGAATCATCTCTAGTTATCTCCCTTAACGTGAAATTCGAACCCTCTTCAATATTAGCCCAGTCTCGGTTTTTAGTTTTTCGCTCCCTTGTCATAACTTTGGGAACGTTTTTTGCACATACCTTCGTTAAGTTTAAAACTTCTTTTAAAATTGTCTAAACGCTAATTTTACTAATTTCTATCTCAGTAGTAATTTTTCTAGTAGTAATGTGATGGCCAAATCGTGAACATGTTGAACGATTTTTTCCAACACTTGACGTTGAAGGATGTCCATTTCGCGTGTCATCATCCATTCTATCACACCCTTCTATTAACCCATTCTCCCATTTACATACAGTTCTACGCTTCATCCACATTCATGCATCTTCTCATACAAGCTCGCCGATTATTGAGGAGATAATACTGAAGAGAATACATTATAATCGTGATATTCAGAACATAGTTCTGTGATATTTAAATACAAATTAAATGTATCAACTAACTAACTAACTTACCATCACGCCGTTTCTCCGCTGGAGTAGGCAGTAAGGATAGAGCGCCACACTCATCTGTCCTGACACACAATTCTCGCATCACCCACATTCATACAAGTTCACCGGTTATTCTAGCTTCTAACAGGACCATCCATCAGTATCTGCTCCATTGTCTTTCGTGGGCGTCTTCTACTTCTGGTGGCAACAACACTTGAGTCATATATCTTTCTTACCATTCTCTCCTCATTCATCCATTCCATATGACCAAACCACCTAAGTGATTATTTCTTAATCTTACTCACTATACTGAGATCAGCTTTACATTCTTTATTTCTTTATTTTTTACTATATTGTAAATGGATCTGCCACATCTACGACTAAGTGATCTCATTTCTATTCATTCAGTCTGTTTTCGTTCCTCTTCTGCCAACTCCAGGCCTCACTTCCATACATTAGTGTTGGTACCAGGACTCTATTGTGTATCGCTAGTCTTATGAATGTATGAAATATGAAATATGTATCATGAAGATGTAAAAAACATAAAACGTGAAACGACGAGGCACCTTAAGAGTCTAACTTCGGAAGACATCCAACACGGTATCCAGCGATGAAAAAAACGTCCGGCCAAGTGTATTCGGTATGGGACTGAGTACTTTGAGGGTGACCATGTTGCAATTCCGAAAAATATTTCTATACAGCATCTTCAACGGTGTGATAGACTGCCCCCAGATTGTTGGTCTGCTTGACTTTCACGCACCATTGAGGTCATTGAGACACAATTCATTGTTCTATTACAGTGGTAATGTCAGAACTTATGCATTAGCTAACTCGACATTTTTGCTGTAAATTTAACTCTTTATAGGACTACATTATTACAATATTTTGTATCTCAACTCAATGGTGACGGATAAATTGCTTTACTTCGCATATTATATTTATTTTTAAGTTTAATTATGAAAAAACACGCTGACATTATGCCATTTTATTCTTTGTGTATTGCACTTCTGATGAAGTTTTCTGTTATTTTACAAATTATGTATTAATAAGGCGTGTATATAATAATAATAAATTAATAAATAATTCAAATTAGATTTTTTACTCAGTGCGCTAACTTTTTGTGCACACCTCATATATTACGTACACATAATTATACTTCATTTTAATATATTTATATATGTAGTAGCCTATCTTAACACAGTTTAATC
Source organism: Eubasilissa regina (assembly GCA_022840565.1). NCBI lineage: Eukaryota > Metazoa > Arthropoda > Insecta > Trichoptera > Phryganeidae > Eubasilissa > Eubasilissa regina. Next base: position 19,988,637 of record JAINEB010000029.1, on the reverse strand, counting down.
CTAGTAAGCTGGGACCTATAAAATAAAATTGTAACATTTACCAAAATTATTGGATATTAGTGTTTTACCAAATTACATCTAACGAGTATGTTCGCATATTTTCGGATAACGTAAACTATACTCGTGCCATTCTTGCTTTGATTGCTTTGTGATCCATTATCGTAAAAATAAGAATTTAACGAAAAGAGTCAAAAACCTAGGCCATATATTCATAATTCACCAGCTAAACGTATTGTTTTGCGACAGATATTCTTACATTACTCATAGTGATCAGCTCAAAATCACGAACCGTGATTCAATCGCTGACATCTTTGAGTCACACTCACTATCAGTGATTGAATATCTGGGAATATCGTGATTCGTTTTTTTTATTTTTTTTATATTTGGTTGTGAACTGTGATTCGACGCACGTTCATATGAAGTGAAAATATTCATGAAGGAATAACGTTTAATTCACGATTAGTGCTATTTAGTAGATTCTGCCAAAACGTTTTACACATTTGACCTGAAAAATAAACTCACATTTTCTGGGTTTTCATTATCTTTGTGATGATATTAAATTATATATATGCTAGAATATGTTTTTTACGCAAATGAAGTTTTAATAATATAAATAAATACGTTCAAAATTACGTTTTTATTTTTTTATTTCGTGTATTGTGTTATCGTGCGGCGCATGCGTATTAGTAATGAATCTGTGATCACAGTAATAGTTTTCAATCACTGATATTATTGAATACCAATCACAATCACACCAGTGAATCAAGAGTAACATTTTATTCTCATCACTAATGGGCAGAAATTAGATTATGGGGATCAAAATGATGTAGTGCTTAATGTGTTGTGATTCAAATGGACGAAAAGATAGGTTATGCGGTAGAAAATATAATTTTGAGTATTTATTTATATTATTAAAACTTAATTTTCGTAAAAAGCATAAATAATTATAATAATTAGTAGAAAAATACTGCACATACATACACATTCATACAAAACAACCTAGCATAAACATTACCAACAAAGTATATGTCGCAAACCAAATTACGTAAATTACCGGTAGATGGCGCTAATTCAAGTGGTAATCGATTTAAACGGCGGCGTCAGAAAATCAATAGAATTTTTAACAAAAAAAACTTCGAATCACGAATCACGATATTCTCATATATTCAATCGCTGATAGTTAGGGTGATTTAAAGATATCAGTGATTGACTCACGGTTCGTGATTTTGATCATACTGGAGATACCATGCGTCATACTGGAGATCGGGATTCAATTCTCCGCCGTAGATATTATTATTTTTTTATTATTTTCTTAACCTTTATAATATATAAATATTTTTTTAAGGCATAATAAAGGGTAGCATGATGGATTATACATGTATTGCATGTTTTTCTTAAATAAATATATATATAAAATATTCAATAACTAGTTTTACCCCCGCGCCTTTAGAGAAAACACCTCCCTGGCGACCGTCACTTGTGTTGATTGCGCAGCTTTTAGTTCACACTGGCTGAAGAGGTCCGCTGGAGGTGGAACTAGTCGAGGGTTGAAGCGGAGCCTCCATTGTAAACTTTAAACATCCTGCCTCTCTGAACGCGGAATGTTCTACGGCATTTCGTGTTTTTCAGCATCGAAATTTCGAGTGAATCCTCCCAAAGAGGGTGATTTTTAATGAAAATTCTTTAACTCTTTTATAAATTAATATTTCAAAATGTGTTGATTAAATTCGCTGACTAAAATTTAATTATAATTTGAAAATAGATTGTTCTAGAAACTTTTAGATGGTTCTCGTGGGTTCTTCAAGTGAAATTTTTACTACCAACCCGTGCAACATAGATTATATCAGCTATTTAAGATAATTAAAATATTTGGAGGACATTTTTAAAATAAGAATCGTTTTCGTATACAGTAATACCCCGAAGTTACGCGATGTGTGGGACCGACGAAAATCGATTGACTCGAATTCACGTAAGTCGAAGTACAACTTTACATATAAATACATGCAATTTTGTTTAATTGGGACCAAGAAATAACAAAAATGCTAGTTTAGAAAAAAAAAAAAAAAATTGCAGTTCTTTATACATATTAATACAAAATATTAAAAAAATAAACGATTTACGTAAAAAAGTAATTTCGATATCGAAGGCTTCATAAAATCTAACAAATTCGTCTGGCGACACAATGCCTTCTTTTTTCACGCAGAATTTTTTCGGTGCAAGCTAATAATTTTTTTATTCCTTGCTTTGTATCTATGACGCGTTCTTCGTTGGATTCTATGTTTTCTGAAATTTTTAAGCCATTTTCAATTGAGCTAAGACCTTCTGTCAAGCTTGCAATTGTCATGTGCTTTTCTGGTGAAATTGGGTCTGAAGTGTCTTCATTGTCGTTTTGCTTACGCATCTCTATGAGCTCATCGATCGTTAGCTCCTGACTAAGTGAATCCAACAGCTTGTTGACATCGTCAGCATTGACTTCCAAATCTAATTGGCTGTCAAGATTAACAACTTCTTCTACCGCATGAGCGATATCAGTTTCTAGCAATCACAGCAGTGTCGCCAAAGGAACCGCGTAACTCTGAGTTCGCGTAAGTCGGGGTAGCGTCAGTCGGGGTATTACTGTATTAACAATTTAGGCAAGCCCTTTGGATCGGATCATTGTCAGGAACCTATCTGTAACGCAGTTGTATCTCATTAACCATGTCTCTCATTAATCCCACCGATTTTTGCTCAACCTTGTGTTTCTTAAAACATGGCAGAGGATCAGTAAAAGTTTGGCTTTATACCTTTTCTATAGACCTCGTGCCATCAAATTTTCATATTATCAATATTCAAGTTACATAAACATCTTCAACTAGGAAATTGTCAAGCTAATCTCTCAGTCTCAAAAATGTTTGAATATCAACGGGATTATAGTTAAAAAATAGTTTAATAAATAACCCATTTTAACGAATAATATTTTCGACTCAAAACAATCTCTGAGATTCATATTTTGCTCCCTTGAGATCGGTTCTCTCAGTTTTCGTAGAGCCTATATGTCATGTCTCAGAGAATCGCCATCTCGTGACTAACTTCACATTCGTCGCACATCAAACGTCAAATGATATTGTCGTTCATCAGTTCGGTAATTTTTAATCTCCCCAATACCAGTTAAAATAGAATAAGCGTTTGTAATTTAACGTCTTTATGACAATGTTTGTTGACTTACTTATGTATGATGACTTTTTAGAAAAGATGAATTTATAGTAATTTTAGGTGACGTCTGTGTGCACGTGTCAAATCTCGCTATCAGATCGCACGTCGTTTACACCTGCTGGGATAATATTCCGTGGACTGTGTCGATTTCAATAATGATTAGTTGACGCAATCCGAATTGGATTCAAGAGATATTAACAAATGCATCTGACCTACCTTGATCTCGATCCTGGATTGGACGTCAAGTTTTCACCTCCAGTCGACTCGCACCTTTTTAGTGAAAAACTGAGATATCACCGCACTTCCGGAACTGTTTAGAACACCGCCTCTCCGTGGTTCTAGAGTTAAGCACGGCGCTACTTTCGGACGTTAAAAAAACACAGATCTTGACAGTTCGGTATCAGAATGCAATTTGTTTTCACGTCGGCGAAATCAGGTATATTAAGGTTTACATTGTAAGGACAAAATACGCAAGGAGTAGGTACTCCACTTGCGTCAAAAATACCAGTTTTAGTTTTTGTTTCTTTCTACCAATATCAAGCTGATCACTGATTGTGTACATTGTATTGAGATGTACCTCAACTATATCTCTTAGATTATCTCATGGTGTTTTTTTTCCGTAAAGACGGACCTTTAGATATAATATTTTCATTATTATTAGACTCTCGACCTGAGATAAATCCGCCTATTTTTTGGACATTTTGCGAGAAGCGAAGATAGCTTAGAGAAGCTTGTTGTGGTGGGTCACGTCGAAGGACGAAAATGAAGAGGAAGATTCCCCACCTGTTGAATCGACCAAGTGGAAAAGCAACAGGCACTTCTTTGGTGATCGCCCTAAGATCTGCAGGATGTCGAAAAAAGTGATGGAGCATAATTAAGAGGACGAAAATTCACGGAGATGCGATCGTCAGTCATAAAAGACCGACGTGGATATAATTATAAAGTTTTTGACTTACAAATGACAATTATGATTGTACGTCACAACAAATAATACTTTAAAAATGATACTTCATTATTAATTGATACTTCATTATAAATTTGGTCATTTATAATCACTTCAAATATCTACCTGCCCATTCTTGACGACCAACCACCCGCTTGTGGCTTCATTCGTTTATCGTAAATCGATGTACCTGCCTGGTTCAAAATAATTACGTTAGCCCGTTTGTCGGGACGACCAATCGGCAGCCGGGCAGCTCGGTTCAGCGGGTCGGCACTTCTGCTCCAACCGTGTTGACCTTTCGGCGCCGGGTGCGGCCGGCGGTGGAGCTTCGTCAAACCGTCGCTCGCGATTATTTGCGAAATAATAATTAGATACAATAAACTTCATCGTACATTGTGTTACATTAATTTCAATTATACGTCGCACCATTTTGATGTGATGCATCGACGAACGACTTTACAACCGTAGACGCTTTGTTTACATTTTTTGTTTGTTATTATGCCTCATTCTTCTATTCCAATACACAACTCTTACTTATCCATATTCAAGATATTGACGAGCGATACAAGATGCTGAATGGTGATCTTGCTTCAGGGTGTAACTGAATTCGCTAGGCCTTCAAATTATATTTCTCACATCAACGTAGTGTCGGATATTCTTTATTTAAATACTTTGCAAGAGAAATTTACTTATTTATTTAAGAAGCATTTCGTATAACCGATACCCAAAACACAGTAATCGACTATCGCCGATTTATCATTAATAAATTATATTCACTGTCTAGGTCAACCTAAACACTTAGTATTTTCGTTGAAAGCAATCACTTTGTGGTTTGAAAACAGTGTAGAGGGAGACAGAATATGAAAGAAAGAGACAGAATACATATATCTTTATGCAAAAAAGGGAGACAAACTAAGACAATACACAGAACATCAAGCGAGGGTAAATGGGGGGGAAAGTACAATGTTGATGAATATTAATTGATTTAAAAGGAAAAATACTTAAAATGGATAAATTTACTTAGTCCTTAATATCCTGTAATAAATAATGATCCTTAATAATCCTCAACAAGTGCACTCTATTTACTTCTTTTTTTTATTTATTATCTTTGTTTTATATACTATATTTTTCAAAACCGATAGATGTATTTAAACTCAATTAAGTGGTTAATAAAACAAAGATAATAAATAAAAAATATGAATTTTAACCACAAAGTTAATATTGCTAATTTTAAAAGTACTATTTACATTTATTGTTAGTTTTCAATATGCCCTGACGAAGCTTGAGCTAAGTGAAACCGATTAGCGTTGTATTTAATATATATTTCGTGGTTTTATACTAAGTGATTGTATTTTATTTAATATAAACATTTTGTTTTAAGGGAAGATTTTTAAGCTAGTCTTAACAGTTTTTATGAGTTCATTGAACTAGCTGGTTAATATAAATACCAACCTTTGGAACTTGGGATCTCAAGTGGGCCTAAATGTAAGCGTGTGCGTTGACCTCACATATTACTCTAAGATGATACGAACACAATAAGAATATATATGAAATTAGACTTGTATAAATTGTACCTAATATGATAAGCCCAAATTGAAATAAATAGCTGAAATAAAACATAAATTCCTACTGCAAATTATCCAAGATCCAAGGTATTTCTTCCATATTTCAAGGGTCCCTCGTTGCTGGTGCAGGATCTGAAAAACAGTGATGACAAGATCTGAAAAGCATATTTTTTCCCTCTTTTCTTCACTTTCACTTCATCATATCCTTACACTTTCACATCATAACTACGTGATATTAATATTAAAAAACTAGTTTTATGTCCCAGATAAATGTGATTACATTGTAAATACACAAAATAACAATATAATTTACATATTATACTTCCAATCGCGAACATTCCATAAAATGTTAGGAAATTTTATAATATGCTATTTATAATATTATATATAATTTTAAGATAGTTTCATGACACATTTCGCTCAGGGACCCTTCAATAAAACACAATTTCAGTTAAAATTTAAACACGAACTGTGTTTGTCGTAATTTTACTGAAGAGAATATAGATACCCTTAATTTTCGACAGCCGTGACCCACCCCAGGGTGTTGGGCTTACTATGACAAATATAATTACCCTTAAAAGTTTTTACAGATTTTCACAATCTCAATATGTTTCGAAACATTCATATGTTGTAATTACAAAAACGTTTGATGTTTATTTCGTATAATATTTTTTTTGACTCTCCTGATACTTATTTTGCTACAAGTTGATTTTTCGTTACCGAAATCAACATAACGGTATAAAACAATATTTTTACCGTTTCGCATATCAATTCTACACGTATTTATTTATTTATTGACGCAAAACATTAATTGTAAAATAACAGCAGGCCCCCCGTCGGGCGCCAAAAGAGACAAACGGCAAAACGGCTAAAGAAAAAAATTTGCCTGTTTGTTTATCTCTGAGCTTTTTACGCTCAGCTAATATTTTGCCTTCGCATTATGATCGTGATCGGTAACCGTGTCGTGTAAATATTTGTTTACGGCCATATCGACACCATAACAGTTTGAGCAGCGTCTCGTGTACTTGTAAACAAATCGATTTTCTTTGCCGAGTGTATAACCGTGGCATAATCCGCGCCATTATCACCCCAGTAGACAATATCCATTGTGCAATTATGATCATGGCCATTGGCTTCCAATATTATTTAGACACTACGTGAATTTTTTTAAATTTTCATTCATAATTTGCCTTTTATATACACTCGTTTATAATTAAATAGAACATTATTACATTTTTAGAGCCATCATAGCTTGTCATCGTGCTATTCAAGTTATGGAGTCAATTAGTCCGTGTAAATTTTTTATATAAGTGCTATCAAAGATTGGAAAAAATGTAATAAAACTCAGCTACTGAAAAGTCTATTCAAGCCTCGTAGGGGCAATAAACTTTAATTTATATTTGAAATGTACGATAATAGGCAACTTTAAATATCTTTATAAAAGAGAAATATTAAAAACGTGATCGCTATGAAACGTGGTTATGAAATCATAGGATTTAATATATAATAGATACTATTTTTCTTTTTAAATACAAATTAAATGTATTATTTAGAAAAATATGCTCTCCTGGATCCGGGGAACGTGCATTAACCGATTATACTGTACCAATACAGTGCGATGACGACAAATTTTCGAACTTACATGTTATTATGGCTAATAATTCTAGACGTTTTAAAATGTTTTTATTATTTCATTTAAATTAACGTGTTAGTAAAGGAGCAACGGTATTACATACAAATTATGAGTTTTATAATATTAAAGAATGTAAAGCTGATGTTAGTATAGTGAGTAAGATTAAGAAAGGATCACTTAGGTGGTTTGGTCATATGGAAAGGATGAATGAGGAGAGAATGCTAAGAAAGATATATGACGCAAGTGTTGATGGAACCAGAAATAGAGGACGTCCGCGGAAGACTTGGCACGACCAGGTAAACCAGATAATGGAGGATGGTTCTGTTAGAAGCCTCAACAATCGGCGAGCTTGTATGACAAGATGTATAAATGTGTATGAGGCGAGAATTGTATGTCAGGACAGAAGAGTGTGGCGCTCTATCCTCTCTGCCTACCCCCACGGGGAAACGGCGTGATGATAAGTAAGTATAATATTAAAAATGTATGCAACAAGTTGATTGTTAAAAGGGGAAAGAAAGTCTTGTAAACTTAGTTCGACGAACATTTAAAGATAGTAAATAATTTAAATACTTATTAAATGTAAATATTATTAGAAATGTATACATATAAAATCAATTGTATCGAAAAATATTGCTGTTGCGCCACTGGGATTCGAACCTGAATCTCTTTCCAAACCGAGGAACATGCATTATCTAACATTATTTTTGACAACAAATTTTCGAACTTTCCCCTATTTGGAAAGATATCCAGGTTCGAATCCCGGTAGCGTGACAACAATATTTTTCGATGCAATTGATTTCGAATGTATATCTTTCGAATTAATACATTTAATTAGTATTTAAAATATCACAGACCGTCTGTTCTGAATAAATACAACTTCACAATAAGAATGTGTTCTCCTAATAGTAAAGAATTATTTATTTAACCTTTTTGTATCTTTGATTATTACAAATTCGAGTTATATGTTATGGAAGATTTTTTCGTTTATCTCACCGTTAACGTTCCGTCTAAGCTGTGCGCGTGCGCGGCCGCACAGCAGTTGAGAGTCCCGCGCAGTGATCGCATACTAGCGGGCACTCCAAAAGTCATCAGACCAAGCAAAAATATCACTATTTAAATTTTTTTTTAAAAGAACTAAGTAGAATTAAAAAATAACATCAACTGCGAATCTTGAGTCACCAATGCTGACTCACCGTTCATTTATGGTTATTCACATAAAAGGTGACAAAAGCGAGTGAGACAATTGTACGCTCTTGCATTCTGTTTGCATGCACTCAAGTAATGATACAAACTATGAAATACGAAGAATTTAAGGAACTTTCGGTTCTCCACAATATTTGTCGAATATTTCAAGAGTCATATATTTCATAACGTGGACTTACTTAACCTTTCCTCTCCGATGATGTAAACTGAGTTAACATTGCCTCTGATTATGTGAATATCTCTGTAAATATACTAAATACAGAGTTTATATTTTAGGTATTCCTCCATAATATATTAATGTATTAAATAAAATTACAATATGTTATTATTTATCATATGCAACAATAAAAAATGTTTTCTCGAAGAACCTGACGTGAATTTGCCAATACGTGTATGTGTACGTGCGGAGTAATGCGGACGGCACAGTGCATAGACCGCGAGGTGCTGGATGCTTATCTTTACTTAGTGGCAGAACGTGCGCTGATCTAGTTAGACATGTCTTATGCTGTCGTTCATGGTGATCAATGTTTTTGTATCATTTTTGGCACTTTTACGCAAAAATTTATATAAATATTCACTTATATATATGTCAACTATTATTTTAATGATTAATATAAGTAATATATGTAAAATATTCATATTAATCTGACTTAAAAATCACATAGTATACATGTACACTGAGTTTACAGCACCGTAACGCGCGTTTTTGTTTTAGCACCGTAAAGGAAAGGTTAATGGACGCTCTCAAATCTAAAACACATAACTTACTAAATATTGAACATTGATACAATTTAATGTCGATTAAATCTTATATATTGCAATAAAAAAAAATTACGTGGATGAAGCGTATAAGGTTTGAATTAATCGTAAAGAATGACCTGAAAAAAACATATAATTATAAAAAGATAATCGTAAATTAGATTTGTATTTGAAAGCATTTTTTTTCACATTTTTAAGAAAAATAAATTATACATGATTTTGTTGTTATTTTGAAATAAAGTTTTTTTTTCGATAATATGTATTGGATAAAAAATTAATAATCATCCATTTTCCTTGTGTCATGTTTTTTTTATATATATGGACCTAATAATAAAACTGAGTAAAATGGTAATTTTTAAAGAATAAATTAAAATACTAACTTTTATAATAGATTTCAATCTCGCTCGCGCATTTGGTGATTTAAGCTGTTTAGCCTTTTGATTTTCCGCACAGAAACCCTCTCATCATCATATGATGTCAACACCAACACACGAAGGCGTTGAACTGGTCCATTTTTCCAGCCAACACATTCGTACCAGTCAGATTTTTTAAGCTAAAACAGTGTTTTTAAGTTTTGCTTTTTTAATTCTTTCCTTTGTGTTTTCTCTTCTGCCTCTTTTTGTGTTGCTTCTGATTTTACTTCCCTTTTTGCAATGACTTGAGGACTCTCTGGGAACGCGAGCTTCTCGTGGTTGCTTCTGCGTGACTCTATAATTCATCACTGCTCCCTGATAGATAAAATCATTGACCTTTTCGTGGTCATAAAGAACTATTTGATCAAAGTTGTTGACACGTATATTGAGATCACGGTGGTAATATGTTTCAATGCGCATGATCATGAAGCCAAATCGTGGAACGCCACGTTTTTTAAATGTCTCCTGTAACAGCTGATGGGAATGTGGGAACCGTTGGGGTGCGACAACGTAACTCACGAAAAACTGCCTTTTTTGACAAGTCTATAACGTAAATTTACCCGAAACCATAGAGGAAATTCTTGAAGAAAATTCTTATTTCATCATGTTTACTGACTTCGATGATAAGGACTTGTTTTAATATTAGAATCCTTTTAACGTAAACTCAATAATTTATTGCAACTCAAAAACATTACAATTACAAGGATTTATGCAAAATTTGGCCCAAGCAGGGGGAAGTGTAAAATATCCAGAGGAAAGTAGGACAATTTTTGTCTCAGAATCCTAAACTGCAACCGAATAAAATTTGAATGACGTTCAAATATATATCGGTAAGGACGTAGAGTATCCATAGGGATGGGGGTGCCTACGCTTTGCGCCAGGAACGAAAAAGTAATTATGTTAAATTTCGAATGGATAGCATTCAATATAATACACATATGCTTCGGAGGTAGGGGGTGGGATGACTAGGTCTAGGAGAAAGGGTGTCTATGTTTTTCGCGGGGTCTTAAAGAATAACAATGCAAAATTAGTAATGGATGGCATTCAATATTAAATACATTTATATCTAGAGGGGGTTGAAATAGTGAAAAAGAGGGAGAACGGTGCCTATGTTTGGCGCATGGTCTTAAAATCATATAGTTTTTTCTGTATACCTTTCATTGATTCATTTAATTTGTATTAAAATACCACAGAACCACTTTCTACCAAATATATAGACATGAACTAAAGCAAATTCCTTGTTTCAATATTTTCAATTTAGTGTCACCCACGTGATCACTTTGGTACCACTTACGCAATCAAATAGTTCCGCGTTTTTTTTAAATATATGGCTCAATTGGAATGAAAATTCAAACGCTGACCATATAATATGCATTAATGTAAAAAATACGTCTTGTTACAAAGATTTATTTTTCGGAGAGTAAATATCGGATTTATGTTTCCATGTTATGTGTGTAGAACGCTCCTCATCCCGCAACTAATGTTCCAAACCTTTCTCCTGTATGTGCACTTTATTTCATGTCTATTCATTCACTGGTTTGTGCACAGTACTGTGTTCTGAAAATGTTACTTCACGACTATTCTCCTTAAAAAATATACATATTCATTTTGCTTCCTTCAATGAATATTTCTTTGTATAATAGATTGTGATCAATTTCATTGCAATCTTCCATATTTTTAATTCTATCTCAAAATTATTTTAATATATACCGTCGTTTCGTTTCGATAAAACATTTCAAAGCCGTATTTTCTTTTTCAAATTCATCTGCATTCAATCACTTTTATTCGTTTTTACCTTCTTCCGTGGGAATAAGTATCGATTTTAATATTGTACTATTCCCACATACTAATGATGAAAAAAAATGCTACCCTTGTCTCACTGGTGTGATTGTGATTGATATTCGATAATATCAGTGATTAAAAACTGTGACTGAAATCACAGTTTCATCACTAATACTCATGCGCCGCACGATATCACAATACATGAATTAAATTTTTAAAAACATAATTTTGAGCGTGTTTACTTATATTATTCAAACTTATTCTAGCACATGTCATTTAATATAATTACGAAGAGAACGAATACCCTTAAAAATGTAATTTTAATTTTCGAGTCAAACTCTCTGCATTTCAGTAAATTGAATCAATGTGTTCAAAATTTAATAAAAATGAATTGATAATTCTGGCGTCTGCTGTCAGATTACTCAAAGGTATTTGAGATTCTGTAAAAATAAGGTAGATGGCTCTTTCAAGTAATGGAACGATTAAATGTATTAATATCAAAAAGGTGACATATAGGTTCGAAAATTTTTCGCTATAGCATAGTTGGATAATGCACCCTCTTCAGTTTCGAAAAATACATTTTTTTGTAAAATAAAGTTAATGAATTATTGATTATAAAAAGGAATAACCACAATGTGTTAGCATTAAACATAACAAATAATAATATTTATTTATTGAAAGATTAAGTGTTTTGTAATATAAAAACATGTCATCTAGTATATACACGACATGTTTTTGTTTCATATCTACATAATATTTTATTCATATTAATAATTTAATTCAAATAATACAACTCACTTTTCGAATTTTAAAAACGTAATAAAATAAAGCAATACATTTATTGTTGATGTATGTATCGTTAACTTTGTGGTTAAACGTAATTTAAAATTGTATTTATATTTAATTTCTTTAAACCACTGTGTTATTTTTACGTCAACCGGTACGATAACGGTAACGATACTATTATCAATAACCAATTAAACCTTAAAAACAACCCACTATTTAATATATTCCCCATTTCAATTTTTCCCTATCAATCACTACCCCACTCTTACTAAGACTCCGCCTACACCCCTTAATGAATATCGTATAAAAATGTTATGAAATAGTTTAGTTATACGCCAGTCCTGACGAAGATACATTAGTATCTAAACCGGTTGATGTAAAAATAACACAGTGGCTTAAACAAAATTAAATATAAATACAAATTTTAATATATTTATGTATGTTCTAATCACGTCTTTCATTGTGTAATGTTTTATTTCTAGGGTAAAGAACTGCCAGCAAAGGACCTGAGTGGAACTTCAGACCCGTACGTCCGAGTGACTCTTCTCCCCGACAAGAAGCACCGCCTGGAGACGAAGATCAAAAGAAGGACGCTGAACCCACGATGGAACGAGACCTTCTACTTTGAAGGCTTTCCGATTCAGAAACTGCAGAGCAGGGTAATCTTTCATTGTATTATACTATTTGGTACTCATTTAACCCGTGTTCATAGATGATATTTAACTCGAGTGCGTATAAATAACAGTACAAAACTCAAGGTGAAGCGATCTACGAATCATTATATATATTTTGCTCTAGGATTAGAATGACTCATTCAGTACATAGTTATCTTTACGAGACAAATCAAAACAAACAAAATAAAAAATATAAAAAATTAATAAAATGTTAAAAATTAATAGTGTTATAAATCATTCAATTTGCGGGACAATTTTCGACATTTTTAAAATACTTTGTGTATATTTATATTATATTAACTCACATACTTTGAGGCTTCAGCTACTTTTTAAAATTAAGTTTTATATCAAAAATACAATAATCATTTTTTAAATAATATATTCGCAGTCTTATAAAATACGATAGTTTTAATTACGATTTTAATTTTAATACGACCCAGCTATAGCGGTCGTAGAATCTGCGCTGTCATTATTTTCGTTTAAAAATAACAAAAATATAAGTTTTCATGCATATTTTACCCACGGTTTGAATTAATATTGAACTTATACCCAACATTAGTAACAAATTTCGTAAATTAAATGTTTTTTTACTGATTTTAAGGGAAAACAACGTTTTCTTGAACAAAGTAAACATTTTATGTACGTTATTTTTATGCATTTAAAAATGTAATTCATCGTTTATAAATAACACTGTTGCATTTTAAACAAAAGCTGTCTGTTTCATAAAAAATATGTAATTATGAAACAGACAATATCACCAAAACCCCAACGTGGTGTTTTAAAACGATAATATTTTTTTAAAAAATTAAAACTGTCATAATAATTTTTAATTTAGAACGTCGATTTAAGCGATTATCTAAATATACCTAATAAATTATTTAATTTTCGATTGATTTATTCAAATGACAACGCACATTTTTATTTTATTCCATATATAAATATGAAAAAAGGTGGAAAATACTCCCAATACGAGTCATGTTTAAAACTTGTATCGAATGCGAGAAAATCAACAATTTGATTGTTGTCTCTTTCCATTCAAGCCTTCCTCTCTAATTTACGTAACAAATAAAATCATTAATTATTTATCGGATACTTATAATAACTTAACTATTATCGTCATCTTGAAAGCATAACTAATTAGTGTCAAATTTCTCGAAAGGTCGCTCTTAATGTCACTTAAGAGTTTTTATATTATTTTCAGTTTGATTATATATTCTGAAAGCTTGAAAAGTGAAATATCTTTGACAAAAAGTAGTTTTCATTCTTGGAACTATTTTACGTTTTTTTTCTCTTTTGAGAGAAAATATCTTTCAACATTGGTTGTTTGTTGCTTCAATAATAAAATTAATATGACGTATATCTACGTCACTATCTTTAGATATGAGACATTTTTATAATTTTTATATCGAAAACTAATTGTGTTTCTTTTCATTTACTACAAATTACAGCAAGTTTTTTTATCTTTAATGATTGTTAGTTCTGCAGTTATTTAATATTTCAACTATTATAAAATGTATTTTTATTTGTTAACTTTGTTTTATTAACCACTTATTGAATTTAAATACATCTACTGGTTTCGAAAAATACCATTCTCTTCTTCAGGATGTCAATACTAACTAAAAACATACATTATTGTTTCTTTACCAGAATCTATTTTTAAAAAAACAACAATTATTTAAAAAATAAATTTAGTACCTAACTCAAATTGTTACTATTTGGTACAAATACATATGGTAAATTGGTACAAATTTACTCGAATATTTTTTAGGAAAAAATTATTGAATGGGACTCGCATTTAAATTTAGTTGATTTTTTATAATTTTTTAATTAGTTTTACATGCTATATTTATCTCCAACTACTCCAACTTATTAAATATGTGACCAACACTTTTTATATGCAAAATTGATAATCCCAATTTTTTATCAAAACCATGACCATTTTCTATCTAACGATTAGAAAATTCTGAAAACCTACTATTGTTCAAACATCTCAAATTCTTTTATTAAAAATATGAATTTTAACCACAAAGTTAATTTTGCTAATTTCAAAAAGTGTTATTCTATGCATATTTTCGACAGGTTGTTAATGATCCTGATATATAGTTTTAGTATGGCATTAAGGTGCAATATAAAAATATTTTAAGATATTTAGGGGAATAATATATTGCAGAATACCCACTTTTATTGATGAGAAATACACGGTGAAAAAATCAATAACCTAGATTAGTTTTGTGAAAACTTGAAGTTGAAGTAAGGTTAGAGATCTCATCAATCGGACAGTGATATTAAAGTATTTTTGAGAATGTATTAAGGAGTAGTATTAACTGTTTTCAAAGATATACATAAAAAAAAATCTAATAATTCATTGGGTCCCATGTGAAATTACTGTAAAGAACTAAAAAGTGGTCGAGGCTCTTGTGAAATTGAAACAGGGATTTGTATAATCGAATTTTTAAAGAGCTTTCTTTTTTTATTAGTAATATATTATAATATACCATGGAGATATTAAGAAAAGCACTTCAAGATAAATAAACTCATTACAATTATTTTGTTTATCGGACTCTATACGGCCACTATTGTATTTATTGAATTCAAATACAAAATATGTTTGCGACTTTTACAAACCTATGTAGAAGGTATACAATAATAAAAACTACAATTCTAAAAGAGAGCGTTGTATTTTTAACTGAAGTAGCGTACACAAGAATTGTGTATTTATTTATTATTACAATTTAAAGCAATAAATTTATTGAAAGGTAATTTTTAATAGAAAATAATTTATTAACATGGTTAACTGGTTAAGAAAATTTTTCAAGTCCGAGTCCCAATAGTAACTGTTTATTTTTCGATAGATAGATTTTTTAAGTGTACATTTCTAATTAATTTATCTAATTTGTAGTTTTTTGTGAAATAAATCTGAGAAATCTTTTATGTACATATATGAATGACGTATTATATACCATTGTTGATTATATATAAGATAAATGCATAATTATGCGCCGTTTTTTAAATATTATATTGTAACATACAATGTTATAAAATATTGTATGTTACAATATAATATTTTATACATGTTAAAAGCTTCAATAATTGGCGAGCTTGTATGAGAAGATGTATGAATGTGAATGACAGGACAGAAGAGTACGGCGCTCTATCCTTTCTACCCACTACCGCGGGCAAACGGTGTGATGGTGAGTTAGTTAGTTATTACAAAAACAAACTCAAAACATATTATGCTCAATTATTATTCAGGGGCGTAGCCACAATCAATGTAAATTATTGCTTCCCATTTGCTCGGAAGATTGCTACGATTCCGTGGGCGAAGAAGCACTAGTTTTTTAAGGCAATACACGATTTGACAACTCATCCAAAACGTCGTAGGCTTTGCCAACCTGACAATTTTTCAAAGAGCGATTAATGTGGTAATACGTGGGGTGGATAGGAGACAAAATCCCATATCTCGCTAGCGATGGATACGATCATACGGCATTCGACACGAGGATTCGAATTGTCGTGTTGAAAAATAATTTGGTTCTTTTTGCGCGGTCTTTTCAGCTGAATGACTGTATAATGGCGATCTAGCTGGACCAAGTACACGTTGCTGTCGATGTTGAATTGTCATTGGTCATTTCTGTCCGGGATAAGCCACTCCTGATGCTCATTGTTATCATTCCACCAATTGCAATACATAATTATGCATCAACCTAATATTATTGTTGGTGTAAATACAACAGTAACTGATTTATGGGATATCTAAAGGCGAGATAAAACTTTTATATATATTATTTAAAGTTTTCAATATTTATTATTGTTGTGTAAAAGCATAGATGCCGGAAGAAACAGGATATTCGGAAGGAGGTTTGCACTCACCATAATCCAGTTCTTCAGACACCTCCAAGGTGGACTGTAAATTTATCACTATCTTCGTTCAGGGGTTCTCGTTCTTTAGAACGCACTGTATTAGTCGCGACGTCTCAATTTAATACTATACTCCGATTCACAATAATTTGCGGTAATCCGCACCGTTTCAAGGTCGCCTTTCGACTGGCGGCGGCGGGCCGGGCGAGGAAAGGGAGGGAAGGAGGAAGGCACAATACATAATTTTCGTTCAAGAATAATTAATAAATAAATATATGTCCCAAACAATTATTATTACATATTATTACATTTTTAAAAGATATCCCCTATTCTTATTTTTCTTAGGGGACATTCCCTTATTTCTGAGCATTTTCTCCGTCGATACGTATTCTGCGCCAAGAACTTTACTGCTCGATAACTTCTATATTTTCTCCACTTCAGCAATGACTCATAAATATTTTCCTCAGTCGTCTTTTTCTTCTTCTTTTGTCACTTATATCCTGCGAGACGCCTTTCGCAACTCCCATTCCCTTTTTGGCCGACATCCGCTGCAGATTTTTTTATTTAGTGTCTTTCATTAATTTGTGTAAATCATTATTTATTTATTTATATATATATATATTGACATACACAGTTTTGTTTTAATAGAGGTGAATAGATAATACTTACTTACCATTACGCCGTTTCCCCGTGGGGGTAGGCAGAGAGGATAGAGCGCCACACTTTTCTATCCTGACACACAATTCTCGCCTCATCTACATTCATACATCTTGTCATACAAGCTCGCCGATTGTTGAGGCTTCTAACAAAACCATCCTCCGTTATCTGGTTTACCTGGTCATGCCAAGTCTTCCGCGGACTTCCTCTATTTCTGGTTCCATCAACACTTGCGTCATATATCTTTCTTACCATTCTCTCCTCATTCATCCTTTCCATATGACCAAACCACTTAAGTGATCCTTTCTTAATCTTACTCACTATACTAACATCAGCTTTACATTCTTTCCTAATTTCTTCATTCTTTACTCTGCCATACATAATAAACATACATAATACATAGTTTATTGTGTGGGATGGAGTAGACTTCACCTACGATATATAAAGCGTTGTCCTGGCTACTTTGCTAGACTGAAGTCTGTGTTAAAGTAGCCAGTTTTTTTTTCGTGCTGTTATGGTGTTATTTTTCGACAGTAATAAAAAGAGAATTACAAATATGTATAAAAAAGTAAAAAAAAAATATATATATATATATATGTAGTGGGAATGTTGTAGGACTAGTGAATTATTAGTGAAGGTATTGTATAAATTATATTAGAATGTTGGATAGCCATGCTTCTGATCCATCTTTACCTGATTGAATCATATATACTAATCATATATACGTCTTTACCTGATTAAATCATATATTATATGCTTCAACAATTTTTTGCCTTCCCATTCGATCTCTCGATACACAACCGCGAATACCGTACAACTTTTCCTTCACACCCTTCAAAGTAGACACAATAAGCCCTAAAAATATTCAATCATATTTAAATTCATAGAGCTTCGACCACTTACAATATTTCAAATAAACAATACAATATTAAGCTCTTGAATTTATGGACACCTGTTACTAGGTAAATTTTTTCTCATAAATAAAACCTCTTAATGCCCGTATCGCTCTGAGACATTGGTATATAATCATCTTGTACAGCCTCTTTGCCAAAAAGCGCTTAAATAAATTCGTACTTTGACCGCCCCGTGATTGCTTTTTATATAATATCTAGGCGTTTTTTCTCCCGGAACGTAAACAACAGAATTACTGAATCCAGGACCGGTGCAGAAAAATTTTACGAACTTGGTTAAGAGTGCCAAAAAAGCCTTCACTGGCGTGCCAAAAATAAATACGCTTTTTTTGCATGCATCCCACCACCTCGCACAAATTGCGTATTTTTACAAAATATTGCTGTCTAAAATAATGTAATTAGATATAATATAAAATATAATTAGATTCACATATTAATTATATTCTTAAATCATAATCTATCGAAAATCACTTTATCGGACGGCGTGATTTTTCTCAATAAAAGCATTGTTCAATATTATCTTTTCTCTATAAAAGTATTGTTCAATATTATCTTTTCTCAATAAAAGCATTGTTTAATATTATCTTTTCTCAATAAAAGCATTGTTCAATATTATGATGAAATGATGCTTACGTATTCGCTAGACGGTGAGTCATAAACCGGAAATAATGACGTCACTTCATTCGATCCTCCGCCAATCTCAGATAATTTAATCTACAATGTTCTCGTATATGCTTTTTTAATATATTTATTTATTATTAGAACACATTCTTATTGTGAAGTTGTAATTATTCAGAACATAGATCTGTTATATTTTAAATATGATAAATATAATACATAATAAATGTGTCCAAAATTGAATAAAAATGAATTGATAATTCTGGCGTCTGGTATCAGATTACTCAAAGGTATTTGAGATTCTGTAAAAATAAGGTAGATGGCTCTTTTAAATGTTATAATATCAAAAAAGTAATACATAGGTTCGAAAGTTTGTCTCTAAAAATATTGTCGCTGTAGTATAGTTGGATCACGGGGTGTGTGCCGAACACGCGCGTTTCAAGTGATCTTTTTACAATTTTTCATTTTTAGCGACAAATTTTCGAACCTATTTGATATTAATACATTTAATCGTTCCATTAAAAATAAAGTCGATGGCTCTTTCAAATAATGGAACGATTAAATGCTTTAATATCAAAAAGCTAACATATAGGTTCGAAAATTTGTCGCTAAAAATATTGTCGCTGTAGCATAGTTAGATAATGCACCTTCTCCGGTTAGGAAAGAGATCCAGGTTCGAATTTCGGTGGCGCAACAGCAATATTTTTCGAAAGAATTGATTTTATATGTATATCTTTCTAATTAATATATATTTAATTCATATTTAATTTATTTATTCGTCTACTATTACACCGCCAGTCTTAATTCATTAAAGCTTCGGTAACTATCCCGCAGGATGCATCCCCTAGCAGATGATATACTATCGATGACATGACAGAAAAAATTTCTAGCTAAATAGCGCTCGATTTGTGCCGCCCTCGGCACGCACGGTTTGCCGATACGGTCGCGTCGGCCCTGACATAAAACCGCAAAGGTAATAGAAAAAACAAATTATTGTCTTGTATTATATCCAAGCTGTGTATTTGATCCGCGGTGATAGATCCTATGAAAGGTTAAACCAATATTTGTCATCCAGGATAAACACACCAGGTATTGGAATTCAATTAATTACGGATCTTGGCATTTCTGTCAGCCCTCGAATTATTGGAGATATTTTATGCCGCCGACCGAGAATACAGACGTCTCACCTTTACAGAGCGTATCCGTGGTAACCTTTGAGAAAGGCGATTAATTTTTTTCGATAATTCAGTTTGGCAGTTCGGACTCATTAATATCGAGAATTATGACAAAAAAGAAATATGAAAAAACATGATATTTTAAAGGAAATTAATTTCATATCTCTGTTTCTTTTATAGCTACACGTAATTCTCTTTTGCTTTGACTCCATTTTTTTATCTTTAATTATATTTTATCATTTGCGGAAAAATACATAACATTAATCTACGTTGTTACTTCATTAAATTGATTTTTTTCTTCTTCTTCTTCTTTTTCAACTTCTTAACCCATTGATCGCGTTCATAAATACGCATGACATTTTTCATGCACGGCACTGTTTGGTGGGATCATAATTTATAACTTTACACTACGATAATCTAACTAATGTATGATTTGTTTTTAAGAAATCGATAGCAAAGGTAAAAGTATCCGTACGAACATAAATAAATAAATACAGAAATCAGAACCATAATTACAAAATAATCCATGAGAGAACACAACAGTGCTCTATAACTAATTACATAAAAATTGTTTTATTATCCGCTCTACATCCAAATATAATGCCGTAAATTTTTCTAATAACATGGACATTTTCAACGATAAATTGCTTCCTTTTAAATTTAAACTACGCCAACTTTTCAATAACTATTAACATAAACTGTATATATTGCATCCCATTTCCCTCCCTTCCTTACCCTTTCCTCTTTGTATGTTCAGTTTAAAATCACTCTTTTTTTTTTTGTTTTTCTTGTTTCAGTTTATTAATATTATTATTTTTTTTATTAATATATACTAGTTTTTAGTTTATTATGTTTACTTTTATGTAAAAACATTTTTGTTTATCAGTCTGCTATTTTTTAGTTTATTATGTACTATGTATTTAATTATGTACTATTTACTATTTTTTAGTTTATTATGTACTATGTATTTAATTTCCGAAGAAACTTCACTGGTGTTATTTTTATATATTATGTAATTATCAGTTATTATTGTTACACCGTTTGTTTCTCCAAAAAATAAAGAATAAAATAAAATAACATCCCTAGCGCCATTTGTGGTGGCGTTCATACGTACTAGAGTGCAGTAGTGAACTGCGCGGGCGCTGATCTCTGAGACTAATGCACACTATTTACAAGTTTTTAAATACCGCCATTAAATTTAACTCTATAGTTTGAAACGCATTACATTCTACACGCATAAACTGAGTTTGAGAATTTGAATATCTGAACGATACTGGATTATACGAGGACTTTTATTATTTCGTGTTTGTTTATAATATGGCTAATAATCCCTGACAAATACCGACAGATGTCGGTAGGATAAAGATTCCAAATAATTTTGGTACGATTTTCATTGCTCCTCAGCGCGTATGTACGCACTAGCAGCGGGCGAAATACAGCGATTTATATTTGAGTCACCCGCGCTGTGGGCATGTAAGGCGCGACTCATATATGTGTCACCCGCGGGGAATGGGTTGAATCTGTAGGAGTTGTGGTGTGAGTGTGAAGTTAATTTAATTATGACTGACTCGAGATTGTGTCTGAAGGTTATGATGCTGAGAGACAGAAGCAGTGTGGGATGTCTGTTGTGACTAGAGCAGAGTATAGAAATGAAAGAACACTTACTTACACTTACAAGATTTCGTTTATTGTGGTGATGAATTAATACAATTGCACTGTTGAACTTTGGAGTGGCTCGCTAGAGACGCGGTTGAATGGCGATGTTTGTGATAGGACGGTCTGCGGAGAAGTGATGCTAATTGCTTGAGCGGTATCCGTCTCCGGTACTAATTGTTTATTAGCGTCTGCTTATTGGTCGATTTGACATGTCACTGTCACCACTATCACTGTCATGTCACTACAAATCTATAATTCCAGATTTTGCAGTTAGTTAGCGTAAAGATTTAAATTGAAGAGGTAGAAGGTAAATTTTTAAAGATAAAATAGGTTTTTATTTATACATAATTCAACAACACTAGAGTTATGCACCCCCAAATAAGAAAGATCTTGAATTATGACGGTGGCTATCAATATTTATATAAAACAAGATCTATAATAATATAATAATACAATGTGAAAGTAATATAATTATAGTTTGACATAAGCCAAAATATTATATTTATTTAAATAATTTATAACGAATTATAGTTCCTTAGTTATTAAGTTTGTTATTCACGTATCGTGATTGGTTGACGCGTAACTATTACATTCACATATGCAAATGTAATAGTTCTAACTTGATCATGATTGGCTGAGCATCGCGCGTATGCGATATACAAACTTTGAGGATTTTTAGTATTTTACTTGTTGAATGATTGTTTGATGAGTGTCGACGACGTCATATCAAAATATTACAGGTGAGTTGTAGTTGCAAAAAAAATAATTAATACGCTAACTATATGAGATCGGAAACAATGCGAAGTGCATGCTAGGTACATACTTGAGGGCCACTGAAGCCGAATGTTTTTCAATTATACGTTGCATATGAATGATCTATTGATAGAGAAGGTCCGAAAGTTTAGAATCTCACCGCTAAATAGCTCATAGTTGCCGTGCAGTTTTAAGTGTGAGTTACGAAATTGAGTCCATCAATTTGAATAACCCTGAACGAGTATTTATCAAATCTTAGTCAATTTGATAGCTGACAGTTGGTTGATTGATTTCTGCTCAATTTGGTTTGCCATTTCACAGAGCGTTACAGTCAATGGAGACTATAGATCCATGATTATTGACTCTTTTGTTCCCCGATTGAATGGCATTAATGTGGAAGAGCTGTGGTTTCAACAAGATGGCGCAAAATGCCTTCGCTGATAAACCAGAGACGATAGACGACTTGAAAGCCAGTATTCGTCACATTCAAAAATTGGACTTCCAGATAGCGCTTTATTCGAGCCAGCCGCGGCGCCCAAGCGCGTGAAATCATATTTAAACACTAATGATAGAAAAAATACATCCTTTATAATTTGTTTAACGTACTCAGCATACTTTTTTTTTATAAATATTATTCCAACTTTCCTGCTTAAAATATAATTGTGATGTCCTTGAGATCGATCTGTATGTGTCAGAGCGCCGCGCCGCCGAGGCGGCATGTATATATATGTGTGTGTGTATGAGCGGGGATAAAAGGGGTGACCAGTTATAAACCTTATACCTTAACTGTATTATTCATGTAATAAAGATATAATTGTTACATAAGAGTTTCTCGTGGATCACCAATAATCAACTACGAGGTGTACAACTGAGACGTACTTATTACGCAAGTTCGTTACACTAATTAATAAATACAAATTCTAAATAACTGTGATTTAATTAATATTGTGACTCTTCGAATAACACAGTTTTTATATTCTCATACTCAGATAAATAGAAGAGACTCAATTAGTTCACGTTTGAGTTGGAAATGAACACAGAACTCTTCCCTTGCTCAAGAGAAACCAGTGTTTCTTCAATAGTGAATGATAGCCTTCATTCAATTCAGTTCAATTCAATTACTTTGATAAATAATATAGTAGTTTCAATCTAAAACTACTAAAAGGTTGTATATATTAACATTTATAGATATAGGATTCTCCACAAGGAGTAGGCTTCTTTGTGAGGTGGTTAGAATCGTTTTACCACACGTTTCGTAATTAAACTATTACAAGGTTATATATTACTAAACGTTTATCAAAATGGGTGTAGTGATTTTGAAACCGGTCGATATTAATTTGAGTTGGTAGTTTTTATTTTTTAAATAATAAATAAATTACAAAATTTCAATTTACGTACCTTAAAATATAAATATAAAACGTAGCCGAAAGTCATGAAATTCATGAATTTAGGAGGTTTTGATGGCTGGGTCATACAAACATAATGAATATATATATATATATACCATACATAAATAACGCCCAACTCCTGGAATGGGTATCCAAAGCAGCCCAATGAAAAGACCGGTGGAGGTATATTTTGAGGAGGTCAGGAGACGATGATGATGATATAACACTTGACTAATTTAGTAATATTTCATTCATAAACTAAATCGATAGAAAGTAAGATTTAGAAACAAGATATATTTACTTACACATTTACATGATTTCAATAAAGACAACAAAGCCTCGGAAAGTGCATAAAATATTAATGCAGTATATGGGGATCGGACAATAAACGTAAAACAGTATCAACGGTGGTTCCAGAAATTCCGAGCCGGATACTGCAGCCTAGAAAACGAATCTCATCCGGTAAAATTTGTAAAGCTCGACGTGGACGTCCTTCAAACCCTAGTGAAACAAAATTCCACTGTAAACTAGCAGAGATGGTTGTGTTTGGTCATTCAACCATTCATCGACATCTGCGTGCCATCGGAAAAGTCAACAAATTGGGTCGATGGGTTCCTAATCGCGTGCAGAGAGTAAATGTGTACTCTTCTTTGCTGTCATGTCATTTTTTGGAAACGATGTCCCACCCACCATATTCGCCGGACATTGTCCTATCTGATTATTATTTATTCGACAGTCTTTAAAATCATTTGAACGGAAAAAATTGAATTCTGTAGACGAAGTCAGAACAGTACTACGGGAGTATTTTTCGTCACTGACAAGTGAATTTTGGAAGAGGAGCCTTGCAAGTCTACCAGAAAGATGGAAGAGCATTGTAGAAAATTAACAAATGTATATTTGAGATTAGAAAAAAACATTATTTATCTTAATTTTGAAAAATAAAAAAAGTATAAAATACCGCATTATTTATGGGATCAATTTACCTTCCACAGTAATTTTTGAAACCTCATATCACATTTTTCATTATTTATTTTTCAATATAAATTAAATGTATCAATTAGAAATATATACATATAAAATCAATTTTATAGAGAAATATTGTTGTTTCTACCGGGATTTGAACCTGGATCTCTTCCAATCCGTTGAAATTGCATTATCTGATTATGCTACGGCAACGCAGTGCATTGACGACAAATTTTCGAACCCATATGTTACACTTTTCAAATTAATACATCTATCGTTTCATTATTTGAAAGCCATCTTCTTTATTTTTACGGAAACTCAAATACCTTAGAGTAATCTGATAGGAGAAACCAGAATTAACAATTAATTTTTATTAAATTTTGGACACATTGATACAACTTATATATTATTTAGGAGGACACATTATTATTATTATTGTTTTTATTATTTTTCTAATTAATACGTTTAATTAGTTAATAATTGTACAAAATACTTTGTTTTAAGCACTATTTATTTATTATTCTGCACGTTTCGATACCTATGGTATCTTCTTCAGGAAATATTGTATACTGAAAATAAAGAATACAAGCATAGATAAATAACCAAATCTTCTTTGCAAATAGTCATTTTTTAAATTTGTTTTCATATTAGTTCTTACTTATTTACCATTTAATATTTTTATTTTTATCTATGATTGTATTTTTAATTTCAGTACACATTGTTTCCTGAAGATGATACCTAGGTATCGAAACATGTAAAATAATTAATAAATAGTGGTTTAAACAAAGTATTTTGTATAGTTATTAATATAAAATGAGATCACAAAGTAATTTTGTATACATTGAAGAAGCATTTAATCAGTATTTAAAATAAATTACAACTTCGCAATAAGAATATGTTTTCCTTAATAATTATTTTTCATCATTTAGAAAGTATATGAACTGGTAAATGTCTTCCTTGCAGGTACTCCACCTCCACGTGTTTGACTACGACCGCTTCTCTAGGGATGATTCCATCGGCGAAGTATTTCTACCCCTGTGTCAAGTAAGTGTATATCATTGTAGACCTATTTATTGATTAGTAAATAAGCTCTCTCTCAAAAATATGTCTGACAAAACATTTATATTTACGTAAAACTCGTTACCATAGTGACTGAGGTGGAAAAAGCGTGAGAAAGTAACCCAGTTCAATGTCAGAGACTTTACTGCGACTTAAGCACTCACGTGTCGAATATTCAACACTAATCAGTTTGTGTCGCGCCACGAATATTTAATAAGCTAAATAAAGACTTATTAAATATCATGCCAAATAAAGATCACCCTGTGATCACACTAAAATGTAAAGTAAACGAAAACTTTCTCGTGTAATTATTTGTTTCCTTTATACATGTTGTATTTTATTTTACCATATTTTGTTGTTTACTATGTGAAATGCAATCCTTACCGTAAAGCTGTTTAGCAAACGTTGAAAATTGTAATATATTTAGTCGTATAAATTGGAAAAAAAAAATTAAAAATATTTGTAGATGCCGCCAAATGTATTTACTTATCAAAAAATTTGCCACAGGATTCAGGTATATTTCGTTTATAATAAGTAACAGCTTTTAAAATATTCCACGTAATTCTAGAATATTCTATAATTTTTAACGTTTTACGATGTTCCATACTTTTCTCTAAGACTAATAAATAATTAGGTGAGAATTTTTTATATTTTCGAACAACCCCCTTTTCGAAACAGAATAGCCAAGATATTTACTTTTTAAATTTTTCAGAATATCAAAATCCGTTTTAAAGATAATAGATTACTCTTTTAACGAAGGGTATTTTCGTAGCCTCCAAGTCATGATCAAAAAAAGCGCAATGAAAAGCGACGCAATTTTTTTTTTTTTGTAATGTTTCTATCGAGATCTACCAAAGCAAGATTTTTTTGTACAAGAAACAAGAATGTAGACAAGAGTGGTTCGCCGATTTCAGCTTCTCTCAATCGGCAACGATTATGAGGTCGGAAGAAATGAAACACAAAAGATGTACACTATGTATAATAACATGATGATACATGACAATACATACAGTCATATTTGCAAGTACCTACTCAGCGACAAGCCGCCGCTGTGACGTTTTACTAAGAGGTCTTCGTTTTCCTGAAATCTATCCCACGGGTTTTCGACGCCACGCCGATGATTACATCTTTAAATTACATGTGGCGCCTCTGCTGCGACCTCGCAATTCTGTGCGATACAAAGATCATCAACTACGTACTCTTGCTCACATCTAGTTAGCTACCAATACGTCTCGGAGGTACAAAGTTTGGCTTTCCGGTCGGAGTGAGCTCTTAGATTTAATTGCGTCAAACAGACTCTTTCTCAAATCTTCACGGATACTTCTTCCTGCAGCTTCCGCTCGCCCTCACCACCGAGGACGGAAACAAAAGCCAAAAGAGCCAAAGTTGCCAGAGTTGCCAGAGCAAAAACTGCTCGCTGACAGATGACACTGTTGCCAGAACAAAGACTGAACGAACAGACAACAAATGCGTGCCGACAATTTTATGCGTTAGCGTGGAAATTTACGATTTTTATCCAGCGTTGTACGGAATTCAGATTCAATTATAATTTAAAATAGAAATTATAAGGAATTTCCTCCATTGCTTCACGCAGGCCCTAAATTTCTAATTACATCGTAGGTAAAATATGACCCTCGGAAGGTGAGGGCTAGGTATACGGGGGAGCGGTGTGTGATGACTATATTTTCTGGAGGGTCCTAGAGTGTAATTGAACAAAATTTTGACAGTTTTCAATATAATACGCATATATACTTTGGAATGGATGTCATTAAATTTTATTTGAAATGGATCGGAAGAGGCGTTGAAGTTTGTGGAGGCGCCCTGCAATAACGGTGCGTGAAACAAAATTCCTATCAGCCATAAACGCACTTAGTACCGACGCCATGTAGCAATATTATTGCGGCCAGCAACCACTGTTATTACCACCACCTTCCCAACAACAGCTATAGAAATCGCCTTCGTAAACTATTCGCGCGTTGTAACTACTTTGTACAACTTAACTTCTGCATATTTATAAACCTAAAGTTTATCTTTGTAATAAACTTGCTATACACATTGCATATATAATACATCAGCGACTATCAATCAGACGCGAGGGTGGTAGGTGAATATTGGGGCATCCACAACACTCTCACATTAAGCATGTCTCATCATTCTAAACATCACCTGCATAATCTTTCTGATACAACATATATCATAAGCATACTCCTCATATCACCACAAGTTCTACACTCACTTCACGTCTTTTAAAATATTCCCATGTATAGAAAAAGTTTATTTACGTTTACGTTTTAAGTTTTATTTTTTCCTAGCTATTTTAAAATTGAACCAAGAGCGGAAAATTTTAATTTAATTTCATTTTTGCTGTTGTGCTTTGACTGTCAAACCATTATGATAGTTCGATGGTAGACAGTCCGCCATTATTAAAAATGGATCCCTATTCGACACAACAATGCATTGTAATTGCTAAACATTATTTCAAAAATTGTGAAAGTTTGACTGCCTTTGGTAATCAAAATGTTCCAAGTGCATCAACTGTGAAGAGAATAATCGAAAAATTCGAGGAGATGTCAGACTATCGACACGTGTTCGTCCAGGTCGTTCAGCAAAAAACATCACGGCAGAATGTGGTTCCAACAGTACGGTACCACTTGCCACGCATCACGAAAAACAGTACACGAGACATTCGCTGGTCGTATAATCTCCTGTTTGAGCGACCAGAATTGGCTGCCTAGATCGTCCGATTTAACGCTTTTGGCCTTTATTCTTTGGAGTTTTTTGAAGTCAAAAGTGTATGTCAACAAGCTCACGACCACCCAAACCTTGAATGAGGAGGCTATTCGATGTATCACTGAAATCTAGTTATGTCAAACCGTGAATGAAAATTTTCTCAAAATAACGCATATATATCAGCAAAGACGAGGAGGGCATTTATTATATGTATTGTTTTATACATAATTCTCACTTCTCTACTTTACGATTAAATCAAAATTTCGATATTTTATGAAAAAATGTATCTTATTTTAAATTGTTAACATTGTTTTATTAACCACTTAATTAATGAATTTAAAATACATCTACTGGTTTCGAAAAATATCATTTTCTTCTTCAAAATGTCAGTAATTAATTAAAAAATAACAATATAATATAATAGCATTTGAAATGTTTGAATAATAGCGGGTTTTCAGAATTTTCTAATCATTTGTTAGAAAATGATCATACTTCTAATAAAAATTTGGGATTTTCTATTTTGCATGTAAACGGTGTTGATCTTAAATTAAATAATTTGAAATCGTTGGAGATAAATAAAGCGTGTAATATATATTATAAACAACCAATTAAATCTAACCACAAGTTACATTCTAAATTTTTTAAATACATAATAGTAATTTGTATCATCAAATAACAATTTAAGTTAGGTACTACATTTATTTTTTAAATAATTATTGTTTTTTAAAAATAGATTCTGTTAAAGAAACAATAACATATATTTTTGATTAGTATTGACATCCTGAAGAAGAAAATGATATTTTTCGAAACCGGTAGATGTATTTTTAATTCACTTAATGGTTAATCACACGAGGTTAACAATTTAAAATAATAGATTTTAACCACAAAGTTGATTTAGCTAATCTTAAAAATAAACTGTGTTTTATTTAAAATTTAAATTTTCCACTCTTGTTGGGACACCCTTTACAATAACGTAAAATCCCCAAACTAGAAATACGTAGCCCAACTGTACTTCATTCCGACATTTTGGGTACATTTCGAGTAATAAAACAAATCTAGGATCACGTGCATATTACATTATCTTTCTTAACTGTTACAGTGGCAAAATTCGCCTTCTTTGAGCCCTTTGTTCAGTAAATCTATTACGTTCGTTTTTTATCATAAACATTTTTATTATTTCATATTCTTTTTTTAAATAACTAAATTATTTAAAATATATAAACCGCTTTGATTATTTTAAGAAGTGACAAAGATAACAAAGTATAAAAAAGAGTAACACGTTTTAATGTATGCGTCCGTCCGGTCAAAGTTACAATGGTATCGAAATCGGTCGACGTTAAATTGATACAAATGGTTTAAACAAATGTTGTTATTTTTTTCTTAATTATTAATTATGTTTAACCACAATTTTAATCTTTATCTGTTGTCTGAATATTTTTTTATAATTTTTTGAACCATTATTTAAATTGACGTTTGTTATTTTTCATTTTTGGATCTTATATCTGTAAAACATTTTAACTAAAATTTTTAAAAATTTGTTTATCTTTAATTCATTAATGATATCTATTTATTTATATTTTAAATACACGAAACTTACATTCTTGTTAAGTATCTATAAAAAGCTGAAATCATGTATATTTTAATTAATATTACTGCTGTATATTAATAGTGCCTAGTACGACGCAAACAATCATTGGTTACAATAATTTACAAACTACTAGCGAAGAGCGATCGGCTGACTGTTTGTGGCTTCGCGGCCAATACTTGTCGCTGTGTGACTACGGTCGACACATACACGAGCAAAAGTCAACAAGACGAACGGGAGCTCCTGCATTTATTTCACAATAAGATCCTGAAATGTTTCTTAATGGAGTTCGATGTTAAGGCGTTACTTGAACAATTTTTTTATTTTTGCGATTTTGTTATATTTTATGTAGCTTTGGAATCATTCTTTCACTTGATTTTAATTTTGTTTAGGTTTTAGTTTTATTTGTAAATTATTTAAAAGTCGCTGTTTTTGAGAACCTTTTCAAAAAAAAAATTAGATTGTTTGAAACAATTAACATTTATGAATTATTTTGCACTGCAATATTAGTGATAATGTCTCCCTTATTAAGCATAAAAAATAATGTACAGGGTGGCCCAAAAAAGTGAAAACATTTCTTAAAATGTGATATAATTACATCAAAATTAGTTTAACTATATCAACAATAGCTTAAATATTTTACTAATTTACTTTCTTACCTATTTATTTACCTGAATTACGTTTTATTTCGACAATTTCCGGTCGCAATTTCCAATCTTTGATTATTAATTTTCCCATTTTTTATATTTGTTTTTTTTTTCAATTTGTTGGTCAGAATGACAAAAATTACTGCAGTGTCATATCTTCTTAAAATTTGCGAATTGAAAAACGTTGGAGTGTTAGGAAAATGATCAAGAAGTTTCAAAACAAAGCCTGAAGTATAGCCTGATATTATATCATAACTGAACATTACAGCAGCATGGAGTTTCATCTCACACAGCCAGAAATACAATCCACTTTCTTCGTCGTGAGAATGTTAATTTCATCAAGCCAGGCATGTGGTCACCGAACAGCCCAGATTTAAACCCAGTAGATTATGCAATATGGGGTGATTTGATGATTTCTCATTAGTTAAGTATTGTGCAAAAAAAATTACATTCAAATTATAATTAATTATATTATGTTTTTAAATAACTCATGTGTTACGAGATGTGCTCACTTTTTTTTGAGCCACCCTGTATATATTTTTTTAATGTATGCGTTATAATTGCGCATACCATCAATAGAATTATTAAAGAGAACACATTCTTTTTGTGAAGTTGTAATTATTCAGAACATAGGTATGTGATGTTTTAAATATTAATTAAATGCATATATAAAATCAATTTTATCGAAAAATATTGTTGTATATACCGAATTCAAACCTAGATCACTTCCAATCCGTGAAACGTGCGTTAACCGATTGTGCTAGAAAATTGATTTTATATGTATATCTTTCTAGTTTATACATTCAATTTGTATTATTATTTGCAATACTGCTTATAGTTGAACTGTTGTATGACATACCACAAAAAACGTTAAAGTATATATTGTAAATCTTTTTTTTTTGTTTAAATGCTTGTAGTCAATCCAGGTTTATCGTTTATGTACACCTAAAATATAATATGTCAGTGTGAACATAAAAAGTCAAAACGTTCCATATTTAAATTTTCAAAGCTCCGCGAGGAATTTTGAAATATTTTTTACCACCCACCGGAAGACGACCGTAATAAATTTTGGTTTTCATTCGCCGACTGATGGCGGGTTTTTCTCGTTTCCGGTTGCAAAACGCGCAAAACGAACAAATTTCCCACGTCCCGGTGTTCCTGAACGTACCCCGATAAAGATATTACAGATTCGCAATGGGAAGTTGACGTAAAATTCTGTTTCCACTATAACACTAGCAGACTGATCGGTTTGAAATTAAAAAATAATAAAGTGAACGCTCTGCGGGTTATTCTGTATTCGTAGTTCGCGATCCTTTAAGACATTTGTGACAGAGTAAATATATTTTTTCAAAACTTTAATGCAGTGCCAAGCAATTCGCGCTGTGGAATCAAAATAGAGAAGCACAACTAAGACATAGAGAGAAATTAGATTTTTTAAATTTTAAATTGGTGTTTTCTTATACCTATATATATTACCTTCAGAAAAAAAAGATCACGTATCCATGTAATTCGTATTTTAAAGGAAATTGACACATCACTTAATTGTAATTATCTCACAAATTTGACAACCAAAATATAGCGTCAGCCATAGAACCAAGATTTTACTTATATGTTTTCTAATAATCAGGGGCGTGCAGTGCATACGAAAAAAAAACTGGGTATTACTAAAAATTCTGGCAAACAAACATAAATTTAATAATTGGATTAACATAAACGGAAACATTATTTTACAATTAGCGCTATCTGTTTACCAGTAAAGACTTTAATTGCTTAGTTCTAAAAAATACCACGACAACTCACCGTTGTACCCATGGCGCTCTTGTGTATTCACCGCATCGAGCTATTCACATTACTCTGTTATGCCTTTAAGCTAGTGAATTACTCGTAATAATTGTCTATTTGCTGAATTGAATTGAACCGTTTTGTATGGAGTCATTACCTATGCTGTTTTTTTTTTTAAAAAAGGCTTACAACTGAGTGCCGTGCGTGCGTGAAGTATCTACTTCCTCTTTTACTAATTCGCGAATTTTGTTATCTAACTGTTTTAACATGTTAATTTCATGATTGTTCTTTAAATTTTGTGCATGGTTTGTTTTTTGATTTGGAAAAAACAAAAAGCAATTGGCAGAACTATTTACTACGTTAATCTTTAATAAAAATAATTATTTCCTTTAGTTATTACGTGAAGTATTTTCAAAACAATAAATTAATCAAGTTCAGTCATAGAAAGTGTTCTTAAAAATGTCCATACATTTTTATATAGGTAAGAAAAAACGTTAAAACTTCAACTTTAAAAACACTATTAATAGTACTCTAAAAATACAAATAAATACATGGTAGGGTCGTATAAATGACGTATTTATTTTGTCTAAAAACATTGCTTAAACGAATATGATTATATAATATAATTGGTAACAGCATTATCTTAATCTATACCCACTGCACGACACTGATAATAATATACCTAATATGAACTGTATTAATAACGTATGTAATTTAGTAAAATCTTGTATCTGGATATATTTTAATTAATTAATACAGTGAATATAATTAAAATACTAATTAAATTAATCAACTAGAAAGATATACAGAAGTTGCCAGAAGTCTAAATTTAATGAACGGGCATTTGCAGTGTCAGGCCCAAAAGCGTGGAACTCTGCCCTTCGTCATAAGAAACAGAACATCAGAGACTTTTTTTAAAGAAGAGACATATGTTAAAATAACTAAAAATAATTTATGTATGTCCTTGAGGTGAAATTTTTTACTAAAATGGCGCTATACAAATTATCCAATAATATTATTATTATTTTTCTGAAAAAATATATATTTAGTTCTTACCGGGATTCGAAACTGGACCTCTTCCTATCCGGGAAAAGGATTTCTCCACTTTCGCTGTAGCAATTGAATATATTTTCGACAAATTTGTATTTTGTATTATATACTATTACAATTTCAAAAATAATCAACTTTATATTACGAACGTGAACCTTTGAGTAAATCTCGATAGGAGACGTCAGAATTAAATTAATTAAATAATTTTGGAAACTTTAATACAACTTATATATTAAAAAGGGTACGGTGAGAGAACAATAGAATCTGTAGTAATACGAATATTTAATATGCTAAATAAAGACTTATTAAATATTATGCAAAATAACCCCAGTGACCACCCTAAAATGTAAAGCAAAAGAATACATTCCCATGTAATTGTTTGTTTCATTTACATGGGATGTACAACAGAAAAATTTCAGGATTATATTTTAATTGCTCATAAATCATCAGAGTGAGGTAAGTGGGAGGGGTTTTGTTCGACTCACGTGATTTGCGGGTCGCAATGAGTCATTGGTCGGGAGCGCACCTCGCGTTCTCGGTTGAGCAATATTTTAAGTGCGGTAATTAATTAGTTCGTGCGTATTGAGAGAAATGGACGGCATTTAGACGATATTTTTTATAAAACACAAAATTCGCATCGTTAAACTCCATTTAGTACAAATAGAATATGAGAATAACATAAAAGTTTTTTTTTTAATTTAATATTAAACTTGAAAATTTTGCGCTGGACACACTTTATATTTTGTAATTTTTTTACTATATATTGCTGTTGATTAAACACCAAAGGTCAATTTTTACCGTAAAACTGTTCTGCAGTTTAGAAAACGATATTTACACGTGTATAAATATTACAAGAGGAACAGAGGGCGTCTGCGAGAGACCTAGATATGTCGTACATCCCCAAGAACATTCCTATTAGAAGCCCCACTTCTACCCCCGCGTAGAAAGTGTGATATCAAGTTAGTTAATTAACTTAATTAATTAATTAAGTAAGTTAGTTAATCAAGTTAGTTATCTAAATGAACAAAACGAAAACTTATTTAGTATTACATTATTCAATAAAATATTTACTGGTGAGCCATATTTTAATTTCAGATATATTTTTCAATAGTGTCACTACTACATACACAACAGGGGAGGTCCAGAGTTACGGAAGTATTTGCGAGGGTCAGAAAAGACCCTTTCTTTTGTAAATAGAAGCCCTGGCGCACATATAAATTAAAATAACTTTTCATGTATATCATCCGCCGGCTGCGCCTCGTTACTCTCGTGGCCAGTGGTGGCACTAGCACCCTGAATACACCCTTCTATATACATGCACGTGTACTGACACGTAGCACCAGTGGTGTAACATAGGGGTGCTAAAAGTTCATATCCTGCAATCCATTTAGAATTGATATATTTGGGAGTATCAATGCCTTTCGTTAATATAACAAACAAAAAATCGAATTGTAATATTATAAAAATAGTTTCTCACATGTATTACGCGAGCGTATGAAAACATTAAGATTAATTCTTCTTCTTTTTGTGCCCTATCTATTCAATGAACGTTGGCTATCATCACTATGTTCACTGCGTCCATGAAAAGCTCTACAGTAGACTGACCACACTATTATTCTTCATATAATATCTAAGAACACTTTATATGAAAGTTTGAAATTATATGAGACAAGAGACTAATTCTGTTCTCACTATTTAATGGATAAATAATGCAATACTAACATTCGTATATACAATATTTATTTTAAGGGCTCTTTTTTTCCAGTCAACATTGGGATACAATTTTTGTATATTTTCGTAGAAAGCGTAGAAAGTGAAAGAAAGAAAAGAATCACTTTGTGGTTTGAAACATTATATTAAATAAAATAACAATCACTTTGTACAAAACCACGAAATTTATTATACGTCAACCGGTTTCGCTTGTTTCGAGCTTCATCAGGACGTATTTATTTAATTTTTAAATGCGTCCTTATGAAGCTTGAGGTACAAAGTTATTGTCATTTTATTTAATACAATTTTTGTAGTTACGCCACTGCGTAGCACACATCTGTCACATTTTTTATTTACCATCTTGCTCTTATGTTAAAATAATAAAGTTAATTTCTTTCCTTTTGCTATCAAAATAATAAAATCAATTTTATAGCTGATTTCTGTAAAGTTTTTGTGTTTTAACAACTAACAAACCAACTAACTTACCATCACATTCGTGCCTTAATCTTACTCACTATACTGAGATCAGCTTTACATTCTTTCCTTATTTCTTCATTATTTACTGTCATAGATAGATCTGCCTAAGTGATCTCATTTTCACTGCATTCAGTCTACTTTCATTCCTCTTCTGTCACCTCTAAGCCTCATTTCCATACATCGGTACAAGCAATCCATTGTGTACCGCTAGTTTTGTCTCGATCGACAATTTACCATTAACTATAATTCCATTCAATGCGCCGTTCACTTTGTTTCCTGCAGCCACCCTCCATTCGATATCTTTCTCAGCCTTTGCGTTTCTATCAAACATATTTCCCAAATACACAAACTCATCTACTCGTTCCAAACATTCATTACCTACAAGTATTTAGCACGTTGTCTTGCTTTCTTCCTTCTCGAATACCATCACTTTCGACTCGTTGACATTCATAATTTCTTTAAATTTACTACATGCTTCATGTTTATGCTTTTAATATCAAATTTAATACCAATTTAAGATAGCTCTAGGTATATTACTATTATTCGTTTTTTCTTAGTGAAAATAAAAATTCCGCTTGGCCGCGCAGTGGTCATAATAGCAGTGCCAATCATACTTGTATATGTTAATTTTTAGTTATCTATTCATATTCATTAATTTTTTTAAATTCACTATATTCTTCGTGTTTTTACTTTTAATACCATTCTGATGATAAACATATCAATTTAAGATAGCTCTAGATATATTAGTTTTATTTATTTTTTTCTTACTGGAAATATAAATTGTTAAATACTAAATTAATGTATTAATTATAAATATATACATATAAAATCAATTTTGTCGAAAAATATTGTTTTTGCGCTACCGAGATTCGAACCTGGATCTCTATTTCCAATCCGGAGAAGTACACTATCAATTGTGTTATAGTGCCAGTATTTTTCATGACAAATTTTCGAACCTATATGTTACACTTTTTCAAATTAATACATCTGTCGTTCCATTATTTGAAAGACATCTACATTGTTTTTACGGAATCTTAAATACCTTTGAGTAAGCCGACTGCAGACGCCAGAATTATCAATTTATTTTTATTCAATTTTGGACACATTGATACAACTTATATTATTAAGGACCGTCTGTTCTAAATAATTACAATTTCACAATAATAATGTGTTCTCCATAATAATATACAAATATTGCTAAAATAAAATCCTGGTCAAAATAAGAAACATATATAAAAATTGAAATCGTCGATTTTTCAGGCGTATTTTAGTGTAATGTGTTAAAAACATTTTACAGATAAAAATATTGCTTTAAATAATTATAGAAAAAAATCAGGTTCTATATATTTCAAGGAAAAATGAATTATCAAATTTAGTCTATAGATGGCGATGGTGTAATGGTACTCGAACCGAGTCCACGTACTCACATATATACAACTTTCAAACATTTTATAAGTGTGGAGATTGAGAGTGAGAATTGGTGAACGTTATATATATATATATATATATATATATATATATATATATATATATATATATATATATAAAGTGATCATATAAGCCAGCCAAAAATAAGTCGTAAGGCCTGTTATTTCTATATATTTTCAAAAATAGCTTCGTCTCTATGAGATATCTGATATTTATTTGATTATATAATTATTTTATTTGAAATACACGTGCATATATAGCATACGGTTCCAGAAAACTTTGAAGCGTTCAGACCTAGGAAATTATATATGCTGGGGTGAGGTAAATTTATGGCGCTTTTCACATCATGTGCAGCTGCACAACTGACTTTGTCAAACACCCAACGAACTCTGCAACACAATGTACAAGTTTAGCTGGTGTTGGAAATTTCCTCGAAGCTATAAAGTCATTGTTTTCGAACGAATAATCATCTATTGCTTTCGTTGTGAAAATGAATAAGGACTACCTACAACACAAGTATGTTTGAGAGTATATATCGACAGCGCATTAAATTATATCTAACGGGAACTTGCCAACCGAGACAAGACTAGCAGTACACAAAATTGGTTTAACAATTTATATTATTAAGGAAAACACATTCTTATTGTGAAGTTGTAATTATTCAGAACAGACGGTCTGTGATATTTTAAATACTAAATTAATGTATTAATTATAAATATATACATATAAAATCAATTTTGTCGAAAAATATTGTTTTTGCGTTACCGGGATTCGAACCTGGATCTCTATTTCCAATCCGGGGAAGTGCACTACCTTTGTGCTATAACGCCAGTATTTTTCTTGACAAATTTTCGAACCTATATGTTACATTTTTCAAATTAATACACCTGTCGTTCCATTATTTGAAAGCCATCTACATTATTTTTACAGAATCTCAAATACCTTTGAGTAAACCGACTGCAGACGCCAGAATTATCAATTCATTTTTATTAAATTTTGGACACATTGATACAACATATATTATTAAGGAAAACACATTCTTATTGTGAAGTTGTAATTATTCATTGGATCCAGGTTCGAATCTCGGTAGCGCAAAAACAATATTTTTCGACAAAATTGATTGTATATGTATGTATTTATAATTAATACATTTAATTAGTATATTTATATATGTCCAAGAACACACAATTACTAGATTTTTACCTACAAAGGCACTGTTATTAAACAAATATCAGATATCTCATAGAGACTAAGCTATTTTTATTATATTTTATGTAAAATATATAGAAATATTGTAAAAATCCAGTAATTCTGTTTTTGGAAATAATACTATAAAAATATAATCGCCTGATAAAAAGTATACTTTTTGAGTTGGATACGAAAAAATACTTAAACGTTTTATTTCAAATTTATATTTTTAGAACTGAATTAATTTTGTAAAGCCTAGTTATTACATGTTGAATATTATTTATTTAAGCAATTGAATGGAAATATTCCCATATTTTATTATATTGAAACTTGAATCGATATTTGGACGACGTCGAGTGAAAAAAAATTATACGCGGCGCGTTTTTTATGTACCGCATTATTTTTTTAAAGAAACGCGTCATTTACTCTCTTCGAATACCACGCACCTTAAACTATTTCTCAACATAGTGGCCACCATTATTAAGGCACTTGTCATAATGGCGCACGAATTTTGGTATTCCTTCGTCATAGAACGACCTGCCAGGGATGAAAACCATGTCTGAACGCTTGCCACCATGGAACCGCTTCAGAAGATGTAAAATATGTAAATCACGGACCGTATCTCAGTCGGCGGGCTGATCTATTATCTTGAACATTTCAACCACTCACTACAATATGGCCACACTATTTGAATGTTTCTAACGTTGCACGTGGTGAATCAACAGATGAAAGAAACCGTTACGCATGCGCAACATCGCAACAGCATCGCTACACCGGAAATATCCGGCATCGGTACTTACTTAAAATACGCGCCTGATATTTTAAGAGATGCAGATACCTGATGTGGTCTGATAAACTAAATATTGGAGAACGGCCAACGGTATTGTTTGCACCGCTTAAAATTAATTAAATTCTATTAAGTTTTTTGGCGTTTGACTTGTCGCCTCATACATACATTCAATTCGCGGTTTTCCAAATTATAACCTCCGTATGTCCTCCAAGGGAGAAAAAATATGTCTCAGTGATTAAAGTCTTCCAAATGCAGCAAGTTTAGTGCGCTTGGAACTTTTGTATAGATAACTACCGTCGCTTCACTCCGCTTTACTCCGCTAACTCTTATTAATTAATCCCGCCTATATATAATAATCGTTTTCGCGAGTGTTAGTATACACCCCGTGACGCTTGTATTTATGATGGAGAGGAATCAACAAATTAATCCGGCAGAAGGAAAGTAAGTGCCTTCTTTTCTTCCTCACATTTCCACCAGATATTTTAATTATTTAGTTAATAATATTATTGTAGAAAAGGCTCAACCCATGAAGTCTTGTGGTTGGAAGTAAAAAACTTTGAAAAGTATGGAAATTTAATTACATATTTACGAATTTCGGAAGATGAATTTGAAGGGCTTCTATTAAAATTGTTGCGTGAATGAAATACTAAAAGCTCTTAAGCTGGTACCGCCATTTGATCTATTGAATTTTTTCCATAATAAATTAATTTGATTTGGATTTGGAGTAGCTTGTTGGTGTAGTCGTTGATGACTACACCAACGTGTTGTCATCAACGTGTGACTACACGTTGATGTTGGCCTAGTGATCTAGTGGTCGGGGGTTCGCGCCTCGTTCCAGGACACCAGTAAGTTAGTCCTATTTTCATAGCAAAATAGTAAGAATATTGATGTGACACGTATTCCGTGTACGAAAAAATAAAAATTCTTGTCATGCTCGATGTGCGAATGTGGTACTGAAGAGGAGATCCTTGATCATGTATTTTTGCTAGTTCATTGCGGCTCACAATATTTGTTTACAGTGATCTCGCCAATAGTAAATGACAACTCCCGGCTAACGCGTGTCAGCTTCTTCCCTCAACTCGCCGCATTCGATCTACGAGAGCGAGTTAAAAATTATCTATATTTTTCGTTCTCCAATTTATACACACCATGGTAACTCGCCCGTTCGCTAGAATCATCTCTTGAGCTTGCCGAAGTCGTCCGCGGTAGACGTTGACGAACGTCCTGCTCCCTCTTCGCATCTTTTCTATCCATGTAAAAACCCTTTTACGTGATAAAGCACTGTCCTCGTATTGTGATGAAAGTCTAAGACGAATTTCAGCCCCTCTCACACCCTCCGACCAGAGAATCGGATCACTGCTCGTTGTTCCTCCTTGGTACAAACTTCTAACGAATTGGACATGTTTACACTGTAATAGCCGGAAGGTAAACCTCGCGATCGGGATCAAAATTCAAATACCAACTCTATGCAGAAGACAGTATAACAACCTTGAAGGTATGTTATGATGAATGTGTAGATAACTTTAGATACGTCCTCGTGTTATGTATAATACTAGTATCGAAATTTTTGAACTATAATTGTATTGCACTTGTAATTTTTCCTATTCTATAGTATTATTGTAGTTCTAACTTGATGATTGGCACAAATCACTCTCGAAGGGTGGATCGCCTAAGTAAAATAAGAATAAGAAAAAGAAAAAGTATAGTGAGTAAGATTAAGAAAGGATCACTTAGGTGGTTTGGTCATATGGAACGGATGAATGAGGAGAGAATGGTAAGAAAGATATATGACGCAAATGTTGATGGTACCAGAAATAGGTAAACCACTTAATGAAGGATGGATGATGATGAGCTTGTATGAGAGGATGGATGTACGTAAAAATATCAATAAACTATCTGAATCGAGATCTGATTATTTTATTATTTAATATCTGCCCAAAATCTATCAGATTTAATTAAACTCCCACAGCGAAGTATAGAATAATCAAACGAGACGAATTCATTTCTTACCTGAAAATTTATACAAATTTATACATCGGCAAAATCAGGCCTGATTATGAATGCTGATGAGATTCATTTAATGGAGATATCGAGATGCTGAAATTGCTGAGAAGATGATGAACCATTCCATTTTAAAATAATCTTGATTAGGAATCGCTCAAGATTGAAATGGCTCGATTACACCGACATTTGTC
The DNA here is from genome assembly GCA_022840565.1 of Eubasilissa regina. Lineage (NCBI taxonomy): Eukaryota > Metazoa > Arthropoda > Insecta > Trichoptera > Phryganeidae > Eubasilissa > Eubasilissa regina. The sequence goes on along the minus strand of JAINEB010000029.1, from coordinate 19,947,067 downwards.
CTAACTCTGTAGTTACTGAGAAGATAGAATATCTACAGGGTGGCCCAAAAAAAGTGAACATCTCGTGACACACGAGTTATTTCAAAACATTTTTAATGTATATTTTTTTTGCACAATCAGAAATCTAAAATATCAACTATATATTTAGTATATTTACAGAGATATTCACATAATGTCAACTCAGTTTACATCATCGGAGAGGAATGGTTAAATAACCTGTTATTTCATATACATGGTGGCTCAAAAAAAGTGAGAGCATCTCGTAATGTATGAGTTATCTCAAAACATAATATAATTAATTATAATTCTTAATGTATTTTTTCCACAATATTCAGCTAATCATCAAAACACCCCATACTGCATAATCTACCGGGTTTAAATGTGGGCTGTTTGGTGGCTACATGCCTGGCTCTATGAAATTAACATTCTCACAATGTAGAAAGTTGATTGTATTTTTAGCTGTACGAGGCTTATAATATCAGGCTTTATTTTGAAATTCTTTGATCATTTTTTTAGCACCCCTACGTTATTCTATTCGCAAATTTTTGATCAGAATACAGTCTTATGCAGTGATTTTTGTCATTCTAGGTAACAATTTAAAAAACCTAATATAAACAATGAGAAAATTGATAATCAAAGATGCCGACCGGAAATTGTCGAAATAAAACGTAATAAAGGTAAATAGGTAAGTAAAAAAATTAGTAAACTATTTAAGCTATTATTAATATAGTTAAACTAATTTTGATGTAATTATATCACATTTTACGAAATGTTTTCACTTTTTTTGGGCCACCCTATATATTCCGTAAAATTTCGTAATATTTTCATATATTCTCACTATTACCTTGCGTTTTATTTTCACCTTTACCGGTATCGGCATCGATCGGGCGTATCTAAAACTTTTTTGAAAACAATTTATTTAGAGGTGTTGAATATTGACCTCTCACGTGTTAAGTTTTAGCTAGCGAAAAGGCTTCCTAAGTAAAGTCAGAAAGTCAAAATAGGTCCATATAAATACAGTTATAATCTAATACCTTCATTAAAATACCACTAATCTTCTCCTGTAATTATAGTTTATGTTTGTATATACATAAACTAAAACTTTTGCAAATAATATCTAAATTACATATGTTTTAAGTATGTAGCTACTCGCGCAAATGATTCATAGTTCACATATTAATGTTTTAACTAGAACCATCTAGTGGAAGAATTCAGAAATGACAAGTAAAGCTGCGCATGGGTTTCGCGTAATTTTTTACAAAGTTTATCCCAAGCGTATACCAACTAAACGCAACACTTCAGTCTTTCGCGCCGCGCGGTGTTCTGAAAACACGTCTTCGCTTGAACGTATATTTTGTATGCCTTTTGCCAATTCATTTTAAACACGATACTGTTTTACATTATAAAATATTTTTAACTCATGGCAAGAATAATAGTTATATAAATATTTAACAATGAAAATTAATTCAGGTAGATGTACTATTTACAAAAACAAGCTTCCGAAAGAGTGTATTTCTTTCAAATGAACACAACCTTCAGTGAGTATATAGCCCACTGTATTTTTATAAGATCAATATTAGTAGCATGTCCTTAATATTGTACATACCTAGTGTACGCCACTGTTCTACAGTATCGTGTGTTTTATGATAGTAAGTATATTCAGTTACGGAATAAAATTATTCTTATCTCAAAAATAAACAGAAAAATCAAAATATGATAAGTGCACAAAAGGGCACTAGTGTAGAAAGGAATCTTCAAAAAATTGGCTGAAAGGATCTAAAGTAAAGTGTTGGAAAAGGAATGAAATACTATAAAAACAAAAAATTAACAATAATCAAATATATAAAAATATATATCTAACACATAATGTTGCATAAAATCTAATAAAGAAGACAATCGAATATAGACAACAGAGACATTACCAAATAATACTGAAAAAGGTAATCGTGGACCTCAGCAACTATCAGCTGCGACGAATAATAGGAACAGATGTAAATGCTACACTTAACTGTTAATAAATATACTTTACTAGAAATGCACCGTTTATTAGAATTCCTGATCTTTCTGCAAGGTTCTAGGCATTATTACGAATCCAGAATAATACGAAGCGTCGAGAATTGTCTCGCAATGAGTACTATTTCATCTAGACTTGACTCTTGATGCTTACGTAAAACTCTGAACAAACGAAACACAGAGCGATCGATGACGAAAGTAGTGGATAATATCAGAGATTCCCGTATCAAACATCCACCTGCACGACGCTATTTAAAACAATTCAGATATAGCGGTATCTGTCGTCATTTTTTATTTACAGAGAACATGAGTATTAATACCAATGGAAATAAAATATACTGGTATAGGGACAGGACAGTAAGAACCAACCAGGAAGCGAAACTTACCAGGATTATTATCAGCTGTAGTCACAACTTTCCTGAACTTCAGGAACAACGTTGATTCATGACACAATCGCTGTTTTGGCACGCACCGCGAGAAACCGAATACACACATACAATAGAATAGTGTAACGAACACAAGCAGGACATTCATACTTCTTAACAGTTCACTGTTCATAGACAACAACATATACAGAAAAGTCATATTGTGTGGTAAAGGGGGAGATAAGAAAATTCACCCTAAGAAGCACCCCACACAAACCCACGGCGATCGACGATCCGTGGATCTGTCATAAATATCGAACACTAATTATACAATAGATTAAAATATTAGACAACGACAATATATCCCGTGCTGTCAGGTATTTGTGAACAGTAGTATCGCTAATGTAAAAACAATAATTATAAATTACAATACAGCAAAATTCGTAGCTATGTCAGCAATTGAAACTCCTCCTGCAATAACACAGATGACAATTGTACAACGATGCCCAAGATGACAATTGTACAACGGTGTACACAGTGGTGTCACAGGGGTGGTAGACGAAACCACCCCAATGTATTATTTTCTCGTATGTGTCAGAAATTAGCTAGAAGCAACCAAGTACTCTTGAGGAGGCTAGGACCCTCACACGGCTACATAGTCATAGATGATGATGATATTTTTGTACGTATTAGATGAAATTTAAAATAAATGGTATATTTCATTATTTACAATTCATGAAATACATTCTCATTTCCACTAAGCGTCTCTTACCGTATCTTATTTTATATTCGGCTTTGTTAACATGGTTTAGTTCCCCATATCTCTTATCATTTATAATCATTTCTGACAGACCCCGGCCAATCTTCGAAACACGATTCTCTCATAGTTTAACTTGCGCGATCTCTGCTTTCGCGGCTTTAATCGTCCTCAATCCTACCCTTACCACGACAATGCCTTCTGATCCCCTTGATAACTTCCCTTCTGTCAGAGGTCACTATTATGTGTTTACTGGTGATAGTAAACAGTTATTTAAATAAATAATAAGACAAAACACTTTATTTAAGCCACTATTTATTGATTATTCAACATATTTCGATACCTATGGTATCTTCTTCAGGAAACAATGTATACTGAAATTAAAAATACAAGCATAAATAAAAACAAAACTATAAATTTAATTTTTCTAAGTCTCAAGTATTCCGTTCGTCAGTTGGGTGATTTTGGATCTCCCCGGCAGCAGTTAAAACAGAATAAATATCTGTAATGTAATGCCTTCTGTTTGCCAATGTTCCTTCCAAGATCGTTTTGACATCATAGCACACACAAAAAAATATCGCGCTCTCACAATTTTTAATAAGACTTCCCCTACATGTGCCGCCTTTTATAAATCGTCGGCGACCATATTGCAGCAAGTTGATTTATAGTGTATAACATTTAGGACGCAGAGCCACATTTTGAGGTTATGCAGCCATGATAACCTCTTTCTATTTACGCCACTACTGCCTTCTATCATCCCCTACATAATGAATTGTAACAGAACGTATTTTCAATTATTCCCCAAATTATAATGTTTAGTTCTAGAATTAATTGAGTTATTTTTGTACGTCTAAATAATATTGTATATAATATGTACTGCACAGATATAATTTTTGTAGAAAAATATTTCTTAATTTAAAGCCAATTTCAAAATACACGATTTTGAGCAGCGCGGAACTAATACATCTCATCCATCGCGAGCCCTGTAGCCTACCGACCTTCTGCTAAGTGTTTCTTTATTGATATTCTGAGTAGTCGTGCCGCGTATAAATATTCCTGCCGTCAACAATACCCACTCCGGTGGCGTAATGGCTTTCATTACTTTCGAGGAGGAAACCCTTTTTAAATTGAGAAGATGTTGTTAACTATTGCGACATCTTGCGACAGCTTTTCCAACCATAATTAAGATAAATATATAATATTTTTAGATCACAAGTTTATTCTGTTTTTTATAAGTTATATTTATTTAAAACTGTGTAATCTTCTGTCTTTGCAACTAAGTGCCAATGTGCTGATTTATAAGATAACCTATATTTTTGGTATTGAACCACATTCTGAAGTTACGCAGTCAATATAATTTCTTTCTACCTCTAGTGAGGCCTCTGCTATTTTCAAACATCCTCTTCTTCTTCGAGTTGTAAGAAATCATATTAGATTATATATTAAATATATAAAAATGAATGTTTGTTTGTCCTGTATGCGTTCCTACACATTTCATCCGATTGCGATGAAACTTTGGTGAGTTGTTGTGCACACGCCCGCGGAGGTTTCTGAATTAGTACAACCATTTTACAATAGGTGACGCGCGATTCATTTCAACAAATGTGTGTATTTCATATAGTTTATTGCCATGAAACTTTGGTGAGTTGCTGTGCGCACGCCCGCGAAGGTTTCTGAATTAGTACAACCATTTTACAATGAAAGAAGCGAAGAAAGCGATCTGTGCGCCTTGACTATCAGTTTTATGGCAAACCATACGTCGTGAAATGTGAAATACTGACACGTTGATTGGCTATTTTTAGGATTCTCTGTGGCGAATTTTCCAAGAATTATCGCTTTTTCTGGCGACTTCTTCGTATACTTACCAGACGGAAAAATAAAAAATATTGTGTATCCAAGAGCACTTCAATAATCAATTAAAATACAAACATTTTCTTTCTTTGAGTGGTATTGCAAAGCATACCGGATACTCGCTAGTATATTATATAGTATATAACACTATATTACAAAAAGTCTCATGATTTAAAGATTTCAGAAAAATTTCTTCGATCACGACAAGGAGACCCAAAAACCACCCATCATTAAAAAGTTTACTATATATATATTCTTTGCGCCGGCTGAATTCCTGCTGCGTCAATTTGTAACATGTCAACCCCTTAGAATAACAGGATTCCGTTTAACATTTTGGGCTAATTTGAGTTATTGCGTGAAAAGGGTTCCAAGTGCATTATTCTTTATTTCTTCCATACACACCAACTCTATCTTACGGATATTAAAGAAAATAGCAAGAGCTCCAGTTCCAACTGCATCAGTTATTTATTTCAATTTATAGATTATTATTGTTAATTTACAATGTTTTTTTATTATTTTTAATTTTCTCTCATCTCACAGTGGTCATTGATAATACTGAAAATAAGTTAAGACCTTAAAACTGATCATGTTTGCACACTCGAAACAAAATATACATGAATGTATGTTGAAATTCAATCAACGCTTTTAAGCTCATTATCTCAAAACAGTGTCAGTGTAAGATTGTTATTACCTTGTTATTCTGAGGGGTCGATGTGTTAACTGATTGCGGTCCTTATTGTATGCGAGATTGGGTAGCATAACAATAACCCGATGTTGTGACAATAGTATTTTATTATACTAAGCTTACAGTTACGAATACAAAACAAGAGATGCCTTTCGAGCCACGGCTGCGATGCGAGAGAGCGCGCCCGAGTGCCCGGCGATCTTTTATCTGTTTCACTCGCGTCATTCTTACCAATGCACTGCGCGCGTCACGCATTCACCTACATCTAGATACAGCACAATAAATTTGTTTGTAATATTCACCTCATTTGTATATCTCTTGGTTAAGTTTATGAGTCAATCTGATTAGCCATTTATATTCAAAATAAAGGCTGTTAACGGAATAAATTCATTATTTTCGCACAGATCGGTTTATGGTGCAGGATTTTATAGAGAACAGATATTTATTTTTATATACATTGATTAATATTGTTCCATTTTAGCTCGTAGCATTTGGCTAAAAATAAATAAGATTCATTTCAGATAAGATCAGCATAAGAATGTCCTGATCCTGAACAAGAATAAGATCACAAAATGCTTAGTTTGATGTCTTGTAATTCACAGTTGCTATCATGTTTAGAGATGTTCACCGACACACATATGATATGTAAGCAAACTAAACTCACAAGCAGACAGGCCAACTCGGTATACTTTGGAAAATAATACGCGGAAACCGCACAATTTCAAGTGATAGAATTGAAAGCAGATCTTCTTTGTTTTATGTTACCGTCCGACTCGGAAAGCCGACATTTAGATATAACTCTGAAGAACTCTTTAGATCCTTTTAAGTTTTGAATATAATACAACTGTTTACCAGAACAAAAATAGGCGAGTGGATGGCGCAAAATAGACTTACATTGAATCCATCCAAAACAGAATTACTATGGACAGCAACACTTAGAAGGCAAAACTTAATACAGGAATCAATGTCTGCGAATGCTAAATATGGAGTTAAGTTGTTGGGCGTGCAGTGCACATTGATTCAGATCTTTCAATGAATACACAAATCAGTAAAACTGTCAGTGCATGCTGCCATCAACTGATACAGATTAAAAGTATTCGGAGACATCTTCCTCTTGAGGCAGCCCGTCTACTCATTGTGGTGTCACGTGTGGACTATTGTTACAGCATCTATGCTGGCCTGCCAATGTTTCAGCTGGATAGATTGCAATCTATACTAAATGCGGCTGCATGGATAATATATGGAGTTTCCAAATTCTCTCATATAACATCCCTTTTACATCAGCTACATTGGCTCCGATTCCCTGAAAGAGTTGAATTCAAATTGTGCTGATTGATGTACAAGGCGACACACAACATGGCGCCTCTGTATCTTCAAGAACTTTGTATCCCAGACAATTTGAATGGTAGACGTCAAACTCTCAGGTCAGTCTCTACTTCAGCTGCAGGAAGGGTTGTAGAACCGACCAACCGTTGCCAGAAGTCTAAATTTAGTGAGCGGGCATTTGCGGTTGCAGGCCCAAAAACGTGGAACGCTTTGCCCTCCGTTATAAGGAACAGTGCATCAGAGACTTTATTTAAGAAGAAACTAAAAACGCACCTTTTCAAAAAATCATTTCCGTAAGTGAAAATAACGATTTTTAATTTAAAAAAAAAACAAAGATAATTGTAGAACTATAAACAGTTTATGTGTAAAGCGTCCTTGAGGTGAAAGTTTTTACAAAAATGGCGCTATACAAATTATCCATTATTATCTATTTATTATTATCAATTTTAAAACTATTTAAAAATAATAATTAAATTTATTACTTCCACGATCCGGTACAAAGGAAACTAGGAGCAAAACCTTTTCAGTGCCAAAAATGAATACCAAATTCGATCAACGAACATTCTTGTTTTGTGCACCGCGGATATTTAACAGATTGCCACTGGACCTTCAAGGGTCTAAAATAGAAAGCAAAATGAAACTAATTTGTCATTTGTGCTAACCAACACATTTTTGTCTCCAACTATATTAGAGACAAAAATATTTTTATAACTTTTTTTACAATAACCTTTTATAACTTACTTTACATTACTTACTTACCTTACTTTATAACGATTGTACCTTAACAATTACAACTTTTAAAAACAGTACAGGTAAAAAAAATGTGTTTGTTTTATATTGCTACGCTACACGGACGGACGGACATAAGAAAATTATACGATAATTACAATAAAATTCAATTAAATTCATTTGTCTAGTGTATGCATCGCTTATTCGTAAATCAACACACATTAACGATATTTATGAACAGGACATTGCATGTTTATAATTTTATTAAAAAATATAAACACAAGGAAACATGGTTTAGTCAACAATTTGGTTTCACCGGGGTAGATTGATCGACCACGTGTTACACGCTAATATATATTTCAACTCCACCGAAGCGTTTTTGTACGGCCTAATATGAGCACATTATATCGTCCCTGAAACGCCAGATCGTTATAAGTCCCAATTTGGTTATGAGAAGAAAAAAAATTTTAATTTTTTGTATTATTTATGTATTCTATTGAACTTTTCGTGCGTTTTTTTATTTATTTTTATTATCATACTTGTAATACAAAACTAAAACCATTATGTTCTATTCTTTATTTATATGTAAATTGTTACGATACGGTCTGGCTCCAGCGGATAGGACGCCAGGCCACCGCCACCGGCTAGACGGTGGTTACGTGAAACATGTGGGTTCAGCTGGAAATAGAGTCCTAGACACGTACCTTCGCCCGACGACTTTTTTTCACCTGTGGTAAATTTGTAGTTGTGCGTTGTTTGGACTAGGAATTAATGCTATTTAATAAAAGAGTTTGATTTTACAACAGGTTTGTTTAATTTAATATAAATGGATCTTATAGAATAATCTCTCCAACCAGGAATAATGTGCCCCAAATACAAGCATTGCAAACAAGAAGTTCATTGCAACACGGTAGATTACAATAACGATAGCAAGTCCCTCGAATCCGAAGTTAATTGTATAAAACTAATCCTAGCAGTGCTCTGAAGTACAAATTGGCTAGGCAGTCAAACTCTGTACACGAAGTAAGACCCTCCTCCGTGGTGGTAAATCGGTCATTTCACTTGACCCTCATCAAATAACAATAATGTCACATAACCTCCGATTTCAGTGCGCACTAATTAACGCATCCTTCCGATCCGCCTTGACGCAGGCTCTTGGCCGTCAGGCTGGATGTACCCGATGTTCGATGGCAGAGAACAGCTCATCGCTCCATCCCGAATGTAACACATCCCATTCACCGCACATCTCAGCTCTTCGTGACGTCAATCTTCAAACTAGCGGATGCTTCTACCCCGTGCCAGGAAAGGAAATTGTATTTCCTTCCATTGATCGTGTACGATTTAACTGCGGCAAGGGGTCGCGCAACGCGCCCCGCGCCTCTGCACGAACTCAGGTGACGCACGCTGTGAGCCGTATCGCTGTGCACGGCAACACCGACCGACCTATCTCTTTTCTTGTGTGAATGTAGCCAGATGTCAAAATTGCAACTCGAGGGATCAAATACTAAAGTAACAACGTACATTTCTTCCACATTAAGATTTTTTTAATTCGCAGGAAACAATTAAAATACCGAATCATATCATTGTCATCATTTTTTTTTCATTTTCTTAACGATTATTAACATCGTCAGATACCCCGTCCACCGCCATTTCAGCTTTGCTACCCAGTGTCCTGAGTCTTCGAACTTGGTATGGCTGTATATCTACTCATTCAACTTTAAAAAACAATTATCTTTAAATTTATAAAAATATTACAATATATTTCAATATAGTCCACAATATTTTATGGGTTGACGTCTGATTAAATTACAAGTCGAAAATGTTCAAGAAATATGTGCAAATTTTGCACCGTTACGGAAAATATTATTCTTTGAAATTTTACAAAACCACGTAAACCTTTAAGTCTACATACTTCAAAATAAATATTTGCTATAATCTATTTCTGTGCTTTGAAATTAGACGACCTTTATTTTTTTGTATTCAATATATAATTTGAAATCAATAAAATATTTCAATAATCAACCGCGTAATTACATTTTTTTTGGAATGCTTATATCTCTTACACGTTTGAAATTAGACACATATTCCTTGATCATTTTCTAGTCATAAATTAATTAAATATCATTAAATATTGTTGGTAGTCTGTTGCATCCTGTATATTCTTCGATTTCTACATAACTATATCAAATTTTATATTTTTTAACTCTTGATATCCATCTACGGTTTCAATATTATATTTAAATACAATAGACAATGAATTACAGCTCGCTCCACGCTCTACTCTGCCCATGTATTTTAAACTAGTTTTTTTTTTTTAAGTTTTTCTTTAATAACTGCCAAATTTTTTGCGATTTTCCCTATCAAAAGTGATACCATGTCAGAAAATGAGGTGAGCATTCGTTTTCGATAAAATTTCAAATAATATTATTGTTGGCGCTTACGATAGTCTGACATTTCAGGGACGACATTCTAGATTGTCCCATAATGAATACGGTGACGTGAAAATATTTTCCAGTCATATTCTGAAACACTCCGCCGGATAGGGTGGTTCAGAATTTTTCCGGCTGAGTGTGGCACAGTCTAATTCCAAAGAAAATTACTCATATATTTTAGACGTTTAGGATGAAGGGATGAAGAGGGTGTTTTTAAACAAAAATGGAACTCGCACAATTCCATACATGGGAAGATTTATTACGCTTGCTTATTTAAGGGTAAATCGAATTCATAATTATATTATTTTAAAACTTTTGTCACATTTTTTTAAAAATAGTGTCTTTTTAGCCTTTTTTAATCTTAATTATAACATGTGAAAAATATATTTTTTCGAAAAAAATATGTTTACTTTGAATCGTTCATTGTCATTTCACGATCTCAACGATCTTTTCAGTGAAGGAACGAGTAGCGAAAGGGCATACCATGGGCGGTTTGTTCGCTTCGAAACTGGTGATACCAGCTTAGACGATAAGTCGATCTTCGGATTTTAAAGACCAAGGCCCTTCTGGCGGCTGTAGAAGAGGAGGAAAGCTGCAGTACCAGGACACTGGCTGAGAACTTCAACATAGATCAGTTCACGATGACGGTGACTACGCCCCCGAATGATAATTATACATAAAATGTTTTGATGTTTTTGTATCCAGCACGTTGCCGAAAGACATGACGCTTCAATGACGCATAATGTAGTTCTTGTACCAACACTAATAGAACTATAAAACCATAAACTAGTGAAGGAGAATGAAAATGAACTGAATGCTTTGCAAATGAGATCGCTCAGGTAAACATGTCGTGCAAATCCACTTAGAAGAGGGTGAGGATGATCAAATACGGAATGGATGCAGCCTACGTTTAAACGTCGCGTATAATTGAGAAATGTTCACTTAGGGCCGGTTGTGTGTAGTAAATTTTACTACAGTAACTTTATACCATCGCCCGTTGTATAAAACGTTTGCGGATTAAAAGTGAATCAAACAAATAATAGATATCTCATAGAGACGAAGCTATCTTTAATGGAAATATATGGAAGAGTGGGTAATTACTTACGGGCTTACCATCTGTCTTCGGCTGGCTTAAGTGATCACTTTATACAAATATAAAGTTCACCATTATCACCCATTAGCCAATCTACATAACTCTCAACTTTTTGTAAGTTGTATGTATGTTAATATGTGTAGTGGTACTCGAAGTTTTTCCACATATCAACATATATACAACTTTAAAAAATTTGATAGATATGGATATCGGTTAATGGGTGAGAATGGTGAACGTTATATTTGTATAAAGTGATCAGTGATAACAGCTGACAATACATCATACATTGATGTAAAAAATACGTCTTGTTTACACAAATATTATTTTTCGAATAGTAAATACTTTTACTGTTGTATAAATGTATCATAAACTATCGGATTTATGTTTCCACCAAGAATGTGTGTAGAATGCACCTCGTCACGCAATTAATGTTCCAAACCCTTTTCCCATGTGTACACTTTATTTCATGTCTGTTCAATTACTGGTCTACTGTTCCACCATAATTAGAGCATCTATTAATATAATTCAGTAGAGTACGAATCAGAATGAAATCTGTTGGAGAAGGGGTCGAAGCAGGTGGTGTGGAATGGGGATCAAGTGTTCGGGGTTGAGGGATGTTTTCTAGGCCTTAGCAACCGGGGTATAGAAAACGCCTACGGCTTCTAGCATTTATATAATTATGAAATTCTAAGGTGTTCATTCATGGGTCACCAATTTTGATCTTAATTCTCCATCTATTCAATATTATTATATTCAATGATTCGGAAGAGATGAAAATATCACGACGCGATATCATAATAATACAATAGCCAGAGATCTCAATTTAAACATAATTGGTCCAGATTTAAGTAATAAAGATAGATGCTGACATTAATAATTCCAAATTAAAAATTATCCTACAACCCTCGACTGATTCACCCTTGACTGATTTGATTAGTTCTTCGTACTTCAAACTGATACAAGCAGCAACGTTCAGTAGCCATGGTAACTGTATATACAGGGTATAAAAAAATATAATTAAAATATGACTGATAGTAGAAAAATTACGAAATAACCATGAAAAAAAAAGTTTAGTATTACGTGCTTGCGTAAGAAGTGCATCTCAAGTTGTACATCTCGTAGTAGATTGTTAGTGGTCCAAGAGAGACTTATGTGACAATTATAATCTTTATTACGCGAATAATATAGTTAAGATACAAGGTTTATACCTAATCCCGGAGCCAAACGGTAACGAAAAGAGACCGCGCTTCGCACACACACACATATACATCTCACCCTGACGGTGCCGGCGCTCTGACACACACACATATATTCGTTCTCAAGGACATCACATTCAATCTATAGAAATAGTAAACAGTATTATTGCACGCACTATTCAGTCAAGACAAGAAATATTTAATTCAGTAAGATTGTTATACATATTGACAAAATAAATTACACGAATGTGCGCAAATAAGTAAACTATCGGTACAACATTGCATGTAGAATGACTGTTGGAATTATAAACTTTAGACATGAATTAGGCTAATCCTTGTAATAACGGTTAGAATTTTCTAGTCTAGAATGACAGATGATTATTTTATTTTAAATAGAGATGCGTACACGAAATATGTATCACATCAATATTCTTACTATTTTCAAACTAAGCTAAACACTTGTGCTATGAACATAGGACTAATCCTGGCACGAAGCTCGAATCCACGATCACTATATCACTAGGCGAGTATCGTAATCACCAGACCACGAGCACGTCAGTAGTCAGAGTAGCGGAAGTCACACGGCAAAGATTGGCAGAGGTTCGAAGAATGTGGCAAAGTCACATGGAGGCCTTCATCCAAAAACTGAATAATTATGATGACGATGATACCACAAGAACTGGAATTTATCACAGTAAATGGATGCCACTAGTCATGAAATTTTACACAACCAATGGGTTGGTACCACCGAACAAGGAATTTTATATAACCAATGGGTGCCACCAGACGTGGAATTCCTATCCTCATTCCCATGGATCCCACCAGGATCCTGAGTCTTGATATGTCAGCTTTGTTTATCAAGAGACTGCCTCAATATTTTTATTTTAAAATCATTACATTTTGAACCCCATTCCGTGAATCGTTTCTGAATAATTACGAGACATCTGGAATTTAAGGTACATTCTTACGGAACTTTATTACTTGTTTTCAGGGGTGCGGAGGCTTTCACGTGTTTCTTAAATTAATTTGGGGAAGTGACGGGTCCCGGTGTACTCAATTACATCGGGCGACTTTCTATTTGCGAGCCGTGTTATAAAATAAAAATTCATAAAGATAATTGGAACTGAAATTGAGTTTGTTCAGAAGGGTGGAAAATATATTATTTACCTGCAACACCCCGTTCCACGATAAAAATATTTGTGAACTGCAACACCCCGTTCCACGATAAAAATATTTGTGAACTGTTATTTTCTTATATATTTATTAAATAATTTGATTATCAAATGAAACAGATTTTTTATTTTGTGTGTCTGTTAATAATGCCCAAATTTAAAAGTTATTTAAAAGAATTGTTAATAATTAATATTAATATTAGTATTAAATACGAATTATATAAATTAATTTGAAAGATATACATATAAAATCAATTTTATCGAAAAATATTGTTGTTGCGCCACCAGTAATGAAACGATTAAATGTATTAATATCAAAAAGGTAACATATAGGTTCGAAAATTTGTCGCTAAAAATATTGTCGCTGTAGCATAGTTGGATAATGAACCTTCCTCGGTTAGGAAAGAAATCCAGGTTCGAATGCTGATGGCGCAACAACAATATTTTTCGATAAAATTGATTTTATATGTATATCTTTCTAATTAATTTACATAATTCGTACTTAATAGTAATATTAATATTAATTATTAACAATTCTTTTAAATAACTTTTAAATTTGGGCATTATTAACAGACACACAAAATAAAAAATCTGTTTCATTTGATAATCAAATTATTTAATAAATATATAAGAAAATAACAGTTCACAAATATTTTTATCTCTTTATTTAATACCGGTTTCTTACAAAATTTAACAGAGGTCACAAATTAAAAAAATATTTATATTAAAATTATATGGTAAGAATTTATAAAAAATGAAGTGTAATATAAATAAACATGAAAATAAAATTTGTTACATTTAACCGCAACAATATCATAATATAAAGTTTCATGAAAATTAAGTCATTTGCAATTAACCCCAATAATATTATAAAAATAACATTAGAAATTAAGTTATTAACGTTTTAATACAGTGGCACAATAAATAAAATATGGTAATTTACATTACTCGTCTTTGAACTTTTTTCAAATCACTAACCACATTGGCAGCTTCATACGTTGAATAATATTTCACGCGCTCACCCTCGCAGTGCTCGTCCGCGTTAAATATTAAAAATTCCATAACTCTCGATTAGGTTGAGTGTACCTGCACTAAAAAGCAATCGGAAACGTCCAGAGCACACAAACAAGAGGTGACTAAATAAAACGAGAGCTGATTGGTGACACACCGGCTTAGGCCACACCCCTTCCACAAATTTAAACTCAAGTGCAAACTTAGACTGGTCGTACTCTACTCATCTATTAATCTAAATTATAATTACGAAAATGAAAATATATAATCGTCAATTATACATACATGGTAAAAGTGGCAGTAAAGTAGTTATGTTTAATACTTTATGGTTGAATCAAGGTGATAATAAACTTTATAGTTATTCCACTATAAAATAATGAGCATTACTCTGTTTCATTAGTTCCTGGGAAAAGAGGATTATTATAGAACAATTTATAGAAATATTTTCTTAAACTCTGTTTAAGATAATACAAAAAAAAAAATGTTATAAATGTATATATCTAATAATATCTGGACTCTAAAAATGATAAATCCTTTTTGAACAACGTATCGCTCCTGAATGTTTTGCACCAAGGTGATACCGTTGTGTATTTCACTTCGGACAACGGATTCGTTAAATTAAGAATTTATTTCTGGATGTGTCTTTGGTCATATATTCGAAAATGCCAGCTAGGCTTAATTTTTAATATATAATTGTGAGAAAATTTATTTATAACAACTTCACTGAATTGTAATTTGAACGATTGTGGCCTCAGAAAATAATTTTTTCAACTGAAAAATGGTTTCGGAAAATGTAATTGTTTCTTATAATTAGATTTTCATCGGTAAGCAGGAAGGATAAAACGTCACTCTTCTAATCTGACCATTGTATCCTAGTTCACTTTCATACATTTTCTCATACTCGATTATTGAAGTTTCTGAGTTATATTTAAATATCTAGTTTACCTGATCACGCCAGGTTTTTTACAGATGTCATCAGAGTAGCTTGTTGGTGTAGTGGTCAAGACGTTGGCCTAGTGATCTAGTGGTCGGGGGTTCGCGCCTCGTTCCAGGACACCAGCAAGTTAGTCCTATTTTCATAGCACAAGCATTTAGCTTAGTTTGAAAATAGTAAGAATATTGATGTGACATGTATTCCGTGTACGCATCTCTATTTTTTTTAAAAAAAAAAAAAAAAAAAAATCCATAATACTACAAATAGTTTGGACCTAAACTTAGGATACTGAAAGATTTAACTCAATAGAATTGTCCCAATAACATGAAACTGAAAATAAAAACTATAATACTAATAATAATAAATTCGTAATATGGGTAGAGCTAGTATTGGTGCGCTCACCTAAAGATATTGATTCAAACCTTTAATAATTGTTATCACAAATATCTTCAAAATAATTTATTTGAATGTCCACTTTGTAATTGTAATTGTGAAGTATGCCTGCCTCAACACAGAATTTCTCTAGTGAGACGGGCGCAGTCCAATCACATTTTTACTTATGCGTTATGTAGTTACCAATAAATAAATAAATAAATTCGTGTTGTCTCCAACGTTCGCCCCTTTATTGAAGACGATCTTTCTTAAACTTCTCATTTAAAATTGCACACAAGAACCAAGTGAATATGACATTTTATTTAACTTTTTAAATTCGCTTTGATTAAGCTTTTTATAATTATAATAATGCACATGTAAGAAAAATTATTAAATATACTTTATTTTTGTCACAAATTAATTACGAACATTGCTTTGGCACAAATTAATTGCCAAACGTTGTTTTGTCACAAATTAATTGCCAAGCATTGTTTCGTCACAAATCAATTGCCAAACATTGTTTTGTCGCAAATTAATTGCCAAACATTGTTTTGTCGCAAATTAATTGCCAAACATTGTTTTGGGACAAATTAATTGCCAAACATTGTTTCATCACAAATCAATTGCCAAACATTATTTTGTCACAAATTAATTGCCAAACATTGTTTTGGCACAAAAATGAAACGCTGAACTTTATCGGAATAGGTAAATCAAACATTGTTCAAATTTGCTATAACACGTTTTCTTCCACATATTTACAAAATATTTGTAATCATATTGAATATTTATTGCCATAGATCTTAATTCCTTCCACCCGGCCTTCTTCGTCCATTTATCTTGTCTTGCACGACGAGGAATACTTTCCCTCTTTCATATCTCAGGGCACCTACCTTGTGACTCGTCCAAAGTTTGCTAATATTAACATCTTAAATAAAGCCGACATTTTCTATCTTAACATTTAAGACACCGCCTGCAATAATAATGTAAGTCAATTTTTACAAATGTTTATAGAAGACGTAGCGTCGGCCATCTTGGATGACATGCGGTGTGTTGTTGCAGGGAAGCTCATTTATAAAATGTGTTTAATAATGTTTGTATTTATTTTAAACGGTTGTTTAATATACCGATCGATACTCAAGAAGATATACAACGTTGTGGCATTCATAAGACAACTCTGCCCAAAACTGATATACAGTGTTGTTGCAGAGGTGGTCTCATTTCATATTCTTCAACAAAATAACGACTATCGTTTACATTAAATTGAGATATTGAACTTCAAAGTTATGAATATTTATTTATCGATTTTTCGAAATTGCCCAACTAATTTTTCAATAAAAATAACCAATTTCTAATTTCACCACGTTATTTATAATACGTATATTTTATTTGTATTCAAGTTAACAATTGTTTTTATAAATAATATTATACTTACAAAATATATTTTTGTTTTCTTGTAAGATATCTAATAAACCTCTGGGAAATTTGACATGTTTATAACACAGTTTTATAGAGAAAATTATTGCCAAAATTTTGAAACAAGTTGTCAGATGAAACATTGTTACTCCATGAGCTTCATTTGTCTAATAATAATAATAATAATAAGATTAAATAAAATAACAATCACTTTGTTTGAAACCATGAAATTTATTATACGTCAACCGGTTTCGGTTATCTCAAGCTTCATCAGGACGTAATTGAAACTAATCATAAATATTAAAAGAGTGCACTTATATATATATACATAAACAGGGAGATAAAATATAAATTTTTCGTATAATCGCACGGTAATCGCATTTTCTATATAAAACGTGGTGAGCATAAGGCACCGCCGGAACGGTACATTACATATTTAAATAATTTTTGAAATATATATATTTATATATTCGTTTTTGTTTGTACATGTGTACGTCTATATATAAATTTATGTCTACCGTATAAGAACGAAGCACTCCAACTTAACATAAAAACTTGAATAATTAATAAAAAAAAACATGTTGAAGACCAGTGGCTATCTAATAATTCTCTTTTTATCTTCCTTTATGTCAGTATAGATATATAAAGGGCGCAATTAGATTAATGGTCATGTAATTAACAATGTTAATGTGCCGAGTGCCTACATAGCTTAAAGAACTTAATTTAATATTCCCTTATTTTTTTTTATTTTCCCAGGTGGATTTGAGCGAAAAGCCTTCATTCTGGAAAGCGCTGAAGCCTCCGGCAAAGGACAAGTGTGGAGAGCTGCTGACGTCTCTGTGCTACCACCCCAGCAACAGCATTCTTACCCTCACACTTCTCAAGGCGCGCAACCTGAAGGCTAAGGACATCAACGGAAAATCAGGTTTGGACATGTCTTACTGTTCGTTTTATGCAAACTTGCTCGCACATTATTACGGTTGTACGTCCCGCCTGCCGAAACACATTTCGTTGTTACTATTGTCATAAAATATTGTTATTCTGATAATATCGATCACTGCCTCATTTAGTATTAAATTATTACCCTAGTATTTTATTAGGCCCGCAACAATCCACAAGGTTCCGTGTATTATTTCAGTACGATGTATATTTCTAGTAAGGCGTAGACAAATGCGGAAAATTTTAATACGGCCTACATCAAATACAAAACTAGCCGGTGTTACTTTTGTAGGTATTCGTTGCGTAGGTAGTATATGTGATGATGTTATCAGAAGAATTAGATGGGAAAGGTAAGCCTCCAAAGTCGTTTTACCATTTTCTGTTTGTGTGGGTGTCGTGATGTTTATCTTGGTTGCCGTGTGAGATAGTGGGAAGCAATGTTGACAAAAAATGTAATTAGAACACTGAACAAGTATGTACTCACATTTTTGGCTGATTTTATGTAATGTTACATTACAAAAGTGTAATATTCTAATTTATTGTACGCGGAAGAAACGGAGTGAGTAGCAAAAGCTGCTGACGAGTTTAAATAGAGAAGCTGCGGAGCTCGCGGTGGCCATCGAGTGTTGACGACACATGCGGCCAGTCATTGTGCTTATCCAGTGGTGCGCGTCACGGCCATAACGCGCTTTGCTCGACGATTAATAGATGGCAGTAGGCATCTACGTATTCCTATACGTATATTCCAATATTAATACAAACCACTTCGTTGTAGTAATAAAAATATTTGTGAGAAGTGATAACGATATGTGTAACCAAACTGTCGAAAAGCCACGATTGCTAATAATATATATATCGATTCCAACTAGCACCTAAAGTTATGACTAATCTATGTGAACATACTAAATATATAAATAAAGATATAAATATATAAATTTGTCATGAAAAATACTAGCGTTATAACACAATTGGTAGTGTACTTCCCCGGATTGGAAATAGAGATCCAGATTCGAATCCGGGTGACGCAAAAACAATATTTTTCGGCAAAATTGCTTATATATGTATATATTTATAATTAATACATTAATTTAGTATTTAAATATATGTAATTTGATTTTCTTCTCTGTCTTCCAAATAATAATACTACATGATGCCTTGCCCTAATAGCTGAAATAATATGAAGACGGGATGATATTACACTAAAATTTATATCAATTTAATAAAATTTATAACAAACGTACGTCAAACTCAAAAATCAATGACGGTCGTAGACAATCTCGCCACAGCGAACACACAAAGAACATGTAATATTTGTATATCGTAGACAATCTCGCTACAGCGAAATACCCACAAAGAACATGTAATATTTGTATATCGTATACAATCTCGCCACAGCGAAATACCCACAAAGAACATGTAATATTTGTATATCGTAGACAATCTCGCCACAGCGAAATACCCACAAAGAACATGTAATATTTGTATATCGTATAAAATCTCGCCACAGCGAAATACCCACAAAGAACATGTAATATTTGTATATCGTATACAATCTCGCCACAGCGAAATACCCACAAAGAACATGTAATATTTGTATATCGTATAAAATCTCGCCACAGCGAAATACCCACAAAGAACATGTAATATTTGTATATCGTAGACAATCTCGCCACAGCGAAATACCCACAAAGAACATGTAATATTTGTATATCTACCTATTTATATATTCTTGCTGTTATTACAACCGGTGGTAACTGGGCATCCAATGTCAGCCATTAAAATTTATAATAACGTGCATAATTACTCGAGATATTTTAATATTTTTTATTTATTATCTTTGTTTTATTAACCACTGAATTGAGTTTAAATACATCTACCGGTTTCTAAAAATACCATTTTCTTTTTCAGGATGTCATAACTCCATATGTAATAATTTGAGTTAGGTACTAAATTTATTTTTTAAATAATTGTTGTTTTTTTAAAAATAGATTCTGGTGAAGAAACAATACAACAAACAAACAACAATGTTTTTAGTTTTTAAAAATAGATTCTGGTGAAGAAACAATACAACAAACAAACAACAATGTTTTTAGTTAGTTATGACATCCTGAAGAAGCACGAAACCGGTAGATGTATTTAAACTCAATTCAGTGGTTAATAAAACAAAGATAATAAATAAAAAATATGAATTTTAATCACAAAGTTAATATTGCTAATTTTAAAAGTACGAGATATTTTCATTGAAATGTTTTATTTTAATCTAATCGTTAAAAAGTTGGCCACTTTACTCTTTAAATTATATACCGTTTATAAATAAAATTAAAATTTTTTAAATGAGATTTTCCATGTGCTCCCGTCTCGCTTTTCAGTCGAGTCCAAAATTTCACACACATGGTGACAAAACGCAACATTATTATACCCTGCTTTCGACACGGTATTGCGAGCCAATACATCAATATGAACAAAACGCAAACTGCATTAATAACTTATGATGTTTATTACAATAAGGTAGTTAGTAAAAGTGTAAAAGCGATTAGCGCTGATGTACTTGTAGCAGTAGATTTGGCGGTCTAGCCGCATGTAGAGTACTCAGAGTATCGTAGACTCTAAGGAATTGGAAAAAAAAAAAAAAACTGCATTATTTTATCATGTCATTTGCCAGTCAGATAAATGGCCATATATTTTGTGAATTTGAACGTTTAACGTGGAATTTTTGTCTAATTGTATAAAATATGCGTATCACTGATTTTTTTTTTTTGTATTTTTATTCTTCCATATGACATTTTAGGTGCGACCAGGCCTGGCACTTCTTTTACATGGTACTTTTCAAGTGTATTTAAATCATTTTCTTTCAAAATATAACGACCAAGTCATTTTTTTTTTAAAGAATTTTACCATCTGGGCGAGCAGCGGTATTCCATTATTTCAATCGTTGACCACACGCACTTGAAGACAGATGAAATATATGAACTCAACATAAATAAATAGTTATTTCTAAATTTATATATCATAGTTCTTAGCTCCGAAACTATACAACACACTCAGTACCAACCGGAAATCGTTTAATTCCAATAAGATTACACAAATATGGACCCAATATATGATTCAATCAGGTAGAGATGAATCAGAAGCATGGATATTCAACATTCTAATATAATTTATACAATACCTTCACTAATAATTCACTAGTCCTACAATATTCCCAATATTTTTATGCTATTTTATTTTATTTTTACTTTTTTATACATATTTGTAATTCTCTTTTTATTCCTGTCGTTAAATAACACCACAACAGCCCGAAAAAAAAAACTGGCTACTTTAACACAGTCTAGCAAAGTAGCCAGGACAATGCTGTATATATCAGAGGTGAAGTCTACTCCATCCCACACAATAAACTATGTATTATGTATGTTTATTATGTATTCACCTCCATTAAAACAAAAATATATATGTCAATATATATATATATATATATATATAAATAAATAAAATTATCACTTATAGTCTGATAGTTTTTTTGACATATGCATGATTTTAGCGATTACAAAAGCTAATTTATTGCTGGATAAAATCATTTAAAGATACTGGCATTTGAGTTTTTAAAATTTTAATTCGAACTACCAATATCAAGAAATATTTTTTTAATATAACGGAAAAAAGGGGGGTTTATATAATATATACCGTCCCGGTATTTAACACTACACCACTGGATGCAATAACCGAGTCACCATTTGTATAAAGATGTAAATATTATTAAGAAGAACACATTTTCAAAAATTCAATTTCAAAATTCAGGGTTCAAAAATTTGTCGACAATAATTCTGTCGCTGTAGCATAGTTGGTAATACATTCAATTAGTGTTTATATATAAATATAATAAGTAATGTATACAAAATATGGATAATTTGCGTTCTTCCAGATCTCAAGGAAGGACACAAGATAAAATAGGTCGATCGGCAACCCTAGATAGAAGATACATTTTATCAAATCAGTAAATAAATAAAAATCTACTATAATGAAAGCCTTAGTTGGAACACGCCGTATAGAGACGTGTCATTTTTGTTTTATGTCAGTACCTGCCCGCCCCTCTAATCGAATTGTAGAATTGGGTCGCAGCTAATGAGTTAATGTATTGTATCCGTTTTCCAGCCGACATGATCAATACATATCCGCTGAATTATTTACTAGACAAGTAGATTACATCCCGATATTACGCACGCACGTTACAAGGTATTGACAAATCGAATCCAGCTAGAGACAGCTTATTTATCAGAAGATAGTCTAATCTGCATGTCACATGGAATTGGGCTATCAATCCTGGCATTTAACTCTTCCAAGATCTAGATAGGAATGATACAATACGATTAAGATCCTTAGCTATCCGAGTTCCATTATATTTATATAAATTTGTTTATCTTCTTTAGAATAGGGGAGTTTTGACTCTCTTTGGGGAGCGAGGGAGCATTTCGACATTTTATTGCAGTGAATTCATTTCTATTTTGATGTGAAGATAATTCTAAGATAACCGCTGGATATTTGGTAGACGGGGTTTTCATACGAGTTTTCAAACCGATACTAACTTAATACAACATACAATTTAATATTTAACAAATATAATTGGTTTGACCGGTTTTTCAGTGGTATAAATATTTAAGGAGAATACATTAATATTGTTAAGTTGCAATTTTTCAGAACGTAATACAAATTAAATGTATCAATTAGAAAGACATACAGATAAAATCGATTTATCGAAAAAATATATTGTTGACACAGGGATACGAACCGGGAACCTTTTCTATCCGGGGAAGTGCGCTGACCATTAGACCAATGAGGGCGGACCCACCGCTTACCCAGGACCGATGCAATAATCTTAAGGCTCCTATCTCGGTCCTACTTGGGATTGGAATTTTTTAATGCTACGAGGCAGCTGTTCGATAGCGCTCCGTGTATTAACAGGGCTATACCGCACAGCTGCCAAAACAAGATTTGTCTTCACTGTCCCCGGTTGACTCACTTTATTAGTAAATAAATAATATTTACAACACATAACATAAAATAATACAATTAACAAGGCCGGGGAGGAGAGGTGAAGTGAAAAGGCACACCCTTCCGGGAAACGAGACGCCACAAAAGAAAAACATACAAGAGACTCACCCTCCACGCACCACTGCCGACAGATTTAACCCACAAAAACAGTATATCTCAGATCATATTTAGGCAGAACGTAAAAAAAAAAAATAATGATGAAGCTACTCAGCAGCAGCAGTTCTTCCGAGGATATCCCATCTGGAGACCCACACTTGAAACAAAAGCTCTAAACAATAACACCATGTCAACATAGAAAACTAATGACAAATTTTCGAATCTATAATATGTTTTAATTTCAAATTGATAGATCTGTTGATTATGCACAGGCCGGCCGGCAAGCACATTGAGATGACTTGAGATATGCAATCAATCAATATAATACTGATGGTGGAATTTTGTTAAACTCACATTTGAAAACTGAAAACTGGCTTCTAAAATAATACGGAGCAAATATTATAGCACGTACCTTGCATTTCACTCCATAATTATATATTTTTCTAATTAACGGCGATTATCCAACAGCACACGATGATCCGAACAACGAATGATAAATGTCACCAACTTTTGGAGCTCTCCATTTATTAGTTTAGGAACTAAAAGTTCACATTTGTTTGTGTGGCATATTAGCCATGGTGCCATACTCACCCATTTTGCTTTCATTTATATGTAAAATTCTGCTACTTTGTTATTTCGCGTCAGCACTGACACACCTCAATCATATGAGACGTGACTCGTAATGTACAGTGTGTCGCAAAAGTGTTTTTCACTTTGGTTCATTCGCTGCACAAACGCAACGAGCGGGAGTGCGGCGGGGGTATACCGATCGCTAGCCGCGTCCTTAGGAATTCAGTTTTCAGTGAAATTGCGTGTATCACCGACTTGACACTAATAGGGCTTCATTAAATCAAAAGTATACAATAACAATTCTCTCTCTCTTAACCAATTAAGAAAGAATACGTGCCGAGCAGTTCTCAGAAATTTTGCCTCCCGTTTAGAAGAGTGCCAGAGAAATAGCATTTAAAAACATAATTTTTAAGAAATAAATTCTCAGGGACTGTACTTTTTTATTTATTCTATCCATTATTATATTTGTGCCTTTTTTGATTATAAAAGAAACACAAATAGATACATAATGTATTCGAAAAATTGGAAGAATCATGTTTACGCTAGTGTGGATAGTACTTGCCGTGATTGGATTTCTTGCAGGATTTAGACATTTATGCCACAATATCCTATTACAGAAATGATTTTCTAAGGCGTCTGTTTTCCGCTCACCGTTATTGAGAACGGTTCAAGTCTCTTCTGTATTCGTGAAGACTGAAAAGTCAAGATTGAGAACCAATATTTTTATAGACGCTTTCATGTAAAATATTTTATCCAACTTTAAAAATAAATAAACAGACTCTTGTGTTATGTACCAGCAAGGAAGATACTGAATATGAAATCTTGGCAGATTGCAGTACTTATGCTTATTGAGTTTTAAGTGTATACATAATCGATTCATGAAGACGTAATGAAAACAAACAGATCTTCAGTCATCTCTCATAAAGTTAAATACGATCTAATTGAAAAAACCTCTAACTATTGCTTATATTAGTGACTCACCAGGTGCTTTAGCACCTGTCTTTAGATGAGAATATCTCCAGATTCGAATTCCCACGCAATAAATTTAAGTAGCAAATGTGAAGTGAGATTTCAATACAAGTCCATATTTATCAGTTGTGTGGTCTTAAAGAATGGCATTGTATAACATTGGTCAGTACATTAACAATACGAGATCATATTCGTAGAAGGAAGGCTCCAGCATAATGAAGTTAAATAATTGACTCATGGGAAGATACATCAGATGATACTTAATACTTGCGGTACGATACATGATACATTATCTTGTTACCGTTATATATAGTAGAAAAATTGAAAAACCCAGTACTACAGCGATCATAAATTCGCGCCCATTTTTGTCAAAGAAAAAGTATTGGGTCTTTAATTTAGCGTTTTCGAATTCTATTTATTCAGTTAGCCTTTCAACAGCTGAAAGCATTTGTTAAACTTTCAAGAAAAAATCAAGTGGACTGGAATCGTTTCGCATTTTTCCGCATAACATTACAAGAATGGTTTTGAGTTACGTCACTCGAAGAAAACTTTTATGTAGATGACATCAATGAAATCGAATAAGCCTACACAAACACAAATCGCTTATCCCTTTCACTCATAGCTTTACGGGTGGATGAAGAAAAGGGATACACTCTCAATATCCTCGCCTAAAAAACATCAATCATTAAGGCGGGCTTACTCAGGGCTGTCAGCCGAGGACAATGTGATAAAAATATATGTTAAAATAACTTTTTTACATATCTTCAAAATGCGACCAGCTTTAAATGAGAATTTTAATTCTCATGCGGTTGTATTTACATATTTAACGATCTCCACATCTTTAATAATTTATTTAAAAATTCAGTGTTAATATATATATTTACATATAATACACATTTAATCATATCATTATACCATTTTCCACAGAGGGAGACCCAACCAAACATAAATACCGAAATACAATATTATTAGATAGATATATGTAATATTGGTAGAACACATTCTCATTGTGAAGTTGTAATTATTCAGAACAGACGGTCTGTGATCCAGGTGGCGCAACAACAATATTTTTTTGATAAAATTGATTTTATATGTATATCTTTCTAATTTATTTATTTAATTCATATTTAAAATATCATAGACCGTCTGTTCTGAATAATTACAACTACACAGTAAGAATGTGTTCTACTAATAATAAAGTTGTATCTATGTGCCCAATTATCTCAATCTATTATCTCTACTTTGGTAGCTCTTGACTCTATCGAAAGTTTTCCTACATTAATATCTATGTTGCGCGGCACCCCGACACAACTAAAAAATTAAATGAAACGAAAAAAAAGAAGTTATTTTTGTTAGGTTACATTACTTTCGATTTGTGAAATTTAATCGGTCTATTGAGTATATTTATTTTTTTTTCGAATAAATTTTTGATTGACATAATTCGTGATTTTTTAATTTTTATTGGATATAAAATATATAACACGAGATATTTTCATTTACTTTTGCGCGACTCTGTCGGCATGGCAATGTCTTGAGCGGTTTTGTCTTGTGTGGTTTGGGTTCTCTACAGGTGTAGGTTAAGTCTGATAAGTTTGTGAAAATACTGCCCTTCTATCATAGCTTATTCCATCTGGTGTTCGGTATTAGTAGTGACTTCAACATTAGCTTATCGGTCATCCTCTCGACATGGTCCAACCAAGAAATTCTAACTATTTTTATAAACTTCAAAGAGCTTAGCTCTTTGAACATAATAAAGAGCTTATTATTTGTAGTGCCCATTCCATGAACCCGACATAAACATCCAAAGCATGCTCATTCTGACACATATAAGTGTAATACGAACCTCCTAAAATAAAAGTACGAATTAATTAATAAAATAACGTATTAATTAATTCGTTTCGCACAACCCTGGCATTTCGATGATGAATATATTACGTAACAACATTTTTTTTTTCAATTCCTCTCGACTGTGAAAGAAAATACCATCACAATTTTTATTCAACAAAAGCCCATTTTATTATTTTCGAGTTCTAAATATGGAACAATATCGCTTAGCATTTATTTAATATACAAAAAAGAATACGCACCTCATATACTACTTTCCAATTTAGCATCGCAAATTGAGAAACCTGGTATTGACCAAAAACGCAGAAATTGATTTAAGATTTTCATGCTTTGGAGCCCTCTTAACTACAGCTTATATCTTTCGCTTCTTCTGTACAGTTCTTCCACAGTTATAACTACTTTGGTAAATCTTAATTGTTTAAATTGTGGTCACCATCTGCTCGGCGATCGGCTCTGACTCAGGCAAATCCAACATTTAGATAGCTACCATCTCGGGTGATAAATGAATAGAAAGTTATACCTGGGTTCTGCCTCAACGTTTACTGTGCAAAAGTTGTATTAGCGAATTCACAAGATTAAATTGATTTGTCACAATACCAAATTTATAATTAATTACCAATACTGGCCAGGAGTACGAGAGAGAATGGCTCAATTTTCTCATTCGCCTGCCTACCATCCCCCTCCATCGGACCTGCCCAGTTCGCATGGTAGTCCTGGTGACTCGGGTGTTGAAACCAAATTCGCCGCGCGGGCCATAAGTGTCGCTGTCTACCCGCCACACAACCTTCCAGAATGTGCACTGTCTTATCTTTACTTAAACATCCGTACTCCTTTTATACATTTTAAGCAATCACTTATTATTTGAGAAAGATCTCTCTTTAAACGATCACCACTTCTCTCTATTCTATCCAGCGAATCGAGGGCTTCGCTCTAACACTTTTTTACCCAGATGGTTGTCGTTCATTACCTTTTTAGTTTTGTTATTTGGCGAACATACTTTAGTATGGTCTTATCTATTATTATGGATATCCCAGAGGCAAAAATGTAAAAAATTAGACAGTAGACAAAAATCTGATTATGCGATAGCTTTTGTGATGGACATATTATCACAGCATACGTGTGTCAAATTTCATCACGATAGATTGAATATTTATGGCACAGAAGTCATTTTTATAAAATAGGTTGCAAATTTCATTTCAACTTCTAAACTGATGAATTTCGGATAATCGTATTTATTCCCTGACAGTTAGCTCCATTTAGACTACTGTCGCTTATACACCGTGTATTGTATTATATAAATATTACTGTAATATATGTAATACACAGGGGCGTGCAGTGAATACAAGCAAAAAAGTTGAGCATTACTAAAAATTCTGGGAAACAAATATAAGTTAAATAATTGGATTAACATAAACGAAAACATTATTTTACAATTAGCACTATGTGTGTACCAGTAGAGACTTTAATTGCTTAGTTATAAAAACTACCACGACAATTCACCGTTGTATCCATGGCGCTCTTATGCATTCGCCGCATTGAGCTATTCATATTACTTTATTCTATCTTCAAGCTAGTGAATTACTCAAGTCATATAATTGGATATTTACTGAATTGAAATTTCTTTTCGGTTGATCCGTTTTTTATGGAGTCGTTACCTATGTTTTAAAAGAATAACATTAGAAAGGCTTACAACTACGTGCAAATCATTGAGGTGTCTACTTCCTCTTGTACTAATTCGCGAATTTTACTATCTTACTGTTTTTGACGTGTCGATTTCATGGCCGTTCTTTGTGCATTTGGTGCATGATTTGGGTAAAACAAAAAGAAATTGGCAGAACTATTTCCTATGTTAACCTGTAATAAAAATAATTGTTTTTTTATTTGGAGAACACATTCTTATTGTGAAGTTGTAATTATTCAGAACAGACGGTCTGTGATATTTTAAATATGAATTAAATATATTAATTAGAAAGATAAGGTAGATGGCTCTTTCAAATAATGGAACGATTAAATGTATTAATATCAAAAAGGTAACATATAGGTTTGAAAATTTGTCGCTAAAAATATTGTCGCTGTAGCATAGTTGGATAATGCACCTTCCCCGGTTAGGAAAGAGATTCTGGTTCGAATCCCGGTAGCGCAACGACAATATTTTTCTACAAAATTGATTTTATATGTATATCTTTCTAATTAATTTATTTAATAATTATTTCGTTTAGTTATTACGTGAAAGATTTTTAAATAATAATAGAATCATTTTCAGTCATAAAAAGTGTTATTAAAAACGGCCATACATTTTTTATATTGATTTTTATATGGATAAGAATGTATTATTTTACGTTAAAAGGGTCGTATAAACGACAAATTCATTTTGTCTGAAGACGTTGATCAAACGAAAGTTCATAATGCTTTGTTCAAAATATAATATGTATGATTGTATAATATCATTGGTAACAGCATAACCTAAATCTATACCTACTGCACGCCACTAGTAATACACTGATAGTTCTGTGGTTTAAAGAAAATAGGAAATAGTCTGCACAATTTCTTTTTTCTCAATTGTACTCAACCGATTTCTCTAAATGTTATACCGTTAGTGAATTTAATATTTTATACTAGGAATTATATGTCAGTTAATCAGTTAATCATTTTACTTGTCCACTTGGTGCGCCCCAGGATGTTTCACATCAAAAGACCCCCTGAACATTGGTGTTCCAACGGAATCCAATTAAAAAAAAACACAAAATTAACCTCAAATTTGGCCCAAGCTTCTGCTTTACTGGAGGGTGTCCTTCTGACATAATAATTAAGGTAAACATTATGAATATCACAGTCGCCGGCGCTTTCGGAAATGTTTTTGTCATTGTGTTTGACTAATTTAACTTTTTTTTGACAGTTCAACAGGCCTTTTTGCGTTGTGTCTGCTTTCGTCGTGTAGAAAGAAAAGTGAATTTTTATATTATTTTATTTAAAATTCTCGAAATAGACTCTCCACTGTTGGATTTTGGCCTCTGTTCAGCCATCTGTTGTCCGCCACACCCCAACGAGCTTGAAAATGGTCAACATCTTCTACCAATACAAGATCTCGACTCCAAGAACATTTTTCCCCACCATCCATCAGCTCTTCTACTTACTTGTCCACCCCATTTTTACAACGAAGAATTTTTACATTATGGTATGTGTCCACGGATTAGATTTCGTCATCCATCTTTCAAAAAGGAGTATCTCGCATACATACATACAAACATTTTATCGTAACTACTTTTATTTCTTACAAATAACTGTAATAAGAAATATTTATAAAATTAATATACCTCACACCGTCTTTAAATCAAAAAATATCCGTAAAAATCGGTAAGATTTTTTTTTCATTTCCAACATTGAAAAATTTCACGCAATTTGTTAATATATCATTATTAAGGAGAAAAAATTCTTATTGTGAAGTTGTAATTATTCAAAACATGGGTTAATACACCTTTCCCGGATTGTTAAGAGATCCTTCGAATCCCGGTAACAATAATCCCGGTAATTTTACGATAAAATGGTTTTTATATGTATATCTTTCTAATTAATACATTTAATTAGTATTTAAAATATCACAGACATGTTCTGAATAAATACAACTTCATCATAAGAATGTGTAAACATAGAAAATTATAATAATATAGTCCTATAAAGAGTTAAATTTACACCAAAAATGACGACTACCACCGCATATTAATTCCCCAAAGAACGCAATCTGGGAACTGCGGAGTTAGCTAGTGCATGTGTTCTGACATTACCATTGTAATAGAGCAATGAATTGTGTCTCGATGACCTCAATGGTACGTGAAAGTCAAGCAAACGAACAATCTTGGGGCAGTCTATCATACCATCCTGTATAGAAATATAAAGTGGGTCATCGTGCGTCTCACTGATAATTTTAACAATTTCAAACGGCTAAGGAGATAATCATAATTGATACGCAACAATAAAAAATATTTTCTCGAAGAACCCGTCGTGAATTTGTCAATACGTTAATTTTAACGTATGGAATGGTGTAGAAGGTGCAGTGCGCGGGGCGCGGTGAGCCCGATGCCGATCGTCACTTTAGTCCTACAGTGGCAGAGCGTGCACCGGCCGAGTCAGACGTTTCTAATGCGTCTTTATGGTGTCGTTCGCGATGACCAATGTTTTATCTCATTTTTATCAATTTTAAACAATAATTGAAATATATCGACTATTATTTGAATAATTAATATAAGTAATTAATGTAAGATATTCATGTTAACCTGATATATAAGTCGTAATAGTCTACATGTACACTGAGTTTACAGCACCGGAACGCGCGTTTTTATTTTAGCATCGTATGGGAAAGGTTGACATTTTTACTGTCACGATTTAATTATGGCCGAGCTACTATCACTCGAAGTACTATCCACATTTCATGCAACCAAATGTTTTCTTGCAATATTAATCAAATAAGTATTTTTGAAGCTGGTCATCCCTTCACCATATATTCAAACACGAAGGTAAAACACCGGCTGGGTCGTGTTTTAGAAGTAATTGTTTTAAGCACCTAAAATTTATGTTTTTAATACTGGCTGGGAATGCTTAAATATAAAATATTAAGTAGCGGAAACTAAATTAAATTGGGTTATGGCCACAGACTAGTAAATGAATAGACATGATATGAAGTGTATATATAAGAGAAGGGTTTGGAACATTACTTGCGGAGCGAGGGGCATTCTCATATATCCAATACATTTTTAACAACACGACGTATTTTTTATATTAATGCATTTTATATTGCCAGCGTTTCAATTTTCGTTCCAATCGAGTAATATTTTTTTAAAAAGTCGCGGAACTCTTTAATTGCATGAGTGAGACCAAAGCGATCGCGTGGGTGCGAACAAAGTGATAATTTTGGGAGAAGGAATTTGCGTTATTTATTTGGTGGTCTATGGTTATGGTGAGAAATGAAATGAATCTCGGACATTTCTGGGTATTTATTAGGGTATGGGTCTTCCGCTGGGGGTTGCTGAGATGGACGATGCCGGGAAGAGTAATGACTAAAAAGACTTAACGGAGCATTCTACTGGCTCTCCCTCGCACCTCTTGAATGTGAATTTCTGCCGGACTGTGACGTTTACCCTCCCCTTTTGAGGGTGCATGATTTCTATAGCTTCTCTCTGGCTACCCTCTGAATTTTATGTGATATCGAGTCTCACGTCAAATTGTACAGCTATAACTCTGGTACGATGATATCGAGCCAACCTATGATATTATTGAGATATTAATAACTGAATGTAATAAAAATATATAATATTAACGAATCGAACTCTCAAAACGATTCGGGGTAGAGTGTAAATAAATAAATAAAATATAGAGTTTCGATGCCCAATGACATGCGCGCCAGCATTCTTGCATTTGATTGGGCTATAAAAAAACAACATGAGACGAGCTTCTTTAGAAGATGGGCACTTAATTTAATAGAAGTTTGTATTATATAATCATAAATATGATACCTTAATCTGCAAAGCAGCTAACTCCATTTTTCTAAAATGTTCAGGAGCAACAAAAAACTGTTTAATTTTGTAATTAAACAGATTAGGTAAATTCCAAAACACACTTTGGTAGAGTGTTTATACAGAAATTGAGAGGCTGAGAAATTTTATTGATATTTTGATTTATCTCGTACTTATACGGAATATTTAGAGTTAGCTGCATTTCTTTACCAAAGTTGTAAAATATTATCGGGAGTTAGCTGATTCTCCATGATAATGTAGTGATGTAGTGATTATTGACGTCTTCTATTTCTGGTGCGATCAACACTCGCGTCAGGTGAAGGTACTGAAGGTTTTTACAAGAATGAATGTAAATTTATTATTTTAAAACACGTGTTTTAAAACTGATGGGAATTGTTGGCTTTTAGTGTACTTTAGAATAATAAAAGAGGAAAATAATAGCATCAAAACGGTTTTTTGACCATGGGAGGAGTTAGCTGCTTTGCAGATTAAGATAGCGATATACAATACGTTTTTGTAAAAATTAGCTATCTTAACCAAAGTAACACGAAAACCTGCTTTTAATTAATATTATTGTTAATAAAAAATATCACCACGATCACGTTTTCCTTTAAACCATAAATTATTAAGGAGAACATATTTTTATTGTGAAGTTTTAATTATTCAGAACATAGTTCTGTGAAATTTTTTTAACATTTACAAATTAAATCTATTAATTACAAAGATATACAAATAAAATCAATTTTATTAAAAAATATTGTTGTTGCTACCGGGATTCAAACCAAAAGTATTTGAATTTCTGTAAAAATAAAGATGGCTTTCAAATAATGGAACGATGGATGTATCAGTTCGAAAATTTGTCGTCAATCCACTGTGTTGGTACAGCATAATCGGTTAATGCATGTTCCCCGGACATGAAGAGATCCAGGTTCGAAACCCGGTAGTAACAAGAATATTTTTCGATAAAATTGATTTTAAATGTATATCTTTCTAATTAATTCATTTAATTTGTATTTAAATCATACATTTTAGATTTTTTTATATTTATTTATTTAATGCTCCTTAAATCTGTTTTTATAATTTTACAAGTGAAACAGCGTTATATAGCATATTCAAAATATAAATTATTATATCTGGTACACTTTTAATCAGTTTATCGGATGACGCTTCTCAACTAGGCCACGCCTCTCTCTGAGCAACCTAATTATATTTAATTTATTTCATTGTAATTCTTCGTTCACATTTATTAAAACACGTTATATATAAGAAAAGAAGACGAATAGAAAAAATACATAAAAAGAACAGTAATTCTAAAGGAGTCCATTTCGGGAGGGTAATTTTGCGTACCGTGTAAAAAGGAGTAATTTCTGTTATTGTCAAACGTTAATTAACGTTAATTAAGGAAAACATATTCTTATTGTGAAGTTGTAATTTTTCAAGACATAGGTCTGTGATATTTTAAATTTAATTTGTATTTAAAATTTATTTTATTTTTAAATTTAAAATATTTTCAGTTTCTTTTGTGCCTTTTTTTTTAAAACACAATTTATCCGAAACCGCCCCCCTCGCGCGAATCCATGAATCACCCTACAAATTATCTTATCAAGAATTACTTTAAACTTCCTGGTAGATGTTCACTAGAAAACTGAAATTGCGGAAGGATTCGTTCAAAAATCCCGTCTTACAGATAATCCCGTTGGTAGTGTACTAACGAGCTTAAAATGTGTTCACATGAGAAACTTAGTGTAAACTACCTGACACTCTGTGAATATCGCTATACAAATTATAACAGGCAGTGATTATAAAGGTGTTTACATAATCCCTCTTAAGTTTCATTCTAACTTTTCCTAATCTATGAATATCTAGTTAGTAAAGATAAGTGAGTAATCCGGCTTTCGCGGTCGAGTTGTTAAAATGATCACTTTCGCCCTGTCAAACTTTATTTTAATAACATTTTTACAACGGAATAGTATTATAGCGCCTAATTCCAAAACCCCCTAAAACTGATTTCGTATAATTTGAGTTAAATATACAGTTTTGTAGGTTTTTTTTTATCAACTACACGCAGAACACATTGTTTCTCGCAAATGTCATTGATAACAGGGTTAGTTCCAAAATATCCCAAAGCAAACAGAGTTTGGAGGTTATGTCGGTGGTTAAATGAAAGATAGATGTTTGTTTGCGCGTTTTGAGGTTTATTACATTATGATGAAAACAAGAAAGACATGGAATGAAATGAATGAATGAAAATGTAGAAGGTGCGTGTGTATTACGAAATGAAATGATGTGAAGCGAATTGGCGGTCTCGCTCGGCTCTTGCGAGCCGGCAAGATCGCCGTTGTGGAACGATGAAACTAGGGAGACTGCCTAGCGGTGAATTCTGAGCCAGGCTTGTGGCAGCAACCGGCAGCGCTGTCGCTAGCGTCGATGCCGACTGAGATGGCGGTGGATTTGAATTCCGGTCGCTACAAGAGTATAAGTTGCTATTTCCCTTAAAATGAAATCAGCCAATACAACGCTTGTTGATGATCACGTGATCTAAAATCCAGTATGGCTGCCGGAACGATATATACTGAAAAAAAATTAAATTACAGAATTGTCTCTAAAAAATTCCGATGCAAAAACAAACATTTTGTATAATTGCTTTCAAAATATATGTTTTCTCCATAACTCAAAAACACATAATACGACCCAGCTCTTTACGAAGACACATCGTTATTTATTTAAATATAATTCAAATAGGTATTTATAGAATATTTATTACTCAAAACACGTGAATTTCGCTCATACAAAGCTACCTAATTCATACAAAAACAAAAAGAGAGATGGCCGCCTAAAAACTTTTAGATGAACAATACTTATGGTTACCATGGTGCGTAATATTTATTTTGGTTTTTATGATGAATATAATAATAATTTTAAAATCAGTTAATACGATTTACAATCAATTAATTCACTACCATATAAAAGTATCATACCTTCAGAGAGTGTGAAATATCATAAGACAATTTAAATGACATAAGATATCGGGCCTAAAAATAACATTGTTTTATTACCATTTTTTTCTGTGAAATCAAACATAGTCGTACATATTTATAGCAGCCATATTGTTAAAGTGACATCTGTCAAATTTATTGTCAATTGTTAAGTAGTATACGGCAAATCACCACGGAAGGTTGAACAACGTGTGTAAATCATCAAATTTTATTATCAAAGTCACGAGCGATTCGAGGGCACGGTTATCTCGCGCGGCGGTGACGTGAACTGGCCACAGATATCGTGCGATTTAACGCCTTTAGACTTCTTTGTTTGAGGCTATCTTAAATCGCAAGTCTTTACGAATAAGCCGCAAACAATTGATCCCCTCAAAGTCAACATAACAAACGCCATCCAGCAAATTTAGCCAGATTTATGCGATAAAGTCTTAGAAAATTGGACCTCCCAAACCTGCCACCGAACAAAACCGCAGCGGATATTCGAACAACGTTATATTCCACACTTAATGCCATAAAATATACTTTCAAATGAAAGAAAAATTGAGTGAATATCTCACACACAACCTGTTTAACTTACATTTTAAAATCGAGCGTCCTCGTTGAAAGACCCTATATATATTAAAATGTACTTATCAAAATGGTGCCTCGCCTCCTCCACCTGACTTAGTTCACAAAGAAACCACGATGACACGTATTTCAAGGCATAGATAAAATGTTTCAAGCCTCTCATCTATTTCTTTATATGTTATCTTTATATATTCTCTTTTCTATGAGCTACCTTAATATCGAGCCTTCGCGAGTGTGTTGTATAATATTAAAATCGATGCCAACTCACAGTAAAAATTAATAATTTTAGACAGCTTTATGGATAAAGTTGAATGTTGGTGCGAGTACACATTTTACCTCGATGAAAGAACCATTATCGTATGTTGTGTTTACAGTATTATTTTTAATTAATATAATGGACTTGGGTGGAACCATAATTTTAATTCCTCCCTCTGTGGATTACAATTAAAAGGCAAACAACTCGGCCATTTTATAGTTAAACTTTTTTACACCTACATTGTGTTTTATTTT
The DNA here is from genome assembly GCA_022840565.1 of Eubasilissa regina. Taxonomy (NCBI): domain Eukaryota; kingdom Metazoa; phylum Arthropoda; class Insecta; order Trichoptera; family Phryganeidae; genus Eubasilissa; species Eubasilissa regina. The sequence goes on along the minus strand of JAINEB010000029.1, from coordinate 19,910,673 downwards.
ATTTTCTTGGGTTGGTTTTGAATGGTTTGTTTGCCACGGCAACAATAGGTAGAAATAATACGAAACACAAAAATGACAAAGGCAATATTTTTATCATTTATTAATTACTAGTCGGATTGAATGTTGCGATAGTGAAAATAACGATAATGCGGAGGGGGAAAATGAAGTCAATACAAATATTTGATGACAACTCATTTTTTTATAAATATGCTTGGGATAGTTTTGCCTCTCACCAACCGAAATATGAACTTGTTATATGTAATTAGCGTATTATGATGGTTTATTTCGCGAATATTTAATACAAGACAGATGCATACATAAACTTCCGTACATTTAACAACTGCACACGGTGACAAGGGCACATGCGTCTTGGCTGCAGTTGTCATGCAATAGAAATAACTATTATTTATTATTTTGACCATTAGAATTTACAACAAAATGTATGGTACGACGATAATTAAATTTTAATATATTATTATGTTAAACTTTCTGTGTTTACATGAGAGGGTGGGGATATAAGAGATGCAGGAAGGGTGATGGACAGGAATAGGGAACAGTGGCTGGCCGAAGGACCACGAGAACCAGAAAACACGACCCACCTGTGAAATGCTTTTTAGTATCCAACGTCAATATGGGGTTAAGTGTTCGAGGACGCAGTTAGAATTAAATGTCATATATCAGAAGATTATGTGTGTAAGCCCCTAGTGTCCTTATATATATTACTCCCACCGTTCACGTATTCTTTTGAATATAATTGCGGAGTGTGCCTGTGGGTGGTTGAACAAGAAAGACTATTTACAGTTGACAGAAGTTTATTATAAGTTTAATAATAATCAAAAAAATATGTGATAAAAAGTCTACAAAGGAAGGCGACCGCGAGAGAAGTGTTGCTCTCAGGGGCCGGCTTCGGCATATGTTGAGGTCTGAACCGGACGTATTTTTGCGACTGATGAGAGCCAAGTTTTACATGTATCGATATCTACAATATAATTATTACCTTTACCCTGTATAAAATTTTAATCGCGTAATTATTTTGAATCCAAATAAATTAAAATCACCTCGCAGCAACACTGCAATATTTCTTTTTTTTTTTTTAAATATCTAACAGTAAATTTCATTGTTTACTATTTTGAAAAAAATTTACCCTCTGAACAAAAGGGCGTTTTAAACACGTTCAAAGGAATTTGACACATCTCTTCAATGAAATGTGTGAATTTCTCGTTCAATTTTCATTTATAATGAATGTGAGTAATTTGTAATTTTATTTATAAGATTAATTAATACAAAAATGAAAACGACTGCGTCACTTTATCGTTGTTCGTTTGTTCTGTGGCGTTTGTTCGCTATTCACTCCGCGACATTTCGGTAAAAAGAGTGCCATCGTGTATTTTAACAACTGATAAAAACAACCTCTAATTTTCGAATGAATATAAATGTACATTAATTAGGAACATAATTGTTTTATACTTTTATATTTGAAATCGTGTAAATGACATTTGAAAATTGTTTTGACTCGATGTATTATTCAGATATTATTATTCGTGTGTAAAAGTACAATACGAACAATATTAATGTTAATGTCACATTAGTAATTCATGAGTGAATTTCGTATTTGACAACCATATTTCCGATACCGCAAACATTTGAATGTCTGTTGAATTATTTGAAAATTACTTAATAATACATTTTCAATTTTGGTATATTCTCTTTTTAGGAGGTCGACAGTGTAAATAAATGATTACGTCATGTTGTTTTATTTTTCTTCTTCTTCTTTATTAAACTGTGCTCAATGCTGAGCGACGTGGTCCCCTGATATTCAGGATCGCTTACAAAAAGCATTGTGTCAAACTTTTTAATGAAATTATACGCCATCGTTGATCGTATCAAATGATCTTTCAAATTAAAAGAAATCATTGATATCACGCTTGTTGGAAAACCCGGTATGTCTAAAACTTGGTTCAGAATAAATGCGTCTCCATTTCTTTCAATACTGAGCCATGTTGATGGAAGCGTTTTTAAAACCTTCGTCGTTCTTCATCTAAAGTATCCAAGGATCCTTCTTCTACATGTTGTTGAAAGACTTTCAGTAATTATTAACTCCTGAATGATAAAGACATATGTGCGTCTCGCGGTCTGCGGAATTATACAAAGTGAATATTATGTTCCAGGCCGATTTTCTTTGGCCGTCATTTTGGTTTGGCGTACATTTATTAGTTTTCATTTGATAATCGCAGAGAATAATTAATTACAATTTTTTATGGAGTACCAGCGTCTCAACAACATATTTAAATCATTAAAACATTAAAACAAACACAAACCCGACTTTTCACCCAACCCAATTACTCGCAAAATTTCAAGCGTAGCTCCGGCTGTGTTTGAGGTGGCACTGTCGACCCAATTTGGCCACCAATAAGTTTTTACAGCATTGCCTCTTGCATCCTGAAAGAAATAAGGTCCAATGATTCCGCTAGCCCACATGGCGCACCATACAGTAACTCTGCGCGGGTGTAAAGACCGTTAGTGTATCAATTGAGGATTTTCAGTGCCCAAACAACCGCTATTTTGTTTATTAACAAAGCCCGCCATGTTAAAATGAGCTTCGTCACTTATGACAAATTTTTTGTCAGGTTTGTGTTTGTAAATAAAATTGAATAGCTGCCCCCCCACTTTCGATATAAATACAAGTTCTCGAATTGAATTGTTACATTGATAATGCTCTTACAAGGTGAAACGCGTCTCAAGTAAATTAAACTAGTAGAATCAAAAAACAAGTGTTGTATTTTCACAAATGTGATTATGGAGTTCTACAAACTTCCCTCGATTCATTAATTTCAGATTTCTTATTTTTTCTAAATTTGCCACCCCTTGAAAATACCTCCCTAAGGCTTTGTCTTATTTTCCTATCATATATGAACAACCCTGTTTATAATTCCTGCTCTGTTAAATTAATAATGTCAATTTTTTGTTTCATCTTCATGAGATTTCAAATCATGATGTTCCAAATCATAAGATTTGCTTCTATAATGTACTCTAGCGTGTATTTGTCGGACTTATTTAAGGAATCTGTTGATGAGAAATTGTTTTTTAGTAGGTGTTATCCAGTATCTATTTCATTTAAATAAAATGTCAATACAAACAAGTCAAAAATTTATATAATTTCATTACGCTGATTGAGCTACCTTTGACTAAATTATAGCTATTTAGTAAACACAAATTAACAAACCGTCATTCGCATTTCATACCTATGGGATTACAATTTGTCTACACGGCACAGGTCACGAGTTCACCCCCAGTGCTTCTATTCATCCATCAGAACCATATATTTATTCATGTAGTATATTTATTTAAATCTCTCTTAAAGTTTAAATAATTAAACTACAATATTAATCTAAATTAGTTAAAGTTACCGATGGAAGCGTAATATTATAACCTAGCATACTCCTTTTTCAAGATGTCTCACAGAGACGAAGCTATCATTTTTATATGAGAAAGTATGGAAGTCTTGGGCATTACAGGGCTTACGACTTGTCATCAGCTGGCTTAAGTGATCACTTTACACAGTGTAACGTTCACCTATTTACCCATGTTACCACATCTATTCAATTTTTGGAAGCTGTATATATTAAATCAAGATGGAACATTTCACTTGTTTATTACCAATTATGCTGTCGCCATCTATTGACATTTTTTGAAAATTTAATATTCTTTCTCATGTAATAGTATAGATGTCGCTGAAGCTAAGACTTAATTTGAAGTGGAGGCAATATCTTTTATGTGTATATGAAATTCAATCGAATTATTAACCTGTACTAGAATACGTCTGAAAATGCAGTATATTTTAATTTTTAACTTCATATTTTAGACCAGTATATTTTTTTACAATATTTTGAGTGTTCATTTAGATGAAACAATTGTATTAGTGTGAATATAATATGTACATTGTAACAATGTATTGATGCCGCTTAGCGTTTTGATTGGTCAGGGCGGGGTTGTCGTATGAATTTAGTTATAAATATGGTATTCACAAAAAATGTGTACGGAATGTTTGAATTTTATAAATTATAAAAATGTATATTTATTTACATCTGTTAATTTTTTTATATTGTTAACAACATTTGTCTTAATTGAATGTATTTGATGGTTATTATTTTTTATAAATACTCGTATATAACTATATATTATAATTAAACTATAAAAATCACATATTAAAAATAAATATTACATATATATTTCAAATAAACAATTTTTTTCTTTGTACATGTAAAATAAAGAGACATCAGTGACATAATAAAATATAAAGTCAAACACATTCTTATCTAATTATTTGATTTCACTATTGTATTCCATTTAACTATTGTTTTTAACCTATTGCAGAATTCATCACCAGTAGTAAAAAATGAAGGAACTATACTTAAATTAAGGCTGACGAGGTGTTCCATGGTTATTCAATATTAACGTATCCCATGCCCTCAAACTGAGATATTGAATTTCAAAGTTTTGAATATTCATTTTCTTCGGGGGAGTTTAATTCTAAACTGTTCTAGAGAATCCCTTCAATAGCTTGTTGTTCCCCGGGTTTCTTATTAATAATATAAAAGTCAATGCAAGCATAAATGTCACCACTAACCTGATATCAAAGATGCTTGTTTCCTTGCTCGTCGTGGGTTGTATTATTCCTCCTGGTGCTCCTATCTGGTCCGGATGCGCCGACTGCTGACTCCACGTATTGCTTCGACCGATCGAAACAGTTAACTACCGTGGCGTGTTTCGATGTCCTTATCTGACGGAAGGCCGACTGCGGTTGATACTCGCAGAAACAGCGGTAACCTTACACTCGCACAGACAATCATAGATACCAACATGCAAAACCCAGGGATGCCAACCGAAGCGCATAAATATGAACATTGTATTGTTCTTTGAGATATTGCGCTACACTTGAGTCAAATCTCTGATAGGAATATCACGGACTGTTAAACGGGTACCGACGTAAAACTCGTGAATACCATATTTATAATCTACTTTTTACTTTTTCTCTCCTTTCTCTTATTTCTTACTAATTTTTTTGTATTCATTTCTTGTTACTAAAGTCTTAATAAGCTATTGTATCAATTTAATCAGTCTTATTCAAAGTATTTTCCATTTTCCCCGTTAATACTTCATATGTCGGAGACAAGAGGGCTCAGCCCTTATCACTCCATCCCTAACACTCGAATCAGAGATTCAAAGTACTGTCTTACACCGTATCTAGTCTATTGTTAATTCAGAAAAAATATGTAATTACATCCACTGTTTTCCAAATAAAATTATATAAATGTACGCCACTAATACGCGCTTTTAGTGTAACCTAATAATAGGTTTACCTCGCTAGGTTACATCTTTACGTATAATATCACTCAACTAGTAGAGAAAGACTCAACTAGTACATAATATAACAACTTTAGAATATCAAAATTTTATAAAATTTCACCATTATTACGATTTGTTTTTCACCAATTTTTTTTTTTCATTTCGCGGTTAGGTGGCATTTCCTACTGCTGACTCGTTTGTCCGACCATCCACGAAACCAAAAATATTTTCGAATGCAGCATTATAATAATCTGCCGGCCGAACCACAAACCAAAACGGTTCGGTACTCGGCTAATGGTGTATTTACCATTCCGACGTCGAGAGTAAATAATTAATATTTGCCGGTTCAAAAAGGCCATTACTAAGATTTAATGGAAATATAGTGCACTCTAAATAAAAATGCATTACCGGCGTGCAGTTAATGCGGCACCGCCCAATCGGTAAAGTCGCGAAATTCCGAATAGCTAATATAACTTATAAATAATTAGCGATGGGCCAACTCGTTTAACATAACTTGAGAGATGCGTATGTAATAATAAATTTAAAGTACGTCTCAAGTTGTACACCTCATTGTAGATTGTTGGTGGTCCAAGAGAGACTCTTATGTGACAGTTATAACCTTTATTACACGAATAATACAGTTAAGGTACAAGGTATATAACTAACGGTAAGGTAAAATAGACCGTGTCTCGCGCGCGTCACCCTTTTATCCCCGTTCATACACACATATACACCTCACACCGGCGATGCGGGCGCTCTGACACACACACACACATATATTCGATCTCAAAGACGTCACAATTATTTTCATTGTTTATTTAGATGGTTAAGGCAAATAAAGAATATTCAAAGCTATGGATTTACATACGTTTCAGGACTCAAGTTTAAAAATAAGATTGTTGATGTAATTATGGCTCCACATTCGCATGCAGGTACGGGCGCCAAATAGGATAGAACCTTTACACTAATGTAAAACTAATAAACTGAATATTATTTACCATAATTGAGAAAATACAAACCATTAAATTCATTTTCCGCGCGCCACAAAATTGCCTTAGTATAAAAAATTATTACATATACGAAATATATTTTCTTATAATCTTGAAGCCAGATTACGGAGACAAATCTATAATGCATTGAAACAAAATCGCAAAATAATAAACATTCGACGTTTTTAAAACACTTTGCGTTAGTGAATTTTTTTTTAAACAATATATTGTATTTACTTACATGCTTTGAGGCTATAACTACTATTTAAAATCAAATTTTAAGCCATACACAAAATAATTTCTTACTAAAAATAATATTGATATCGATCCTATTAATATGTATTTCTTATTGGGTTTTTTCATTTCATATCACCGATTAACGCGAAAATGTGATTTTTCGGGCATCTTGCGAGAAGGGAAGATAGCTTGGAGAAGCTTCTTGCGGTTGGTTACATCACAGGACGAAAAGGAAGAGGATGATCCATGTGCCATATTTATCTATTAATAAAAAATAGCTTCGTCTCTACGAGATATTTATCATTTGTTTAATTTCTTTTTTGGCCAGAAAGTCTCTCTCAGTAAGCGCACCTGTAACTGCTATAAATTTCACCAACTTCCAAACGCATATATATGTTACCTTCCCAATAGCTAACTTACAACTGGCTCTATCAGCTTGAAATTTACACATTAATTGGTTCAAACATATTCAAACACGAATTGTAATTGATTTTGTTACAATCACGTCACGGGCGATTACGAGAATTAAAATAACCATGTAAATACATTAATAATTAAATTATGCTTTTAGGTAAATATCAATAGAAATACTACATATTGCGATTCACTACGTAAAATTTCGGAAAAATAGTAATAGCAAAGTGTAGAAAAATAACAGTACAAAATTATAAAGACACCCCAGACAAAATTTACATTATTAAGAATAATTATTCACACAGAATAATTAACATCTCTTAACTGACTTGTTTCTGATAAAAGTACACCACAACACACAAATATGAAAGTTCACCACAACTCACAAATATGAAAGTTCACCACAACTCACAAATATAATAGTTCACCACAACTCACAAATATGAAAGTTCACCACAACTCACAAATATGAAAGTTCACCACAACTCACAAATATAAAAGTTCACCACAACTCACAAATATATTTCATATATTTGTAATTGAATATCTGCCTGTCTGATCTCTATATAATTTCCTACACGCTGATCTAAACCGGGAGATAATTTCAATGACATTTATTTGATAACTTAATTATGCTGGACCCAAAATACTTGCCTGTGGTAATCCGTAAAAAATTTGGCCACTGTTACTGCATTACTTTTCTGATTTGATTATTTGTACTCTGTTGGTGATAAAGTTGTAATAAATGATCAGTGCCGGCTCTAGCCTTTGTGGCGCCCTCGGGCGAAATTTTTCTGGGCTCCCCATCCTTATATATTTTTTTTAAAAACCGATGTATTTATGTATTGAATCATTCTTTCAGACTCTCAGATTCCGCAGTTGCAACGTCCTCCTGTGGTCAGACCCTCTTTTTCGTAATTCAATCTTGCACTGATGATAAGAAGGAGAGTGTTGCTTTACATACATGGTGACCCAAAAAAAAGTGAGAACATCTAGTAACACATGAGTTATTTCAAAACATAATATAATTAATTATAATTCTTAATGTAATTTTTTTTGCACAATACTTAGCTAATCATAAATCATCAAAACATCCCATATTGCATAATCTAGCGGGTTTAAATCTGGACTGTTCGGTGGCCACATGCCTGGCTCGATAAAATCAACATTCTCACGAAGAAGAAAGTTGATTGTATTTCTGGCTATGTGAGATGGAGCTCCGTCCTGCTGTAATGTCTAGCTATACTCCAGGCTTTGTTTTGAAACTCTTTGATCATTTTTCTAGCACCCTAAAGTTTTACAATTCGCAATTTTTTGATCAGAATACGGTCTTCTGCAGAGATTTTTGTCATTCTGGGCGATCAAAGATGGCAACCGGAAATTGTCGAAATAAAACTTAATATAGGTAAATAGGTAAGAAAGTAAATTAGTAAAATATTTAAGCTATTGTTGATATAGTTAAACTAATTTTGATGTAATTATATCACATTTTACGAAATGTTCTCAGTTTTTTTGGACCACCTTGTACATTTCTCAAGTTTCGCTTCACATAGGCAAAATATTTCAATTACGAATCTTAATTCTTAGCTCATTTTTCAGTCGTTATTAAGATACAGCTGACGTGAGTTTTTGGGTAAGTCAGTATTTTTTTACGGCACCCTATAAGCTGTAATTATTGTGATACTGGAGAATTTATTAATTTATATATATATATATTGACATACATATTTTTGTTCTAACAGAGGTGAATACATAATAAACATAAGACATACTCATAGTTTATTGTGTGGGATGGAGTAGACTTCACCTCTGATATATACAGCGTTGTCCTGGTTACTTTACTAGACTGAAGTGTGTGTTAAAGTAGCCAGTTTTTTTTTTTCGTGCTGTTGTGGTGTTTTTTATCGACAGGAATAAAAAGAGAATTACAATTATGTATAAAAAAGTAGAAATATAATAAAAATATATGTAGTGGGAGTGTTGTAAGACTAGTGAATTATTAGTGAAGGTATTGTGTAAATTATATTAGAATGTTGAATAGCCATGCTTCTGATTCATCTCTACCTGATTGAATCATATATTGGGTCCATATTTGTGTAATCTTATTGGAATTATACGTTTTCCAGTTGGTACTGAGTGTGTTGTATAGTTTCGGAGCTAAGAACATGTAAAATCTTTGATAAAATCTCGTTGTTGCTCTCGGAACTGGTGTGTAGATGTTTGTTGTTTGTCTTGTGTTGTGTCCGTGTTTTATTGCTTGAGGAGAGTTGTTGTTAGCATGGAAATATTGAACGAGTCTTAACATAAATATTTGTCTCATATCTAGGACATTGTACTCTTTAAATATAAGATCTGATGGATATCTAAATTTTAAAAAAAGTTGGTTGTGTACACCATTCATGTAATTTGTTGCGATTACATTGAAGAATAAGACAGTAATTTATCGATTCAATTGTTCTGGATATCTTAATATCATCAGCAAACAACCGTTCTGAGGAACACCACTAGAAGCCTCAAATTGTGTAGATGTACAATATAACCAAACAATTTACATACAGGTAACCCCCGTTCATCGCGACCCCGGTGATATCTATTAGCTGCCATTCTCCAGGGCAACACTTCAGCTCAGACATATGTTATGATATTTGAAGAAGCAGAAGACGGCTCTTCTGGATCTATATGACGTTCTTCTTGATTTTCTTGTGTTATGTATTTTGTAATGCTCGTAAATTTTTCATTTTGTTCAAACTGTAGGTAGGTCTTTCTCCCCTTTTTATTTTTTTATTTCGGCTTATTCGGCGCCCCGGCTTGCTCGGCGCCCTCAGGCGGGGCCCGAGCTCGCCACCCCCTCGGGCAGGCCTTATAAATGATAAAGGAATAACTGACCTCCGGAATTAGATCAAACATTTCTGATTTACGCAACATATGATATGTAATAATATAATAATTTGATTATTTATTATTGTATCCGATATAACGTTGTATTTAGTTGGACGTGCCATCATATCATTATAATGAATATGAACACTGCTAATGACGTCACAGTGCCTCGTGTTCAGGGGCGCATCGCGAAACCCTAAATGCAGAAAAAGGGGACGACTTTATTTGTTTCTTTGTTTGAATTTTTCTCTTTAATTTGTGACAATATATATATATATAGCTAAGATATAATTTGCAACGGTCACTCTAACATAACCTAACTAAAGTGACAATGTTAAATAAAATCATGATTAACATTTTAATTTTTATAACTAAACTTAGTACTACACACACGTTGAGTTATTGTCACTACTATAGTTAAAAATAAAAAATACACATAGACCCATGAGGACCCTTCCATCTGAGCTAGATGCCCGGCCCATTGAAGTCGTTAGACTTTAATAAGCCGGCTCATCGTAGACCTCATATCTTGTTCCTATGTAAATATAATTATTATATAGAAAATAATTTAAACATAAAACGATAACATTATTTTAAAATTTACAAATTTCCGCAGTTGCATTGCTAAATTACGTGGCATGTTACATCAAGGGCTGTGGAATAGGAGTCAGAGTCGATATTGTGTATACGTTATTGGTACTTTATAAACTAACGAATGTGTATGCTTCAGAAGTCTGAAGCGAGAGCGAATCACTAACCTTTTAATTGTCAACTCTATTTGAAATGGAAGACATGGCTTAAGACTCTTGACTAATCTATCAAAAGCTGGGACCCGTCGTCCATAGATGGCGAAATGATTTAAAAATATGACTTTAATCCCCGCAAGTTTGTAAGGTCCAAAAATACGTGTTAACACGCTAACAGCTTGGCGTGATATACAAAGTTTGGCGTAATAACGCGTTAATGGCATTTGAAAGATTAATAACCGATTCATTCTTTCTCGAATGACATCGTATTTTCTCGCTCTAGCGCGTGCAGCTGAGCTGAGAGTGAAGAACGTTTCTTTATTTATCTTTACAATAAATCGAACAGTAAGGTAAAGGTGATTTTCAAACGATTCTACAGCCTTAGTTACAACATTATTTTATTGGTTAAGTTTGCGTGATAAATTCATTATGCAATTAAATATAACCGTATTTTTTTCGCTTAATAATATTATTAGAATGAAATTATCCGAATTTAATATTTAATTAATTTGGTATTTAATAGTAACGAAGATACCAACCATGTTTGAATTTGTACACATGTTCGTAATATTTAACAGATATTATAAAATTATTTTTATTTTATATGATTGTATATAAAAAAAATACAGTTTGGGTATTTATTTTTTGAAAAAACGTTTTAAAGTGAGAAGCACTTCAACTAGAAAATTTTAATGTATCAAATTTTAATTTAATAAACTAACTATATTTTTCAGAAAATGCTAATATTCTGGATAATGATATTTTGTAACTAGTAGCTTGTTGGTGTAGTGGTCAAGACGTTGGCCTAGTGATCTAGTGGTCGGGGTTCGCGCCTCGGTTCAGGACACCAGCAAGTTAGTCCTATTTTCATAGCACAAGCGTTTAGCTTAGTTTGAAAATAGTAAGAATATTGATGTGACACGTATTCCGTGTACGCATCTCTATTTTATTATTATTATTAAAAAAAAACCATTCAAATTTCATATTACAAGGCTTTCCACATAATAAGTCACCTAGACCATTTTTTTTTGAGGTCACTTCCCTTATGTGACTACCCCGATGTTGTACTGTAGCCTATTTGTATTGACAGTGGGGAAAAATAAAGGATATTTCAATGACACCTTATATAAAATAATGTTCAATTAATGAGGTTGTTCAAAATGTAATCAAGGTAAGATTTGATGGTAAGAATATTTAAAAAATTTAAAAAGGTAAGAGCAGATAATGCCCTTACAAAGCGAAACGCGTCTCAAGTACATTAAACAAGTAGAATCAAAAAACAAATGTGTCCTATTGAAACCGTTAGATTATTGTTTCAAACAATTCCCGCGCCCAACGCACTCGCAGCCCGATACGCCTCTGCTCGTATATTAATTAGCACGACGCTATTCACAACGTTAACAATGGAAGCTGAAATACCTGTCGATAGCTGTTCCGTCGCTTGATTGAAAACTAAACAAGAATGGTGCAGCCTGGTCGGAAGCCACTTGTGCCGGTATAGGGCTGTCACTCAAATCTGACACTGTTGCATTCATGAATATAGGTGAATAAGAACAAAACATTATATTATATAAATATTAAACATAAAAATATTATAATGAATATATTAAATAAATGTAGTCACCACCGGGGTTCGAACTCGAAATTTTCTATTACGGCATAAATTATCGTCAAATTTTCATCTGTATATGTTACTTTTTTATCTATTGATCTCCACTGAAAACTGTCATATTTTTAATTTGAATTGTTTTTCAAAAACTTTTTGATACATATTACAACTGATAATATGATAGCTTTCAATGAAAACAAATAGATGACTTACTAAAAATTAACATATACGAGTATGATTGGCACTGCTATTATGACCACTGCGCGGCCAGGCCTTCCGTAGAATCTATATTTCAATGCGGAAATTCCTTATTATATTGCTTTAACAATTTTTATTTCCACTAAGAAAAAACCGAATAATAATAAATGATGAATGTCAACAAGTCGAAAGTGATGGTATTCGAGAAGGAAGAAAGCAAGACACCGTGCTAAATACTTGTAGGTAATGAATGTTTGGAACAAGTAGATGAGTTTGTGTATTTGGGAAGTATGTTTGATAGAATTGGAAAGGCTGAGAAAGATATCGAAACGAGGGTGACTACAGGAAACAAAGTGAACAGAATTATAGCTAATGGGAAGTTGTCAACTGAGGCAAAACTAGCGGTACACAACGGAGTCCTGTATGTATGGAAGTGAGACCTGGAGCTGGCAGAAGAGAAACGAAAGTAAACTTAATGCAGTGGAAATGAGATCGCTTAGGCGTATGTGTGGCAGATCTATTTATGACAGAGTAAAGAATAAAGGAAAGAATGTAAAGCTGATCGTAGTATAGTGAGTATTATTAAGAAAGAACAGATGAATGAGGAGAGAATGATAAGGAAGATATTATATATGACGCAAATGTTGATGGCACCAAAAATAGAAGACGTCCGCGGAAGACTTGGCACGACCAGGTAAACCAGATACTGGAGGATGATAATGTTGGAAGCCTCAATAATCGGCGAGTTTGTATGAAAAGATGTATAAATGTGGATGAGGCAAGAACTGTGTGTCAGGACAGAAGAGTGTGTCGCTATATCCTCTCTGCCTACCCCCGCGGTGAAACGGCGTGATAGTAAATTAGTCACTTAGTTAAAGAGATGAAATAATAGGAACAGGTTAAAAAATTAACTTAAAATCTCAAATGAATACGATATTGTGTGAAACCATTTTAAAATGCAATTCAAAAAATATCGAAAATTATATCTTAATAAATATTCACAACAGTTTTAATAAAAATTAGATACGCGGTCATATCAAGTAGTTATATGTCAAAATTTAACGAAAAAGGGTCACTATGTCGTAAAAATACATTGTTAAAAATCGAAACTTCACAAAAAAAAATGTTGCGTAAATAAATAAATAAATAGTGGTCGATTCGTGGCTATATGGTGACAGTTGTACGGCCACGACCATATTTTTAAAATTATGTACTATTGTAATTACTTAATCGGTCACGGGTACTATATAAACTAAAGAATGTGCATGCTTCAGATGTCTGGGGCGAAAGCGAATCATTTATGCGGTGGTTCATTCATTCGCGAATTATATTGCGTTCTCTCGCTCTGACACAAACAAAAACATTATATCTTTTTTTATATTTTGGTTTCAAATATTTCATGTGTAAAAAGTGGATTCTGTCATTCGTGATGCTTTAAGGCCTCACTGAATACGCGAGCTGGTGCCTTTCAAAAATATTTGTAATCTCTGCGGTGAACTCGCAATGTCTGCGCCCTCTAATCTCCGATTAGTGATAAAGTCTCTTTTGTCCTTGTCCTTTCTTAATCCTTTACAATCCGAGATTAACCTTTTTATTTTCCTACGATTGTTCATTTTTTGCACTTTGGTGCCGAGAGCTCATCCCGATATCTGTTAGTCAATGAGCACTTAGGTCAGTGTAAGTCGTCACTGCCGAGTAGACTTAAGTCCAGATGCAACGCGCTATGTACATTGTTAAGCACATTTGAAAATGATTTAATGGCAAGTACTTTACATTATTCTCAAATTTGAGTACAGTGGTGATGCTCTGAGGATTTATTTATTTATTTATTTCCATTTCAACTTGTTAATAGCATCATTGTTTATATACAGGGTGGCCCAAAAAGTGAGAACATTTCGTAAAATGTGATATAATTACATCAAAATTAGTTTAACTATATCAACAATAACTTACATAGTTTACTAATTTAGTACATTTTATTTCGACAATTTCCGGTCGCCATCTTTGATTATTAATTTTCCCATTGTTTATATTTGGTTTTTTCAAATTGTTGCCCAGAATGACAAAAATCACTACAAAAGACCGTATTCTGATCAAAAATTTGCAAATTGAAAAACTTTGGGGTGTTAGGAAAAAGATCAAAGAGTTTCAAAACAAAGCCTGGAGTATAGCTATACATTACAACAGAACGGAGTTCCATCTCACATAGCCAAAAATACAATCAACTTTCTTCGTCGTGAGAATGTTAATTTCATCGAGCGAGGCGTGTGGACACCGAACAGTCCAGATTTAAACCCAGTAGATGATGCAATACGGGGTGTTTTGATGATTTCTGATTAGCTAAATATTGTTCCAAAAAAATTACATTAAGAATTATAATTAATTATATTATGTTTTAAAATAACTCGTGTGTTACTAGATATTCTCACTTTTTTGGGCCATCCCGTATGCGCCTACAGAGAACACTTCATGTTGTCTCGTTTGAGTTGGTACTTTATACGAAACCATTTGTGTCAACTCAGGGCAAATGAAGTAGACTCATTAAATAATCGTAATTTATATTTTCTATCGGAATATGCAATTTAGAATTGATAAATCTTAGAAATTTATATTCCACTTTCGATTTTTATAATATGTGAACCATAGTAGGGATACCACAGAGTGGAGTTAAATTCCAGTGTACTTCTTACATTAGATGTATATAAAGTTGTTAGAGAGTCCTTGACACAAATCCCAAGGATTTTATCGCCTCGTTACAAATTTTTGGTCAAAGAGCACACCCAAATCCCGCATCACTATGACTCTACTTAGATTAATATTGTCAATGCTGTATTAAAAAAAGGAGTTGATTTTTACTTATATTGAAACTTATTTGTATCGCACATAATTACTCGCCAAGGAGGCACCATATAATTGATATGATAAGACGTGTGTTAATAATTAAAGGTCTAATCATCGGCGTGGTGCCAAAAAACCCGTGGGATAGATTTTAAGAAAACAGAGTCGTCTTAGTAAAACGTCACAAGCGGCGGCTTGTCGCCATGTAGGTACTTGCAAATATAACTGCACTTGAATAAAAACAGAGTATTCTGCTGGCGGAAGTCTTTCTCTATTGTGCCGCCAGAGTGTACTTATATTAAACATCTTCTGTGTTTCATTTCTTTCGATCTCATAATTGAGAGAAGCTGAGATCGACGAACCACCCTTGTCTACATTCATGTTTCCTCTACGGAATACTTAACTGTTCACATTTTTCTACATTACGATATAGTTCGTTAGCACAGCACCACATATAAAGCAAATTTAGATTATTTTGCAAAATAATAATACAGTCGTATATGTTAGAAATTGCTTTTTATATTTTAAGATCTGCAAACAACAAAACATGATCTCAATTGAAAATGTCAACAATGTCGTTTATGAATAATAAAAATAAAATATTTCTCGTGAATATCTCCTAAAAACTGCATTCATCAGTTTCTTCTTCTTTTCGTGTCGGTTCGCCCATTTATACATCTGTGGTGAACCACGTGGACAGCGGCATATAAAGCAACGGCACAAATCAAAGAACCAAATCGGTAAGAACATCAGTGGGACACATAGCCGCCGGGGGTCGGCTGTCATGTGGATCGACCGACACTGCATGATCACTCATCTGTCGATTTACATTACGAAACTGGTGGCGCAAAATAGGCTTCATGACATTATTTTCACTGGTGGTTTCATTTGTTTTATAAAATCAAATTAAATTCTCGATCCGCGCGATTTTTTGGCGACGCTAGTGCATGCAACTAATTTCTTCGTGTAAAACGTAATGAAACTAGCGTAGAACTCTCGTAGAGCGGACGTGTGTGTTACTGTAGCTGCGTGAGAGTTTTTATGTCGAAAATGCCAAATCAACGCTAGAATACTGATAAAAATATACATTAATTTATTATTAATTAATACCAGCGAAACGAGTGTCGCTGGGATCCGAAATACCCTCAGTACAAAATAGAAATACCCGAGAAGCTGCCTACAAGGCAAGTATGGAAGCCATGGAGATGGAAACTATGAAAGATGTTTTTAGTATAAATTGAATGTATTATTACTTAGAAAGATATACATATAAAATCAATTTTATCGAAAATATTGTTGTTGCGCCACCGGGATTCGAACTTGGATATCTTTCCAAACCAGGGAAGGTGCGTTATCCAACTACGCTACAGCGACATTATTTTTAATAAAAAATTAATTGATAATTCTGGCGTCTGCTATCGGATTACTCAAAGGTATTTAAGATTCCGTAAAAATAACATAGATGGCTCTTTCAAATAATGGAACGATGAATATATTAATATGAAAAAAATAACATAGAGGTTCGAAAATTTGTCGTTAAAAATAATGTCGCTGTAGCATAGTTGGATAATGCATCTTTCCCGGTTTGGAAAGAGATCCAAGTTCCAAGATTGTATAATCTTTCTAATTAATACATTTAATTCATATTTTAAACTATGAAAGATGTTTTTAATACTAATTAAATGTATTAATTAGAAAGATATACATATAAAATCAATTTTATCTAAATTGCTACTGGGTTAGTTTTATACGCCGCACCACAGACTACCAAATATATAGACATGAATTAACGGAAATTCCTTGATTCAATATTTTCATTATGATCACGTTTGTACCATTTACGCAATCAAATAGCTCCGCGACTTTTTTTAAATATATGACTCGATTGGAACGAAAAATTTTACGCTTACAATATAATATGTATTAATGTAAAAAATACGTATTGTTTACAAAAAGATTTAATTTTCGAAGAGTAAATACTTTTACTGTTGTATAAATGTGTCGTAAACTATCGGATTTATCTTTCCACTAAGAATGTGCACGGGAAGTTTTACGCATTTCGGCTATGTGAAGTCGATTATCTTTCTAGGCAAATTGCGGACTGCACTTAATGCCATTTCTTTTCGATAGTTCCGCTGAATATGGAGCGCCAGTTCAGTGCGGCTCACATTTAAGCCAGTCGCATACCATCTATTTATTCTTTGAATTTGAGAATTAGTGACAGCGGTTTGGTGCCGGATAAAAAGTACCGGAGTGCTGTTGAATTTTATTTTATTTTCACCTTCCAATTTCCCACCCCACATTTAAAATGTTAAATAATTTCAGAGACCCGATAAAGCCTTTGACAGAGCCGACAGACCAACCCGCCTTTGAAAGCGCAACAGAATTAAAACTTCTAAAAGGTCATCGTGGCTGGCTTTAGAGCAGTTGTCACCCAAGGCAATTGGATTTGAAATGAACACCAAAGCGACAATTTTTTTTATATTAAGTTACACATAATATAATCAAACTAAGAGACAATGTAAAATACACAATGGATATTATGTTCCAGGCCGATCTTGTTTTTGAATAATTAAAAAACAAAACATAATTTTTTATTTTGATCTATATTTTAAAATTATTTTGTTTATTACAATTATGAATAGAATATGATATTGGCCAAATGATTGCTTCTAGCAGCGGCACAAATGCGTGCTCTTTTACTCATATTTTTCTTAACATTCTCGCACACTTCGCGCGTTATTTCAGCAATTTCATTTCGAATATTGTCCTGTAGCATCAGAATTGTTGTTGGCTTATTGGCGTAGACCTTTCCTTTCAAACACCCCAACAGAAAATAGTCGGGAGCCGTCAAATCAGGTGATCTAGGAGGCTAATCGATATCATAACTTTTTGACATTATGCGGCTGGGAAAATATTCAAGCGTAACTCGGGCTGTGTGTGAGGAGGCACCGTTTTGTTGAAACCACATGTGTTGCAAGCGCAGTCGACCCAATTTAGCCACCAAGAAGTTTTTCAATATGTGACGATAGCGATCAACATTAATGATTACTGCATTACCGTTATTATTTAGATAAAATGTTTTAATGACTTCGACACGCTCTTGAAGCATTAAATGCTCTATAATATATTGTAATCAACTGTTCTTTACGATTACCAAATTCGAACTAACAAATATTTTCCAAACCAAAATGGCAACCAAACAAAATCGACCTGGAACATAATATTCACCCCGTATATATTAAGAACACATTTTTGTTGTGCAGTTACATTTTCAGAACATAGTTCTGTGGTATTTTATTACAAATTAAATTAATCAACTTGAAAGACATACAGAAATAAATATATTTATTTCCGGATAGGAAGAGATCCAGGTTCGAATCATTATTTACGGAATTATCTACCCGCAAAATGTGAACATTCGTTTGTCTCACAGTTCATGGTGTACGCAGCATGCGACACCAACACCTCATCTCAAAAGTATTATAAACACATACATACAATGTTAAATCGAAGAAGCAGTGCACTTCAATGCAAAATTCATGACATTCGACGATACATATTTTAAATCAAATCATTACTATATCCACCTACTTATCTTTCACTTCCAGATCCTTACGTGAAGGTGTGGCTGCAGTTTGGAGATAAGCGGATAGAGAAGCGCAAAACGCCCATCTTCAAGTGCACCCTCAACCCCATCTTCAACGAGACCTTCTCATTCAACGTCCCATGGGAGAAGATAAGGGAGTGCTCGCTGGACGTGATGGTCATGGACTTCGATAACATTGGAAGAAACGAGCTCATTGGCAGGATCCTGCTCGCCGGTATGACTAATTTCATTATGTTTTTATTTAAAAGGGTGAGAACTCCTATACTATGCTTCTTAGTGTAGTGGATTATAATAGACTCCAACCCCAGCGTTACGCACAGGCGAAGAAGGCACTTGTCTGTGGCTGCCAAATCAAGGGGGTGGCCAAAAAATATATAAATATTGAAAAATAAAATCCCAAGCTGCTAAACAATAATAGCATTTAATAAAAATATCCAGGTATAAGCAATCCAAGAAAGGAAATCCAATAAATAACATTATAGCTATTTTTTAATAAAGCACTAATTTGTAGTCAACGCTAGTGTCCAGAACGTCTTTTGGTAACAAGCCCTTCTTGGGTGAGATTCAAAATTCCGGCCTAACAAAATTCCACCCTTAATGTGTGTCGCACGTGAATGGGCGATTTAGGGAGTGACCAATTTATAAGAATGGTTTTAGCATTAATTAATATGGAACAAATTTTCTTTTTAAAATATTATAGCATGTTACTGTCGAAAAAAAGTTGACGCTTAATACAATGATTTTGAAGCATCTTTTAGACAAAGTTCTAAGTAAACAAGGCACAAATATTTAAAATATTTTATTTACCCTTTTTGTTTGCACATCATAATGATATTTAACTGGTTACTAGACTTACGAATTGCCCAGGTTACTAACAGTTACTGACAACTAATCGTCTCAATGGCAAAAGGGCCAAAACAGCCTATGATTGAATATTAAAGTAATATCTGTACAAGTGGTGACTTTGGCATCTTAATGGCTGTTGAGTATTTAAATGCACAGCAAAGATAAAGGTTTACCTATTTACATACCTAAGTAACTTATTCAAAATGATATATGAGCGGAATTTCTAGAAGCCATGAAAGTAATGAATGGCATATTAATGAGCACCAAAACAATGCAAATTTTATGACTAAAAAAATTTAACTTGGGCACTAAATAATGGATAAAATACGAGATCATTAAATATTTGATAATGGCACCAAAAACAATCTAACATATGCCTATAACTGGCAACTTTTGTGTGTTTTTTATGATATTCAGTGTCTACATTTTAGTGCTCGTTAGTTAATAATTTCATACGGTAGGTACTCAAAAATAAAATAGTGCCAATATAAATTGTTGTGTTAGAGCGAGCGTACACTGAGGATAAAACAGTTGTATAACAATTCGCCACCAACTGTTCTATTGTTTGAAAATTTTATTGTCATAGCCATAAAATACAATCTCATAGCCCTCGCCATCACAACAGAACTATTGTACGACAAAGAGTCATTGGTCGCACTTAACAGACAGTTGCAATATTTTAATGAGAGTATGAAATTCGTATGTATTTGTTAAATGTAGAAAATTGCTCACTTTACAGATTGATGTGACTATTTTAGATCTGAATTACTAATGAAGTAATGAATTACTTAATTTACTTTTGCAGGCAAAAACGGCTCAGGGGCTTCGGAAACCAAACACTGGCAAGACATGATCACAAAACCCCGGCAAACCATCGTCCAGTGGCACAGGTTAAAACCAGAGTAATTTCACAGCTGTCAGCTGTTCAGCGGCAGCCATCTTGGGAGACCACATTCGACCGACGGCCATTTTGAAAAAAAATCAAGTTTGGAATGAAAAAACATGCTGCCGCACAATTTTCTTAAATATTTATTTTTTTCTCGTTTCCATGTTTTTAATTGGTCTTTGAATGGTTTGACTTAACAAAGTGTTTAAGGTATTCATATACACATTTCGACGAGCAGGTATCGTTCATCTATACATAATTAATCTTAAACCTCAAAATATTTTATTATACTAAATGTACTTTGTTTGATTCTTACAATTTTACCAGCACACTTCAGTTAATTATTTTACTTGGAGATATTTGGATTGACTTCATAATACGTCGCCTGAAACTAAGTAATTGATCTATTACACATACTTACCTTATTTGTGTCTAAAATAATAGCTTATTTTTACTCTTTTAATAAATGTTTTATAAAATGTAACGTCTGAAAATAATTTAATTAATTGTTGGATTCTAATATTCTTATGGTTTTAATGACATTGTCGTTATTGTAGGTATGCATTTAGAGAGAAATTGTGAGGTATGTAGAAAAATTATGCATTTATTTTATACAAGAGTGTGTTTTTTGAACAATTAGTATCTTTTAAAAGCTCAGATATACATGTAAGTTAGTTCTGTAGATCCACATTAATCTTACAAGCCAAAACATACTAGGTTCTTCATTTATTACAAAATTGTTTTTTTGTGCAAACTAATGCTTTCGATAGCAAACTAACTGTTAGGTAAATGTTGTCATCCCGGCAATGAGACATTCCAAAAATAATTATTCAGTCTTAATCAATGAATCGTGTTTTTTTCAGTTCTAGGTTTTTTACTATTGGTAGACAAACATGTTGAAGATGTTATATACTAATTTTTCATACTCATTCTGATTTGTCATCTCACAGTGGTCTCGGTGTCAATACTCAAACAAATGATAAGAATATGACTTTTGGATGGTTTAGATTCACAGATCTGCACTTTTCATTTTGCTAACATTTTCTTGTAACTATTTTACAGAACTCAATCGACTAAGATCACTGCAGACAAATCTTTAATTTCAGAATGATAAAAATTTTAATTGTACTAACAATAGTGGGCTAAACCGAATGATTAATTTAAAAAGTTATGTGTTTTATTTCTTTTATTATTTGAAATAGCCAGTATTACTAATTATTTCACCTCAGCTGTTAAAAATGTACATGTTGTGCACTGTAAACAAGAACAAACCAACCTCACACAAAAACCCAGGCAAATCATGCATCGACAATACTGCCAGCGGATTGGCTCAATTACGCTGTTCGAATATTATTGTAAAAGTAGTTTGTTTACTACATTTCAACAAAAAACTTGGCTATGAAATTCAAACATTTTTGATATTTTGAAAGAGGGAAAAAGTGTTTCTTGGAAAGATTTGAATAATTATTATCAATTCCATCATGACAGTTTTCCACGAGTAATATTGATGTTGAATAATAGAAATAGAATTTAGCAAGAATACTTTTCTGTAGAACCTAAATACCTACATTAATTCCTGCAAAAAATAATTAATTGTTAAACCTATAATCTGCTGTTAAAAAAAACTTTGTGCTATGACATAATTATAAAACAAATATTATTCATTGTTGTGTACGCTAAAACAAATTTGGGCTTGTATTTCAAAAAATGTGTCAAAAATCTAACAATACAGACTTGAAGATACAATCGGACTATGTTACAATAAACAATAAAGCATATTATAATATTATATCTGAACATCAACAATATTTTGTGCACTTGAAACACTGAATAAATTGTTTTCTTTTATAACTGGTCAACACTTTCACTTTCAACAGCTGTCATGATTATAGTATCATTAAGTGATGCCCTTTTCTCTTCAAATTAATAACATTTTGAATACAAAAAAAAAATAGCGAAGACAACTTTGGACAAACTTAAATTGAAGACTAAATTTTTATCAAAATATCATTTTTTAATAAATGATACTTAAATAAATGTGTATTTATTTATTTTGTAAGATTTTGAAAGGATATTTATATTAACAAAATATGTCTACGGTCTATTTGATACAGTTAATAGAGAACCACATATAAGTATAATATTTATATGTATATCAAATCATTTTTGTTCTGATGATATTAAAGATTTTAGAATTTCCAGTTATATTTTACATAAACTGTTAAATTTTTCTCAATGTTTGACACTTTTTTAAAATTTTCAATACAAAGTATGGTTGAAAATACACTTTTGGGATAATTTATTGAAGATTATTAAACTAATTTTGGACAATATTCTCAAATATAATATGTATGGCATTTATATTCAGTATTTGTATGTTTCAAAAGTGAGTTACCGCATAGGTTTTTTTCAAAATTCGAAGCAATTTAATTTTGAAAAAAGGCTCTACCTACTAAACATCTGTTTTGGAAAAATAAACCATTTTGTCATTTTATGTTATAAATGAATAATAATTGTATTATATACATATTTCTTAGTATAAATTATGGATTATATATTATATTGATTTATTTGTACTAGATGCTTGTGTATAAAAACTTTAATTGATTAATTTATATTTTGTGCCACTAATAAAACAAACTGCAAAATTGTATACTTATACTCGATGATGGTGTAGAATCTCTAGATTTTGTTATTTTGGAATTATGGCTCTAACAATCTTACCATTATACACAATCAAAATTGAAATTGAGTTAGAACTGTTTACAAAAAAAATAACCTACACTTTGACTCTCAAATAGACCTTAGACATTTAAGACAATGTAGTATAATACTGTTGATTAATTATAT
This sequence comes from Eubasilissa regina, assembly GCA_022840565.1. NCBI lineage: Eukaryota > Metazoa > Arthropoda > Insecta > Trichoptera > Phryganeidae > Eubasilissa > Eubasilissa regina. The sequence continues at coordinate 19,887,224 of JAINEB010000029.1, read as the reverse complement.
ATATTAAGGAAATGGTGTTTGAAAATGGGCGATAAAGTGAAAATTAAAATGAATCAATAAATATAAGAATAATACTGATATGAAATTATTGGAAAAATATCGGTTGAAAATTGAGTGGCTTTTTCTTACAAAGATTAAAAAAATATTTTTAACTAGCTATAAGAATTGTATTTTGAGAAAGGAAAATGTACAGATATTTCTATTGCAATTGTTCAATGAAGCTCATGGTTTGCAGAAAATTTCAATCCTGATTTTGACTTCTTTCAAAATATAATAATAATATAAGTTTGTTGCATCATATTATATGTTAAATTTATACTTCCTAACATCTTCCTTCAATTACTTCTACCTCTTCTATGCTTTAAATGTTTAAGAAATATGTTTAATATAATTTTACTGTCGTTTCTTTACTTTTTTGAGAAAATGTTATAATTTTCATCCAGTCAAAGTAGATACACAGTTATTTCACATGTATTATACTGTATATCAATTAATCACCCAGACAATATTACAGATTTCTCTTATTTTAACAGATTGTAAATTTTTTCATCACAATTTATTCATACCATGCTTCATATTTTAAAAGAAATAATTATTCAACATTAGACTGAAAAAATTTAAAACATACCTTCTTCTGACAACATATCTTTGAGAAATTTCAATATCGTGTTTTAAAACATTTTAAAAATACAAATAAAATTTTAATATTGGGGATTTTAAACATACATATACTGACAACATTGATTTTATCATTTTTTTTCTAATCTACATTTATCTAATTCTACATTTTTGATCCGTTTAACTATACCAATTTATTTATTTCCATTCCAAGCTTTTTTGATGCATTTATCATTTCTGCTTTATATATTTTTGGTTTGTCTATAAATATTAATAAATATGTATATATAAATTATTAAGGATTTTGAGATAACAATAATATTGTATCCAATCATACTATTGAGCAATTGCTAATGTCTAACTTTTGAGAAAATTCTAGCATAGTTATTATTTTGGTGTAAGCCTTTTTATATATGTGTGCAAGTGTGTAAATTTTGCAATTCCTCTTTCAAATACATTTTGTTAAAATTATTTACGCCAAAAGAATAAAAGATTTTAAAAATTAATCCTTCGAAAATAATCTACAGCAAAAACAATGTCTCCATTTGACATTCACAAATATATACATATATCAATCTTTTCAGTCAAACTCAAAATGAATTATAGACTTTTATAACAAATGTAGAACATCGGCCTGTGAAAGATATCTTATTTGTTTATTTTCATTATCATTGCCGTAGATGCAGTTAGGCTGCAGCATAATGTATGTCATCGCTAGAGATCTAACCATCATGACCAGTGTGATTAACAGCTCTGCTTGCCGCGTGTTTTATCTGATTTATTTTGTACAAGCTTATACATTATTCTTACTATTTCTTGCAAGTAGTCATTTATAGTTATGCATTTTATCTTCTACTATTTGCATAGTGAGAAGAATCTTTTATATCTTTGCGCTAGAGAGGATCTTTTTCCACATAATTCTATAACATGTTTTATAAACCCAACATGGCTTAAATACATAGGTACAAACTTCAAAAATTATACCTATTCACTATGTGAAGAAACTTTTACGACAACTCCTATAGGCCATTAACAAACTGAATGTAGATGTGTAATTGTATAAAACCAAATTTTTACTTACCGCCTTTGCTAAGTAATTTGAATCCTTTTTAGAGCATCCTCACTGAAGAAACCATTCAATGTTAATTAAATTAAAGTGTTAATATTCTGACAATTAATGATATTTCTGGTTTTAGTAATAAGGAACCATGAATATCATTAAGTATTATTGTCTGTCACAGCCTTGCTTTAAATCATAGAATCTCATGCATTTCCTTAATAATGTTAAACAGGATTGCTTTGTATGCTGTTTTTTTGGCGTAAAATTTTTTCTTGCATCTGAAATCAAAGCTTTCTTCATTTCTTGTTAAAGAGAGAGCGAGATGGTTGCTTTAGTGCCTACGATGTTTATATGCATGTGCCACAAGAATTTAATTTAGAAATTCTACTTTAAGTGGTAAAGATGTGTTATATGAGAGGTGAAAACTTTATGTCGTACTTATCTTGTCTATGTGTATTTGAAAAATACTAATCTAAGTGTTTCATCATTTTAGATTTAGGTATTTTATTTTAATTTGCTATTTTTGTCTATTTTTAACGTGTTATTAAGTTGACAATGATGAGCAGTTGAAATATTTTCTTTACATGGGAAAACAAGCGTGAAGTTTGAATTTTTTCCATGTTGTTAAATACAAATATTATCATTACGTTTATTGGAAGTCGCTTAGCACAAAATTTTTTTGTGTAATTTCTATTAGATGACACAAATATGGTGTACACATAAAGGGTAATATCAAAGAAAAATGGATTTTAATATTTTCAAATAGTTGGATACGTAATTGTTTCGATACACTGCATGTACACCTTAAAGATTAATTTTTATATAAAACAAAAAAAAAATATGCTAAGTATACAAAATTTTATGTTTAACAATTTTTTGAGAGTTTTTAATTGATAATAAAGTGGTGATCCCTTTTGCGAACATTAATGCGTGGTTCTAATCCAGTCCATTTTAGTAGAATAGATGGATAATTACGCATTGGAAATCAGTATCTAGAAACTCGTATTCCTATTCAAAGGGAAAATAATCTTAATGCATACTACATTCATTTGGAGTCAAAAATATTAAATGGTATATTTGTTAAAAGTTCTGTATTAAAAATGTATGTATATATTTTTTTCCGGACATTTCAGGGTTTCATTTAAATGTACCCACATTTAACACAACATGATGGTAATATACAATTGCCATTACACACACTAAACTAAATCATTGAAAAAATATATTTATCAATGCCATTAAAATTTCCAGTCTACTATGTTAACCTTCAGTATACCATGATAGAAAATACACGTATGCAGCCATAATGTCAACTTGTGTTACTGTGAGGAATGTGTATTTTTTAATCATTTTAAATGCGGAAAAAATCCCTTTACTAGTTTCAATGACGGTAAAATACTTCTTATCATACTTTTACTATCAATACTGATAAATATGATAATATAACGGAATATTTATCATATGCAATCTAACGGCGGCATGTATCGATCTCACCGAGCGGTAGACCTGTGTTACTGCATGGCTATGGAAGGGTTAACAAAGTTCATTAACATTTTTATTCTATTCTAGAGTGTCAAGCGATATTATTATGGTATATTGATACGATAGATAAAAAAGAATATATATATATATATATATATATATATCTAATTTAGCTTGTTGAAAAATATATGTTTTGTAACAATGCTATATTTTCACTATATTTAGTTTTTTTAAATGAATTATGTAATTCTAAATTTACTTTAACTTAGACAGAATATATTTGTTTTATCTTAGTTATTAATATCAACAGATAACTGATATTTCTAATTAACTATCATTTAATCTTTTCAAATTTATCTGTTTCCTTGCAAATTCTTAATAACTGGAGTTAACAAGTTGTTGAATTATCTCACTCAAATTGTATGACAAAATACATAATGCCATTAATATTTTGTTCTGAATTCTGATAAGGGGAGTGTTAATTCTCCTGTTTTGGTATGTACACACATACTATCTAATCAAATATTTTTAAAATAATTTTTGTCATTTTATAAGAATGGTTACTTCTATGAAATTTAAAAGTAATTCCAAAGCTATTTAATATATTTAACTCCAAAATCTACACTGCATTATTTTTCCTTTGTAGGGTAGGTCTATGAGTTTTTGGGTGATTTTCAGTATAAGAAATTTTAAATGCTTTCCTATGAACTGTCTCAAAACATTGTTAGACAGTTCTTTTGTTAAACTTAAAAACTCTCCCACATTTTTATACGTTATTTCTTTTTTTTGCAGGATCATCATTTTGTTTAAATTAGTTTCTAAAGTAACTATCGAAAATTTAAAAATGTATTTCAATGGTATGTACCACTCATCACACACATACATAGATCATATAAATCTGTTTTATGTATGGGTAATGAATGTTTTGTTTCACGATCATGATGAATGTTAATTATACTAGGTGGCTCAATAAAAGTGGAATCTCTTCATGTTTTTTGAAATGAATAATATTTGACATTTAATCATAAAAGTTATCATTAAAACTGATTGTTTTATCGCAAAAAATGTTTAATCAAAATAGAAAGAAATAAATTAATCAGAACACAAATAGTGTATTCTAACTTTTATGTGTCTACCTGTGTATTTATTATTTAAGATAACCATGATGTCATGTTAAAAACTAGATTAATTCGATGGTTTTTATGTATCAGTGTTTATTACAGAAATGTCATAATATTCATGTATGAAATTGTATATTGAAGTGTAAACCTACCAATATTTGTGTACTTTTAAAATAAATACCAATTTCAAAAATGTGGTTGCCAAATATCTCATTTAGAAATGTTAGAACAAAATGTTAGAAATTTGTATTGGAAAATATATAGAATTATGCTTAATCATTATTTATAGTCAGATAAAGAGCTTAAAAGTAATAAAACAAATCAATATTAACTATATGGCAATTACATTATTTATTCAGTTTAATATGTGTGTAACATAATATTGTATTAACCATTGTAAAAAGTAAGCTTGCCTCTATGCGAGTTGATTTTTGAATTATATACAAATTTAAATCAAATCATTATGTTTAAATGTATTTTAAATTTAAATTTATTTATGAATGTACCTGCAAGTTTGACTTAAATTCATTATTATTTTACTTACAATAATTTTAAATTAGTTTTGAACAGCAATTATTATTCAATAATAGAATTTTTTGCAAAAGGGGGAATCAAAATAAAACCTTTTTAAGTTGTAAGATGTGAATTCGATTGCACAGAAATTGCCTAATACTTTATAGATTAAATTATATTTTTTCCATTTAAATTGATTAACCTGTTTTATTGATTTTTTCTTAAAATTATTTAGTGTGTAAATTTTCATGGGTTTGCTGTAATGATAAAAAATCTTCTGGCTAGAACATATTTATTGAATATTTAATGAGATGATTGTTAAAATCAATTGGGGCACGCTTAGTGTGCGTGTCTACGGTGCATGAAACCTGCCAAGAATGAGACGCAAGCTCTGATGAAAATCAATACATACGCCCATAATAATGAATCATTAATTTTATATGGAAAGAAGACCAATATGAATCAACTTTATCACTTCTCTGGTGTGTCTTGAAAATCAGTGAACACAAATCTTTACGTGGTGGGAGGGTAAAGATTCACATTAGTTGTTTTACACAAAATCAACGCATGACATTACATTTGTATTTGAACAATGTTACTTAAAATGTGTTTATTATTGTTAATATCGAAACATGATATACATTAAAAATTTGACAGTATTTTTACTAACTTGTTCACGGAAAATCATTAGTTCTGGATGTTTGCAACTTTAAACAACTATGAAAACATTTATCAAAATTCATAGCTGTGGTATCGGTGAGCTCATTTTTAATATAAACCAGACTTGTGTAAAATTACTGAGTGCCTGTTGACCCCTAAATAGTATTAAAGTGTGTATTTTTAACACTTTCCAGCTACCAGCATCGGCTTCAACTCTTGTTTGAGTCTCTCAGCTATGTGTGACAACACAAAAATTAAACATTCCTTAAATAAATAAATATGCTCTTGGCCCATACTCCTGAGAATGTTTCAGATGAATACACATCACACGTTTTAGAACGATCAGTGTGATCGTTCTAAAACGTGTGATGTGTATGCATCTGAAAAGCGATTATATTTACTTTTAATTTATGTTAATAAATTTTCCTTTATTGATCTCGGCAAGTTGATGAAATTTTTAAAAACAGCTTTCAAATCATTTTTAATATCTTACATGTTCAATTAGCAGTGTTAATCCGCACCTATGTTGACACAGCGCAGTGCTGTATTGTTATCAATTTCGTTTTGCAAATCAGTGTTGTGTGTGAAATAATTCTAAGCATTGTGATCTCTATATGAAATCTTTTGTAGATTTGATTAAATGACAAAGTACCTTAAAAGTAGTTTAATAAATGTATGTAGAGTATAAAAATATCTATGATTCCCCTTAATGTGTAGTTGTACGTGTCAGTAGTCAAAAAATGTTGTTTTGCAGTGACTACTCGCTACCCGATCATTTTCAAAATTCAAAATCAACAATAAAATGTACTTATAATTTAATTTATCAAATGGTAATTTTGATGTATTCTTGCACAATTTTTTTTTTGTGTTACGTTTGAGAAAATTTTATGGAAAATAAATGTGCACGTCATATTTTTTTATTCTTAGTAATAAGCCTGTTATAGTTCTGTTATTTGAATTTCACTTTCAAAATAAAATGCATATTTTAAAGCTACTTTCAATGTATATTTTTGTTTTGCAATTAGCTGACGTACTATGCAATTACAACACCATTTTAGAGTGCATTTACATGGATGAACTCTGCATTCATGTCTCGGAGATTGTATGCATCAGTCATTTTGCTGTTTGTAAAAGTACAATTGACAACAAATGTCTTATAAGACATATCTAATAAGATATTTTTGTGCCATTCTTTACGTGGATTTACGCATACATGCACCCTAAGTACTGAATCCACAATGTTCTCTCAATAAACTTTGGTCTCCGAGTGTCACTAAAGGTATGTGTGTACTGTATGTCATTCAAATTTGCGTATAATGTGATGATTCATAATGATAAATTACTGATTTGCTCGCTAAATAGAATGACTTATACATTTAACAACTCTCAGAAATCAAAGTCTCATTGAGAGATCATAGTGGACAAAAGCCATTAGGTTCATCTTCTAAAGTAACCCAATCCTAAAACGTAATTTGAATTAAATATTCTTTTTCAAACAACTCATTACGTGTGCATGTAAAATTTTATTTTAATTCTCAAAATCATACACATTTATGACTGGTTATTAGTTATGTAGTATCATGACGTTTTATAAAACATGTCATTTTAAATAATGTTTACATAATTATGATTTAATTATTATCCTATTTTATTTTTGTTGTAAAATTTGAATCCTTTATTCAATACTTTAACAAAAGGCTGCTACTCCCCAAAAGAATTAACGAATTAAGTAGCCTACAGAAACAAAAGTGAATCTATAAAATGTCAGTGCCATTAAAAAAAATTTTTGATAAAATTTAACAGAAAGAAGTTTAATAACTTCATATAAATATGAAGAGGTCCTCGTACAATTTACTACCCAAAAGAAAGCTTTAACTCAAAAATATTAGATACATTTGCAAGTCAAAAAAATTCATTAATGTCACTAAAAGTTTGGTTGTAGGAAACTGTTCTATTAAAATGATACAAGTAATGTTATGTGATGTAAAGAATCTTTAAGTATTACAATTTTCAACATCCAAGATGCACTGAGTTAGTTCATAATATCTTCTGGTATTTTTATCATTGTAAGTCAAGTGCTTAAAGAAATCAAAGCGTTCATATATTATTGAATCAATTATTTCCAAATAATTTTCAATTGATTTGATGGTTTTTATTACATCAGATTTTATTGAGGTATAATATTTAAGACATCATTCATAAAGGTCTAACTTGAGTCAAAGCTTTTTACCGGGGATGGATCTAAATATTTTCTTTTATTTTTATCTTTTACCATGATTGTAAGATGAAATCTTTTTACTTTTAAATAATACACAAATTTCTATCGCACAATAGTATTTACCTGCAACACAGTAAAATAAACTATACAAAGACAGTAACTGACCACTTAATACTGGGATGCGTCCCATACAAAATGTTCATTCGCCGTTGAACTATTTCAGATTTCACCATTTCTTAGCAATTTCAAGTTTATATTGTGTGAAAGAATTCTAATATTATGATGGATTTAATAGATACATTCCAAAAACAAATATATGTTGCTTATTTAAAAATAAATATTTCTAATTTTCTTTGCCTTTTATTAAATAAAATACTAGCTTGATTTAAAATATTGTGCAATTATTTTTCATACATAAATATAATTATTTAAGTGAAAAAAATTATAATCATTATTTAGAATATTATTGAAAAATGTGCAGAAACATTTTTTTAATTGGTAATGTTTTAAATAATTTTGACAGAAAAAAATGTATATAAATGTTACTAGCATGGTTAGCATTAGAGATTTTACTGAATATGGCAAAATGAAAAATGTTTTAGAAAAATAGTAAAAAAATGATAAAAACAAAATTATAAATTAAAATTATAATAATGCAAGCAGTATGTTATGTACTTAAAATACATTAGTATAATATATAGGAACATAAATATCATAAAATATTTATTGAATTATTATGATTACATATTATATTATTACATGAAATTATTTATGAAATGTGGTCGAGACTAATTTCCGAATAAAAATGTATTTCAGTTATAATAGGGTTTTTATTTGAAATATTGACAGACACTGCTTCACCTACCTTACACAGTTACCTCTTAATTAAGGCAGAACTGGGGAGAACTCATTTTACGTGTATGCTCAAAATTGTCATTTGATTGATGCACAATGACTACAAATGTTAATTTATTTTACCGGATCAAGTAGGTAAAACTAAAAACTAACTTAACTAACAAAAATTATCGTTTAATATAGTTTTATTCATAATTTGTATTTTTATAGAAATCACATAATACAGTACTCTAACCACGTTGCAAGAGTGTACAATGGGAAGTAAGAATTGAAAAAAAGTGCATTGTAGCATTTTTAGGTCATTGCTACAGATGTAGGTGATAAGAATGATGGCTACCTAGTTTTGGCAAGATTTAAAGATTTAGCCAACTAGAATAACTTCCAACAGAATAAAATGCAAGTTGCCCATAAATCAATTGCTTCACATATTGAAAATCTACTTATTTGTTCAAATTTTAGTTATTTTTACAGAGACCACCGCATTATCATTGCGAATTTGCAATTTTTCAGAGCATAGCTTGTGGTATTTTTAATACAAATTAAATTAACCGACTTGAAAGATATGCAGAAAAGATCTATTTATCAAAAAAATATTTTAGTTGGTACCAAGATTCTCTATCCAGAGAAATTCAGATTCGCCATATCGACTAAGTAGGTAAAGGTCCAGGTTTGAATCCTGTTAGCAACTAAAATACTTTTTTGATAAATAGATTTTTTCCATATATCTTTCAAGTTGATTCATTTAATTATTTTATTAATTAATTTGAGTTTTGCATTTCAAATAAATAACAGTTTAAAGTCTCACAAAAGAGAAATAGAAGCCATGTTTTAATTATTATTTTCTTTAGTCTCTCTCAAATGCTAAGAATCAATAATTTTTTGGCCATCTAAAGTTACATTATTTGAACTAACAAAAAATTATTTCAATGTGACGCAGATACTTTAGCTGTTTAGTTTAATATGATATAATATAGCATTAACCCATGTCCATAAGACTTTTTATACAAAACTAAATCATTTGAGTGATTCGAGAAAACATGGCGTTCACCGGAGGACTACCTGTGTGGATAGACGGTGGTGGCGAAAATTCCTATTTGAGAAGGCAAAGATTGTCAATGGATCATAGCCATCATTCATCCTACTGTAACAAATTATTATCAATGAAAAGGTAAGGATGGAATGAAAAAAAAAAGTTGATGCATCTTATCTGTGAGATGAACTGCATTTACATTAGTGATGGTAAATCACTGTTGTAAAAAGATTGGTAAAGTACGGCCAATGTAAGTCTGCGCATGAAATTTCAGCCACGCGCATCTATACAAAGACATTCGTCAAACTTCAGAAAAAGGGTGCACATGCTGAATGCTTACAGTAGGTAAACCAAAAAGCAATCTTCTGAATTTAATTGACTTTTAAATTTGGGCATTATTGAAAGATACACAAAATAAAAAGTCACTTTCATTTTATAATCAATTTATTTAATAAATATATAAGAAAATAACAGTTCAGAAATATTTTTAACTCTAGTATACTGGCTCCTTACAAAATTTAACAGAGGTCACATTTTTTTATAATTATAATATAAAAATTTGATGTTAAAAATTTATAAATAATGAAATGATAAATAACAATAAAAATTTAATTTGTTACATTTAACCGCAACACTATCACAATAAAAATCTACATGCACTAAAAATCGATCGGAAACATCCAGATCACACAAGCTGCTTGAAGGACAAGGGTTGACTAATAAAAATGAAAGCTGATTGATGACACACTGGATTAGGCCACACCCCTTCCCCAAATGCGTTTCTACACAGATTTTTTAAAGTGCAAACTTAGACTGGCCTTACTCTACATAATTATACAGAATATATATCATATTTTTTATTTATTATCTTTGTTTTATTAACCACTTGAATTGAGTTTAAATACATCTACTTAAACCAAAAAATAAAGTAATAATAAGTAATAATAAAAATAAACTAATAATAAAGTAATAATAAGTAGTAATAAGGTTAATAAAATAAAGATAATAAATAAAAAATATGAATGTTAACCACAAAGTTAATATTGCTAATTTTAAAAGGAATATATATCAATTTTCTTACTATTCTTACATTAAGATAAGCACTTGTGCTGTGAAAATGGGAACTTGATGTTTTCCCGAGATGAGGCCAACCACTTGATCCACCACCATATGTGAAAAATAAAAATAAATAAATAATGTTCAGTCAGATGATTACAATATATTTATTTATTAACAGTTTTTTTAAATGGGTATAAAGTAGGCGCTGTCTGCTAGTTTTCATTCTGATGCAATAGATACATTCTGCTTCAGAAAATCTTTTTTGTCTGACAATCTTTTTTTATAAGCACACAAATTAAATAAGACTTATATTATCTTCTAATGAGACGAGATTTCGGGAAAGATGAATTTCTTGAGAAAAAACGATTGAAGATAAATAGTTACCTGGCGCGCCATTGGAATAAGAGAAAGGAAAAAGAACAGGGAGACCCCGTGAATGAACATATGATAAGTGTTAAAAGATTATTATTAAAAACTTTTACAAACTTTGATTATATTACACTTGTTTTGCTGTTAATTAAATAATAACATCGCAAACACATGAGAGCCATTTAGTCTAGTGTGAAATAAAGAATTGCTTGAATTGAAATATAGAAATCTCTGTAATGAAGAATTAAACTGAGCAATCGTCTCAGTATTGTTACAGTAATAAGGTAAAATGATTCTAGCATTTCTGGCAGGTATGTACATAAAAGTTAATTAGCCACAATAAATCAGAGCTATCAATTTTATGATGCAAAATTTTAAATAGGTATCATATCATTATGATTGTTGTATCTTATTTAATCTAGCGATAACTTAAGATGTGTTTTTTTGATATACTCATAGATTACATGTGTATCAAAGAAACTACAACGAATTAATAAAGAGTCTCCATTGTGCTGTCTTACGGCAGTTTATGTTATTTTAATAAATGTAATTTATTTTAGCAAAAAACTAATAACTGAAAATTATTTTAAAAATTTGACTCCCTTATTTTGACTCATTTACATCTATTTCAAGATGTTTCAAATTGGATTTATTTATGGTGTAGCGTTTAATTTCCTTCATTCATTAAAATTGCATTCCATCCATGACCATCGATATTAATACGACCTGTGAAATCATATTGAACAACTCTTTGTAAATCCATATTTTCATTTCCAGTCCCAACAATAAATTCAAATAAATATTTTTTCCCAAACCTGTTTCAATCATTCGCTTATAGATATAACATTGCTAAGTTTATGCTGGCCTATGGAATGTTATGAGTCCTAGGGAGAATAGAACCAACTAGCGCGCGAAGACATTCCCTCTCTGCAAGCCTTTAAAATGGATGGAACGTCATTTTACAAGCAGTTCGTCTCAGAAATTGAAAGAATCCGTCTGTATAGTCTTTGAAGGGAGCCCGTGAGCTAGCCTCGGATCGCGGTCTGTCACTGAACTTGAAAGCAATCTGCCACGAGAGTCGAGAGTCGAGTCCACTAATCTGCCATTGAGAGAATTGATCAAGTCCGAAGGTCTAGAGATCAGCTACGAAAAGTTAAAACGGAAATGAGTCAGTCTGCGAAGGAGCAAATTGACCAAAAATAGCCGTCAAACAGCCGCCTAGCCAGTCGTTGAACCAGCCTGAAAATAGGTTAGAACAGCCGCCCAGCTGGTCGCCGAGCAAGCCTGAAAATAATTTGGAACAAGTGATTACCCAGACATCGAGCCAGCCTGAAGCAGTCGTCAAGTCGATCTGGAAGTAGTCGCCGACGACGCCACTCCGCCCGATCGAAGACTGAACCCTCGGAAGAAGACTCCAGCAAAGCAGCGCGGATTAATATAAGGCAGAAATTAATTTAGGGTTAAGTTAGCATAATAATGTACGCCTGCCCATGACTTGAATAGTATAATACATAAATATATATCTGTCTTTTAATGTTTATATCATTTAACCTGCCCTTTCTCATGTGACCAGCGCCACCCGTAGGTTCGATTATACGACAGAGAGAGACAACATAAGCCAGAGTCCGCCTCTCACGTATGACAGATACCCTTGTATACACACGCGGTATAATAGTAAGAAAACCCTGTACATAAAACTTCGAACGGCAATGAAAATCTAAGAACTTATTGACTTATAAATAAACAAATTAATTTTCTTGTTATTACTCCGTAGTGGATACTATCTGAAAACATGACAACTTACAATAATCTCTATTCTATGCAACTTACTAACAGCTAAAAAGTTTTTGGTTGTTTTTGCGCTTGTTGCTACGTTCATGACATTACTCTTATGAATTTCAAACATGGCGCAGGTTAGGTTCTCTGTTCCGGATGTCGCCGACTTTTTGACAAAAAAGCAAACAACCGATAGAGATTTGGCCGGAGATTGGGCACAATTAGAAGAGCTATATAATAAAAAGTAAGTCATGTCATATTTCACTTGTGAACACCTGTTTGATTGCGTATGTTTATAAAGACATGGTACAGAATGACATGCTAATATATTTTGTTTCTTTCAGACTATGGCACCAATTGACGTTAAAATTAGATTCTTTTGTCAAGAACCCTCAGTTGCAGCAAGGAGACAACCTCATACAACTCTACTCCAACTTTTTGACAACATTTGAAAACAAGTAAGAACGAACTTAACCTATTTTTGTTGTGATTTTTTAGCTGTCATGATTTGCATATTTTTATTTTATGTACCTTAAAAAGAAACAATTTAATGTCATTTATTTATTTCAGTAAGTGATAAAGCTTACGGTAACTCTTTAATTTTCGAAACTTCTATTTTTTGTTCATTAAGGACTTTACAAAAATCGTCAAGCGGATTGAACCAATTCCTTAGAAGTGATACAATCACCTAAGTATATTAGTAACCATCAACTGATTCTCATTATTTTTATTTTTTTCTAGAATAAATCCACTGGCTCTGGTCGAAATTGTGGCTATCATTATTAAACAATATACCGACAGAAAGGAAGCTGTTGCGTTTTTAGAAAAGATTGAAACTAAAGTGAAGACCAATGGAGAAGCCCTCGCATTGTGCAAGGTATGTTCATAAAATCGTACATCATTAAAATGTCTTTCCTCACATGCACTGGGCTCTCTATTTGCTTTGGTGGCATGTTCCGGGAAAGTGTAATGCACAACGAAATAACACAAATCAAGTTTTCCCATAAAATCCCATATGCATTTCACATTATTTAAAAAAAATATCTAAACTTATATTCAACTTACTCATCGCTTAAAGATCTTTATAACAAATACAAAAAATGTGTTTTGTCGCATAACTGGAGGTTCAACCGCATGTGTAAGGCAAGGGAATGCCTCATTTATTAAATCTGTAAGGACACATCAACCATGTTCCACTAACTTCATCAATCTCTGTTCAAATAAAATACTCTATTGTGAACTATGTCCCAGTGACAATTGGAACCGGTATGATATAAAGATATTTTTTGCATCCAGCAATACTCAATCTATCTTTTGAAACCAGTTCTTATGATATTAAGTAACTGGGTACCCCAATGACTTGGTGGTAACTGGTTAAAACTCACCGACCAAACCCCTATAAGCAGCTACAGCCTAGCAATAGCAATACTTATTAGTAATTTTAGTCATTTGTTTGTAATTTCTTGCACTCTTTCAAAATTCATAAGCTGAAAAAAAATCTATAATTTATAGAGATATTGATAAATAATTATATTTCGTTTGCAGGTACTCCAAGGCCAGATTTATCTTGAGGATTTGCAAGACTTGGATAACACAAAGCGAATAATCGAGGAGTTGGAGAATTCATTAGAAGATGCAGATGGTGTGACATCAGTTCACGGGAGATATTACCAGTTGGCTTCTCAGTACTACAGGTATTTTTCATTTAAATTTATATTATATAAAGCGGAGATGTTTTTGAAAGAACTACTGCAGAAATCAAATTGAATGTTTTTTTTATGTCCTTTCATTATTATTTTTTTATCCTTATACCTTTTACCTTAAAGTAGGCCGCGGTCAGAGAAATCAATAAGAAATAATACTTTATTTAAAAAATTTTATTGAGTTCTCAATATTGGTTTTCACGAAAGTAGTGTAGTTCATGTGTAATACGCTTAATGTTTTTTGGCACCATCGATCATTGGAAACAATCTTTAATACATTAAAGCAGGGCGTTGTAAAGTGGAATTGATATCCGTTATGATATATAATCCGATAGGAGACGCCAGAATTAACAATTAATTTTAATTCAATTTTGGACACGTTGATACAACTTATATATTATTAACTAGAACACATTCTTATTGTGAATTTGTAATTATTCAAAATTTATACATTTAATTAGTATTTAAAATATGTGTTTTCCTTAATAATAATGTGAGTGTCGTGGGTACTTTATAAAGTTACAAATGTATATGCTTCAGAAATCTGGAGCAAGAACAAATTATCAATACTGGATATATTTATGCAGCATTCTTTCACAAATTATATTGAGTTCTCTCGCTCTAACTCAAGCAGCTGAGCTGATCAGTACTGCATCTGAGCTCTGTGTGTGAAGAGCGTGTCTTCCTTTGTCTTTGCTCACATAAGTCAGACTCAAATAGAGTCGCAATCGGTAGCTTTGCATTAAAACTTATTGCTCACCTATGTTAATTGATGCGATGTTTTCAGGTTACAAGGAGAGCATGCGCTTTACTACAGGGCAGCCCTGCGACAGCTGGGCTGCGCCGGGGAAGAATCGAGCACGCCTAAACAGAAAGCGCAGCACGCTTTCTTCTTGGGACTTGCAGCACTGTTAGCTGAGGATATTTATAATTTGGGAGAGTTGGTGAGTAGAAATGATTTCATATATACAGTCAAACTCGATTAAAATGAGTACGAAGGGACCAGCTAATTTGCTCATTATAACTGTTACTCGTTATTACAAAAAATATTTAATATCCAATAAAATTAAAAGCAAGTCAAATACGTATGAGAGATCAAAAATCTATAATTGTATGAACAAAAACTTTTAAAGTAAAATACTACATTCAACCACATTATTTCTTAAATTCAAAATACTGCTCTGTTTTAAAGTTTAAAACTTACTACGCACACAAAATAAACACCTTTTTTTTCTTTCTAAGAATTCACAAATCTGAAAAGAATCGATTTTATGACTTCTCAAGAATTAGGGTTTTTAGACTGTGCAGTGTATTTTGTTCACTTGTTAACAATATTTTTGTACATTATATAAGTGAAGCGAGCTCACTATAATAGTGAAGAGTTGTATGAAAACAGGTCTGAATCAAAATAATGATAAGTATTTCCTCATTATGACCGTGATCTCGCTATAATCGTGCTCGATATAACAGAGTTTGACTGTATTTATGTGGCAGAAAATATCCTTATCAATTTTGTTAAAAGCGGGTGCTAGCAATTTCTTAATTTAAACTGAAAAAAATTACAATCATGTTAAGTTCATTAATTACTTCTGTAACTTAAATAGTATTATTTCAATACCATTGTTACTTGATTGTTTTCAAGTACAGTCATAATATTATATTGATTACAAATAACCTGAATTCAAACTGTAAATCCGGATCCATAGGATCCTAATAATAATCTTGCATAATGGAATGACAATTCAGGTTGTAACTCGGAATCACTGCAAGGTATGGGAGGAAGTAGGGAAACGTTGGTACAGGATGACCAGTGAATTTCAGGGAACCGGAATTCGGAAGGACTGCTCGCCTTACCTTGTTGTATATGATGCCTCTGTAATCCCTGCAGTCGCTGCCGAGATCACACAACGGCGTGCGGATGAGCCGATCCCAATTAAATACGGCAATGTCACAAGTTCACCCACGGCACACAAATAACAAACAATATGTGATCAAAACACAAAAGTTGGTGCACTGGAGCTGAAAGGTTCACATCGCGAATGCTATTGTGATGCCAAGATCGAACAAATATTGGTCAAGTTGACGTCTAGTGGCCTCAAGGTCATATTTCACACTGAAAAGACGAGCATTAAGCAATATATGGATAAAAATTTGGACGCAGAAATGTATCAATAACAGTGGTCACGGCTGAATCGAAAAGACGTGCCAAAAGTTTGTTTTACGAATTCGGAACATAACCCATTAACCAAATAATGTTATAAAATATTATCTTATGTGTTTAGCTCAAGAGTGTTAATTACTAAACCTGAAGGTTTATTTAAAAGAAATGTTATTAATAAAATAATTTCATTGTTCTAATTTAATCTTAACATTTCCAGCTGTCCCATCCGATAGTGGAGAGCCTGGCAGGCACAGAGAATGCGTGGCTAGTGGATGTGCTGCGTGCTGTGAACCGCGGGAATGTAGCTGCCTTCGAAAGGCTTCGGCCGAGCTGGACCTCCGTTGCGGACCTAGCTGCACATGAAAAGGGCCTGCGGCAAAAGTTGAGCCTCCTCTGCTTAATGGAGGTCAGTACACCATATCCAAACAGTTTGTTACCCGTACACGATGCTAAATTCCCTGCCGCATCTACTTGCATAATACAACTCCACAAAAGTGTAGACTTATCTCGTGACATCTGTAAACTTTCACTCTCCACAGATGGCTTTTGAGAAACTTCCTTGGAAGCGGAGGCTGACCTTCGCTGAGATAGCAGAGAAGACCAATCTATCCGAAGAGGAGGTGGAACTCCTCGTCATGAAAGCGCTGGCTCAGAAACTCGTCAAGGGAGCCATCGATCAGGTAATTTGCACGGTGCCAAACTTAATAATTTTTAAAACAACTGCAATACAAAAACACAATCTCTTTTTCATTTACTAAGCCTTTGGTTTTGTTTTGTTTAGTTCTGATATTTCAATATTTGAAGGATATAAATAAATTACTGTGATGGCTTTCCAAGTATCACTAGATTCCTTGGGGGTTCTGTCCCCCGGCTTACTGACTAATTACTTGGGTCCCGTTCTTTGGAATATAAACTCATTATGTCCTTGTAACAACATTAAGTTTATTACAGCAAGTATTACAGTAATTATAAATTATCCACTAGAGATAGACTAGTTATTCTGGAGAAGCTGTGATGGAAGAGCCCCATTCCCCCAGAGACAGTCTCTTATAATGTTTGTTCCCCACCATTCATCTACTCACTCTCATGACACACACACATGCATACATACATCTACAAAGTAACAGTTCTCACAATTATTTAAGTATTTCTAGTGATTTAAGTAACAATCATTTATTTTTTATATTTTGTGAATATTATCTGTGAGAAGTGCGTAAATTGCAGAAAATCTACACACATATTGTGGGTAATTTTGGTACCGGACTATAAAATTGGAGAATGACTGGAAAATTTTTGACATAAATTGTAAGATGTAAAATACAATATCTTGAAAACTGTATAAATTAAGATTCCGAGTTATTGTTTTCATCATTAAAATTTGACCCTTCCCAAGCCCGTAAATAAATATTCAACATTCACATATTTCAAAAAGTTTTGTTGATTTATCATTATATTAAATAAATTTGATTTTATATTTATAATTAATACATTAATTTAGTATTTATCATTATATTGATATTTAGAATATAATCTGATAAACCCAAGAGATATGTGATGTCACAAAAAGTCGATGAATGGAAATTGAAAAATAATCCCATTACGCACTTGCGTACATGTGGCATCTCTATATCAAACCTATGCTGATGAAAACTCATTAGGTAATGAGAATGAATAACACCAATTTGGTTGGAGTTTCATTTTTTTTTCCATGCACCATCAGAATACACCATAGCACAGTGGCATGGGCTATAAAAAGAATAATAGGCCTGAGGTTGGTTGCACCCATCCCCCCTTGAGGCAAAGTCGGCAATCTCTTGTAGTGGAAATCAATCATCTTACTTACCTTTACACAACAGCACAAAAAAAACTGGCTAATATAACAGAGACGGCAGTCTAGCGAAGTAGCCAGGACAATGCTGTATATATCAGAGGTGGAGTCTACTCCATCCCACACAATAAACTACGAGTATATCTTAATTGCAATATAATTGTATCTTATGTTTATCATGTTATTTTATTATATATTCACCTCTGTTACAACAAAAACGTGTAAGTCAATGAAATCTAATAAATAAATAAATGCAATGTTTGATTATTTGGAGCATAACATGTGTTTCTTTTTTTTTTTTACTTTATATTTAATTTACTTATCTAAATTCCTAGCTTCAAATGCAGTCCCACCGTGAAGATGTCTACAAATCAGCAGTGTTACTCACATATTACTTAACCTATTCCAGGTGTCCAGAGATGTGAGAATACAATGGGTCAGACCGCGGGCTCTGGAGCGTGAGTCTGTCGGCGAACTGGCTGTCGCCATGGACCTCTGGGCCGAGGGCGTCAAGCAAACCGCCCTCTTACTTCACAACTGGGGGAAAGACATCATCGCCGGAGACACCATACCAAAATTGGGATAATCGCGATACAAACAATATAAAGAATTATATGTTAAAATGTTTTTTGAGACTAGTGATTTTCATTTAAAATTGCTAAACTTTTGAATGCTAATAAAATATCGCTGATATTTGGCACCGGAGTTAAAAACATTTATTTCCATGTTAATAATTTTGACATAGTAAGATAATAGTATTGCAATATAAGAAAAAATATTACATACTATCATTTTTAATAGCTGTCTCACTCCTGCGTATTTATGACTCAAAATTTCTATTGAGTTTATGAATTATGGATTAAGATCACTAATTTGAATCAGGTTGGACAGTAAGACATTTAATGTCAAATTTGCATTTCACAGTAAGCGTATTCCAAATCTCAATAACTTCAAACACATTTTTATTTTAGTGTTACAGAAATGTATGAAAGTTTTTTCCCTTTTTTACTGTACTGATAAATAGAAAATAAATAATATTTACTATATTTTGAAAGTTGTTTTATTGTAATTTTCCACTGTATTTCTTTTAACACTTGAAAAATTAGAATAATCCAATATATTATGTTAAAAAGGTGAGACAAATCATGTCAAAATATGTATACAGTAAAACTCCGTTAATTTGTAACTCACGGGACTGAAATTTAAAAAAAAAATCTGAATTGTGAATAATGAGGAAGTTTTTGAAAAAGGCAACATTAGAAAGAAATTTTGAGCGCACCACCGCTGCTGACGTTGCAATTTTCATGCTGAAACATGATGAATCTCCAATATTTCAGCTTTTTATATGTCAAATATTTATCAAATAACATATTTCTCCCGAATAAGAAAGGTGTGTGGTGACGCGACGATTTACCACTTGATCAGTCACTTGACGCAAGCAGACAAATAATAGCAGTGATTTGTAAAATTGCATAAAAGATTTTTTAAGTGCACACTGTGATCCGAAATTAAAGGTAACATTGCTTTCAATATTAAATAATATTTTCAGGTTTTTGTTATTCATTTATAAAAGTCATACACTGGATTAGATTTTCGCTTCCAGAATATATATCATGTATGTGTCAGCAGTTCCTCTCTTACGGCATACTGGGCAACCTCTGTGCGAAAGCCAGGGCCCGCGCAAGCTGTAATGCATATGAGGGACCACACAGGCGGAGCACCAGATTAGGGACCTGGCAGTAAGAGCCGGCGAAAGAACGACCAGGTTTCTTTCTCAGGCAACATTTCTGACTTCAAGACTTGATCTTGCCTTCCATGAACTATCAAACTTAGTCCTGTAGCATACTTGCTTCCATAAAATATCTGACTGAATTCATACTTCATCATTTAGAATTAATGATTAAATAAATTTCATAAGTAAATCTTTTAATTTGCTTTCTAAAACCAATGCAATGACATCTAAAAGACCAGCTTAGGGTAGGTAAAGATAAGGTACGTGCGTTAGCACGCTTGGGAGTCTGCCTAGTAACTCAATAATCAATTAATCCATTACTTTTAGCCGTTGTTTTGGATCCCATCCCACCAGCCCTTACAATGAACCTTCTGCAATGTCACCCCCCCACTACTAGATGAATCTCAGTGACAAAAAAGTGATCAAACAAATATGTCCTACACGTTACCATTGGTGACAATGTACATATTTTATACAGTAGCCATAAAAGCGAGCGCACACTGAGGACTAAACTAACCGTTCTATCGTTTAAAAATTTTGTAGTCAGTGTGCAAATATTCTCATACCCTTCACCATCACGACAGAAAGTCATCAGTGCGCGCTCGCACTAAATGTCAAACTTACATTCTAACACTACTTTGAAATTCGGATGTTTGTAATAATAGGTAAAAAAAACTTTTTTGTAAATTCAGAACCTATATGGTACCCTCCTAAAAATTTGAAAATATGAAATAAATGTTTTAAATTATATTAACACACACACGTGCATGATGTTTACATAAAACCATGAGAGTACTAATTGCACTCGCTCACATTATTTTTTAAATAAATTGTGAATTCTTTTTTCTTAAATTCTTTATTATTTCACTAATATATTTATAATACAATAATTTATTTGTACCTCCTACACTAACATTAATTCACATTTTTTCTGCCTCAGGTATCATTTTGTGTATTTATATACATAGCTTGTACATCAAAATTATTCAAATCAACTTTTTTACCAAATCTGAATGATATTTAGAATTGTAAAACGTTTATATAGACATTATATATGTATTCAATAACATTTGAGTGATTATATTTAATAGAAAACGGTTGTTTTATTCACATTGCCATTGTTCGAGATACTATTTTCAATAATTGTGCTTGTCAAGTTTAGAAAATAAGCTAAGAGAGTAAAATAATTAACTTTGACCATAATGATGCAAAATCACACTAAGCACAGATTCTACGATACTGATGAATCAAAATTGTGTTGATTATCTGTACAATGACAATATTTAATCTTTACTGCTGGCATCGTCTCCTACTGTCATGAATGGGTAATTGTACCTAGAGTTTGATCTCACTACATCGTCATCCATAAGTTTAATTGTCACCGGTGGAATCAAACAGGCCGCTGCATTTCTGAAAAGAAAAAAAACATATTTTTAATTTTATACAATTTAAAGGTGAAATATTGACCTTACATTGTTCGTGGATCAATTACAATTGTATTTCGGCAAAAATCACCGATGCAAGAAAACAAAAAATGGTAATATCACTAATAACTCAAATATGGAATCAATATATGATCCAATTGGGTAGAGATCTGTCGGAAGCAATGCTGTCCAACATTCCTACTTAAACTCAACACAATACATTAATAATTAATTTTATACAGTAGAACCGCGATATAACGAAACCCGATATAGCGAAAAATGATGTATATCGAAAAAAAAAATCGAAATTTAGTCCCTAAAACCAATTTTTCATACAAAAATGCATTTATATAACGAAATCCCGTTAATATTTATAACAAAATCATTTTTGTCCCGTACGAAAAAATGCCAATACATTTACGTAAATTTATAACGAAATAAAAAAATGTTAAAAGATGAAAATATTATTTCGCACTTACAAAGCCGCGCCGATGCATCTGCCGTATGCGAACGGTTTTATGGCCTTTACGGCGGTGCGCGGCGGTCGGCCGACAAGGCAGTAAAACAATTCAAACTTCTTCTTGGGTTCGTAGCAGGCCCATAAAACCATTTGACATAATTCTTGCGGCGTTCTCTGACACGTTTTACGTACGCATACGCCTCTAATATGATTGCAACCCAGACCCAAACAGCTGTAAAATACAAAAATTAACAGGAACCCCCCGAAAGTTGCAGAATGTACTTATTGGAAATGTCAGTCTCAGTGTAACGTCTGTAGAGTTAAGTTTGTTCAGCTTTTAACGCGATTATTGCATGACCGAACTGAATATTTACATAAATTCATTTTCGTTTGACAATTGTTTTCGTGTGAACTCGTCAATAATATAAATAATTCGTTAAAATATTTTATGAACTATTTTTGTACGGTATTTTGTATTTCTATTAACTATTGTTTTCGTGTATTTTAAGTGTACAATGTTAACGATAATTTTTAAGCGAACAATTTTAACGATTATAAATATATTTTGAAGTGGTTGCCGCCGTTACCGGTAAATACCTTCGTAATTTATATACGACTCATTTTATAAAAATGCCGCGATTCAACTGTAAGATTGTTATTTTTGAATTATTTTGTATGTTTCATGCCCAAAACTATGTTTGAAGCGGCTCTACATTTAAGCACAATTAAAATATTGTTTTGTGTTTGCAATATTCTGGAATTTACAAAAATATCTTCCAATTGGTGTTGAATAGATTCTGTTCTTAATTTAATTCCTTTGATTATCCATTTGCTTATCTGTTTTAATAACAAAACTACTAAAAATATGTAGGTATTCAGTTCCCTGTGGCCTTTTTCCTCCTTTGTTTGCAGAATTTGCGATCTTTTTTGAAGCCGCGCAACATTTTTTTGCGACGGCGCGTAGCATTTTTTTGCGACGGCGCGTAACATATAGTAGGTTTTTTATTTTTTTCGTTATATGTGGGAATTCGTTATTACGAATTTTTATTTTTTGGTCCCTTGGATTTCGTTATATCGCGGTTTTACTGTATTAGCATTGCATTCATAATATTTTTTATTGTATCTCTATTTTATTTGATTTAATTAAATGGCATCTCAACAGCACGAAAAAAAAACTAACACAGATAAATGTCTAGAAAAGTAGCCAGGACAAGGCTGTATGATATCTACTGCATCCCATTTAATAAATTAGTAGAAAATAAAAAAAATTGGAATCTTGTGCAAGTGACCTCTAAAGACTAAAGGTAATCTCGTAAGTGCACGCTTCCAGTACTTGCATACGAAACCGTGATGTGCACCCTCACCGTCAATGTCATACATAAATTAAAAGTTGCCCAAAGAGCAATGAAAAGAGTTCTGCCTGGAATTTCTCCGAGAGATGGAATACCTAACATACAAATTCACTAAAGAACCACGGTAACAGACATTAGAAATGGCAATGGACTGTACATATAGTGACATTACAAATTAGGGTCACGTTTGAAATTGCCCCATCACTTGTTTTAATTCAAAGCACCTCGTAATCACAAATAATTGCCCTAACGTTGATATCGTAATCTGTTTAGAAAGTTATAAAAATGGTCACCATCCATGGTTCTCTTTCAAATCATCGAGCAGAGCTGTCAGATTCAGTCAATTCAATTTCCGCGACCAGTATTTGTAATATGTAACTGTGTGCGATCCAGCATAACCAAAGGGTAAATATTTTTATGTTATTCAATAGTGCATAATTTAGTATAATTTGTTAATCTAATCGCATAGTGAATAATCTTTACAGGAAACAAGATATTTCCCTTTGGTTATTTTCGCCTTGGTGTCATTATTACCACAGGCTATTTTACATCTGATCTTCTACAATTCTGCATATGGATTCTATTGCGTCGGCCTGATTGTTAAGGAACATCTACGATGATAGGCCAAGGAGATGGTATGCTTGGATGGCATAGACCGGAGTGATGCCATCTATTGGAACATATTGTTGTCACCTGCCTGCATTGTAGAACATCGAACTCGTGCTCATCCTGACGAAATGAGAATTTGTCAAGGGGAATTTCATTTAGATTTTAGCTTCCATTATGTTCTTTTTATGATTAGATGCCTTTTTATAATGAATAACACATGTTTATTTGTCTCCTCCAGATATTATTTATAAATTTTTCCCAATTTAGGATAAAGGCAGAATGTGACAAAATAAGGTGGGTATGTGTTTCTGAGGTGAAAAACCTGCAGATCTTGTGTTCACCAACGACAAGTCGGTGAGAGGGTAGAACCAAGATCTTTACTCCCACAATATTTATCAAAGAGATGAAGAACAGTTGGGAAGAAAGATCCTGGAATAGAGACCTCGCGCTGGTAGAAGAAATGTTGGCTGTCATGGAGCGATAATATCAGAAGTGATGGGCAATAAATGGATGAGAAAGGCTGAAGATGGAGATAACTGGTGATTCTTGGAAGAGGCCCATATCCAAAAGTGGAGAGACACAAACTGATAATGATGATAGTTTATATTACTGGTAATCCCCCCTTAATGGAGTTCAATAAATGTGAATTGTTATAACGCGGGTCCAGCTGCGATTTAAAATTTCATAGGTGTCACATTAAAATACAACATTGGGGTATTTCCTCCAACTAATGACCATATTAATACTTCCCAAATTATATTACAAAGTCGGTAACTTCTCGTATAAATTCTAATATAAATTTATGCACAACATGTAGCTTTTAGTAAAAATTACTTCATATATCTTATTATCATGTGATCGTTACAAGTACAGCAGTGAAAGCAAAAATGTCAAAAAGAAACAGGAAAAGTGCTTAGTTTGCAAAAGAAATTTAAAATTATTGAAAGAGTAGAACCATGTGGCAATTTTGTGACTGTAGGCTGAGACAACAATTTGGCAGATTCGTCTGTTCGTACAATCAAGTGATAAAATTAAACCATTAACGGCAACTTTAAAAAGTACATTGTGCTCAATTTTTTAAAATATATCTACATATACAATGTTTTTTTTTTATTATTTTCAAATAAACTACTAATTTCGAAAGCCTTGTTATTAATTTCCCCCGCATAGGGCAGATTTTCGCTTAACCCAGATAGTCTGGGAACACATCCCTTGAGTTAAAGGGGGGTCACCTGTATATCCTAGCAGCTGGTCACATTAATTTATAGTGGACAAAGCATCTGTAAAAGTGCAACCCAAACTTAGGTGTACTGCGGAGGCACGCACATTATTGGCCCGTCCTTTTCGGGGTGTTAATCCTCAAGCCATATTATAGCTAGCAGCTGTCATAGAGCTCTGCATCATAACTCTGTATGTAACTTTGTATGTATTTCTAATCGCGTTTCATAATGTAACCATTTGTGAATAAACTTGTGACTGTCCAGTGGGTATTCTTTTAATCGTGCATTTTCTAATCCCTTAATTCCTTTTAGTAAAAGTAAGCGGAATATTTAATTGATGCTTTATGTTTACAGGTAAACCAACATCACTTTTAGCATAAGTTATTCTTTTAGCATACATTCATTGACACATATTCTCCAAAAATTTATAGTTTTTTTTTTAATATTTACCTCCCTTCTGACACAAGAAAATTGTAAGTTGAACATGCCGACTCTGTGGGAAGAGTTTCGCAATTTATGCCTAATTCCATAGCCATTCTTTTTACCCTATTGTTAAAACTTGTAAAGCTGTCCATGTCACCCAGACCAATAACCTGAAAAAAAAACTAAGCACGTAAATACAAGTCAATCATGTATGTATAACATGTGTCTCGTGTATTTGAATAACTAGGATGCCTAGGATTATTATTATTATACATACCCTATTCAGGTATTAACATAATTTGTAAAATAACATAAAATTTCATCAGAAGTGCAATACACTATGAAAAAAATTACATAGTGTCAACATGTTTTTTCATAATTAAATTAAAAATAAATATAAAATGTGAAGTAAGGCGATATATCTGTCACCATTGAGTTGAGACACAAAAAATTGTAATAATGTAGTCCTATAAAGAGTTAAATTTACAGCAAAATTGTTGACTACCTCCGCATATTCATTCCCCAAAGAATGCATTCTGGGGACTGCGGAGTTAGCTAATGCATGAGTTCTGACATTACCACTGTAATAGAATAACGAATTGTGTCTCGATGACCTCAAGGGTGCATGAAAGTCAAGCAAACCAACAATCTGGAGACAGTCTATCATACCATTGATGATCTTGTATAGAAATATAATGTCGGTCATCGTACGTCACACTGATAATTTTAACAATTTCAGACGGCTAAGGAGATAATCATAATTGATATCCTCAGAGCGTATATTTAATTTAAAATTAATACATTTTATAAACTTTCTCTGGATTCTTTCAACCACCATCGAGTGCACAATGAAGTGTGGAGACCATATAATCAAATTATATTCTACCTGAGGACTGACTAGAGAACTTTATAAATGTGCAGGTCTGAAAAGTTTTTTGCAGTCCGCAAAACAAATCCCAATATTTTGAGACCTTTATTAGTTATTGAATCAATGTGGAGAATGAATGATAATTTACTGTCAAATATTACACCCAGATCATTGATCTCCCTAACCGATACCAAGGATTGGCGGAGGATTTTATCTTCTCTGACATTGTCATGACGGTAGCATCATATAGCAAGAACATTACACCATACTAGTTTAATAAATAATTTGAAAAAAGCAAACCTCGAATATGTAACAACAATTCTGAATGTGGGATGTCATTGATCGATAACAAGAAAATGGAATAACTTACTAATTTTTTCTATTAGTAAGATAATAGATAATGTAGCATGTGGATGAGGTGAGAATTGTGTGTCAGGACAGAAGAGTGTGGCACTCTATCCTCTCTGCCTAGCTCCGTGATAAATGGTGTGATGATAGGTTAGTCAGTTATCATGACATCATCTGAATATTTTTCAGATAGCACTTACCAATAGATCAATTTTAGGGTCGAGCACCGTGAAAAGGGAAAATGATTCTTTTGTTATATCGTCAGGACCAGCTACATTCCAAGATAAAACAGATCTGAAAAAAGGTACACACGTACATAAAAATATTACTAATTGTATTCAAAGAGAAAATAAACAGTATATACAAATATTGGTATGATGAGTTAATATATTTAATATATGCACATAGTTCAACATACGTACTATGAATCATATACTGTAGCGTTAAATATTTTTAAAAATTATTGGGTGAAATATACTAGTCTAAATATGAAGTTTAAAAATACTGCCTTTTCAGACGTATTCTAGTATATATGTTAATAATTCAAATGAATTTCATATATACACATAAAGAATATAGCCCCATACTTCAGACAAAAGAGTCTCAGCGGCATCTATACTGTTACGTGAGAATGAATATCAAATTTTCAAAAAAATCCATAGATGGAGACAGCATAGTTGGTAATAAATAATTGAAATATTCCAACATCATAACATATATACAACTTCCAAACATTTGATAGATGTGGTAGTATGAATAAATAGGTGAATGTTACATTGTGTAAAGTGATCACTTAGACCAGCCGATGACAGGTCAGAAGCCCTGTAATCCCTAAGACTTCCATACTTCCCATGTAAAAATAATAGCTTCGTCTCTGTGAGACATCTATATTTTTATTGGGATAAATTCATCGCTAGGTATGATCAAATACGATCATTTTTAAATAAAATTGTTTCCCAAATTATTGCGTAATATGTCCTCAAAATCAATTCACTACGAAGCTGCATTAAAATGTAAACTTATTATGTATGCAATACGATGTCTTAAATTTATATAATACAGTTTTTATTCACTTTTTTTCTTTCTAACTTAGATAAATAAGGCTATGTCTTATAATCTATAAAGCAGTGGCAGCGGTGGTAGCTAGCTCACTGGAGGTGAGTTCCAAGGATCGTCAACAACAAGAACATTTTTGACAGCGATTGTTTCTAGTTAAGTATGGTTTATTTCAAAGTACTGACTATATGCCACTGCTTTTTACATGTGTAAAAATACAAATAAATAAAAAAATGCAATAAGTTAATACCTCTGAAATATAACTAGTGGGCCTATAATAGATACTCCATTATTTAATCTGAATCCAGTCTGCAAAAAAATATAATAATATATATTAAATTAAAAATATCAAATACTTTTTTTTTAATGTTTAAAAATATACTTAAATAAAATAAGTGGTAGACTCTATTAAAAATAAATTTTATATACTGCTTACATTGCCAAAACTATCTAAAAAAATTCCATGCTCATATTCCTTATTTAATATACAAATTGTTGTTTTGCCATCACATTCATAAGCGCTTGCACATCGAACTGGATAAGAACTGGAACAAAAAATAAATACATATAATATTTTTTAAATCCTGTATTTGTCTAAAATGTTTGAGAAAAAACTTATTAACTGACGAAGGGCAAAACTTCATATCGAAATGAATACTTCACGAAGTGCATGTTCACCAACTCGAAGTGAATGCTTCATTTGGAGTAAAGTTAATACCCGGCCCACTCGCGAAACAGTTAGAAATTGCTTCACACAGTTCAATGAATTGTGTAAAGTGTGAAGCCAAGTATGAAACTTCACGAAATACTATATGAGTATGCTTCTCACTTCATACACTTCAATTAACTCCATAAAGTGACCAGCATTCTCATATAGTACTTAAGCGAAATTTCATACTCTTAAACTTATACAATTCGCAGTTCATTGTGCGCGATGCTAAGTGAAAACTTCATTCTAGGCAACTAAGTTATTTGCTAGAATGTGAATCTCCTCAAACTCCATACTTTACCGAGAGTGTGAAGCAGCATGAAGTGTAAAGTGTTAAAATGATAGTGTGATTTAAGACGTGTGAAGTGTGAGATTAACGTAATAGTACTTTATTGAAGTAATTTGTATAGTGTGGACCCATTACTATTACATTTTTACTACACATAAGTTTGTTTTACATGCAGAGAGTTGCACATTTCTTGAACGAACTATATAATGAAGTAAGTAGAGTTGCGCTCAACTCAATTGCATTGTTATTCACAAATTACGTAAGTGTATTATAAGAAAAAAACAGTATACCTAATCTCTGTGCATTATGCCAGAGGTAAATGATTTATAATATATATATATATATATATATATATATATACAGATTATTTCATGAATATATATATATATATACAGATTATTTCATGAATATATATATATATATATATACAAAACAAATTGGCTGTTTTTTCATGAAATAATCTGTCAATTCATCATATTTACAACAATATTACAGACTAAAATTTGTTAATATAACATATATTTCTTATAAAAACTCTGAAGTTAACCCAAGACCTTTTTATTTTCATAAAATAATAATATTCGATTCGAAGATAACTTAAATGTGCATACAAAAATAATGAACTCACTTTCTTATGAGCATTTTAACATTATTTTTCAAGGAGTTTTTTAAAAAATGTTTGAAACCATTCACAAATAAACTCATGTTTATATTATTTCACGGCGATTTGGCATATAAATCTGAGGTTATATCACAAGTCACAAAATAGCCGTCAAATTATTTAAGAGCAGACTTCATCTAGGAATTTTTCCAAAAAATTGTTTTTGATTAAGTACCTACCTAGTTTCGAACATTGTCGCAATATAGGAGGCAATGCATCGTGCATTGCAAAACAAAATTTATCTATGTAAATTTGTTCGACGTTGTGATGTGTGTGGATATTTTTCAGAATTTTGTGCATTTTGTGATTAATTGGATCACGCTTATGTAAATTTGTGCAATCCAGATCAGTTATAAGACGTTTTCGCCGCTAGTGAAACACAGTTGAATATTTATCAATATGTTAATAGAGAACCCGGACGCCTTCAAGACTTGGCTGACTTCCATTCTGGAACCTCTGTATGTAGGCCATACTTCTTTCAGTACTATCACATTTGCATTTTCTTTAGCATATGCTTCCAAAAATACATTTATTGCCCCCTGTATTGTAATGTAATACTTTTATCACTTTTTCATGTCAATTATTTTTAATCGATACAATTTCGGAGTCACCCGCACGTTTTTATTTTCTAGTAGTAAATATTGATATTTATTGAATTACTATCCACCCATTAATTTCGGAAATAGATTGCTCAAAAGCATTTGACATGTTCAAATTCGTGCAGAGATTTTGCATAATTTTTACTAAATTAAGTATGAATTTTTAATACGTAGTTATATTAAAATGCATTTTAATCATGATATTTAGTGAGTAATTGCAAGATAACTTATGCAGTTTACAATGCATAACATTATATTTCAACAATTTCTTGAAATAATTCCCTAATACAAGAATTAACCAAATTTTTCTGACATAACCTATGAAATCCACATTTTTAACCATTTTT
This sequence comes from Eubasilissa regina, assembly GCA_022840565.1. NCBI lineage: Eukaryota > Metazoa > Arthropoda > Insecta > Trichoptera > Phryganeidae > Eubasilissa > Eubasilissa regina. The sequence continues at coordinate 19,856,674 of JAINEB010000029.1, read as the reverse complement.
CGTGTGTTACTACAGTTTTGAGTCAGTATTTTTTACCCTCTGCCTATTTTATTGTATTTTTCTTTTTTAATTACGATAATTTAATATATTACACAAATCCTTCAAGTGAAACCATAGAAATTAAAACTGATAAGAAAATTACAACATTTACGTCCTGAAGTCCACATCTGACTTTGAGAAAAACGTATTCACCGTAAAATAAAATTATTTTAATATTTATCAATACATTTAGTTTTCAGAGAATTAATTTCAGGAATACTGAATGAAAAAGTGGTTTTATTTTCAATTATAATATGGTAATAATAAATACACCATATAAAACATTTGCAAATGCTGTACTACATTTAATAAAAGGAATACTTCCAAATTTACTTACTAAATACAATATTGGATGTTCATTCTGCTACACATTTAAAAATAATCATATTGAATGCCAGAACAAGACTGAATAATACTGAATTTTTGATTTGAATGATTGGTCCAAAAATTTCTGGATATCTCTTTGTAATATAAAATGCTACGATCAATTCAAAATAAATGTCTGATAAATATGCAATTTTAAAATACATTTAGAGATAGATATTATAATTAAAAACTAATTTTATATAAATTGAAGAAACTTCTTAGACATACGACCTACATAAATAATGTTTTTACAGATCTAGGTAATATTATTAACATAAACTGATTATATTCTGAGATAAGAAGGTTATCAAAACCTCATCGCCCAGGAGATAGGCTTAATAATATTCCTCCTTGTCAGTTCATTATGTTAGGTAGGCGTATGTAAAAAGAGACATGTGTATATATTGCTTGTCTATTCTATTTTCTTGATTGTGCATAGTAAGGTTCTTTAAAATGTTATACCTTTTATAGAATCAAATAAATCAATATTAAAACTCTCACTTTGAAAATCTAAAAAGACTTATTTCATACTATTTACGGTTTTAATATTCCCTTAATATAACTTTATTTAACACTCTACTGATGCTCTATTCAGACTATTTAACCTTGAACTGTAAGAATATGACGTGATGTTAGCCATAAAATTTTGACACCTACCACTTGAAAATGTCTCTGCCTTCTTTGAATTACAGACTGATATAATAAAAATATCTGCACGTAACATTTTCCCAATATATATATGTATATATACCAAATTGCATAACAATGTGTTGACTCCGAAGAGAGAGTTACAATGACGTATTGATATCTAAGTCAATAAAAATTTACATTACGACTAGCTGATACATTTTTATCCCCCCCCCCTGACTCTCAGAATAGGCCTGATTGTGTGAATACTAAAATAAATCATTTATATTTTGTGTAAAACAATTCCTTTTTTTTTAATTACACTTTTCACATTAATTTTGCTTACGGAATATATGGCACTCCAACCTTACTGTTTTCAAACTAAGCTGAGCGCTTGTGTAATGTAAATGAGACTAATTTTGTAGTCTCCCAGGATGAGGCTCGAACCCACAACCATTTCATCACCAAATGAGTGTCTTACAGTAGAAAGCGATGCATAGTAAATAGTTTAGAATACAAATCTAACAGTAATATGTAGGTGCGTGCAGTATGCCTGTTAATATGGACTGTGGTGCAATATCACTTTTCATTAGTACAATAATGGCAAACATATATTTTTAGTGTAATATAAACATATCAATATTATACTTTAAAATACAAAATACTGAATTTCTGGTGCTGGACCTTCACATTCTCTGAATGTTTATAGATATATTCTATTCAAGATGTCTCCTTATCAAAGCAAAACAACTTCAATGGAATTTAATATTACATAAAATAAGTACTAATATTATATCTACAAAGTTGTTAGAAATGAGATTGTTGAAAGCCATTATTTTTGCTTTGAATATTGACATTTTATAGAAGATGATTTGCTTACTTTGTTATATAAAAAATAAAAACATTTTACGGATGTAAAGATCTATATCCTCCATTTATTTTTGAGTGGTGGGATAGCAATCATACTTTATAAATATCGCTATTTCAAGTATTGGCATGATAGTTTTAATCATAAAAGTCATAAAATGTTATCATTCTTCAATTAATTATTATGGAAATTTACAATTACCCAGTTGATTAAGAGAAGCAACATCTATAATGATCTTTGTACATTTTTCTCTAAGAATCATTGAATGTTCAAAGACTTGTTTTTGGTTGAACAGTATCTCCTCTTAATTATAACGCAATTATTTGTAATCGGAACACATTCACTTTCATTCAACATGAGTTCTATCATTTTTAAAGCATTACAATATAAGAATGTCGCTGGCCTTGGATTTCCTAGTTGTGATTAACGAATGAGCACTGTCAAAAGTTTGTCTGCAATTGGTGTTCCACTTTTCGATGAGTGTGATTGTTTCATATTTCAAAGCTCCAACTGGAAGATGCGTTCTCCGTACAATCAAAATACCTATCCATAAATAGAATTTCTGCAAAATAAATCTAAATTTATTTGTATTACTATATATTAAGAATATGTGTACTTACAAATTATGCCAACTTTAATGTGTTAACTAGAACTAGTTAAAGATAATTAAAAAATAACAAATAAATAAGTTCCAAGTAATTTTTCACAAAATCTGTATCATATTCCTAATACACGTCTTCTATTTATTAACTGGTCATTGTGGAATTATTACATATAATATCTTTAACCCCTCACATGTTTCTCTGTAATAATATTATTCTAGAACTGAAAATAACTCGCATATGTATATTTACAAGTTTCTGAAAGTTTGTATTTCTTCCCAAACAACGGTCCCCCAGTTCAGATAAATACAACCTCTAGGGGCAATACAGTAGTAATGAACTAAACCATTATTTTATCTTTTGACTGAGATTTGTGTTCAATTGTAACAATAATTGATTATTCGTAATTCGGCAAGCAATCGTTGGTTTACTAGAAACTAAGCCTCTAACAGTTAAAACTCAATTACCAATTGTAGTTACAATCGCACAATAGTGGTTTAGCTCAACACTATTTCATGCCTGGTAAATGATGCAGCTTCCGTATGCATATCTAATTTCCTTTAACCTTTGCAGATGCGAGGCAGACCCAGCTGCCTTAGCCAAATATGTTTACGCCCTGGTAAAGAAAGATAAACCTTTGGACGACCTTCGTGATGGAATGGTTGACCAGCTCGATGTCTTTCTGCAGCAAGGTAATTTTATTATTGTGATAATTGACAATTTGCATTTATATTATTAATATGTATTTGTTACTTATTTACGTGGCAGATTTAAAGAAAAATAACATATTGTATTGTATGATATAAGTCCTAATAAACATAAACATAATATTTAAAAAATTACAGCCATTTAAAAATGTATCAAATACGTGCAAAATACTAGAATGATTAAAAATGACATTTTTTCATCTCATTCTGATGGGGTTTTTTTTATTGACTGCATGGTTCTATTTTTATACTATTATTTATAAAGAGAAATTGTATTTAAATTGAGACAATTCTTATGGCACAAAATTAGAATTATTAATTCTGCATAATAATTTTCTCAATGCTGTAAAACCAAATTTGAAGCAAAATTCCAAAAAATACTAATTTTGAAATACAGCTAATTCTCCATTAATACAGTGGATTAGTTCTCATAAAAACCGTGTAAAATAAATCCAGTATGCAGGTGTAACACTTTTTTTAGCGGCAGATACATATTAAAAATGTGAGTCAAAAATGTTCATACTGTATGTGCCTAATCACAACCATGTCAGAGAAATAAACATTTTTAAGAAGTTTTAATTTAATTGAAATATTTTGTCGATTCCAAATTGTATATTGAATACAAAAAATTAAAGATCATCGAACTTCAAATGGCCAGACTATATTTTATCAAATGATTTAGGGCCTGAGGCAAAGATGTATAATGGATCAATTTCAAGATTATACAATTTTGTAAAAATATCTTACAATAAGAATATATGTATTCCTTGGAACATTTTCAACTCGTCAATTAGTCAGGTATCCGTACCCGTTAAAATATTGTGGACTTAGTCTGTTACACCTGTATATGAAAAAAATAGAAGAACGGTTCCAAAAGTGAAAACTCAATAGACTATAAATAAGTTATATGAAAATCATAATTAATTTTTCTTAACCCTTTCAAAACCATGCAGTAACACAGGTCTACACCCCCTATTAAAACTGTAATATTTCATTTAATATATGTAACATAGAATTCATATTTTAGTTAATTATAATGAAAATGTTTATGCTTAGAATTGACTAGTGTAAAACCAGTTGTGTAAAGTGAATCTTACAAAAATGATTATTTTTCAATTCAGTCAGTTGTAAAATTAATATGGCGGGAAAAATACCATTTGTGGGAAGACAAATAGAGATGGTACATTGATTTCACAAAAAAAAATAATAACAAACAGACGAATATATGATCCCTCTTTCTCAATAATTTAATGAAGAGAGATAAGAAAAAAGGTAGTATTGTATAGGACTTGATGAATGCTCCGCATTATATTAGGATATTGATCCCATTTTCGTAATTAATGCTCATTGTTTAGAGTTAGTTTTTAGGATTAATAATTTTAAAGCCAGTCGAACCAATAAAAGCTTTCTTCACATTTAAAATGTTATAAATTTCTTACGGGAACACGAGTTGACAGCATGGCTGCATATGGGAATTTTATATCACGGTATGGTAAAGGTTAAATATATTTATGATGTAGGTATGTATATACAATAGACTCTCGATTATCCGGGATAGATGGTGAAAAAAATCCCATAGAATCGAATTTCCCAGTTGATTTGAAGGTGTTAAAAAAATATTCAAAAGTTACAAAAATCATGCATATGTGCATCTACTGTCCGAAAGTTGCACATGTGTGTTTGTGCAAACGTAAATGCCAACTGGGATGTTGTAGGGTTATCAAATAGCTTTCACCATAAATATTATTTTACGCAATTATTATTTATTTCACTAAAAAGTCAATAAAAAATAAGAAAGTAAAGAGGTTTGTCTTTGCCCCTTGCTAGTTTTTGATGATATATTTTGAATATTTCTCTACATCATTTTTTTCAGCGAGACTGTTGCTATTCTACTGCTCACGATAGTCAAGAAATGATTCCGTGGATTAAATTTCACAGCGTTAATTTTTCTGAAGGAATCAATTTATCTTCCTCTTCATCATCATAAGGATTAATGGTATAATTCGTTGCATATTGTAAAGTATCTTCATAATTTAATCCTGGATGATCAGTTACACTTTGGTCTGAATGAAGCCAATCATATGCTGATCCCACATCGCAATCAATCGCTGAATCAACATCCCGCAATCGTCAATTTGTCGCAAATTTCGTGACATTCTACATCACGTCCAATCTGTTTTAATCAGAGATTTAAATTTGCTCCGGCATAAGATCTTCGATTTTTTTTTAATGCTTGATATTTAAATGTGAATTGTTGTATACCTTGCCTCTATTTAAACCATGTTAATCATCCAGAAGATGCATTAAAATCGCCTGCAACTTTAATTTGTCATAAAAATATTTTGCTTTGGCTGTGCAAATAAAAAATAAACTGACACCCCTGATAGCAAACCCTGCTGCCGTCATAATTTACCAAGCTGTGATCTATTGTACACAAGTGACAATGACAACTTTCTGTGATATGTCTCAAGTAAACTAAATGCTTTAACAACCTACAAGAATATATGAAAAACTGTTCAAATGTGATCAAACTTCCAACATGTGAATCAGTAAATCAACATATTACCTATTGATTTACCCACCAATATACAAAAATATCTTGTGACATAATATTACGGAGGTCAATGATATCTGACATTCTTTGTTTTTTTTTTAATATTAGATAACTGTTACATACACATTGACGCTATCAATTCAATGTTATCAGATTAAGTCATATTTGGTAAACAAAAAATATTACACATAATTAATATTCTTATTAATACAATCAAATTGTAAAATTGGCTAATCTTTTAGTGGCCCTCTTTCAATAGTTATTCATCTTTTTGCCTTTTTTACGAAATTATGTGTTTTTGTTATTCATTCCGTTGGAAGATACATACTCAGTTTTTTTTTTTTTTTTGATAAAATCTAAACTGCTGATTCTTAAGCACTATATAAAGACAATATCCAAATTTTTTAAAGACCGCGAGCATTCAATTTGTTTTCTGGGTATTGGAAAACTCCCTAGCTGTGGATAATTTGACCTAACACATGATATATTTCTTTATATGTTGTTGAATATTCTAAAAATAAAATTATACTAAATATTTAGTTAGAATTAAATAACTGCAGGGGTGCAGATGACATTGACAAAATCATATCGGCTGAAATTCCAGACATTTGGACCCATTTACATTTTTTTTTTATTTATTGACTATTATTCTGTAAATAATGGGTAAATAAACAATGGGGAAATTCCTATTACCTTAATTATTGCATTATTCCAATACCTGTTGAATGATTGGATTGGTAGTTTATTATTGCCGAAAGTGGAAAATTGTATTTGTGATTGGAAATTCTTTATTTTCTTTTATTTCTTATTTATATTGTAGTGAATGTATATTACCAGTGAAGTTATATTTTCACTGGCATTTCAGTGAAATTATATCTGAATACATTTACTCCAGAAGATGTCTACTTCTAGCGAAAATATAATTTTTATTTATTTGTTTAATTTTTTAACATAAAAATAATACATTTAAAATAAAGGTAATTGCTTTACTAGACGAGGTCTGTTCCAAAGCAATTACCTGTACAGTTTTTACAAGTTGTATATTGTTAAAATAAAATCAAAAGTTATAAAAAATACTTTTAGCTATATTATAGTTGGAGACAAAAATGTATGGGTAGCTAGATTAACACAAATGACAAATTGCTTTTATTTTGTTTTCTACCAACATCAAGCAACCACTTTGCTATTTTTGGTTTAAATACATTAATTGCTTTCGACCGTCGCGGTGCACAAAATAAGAGAGATCATTGACCAAATATTGTATTCGACTGATAGGCGCTAGTGAAATTATATGCTGCTATAAACTCATATGACAGTTGTGAAATAACTATTTGCACGTTTTCGCTTAAAAACATGTTTATGTTGATTGAAATACAAAAAAAAGCATTATTCAATCAGAGTTATTTTGTTGTCTTATTATCAAAGAAGTGGTCATTTTTGATAAAAATTGTCTTGGCCAATACAATTTTACTTATATGCTTTAAAGTGAAAGTTTTATAACTAACACTCACATAACATTAACAATAATAATAATCATAATAATAACACGTCTAACATTCAAGACACCACCAGCTAAGGCTAAAATGTTCCGATGTCAAATGGCATCAATGACACTCACACACAAACATATAATGTGGTGTGTATTCACGTACATGTACTGTATCATCTGTTTGTGAACAAATACAATTTCACTGATACTGAGCGGTAAAATTATAAATCAATTGTTTTTTTGCATTTTAACTGACCAAGTTTTAATGAAATTATATTCACTGTAACATATATTGAAATATATTCATTTTTCATTTTCAAACATGTCATCTGATGTCCTTGGTTTATAATTCTTGACAAAATCTCTCTCTGGGCGATGTTTCTGTACAAATTTTATTAGTCCATTAAATTATGTTTTGTAAACTTACACAGTTGGTGTTGATGAATTGGACTGCTTACTCAGTTTTATCCAGTCACTTTTTATTGCGATCTATGACAACTTTTAAAGCATATTTATTTTTAATATATGTTTTATTTTGAAGTTGAACTTAGTTCTGTGATGTCTAAAACAAATTACACAAAGCGATTAAAAAAATCTTATCACTTGAAAAATATTTAGTTACCACTGAGACTCGAACCCGGAACTTTCTCTTGATGGGGGAATGCACTACCATTCCACCATGCTAACCGTTTAAATTTACGATGATTTTAGAGAAAATTCCGGGTTGGTAACAATTTTTTTCTGTATATCTTTTGTACCAACATTTTGTTTTAAGAGGTGGAAGAGGCGGATAGGGGTGGTTTTTCGAAATTGCATGTAAATGGTAATTTTCCTCTTTATCTTAAAAGTCGAGTATGCAAAATTTCATCAATAAGTACCAAAATTCTGCTTTAAGGGTTGGGAAAGGGGAATGAGAGTGGTTTTTCGAAATCTCATGCAGACAGTGACCTTCCTTTTGTTTTGAAGGTCATGTGTGCAAAATTTCATCAAGCTCTGAAAAAAACTGTAAATTTGTATAAAAAACAAACAAACCAACACACTATATATATATATATATATGTGTGTCAGGACAGAGGAGTGTGGCGCTCTATCCTCTCTTCCTACCCCTACGAGAAACGGCGTGATGGTAAGTAAATCATATAAGTGCTTGATTTCCGTAAATAAATTACTAATAAAGATTGTGAAAGAAAGATTGAACATTATTACATATATATATATAAATATAAGATAAATGTTCAATCTTTCTTTCACAATCTTTATTAGTAATTTATTTACGGAAATCAAGCACTTATATGATTTACTTACCATCACGCCGTTTCTCGTAGGGGTAGGAAGAGAGGATAGAGCGCCACACTCCTCTGTCCTGACACAAAATTCTTGCCTCATCCACATTCATACATCTTTTCATACAAGCTCGTCGATTGTTGAGGCTTTTAACAGAACCATCCTCCATTATCCGGTTTACCTGGTCATGTCAAGTCTTCTGTGGACGTCCTCTATTTCTGGTGCCATCAACACTTGCATCGTGTGTCTTTCTTACCATTCTCTTTTCATTCATCCTTTCTATATGACCAAACCGCCTTTCTTAATCTTATTCACTATACTAACATCAGCTTTACATTCTTTCTTTATTTCTCCATTCTTTACTCTTGTCATAAATAGATTTGCCACATATACGCCTGATTGATCTCATTTCCACCGCATCCAGTCTACTTTAGTTCCTCTTCTGTCAGCTCCAGGCCTCACTTCCATGGATCAGTGTCGGTACCAGGATCCCATTGTGCACCGCTAGTCTTGCCTCGGTTGACAAATTCTCGTCAAATATAATTTCATTCAAAACGCCATTATGACAGATGCATTAAACATTTCATTTATAAAGTCACCACCATTTGGTACCAAAATGATACTAAATAAACAATATTTTTGTGTAATTTTTCAGTTTGTTAGTTACAGTACACACTTATACTTTTTAAAATACTCCTCACAGTAAAAAAATATGAGATATTTTATTATCTTTATTAGTAATTTATTTACAGACTTCAAGGTCATAATGTGCACTTATATGACAGGTGCATTAAACAATTGATTTATACTCTGTATCTGGTGACCTGACCATATCTGGCAAAAAAAAAACTATTTGCTATCAAAATGTCATAAAACAAAGTCAATTTTTGATTATATTTTCATTCATTTTGATTACATTTACTGGATCCATTTCTCAGAGTGGAAAAATATTTTATTGTAATATGCAGGTTAAATCTAATGTAATTTTCTTTGCAGCGAGATATTATGGTTGGAAATTTGTGTATTTGTTGATCTGCCTTCCAGTATAATCTTGCTTGAAATCTATTTCTGTAACACCCCTACTGTGATTGTAATATTTTCAAAATAGATTGGATTTTATGTTGAGCAGTGTTCACATTCTATTTTCATCCAAGACCACAGCGATGAATTCCACATCAAATTTAAATCTAAAAAAAGTAGTTGAAAAATGTTTTCAGCCCAATGAAGGTTTTTTTTTCATTAATTTAATGTGATTTCCAATTTATTTTAACCCATTTCTTTTTCAGTGTACATACTGGCCAAAACCTGATTTTATATATAATCTTTAAAGAGTTTTTTAAATAATGAAAACAGATTGTTTTTTTTTTTGTAAATTATTAAGAAATTATATAATCTAATAATGTGTTACTTGTATGATCAGGATTTTTTTTATGTTATTACATTATATTTCATATAATTTTTGCAATTACCAGAAAGACTATTTCAACTCTTGAATATTATAAGAGTTAATGTTAAAATCTTAATAGAAAGTGTTTAGAATTAAATTAATACTCCAATTATTGTGGTTAAATACTGCCAGAAAAAAACTGCAAAATCTGCCATCTTCATTTTGAATTTCTTACATGGATCATTTATTATTTTTTGTACATGTACCTAGTGATCAGTAGTAAAATTTTACCATTGTAAATTTTTACTATATTTAATTTTTACCATAGCCCGTAGTAAAACACATTGGCGGGTTGTTTGAACATCAAGTTTGACAAGACGAATAATCATCAAATATCTGAGAATATCATCAAATCATCATTGGCAATGCATACAGTTAAAAATCTGTCCCACTTTGCTGGCGAAAAATCTTTGGTTTATGTGCTAATATAAATTCAACATTCATCTAGATCATCATATTTCAAACTACGCACGAGTGACAGGTATGAAGTAAATTACCTTTGATAATACTCACAATAAAGTTCAATGTGACCCCCTTTGGCTGCACGGCAAACATCTAATCGGTCGGTAACTGAACTCGTTCCACACCTGATGAAGCATGTCTTGCGTTACTGAGTTCACCGCAGCTGTGACAGTTTCACAGGTCGGCCAGAGTTGTTGTCAAATTTTGGTATTGAAGTATAAACCGTAATAAATTGAATACTGCAATAATAAAAACTGCTGTAACCGTAATGTTCTTGTACCTCATCAACTGTCAACAGTGTCTCCTTTTGGGCTTTATAATATGTGATCAGTTTGAATGTATGTTATGCAACATACCTTGTTATGAACAAAAATTGTGTTTTGTGTGCAATGAAATTCGTTGTAATATTCTTTAAATAAATACATTTTTTTTTTTAGAAACAAAACCGTTTGTCGAGTTGCTGTTCAAGACCTTGGAGACGCAAGAGTATCTGGTACCAGGAGCTTCTGTGCTTCTTATCCCCGGGGCCTCGCAGTTATCCCCTGAGGAGGGGCCCGAAGAGCCTCCTAGCCCGCCCGGAGATGACAGGACAGAACCGCGACCTCCGAGCCGGGACTTAAAGGTTTGTGGGAAGAAACTGAAGGTGTTTGACAGAAAAATGTTTATGAACATAATGAATGAAATTACAGTCTTACAATGTAATCAGAAATGTATTTAAAAACATGAACCTGTTACTATTAACAGGTAGAGAAGGATGTCACTGAGAAAAATCAAGTTCCCCGCCCCCACCCAGATAAGAGAGATGCAACGATCTCTACCGCCGCCACCAAGCACAGAATTGTCCTCAATAGAACTACCAAATTCGTACCAGCCACTGTACCCAAGGAGAAGCCTGCCTACGCCACAGAACAGACGCTAGTCAAAGTAAAATAACATAATTATATGTTTTTTTTTTCTTTCGTAGAAAGCAATCACTTTTGTCAACCGGTTTCGCTTATCTCAAGCTTCATCAGAACGTATTAGAAACTAACCATAAATACAAAAAGAGTGGACAGATATTTTTATACTGTTATGTAAATGTTATTGAATATATAATAGAGAAAACACTCTCCATCTCGACAAGGACTCTGATCTAGTGAGATTGAAAAATAAAAGTTGATAGTGTTATTATTTATTTTATATTTGTTTTTTTGGGAGGACTTCAGATTTTATTAATATTATTGTGTTTAATGTGATACTTAAAACAAAAAATATATTAGCACTTCACAACTACATACACATTACATATCGCACCTATATAGCACTAACAGCCGGCCGCGGCAATGGTCAATGCTGCCTAACGGCGCATTCACTGTATTTATAGTAAAACGCTTGTATATTAATTTTAATTAATAACTAATAATAATAATCTTATTAACTTGAACAAAAATGAAAAATATTGCGAACGTATGTCAAAATCTAGCTGACAATTTACACAAATTGGAACGTTCCAGATACTTTCTAACTTATTGCGTCTTTCTCATCATCGGACTCTGCAGTAGTAACAAGCATATCGGGAATGTCTAAAAAGTCAGCAGTCTCCACTAATAAAATTAGTCATCCTCTGCCATTTTATAAAGTAAAAAAAAAATCAAAAAAGTTTTTGAAAATTCAATAACTAAAAATATCAGCACGTTGATATCAACATGTGTGTTAAGTTTTTAAATTTAATAAAATTGCGATCTGGCAATGTAGAAGTAAGCGCCAACTGTCTATTTTGAATAGAGGAAAAATTTCTATGAGGTGCCGTACGATATCACTACTGGAAATAATCATTTGGTTAAAGATCCGATACTGCGGTGCGGTGATATCATGCATTATTTGGTGATCATTTCCGTGCTAGATAGATGCTGCGGAATGTCGCGTGGTTGTCCGCTTTACTCATGATAGCCAACTTAAATTCTGACAGTTCTCATTGCATCTCTTTCTTTGTCGGAAACTAGCGACGTGGGCGCCCAAGGAGTTAATTAGCAATGACGCTAATATATGATGCAACATATGTTAACTAAATATAATGATAGATTTTGGAAGGATATCTTACGCCAACATCTCAAACATTGTGTTTATTTGAATATCTATCTTTAATAAATGATATAGCTCTGTTTTTGATATTCTTTTGTTGACCCAGTCTCAACTCTCAAAATTTTAACAATTCACTATTTTTTATTGAAACTGTGTGTAACAACAATATATATATCAACGTACTACTTGAGACAGCAAGTTTAAGATTGAGAGAGTTCGATGCCTTGCAGGATACCCATTCGCGCAGCACGGGTCTAAACTGCGGCAAACAGAGGTGATGAAATGATTTCATATTACCAAATCAAACAAAGCAACCTTCAAAGATCGGAATTTGAGCTTACATTAATCATTATTTGTAACGTTTAATAATCAATATTCAAATGTTTGTAAACTGAGGATTACAAACTTCATTTATATATGAAACATTGCACACTGATTTAATTGACCTCTTGTTAATATTTTTCTAGGTTATGCCAGATCTCTTAGAAGATAGTATGAACGAGCCATTACCCGCTAGAAACAGTAGACGCGATAGAAAAAGTGATTCAGTAAGTATTTTTTTGATCTATTTCCCCCATTCTTAAATAGAAAAATTCACAACTTTCAATTTTACTTTGTTCATTTGCTGAAATAACAGTAATATTCATGTATTGTTGAATGTAATACTGCATTGCCAAAAAATGTTTAAACTTTTTCTCTTTCTGGTTTGTCTATTACTCAATAATATGAGAATGAACTTGATCCAATTTTTTTTTTTTTACTTTATTGCAACGTAATTAGCCGTGACACTGTATTGTCCTTTATACTATCTGTGCCACAGCAATAACCTTACAGATTCTCTGAAGGTTCGGTGAGATGTTAGTAGTAGAAATAAGAGTCCAAATTCGAAATAGTTATCAATTTATTACTTCTTTTACAACTGTACAATAATATAATATACATAATCTGATATCTTATCTGGAGAATCTAAGAGTATTGAAAGAGACCGTCCAGCGTCTTAATGCTTCCCGACCTAGAATGTACTTCTCGGCAGTTACTCTGATGTTCATTCTGTAAAGCTTTCCACTAAGTCTTCAGTATCACTCGGAAGCTAACAAAACGCTATTTCAGGACAAAGAAGACAGAAGACGCAGGGTGTACCGTTCCCGTTCCCGGTCTTGGGAACGCTCCCGTCGGGGAGCACCAGCCCTTCCCCGGAGTGGGCAATGGAGGAACCGGTCTCCGCCTCTGCAGCAGCCAAGGTACAGGTAGGTGGCTTTTATTTAAAAGTAAAATATTTCATTCCTCCATTATGATTTGTTTCATCTTCTTCACTGGAAGATGCGCGAGAGACAAGGAGGGTTAAGTAATTATAATTACAACAAAAATCGCTAATTTGTCCAAAAACTTCACATTTCCCAAATTATTTTGGCTTTCTTCGGAATCAGAACCTTTCACAAATAGAACACTAAATAATTGATGTTAATTAACTTCCTGTATAACTACTTGAAAAAACATGTGTATTAAACTATGTATGTACTGTCCTGATAGAACAGACATTGCTCCTAAACCGGTTGCATTAAAAAATAAAACTCAGTGGTTATGTACAAAATACTTGTATATTAATTATTAACTTGGTAATTCAAATATAGCAAATAAAACACAAATTGATTGTTAGGCTCGACGGATGGGGGTTTTCCTGACTTTTTTCATTTTTGTTTCAAGGCGATCCAGATCAGGCTCACCACCTCCACTCAGAGCTCCCCGCTATAGGAACATTAGCCCACCGCCTGGTGTTCAGGACACAGAGCTACCAAAGAACAGAAGTCGCTCAAGGTATTTATTTATTTAATTCTTAACATAGTGCGTACATAAGCACTCCTATATATGCTCTAATATAAACAAGATTAAAGTCTTTTCTTTTACTAAAACTTATCTTTTACATATCTGATCAGTTTCACTTTAAATCTATTCAATTTCTCCTCTCTTCTTCGTCGCACTATACATCATCGATTTTAAAGAATTGACCTTCTTCCTAGATGGCGGTCTCAGTCTATCCCTCCCTCTTGTACGATGCTCGTGCTCATGTTGATTTGCATCAATTTTTCATATAAATTCCGCCAATATTTTCTCTTTTCTTTCTTTTTAGTCACGCATCTTGTATTTTGGGATAAATTCAATTTCGAATCTATTATGACTCCTAAATATTTTATTTCAGTCACTTCCTTCAGACTTTCACCATCTGTGATAATTGTTGGTGTAATTGGTATTCTTTTATTTCCAATGTTCATAACTTTAGTTTTGTTTACATTTAGTTTAAGTTATGTACACAGACATTTATTTATTTTATTTATTTATATATATTTTGACATCCATATTTTTGTAGTTACAGAGGTGGATACATAACATACATAATACATAGTTTAATGTGTGGGATGGAGTAGACTTCACCTCTGATATATACAGCGTTGTCCTGGCTACTTTGCTAGACTAAAGTCTGTGTTAAAGTAGCCAGTTTTTTTTAGTTTTTTTTCGTGCTGTTGTGGTGTTATTTGGAATAAAAAAATAAATCAAATATGAATAAAAAAGTAAGAATAAAATAAAAAAAATGAAAATATAAAATAAAAATATGTGGAGTGGGAGTGTTGTAGGACTAGTGAGTTATTAGTAAAAGAATTGTATACATTATAGTAAATTGTTGGATATCCATGCTTCTGATTCATCTCTACCTGATTGAATCATATATTGGGTCCATATTTGTGTAATCTTATAGTAATTGTACGATTTCCAGTTGGTACTGAGTGTATTGTATAGTTTCGGAGCTAGGAACATGTAGAATCTTTGATAAAATGTCGTTGTTGCTCTCGGAACTGGTGTGTAGATGTTTGTTGTTTGTCTAGTGTTGTGTCCATGATTTATTGCTTGGGGAGAGTTGTTGTTAGTATGGAAGTATTGAACGAGTCTCAACATAAAGATTTGTCTTATATCAAGGACATTGTACTCTTTAAATATAAGGTCTGATGGATATCTAAAGGGACAACCAATTATTACCTTGAGAATTGTTTTTTGTGCTTTTTTAGCCGACTCCAATATTGTTTTTGCTGCTCCTCCCCAAACTAAAATAGCATAATTAATTAAAGAGTAGCACAGTGCAAAGTACACCGATCTCAAGAGTTTGCAATCAACTATACATCGAATTCCTTTAAAAAAGTAAATTAGTTTTCTTATGCGTTTTGCTAAGTTCGATATATATTCTTTCCAGTTAAGATGATCATCGATCAGTACTCCCAGATGTCGAATAATTTTGACTCTTGTCAGTTTTTCACATTGGCATGCGGACGCCGTGGTCTTATTTGCTTTGCAGTCATGAACGATGAGTGTAGGACTTTGACGTGGTGTTGTTCTTTCGTTAATACAGAAACATATATATTTTGATTTTTTTGTATTAAGTGATTAAAATGGGAATTTATTTGTCCTGTAATATTGAATATATTTAATGGTAAGCATAATCTTATTCGTTTTTTTTTTTAATTATATAAAGTCTAAGATATTTATCCCAAAATAAAACTGTAGCGAATTATTTATTCAACTCTTACAGGTCTATTTTAATATTGCCATCCATCTTTATTTGTCTTCACCTTTAGATCCAGTCAGCCTGTGTGAGAGGATTTTTTTGAGCATTACAGACTCTTCTCCCTTCTCTTGTGTCCACCGAGACCTCCTCCATTCACTTATTAAGTCGTTTTTATCTTATTCGGCAATTGACAATTATTCTATTCATAGTTTGTGAAAAATGGAATAATTGTGAAATAATGTATTGCCTGGTAATAAATTTGATACAAATAACATTATTTCTTAAAATTTTCTATACAAATATATAAGAAAAGTATTACAGTAAAACAACAATTTTGTGTTACTGAAAATAATTTTATTAATTTATTTTTCTGACATCTGCAATTATTATTATTTATATATTCACCCATCTCTGAGCAAAAAATCATTAAATTTCTTCAAACAGCACTTAATAGCTCCTTGAAAAAAAACACATTTATTTTTCAGATCCAGGGAGCGCTTAATGTCACCCCTGCCCGCCACCGCTCTCCGTGACCGACTGGATCGCGTATCTCGGGAACGCGATCGCGAACGGCAGACCCGCACAGACCGTCCTGTCCGAGATCGCATTGACAGAGAACGAGACCGTGTTGACCGGGAGCGTGACAGAGTTGACCGGGATCGGGACAGGGAGCGAGACAGACCGATGGAGAGAGAGCGTGACAGGAGGATCCTGAGGGATCCACCGGGTGGAGCCGATACTCCCACCCAAGACTCGAACCCTGGAGATTGCACTGGACAAAGTAGAGGGACCACGACAACATTAGCAGGAATTTTTGCTCCAGTCCCAAAGAAGAGGTGCAGAGATTTTGATGGTGAGTTTTATATATATACAGTAAAATACCATTAATAAAAATTATAAAACATGGAAAAGTCTGAGAAACTCAACCGCATAGTAGCATTTGTACATCTAAATATACAAACACGTAAACAAAAATAATGATGGTAATAATACGGAACAGAAGATTGGCAAGCACTGATATTCACAAACCAGCAGCTGGGAAAATTACATTACCTATACAGGCGCAAAGATAATATTTGCTATCTTTTTCTAATGTGAAGAAAATGAACGAAAGAAAAAACATGCAAGTTAAATCAATATGTCCACAGTAAGGAAGGTAAAGATTTAAAAATCGAGGACGCGTAAGATGTATTCGTTTTTTAATATACTGAAAATGAAAAAACAAACGATGCGAACTTTATGCCTCGTGAATCGGTATAAGGGCAGGCACTACCCATTTGAATGGACTTTAACAAGCATATTGTGTAACGCACATGTACAAACTTTCGTCATTCAGCTGCCAATCTTTTCTTGTTAATTTGTAATGCGTATTTTGTAGATTACGGACATTTGACAAAAAAAAATCAAAATAGGTGTAAAATAAATAGACAAATAAATCTGATAAGGTCCAAAAATAGTTTTGAATAACAATATTCTATTTATAAGTACAATTTAGTATGAAAACTTTCCAGAGGGACTACATTCTTCTCTAACACATCGACTTTTGACCACCATCGACAGTGAATTTCAAATAAACAGGATTTTACTGTATTATAGATTGACATTAATATAAATACAAGTTATTGAGTTAAATTATTAGAAGGCGAAACACATCCCAAGTAAATTGAGCATTCTTATTCATATTATGAAAATGACTACCAATCCATAAATATCTGCATTAAAATAGCAGCTACTTTGTTGATATGTACACACGCCAAATTTACTTTTTTTTTATTTGTTTACTTGTTTCAGAGAAAGGTTATTGCATGCGTGGAGACCTCTGCCAATTTGACCACGGCCTGGACCCTGTGGTACTGGAGGATGCCGCTTTATCCAGAGTGCTCGCTCTACCCATCACGGGCATTCCCCCCCCTAGACCTGTTCCGGGTAAGCACTATTTTGGCAATAATCAATTCAAACCCAATAGACATTTTAAACATTCAGGCAAGTTACCAAGTTTTCCCTAAACACCCAGCATTATTGCTTCTCTAAAAATGTAAATATTTAAACTAGAATTCAATTGTCTCAAATAAATATTGGTCTATTTTGATTAGTTTTCTTATTTCTCTCTAATGGATACTGTGGTACTGTGTTGTATGTCATACGATTTTTCTTGTCTCGTAGGCTGTCTGACAGAATATAACCCCCTGGCCCCTGACATATGGGCGAGGGGCGGGAGGTTCTCTGCCCCTCCGCCGCCCCCGCCGCCGCCACCGCCTCAGCCGCACCACTTGCAGAGGGAACTCATCCCAATACCCACAGTCAGGTAAAACAAGCAACGAATAGTAATATATTCATTAGAATTATATACATTTATTTATGGCTGACTACATTTGCCAGCAGATTATTTACGACTGATAAATAAATTAACTATTGTCAATATTTGAATATGTCTAAGAACACACAATTACTGTATTTTCACCTACAAAGGCACTGTTATTAAACAAATAATAGATATCTCATGGAGACGAAGCTATTTTTTAAATTATATTTAACAAAATAACATTCACCATTCTCAATCTTCATATCATTCTTCCATATTTTTTTATTAAATGTAATAAAAAATAGCTTTGTCTCTATGATATATCTATTATTAAGTATTGTTAATTATTCATTCTCTACACATTTTTTAAATTTATTTAGTGATATTTTGTTGTCCCTTTAATTTTTAATTAATTGTATTAATATTAAATCAATTAATTTAAAAGGTTTACAATAAACCCTTTTATTAAATTTTAGCAGGGTAGAGGAGATGAGGCCAAACAACATGAACCCAATGATACCTGGTGTACCCGTCAAGGGCGGTGCACCCATGATGTCAGTTCGGCCCCCCATGGTGCCACCGTCTGCACAATTCCCGACACAAAACCAGCACACTGGGCCGCCCCCAAACAACAATTATGCAAGGCGAGGTGAGTCCATTATTAATTTTAGAACTTCGGTCCCGATTATCTAAGATCGAATGGTGAAAAAAATCCCATATAATCAATTTCCTGATTTATCTGAAATTGCCTACTGCCTGAAAATCGTGCACATGTTTGTTTATGGGCAACACAAATGTCACTCGGCATGTTGCAGGGTTGTCAAATAACTTCTATAAATATTTTTTACATGATTATTTACAATTATATAAGTATACAAAATCAGCAAAAAGAATATTGATTCACTTAGAACATTCAAAAAGTTTACTTTACCGGTTTTTGGCGAATTCTACTACAAATATTTCTCTTCATATTTTCAACTAAAGGTAGTCAAGAAATAACCCCGCATAATTTAAACCTGTAAGCATAGTTGATTTCTGTAGAAATCAACTCGTATTTATTTTTGTCATTTTTAGGTTGCATGGTGTCATTCATAAATTTTAATTCATTTTAAATTATCTTTGTGATCAGCTACATTTTCATCTAAACTAGCACATACTGTTTGCTCATCAACATTCTGCACGTGTCAATTCGTCGCAAACTTCATAACATTTTGTGATTTTCTTCAAATTCAGAAATTCTTCGTCATTTCAAATCCGGTTCATTAACCGTAAATTTTCTCCGCCATAAAATCTTCAAATTCTATAAATGCTTAAAATTTATAGGTGAATTCGCATCCATCTAATTCATCAATGATTAGTTTTTCATCTCGAACAGTAATTTGTTGGATACCGTGCCTCTGTTTAAGCCATGTTATGTAACAAAACACTTAGTTTTGAAGTCATCAGAAAAAAAGTTTCCACTTATACAATAAAACCCTGATTTACACTAGACGGCTAAAATATTATGATAATTAGTTTTGTGAATATGGACATACAACTTTTTTTTAAATTCAACTGACAAAAAAATTTCATATCAATATCAGTTGGGATAATTTTTTTATGGTGCATTTTAAATGTAGAGTACTTCGTTAATTTGAAAATATCTAATTTAATATTTCACAATTCTAATTACCATTTCTAATTACCATCCATGTCTGACTTATATATAAATGCAGTATCTAAACCAGCAAGTGTGTGATTCAAGTTTTTCTACCAGGAAACAACCAGAACCGACACCACTCACCCAAGATCCCTGGTGTAAACTGCTCCCTGGAGCTGAAGAAAGTCCCGAGAGGGTTGAACGACATCTTGCATCTTAACAACCACTTCAGCAAATTTGGGAAGATCGTCAATATTCAGGTGAGAGTGACAGGCATGGTAATATAGTAAAACTCCGTTAATTCGTGCACCCATATTTCATATTTTCACGTAATTCGCAGTTTTTTCAAAAAATTTAACCCCAAAAATAACATTTCAAACTAATTTTCACCAATAATTCATAAAAGCTTATTATTCGTAATTCGTATTCATTTTTTTTTTTTACCCAAAGTAAATAATTTGTCCACGTAATTTGCATATTCACGTGTTTTTAAATCCAAACTCACGCAACTATGCATTTATCATCCCTTCGTAAATACATATCTGTACCTAGCTCCACCCCCTAGCCAATCACGGCGCTGTTTCTTATCACAATAGATCGGTGTGCTTAGAGTTCACAACTCACAAGACCATATTTATGAACACCAAATTCTGTAGTGCATTTTATAAGATTTGTTGTTATTTTGACAATAATTGTTGGCGCGTTGCAAATTATTTATTTCTACTCACCCTTGTAACCCATACTAAAAATAATTTGAACAATTTTCATTGAATCTCATAATTTATAAATGAATTATGTACAACAGTTCTATTTGTTTTATAGCCGGTTTTTCGTTTATGAAATGTTGCGATTTGTTTAATGTAACCTTTGTATTTAAATACACAACCTATTTTATAATTTATTTATTTTTGTGTTTCGTTTTCTAAAATGGCACAAACATTTCGTAATTCGTGTAGATCATTGACCATTTGAAAATATGAAACTTATTTTAAAAACTCAAAAATAAAATCAGCGTGAAAAATTCAATTCTGAATACCTTTCTAAATTCAAACTTGAAAAATCGCAGAGAAATAATAAGCTTCAACAAAGTATGAAGATTAAAAAGTTTTTAATTATTTTTCATGGGCTTTTTAATATCCCAATTTTGATAACTACCTACCTAAGGAACTCCAACGTGTCACCCATACCCAAATAAATACCTTATACAAAACAAGGTTTGTTCCATTACTAATTTGGTCTGCAATCCTGGGCGGGCAGTATCTAAATCCAGTCAAACCACCAATCATATTTGCGTGCATCTCTAAGTATCTCACAATTTCACAAAATATGCTCCACTCTCCCACATGTACACCACGGGGCATCCACAAGTCATAATAATTTTAATAACATCTGTACAAATATAGACAGTATAGATATCTACATAGTTGCTGAGAGATTACATTTCTGTTAATCGTCATTCCTACTATTAATTCAAGTTCTGAATTGTGTACATTATATGCGTGAATTTTGACATCAGCTCCAATGACTGAATTTTAATACTGTAAAACTTTGATATTTTCACGTAATTTGCACTTTTGCTAGCAGGACCGATGCCGAAATAAGTTTTGCCATAACGTACGCCAAATTCCACATTTTATTAGATTTGTTGTTATTTCGGCACTGATTGTTGCCGCACTTTTCTGCAGAATATTTTAATACATTATACAAAAATTAAAACTTTCATTTTTAAATACATAATATATTTTATACTCATTTTTTTTTTTGTGTTTCGTTCTTTTTGAATGGCACCAATGCCTTGTAATTCGTGTGAATCCTTGACCATTTGAAAGATAAAATTGACGAGAAAATTTGAATCCCAAATACATGGAAAATAATAAGCTGCAATTGGGGCCAATGAAGCATAATGATTTTAAAAATTTACATTATTTTTACGGGCTTTAATATTCTTTTTGATGGAAAAAGTGACTTTGACCGCTAAACAAATTAATGTCTGTGATTTTGATGCGTCAACTACTAGTAAATCGCTTGAAGAAGTCGCCTGTTTTTAATATTGGACTTGTATAATATATGTCGCCACAACTTCCTTATTCAGGAGAAATTGGTTGTTAGATAAACATATCCTCACATAAAATCACAATCTCAACAGCGTTGGCGTATGCAAAATTGTAGACGTGTAAACAGACGTATTTTTTAAATTTCTTTCTGTGTTGCTTTCAAAAAAATTGTTCTCATTATTGGTTTTTTTTTTTCGGTCTCGTGAGATACAAATTAATGGACTTTTACTGTATTACCGTTAATAATCGATGCAGATTAAAAGTTCCAACTTTCTCCATTAACCGTATTTTAAAAGCTATCAGACCAAGTAGTATGTTATAAGGCTTAAGTTCTGTGTTCTGTAATTTTCACAAAAACAAATTGTTGTTTAATGTACCAAATAAAATATTTAAATTTTCATATTTATTTGATATTTAAGGCTGGTTGTGTGATCAGTTTTTACTATGGTAAAAAAAGTTACTTTAGTAAAAATAAAAAAAATATTTATATATTTACTTTTCAAAAGTACACCCAGTAGTAAACTGATTTTACTCTCCAATATCCGATGGTAAAATCCTCAAAAGTTTGCTAAAAAGGCGTACTTTTTACATCTGTTTCAAAAGACATTTGTCACATTGATACTAAATTTGATGTACCAACAACCTGCAAACGTTTTTTATGACAGGTGATGATAAAAAGTTACTATAGTAAAAATTTACCGTGGTCAAAATTTACTGCAGATCACACAACTGGCCCTTTAGACTATTGCTGAAGGATTTCAAGGGCTACGTATAATATTTGGTTTTGTCCTCAGGTGAGTTACGAGGGTGACCCAGAAGCGGCCATTGTAACCTTTTCAAGTCACACGGAGGCCAACGTGGCGTACAAGAGCACAGAAGCCGTGCTGAACAACCGCTTCATCAAAGTCTTCTGGCACAACACTGAGGTTTGTATTTTTTGCCTATTTGTTAATATGTTATAAACGACACTCTTTGAATGATACAATACGAGATCTGCGTTTACTTTCTAGACCTAAATTTTCAGCAATTCTCTTGCATTTATAATTATAAAAAGGAATACAGTGAATATTTAAAGACAATAAGACAATGCTTCTCATGAATACGATCTTTAACATGTGTTTTAATAATATGCTATTTTTATCTTCATTAGTCCAAAGCAAATTTAAACAAGTGCATTAATTTAGCAATTTAATTTTATTCTTTCAGAGTAAACAAGAGAATGTTCCCCCAGGCCAGCGAATCCCTACCAAAGACAAGATGGTGTCACCAAACCAACATCATAACAATAACAATCATGTATCACATAATAAGGTAACTAACTTGCTACTTTTTTCAAATCATTGTAATTGTGTACTATTGTTTGTCTAATTTTCTGTATTTTTCATTATAAAATACATTTATGGGCATAAAAACCTCTACATATTTTCAAGCTAAACCAAAGCGTTTGTATGTACTATGAAAGTAACTAATTTGAATCGGACCTCAATCTTTGTTAACATAGATGCAATGTTAACATCTTGATCAATTGACCAGGCATTTAATTGACCCCTTTCCTGTCCGAAATAAAATAAATGTGCATATTTATATTTAGAGACCGAATCAAGGTCTCTGGTAGGCGTCATTATTCAGAACAAAAATAAAATACAATGTGTCAGATGAATAAATTACGTCATGAACAGATAGATATATCCGATGCTGGTCGTGGTGGAAAATTTTTGCGACATGTATATACGGCGATGGGCCGTAGAGGGGTTAAATCTTTAATTGTCCTTTAAGAAATATGTTTGTTTGAACCTTCTGCCAACCATGACTATATTCTACATTTTTAATACATATAAGATTTTCCTCAGGTACTGATCAACAAAGACAATCTTAAGATAACAAATACGGCTCTGGCTGAAGCAAAACACCAGAAGCTCCAAAAACAGCAAGACGAGGCGGCTTCGGCTGCGGCTCTGGCCGTGGCCAATGGCGAGCTACCGGTCGCTGATAAGGCTCCCACCAGCAACGGAGAGACCATTCAAAAGCCCGAGAATAATGGAATAGCTCCTGCAATTCAAAAGATTGAAACCCCTGCTACCATTGTGAGTGTTTTATTTCTTAAATTAATATGGTAGTGTTTTTTATTTGCTTATTTTAATTGATTTTTTTTTTTTTTAAATCTGAAATCTTTTTTAAACTGTTTTATTTACAATATGTAAATTCTTCCATATCGTTTGTTTTATTGTCTTGTTGTTAAGGGCGAGCTTTCATTTTTCCAGTTTGAAATTCGAGAAATTCTATACAAATTAGATATGCTTTCAAGATGAGGTTAATACAGTAAAATCCTGTTTATTCGAAATTCGCCGCAAGTCGATGTTTTAGAGCAGAATGTGGTCCCCCTGGAAAGTTTTCATATTAAATTGTACTTATTAATCGAATATCGTTATTCGAAGCTATTTTTGGACCCTATCAGATGAGTTTGTTGATCTATTTTTCACCTAATTCGATTTTTTTGTCAAATGTCCGCTATCTACAAAATACACGTACGCTACACGATGTACCTGTCGAATGTCAAAGTCCATATAAATGAGTAGAATCTGCCCCGTGCCAATGCGTGCCACGATGCATAAAGTTAATACGCATTATTTGTTTTCTCACTCATTTTCAGTATGCTAAAAAGAGATGACAAATATGTCTTGTGCGTCGTCGATTTTTAAATCTTTACCTTCCTTACCACGACGCATTAACTCAGCTCGCATGCTTTTTTCTTTCGCTCGTTTTCTTTACATTAGAAAAAGATAACAAATATTATCTTTGCGCCCTTATAGGTAACGTGGTTACCCCAGTTGCTTTTTTGAGAAGGTCAGTGCTTGCCAATCTTCTGTTCCGTTATTACCATCATTATTTTTGTTCACATTGCGTTTGTATATTTGGTTGTACAAATACTAATATGTAGTTGAGTTCCTCACACTTTTCTGTGTTTTATAAATTATTTAATTTGTATTCATTTTAATAGTCATTTCTTTCTATTTAAGTTTAGTGTCAAGGATTTTGAAAAATGTGGTTCGCATTTCTCAGATTTCCCGGTATCTTGTTAGTTATTTTATTGCCATTGTTTTATATATAAGGACAATTATTTATATTTCTCTAATATTTACGTGTTAGACATTTTGATATTCGCTAATGCGTGGTTTACGTTCCTCAGACTTTTCTGTATTTCATTAAATTTAAATTAAAACATTTTTATGATTTTGACTGATAATTTTATATTTTCGAAAATGACATCAATGCGAAGCCCGTATTAGGTAATAGTTGCTAAAAAATCAAATTAATACAAGAGATTGACAAAAAATATTATTCAAAACAAAATTAACAGAAGAATATGCGACCCCCATTAATAACGTTGTTGACAATATTAAACATGATGACAAATACAGATAGAGCATTGAAAGCCGAGAAATGTCACAGGGAAAAGGAGTATGGAAACCGAGAGTGAAAAAGAAAAAGAAGAAGATGTCACAGGCCAATAAAAATAAAAGTTTTAAAAGCCCTGGAGACGTTTGTTGTTAGCTTCAATAGACAAATGACAATGAATTTCAATGATTGTCAATATTAAAAATGGCGCGAAAAGATAATCCAATATAATCAGGTTTTTTTTAATAATGTGATTAGTTTACGTTGTATTTTGACAACTTGTTTGTTATTTTTAAATGTGTGGATAATAGGTATATATAATTATGTTGAGTTGTAATGAAAAAAGTTAGTATGTAAAAAAAAATTGAAATTATTATTTTCATTATCGTAAGTCGTTATTCAAACTTTTTTCATGATTTTCGGTCCCCTCAACTTCGAATAAATGAGATTTTACTGTAGCTATATTCTTATAAGTTCCAGAAAAATAATTAATGATGTTATTTGTGGTCCCTTTGTACTCGTTATAACTAAGTTCGACAGCACATAATAAATAAAAAAACAGCCAATGTTTAAAAGACAACGGTTTTATATATATAAACAATTGTGATTTACGGAATTGTGAATAAATACAATATTATTAAGGAGAACACATTCTTATTGTGAAGTTGTAATTATTCAGAACATAGGTCTGTGAAACATATTTTAAATTCAAATTAATCGAATCCCGGTGGCAACAACAATGTTTTTCGATAAAATTGATTTTATGTGATATATCTTTCTAATTAATACATTTTATTTGTATTTAAAATACAATATTATAGCTAAAATATGCATGAAAATATATATTATCGGCGTATTTAACCCAAAATTAAGGAAGTGACAGATTACACGTCCGTAACGTCAGATTGAGCGGCGGAATGACACTAATAAAAACAAAACATTATTAGGTTCTATATAAAACTTGGTTTTAAATACTGAAGCCTCAAAATATGTAAATACAATATATTATTTAAAATCATTTGTTTTCACTAACACAATGTGTTCTTAAAATGTCGAAAATTAATCATATGTCTTGCAAATTGAATGGTTTATAACTATTCTTTTTTCTCCATAATCTTGGCTTCAAGATTATAAGAAAATATATTTCGTATATGCAAGAATTTTCCATATTAAGCCAATTTTGTGACACGAGGAAAATGAATATAATGGTCGCTGTTTTTCTTATAATACTTATATTTTCTTAATTATGGCAATAACATTCAATTTATTAGTGTTAAATTAGTGCAAAAGTCCTATCTAAGTCTAGTGTATAAATTAATAATAAAAATCTGTATTTTCGTAAAAAAATAAAAAGTGAAAATATTCATTATTATTGAAAAGGAAGTCTTATATTTTAAAAATTCATGGAATAGTTGGATAAAAAAGAAAATGTTTTATCGAATGAAAAAATTCTCAACCAAATTGTTTGCCGATTTGCAGTCTTGGGAGATTGTTTAATCAGTAGAGCGAAGTTGCAGCTATTGTGATGTCATTACACTGTCGTGATTTGATCTTGCATCCAGCAATTCAGAACCATTTTTTTTACTTATAAAAATTATTGTGTATTAGTCTTTTGTAATATATATTTTTAGTTTAACCTTGAGGTTAGAAAGTGAAATGGCTAGACAATGTAATCTAAATGTTGTGAAGTTACTAATTAATGGATAATTATGTAATGTGTTTTTATTTATTTTTTATTTACACTCAAACTCTTTACGGAAAGGTATGCACCTTCCTCTGCTGTCAGTTTTTCCATTCAAAACTTTGTGGTTTGTCTATGACCATTCTTTATTGATACACAATTGATATAAGCCGACGAATGAAAATAATTTAATTTAAATATGTATATTACATAATCGTGAAATATTGTAATAGAAAACTTTACAGAGAAATCTATTTTAGTTGTGAAAAGGTATTATGTAAATTAAAAGTTTGTGAACTCCCGCACCAGAGTATTGACTCACAAATGCAAGTAAAGACTTGTTATTGAGGTGCATAGCCCCCACTTAGTCTCGTTGAAATTATCAGAATTCCTCAAACTGTGGGTCTAAATTTTACATTTTAACAAAAAAAATCATACGTATAATAAACAACTATTAAAAAATGGATGTATCCCAAACAATTAAATAGACCACACTCACATTGTACAGTTTATTTAACTATACAAAAAAAATCTTTTATCATTTTTAAAATCTGCCTGGAAAAAAGAATTGTCAAATTGAATAATAATTATTTTAATTTTTTCGATAAACTAAACTTTGTACAAATATACAAAGTACTGTCAATTAATTATACACAAGTTCGGCACCATTGTGTGTGTTTTTTTTTTTAAATATTTGTGTATTATATATATTTCAAAACATGCAATTGTTTTTCTTTATTTTTTTTTAATTAAATAGAATATGTATTATTAATATTTTATTTAAATGTTTGTCTCCAATCTTTGACAATATGTGTGGATATCGTTCACCAATTGCAATTAAAATTTTGGATACACCATTTGAACAGCTCAGTCAGTCTTGTTGGAACCTGTTGTGGTACAGTTATAAATGCGTGTCATCAGTTTGCTAGCGTCATGAGATACTCGGAAATTTTTATTTCACACTAACGGCCAGTCTGTCGTGTAGAGTGCTGTTAGTTTTCTGTTCTTGTCATTACTATTTGTAATGTTGAGATACTTTCATAATGCAAAATTTTACTAAAATGGATGTGGATCTAAATGAAAACATTGTGCCTGTAAAGAGGAAATGTGTTACGAATTGTCATCTGCGACCAGCTATGGATGTAAATATTTTCTTGTTAATGTTTTAATTTTTTCATTTTTCCAAAATATTCTGGTTCAATATGAAAAAAGGCGTAAGGCGTCACTTTCAATAATATTTTTAATTTTTGCATTTTTTTACAAAAATGTGTATTTTTATTATTCATTTATATCAGAAGTTGTACATTAGATTTGACTTTTAGATAGGTACTCAATAATTTAAATATTAATTAGAAAAATATACATATAAAATCAATTTTATCGAAAAATATTGTTGTTGCGCCGCCTAGATTCGAACCTGGATCTCTTTCCTAACCGGGGAAGGTGCATTATCCAACTATGCTACAGCGACAATATTTTTAGTGACAAATTTTCGAACCTATGTGTTACCTTTTTGATATTAATACATTTAATCGTTCCATTATTTGAAAGAGCCATCTACCTTATTTTTACAGAATCTCAAATACCTTTAAGTAATCTGATAGCGAATGCCAGAATTATTAATTCATTTTTATTAAATTTTGGACACATTGATACAACCTTATTATTAGGAGAACACATTCTTATTGTGAAGTTGTAATTATTATAATTATAACTCAATAATTTATTTAATTTTCAATCGAATAATTCAAATGACAACACATTTTTATTTCATTCTATATATATATATATCAATATGGAAAATACTCCAAATACGAGTTGTTTTTGACACTTGTATCGAATGCGAAAATCAAGATTTTTATTGTTGTCTCTTTCTATTCAAACCTTCCTTCGTTTGATTTACATAACAAATAATGTCATTTGGAATTTAACTATTAACCTCATCTTGAAAGCATATTTAATTTGTGTAGAATTTGTCAAATTTCAGCAAAAATAAAAGCTCACCTTAAAGTGCAATTACATTTCAATTAAACCGCATTGTCACCAAATGTTTTATTTGTTGTGATTTTAGGATGTTAACTTTCGATCAATTAGGCCGACATCTGTCAATAAACAATAAGATGCAAAAATATTATGGTGCAAATAAGAATTTCAGATTTTTTACATATCACATGCATTCTTATAATAAATGTACATATTAAGGTTTTAAAATGTCTACCTATTGGAGATGTACACTAATATTAGTGTCTGCATTTCCGATAATTTCCTAGACAGCCATTTCATCTTCCAATGCACAGAATCGACTCTCCTATGAGTATGCCTATTATCAGAACAATTTCAATTATTATTGAACCAAATTGCTTTGAATATTGACATATTCCATACAAGCAAAAGACGACTGGATTGAGCTTACAGGTTTTACAATGTTTTTCATATTTCGCAAGAGATGCCCGCTTTGGTGAAGAAGAGAGGTGAAGGAACTTATAGGTTTTACAATGTTTTTCATATTTCGCAGGAGATGGCCGCTTTGGTGAAGAAGAGAGGTGAAGGAGCTGTGAAGATAGTCCGCGACCTCAGGAGGCGCACGCAAATGCTGTTGGACAAGCAGCTCCAACAGCAGAAGATCCTGGTGGGGCGTCTCGAAGGTAATAATTTTGTCAGATATTCTTTGCATGACCAATTCGTTATTTATTATATGTATTTATATAACTTGAAACTATTTCTCTATTATTTTCATAAAAGTTATGATATTGCGTTAGGAAAATTATGATTCAATTTTTAAAATTCTTTTCAATTAGTATTATTCAATAGTAAATTACATGTTTGTGGAACTTTCACAATATGTGAAGCGATAAGATAATAACATATGTTGCATACGAGCATAGGTGCTGGAGGGAGTTTGACACTCGCCACAATCGGGATTCTGCTGGGATCTCCAAAATGTGGACTGTACACTGTTTAAACTCACTATTACGTCAAAGGTTCCGACAAAGTACTATTGTTATCTGTACTGTACACGTATAACCGCACTGGTTCAAGGTCGCCAATTGACTGGGTCTGCAGCATGGCCGGGGAAGGCACAGTGCATTATTTTCATTCAATAATAAATATGCATTCACACAAATAAATATATATTTCCCAAACATCATATGTTCTCTACCTTTTTTATTTCAAAGTTAATTTGAAAAGATGATTATTTAAGGGTCTTACATTAATCACCATATCATTTTTTTAAATTATGATCAGTAACATTCTTCATCATTAACTTATCTTTGATATTTTCTCTCGTAGGTAATCCTCCAGCGGGCCAAAGAGAACTGTTGCTCGCTACAATCAAGACTATGCAAGAAAGCATTGATAAGACGAGAAAGGAGCTGGTCTCCCTGTCCAAGACTGGACAACAGGTTTGTTACACAACACATTTTATTATTACCCCAGCTCACATCATTTTAATCCTGATGCATTATTATTTACCCATCCACTTAAAATGATCTTATGCAGTCAGCTGCATTAATGCCTGAACACTATTGACGCTGCAAAACACAGTGATGTTGAGATGTAAAGCATTCTGCTATTTTCGCAATCGGGAGAGTTAAATTATTTTTTAATCTAAGTTGTTTTCTGTTTTTGATTTTTGCTCTTAAGTATCATTTTTTTAACGATCTAAAAATTTGTTTCAAATTTATTATTTTATTAATTTTATAAGTTTAAAAAAAATAGCTGCATCATAAGTTTATAAAAAATGCTTAATGCACACAGACCAGCAAATGAATAGACATGAAATAAATAATGAGGGGTTTGGAACATAGTTGCAGGACGGGGGACATTCTACAAACATTTTTTGTGGAAACATAAATCTTATAGTTTATGACACACTTATGCAATAGTAAAAGTATTTTACAGGCGTATTTTTTACATTAATGCATATTATATTATCAGCGTTTAAATTTTTGTTCCAATCAAGTCATATATTTTTAAAAAGTTGCGTAGCTATTTGATTACAATGTGATCACGTGTGCGACATCAAAATATTGAAACAAAGACTTTGCATTAGTTCATGTGTATATATTTGATAGTCTGTGATAATGCATTTGACGTTAGTATTTATTGTTTAAAATGTATTATTTATTTAATTTTTAAATTTCCTTATTTAGCTTCATTTTGTTATTTTCTGCATTTTATGAAGAATGTGCAATTTTCCAGCAGGATGATTTGGGTGTGGTGAATTCTTTGAACAATATGTCCATTGGGACCAAGAGAAAATATACGGTTAGCGTTCACATTAATTATATGGTTCGCATCCATCTTACGTTGTGTGTTAATTAAAAAAAATCATTATGCATTGAGTGTTCATTTTCATTAATCATGCTTGTAACTATCTTACCTTCACCGTAAAACCGTATTTGCAGAATAATTATCAATATTATTTTTATGTAACTGTTTATTCCTTTTGTGCATCCTTAGATCAAAATTATGACATTTTTTAATGATTATTCGTGTATTATTAGTTTGAACTACAATATTAAATCATTTTAGAAATTTGAAATGTTAAAGATGTATAGATTTATAAATTTATTATTCATCATAAAATAAAACAGAGTTCTTCATCTATTATATATTTTGATATCGAGAGAGTGTTATGATACAATTTTTATTGTGCCATTGTGTATAGTATCAATATGGGTTTTTTTTAATCTATTATTTTAACGCACCCAATTTCATCAATGTGTATTGTGATAATACTATTTATGGGAGTAATTTTTGACCACTAAGGGCCGGTTGTGTTGATTATCGGTAAAAAAATATTTACTTCTCGAAAGTACATCCCGTAATACATTTTAGTCTCCGATATGCGATAGTGAAAACGAAAATTGATTGTTAAATGTGGCGGACTTTTCACAGCTGTTCCAAAGGTCATCCGACACATGATATCAATATCCCAATATTTTAGTGATGACAGTTTGTCCGATGGTGATCTCATTGTTTAATACACATTAGCGCATGATGCAAAAAAAATTCACCGCCAAGGTGACAGATTTTGTACACAGAGGCGAAAAAATCCATAACATATTTCATGATTTTTTGCACCTATAACATC
Organism: Eubasilissa regina; assembly: GCA_022840565.1. Taxonomy (NCBI): domain Eukaryota; kingdom Metazoa; phylum Arthropoda; class Insecta; order Trichoptera; family Phryganeidae; genus Eubasilissa; species Eubasilissa regina. Next base: position 19,824,445 of record JAINEB010000029.1, on the reverse strand, counting down.
TCATCTATGCTTTGACAATAGTAAATTTAATGTTTAAACAACCCGCAAACAATTTTAACCACGGGTGTTAGTAAAACTTTTCTTCTGATCTCATAACCGGTCCTTAGCTAGTACTGACTAGTACCCATTTTCACACCAAATTACCTTTTTTTTTTTTTTTTAAATTTCTATTGTTTTATGTTTTGTTTCTCACATATATGTTTTGTATGTTATGGAGCACCATTAATATTCACACACGTTTTTCAAACGTGCTGCATTTATGTAACTGCATATGTAATTATATCATGTTCATATTCACCAATCAGCATTGTCCAATTTACCAACACTATTTGAGATATTTATGTGCAATACAAATCGATACATAATTTTTCTTTGCTAAAATTAAATTTCCCGCACCAAATTGTTATGACGGGGATGTGCGTACATAGATGAAACTTTACTCTTGAAAGTCATTTAAAGGACAGGATTAGTCCGGAGTGAGCTGTCATTAGTTGTGTATTAAATATTGCAAGGGGAATAGAATAATCAACAGATGCTGACATTTATCACCAAGTCTCCGAGACTAGAGAGCAAGGTTTCATCCGGGAATTCATCAGGGAATAGAATAATCAACAGATGTTGACATTTATCACCAAGTCTCCGAGACTAGAGAGCAAGGTTTCATCCGTGTACTTGTACTCTTTCAAACTATATACAGTAAAACTCCGTTAAATCGTAACCCTATATTTTGTATTTTCACGGAATTCGCAATTTAAAAAATATGTAACATTTCATAATTAATTTGTACTGATAATTTGTAAAATCTAGTTATTCGCAGTTCATATACGTTTTTACACCCTAAGTAAATAATTTGTTCACGTAATTTGCGTATTTGCAAATGTTTTTAAATCCCTAAACTCTCGCGACTACGCATTTGACCTTCATCTTTTCGTTGCATCTACAGTTAGCCCCACCTACCAGTCAATCACGACGCCGTTTCTTATTGCATAACAGCACGCTAGTATGACAGGACATGCCGAACTGAGTTTAACCATATATATGTAAATTCCATAATGCATTTTATAAGATTTGTTATTTAAAATAATGTTTTCATTGAATCACTCTGTTTCTAGGTTTATGAAACGTTTCGATTTGCATATGTAGATACTAAAAAAACTAAATCTTTAGTATTTAAATACGTTGACATTTTTTTTTTCACGTTTTGGTCTCTAAAATAGCACTAACACCTTGTAATTTGTGTAAATCCTTGACCATTTGGAAGATTGGAGCTTATTTTGAAAACCGACCAAGAATTAATAGGTATCAAAGATAAAATTGGCAGAAAAAAAATTGAATCCCGAATACCTCTATGGGTTCGAACTTGAAAAATTGCAGGAAAATAATAAACTTCCACCATCAATCCCAGCGAAACATAAAGATTTAAAAGTTTTTAATTATTTTTCACGCAAATTTTAAATATTCAAATTCTGATGGAAAAAACAAGTTCGATCACCAATCAAATTAATGTGCGTAATTTTGTCACGTCAAGTGACTGATCAAGTGGTGAAAAGTCGTGTCGTTCTTTTTCAGGAGAAAAATATTATTCGATAAACATTTGACACATAATATTGGAGATTCATGTTTCAGTATGAAAATTGCAATGTCAACAGCGGCGGTGCGCACAAAATTTCTTTCTAATGTTGCCTTTAAAAAACTTTGTTCTCGTTATTCGTAATTAAGATGTTTTTTAAATTTCGGTCCCATGTGTTACAAATTAACAGAGTTTTTTACTGTATATATTTTTTTAAATTAAGAACGCAAATATGTACATATGAATTGTATTATGCGCATTTTTCTTTGTATTTTTTCTACTTTGATTTCCAAAAATTGCCATCAGTGTTGATTTGTGCTAATTTAATAATTTGTTAACATGGTCGTTAATGCTTTATGATCTTAAAACCTATGTTAATCTTCCAGAGCTAGGAAGTAAAAAATATATTAACGTCACATGTGTTACCTAAGCAAATACAACTTTCAATTTTATTTTTAATTGAATTATCTCTAGTATTAGATTGTTGAATAGAAAATCATATATAGGTACCTAGTATGTATTTGGAGATAGGTAGTATCATTTATCTTCCATCAAAGGTAACTGCTTTCATCTTGATGTACACATACCAGCTCACTGCAAGATTGATTTAGTAACCAATTTTGACCAATGAGTTCATGTCTTGTATTTGGCTTTATCGTGTTTACAACCGCTTTTATGGGACCCCTCAGATAATTTTTAATATTAAAATATATTTAATAATTTATCAGAGTACTCTTCTAATACCACACTCGCTGTTTATGTCAGGAATCTCACTAAATCGATCAGTGCTGTCTCAACACAGATTTTTTTCTAGTGTGGCAGGCTTAGTCCAATATCAATTTTATAATTAATCTTTAGACAAAATAAATTAATCAAAATATTGTTCCCGTTTATTTAAAAATGTCCAATATGGAGTGTCAAATTACTGAATATAAATATTTTTTGTTTTTAGACCAACAACCTCGTTGGGGTTATAGTAAAAAGACCTCGAAGCAAGGAGGAAGCGCAGAAAGAAATATTAGATGCGGAATTGGATCTTTTCACTAAACAGCAGGTTTGTGTACAAAGCTTTGTTCTAAATAAATTTAACTAACACCACACTTACTTTAAACCACCTTTATATTAGTTGTTAATTTCTTCCCATAATAAAAGTATATTTAAATGTCAATAATGAAATCTATAGGAAAAATGTTATTTAATATATTGTATTTTACTTCTGAAGTTGCAGTAATATTGTATTAAAAATAAGGCTAAAGGGTCACCTCTCAGTTTTCCTTTGCACAGTAGCTTGTTGGTGTAGTAGTCAAGACGTTGGCCAAGTGATCTAGTGGTCGAGGGTTCGCGCCTCGTTCCAGTACACCAGCAAGTTAGTCCTATTTTCATAGCACAAGCGTTTAGCTTAGTTTGAAAATAGTATGAATATTGATGTGACATGTATTTCGTGTACGCATCTTTATTTTTTTTTTAAAAAAAAAACATTACTTTCAACATTGTCTACGGATACCTCTCAGTTAAGCGAGGATGGATTAAATAGGAGTTAAATATTATGTATATGTTTTCAGGAAGGACAGGACGTGACAGAACTGATGAGGAAAGTGGCAGATCTCCGAAGGCAACAAACTGTTCTACGGCACTCTCTGGTGTCTCGGCGTGGAACTCCTCAGAGGTTAGACTGGAGATGTTCTTTGACAGTTTTTATCTTTCATATACATTCAATATTTTCAGGAAGCTCGTAAACAACATTATGTGATTGATTACTTTCACATCCTTTGGTCCACTTGCTCATACAATTGAAATTAATGTAAATTAGTTCTATTTTCATAGTACAAGCGCTAAGCTTAGTTTGAAAATATTAAGATTATTAATGGAACACGTATTCCGTAAGATTTAAGATATTTTGTCACATCTTCAATATTGTCAGTTACATTTATTTATCATTATATTTTTTACATATACAACTGACAAAACGCTACATTTTTTTAAGTACTGTGTGCATGTTCATTATTCTATTTGTGACAGTAATTATGTTGAACACATCAATGGCCTCTGGGTCTTTGTAGAATCAGTCATCATTAAAATTATTGAACATTTTATGAATTGTGTATTTTTTTTATTACAAGCTATCGCATTGTAAGGAAAAAAATTGGGTAAGTGGTTTATACAACAATTCAATGTCTATTGAAATTACTTTTAAAAAAAATTGATTTAAATATCACATTACAAATTTATTTGTATGTTTCTCAGCTAGCGAGATTCGTTTTGTTGGGTATACACGCTAACCACTCAATGGCACACGCTAGCACATGGTTTGCCCGTGGACCTAGTTATTTTTAGATCTCGTTAGTATAAAACAAAATATAAATATGCAGTAGATTTTTTTTTAAATCATGGTAATCTGAGTGATTATTTGATTTTGCATAATTTTAACAAATTTATAATATTGTGTTTATACATAATGTTTTTTTTATATTAATTACATCTGAATATTTTCATGATAAATATAAATTAACAAATCTACAAGACTTCTTTTTGGACCAGACAGACCATACCCGGTGCCGTAACTAAAAAATTGGGTCCCAATGGATCCCCCTGTATATGTATCGTATTTAAGATATAAAAATCTTAAGCGCTAATGGATTCTATTCATTAAATAGTACAAACAAAATTGGTGTCTTGTCTCTTTCGTTTTTCACACATACATGAAAATAAAGATTTATTTAGGCACTTATAAGCTTTGTTTTGCGGCAATGACCTGATCCTTAACCCAAAGTATTAATAGAGTACTATATATATGTATGTACATTGGCAATGTTTTAACGTATTTACAAAGAAATACATCATAATTTATTTTTTTAAATTTTAAGATTCTATTTCTTTTTGTGGTGGGTAGACTTTAACAATATTATATTAGGGTCGATACCAAATGTAATATAGGTGCGCTTCCTTTGGGCCTAATTAGAGATTCCAACTGTTCGACATCTCAAGTATTTAAATAGTGAAACTTAAAATATTCAAATAGTTTCTAAAGTATGACAACAGTATGAAATTAATTTTGAATAATTCAAATAAATCGTATTATATGTAAGTACATCAAAATTTATAAGAAAAGGAGGTAATATACCATACTATTTATTTATTGTAGTTGTAAAAATAACAACATATTGAATGTTACATATTTTAAATTTGTTCTTATTTTTGTTTTTATCATCGCTACAGTTGAAAATATCTGCTCAGTAGCGTTGGCGTTGGTGTAGACGTTGGCTTAACTGTTAAAAATGTTTTAAATAGCAAGTCTAACGTTTCTGTCCTTTTTTGAAATTGTCCAAATATCTAAAATATCTTTTTAGATTATTTGAACAAACATGTGTTGTTGTTGTTGTTCTACGAGGGATAAAATGGTGCTTCTTAACTTAGTCTGTTAGATGTTGGTGAACTCTTCAAATAAGCAACAGGTATCTCTTCCACGTCCTAATCAGAATCCTGAGAATTGTTTAATATCCCATCCTTAGAAATGAGTATGAATACTCTTTGAATAGCTGCACAAATTTTCGAGTATCGAATAGTAGAAAAAGGCCAAATATATTTGAATATTCAGGTTGGAATCTAGCCCCAATGCATCGCATTGGTTGCATTAGCATAGTTAAGCCACTACCCATACCTAAATGCATAAAGGGATTGATACGATTTCCTAAATCTAGACAAATCTAGCAACTTCACAGTATAAAACTAAATGAACGCAGTAGACTTTGTTATTATTAAAGTAATGAATTTTCAGAGCTGCGATGCGTGCCAAATTCAACAAGATGGCTGCCATGGCCAGTAAGGGTGGGCTATTTGTCAACCAGTCTGTCGACCACAGACCGCGATCCCTGATGATTTCTGGCTATGAAGGGGACGAGCAGGCCCTTGTGGAGCAACACTTTGCTGTAAGTTTTAATTATCTTTCATTTACTTCAACCAAAGTTTCCTAATTAAATTATATTGTAATAATAACATTTTTGTTATTTTAGCAATATGGAGAGATAGTGCGGCGGGTGGTGGACCCCAGCACTCCCAGCTTGTGGATCCAGTTTGACTCCCGCAAGGCTGCAGAGCTCGCCTCCAGCAAAGGAAAACAATTCAACGATCGCACTTTGAGCGTAAGGATATCTCTTATTATTTAATTTACTACTTTGATCCTTTTGTTACTTAATAATACTTATTTTCAAACAATAAAAGAATCCTCTTCAGTCATAAAAAGTGTTCTTAAAAACATCCATCCATTTTTTGTATGGGTAAGAAGGTATTATTGTACGTTAAAACTTACACTTTAAAAACACTATTAATAGTACTGTAATATTACAAATAAATACATGGTAGGGTTCATATAAACGACGGATTAATTTTGTCTAAAGACATTGATTAAACGAAAGTACATATATTATATATGAATGTATAATATAATTCATTGGTAACAGCATAACCTAAATCTATACCTACTGCACGCCACTGCTTTCTACCTACGCCTCTGCTGCCTTCTATCTTCGCCTGCATAATGAGTTGTAAAATATTGCATTTTCCATTGTGAAGAATGTGTCCTCAGTATGCAGCTTTCCTTGATACTTGACTTATTTATGCATCTTAATACGTGTTCATTAGTATTGTAGTCAACCCGTGCCCTAATGGTGGTGTGGTAATATTTTTCTTATTTTCTCTCCCAGCTCACAAATAATAGCATCAGTCCTTAAAATCACACAAAAGATTTTTTATGCACACACTGTCATCCAAACTGAGAAGGAACATTGCTCTCAACCTGGCAATATTTTCAACACGAAGCAATTATATGTGATACCGCCTTTGTCAGAAAATTTAATACTGACTGCCGTTCTTTACAGGTGAATTGGATGGACCCGCTGAAGCGTGCGGCTCCGCTACCTGCTGTACTGCCTACCGCACCCGCAGACGATCCTGAGCAAGGCTTGGTAGCAGCGCAGACCCAGGGAGAAACTAAGCCGGACATGGTGACTCAACAGAGTGTCGATGAAAACAGTTCCACCATGGATGATGCCGAGTTTGAGGTGAGCGTCAGATGCGGTCACTTCACACGTGTTTTGGATGCTCCGCATCCCTTGTGTTCTAGAGAAAACAGCACTGCTGCAAATAAATTTGTCCTGTCCTTACGCCAGACCAGTCATAACGCATATTACGACACGGCGTGCGCACGAAGCGAGTCGAAATACATATACATTCTCAACTTTTGAACAACTATAAATCGCATAAACACACACCGGCAACAGTGGATTCTATCATTCGTTCCGTATCCACAAAGTTTCAAAGTATTTGACATTCGTGCATGCGCATTCAGTTTCGCCTTTCGAGGTTTTCGAATACTATATATGCATTCATTAACAGCATCAAACATACAAAAAACGAGTATAATGCTCATGGGTATAATGCACAAAATAGCATACATATTACGAAGTGAGCGGATTGTTTTGAGGAATTTGTGTGATGCATTTTTGACAGTTTGACTTGAATACTTGAAGCCGAATTATTGAATGTCCTATTTAATTCATCATTTAAATTTTAAAAATGCGTATAGAAAATAACATGGATACTTTGCCAACGTGTTCTAATGCTGTAAACGAATGTAGTGAATTATGTGATATTTGTAGATTAGACTATATATATAAACTTATTATCCAGCATCCCTTTTACAAAAAGTCACTGACCTGGTGAGCGTCTACAAGCTTAAATAAGGTTTACTTTCTATTCTTTCTTGGTAGAAGCTACTTACGTCTTAGATTATCAAGCTTTTTATTACAAGCTATTCTAGGCCATCCTAATTTCCATTATTTTAATCCTGACCTGGCCTGACTCCACCAGGAGCAGAATGCAAGTGCATTTTTATATTTATAGACTGAATCATAGTCTTTGGTAGATCTCGCTATTCAAATCAAAGATGAAATAAAATATATGTATCGGATAAATAAATTACATCAAGGATGGATAAATATGTCGCTGGCCGAGGTGGAAAATATTTTTATGACATATATTCAGTGCTGGGCCATAGAGCAGTTTTAATATTGCTATTTGCACTACAGTAATTTAGCTATTTTTTAATTTTATTTTAACATCTACATTCTCTCTGGTTCGTCTCGATGATGATTTATTTTTATAATTTTCTTAGTACTAGTTTGTTGTATATAATATTCTTATAGACACTTATAATACTTTGACAAAATAATACCGAAATTTTATTTCCCAGGGAGGAGTGGAACTGTCAGAGGACATCCTGCTGCAGGACGATGAAGAAGAGGACGAAGAAGACAGATCCTGGAGACGTTGACCACCGGCCCGCCACGCACCACCACCGCTGCGCTCACCTTCCACATTGCTGTACTGCTCATAGCGTCCGGAGACAAGCACAAGCCGTGTGCTATCTATATATGTTACAAGCGGAAGTTGATAACAGCAATCTGAAAAGTCATTTTGTTTTTATTTTACCATACGATTGATAACACATCCGTACTTAACTGTATCGAGTAATTTTGCCTACCTCTACCGTCTTACGTTGTCCATGAGCTGCAACAGGTATCAAATGAGTTATTTACACTCAATTATTTTGATTGATTCCAGCATAATAATTCAAACTTGTATCATCACATTTATCAAAATAAAAATTAAATATAAAGCCTCTCAAAATGAATATATCCGCCTGTTGCAGTCTCGTGTACGACATCATGTTTTAAGGTTTTCGTTATTTGATTATTTTTTTTACGATAGAGTAGCATTACAAATTTTAAAATAATCGACAGAGTGTCGCTAAACTCAGTTTTCTAAGCAAATGCGTAACTTTTTTAAAAACATACACGCTTATAGTGATTCCTCAATCTCAATAGTCTACGTCTCGGGGATTAGACATGTTTCCGTTATGAATAGTAGTAATTTTATTGTATAATGTGCACATAAAGTAACACAATTTGATGAGTCATTTTGTCTAAAATATGAATATAGAAAACGAAAAAAGAACATCAACTGTTCTTATAATATCATTGAAATTTGTGTACAGATACCTACCTCAAAAGATGTAAATTAGCATTTTGATTTATTAGATATTTTGAACGTTCCACTATAAGAAGGGAAGTCACTCGTATAATTTTGATTTTGAGTGTGACGAATAATTAGAAATTACCTAGAAATCGAAAAGAAAACATCTGATCAAACTTCGCTGAATTAAATACACCTTAATCAATCAAATTCACAATCACTCGAATGACATTACGTAAATTGGTATTTTTCATTGTGAAATGATAAATTATTTTATTACGCATTAAAAGTAAAATCTAAGAAAAACATAAAAATCTCTTTTGATGATGTATTTAATATATACTAAGTAATATAAATCTAATAATTTGGCTTAAAAACATTATATTATACGGTTAATGAGGCAATTGACAAGCATACATTATCACCTGTGCGTACAACATAACCAAAATATTTAGGCTCTAAGTCAGAAAGAAAATGAAAGTAATATTTTAAGACTAGTAGATGTAATTAAAAATAAAAGTTTGTTGCGTTCGAAAAATATACATATTTATGCAGAAATTCAATTTAACACCAAAATGAACTGTTCAAATTTTCTCATAGTTTTCTAGATACATTGATCTATTCAAATTATACTAATGTTTATTTTTTTTCGCTGTTATCATATTAGCAATACAATCAACATGCTAATGTTCACCAATTAAATCTTCCAGCAATATCGGACACGTCATGGACAGTGAGGCTTAAAGTCAAGCCACTAGTAGAATCACCATTCATTAATAGTTATATCCATTGATCATTGATTTTGTTCAAATGCATCACACAATTCTGAATGAATTTTGGAGATGTGCTTTTTCAACCTCAACGAATTGTAAACATTTTTAAAGCCATCAATAATTGGACTCTGTAAATGAATGCATTGATGAAGAAAAACATATATATATTTTCATTGACTGAAAATGAAATCTCTCGCTAGGACAGTATTAATTTCCTCATAAAAGGTCAAATTAATGACTAGGATACAATTATAATTGAAAAATTTTAGATTTACTTACGGACGGACTTAATTTTCTCTGATTTTCATTTATTCGAGCCTTTACTAAAGCACTATACTTGTAAAAAAGTTTTTGAGATAACAATGAGGATATCGAAACGTATATCAAATCAAAATCTATCATCGATTATAGTCCGAATAGAAAAACTTTTAAAATATCATCGGTGATTTGTAACAAACGTTGAAAATAATATATAAACCAATAGTTGAATAAATATTACACATATTTTGCAATTTAAAAAAAATATTTTTCAATTATAAAGTTATCAACTGCTGAGCAATACCAATAAGTAAGCCACAAATGATAATACAACTAATTCATTAATATTATAAGTGTCGAAAATTTGATAACTTCAACAAATAACAGATACCTAATCATAAAATAATACATTTGATAACAATAATGAAGCAATGCCTTTAACTTGTATAATTACAAAAATAGAATAATTCTAGTGATGTGTTTGAAATCTTATACAATCTATTAATATTTACATTATATTTTAAATGGCGTACTAATGAAACGAAGTGTAAGGAACAATTTACCGCGTCTGCCTACAAAAAAAAAAAAACAATTATTCCTCGTGATTTAAACATACTTCAAAGTAATATTTATAATTTTAACCAGCAATAATATACTGAGACTATCTTTATATTAAAATATTTGTATAAAAACAAATTCGCAACAAAGCAAAGTTCAGTCTGCGGTAACATTTTGCTAAACAAAGTGATGCACTTAATATCAATCTATTGTTTGTCGCGCTAAACTAAGATTTCTTATTTGCATGTGAAGGGGTGCAGACGGTGTACAAGCTTTGTGTAAAAAATATTAATATCTAAGCTTATTTTTAACGTGTGAAATATTACTTTTCTTGATTTTACTTCTTTGATTAAGTATGCATTAACAAATGCAGAATTTTTAGTCATAAACATTATTTTGTTTTTAATATCTAATATTGAGCGCGTTTTAGATTTTAGGATCTAGTGAAATTAGCATTCAACCAACTGGTCATACGCTGAGAATGTTTCCCATATAAATGACAACATTTAGTTCTGTAAGGAAGCCTTGGCAATAAATATGAAGCAAGTCCGAATAAATAAAAAAACACAATTTTCAACGCAGCACACAAGTTACAAAAATCACTAGATTTGAAGTTCTATTAATTTTACACATCAACTGTTGTTTAAAATTATGTTATTCTACCAGTTGAAAAATCAGAGTCACTTTCATTCTATTAATTGTGTAAGAATTGTATAAAAATGATAAGTTTATATAATTATTATTGTAGTTTAACAATTTGTATATTTGAAATAGCTTGTTCAAACTAGTTTGTAAGATTCATTGTCATTGTAAAATTTGTTGGAAAAGAATATTTTTGACAAAAAAATGATTACTGAATAAAAAAATAAATATTAGGCGGCCCCGATGTTGTCGATGAAAGAGATTGTTACAAAAAACAATTAATACTGATAAAAGAAATATGAATAATTATGTCAAAAAAGAATTTTTGTCAACATCGGAAAAAAAGCCATATCCGATTGACACCTTATTTTACTACATTTTTAAGTTTTTAATTTTTTGTTTTCTGTTCTGTTCAATGTTTTGAATGAAAAGAAAAGAAAAAAAATATACACATAATCGGCAACTAAAAAAATATTTTGGGGTCGCCAACACTAATAAATATTTCGAAACGAATCAGATTGCGTCTACGTCCACACAAAAAAAAACTGTCTTTTTCAAGACAAAAAAACTTTACACTCTTCCGGCTGCAGATGAATCTAAATCCCAAAGCTGCTAGAAAAGAAAATTAATATGCATATATGTACAACAGTCCCTTCACTATGGACAGTCCACTTGTGATCTCAGAAGCGGTAGGTAAGTACAGTGTAACCTCTAAAATCCGATCCTGATGAATAGAGAAACAATTTTTCCCATAAGAAATAACTGAAATTCAATTAAACCGTTCCCAGCCCTCGAAAATGGTAGAAGCGGAAGAGGATTCAAGTTACTATTGTTTAGAAGGAAAGTCATCATCAATTAAAACATCAGGTAACTCTAATTCTGGTGATGGTTTTCATTTTGCTGATGATTCAGTAGGGCTCAATTTAACAAATCTGATGTCTGTTTTTTAAAACCTTTGAAAATTTGAAGTAGTTAATCACATTAATCATTTAATGAATTTATGTTTTGGTCAACATTTTGGTGCCACTTTGACCCAGTTAGACAGTATTTTTTTAATGTCAGCAGTAGATATGAAGCCTTTATTTGATCCTTCACTGAAATCTCCGTTGTTTCAGCTTCTTGTTCTTGAAATTCCAGCATTTCTTCAGTGGCTCCACCAATTCCTCAACAACCCATGAACTTGCCCAGATACAATTTCATCAACAGGTTGTGACAGAAAACCCTGAAAGTCTCTTTCTGACACACACATTCTGGGCGTAGTTTCCTCTATGTCGAGAGTTCATTGTCTTGGAAGACACTTCTCCCCGCATATTATTAATTATTCTCACACAATGGAGGATATTGAAATGATTTTTCCGAAATTCTCTCAGTGCAAGTTCAGCAACGTCACTTTAAAACACAGCCTTTGTATAAAGTGTTCTCTCATCAAAATATCCAGAAGGATGAACAGGAGCACTGTCCAAAACCAAGGGGACATTCGCAGGTAAATTATGACTGCGGTGGAATTAATGAATATAGAGGTTACACTGGATATATAATACGTAACCTTTTCACTGTGACTGCTCTTATTTTGTATGCATGACAATTGAACCCAGTTGGGATTATGGAGCTGGTTATTTTTAGGCTGGAGACAAGTAAAGCCAGTTCATTTAGTATGAAGAAAATGTTACCAGAAAACGACTACTCATTACAAAATCTGGACTACGGAGCAAATAGGTAAGCTGTACATTTATACATAATGGGGGAAAAATTAACTCCTCCAAAATTGAAAATTGCACCAACTTTACAGGACGAAGAATGTAATTTGTCATGTATTGGATGTAACCTACAATTATTGGATGATGCAATAGTACCATCAATTACGCAAAACAAAAAAAAGCAGGCTCAAAAGCGTGGAACTCTTTGTCCTCCGTCGTAAGAAACAGTGTATCAGAGACTTTATTTTAGAAGAAACTAAAAATGCACCTTTTCAAAAAGCCATTTCCATAAGTGAAAATGACAATTTGCAATTTTAAAAACAAAGATAATTGTAGAACTATAAACAGTTTATGCGTAAAGCGCCCTTTAGGTGAAAGTTTTTACAAAAATATCCATTTTTATTATTAGAACATTACAAATTCCTGTAATTTAACAAAATATGAACCTAATTCGATTGTCCTACATGTAGGATGATGGGCATATCTGGGTTAAGAGAAAACCCAATCATGTGTGTCAAAAAGTTACAGTATTCATGCCTAAAATTTTGTGGACCATTTTAAGTGAAAATGCTAAAACAATGAGAATGGTGATTTTCTAATCTCATAACTGAATGTGGGAACTCTGTGCAACCAGAGAAATAACACATGAAAGACCTTCTGAATTTCTCATTTTGATGATTTCCATTAAACAGCTCTACGCAGCAGACAACGTGCAAAACACTTGTAGGTAATGAGTATTTGGAACAAATAGATGAGTTTGTGTATTTCGGAAGTATGTTTGATAGAAATGGAAAGGCTGAGAAAGATATCGAAAGGAGTGTGACTGCAGGGAATAAAGTGAATGGAATTATATCTAACAGAAACTTATCAACTGAGGCAAGACTAGCGGTACACAACGGAGTCCTGGTACTGACACTGATGTATGGAAGTGAGGCCTGGAGTTAGCAGAAGAGGAACGAGAGTAGACTGCAGTGGAAATGAGATCGCTTCGGTGTATATGTGGCACATCCATTTATTTCAGAGTAAACAACATAAAGCTGATTGTATAGAAAGTAAGATTAAGAAAGGATCACTTAGGTGGTTTCGTCATATGGAACAGACGAGTGAGGAGAATGGTAAGAAAGATATATGACGCAAGTATTGATGGCACCAGAAATAAAGGATGTCTGCAGAAAACTTAGCACTATTAGGGGAACTAGATAGGATGGTTATGTTAGAAGCCTCAATAATCGGCAAGCTTGTAAATGTGGATGAAGTGAGAATTATGTGTCGCTCCTCTGCCTACCCCCACAGAACAGTGTGATGGTAAGTTAGTTACTTAAGTAAACAAATTGTTGACCAACTGATTAACAATATTTGACAAGAAATCTGAAACATTGAACTGTTGAAGGCGGCCTTTTAATCAATATAATTTTTAAAATTTGACAAAACAAAATTTAATACTATGTATTAAAATATTCCATATTTGAAAAAAAAAATCTTTAGCTCTTTATTTCAAAAAACTATATCCGGGAGTTCATTTTGTCCATCTTTACTTACCATTGTTTGGGTGAGAGAACTGTGCAATGTTCATTCATGGAATCATCTGAGGCATGAGAATGAGCTGTGGTTTTATAATTGAATGAAATACATTGGTGGCTTGATGCAAAATTGTGTTATTGAATTAAGTACACAGATAACATGGAGATTTAATCAGAATAAACGGTTCTATTCATAACCCAAAGAAATGTTTTTTCCAGGAACAGCATGAATTAAATATTCTCAATTAAACATATCTCATGAATTCCACATTCAAAATGACACATTGTTGTGTTAAACTTTTCAGTCTATTTAAAAGAGAAAAAGGCAAAATCTAATTTGCTTATTACTATTAATTAGTTCAAATCAATTTTCAATCTTGAAAAAGACTCATTTTCTTCTCCAGAAAAATTGACGTGTTATTAAGCCATCGACACGTGCGATTATGTTTTGACTTTTTCTGTAAATAATCCAATGAGTGTAAAAGTAAATTTTCTGTATTTTGACTTAAAACAGCAAGCGAAACTATCATTTCAGTCAACAAAATCACTGGAATCATGCATCTTGGAAAAATTTTAAAATTAATCAGACTATGTTAAAATGCTTTACTTAAAAAAAATTCCATCTAGCACCAATATTTATTTTTTCATTAGCAAGGTAGAGGTTGAGTGTGAGCTTGTCTCAGAAACTCATCTCAAAAATCACATAAACAACAGAGTTGACCGCAAAGCGGAAAACCATCATTAATTTCTATTAACCGTGAGCTGTTTGCAAACGAACTGGCTCATTTAGCCAAGATGTTTATGTTGAGCTAAATCCCTAATGACTCACCGGATCAATTTGATCAAGAGGCGGTGAGGATGAGGACCCGGATGGATTGTTTACAATTATTTTCAGTCGCATCAAGTGAGACCACCCCTGCAGCAACACTGTGTAGTTTTGGACAGATCTGAGTTGCCACAACTTGGGCATCGAATAGTATAAAAATAATGTTAAACAAGATGGCCAACATTTGTAAATGCCGATATAGTGTTGTTGCAGGGGGTTTTCAAGTGTTCAAGTAAAGAGACATTTGAGCTGAAAAATACCTTTTGTGAGCAAGTTAAATTTGTAGCTTATCTATACAATTAAATGCCATATTTATTTATTTTTTACATTTGACATAGTGAAGCAACTTAATAAATGATCTTAAAAATAAACCAAAAAAATTAGTTATATTCAGATGCTGATATCTGACAGGGCAATACTAATGTGAAATATGAATCATAAGAAAATATTCCAGCAAATAAGACAGCTGTCAATCAACTGTCTACTTTTCCCTCTCCAAGTACAAGAGCTAGTCTCTTTTTTGGAGAGGTAAGAGATTCACAAAAATATGTAACATTAGTTTTGTAACAGATTCAAGTAACTCGTATGTTATATAAAATTGTAAAAAATTAAAAACTGAGCCATGATGGACATTTAAAAGAACCATGATGCAAACCGGTCAAAGGATGTGCAATTCAAAAAGAACTGGCTCTTTTTGAATGGTTATCTGTATCAATCAACAGCCGTTTCGCCCATTGCTAATTTCTATTACATTGTGAAGTCTGTCAATGAAATTCACCTATTGAGAATTTGCTCTACTAAGTTTATAACTTGGTCCAACTAATTGATTTTGCATTGAAAATTAAGTATTTGTACTACAAGTAAAGAGATAGAAATCTTCTTTTGTGTGCTCTATCCGTTCAACTTACGATGGCTGTAATCACTTTGTTTACTGTGACCCAGAAAAACTCTACAGTAGACCAGCTAAACCATTACCTCAGGTTCTTCAGCCATGTTTTCATATTTTTATTGTTTTAATTACATATTTTTCTTTATTTATCCGAACCATAACATTTTTTATTTTTATTTTAATAGAAAATATAATACATTTTTAGAATAATCAGTAGTATATATTTCTTTTAACATTTATTTCTTCTCTATGAGAATAAGACTGTGTATTATAAGATTGTTAAAATATTTGATGCCTTGATAGATAGATATAGTGATTTTGGGTTGCGGTATATATGTACATATTTCTACATCAGAGACATTATTTGAAAACATACTTAATCATTATGTAAGTGCTGAACCTGCGGGCCACTGATTGGCTCAACAGTGGATACTTATCTGAGTTTCATGATAACAAATTAGTTTAATCATTCCATTTGCCAAATTATATTAACCACTGGACCAACGTTTTGGCTGAGTAGTCTATGAAACTCCATTTTATTGATATTTCTGATGAATTATGAAATCTGCTTCTGATTATGCTAATAACATCCATCATACATGTGTGTATATTACTAGCCCTAGCAGATAAGCAGTCGCCGATTGCTTGATGCTAGATCCTGAGGGCTTCGCAGCCAGTAGTAGCTGCCAGGCGGCCATTGGTGACTGCTACGTGGTCAGGGTCTCAATAGAATCTATATTTCCCTTATTATATTAATGCATCAAATGTGTACTTTGTATTTAGTGCCAATGTGAAAAAATTACTATATTACAAAATCATATTTTCTGCATTGAAAAATAATTTCTATGAAAACCCTGATCGCGCATTCCCCAAAACAAACCACACGTAAATAAAATATCAATGTAATTAAAATTATTCCACCTTTGTAAGTAGCACTGTTAGCTGTCAAAACTAACAAAAATTACATCTAGATGATGATTTAAGAATCGCAGATACATAATAATAAACAAAAATGCTATTTTATTAGTATAATGTGCATTTAAGTAAAGATGGAATCGGATGAAAGGCTTTCTCACTCAACTTAGAAGACATTAAAATTTTTGGTTATGATGAATTATTCCCATGCAGATTTTGACAAATAGGTTGACTTATTCATGGCTTGGTCAATATACTTGCCCGTCGTCAACTGGTAACTAAGTAAGTCATAGATTAAAGATAGGGAAGTGTAATATTATTATGGATTACGTATTTTAAACAATTATCTGCAATTGCAACTTTTTGCATAAAACATATTTTGGCTGGTATGCACCTATAAGTAAAACCACCGGGATAAGTTTCTCAAACTTGTGGATTTTTCAGATCTCATACAGTGAATTTTTTAGTATAGCACAAGTTTCTGAATCTCTGCGCACTATAGATGTTCGACACCGAGGTTGGATCCATTCGCTTCTGGGACAATAAACTTATTTAACAATGATAACTTATGCCTTAATTATTAATTAAAATCCAATAAAACAGCATGTTTACTTACAATTTTTATAAATCTTATTCATTTCACAATACAAATTAAATATTTATATTAGTTTAGTACAAGATATTTTCATTTTTTTTTTTTATTGAAAAGTAGTTTTCGAAATAATATTTAACAAAACATCTCCACACTATTGAGTATGGTAAAAATACATGCAGTCTCATCCATTTGAGGATTTAAATGCGTTTGCGGATTCTGATTATGATAACTTTTAAGAAAAATAATTATATTAATGAATTATAAAAAATAATGTTTTCTTTTAGAACGCTGTTCGAGTGAGGTCAGTATCTACGGAGTCAACACTAGCGGTGATTTATAAACTTACTCCTAATTTTAAATTTACCGCCATTGGTCATAGCATCCCTAATATTTTTTGTTTTTCATTTTACAAGGAAGAACAACTGCGACGAGTGCACTGTGAAAACACAGACTTGACACACAGAATGTGTTTAAAATATTGCAGTGCAAAAACATCCACTTCACATCACCCCAAAAATACACAAAATTGAAATTTTTCACATAACTTTAAATGACACGCAACACAGTGACAGGATTTGGTGAACGTCATTGGTTTCGCAGGACACGGTCGGCGCACAAATTTAATAAGTTTTTGTTATCAACTAATCAGTCTGCCCGGCCGCTTGCCTCAGGAGAACATATATCTTTTCTTTTATCCAGTCTTTGTTGTACGGCGCATACGTGTTTGTGGACTTTTGGTACACCAGACAACTCAAATCGGCTAACTGAAATAAGAAAACAAGATTAATTATTTTTTAAATTATAATTACAGTGGAACTCTGATTTTAATTTTTTTAAGGGACCAACAAAAAATGTAAATTGGGGGTATTGAAAAAAAATCTATTGTAGGAACTGGATTTATGGGATGAGCAGACACCTTCGTAGGAAGGTTCTTCTTCTGTCAAGTTTTCATTTATACCGACTGTCCACTATTTCATCAATTTCCACTACGCCCAATGTTATTATGTTGGAGTCAACGTCTAAATAAGTCTGCAAGGGTAATTCATGAATTCTTTCCCAGCTATCAATGTTGTCTATACTATCTTCTACGCAATTTTCTTCCTGATTCCAGCTAGTAAAAAAAACAATAAAACAATAAGACGTACAAACTACGTAGGTATGATGCATATATACGACAAGAAAATGACCAATACGCTCTTGGCTCTATGGCGAAAAGCGAAATGGCCAAACGAATTTCAACAAATTTTCGACGTAAATTGTGAGAAATTCAAACGTAAAGTAAAATTTTTAATGTACTAAAATGACACGGGACTGCAGAAATAACACGCGAATGGAGGAAAAACGTGAATTCCGGGCGTGTAAAATTAGGGTTCCACTGTATTATTAATTTTATTCAGCATCTAGACTAGGTAAATAGAAACATACTAATTAATTAATTAATATTACTACAACTACTATTTATACTTATATGTAGTTGGAAGAATTTCAGGTATATTAGTAATTTACCGATATAAAAAAAATTTACTTTACTTCCACAATCTGATCCAAAGGAAACTAGGGGCAAAACCTACTTACTTACTTAACTTTTCAGTACCAAAAATGAATACCAAATTTGGTCAACGAACTTTCTTGTTTTGTGCACCGCGTATATTTAACAAATTGCCACTAGACCTTAAAGAGTCTAAAGTGATTAACGATTTTAAACCAAAAATAACAAAATGGTTGCTTATAAAACCATGATGGTTAAACAAAAAAACAAAAAACAAAAAAAAATGGTTAAACCAAAAATAACAAAGTAGAAAGCAAAATGAAACTAATTTGTCATTTGTGCTAACCTACCCTACCTACACATTTTTGTCTCTCAACTATATTACAGATAAAAATAATTTTATTATTTCTTTTACAATAACATTTTATAACTTTTGATTGTCCTTTTTTTACATAACTTTTTACAACTTATTTTACATTATACAGTAAAACTTCATTAAAACGAACCCCGTTATACTGAAAAATGACGTATACTGAAATTTTTTTCAAAATTAATTCCTTACAATCAATTTTTCATACAAAAATTTATTTATATAACGAAATTTTGTTAATATGTATGTTTTTTTTTTGTCCCGTATGATAAAATACTGATACATTTACGTAAATATATAACGAAAAAATATTTTCTTTACAACAAATATATTTCGGCCGTTGATTTTACATAATTAATAATACATGAAATTTATTTCTGTGAATAGACAGACACATTTCAATATATGTTTTTTTTTACAGGAAGAGTGATCAAGAATCCAGGCCCAGATAGAAGCGTCTTGTCAAAACTTTGGGCCTTTTGGAATAAGGGGAGGAAAATGATAATGATGAAAAAATCTTAATATATGTAATGATGTGAACGAACCTCCAGCCAGCCTTTTCAAAGTGTCTTCCAGTACACATCAGTAAGTCTAGTCCTTATATTAACGCATATCACGTAAAAATATATATATGTATATTAAAAAGCACAACTAAACCATTCGTTGTCAGGTACTCACCGATAAATCAAATCTAATTCATTCTAGTGTCAACACAAACAAAAATAACTATTATACCTTATAACTAGAAAAGTGCATATGTTGCATATCGCTTTAAAAATTTCAATTTGATGTTTAATAACTATCAATCTAATATCTGAGCCATGTCACCACGAAATAGAACAAAATATTAACAATTTAAATTAACACCGAACAATTATTATTGAAAAACCACTGAATTCATCACAAAACAATATAATTTCGTGGACTATGTATATTGATGTTGTTTAGGCAAAACTTGATAACTGTAAATAGTAGTTTTGCGAGAGATCAATTTTAATCCTCGGTTTACTTCCACAAATCCAGGTTTAATTTTAATTTAATCTTAAGATATTACTAAATACAATACATTTATCAGGTTATGACTAAATGAAAATACCTATAAATTTTCAAAACATGACCTACAATTTTTTTTAAAACATTAAATTAAATTATCCATAAATAAAGATTTCATACTGTATTTTGTTTTTTTGATTATTTCATGTTGATTTGGAAATCGTATGAATTGAAGTAGAATATTTAGTCAAAATTGTCTTTCATAGTTTCTCAGTCGGAGATAGAAATTGAAATGATAATTACAAGGACTGTATGATAAGTACCCGTGTTTAACGGCTATTAAACCATTGTTTAACGCCATCTTTCGAACGACGCCTATCAAAATTTTAAACAACTTTATCGAGTGGTTTTATTTTGATAGCTGTTGAAAGTGGGCAAGTTTGTGTTTGTTTGCATCCATGGAATAAGAGCAATATCGGTCAGTGATTCGATTCCTTTTTTTGTATGGGAAGACGTTATGAGGAAATCAAAGTTGCATGCCATATATAAGGACCATGCACCTTCGATGACACCATCAGATATTAGTTTAAAGAATATAAACATGGCCAAAGATACGTTTTTGATGAAGAGCGCTCAGGCCGTCTAATTGAGATGACTACGGAGGATATAGTCAACAAAATCCATGATATTGTGTTAGCAGACGCCGGGTGAAGATCAGAAATTGTAAACATCTCAATTGGACGCATACAAAATCTTCACGACTATTTAGAGAAGGAAAGGACAATCTTAGAGCAGTACATACTATGCTGATTTATTGGGCCGATTCGACACTGAATTGATGAATTGCAGCCCTATTTAGTGAAGAAAAAAAGTGCTCTTTCACCATGACAACGCACCAGCTCATTCGTCCGCAATCACTATAGCAAAACTGGTTGAACAACACCCTATTCATCTACCTCATCCACCCTATTCTCCAGATTTGGCCCCATGCGATTGTATACAAACATGAAAAAATTTAATTTTACAATACTATTTAATATATTTATATGATTTCTTAATTAATCAATTGATAACTAAGCATATTTTTCATATTAAACAAATGAAAACACATTGTGATAACCTTACATCTGTCTAATGTGTGTGTGGGCGAAGCGCACGCTGATGTATGTTGGTGTAAGTGGGAAAAGTGGCTGGGTTGCCGAGCGGAGGTGCGTGGTAGATGGGGGAACCTGAATTATCAGAAGAAGTGCGGAGTTCAGATGAGGTTTCTTTATTTCCCGCATCTCACATATTAACTTTTTGTAGGGTGTATCAGTGCACATTACTGTATAAATTTATAGCTCCAATAAATTGTAAATAATAATATTATTTCAATGCACCCGAGCTCTTACACCGACAAGAACGAGAAATCACATAAGGAGATTTATTATAAATATTGGTAACTTCATGAATAAGTAAGATATTTATATTTAATATTCGGATCAAGCCGATTTTGAAAGAAACAGATGGAATAAATCATATTTGTAACTGATCACTTTGGGTCAACCCATCTTTGCAACTCGACCCCTCAGAATAACAAGGTTCTATCTGACACTGACACCGTTTTGAGATAATGAGCTAAAAAGTGTTGATTGAATTTCAACACATATTTAATGTATTTTGTTTTAAGTATGCAAATATGATCAGTTTTAAGGTCTTAACTTATTTTCAGTATTATCAATGACCACTGTGAGATGAGGGAAATTAAAAATAAAAAAAATGTAGTAAATTAACAATAATGATCCATAAATTGAAATAAATAACTGATGCAGTTGGAACTTTCATCTCTTGCTATGTCCTTTAATATCCGTTAAATAGAGTTGGTGTGTATTGAAGAAATAAAGAATAATGGATTTGGAACCCATTTCACGCAATAGCTCAAATTAGCCCAAAATGTCAGTTGGAACCTTGTTATTCTAAAGGGTCGAACTGTTAAGCAAAATCCTTCTCACGTCATATACACGTGACTAAGAAGGTCAGCTCCTATTAGGTAAAGTGGAACCATCTGCCTTTGAAACTTAATAAAATTCAAATAAGCCACATTTGAAAGCAACATCATACTTAAATGCAATATTTGTATAGTCAGAAATGCGTTCTAACATACTCTTTCGTAGATATTATTTATTTGTAAAATTGACATTCTAATTTCATTTTTCAAGTACACTAGTCTGCAAACATGCTCTCGGCTTAGAATTTTTTACATCTTCCTATTTTAATAACATAAAAGAAAGGGTACATTTAGTCTCAGTTTTTCAAGTCACCAACAATATATACTCACTTGATCAATAAAGTCAAATAGCTGTGAAATGTCGTAGGTGATGGTGGGCGTGTTCGGGTTCCTCCTCTTGAGATGCTCCTCATAAATTTTGCACACCCCCTCCATGCAATCATTTACGCTCTCGTAGTCAGAATAGGTTCTGGTCTCCGGCCGCGCTCCAGGTTGGACCAGCAGGATAGTGTGAGACTGCAACCAATCCAGAATATAATTGACTGTATGTCACACAACCATAAAAGTTGCTGCCTATACTGTAAACACCTCGTCAGTAGATATTTGAAGAGGTTGAGCACCCAACAACGTAAATATATATCTGCGTTAGCAAATGCATGTAATAGTGACATTTTATATATTCACAATGAGCATAATTAAAATTTCACATCAGTGATTAATAATAGATAAAAAGTTTATACTAGTTGAACAGGGCATATTTTTATTTATATGTATAGCATGCAATTAAAGTAAATTAAATTCATGTTTACGAACTGTTGATAATAAATACAAATAAACACTATATATAGATGTCTCACAGAGGCGAAGCTATTATTTTTACATGGGAAGTATGGAAGTCTTGGGCATTACAGGGGTTACGACCTGTCATTGGTTGGCTTCAGTGATCACTTTACACAATGTAACGTTCACCTATTTTTACCCATGCTATCACATTATCAAGCTTTTTGAAGTCGTATATATATGATATCATGTTGGGACATTTCAATTATTCATTACCAACTACGTTGTCGCCATCTATGGATCTATAAATCCCAGGAATTGGTTCCTACAAAGATTTGGACGTACTCAAAAATATTGTTTAAGCACTATATCATTATTATTATTATATTTAAAACTAACTCCTGTTTTTCAAAAACTCTAATTAAACAACATAAATTCATTTTTAGGGCATCTGTCATGTGGGCACTGAATTTACATTTCTTTCCAAAACGTAGAATAAAATACAAATTTTGAAGATAAATATGATCCCTGAGGACTATTACATTACGGAATATTACAGTGTAATGTTAATCTGGAAATAAACTTCTTAGTTATAGCTAATATTTTCATATAACAGTGAATGATTTTATCAGAATCATAACCTAAACGAAGCCTATTAAATCGATAAGAATATGGCTGTATTCCAACCAATACATATTTAAATTTAATAGCTAATGAAAATTTGCATATTTACCATATTTTAATCCTATTTAACAATTTTCAGAACGCTTCACTAAATCAACAATAAAAGCACCGCCGAAGAAATTTAACGACAGAACACAAATTCCATAAACAAGACAAAAAAATATATATTTATCTGTGGACAGCATCACCACAGATAAAAGATGTACAGTATCACAGAACGAAACGAAATTATAAAGGACGTGGGATAAAAAATAATGTGATAAGGATCCATTTTGTTTACTATTCTGTTATTTATCAATGTTTGTCCGCATATATAGTGAAAACTTACTGAAAATGTGACTTTTCTTTTCAATTGATTTCCACTTCCAACAAAGAGGAAACACTAGTATATTTCTATTTTTAGTATAGGTGAAAAATAGGTTGTATGAATATGTTCTAAATTCGATAGATGCGATGAAGTAAAAAGTGAACAAATTAGGAGTGAATTGAGAAAAAGTCGCTCAGGTAGTTTGGTCATTTGGACCGAATGAATGAGGAGAGCATAATTAGAAAAATATGCAACAAGGATATTGATGGCGCCAGAAATACACGATATCTGCGGAAGATTTCGCATGACCAGATACTGGAAGATGGTCAACAATGATCAACGATCGACGAAGATGTATGAATGTACATGAGACGAAAGTTGTATGAGTTTTAATAAACATCGTAACTATCAAATTTTTAATTTTTACAGGAGGAGGAGGTTTTTCAGATGTATAATGGTAAATGATAATGAAATAACAATATAGGGTGAGTTGGGGTAAGTGCATTTATTGGGAACGCGTATTTAAGTCTCCTAATTATGTTAATAAATCAATATTTGAAGAGACAGTCCAGAAATCGTGCAAATCCAAATATTAGTTTGTAATATAATGTCAATTTGCGAGTTGTGTATGCCTTTTCAATCTTTCGTATATCTCAATAATATTTTTTGCCAGGACTCTGATATTACCTTTATTTTGAGTTGTAGTTTGTGATGTATACATTAGTTTTGTGATTATTTCCGCGGATTACGATTTATAAGACCAGATACACATACCTCATAAATTTTACACCGTGGGGAAGCGCAACCACTGAGTAGATTACACTTATCCCATATATTTTTGTATACAAACTTTTTCAACTATTGATGTGTAGACAATTCCATTATCTTTTTAAAATAATTAACTAATTTCAAAAACAATTACTATGATATGTCGCACTTCCCCCGTCAATTTTATTAGATCTTTTTGGAAGTCAGCACGTTTTACCTGTCGTTTAGGACATAAAATGCTTTCAATATCAGCTATCTCAAAAGGTTACATTCCGATTTTATGAAGTTTGAGAATAGTTCAAAGTATATGATGATGATTTATATATCGCACTTACCCCGATTCACCTTAAATAGATAAAAAAATTTAATACAAATTATATATACATATATATTAATTAGTAAGATATATATAAAAAATATTTTGATTGCTACCGGGATTCAAATAAAGATCTTTTCCTATTTGGAGAAATACGTTATCATTACGCCACATCAACTGTGTAAGTAAACGATAACTTTTTTTATAGGTAAGACTGTCTTAAAATTTAAAAATTGTCAATTATTTATAGCCTTTTACGAAACTGCAATTATACAATTTTTGAAAGATTTTTGCTCTTTCAATATTACTTATTCATCAAAAATTGTGTACTAAAACTATGAAAGTATGTATAAGAAATTTTACCTAATTGTGAGGTTTACTCGTAGAATCAAAATCAGATATGTCCAATTTTTATGGTTTTTGAGTTAAATATGTACAAATATAACCAAATTTCGTATAAAAAGGCAGTTCAAATTCGTTTGATACATTGCAGACATAATTCAAACCTCGACAATTATATTTTCAGCCAATAAGACGACAATATTTGGTCATGTGACATATTCCGGTGTCCGGTCATTTTCAATATGATTCCAAATGACAGTTGTGGTATAATGGTTTTTTTGCGATTTAATTGAAAACAGGTAAAGTGGAGACGTCTGCTTATGATTCTGGACCTCACAATTATAAAATAGAGTACATATGTATATTTGTATTATTTATTATATTTATAAAGCTTATTTTGCACTCAAAATAAATAATTAAAACTTTAACCAAAACAGTATTGAGTCCTCATTGAAAATAAAATCAAAATGAAAAAGATAATATGAAACTTTTTTAAATATTATTTTTGGAAACCAAATTGATAATAAACATTTAAAATTATAAAGTAGATCGATAAGTTTTGGTGTTTTTTTAATTTTGTTTATACATGTATGTATACATGTATTTTGTCTTATTTCCAACATTTTTCAACGCCATTTTTATAAAAATCTTAGAATTTTAACTTGATTAAAGATATAATATCCTTTTCATTATCATATTTTAGTGAAAATTCTATCAAAATGCCCTGATGTGGGTGAAGTAGATGGTGGTCGAATAGTGCAATATTTCTTGAATATGTCAAGACGTTTTAATCTAGATAATACGATAATTCAGTTTTTTCAATATTCGAGCATCAAGCGAGTAAAACGATACTCTACTGACATAATATGTAGTAAGCGTATGGGAAGCTCGTTTAATAAATACTCTAGACGTAATCCACAATTTTATAACAAACGCATCATTTTATTCTTACAAGTAGTATGACAAATGAGAATTGGAAAAATGGATTGATTTTATAGTTGTCTAAAGTATATATTACCGCGCTTAGTTTTGAAGAAACATATTTTCCGTTATAATATAAGAAAAATAACATTAAACAATATAACTTACTATGCACTTACTGGTAGTTGTATAAATAAATGAATACATATTTTTTAAATTGCCTTAATTTTACCACATGTCATATTTATAAAACTACTGAAGTAATTATTTATTCCTCAGGTTTTAAAAATTAAAGAAGGCAAAAGTTAGAAAAGTAATCTTATATTTATTTTTTGTCCTTGAGTACATCTCATATTGTTATGGTGGTGTTTTATTTATAATTTTTTACTATAATTTACCTATAATATTTCGAGTAATATGTGAATGACTAGGGACACGCTATACTGACAAAGTATATTTTTAAAAATATCGCTTTTCGTTTTCCTGCCATCTGGCGACTTATAATACTATTAAAACTGGCTGATGCAACACTTCCAACGTGCTTCTAACTTTTATCTCCAAATTTTAACACACTCCCTCGATTCATTCTATAAAAAAATAATGTTTTGTGCAATAATATATGTATATAAATAAATCGATCGTCATCTCGCCTAGAATCATCATTCTTGGAAAAGGAGAGCAACAATTTTCTACGCAGTTGCCGATTATGATTGTCACAATGATACCATACTAAAAAATATTTTTTTCCTTTAATATAAAATTTTACAAATAAGATGAAAAACAATGTACTTTTTTTATACAAAGATAAATGGTTCATTTAATTTAGAATTGAATTGAATTATTGAATCAGTTTCTTAAAGGTTAAAACTGATGTTAATAGTGAATAGGTTGGGGAAATCATTCAGTCCTATGGCAATAAAGATTTCATCAACAACTGTCATTATCTCAAAATGGCTGAATGAATAAAGTAAGAGAAATATTATAATCGTGCCAATTGTCAAAATAATGGAGTATCTTTGTGAAAATCGTCTAAATACTAATTCCAACTCTAGTGAAGTATCCTGTGTTGTTAATAAGAAGTGCATCGAAGCGTGTAATACTAATCAAATTACAAAATTCTGTGAAAACACTACAGCTGGAAGGTTTCGTAAGAAGTGCTTTGTGAAGAGATCGACCTTGGATTTGAAGAACTGTCGCAGAAAAATTTTGAAAAATAATTTGTTTAGAAGATTTCGTGGCTCATGAGACGTTTGTCTAGAAAGATTCACAATGACCTAATTTATTCGTAGTAAAATTGTGTTGATATAAAAAAAAAAATATTTATTAAAAATGGATTACAACCATTTTGGCAAGGGTCAGAGAAATTTTAAATCCAGTCCGCAATTTATGCCGCGTCGCTACGGAACATCTGTGCATTCCGCTCCGGGTCTCACGCCAATATTTTTCAACAGGGAAAATATCTGCGATAAAATGATGGCGGATCCAGTGATAAACGGATTGAATAACGTATTCGGCAGCGCCCCCATAATATCTAACAAAACATTTAAGTCCTACCCCAATTCTACTAATGTAACCGGGAACATGGGCAAAAATGATCCAGATCAACACACATTAAAGGCCAAAATGCGAACAACGATGATGGATCTGTACACTGCTCCAGAAAACACACCAGAAAGTCCTTTGCAGCCGAAACTACAAGCCAACATGCAAACGGTGTTGATGGATATATATACTACTCCAGAAGACATACCGGAGAACTCTTCACAAAGCCAGGGAATGTTTCGTCCAATCACAACAATGTCAAGCATTTTTCACAGTTTTATTAATAACATTTTCGCAGTCTTTCCCAAATCTAAAACATCCACTGTAACGTCGTGCACGGAAGATATTCCCGGTCAAACTGAAAACAAACAAAGCCGAGCAAAATCTGCGGTCACAGCTGATACGATTTGCAACGTGAGAGAATCAATGGGCGGAACGGATTTAAAAGACAACACACTAGATTGTGTTGATAAAAGAGTAGCCTTTGTTTTGGAAGGTTGCCAAAGTTCACCCGGACACAGCAATAACATACAAATTAATAGGGAATCTGTAAAAAGCTGTTCAGATTTTAATGCTCATGGTGCCGTCGTGGATGTAGAAGCTGAAAATGATCATTTAAAGTGCTCTGATAATTTTACTGTTATCTCAGATTCAGTAAGTGATAAAGTTATACAAAAAAATGACATAAAAGAAGATGATATTCAATCTACGACATGTGTCGTTACATCCGATAAAAATGTAACCAATTCCAGTGTTGAAGAGATAGATGTTAATTCAAGTTGTGTTCTGGAAAGTGATAATCAAGACAAACTGTGTTTTATTGTGTCCGAAGCAATTACAGGTGATTCCAGTTACGATGAAGTTGATTTTAGTCCTAGTTGTGGCATTTCTGATCAATCTAACCCGTGGTTTCCTAATTCTGAAATAAATGTGACTGATTGTACTGTCACTGAGATTGATTTTAGTCCGCCGTGTGTTCCGAAAGACTCTGATATATGTGAAATGTTGTCACACAATCGGTGGCAAAGGTCAATTCCGCCCGTTACTGAAAATAAATGTAATTTTGTAAACAACACTGTACCATCTTGCCAGAATGATATTACAATGGAAGCCAAAATCAAACCGAAAACGAGCCGGTTTTTGCAAGTTGTTAGACAGAGGGCCGCAGAGACCACCGTAGCCAAAACTAATGAAGAAATGCCTAAAGTTGATTCCGTTTCTAAGTGTGAGGATAAATTGGCAAAAATTAAGGAAATGCTCTCCAAACGAAATCCGAAATCTGCAATATTATCATGTTCAAACATTGAAAGCCCTCAAAGAGTTCCTGATGTCATCGCAGACAGATCAAATAATGTAATAAATTCAGAAATTTTATCTGAAAATCCATTAGAATGTGATAATGCTGTTACAAGTGATGAAATAAATTCTAATGGTATTCAAACTACTTTTGAAAATAATTCAGACGATATTCAAACTACTTTGAAAAATAATTCGGATGGTATTGAAGGTACTCTTGAAAACAATTCAGATGGTATTCAAGCTGCTTTTGATAATAATTCTGATTGTATTCAAGCAACTTTAGAAAATAATACTGATTGTAATCAAGCTATTTTGGAGAACGATTCTGATGATATTCAAGCTATTATTGAAAAGGATTCTGATGTTATTCAACATATATATGAAAATAATTCTTCTGAAGCTAATGATAGATCTGAAAATACCTCAATGGATATTGTGAAACAACTAGAAAGCATGTTCAATAATTTGTCTTTAAACGATACCAACACTATTTCATCACCTGTCGAAATTGATGACACAACAATGTTAACAAAAGATCTGATCACAACTGACGACCGAACGAATGACATTGCAGATATTTGTAGTAAGGCATGTGCGGATGATATTGTCACTTCTCAAATGGTTTCTGCAACTGAAGTAATCCCTTGTGATGAAAATAGTGTTTCTGGTACAGAAGTATCGGGAAAAGTTGATGAGTATATTGAAATTAATGCCGATATTTCTGTGATTAAAGATTCAAATATTATCGATGATTTGAAATCTGTCAATAAAACTGAAATAAATATTACCAGTGACATATCGTTATCAAATGTGTCCGAAGAAATTAAACCGGTTAAAGCGACAATTTCCGACTGCGAGGATAAAATGGCGAAACTCAAAGTAATGTTGTCAAAGAAAAAGGGAACCACCTCAAAAATACACACCGTATTGCCCGATGTAGATAAATTAGAA
Organism: Eubasilissa regina; assembly: GCA_022840565.1. Lineage (NCBI taxonomy): Eukaryota > Metazoa > Arthropoda > Insecta > Trichoptera > Phryganeidae > Eubasilissa > Eubasilissa regina. The sequence continues at coordinate 19,794,424 of JAINEB010000029.1, read as the reverse complement.
GCAATACCGCAAGTTTTAAATGAGTTGCCGAAATTTCAAGCTCATAATAGTTCCCCGGAAAAAGAAAGCAAATCAGATGTGGTCAAAACTGATGCCATTGAAGAGAATAAAAATCATCCAGTGAAGGATGAGGTAAAAAAACTAAAGAGAAATAAGAGATCTAAATTACAGAAAAATCATAGATTGTCTTCTGTTAAATTGAATGAGAATAACGCTTACTTGGAAGACTGCAACTGCGCTACTGAAAAAGAAAGCGGGAATCATGATAGATTGTCTCCATCCAAACAACATGACAAGGTTTGCAACAAACACCATAAAAACGAACACTGCGGAAGCAAACACAGACATAAAGATCGCGAGAACTTAAAAAAAATTATCCACGATGATCTGGCGTTTGATTTGGACGTCGATAATTCCCCTGTCTACTTTACACCTGACACTTTACAGTTGCATAAAAAATCGCGAAATAGGAAATCCAAAAAACTGAAGAAAGCCATTAAAAAACAAAAGAATCAAGAGTTAGTCAAAAAGGACTTGAATCCAATCAACAGTATGTTAACAGACAGCATCGAGAAGTGTGTGAATTTCTTATCGAATTTACCCGCACAACTTTCTCCAAAGTGCAATTTTGTCTGCAGAGATCCGATCCAACAAAATAATCTAACACCTAGACTTTCTGGTTCAGAATCGGAGGAGTGTCAGATGTTCGACGAAGTGAAAGGTAGATTTATAAGACCGGCGAATTCAGAATGTGAAAGCGATGACTCTTTCATCATTGTATTCTCTGATGTCAAAAGAGATCAAGAACAACAATTAAAACATATCCAAGATGAAAATAAATCACCTGAAAAAATCCTTAAAAAGGGTTCTTCATCTCGCGTAAGGCTGCCATCTGAATGTGATTCTGAAGATTCGTTTGTTATCTGCTTCGAAAATGATTCTGCCGAGGATTGTTACGGCAACGATGAAGTTTATTCCGATTCTGATTCGATTACATCGGAAAGCGACGACGATTCACATTCGTCAGATGAAGAATCGACAACGGAATCATCGGGATATGTTGAAGACTGTGATAATGTGATTAGATCTAATGACGATTTATCAGCGGACGATATCGGGAAAGTAGACGATGACTCGTGTGACGGTGTTGTGCAGTGTGCAGTGTTAAAGAGCTGCTTCAAAAGGAAATCTGAGAGATATTCACCCAAGCCCACGGGGCATCAGAAACTTGAGAAAACGGTTAGTATCATTTCTTATTAATGAAGGAGAAACGCTTTGCAACCAGTGCACTCAGATCATTATAATACTCAGTGTAAGTTGCATGTCATAGATTTAAAAAATAACTGTTTTTTTTTATACGTGGAAAGGAATAAATATGTGCGCTCGGGATGTATGCAAAATGAATGTTGTACATTGGGATTGAATGATTTGATGTTTGTCCTCATCTTTCTTTCGTCAGAAAAATGTCTGTTAGAAATCATTTCAAGTCAGTCCAAAATCAGATTTCTGCAAGGAGATATTCCATGTATCATTTTTAACATGGTCATATCTACCGTTTCTAGTATGGGTAATTGCAGGGCTTACGACCTTTCTTCGGCTGTAATTACCCATACTTCCATAAATTTCCGTTAAATATAATAAAAAATAGCTTTGTCTCTATGAGTATCTATTATTTGTTTAATTTGCCTTTGTAGGTGAAAATCCAGTAATCGTGTGTTCTTGGACACATTTTTTTCAAATATTATTATCATTTTATTACTTGGAATAACTATATATATTTTATTGCATCTGTAAACCTATTTATAGGCTTTCTCATAATTTCATTGGACTGGAGTAATATAATTTGTACTTCTTATTTTGGAGTTAAAAGTGTTTGCATTTTTTAAACCTTCTCTTCTGCTGACATGGCCGCAAATTTACTATAATGCATAATTTTTACACACAATCGTTCTTACTTACTGTCATAAATGTAATGTAATTATTACTTTACACCGTAGAAATCTGAAAAGAATGTAAGCATTGGATTCACCAGACAATCGACTGTCGAATGGCCTGCTTATGTCATACCATAATGATATTTAATAAGTAAATTAAAGTCACACAAAAAAAAGAAAACAATACCTCTCGTGTGTAAATAAGTATTTTTTTTTTTACATATTTGTTATAAATAAATATATATTATTTGGTCATATGTTTTCAGCTGTGGTTTTATTTCTGATACACTTACCACTTTCATTGCTGCACTGAAAAGTCTTTGTGTATTCCTTAGATTACGCATAAATAATTTAATGTGACAGTTTGTCGCACAGGTCACCTCAAATCCTGTCCCACACTGTAATGATAGTTTGTGTAGATCTAGTTGTGTTGTATATGTATATTTTGGCAAATCTTCAAGCTCATAACTACTTAAAATTGTGTTATGTGATTTTTTCTAAAATATCCTTATTATAGCTCAATAAATACTTTGTGTAGTTTTCTGATGAAATCTCCAGAGATTGATTCTGTGCGGTCATAAAAAATAATCTAAAAACAGTTAAGTTATTTATTGTACGTCTACTATAAACAGTGGAAATTTTCATTCTATTGCAATATAATAATATATGTAATGTGTTTTGTTATCTTGCATATGTGTTGACATCTGAAGGACACAAACACTTAGCAAGGGTATATTTTTGTAGGTGATATGTAACATGTTATCTAGTGAACACTATTCATATAATATAACCTTCTACATTGATTTGTACATGTGTTTCAAATGATACTTCATAATAAGATTAATTAATAAGGATTGTTTTAAAATAAAATAATTGTTTATTCCGTAATCTAAAGAAATAACTAGTTCCCTTATGGCAATCCGTGGAAGATAAATATATACTTAGTAGATATTAGCATTGGCATATTGCTTGATATGTTTCTTCATTCCCTTCATTCTAATGTTGCTCCTGTGTTGTATATTATCTATGACATGCAACCTTGTTTAGAAATCTTGCCTCCAAGACGTGTCAAAGTATCAAAGCATGCAAATGTGTGTTTCTTTATTTGAAAAATACAAAACAATCATCAGAGTTATATTATATTTAATTGATAGTGTTTTGTTCTCTCTGCTTTTTCTGTCAGTGTGAAGTCAGATCCGACTTTGCGGAAGGCGTTTTGTAAAAACAAAATTATTTTTGAATTTCAATTTGTTAATTTTGGAAGGAAGTTATTTCCTTCCTGTTCATTTAGGAAATAGGATTTTTATTATTTTTTATAAAGTATTTTATATGACAGCTTACAAGGGGCGCTTTTACACCCTGTTCCGTACAGGAAACAGGGTTCGCCGATCTCGGCTTCTCTCAACTGTCGATGATGATGATTATGAGGTCGAAAGAAATGAAACACAAAAGATGTTCATTTTAGGTACACTACGGCGACAGAAATGAGAATGCGTTCTCGCCCGCAGAATAACTTGTTTTATTTCAGTTACAAACAGTACATTCATTTATTCATATTTTTATATCATATACAGCGACGGGCGCCGCCGTGACGTGTTTTACCGAAATCTATCCCACGTCTCTCCGGTGCCACGCTGATGATTATTCCTTTAAATTGCTGACGTGTCTCGTCATATCATTTAATTGGCATCACCGCGGCGACCTCGGAATTCTGTGCGATACACACCCTTCGAAATCACCCGAGATTAAAATTTTTAGAAAAAAATTAGAACTGTGAAAAGGGAAAAGTAATAAATACGGTGGCAATGATTGTTTCCCCTTTGTTGCTGCAGTTTGCGATCTGAAATGATTATTTTTCTCGCAAGGGCGCCACGAACCGAAAGTTTGGGAATCGCTGTTATAAAATGCTTGCTCAGAAGTGACATGCAAATAACGAAAATCGTGTATGACCTTTCAGTTGGTAACTACTTACTTTGAGACCAACGTCACAAGCTAAATTTTTCACACAAGTATACATATGTACGTATGTCTATATACAATATTTTCCTCAAACCACGTTAAATAAAAAAAAAAAGTAATTCTTCATATTACGGATGTTTGACAAGAGAGAAAAAGTTATTTGTTTTATCTCAAACTTTTAACAACCCAAACAATGATGAGGTATTTTCTTTCACATTACATCGCTGTGACAGACGTTACGTAATGGTAAAGTTTCCGCTCTTTCCCTTCTCCCGGAAGAAACTTCGCGATCAGCATTAACTGTTTTCTAACATCAATCAGACGAAGAACTATTACCGTCTTTTGGCCTGAGTTAGAATATAGTCTTTCAATTTACGTAGCGACTAGCAACCACGCCACTACGCTAACAGAAACGGCAGCTGTATTGTGTTGCCAACTTAAATAAATAAATAATAATGCATTGTACCTCGCTTGTGTCGAGCGCCAATACATTAGCTGCCAACACCGCAAATATTGTGGGAATGTTAATGTTCTCTCCCGTATGTAGGTACGCGAAATTTATGAAATTATTTGCGTCTGCAATGCCGCCTTTCGACCGTTTCTATTCCGTGTTCAATTCGATATTCGAATAAATCGTTCTGAACAATTATCCCTTTCTTCGTATAGCGGCACACGGTAACATTGGTAACAGTGATTTTTCGGCCATCTCTGAATCTAAACTGTCACTAGGGAAAGCTTCCTACAATATATTTGCGTGTATGGATACTTTTTCCAGCGCTAATATGGACATATTTTTTAAAAATCCACCACAGTAAAGAATGCAATTACAATATTTTAAAAATCATTTCTCGAAAACACATGAAAACATTTTTGATATGAACAGTGGTACCTAGCTAATATGCCTGGTTAGGGACTAGACCATCGACGTAAAGCGAAAATTATTGTAATGTGAAGCAAGTTTAAAAAATACACCTTTTTCATGAGAGTGTACACTGGTGATTGAGACAAAATAACAATTTTGCTTTTATTATTTAATTGACAAAACTGCATAGTAGTTAATATTCTTAAACACAAAATGCATATTACAGGGGGCATTGCATTTTGTCCCATTTTTTTTTTTGTTTCACGCATGATGCGTTTGAAAACTATTTAATTCGGCCTGTAATAATAAGAAGTAAATGGGTAGATATTGCCTATATGCGCAAAATTTATTATTTCATTGTTTGAATGTACATTTAGATAGATCTGTATTATATAATTCATCTTCAATCGGCAAATTTTACAATATTTTTTTTCAATAAATTCTTTACATTTTATGCAAACATTTGAAACATCTGTGTTGACAATAGGGGAATTACATTCGCGATTTATTTAAAATGTGTATTTTTTTATATTATTATGATTCCGATTCGTGTGATATCGCAGACTAGTGTTATAAAAATGTTATTGGGATAACACATTCTTATTGAGAAGTTGTAATTGTTCAGAACATAGCTCTGTGATATTTTAAATATGAATTAAATGGGTTTTCATTTATTATTTTGAATGTTTACTTAAATCATTAAAAAACTCGAAAAACGTAAATGTCACGTCATTAGTTGGTACACTTGACAAATGACGTCTCGCGTGTATATATTTGAAAAATTCTTACTCTGCGCGAAACTTTATTTCGAAAATATATTTATATGCTTAATACTTTTTTAATTATAATTAATTCAAATAAAAGCTGTAACTAACTTAACTTACCACCACGCCGTTTCCCCGCGGTGGTAGGTAGATTGAGCGCCACACTCTTTTGTCCTGACACAACTCTCGTCTCATCCACATTCATACATCTTCACATACAAGATCGCCGATTATTGAAGCTTTTAACATGATCATCCTCCAGTATCTGTAATAGTTTTTAACTCACAGAGATGATGTCTTCGCTGACTGGTCCGTGATATTTTGTGAATTATGTTTTAAGAAACTGTATTTCTTAGGTTTTTATGCTGTTGATGATGCAGATACGAAACGTCCTAAGGAGCGCAGGTAAATCCGTCAAATAAAACGAAATCTAGTTACAGAAGTGATATCCAACCTCTCGGCAATCGCGCTACAGCAATACAAGCACTGCACTGCAGTACCGGTTGACATCGTCGATTTGCTGGAACAGCTGAACATCGGATCATTTGACGGGCTACTTTCGGAACCGGTTCCAAAAATAACCGGTCAAATAATCCGACGACATTGCCAAGAACTATTGACGTTTGCAAAGGACTGTTTCTTTATAGTTTATAAGCGCTTCATAGATACCGATATTTCTCGTATCCTACGATATTCAATTTATTTTGTAGAACCGGTCACCTCCATATCGAGTAACTGGGTGTCCCGGTTACTTGACAGTAATCGGTTAAAAGTCACCGGGATATAAATATCAACCGTCTATTGCTCGCGCCGATCGCACGCTAGTCCGTCGGAAGTGACTGCGAGTATATAAATTTAAAAAATTGATTAAATGAAAATCACTTTGTTTAAAACAATTTTGTTAATATTATTTATAATGAATAATCACAACGTGATAGCTGAATACGACAGTATAAAAATTGTTTTTTTTTTTATATATATAGATTTGAATTAACGGAAATTCCTTGTTTCAAGATTTCCTTTTTGGTGTCAGTCACGCGACCACTTTGGTACCACTTATGCAATCAAATAGCTCCGCGTTTTTTTTTTTTAATATATGACTCGATTGGAATAAAAATTTAAACGTTGACAATATAATATGCATTAATGTAAAAAGTACGTATTGTTTACACAAAGATTTAATTTTCGAAGAGTAAATACTTTTACTGTAGCATAAATGTGTCATAAACTATCGGATTTATGTACAATGCCCCTCGTCCCGCAACTCATGCCTATTCATTTACTGGACTGTTTTATCGTCTCTAACGAGTCAAAGACGCCGAATTCACCACCAGCTACTTTCGTATTCGTAGACAATATTAGTTGAGATGTTTTCCGTTGCTTTGCGATGTTATAGAATGCCATGCCAAACGCATTAGAAATATTACGATGTTTGCAAAATGGCCGCTCAATGACGTCATTGAGATTCAGATATATATACAAATGTTGGAAGAGTTTATTGTGGACGAGTTGAAATCTCTGCACGCGTTTATCGGTATTCTATATTATTAAAATAATTTGAATAATATTTTGTGAATGGAGTAAAATTTGCGCGTCAGCAAATCGCTAATAAACTGGTTCGCCGCCTGCCAAGGTTATTTTTGATACATCGAATGTGTACGTCCTTTGATGATGTACAATATATAATGTATAATACACACATTTTTAATATAATATGTCACTGTGGGGGCAATCTACACCGTGTGAAATAATTTTCAGACTCTGGTGAAAGAATAAAAGCTTTTAATTATAGTGCCGTCTCAGGGTCGGGCTGTTACCCGAAGCGTTGACATCCGCCTGGGACACCAGACACCCAGTGCCAGTAATTACTGAAGGCCAGTATTACCCGGACGCCGGTGCCAGTAATTACCAGAGGCCAGATTACGCCGACGGGAGTCACCAAGTTGTTGCAGCATATTTTTTTTTCCTCTTCTTATTTCTGTTGAAATAATATTAACAGTTGTATATTTTTTTTATTTGAAAAACACGTTCTCATTGTGAAGTTGTAATTATTCAAAACATAAGTCTGCCATATTTTAAATACTAATTAAATGTATTCATTAGAAAGATATACATGTAAAATCAATTTTATCGTAAAATATTGTTGAAATAACGGGGATCTCTTTCCAAACCGGGGAAGGTGCATTATCCAACTATGCTACGGCGATATTATTTTTGACGACTAATTTTCTAACCTATATGTTATATTTATTTTTTATTTATTATCTTTGTTTTATTAACCACTTGAATTGAGTTTAACCGGTAGATGTATTTAAACTCAATTCAAGTGGTTAATAAAACAAAGATAATAAATAAAAAATATGAATTTTAACCACAAAGTTAATATTGCTAATTTTAAAAGTATTATATGTTATACTTTTTCAAATGAATACATCTATCGTTCCATTATTTGAAAGCCATCTACTTTGTTTTTACGGAATCTCAAATATCTTTGAGTAAACCGATAGCAGACTTCATATATTATGTTTTTTTTTTTTAAATGAGAACACGTTTGATGTGAAGTTGCAATTTTAAAAGATGATATTTAAAACAAATTTGATAAATAAATTCGAATATAAATAATAGACACGGGGTGTGGAGTCGTTTAAACATTTACCGACTCCAGCTCCGAATTTATTTTATCTCCGAACGATTTTATACACGCGATAGACAATTAAATACTCTTCACACACAGTTCTCAGATGCAGCGCCGATCAGAGCGAGAGAGAACGATGTTATTTGAGAAAAAATTACCACCCACATTAATATACCATGTATTGGTGATTCGCTCTCGCCCCAGACTTCAGTTACATACATACCTTAACATACAAACTTGTATAATTAACCATTCATTCTCCTCCCCCCAAGAGAATGGTTCAGGTTCATATCCCGGTGCTAACCAAATATTTTTTTCGCTAGATTTTTCTAATTCGTCAAATTTGCTTTAAATTTTAACAGAATATTGTATTTCAGTAAAATTTGGCACAAAAATTGTCAAAATGTCGTCACGCTTTTTCCTTGTGTTGTATTTTCACCATTACCGGTACCGGGATAGATACCGGGCGCCGAAAAGGAGGCGCATCATTCTGACAAAATAATTAAACATCTTCCTAAATTTGGTGACTCGGTACAGTGGCATCCGTGCGTCGTTTAAAAAAAAAAACAAAACTCTTAGGGGTTCGGTACCTAATAAAATCTATCGTTTATTTTTTTGTTAAGCTGTGAACCGCGTTTGTTGCACTATGTAACTAAAATATACAGCCGGTGACATTCCACTCCAGCAATGTCAGAATTTTAGAATCCTAGTGAAATTTCCAAAATAAAAATAACCGTTTTTGAATTAATTTATTCTTTATTATTATTATTATTATTAGGTTCGGCCGCCATTAATAGTACAATGAGTATGATTAAACACAATAATACGTGCCATGTTAGCTGCAGGGAGAATGTCAGGACTGGCTTCATCAACTCTTGCAGGCTGGAAACAACGGGCTCGTCAGCATCCGTCCGGTGGAGTTCTCCACTCTGAAGAATGTGTAAAACACACGACGTCACGGGTACTTAAATCTATTCTCATATATATTTTCAATTTAGCGTATATGGTACAAAAAACTTAAATAAATTGTCTCGTTACTAATGTATATTATCACTTAAAAATATGTAAGCGTAATGTTTCTTATTATTTATTTTTTAAATCTTATCCATAGCACTGTGTACTCTCAGCAGTTTTACATTTATTGTACAATATCAACACGCCCGCGAGAACCGGTCGAGGCGTAGTGAGTTGAGACCGCCGGGTTTAGAAATCAGAAACTGATCTGGAGGCGTTGGTTCGAACCCCGACCAGTTAGTTTAAAAATATAATTGTCTAACAAAGCCATAAATTATAATATTTAGCGAAAGCGCCCTGCATCATTAATTGATTATTTAAAATCAGAATGCTTCTCTGATGTATGTAGGTGTTTTCTTTCATAGAAGCCGTTCTGCGTCTTTTGTGCCCGTCCTATGACGTGTTAACAGATAATAAAATACGAATATTTCAGGTCGCACATCAGGCAGTATTACCAAACTAGATAAACGTGTGTAGAGCGACTTTTTGTTGCCGGGCCGAAGCTTTTGTTAATTCGTTCAAATGGCGATCACCGAATCACCCACGCTCGTTTGTCGGTGTTCAACAGAGAATTGAATGTTTGTTCATTTTGAAAATGTCCAGTGCTGGGTGGTGGCAAAAGTGTTCAGGCATAAGAATACAAAAGCTTTTAAAACGGCGTGTGATACGAAAATGATTTTATATATATCTTTCATGACCAATCGGCGATGTTTCTACCGTACTGAGCGACTTAAAATGATCACAATATTGTGCTGTCCTTCGAGACACTGTCGCCATATTTAAAAACTGCTATTTTGTTAAGTTTCAAGGGCGGCCCCGATCGACCCTGCAATGGGTCAGAAAAAGACACAGGAAGAATATGACAGAAAATTATCTACACCTGAGAATATTTGTAACTAAGTAATACTTTAGAAACAAAAAGTAAGGAATGTTAATTGCCCTGTTTTTCATGATATTTTATACGACTTTTTACGTATTTCTTGCCAGTTTACAATTCACCCAGTGTCCCTGAACGAGCTGAATTCCCACCAAAATTTCTGGATAGACGGCGAAGATAGTCACTAAATTCTTCGCCTCCCTCTCCGCTCGCAATTCCCTCCTTTTACCAGAGACAATCATTCGTTCGGGAAGTGTCGCGTCGCAAATATCCCTGGCGATTCTTGTTTCTGGCTGCAATAAGTGTGATTGTCATTCGGCTTAAATGCCGAAAGACGTTCAGAGTGACCGGTGATTTTAAGTGTTTTCATAGTTACAGCAGAGCTGACATAAAATACAATAAGATGCCGTCTATTTCTCGCTCGGATGAGCTGCAAGTCCACCAGGCACGTAACCAATTGCCAATCCTATATACATACTCATAACACAGTTTGCGCATAAAAATAGTGTCCTACAGCTACACCGTCTAGAATAATTAACCCAACACTTAATACATTTACGATTTACGTTTGCTCTAGATATTAATATTTTAAGTGTCTAATATGATGCATGAATAAGAAGGGCACTAAAATGAAAAATAACATTTTTAAAACTGAAATTTGCTATTTGTTGAAATTTTCCCGGCACTGCTGCTCGGTTGTGTTGACATTTTCCGGTTGACCTCCGACAGAGAAAATTTTTTTTTAGAGATCTAAACCGTATTTAATTATATGTATTAACAATACCGGTTCACATGTGTGGTCTGTTCGGGAGGTATTCTCACTAGGGTCTGTGTTTTGGGGTTATTAGATAACACATACAAATTCCGCGATCTTTGGGGTCGTGTGAATTTATATTGGCGCGCATACTACAACGCTTCATTATTCTGAAGCCATTGCTTTTCTGTAAAGAAAAAATGCAATTTAAAAACTATTTTTATTTCATTAAATGTGTACGGTTTGACAGTTTCCACTGGTCATCATCTAGATTTGCGATTGACTGCATTCTCATCATCTTTGCGTCCAGTATGCCTTCCCCAACACCTTTTGCCAGTATTCCTTGGTCCACTGTCAGCTCGCTACTGCATGTATGTAATTTCGCATTTTGATCCAAGTTTTGTGCTTAGTTATTTTCGCTCACTGCCATTTCAGCTTTGACACGCGGTTTCCTACGTTTTCGATTTTGGTTACATATCCACCCATTTTTCTTTTGTTCACGTAGCGATATCCCGAACGTGGATATCTCCACGACGTTGTCTTCATGGCATCCGCGAGTGGTTCATGTTTCACATTGGTTGCTGCTGAAAGATTTTTTCTTAAGGTGTCGTGGCTTTTTTGATTTGAAGAAAATCTTGAGGTTTCCCCAGTTTGACTCTTGACTTCTAACCGTGTGTCTTTACTAAATGTGATGAGATACATGTAATCGTTGTCTTATTCAATTTGCTTCAAGTTTTTCCGATTTATCATCATGGTATTATCATGGTTATCATATAGTCTTATTAGTGCTAATGCAGATGACCATTTTGTTACAGTGGAGTTTAGTGTAGGCATCTTTGTTTGTTGTCAGCAAATCGAAGGTGTGTCAGCATTTCTTCATTGACTTGATATTGATTGACTGCATGGTATGGTTTTTACTATATATTGACATCTTTACGCGGTTTGGTCACGAATTAAAATATTATCGTAAATTATTTATTGTTATTGTGTTTAGTTTTGTAGAACTCCACGTTTGTTTGTTATGAAATTTAAAAAAATCTAATTATAATAAATATTACTACTGAGTTCTGCTAGTTTTGCGTAAAGCGTTATTTAAATGGTACAGCTGTTTTTTAAATTTCATAAAAAATATTATCGTAAAAATGTATTTTTACAGTTGTGTCTCTCTTTCTCTTAATGCGGGTCTCACACATCCTACACAACAACTTGTCAACAGGTCTCTGTATTATACATCATCTTTGTGATTTTTATAATTATTTAAAAAGTTATTTTTTTTAATTAATCTTATTTATTTAAGACGTAAGAAATTAAAAAATATAATAGATATTAATATTTTAGTCTCCTATTAAATATTGCGGCTGGCAACATCGGGCGCGCGAATGTGTCGCCTCCTCTCAAAAGTCGCACGATAGAGAATGATGCCCAAATTATTGGGTTGTCTGATAAGTCTTTGCGGTTTAGTGCAATTATTTATTATAATTTTTTTTTTTAACAAAAATTTCAATATTTCAATCAATGATCTACCCTCCATTACTGTTCAGGACTTCATCCCATCTTTTAACCGATTAGTGGATGTCGAAAATTGTTTGGTAGATATAGGGTCAATTTATGAGGTCATCGTCGTTGTTGAACGTAACGTCACGCATATGATTGGAGAGTGATCGAAATCGTCGAACGTGATCGTGACTGTAGTGCGGATGCGGCAGAATTTACCAGTTAAGCCCTGGATGACCATTTTGACTTTGATTAAAGGCGAAAAAAAGTATGTGTCGAAATTGATAGCTTTTCTCGACTTGACCACTCCAGTAAGTTAAGCCCAAAAATTAAGAAAAACGGTACCGCCGACTTTTTAGAGCAGATAAAGTGCTGTCGTATTTCATTTTTTAACATAAAAAAACAAAATAGCACTTTAAAAAAAATTGCGAAGACTTATTGACGACCGGTGCATTCCGTATGTATAATAGAATAAAATAAAAAGTTTGTTAGGAGAACACATTCTTATTGTGAAGTTGTAATTAATTATTCAGACATAGGTATGTGATATTTTAAATATTAATTAAATATATTAATTAAAAAGATATGCATATAAAATCAATTCTATCGAAGAATATTATTGTTGCGCCACCGGGATTCGAACCTGGATCTCTTTCTTAACCGGGGAAGGTGCATTATCCAACTATGCTACAGCGACGATATTTTTAGCGACAAATTTTTCGAACTTATATGTTACCTTTTTGATATTAATACATTTAATCGTTTCAATTTTAAATTTGTCGTTAAAAATATCGTCGCTGTAGCATAGTTGGATAATGTGCCTTCCCCGGTTTGGAAAGAGATCCAGGTTCGAATCCCGGTGGCGTAACAACAATATTTTTCGATAGAATTGATTTTATACGTATATCTTTCTAATTAATATATTTAATTCACATTTAAAAAGTTTGTTTCCGATATAACTACATATATGCAATTAAAGAGTCAACATTTGCGTACTTCGGAACGTTGATATGTCTGCTATATTCTCCAGCAGCTCTTGAATCCCTCTCTGCTAATATGAAAGTTTAGCTAGACAATGAAATAATCTGTTCCATCAGAAGATGTCTATTTTATTTGGACAGCAACAATAAACGTGTGTCATTCGTTAGGATTCCTGCACATAAGAGAATTCATGGAAATGATTGTGCTGATAAACTGGTCAAGGAGGCCACTCTTTCCGGAGTTTTCCCCTCATCAATTCCATATCTTAACTAACATAATAATATGGTAAAAAAACGTTCGAATTCTATCTGGACAGCACAATGGATGGATCCAAATAATCGTAAGGGTAATCGGCTTAAAATAATTAAAAGATCTATTCCCGGCACTCCCTGGTTCTCCAAAAGGAAAGTCTCCAAAAGAACAATATCGAATATCTCTTGAATAAGAATTGGGCATTGCCAGGTAGCCTCACATTTATTCAGATTGAACTCAATAGACTCCCCAATGTTTGAGTGTGGCGCCGAGGAGGAGACCCTTGGCCATATATTTTAAGCCTGTTCATTGCGGATCAGTGGTTTTTTTTTTTACAGTAATCTCGTCAATGGTAATTTTCAACTCCCGGTTATCTTGTGTCATCTTCTTTCCCTTAACTCGCCACATTTAATCTATATAATAGCAAATTTTTTGAACGACATCGATATTGACTTGTAATATAATATTTCTCGTTCGATAATATTGTTGTACTTTTTTCTATAAAATAAAATTTTAACTTGATTAATGACACAAATCACTCTTGAAGGGTGCATTGCCTATTTAAAAGAAGAATAACTACATACATAACCTTTGATTACCTTGTAAATCATAAATGTGTAAGACATATTCTTTATACCCGTGATATAAACAATAGATAGCGCAAGTTCGTTGGAGTGAGAGAGAGCGCACTATTTTGTCAGTATTCCAATGATTGCAGATTGCCTGTCAACATGAATGATTGCTGTCGGCATGTTCGTCATGTACTCGTGTAACTAGGAGTCGGCCTGGAGGTGACTTTTAAATACGATAACAGATACAGTTTCCCAAACAACTACAATATTTGTTACCTTTGTTAAACCACCAAGAAAATCCACCAATTTATTATAGATCATAAATATATTATATATACAAAAATAGTACATGTTGTTTTCGACCCGTATTGATGAAATACTGTATCTTAAATAGCGAAACATCTGTTGCATATTTGTTTTGATAAAATGCCAAAAAAATTTAATCTTCGAGCATCTACAACTTTCTCGCGAGACTCTCAATCACTGGATTATTACTTGTATGAATTACAAATGTTTCCACTTAAGAAGTGATACACGTAGGAAAAAAATCAATTTTGAGTACATATCTTGAAAACTAGCTTAATCTATCCAATTATATGTGACATCCTAGTGTGGGGCTTAGGAGAAAATATTAAGATACAAATTTAATTTTTAAAAATCGTGCACAAAACTTTCTTCATTGTTTGCTGCATCACCTGTTATAAAAAGGTTCGTCTTTTCCTTTTTCAGTTTACTTGGGGTCTCCTCATTACATGATCGTATATAACGAAATATATAACAAAGATAACGATATATATATATAACAAAAACAAAAAATACAGAACAGAATCTTTTTCATCACTACGATGAGACTCTTTGGAAACCGTTACCACTAAAAATATTTACAATTGAATTTTGTAAAAATATCACTTGATCATATGATCAGTTCAGAGACTTTTAAAATTTTAAATTCACATTAAAATGATAAAAAAATGGACACCAGATCAGTTTTACGTAACTTGGCGATCTCTGCCGGCCTTATTTGTATTTTTTAATTAATAAAATATATACATGTATTTATTTTTAGATCCATTTGATTTTATTATATTAAACCGCAGCCGCGTGGATATAAAAATAGACTGACTACCGCAATATTTAATGTTTTATTGTTTTTTTTTATTATCTTGTTTACGAAATACCGCGGGGTAATTGATCGATAATGAATTCAACACATTAAAAGATATATTTTTCTAAAACGAAAATACTATCTACACTACCGGTCATATTTTTACTATGCGTATGTAGATTTTTTTATTTATATTTTATATTCCTAGAGGAATCTAAATATCAACAATTTATGATATTATTAAAAAGGATTCTGATGGCTGTTGGAATCCCTATACTAACGAATTTTTCACAACTATATAGCAAAGATCACTACGCTTTTTGTCCATCATTATGTGTTAATTTTTATGTAGAGATGTACAGGGTGGCCCAAAAAAAGCGAGAACGCGTCGTAACAAATGAGTTATTTCAATACATAACATAATTATAATTCTTAATGTAATATTTTTTGCATAATATTTAGCTAATCAGAAATAATAAAAACACCTCATATTGCATAATCTAGTGGGTTTAAACCTGGGCTATTCGGTGGCCACATGTCTGACTCGATGAAGTTAACATTCTCACGACGAAGAAAGTTGATTGTATCTCTGGCTGTGTGAGATGGAGCTCTGTCCTGCTGTATTGTCTAGCTATATTCCAGGCTTTGTTTTGATACTCTTTGATCATTTTCCTAGCGTCCCGGCGTTTTTCAATTCGCAAATTTTTTAACAGAATGCGGTCTTGTGCAGTGATTTTTGTCATTCTGGGCAATAATTTGAAAAATCCAAAATATAAACAATGGGAAAATTAATAATCAAAGATGGCGACCGGAAATTGTCGAAATAAAACATAATATAGGTATATAAATAGGTAAGTAAATTAGTAAACTATTTAGGCTATTGTTGTTATATAATAGTTAAACCAATTTTGATGTACATAATTACATCACATTTTACGAAATGTTCTCACTTTTCTTGGGTCACCCTGTTTATACGTATAGGCAATTTAAAAAAAATACGAATGCTTTTAAATTGTTTCTGCAATAATATTTTTATTCGCTTATTATTATAACACAATGGCGCTGAATCGTTGTACTGGTGTAACTTTTATAGCTCCCTTGAATGAGTGAATGCATATTTAGCATCGTTTCCATTTGTGTGGCCGTTGGTGTTAGTTGCCTCAGGCGATGTTGTTTGAGGTCAAAAACACAGCAGCACATTGCAGTACTGGAAATAGTAGACAATTATTGCAACAGCCAATTTGAATTCATATTCGTTAAATATTTTCATATAAAATTTGTCTTTTGAAAAAATGTCTGCATGTGGATTAAAGCTAAACCAGTTTTCATTTAGAAAGATCAATTGTATTAGTGTGTGTAACGGACCGTTTTTTTTTTTTTTGATATATATATATATCTTATGTTGTCCATCGCCGTGTTATATGCAATAGCAATAGGATTAAGTATATTTATGTACTACAATACATTAAAATAATTAACAGATGTAAACATAAATGTATACTTTACTAATTTACAAAGTTACGAGCCCCGCCTACTGACCAAGTAAAACGCAGAACAAGATCAATACACTGTTAAAATGTGCAGATCTATGGTTATTACTCACACAATTACATAATTGTTCTTTAAAGGACGATAATATTTTTTTTTTCTTTCTAATTTGTTTGTAAATTAACGACATCAAAAAGTTTTGAAACTATTGAGAGAACGAATCAGATAATCAAGAGAGGTACTCATCGATGTTTCTCTGGCGTATCTAACAGCTCTTCGGCTGTTTTGCATGAACATTTCCATGCAAAACAGCGAGACGGCGGTAACTGGAAATATCAAGGGTCCAAGAGGCAGGAGAAGATCCTCCTGTAGAATTGACCTGATATACTCTCCGCTCGGCTGAACGTTGGTGAAGTATTCTAGAAGTCAACCGCGAGGAACAAGAAATCGATTACTTCTGTTACGTCTCTCACAAATATTCAATTTATGTTACATCAGCCAAATGTAAGCCCCTAATTACGTAGTCATTACCAAAATTCCCCCCAGCGACGCGTATAATCGACAACGTAGTCAAACAGATAAAGATTACTACGTGAAATGGTTGTATAATATTGATTTATTATCTTGTCCAATAAAAATGCAAGAGTGTTCGTCTCGTCCAGTGACGAAACTTTCCGCACGTACGCCTTCAAGCGACCTTCTACCGCTGTCACTAGCCGAGCACGTGCTATGGTATTTTGTTTATTGATGTTTTTTTTTTTTTAATAACGTTCAACAACACTCGAATGATATTTTTAAAAAGCTTATCGCGGTCGCGATAACACTGCTATTTTTTCCGTTTATTAAATCACTGGTTTGTGGGATTTGCCACCATCTGCTGCTCTGTCGGAATATATATTTTAATTTTATTTTGAACGGATTACTTAAGTCAACCGTTTGCCTGAGACGAATCCTTGAATTTTTTGAGCATCTTGCGAGAAGGGAAGATAGCTTGGAGAAGCTTGTTGCGGTGGGCCACGTCGAAGGACGAAGGGCAAGAGGAAGATCCCCCGCCTGTTGGACCGACAGAGTGCCGGGCTGCCACCAGCATTTCTCTGGTGGCAGCCCTAAGATCTGCAGAAGTTGAGGAGCATCAAGGAGCATAGTCAAGAGGGCGGTAGTTTATGGAGATGGATTACTTATTATTTTAATTAATAATTAATGAATGGCGATGGTGTAGTGGTAATTGAAGCGAGTCCACATACTAACATATATACAACTTTTAAAAATTTGATAAATTTAGAGATTGAGGGGTGAGAATTAGTGAACGGAGAATGGGTGAATTGGTGAGAATGGGAGAATGGGCGAAGGGTGAATTGGAGAATTGGTGAATATGTATATAAAGTGATCATTTAAGTCAGCCGAAGACAGGTCCCATACTTCCACATATTTTCAATTAAAATATAATAAAAAATAGCTTTGTCTCTATGAGACTTCTGATATTTGTTTAATTAATTAAATAATAGTTTACCGGGATAAGTTGTGATATATTTGATTATATGAAATATTATTAAAATTATTATTATTGATTTTAAAGATTTGTAATTTGCAAAGAACTGCGACGTGATCTTTGTTAAGTGCTAAAAATGTCTTGTGCAGTGCAGTCGGTTTCCTTATTACTGAGGAGGTGACCTTGATCTTTCTAGCCGGTAACTGGTTGGTCCACCGAGTTGGAGATCGTTTCTTCCTCGCTAACTTTCCATTTTTCCAGTCATCACCATCACATTATCGTCCTCTGCTGACAGTTTAATTAAATATTACTGTTATCTATATAATCGTTATGTTATCTGTTATTCCGTTATCTTATCCGCGGTTCTTCTATCGGCCGTCCATTGTGAAACAGGCACGTTTTTCTTTACCAATCTATAAGTATGGCAATGTAATTGTTTCGTACAATGTTAATGTTATCGGTCTTGTAGATATTTCGAACAATTGGGTAAATACAACGAAGTATTCACCAAGTCACATATTTCTTATTAGAGGGAGACGTGGCGATTTTATATCTGTGTGATTTAAATGTGGTCATTCTCAAAAACTTGATAACTACTCGTTTTACGGTCGAGACGCGTTACGAAAGTTGGCTTTAAAACGAATTATTTATTTCGACACAAAACCGTTCCAATTTTGAATAAATATTTTGAAATTAATAAACGGCTGGTATGTTTTTATGTGCTAGCAAGGGAGATTTTGCGAATGAAGACGAGATGGTTGAAACAATGTTTAATAACACTTACTGCCCGGTGGGAAAAACAAAACACGTCCGGCGGCGGTGGGTCATTTTAGACCCACTTCAAGTTTTCAGTTTTTTCAACCGTTTTATGGGAGATTTTTTATAAATATTTAATTTTAAATATGATTTAATGAAATGGCATTATGTGCCGTAATGTTTCTGCTAAAAAATTAAAGTAAAATATTACGAGTAATGTACATATTCTTACGCATCAACAGACGCCCTACACAGCCAAAATACAAAAATCCATTGAGCATGTAATCTTCTCGTCGGAACCAGAACAGGTAGTGTCATAAAACTTACAGGTAGGCGCAACGCCCCTCAAATAGTTATATTATTGGTATTGTCTAGGGGACGCCATACGAAAATAAGTCAAAACAAATACATGGACGCATACCCAGTATCCTTTATCTACCCGTTCTAAATGTTGACAATATATATTTCGGTGTGAGCACTGAGATTCAATCCCGTAAAAGTGATTGAATTTTGAGCGTTTTTTCACATTTTTATCAATAACTCATTTGAATCTCGTCCGATAACATTTATTTGTATCTCAAATTATTTAGAAATATTTAATAAAAGATTAACTAGAAGGAAAACAGCATTAAATGAATATTTGTAGCATAATTCATATATTTACAAACACCCGGGTCAAATCTGACCCACCACCGCAGAGGTTGTGTTAATAACAAACACGTGCGCAGAATAACGTGTCATGGAGGAAGTATTGAAACAAAGAGACTATGTGCTATTTCTCGTTATAACTTAAAATATGATCTGAATGTAATAGCGTCCCGCATTTGTTTATACTAGCAGAAAAGCCGTTTCGCGGCAGATAGATAGATTTTAATTATATTGCTTTAATAATGCACCATTGCCAGTAAGAAAAAAACAAATTATGTTTTCCTCATTATTATCTTAGGGAACTTACATATTATTAAAACGATACACGCTGTACACATATGTACACCTAGAGCAGTGATGGCGAACCTTTTGGCCTCGGCGTGTCAAAATTTCTGGAAATCTAACTTAATCTAATCCATAGTATTTCATTTGATGTCAATTAATTGATTACTCATTTCAATTATTTAATTTTTTCACATACATATTTAATAAATTCGAACGTTGTTGTCGGGTAGACGTCTAACTGGCAAGAGTCATACACGCTTCGCGGCAAAAGGATGAAACACTACGTTTTACGACCATGTACGTCATTCACAGGTGCGCCGTGGTACGATAGAAAATCAGCTTGCCAATGTCCACATGGATTTTTTTTTGTATAAATTCGACATTAGATATATATATATATATATATTTTTTTTTTTTTAAATATTTTTGATTGTCTGTTCTCTCTTTTATGATATAAAAAATAAGTTTATAAAAATCAACGCGTGGGTCATATAAAAAGGCTGCGCGGGTCAGTGTCTGACCCGCGGGTCATAGGTTCGCCATCACTGACCTAGAGCTATCTAAATTGATATGATTATCTTCAGAATGTTATTAAAAGCGTAAACATGAAGGATATTGTGAACTTAAATAAATGAAATAATATAATTTTAGACTGGGGACGGATATTTTCGTACTGTAATATAAATGCGTTGAATATATATATAAAAAAAAAACAATTAATTAATCTTAGACACGTATTCTCTAGGCAAACTGAAATTTAACCTTTAAATTTTTGGTGGTCGTTATTTCCATGAGATCAGTCAAAAGAGGTTAAATGATTGCTTCGGGAATATTATTCATAATTGTATCAATTCACATTAAAATATTTGTCAATCTTGCATAAGAATGCAAGATTGACATGTAATATAGATGTATTTAAGTGGCTTTTGCGAGAAACAATGTGTTTCGCACGTCACTGACAAAAAAAAACCTACAAAACTGCACGTTTTACTCGAAATTATTCGAAATGCGTTTTAGGGGGTTTTGGAATTAGGAACTCGTGTGTAAAATAATATTCCCACATACGATACACACAGAACGAATAAGTAATTATGTTTTCTTATTTGAAATACGTACTATAGACGAAACTGGTGTTTATTACACAATCTTTTCGAATATTGTCTGCCCAGGTGACGTGTCGGCGGTCACTCACCGCGATACACTTTTCTGATGCAACTACCCGTGGAGTTGTTTACACCATCGGGAATAATACAACAAAAGGAGGTCAGCGGCCCTCATGCAGAGTCTATCGTGAGAGATATCGTGTAAATACGGGACATTACACGATCCAAATTCCAAGTACATTGCGTGGATACTGAACACCAGTGGCGTGCAGTAGGTATAGATTTAGGTTATGCTGTTGTTACCAATGATATTATACGGTCATATATAATATATGTACATTCGTTTAACCAACATCTTTAGACAAAATGAATCCGTCGTTTACACGACCCTACCATGTATTTATTTATAATTTTAGAGTACTATCAATAATGTTTTTAAAGTTTAACGTAAAATAATACCTTCGTACCCATATAAAAAATGTATGGACGTTTTTAAGAACATTTTTTACGACTGAACATGATTCTTTTATTGTTTGAAAATTCTTCACGTAATAACTAAACGAAACAATTATTTTTTTTATTAAAGGTTAACATAGGAAATAGTTGCTGCCAATTGCTTTTTGTTTTTCCCAAATCAAAAACTAATTCATGCACCAAATGCACCTTGAACGCAAAGAACGACCATGAAATCAACACGTTAAAAACAGTAAGATAGTAAATTTCGCGAATTATTAAAAAGAGGAAGTAGACACATCGATGATTTGCACGCGGTTGTAGTAAGCCTTTCTAATGTTATTTTGTTAAAAAACGGCATAGGTAACGACTTCATACAAAAACGGATCAACCGAAAGGAATTTTACTTACTTACTTACCATCACGCTGTTTCCCCGTGGGGGTAGGCAGAGAGGATAGAGCGCCACACTCTTCTGTCCTGACACACAATTCTCGCCTCGTCCACATTCATACATCTTGTCATACAATCTTGCCGATTGTTGAGGCTTCTAACAGAACCATCCTCCATTATCTGGTTTATCTGGTCGTGCCAAGTCTTCCGCGGACGTCCTCTATTACCATTCTCTCCTCATTCATCCTTTCCATATGACCAAACCACCTAAGTGATCCTTTCTTAATCTTACTCACTATACTAACATCAGCTTTACATTCTTTCCTTATTTCTTCATTCTTTACTCTGCATAAATAGATTTGCCACAAATACGTCTAAGTGATCTCATTTCCACTGCATTCAGTCTACTTTCGTTCTTTTTCTGCCAGCTCCAGGCCTCACTTCTATACATCAGTATCGGTACCAGGATTCCATTGTGCACCGCTAGTCTTGCCTCGGTTGACAAATTCCCGTTAGATATAATTCCATTCAAAGCGCCGTTACTTTATTTCCTGCAGTCACCCTCCTTTCGATATCATTCTCAGCCTTTCCGTTTCTATCAAACATACTTCCCAAATATACAAACTCATCTACTTGTTCCAAACATTCATTACCTACAAGTATTTTGCATGGTGTCTTGCTTTCCTCCTTCTCGAATACCATCACTTTCGACTTGTTAACATTCATCATGAGGTCGCTTTCCTTGCATACATCGTACATTCTACTAACCAGATTCTATAGTTCTTGTTCATTATTCGCCATTAGTACTGCATCATCGGCGTACAATAAACAGCATACAATCAAATCGCCCATTTTTGCTCCTACATTCATACATTTTAGTTCTTTCACATATTTATCCATATACAAGTTGAGCAGCCATGGAGACATTACACAACCCTGCTTGACAACTCAGTAAAATGCCAATTATATGACTTGAGTAATTCACTAGCTTAAAGATAGAACAGAGTAATGTGAATAGCTCGATGCGGCGAATGCGCAAGAGCGCCATGACTACAGCGGTGAGTTTTCGTGGTAGTGTTTAGAACTAAGCAATTAAAGTTTCTATTAGTTCACAGATGGCGCTAATTGTAAAAATAGCAACAATTATATTTTTCGACAATTATATATATATAAAATCATATTTAAAATATCACAGACCGTCTGTTCTGAATAATTACAACTTCACAATTAGAATGTGTTCTCCTTATTAATGTATTTATTAACTCCCCTCCATCATTAAATCTTTAGGAAAAGCATTAAAGAGTTCAAGTCCTCGATATACGAAATATTGCTGTATCTATATATTATATATGCTAAAACAGCATCTTCACAATATATTCTTGTTAAAATATTTATCGTGCATTTACAATATGTAAGGAATATTTTTGATAAATTTGATTAGCATGAATTTTGATAAATTTGAACAGTTCTATCGTTGGGAATTCAAGGTTTTTTCCCCAAATAATTAATCTTTGAACTGTTTCTACAGGTTTAGATTTAGATAGAAAGGCCACCAATTATGTTTTGCGGTTGACCTTTTGGACCGTATTTCAATTGAAACGTCGGCTACGACAAATACTGACCCTCGACAGAATAAGTCGGAAGAAATATTATTATTATTTTTTTTTTTTTGCTATTGTATATACATTTATAATTGATAGCCGGGTTTAAGGTACCTTCATACTTAACAAAAATATTTCCCGTTTGAAATGGCTCTCCGTTAATAATCGATATCAGGAGTAAATGAACTATTTGTAGGTTTCTTGTTCATTTTTGGGTTACCTACATGATATACATTACGAAATGATTATAATAATAGTGTCTGCTATCAGATAACTCAAAGGTATTTGAGATTCCGTAAAAATAAGGTAGATGGCTTTTTTAAATAATGAAACGATTAAATGTATTAATATCAAAAAGGTAACATTTGGAAAATTTGTCGCTAAAAATATCGTTGCTGTAGTATAGTTAGATAATGCACCTTCCCCGATTTGGAAAGAGATCCAGGTTCGAATACCTCGTGGCTCAACAACAATATTTTTCGTTAAAATTGATTTTATATGTATATATTTTTAATTAATATATTTAATTCACATTTAAAATATGTTTTGAATAATTGCAACTTCACAATGAGAATGTGCTCTCCTAATAATATATAAAACCACTTTTTGACAATCGACTGGCGCTCCCTAATGCAGAAGAGCGACATAATCTTAAACATGGTTATTTTCTGGGACGCTGCCACCATTTTGTGAAATTCGTGTCTCTGAATAATTAATGTTTACAATTCTTCCAGATTTAATTTATCTGATGATTTAAAAAAAAAAGACCCCACACATGTTTGTGTCGTGATTTATTAATACACAAAATAGACTTGTTTTTTTTTTTAGTCCGAGGACACTTGATATTGTGTCTAATGGATCGTGGACCATAAACCACTTCCATAAAGATAACTTACATACGTATTTGTTTTTTTAAATAATCATAATTTTAAATGTGTTCAGTATTAAGTAATATTCAATCGTGCCTCAGATGCTCTAAGTGTATACACGTATATCACGTTTCTTCAAATTTTTTCTACGTCAAATATTATTATTTCTAGGCAACAAAATTTTATATTATTATATTAAAAACGGAATATTTACGGGGTGGTTTTCAGCTTACCAGTAGACTAAGCAATATACACTCGGGCCTCGTATAACACGGTTATATGGTTCCACAAAAATCTCGTGTAATACAAATCCGTGTTATACAAGGTTTGAAGTTCGTACAAAATTAGGGTTTGCGTTCCAAAAAAAAATCGAAGATAGTTTATATGAATATGTACTTTATTTTTTTAATAAAAATATATAAATTTACATATTTATTGAAAAAAAAAACTTTAATAATACATATTATGTATTTTGAAACGTGATAAGCACCCAAACCTTAACTAGACCGAAGTCTGTGCTAAAGGAGACAGGTTTATCAGTCAAATTTAAACAATAACAATTTTTAACTCAATTAATGTACAAGTTACAAAATTGAATTATCAAATTTATTAAATGAATAATTTCAATCAGCGTTATTGACCTACCGGGTATTCCTAATAAAGGTGTCCCAAACAGAGCGGAAAATTAAAGTTTGAAATCAAACACATAAATGCCTTCCTCGGCTTTGCTGGCACATTTGCGTTCTTTTCACGAAATTTTCAATCACCGTTTGGCATAATTGTGATTGAATTTCAGTGATGCAGAGCGTCTAATCTCCTCCTTCAAGTCGTGGACTTGTGGTCTTGTCGACATAAACTTTTGACTTCAAAAAATCCCTGAGAAAGATGTCTAAAGGCGTTATAAATCGCACGACCGGGGTATAATGTCATTGTTTCACGTCGTGTGTGAAAAGTGGCACCGTCCTGTCGTCTTCGAGATCCATACCATCCACGAAATGATCAATTCTTGAACACGATGCCGAACGGATATTCCCGGCCACAATCTGGCAAACAGCCGTGATGTTTTCTGCCGAACGACCTGGACGAACACGTGTCGATAGCCTTGACATCAGTAATGACCCAGTCTACTATCGAATTTTTCAATTATTCTCTTCATTTTGCTTACCAAAAATTGGACGCAATTTACGTGGTAATAAAAACTTTCATCATTTTTGAAATGATGTTTTACAATGAGAATGCATTGTGTCAAATAGCGATCCATTTTTAATAATGGCTGACTGTCGTCCACCATCGAATTGTCAAAGCACAACAGCAAAAATGGCGCCAAATTTAAATTTCTCGCTCTTGTTGGGACACCCTTCGCATTCCTTGTATGCTTTGCTAGGAAATTCTAGTAAATTCCTCGAATGCCTGGTAAGGAAATCCAAACACGAGATGATGATGATGCAGTGAAATCACGATCGATCGTTCCGCTACGCATCATTTTACCACATTGATCGTTTAAATTACGCATGTTTCGTTACACTGACTTGTATAATCGCCTGCCCAGCGGCACATTGACGTTAAAGAGCGAGTCCTGCCACGGTGGTAAAGGGTCAAATGAGAGGATCTCTGTTTTGCGTCAGCAGTGATGGAACTGACATATGCGAGCCAATCGTCATTGGCAAATCGCTGAAGCCTGGGTGTTTTAAGAGTACGAAAACTTTACCCGTAAAATATTACGCAATGGATGACTAGGATTATTTTTAATTTTTTTTTTTTTTTTGAGGGACCTTGACACAAAAATGCACGTAAAACAACGAAATATTTTATTGTTTGTAGAAAACTGTGCGGCTCGTCCGAGTGATTCTAGAATTGAAGGTGATATCAGAAGAGGTGGCGTGCAGTAGATATAGATTTAGGTTATGTTGTTACCAATGATGTAATACAATCATATATAATATATGTACTTTATACGTCGTTTATACGACCCTACCATGTACTATTGATAGTGTTTTTAAAGTTTAAGTTTTAACGTAAAATAATACCTTCTTACCCATATAAAAAATGTATGAACGTTTTTAATAAGAATACTTTATGTGACTAAACATGATTAATTTATTGTTTGAAAATCCTTCACGTGATAACTAAACTAAATAATAATTATTATTAAAGGTTAACGTAGGAAATACTTCTGCCAAATGTTTTTTGTTTTTCCCAAATCAAAAACTAATCCATGCAAATTTAAAGAACAATCATGGAATATTCA
This sequence comes from Eubasilissa regina, assembly GCA_022840565.1. NCBI lineage: Eukaryota > Metazoa > Arthropoda > Insecta > Trichoptera > Phryganeidae > Eubasilissa > Eubasilissa regina. The sequence continues at coordinate 19,767,890 of JAINEB010000029.1, read as the reverse complement.
ACACGTTAAAAGCAGTAAGATAGTCAAATTGGCGAATTAGTAAAAAAGGAAGTAGACAATTCGCGCACGCACGACACGCAGTTGGTAAGCCTTTCTGTCAAAAAAACAGCATAGGTAACGACTCCATACAAAAACGAATCAACCGAAAGAAATTTTCAATTCACTAAATAACCAATTATATAACTTGAGTAATTCACTAGCTCAAAGATAGAACAGAGTAATGTGAATGGCTCGATGCGGCGAATACAAAATAGCGCCATGGATACAGCGGTGAGTTGTCGTGGTAGTTTTTTTATAACTAAGCAATTGAGGTCTTTGCCGGTACACGGATGTCGTTTATTGTAAAATAATGTTTTCGTTTATGTTAATCCAATTGTTTAATTTATATTTGTTTCCCGGAATTTTTAGTGATGCGCAACTTTTTTTTTTTTGCTTGTACGCCCTGCACGCCCCCGGTTCGTGGTGTACCTTTTGTGCATTTTCATGTACGTTCACTGATACCTAACGGACATTCGAGATATTCCAAGTACGTTTGCGAGGTTGACCAATCGTATTTCGCTTCAATGAATAATAATCGGTATGTGATAGTATTATTTCAACAACCTAGTGCGCGGGCATCTGAGCTTAACAAATTAATATTGTCGACGGATCATCTCAAGGCTGGGTTGAACGTGGTGAGCTATCATTTCTCGCGGCACGATTCTCGCTGTCCGATAACACGATAGTACCAGAAAGAGAAAGGGGATTCATTTTTATACATTTATTTAGTTTAGAGTTGAAACTATTTTAACATTTTGATTAGATAAATTTGGTGGATTATGGTGTCCGATGACAGACGCGCCGCATAAAAGACACAGAAAGACGGATATACATATAAATGTGATGTGTTACATGAAAGAGAAATATGAAAAAATGTTTTTTTTTATTTTTATTAAAACTGCACGCATTCGGCCAAGATCCGCGTACATTTTTGAACGATTTCTACTTTCACCGCTTGGCGGCGTACCGCGTTATTTGCAAGTAAACTCGAATAATATAATCCGATGACTCCGCAATTTACTATAAACGTTTTAGCGGCGAGCAACAATGAATTGCCCAGTATTGATTCTTCACTGGTTGCGTATGTGGCATGTTGGTGTAGTGGTCAAGACGCTGGCCCAGTGATCTATCGGTCGGGGGTTCGCGCCTCGTTCCAGGACACCAGCAAGTTAGTCCTATTTTCATAGTACAAGCGTTTAGCTTAGTTTGAAAATAGTAAAAATATTGATGTGACACGTATCCCGAATCCCGATGATTTAATTTTTCTTATACGTATTCCATGTTTGTGTCGCATTGAATATTTATTTTTTCCGCTAAATGCTACACATGTAGTAAAAAAATAATCTATTCATAATATTTAATTCGATCTCGCCATGCTGATGAACGAAATGCCATTTTTGTAACATTCGTAGTCACATCGATCCAAACGATTATTTTAATTTTAACTTCAATTTATTAATTAGCTTAACGTTGACCACCGGCTCCTTTGATCGTGGGACGGAAATGTGCGGCGTTCTATTAATTTTGTTCACCGCTTTGGAAACGAGATGGTGTCATGTTGTGCGTTATACAGCTTTCTCACAATGTATTCTATTCAACAGTGATAATATCTTTCATGGCGATCGGGAATCGTTCATCCAAGGTACAGTGTATAAACATTATAAAGAGAATAACGTGTTATAGAATACAAATACACGTTTTTTTATGTTTGAGTAATTAGAAACACGAAAAAATAAAAGTTATGTTACAACTGAAGAGAGTCAACAAGATATTGTGAACTACCGCGTATGCACAAAGTGCGTGATTCCAAGGTCAACAGAGTCTATTCACGTGACGCGTGACGGTTCTCGGCGTGTATTGCACGCTTTTAATGACAATGTGTAATACAATTTCTTTAAAAACCCTTTCTATTATTGTAGACTCTCGACTATCTGGAACGGTTGGGATACATATTGACTCGGATAATCTGCGCCAAAAATAAAATCGGAAAATACAAAATTAAGAATGTGAAATAATACGAGTATAAACAATTAAAGAAGACAATAATAAATCTAATCTAATTTAGATTCACAATTTGAAGTGATGCACCTAAATACATGTAAACACTGAATGTGAGCGCGCCAATATACTGGTCGCAATTTCGACAATTAGTATGTTAGTGAAAAGAAAAAAGATTTGGGAATTTTTTACTGTCTCCGTTTATTGCGACCCCGGCTAATCGGGAGAACTGTATTTTCTTCTTTCCTCTTAATAATTTGTCTATCCTTTAAGCGCAGCTTTGTCGATGTGAATTTGATCAATGATAGTGTGAGGATCCGACCTCACTGAGTACATTCCGCACGCATGTGTACACGTGTAGGTGTATATGCGGAGACAGTCGAATGGAACGTGGATCGAACACAAAGGAACGCGGCGTTATCTGAACGACGCCCAGATATGATGAATAATTAGTGTTGGAATGATTGGAATATTTCAATCTTGGTTTTCCCTCGGCCCGTTCCGAGTAAATATTCGAATGACGTCGGCCGTGACTCACGGTGCGTTCCGCCGTGACGTCACGATGACGTCGCGCGCAATTATGGACGTGAATGCGGCTTCCTGTGGGGGCGGCCCGGCGATCGGCCGAGCCATTCAAGTCCTGGGGGAGACTGTCCTCTTATAAATATCCACACATAGGAGCACATTCATGGCCGAGATATGACGAGGATTGAGCGAGAATTCGACTAAAATTAAACCTAGTCCCGCAAATATTCGACTTATAGGGATGATATTTTGAAATATTCATTGAATCACCAAGATTGACTGTTGGAACTAATCTTTCGCCAGTTGACAGATAGATGTTGACATGTTTCGAAATATTCAAATAGGTACATTACACTGACGTAAAGGCTTGCGTTCTGTGTTCATTTTTTAGTAAATCGCATTCTTGGATTGATGAAGACCGCTCGCCTCTCAATCTCTGCCACAAAATTTTGTATTCAAAGTATTGATTATTTTTATTAACCCATCCGCCTACCATTTAATTTTAGAATTTAAATGCAGTCACTAAAAGTTGGCACTGCTTTCAATTGTTTTTTTTCTTTCTTCTGGAAATATTAAAAACGCAGTACAAAAAATCTATTTGAACGTCACATTTAAATCTCAAGCATTCTGACATTGGCGGCGGATTAAAGACGTTCCCTTATACCTTCCATCCTCTTTCTGTGCCAGGCCTTTTACTTCTCAGTAGCTTCTGCATTTGTTGCACTCCAACAATAGTTTTCCTCTGCCATCCTTTTCTTCTTCCTTCTATCACTGTGGTTATAGATGTGTTAAGCCGAGGATATGACCCAAACATTTTTCAATAATTTTTTTAAAATCAAAACTCTTTTTATGTTCAAGACAAATGATCATGTCATTAAAACAGACTTATTAAATGAACCTATTTGATAGTATTTACAATATTTCTCTACGGGGAAGAAACATGGACCCTCGGAGCATTAGAAAGGAAGATTCTGAGATGCGGCTGATGATGTGAGATGTTCGGATCCGGTTTGTTGTTATGAAAATAAAGGAGGATGCACATTCTTTGGTCACGATTGGTTACAATGTTAAAATAAAAAATATGCTTTTCTTACAAATACTTCATTGCTTCTGCCTTTGATCAAGACAATACAAAATTATAAATAATTGACGTGACATTTGTTAGATGTCGCCCTAACAATGAAGCTGGAGATATGTGTTTAGGATATCGCAGGCGGCGGGTGCAAGAATATACATATCCACCTTAAAAGAGCTTCATGACATATAAGAGACATATAATCCATGCACTTATTACACAAAGTTAAAACTGTGACAATGTAGCGATCAAATATAGGAGTCTGTTGTATCATCGGTTGTTGGGATCATCTTTTTCATGTTTGAAAAATACACGCAAATGTTTGTCTGCAGCTGTTGTGTTTTAATAATAATAAATAAATATGCCAGCGACCAGATGGAATTATTGAAATTTTTATATAATATAACGTTTTCACACGACTGAAATATCTGGTTCGGAAAGTTATAGAGAGACTACTAATGTATGTTATTGTCATGTTTTATTTTGATTCTTCGAATCATTTCTATTTTGAAAATCGTCTTAAATGTAGGAAAATCAAAATTAATCAAAATACTCTTCTCGAAAATCAAAAGTAGAAACAAGTTCAGATATAAATATGTTTGATGTCATCGCGATTTTTCTGGGTGTTTTTTTTAGATTTATATTCCTCCCTCCCCCTTTTGACACATGCTTGTGAGATGGTCTTTATTTTAGCCAACAATATTTCTTTCTGCCATCTTCTTACACATTCAGTAATACTGAAATAACTTGGTTGCTGAAATTTTATGATTCCGAACTAATCATTTTAAATTAAAATTTATTTTATTTTATTATCATAGCTAACTATTGCATATTAATTAATGTACATTTTCATTTCTTTCTTCTTGATCTGTCATATTTCTATTACACACTTATTACTTAATTGGATTTCTTTAATAATTTTCCCACGTGTACGTATCCGTTGAATATCATCCTGTAGAAATATTATTGTTCATGAATGTAGAAAGAAGTAGTCTTGTTTAATGGTTATACATTAAGACCATCAGTTTAATTTGTTTATTTTTAAATTTACAGGTCCGATTTGATTCCGGGGCTCCGAAAGTACACAAGATTGTGGCGTGGGCTCATGCCTACCGGCAGGCACGGATCGGCCCTTGGGAGAGATGTGCTCGGGATGCAGAGCGCTTCCGCCAGAGAATCAGAGACACCTCAGTCTGTTTGGAGTGGGTGTTCAGGAGAGAACACCGTTCTAGGATATTCTTCCAGAGGTTCAGGCCCCTGCTGATGAGAGCATTACGCGAAGAGAGAGAAGCCAAAGCTAAGGAAGCGAAGAGAGTTAAAGAAGAGGAGGAACAGAGGTTAAAGGACGAGGTTGCGGAACAAGAGAGGATCAAGGAAGAAATAGAAAAGATGGAACAGATTAAAAATGAAGTAAAGGCGCTTGAAAATGATGTAGAAATGTTAGACGCTAACGAAACAATGACATTAAATGGGGAAGTATTGAAACAAGTACCGGGAGATTTAGGATCATCGGAACAACCGATAAACGAGATTGAAAGAATTTGTATTAGTGGAAACGCTTTGAAACAACCTGCTCAGAAAAAAAAGAAACTTAAGAAGATCTCACAGCCCAAACAAAAGGATGAAACTGTCGTCGGGATGGAAGATAAAATCAAAATTAATGTGGGATCATTGCAAACCGAATGTGGATAATTTCAGTAGGCAGCCGAAGATGGTGATTTATCAGAAGCAAGGTGGCGCGGCGATGTGACAAGGACTTGGTTATTTTTTATTAATCGTATCATCTGACCGGGCTATGAAACAATATATTTTTTTTAACGACATCCATATTTTTTTTTTTACAAGTAAAACTTATTCACGTGATTTTATGGTGGTTGGTTTTGATGAATGGAAACTGTGTTAAAACGTACTTTTAAATTAGCTAATTTTGTTTTTTGAAATATCACTTGTGTGAATTACAAATTGCAATTTGCACCACGAGTTTGATTTGATAACTGGAAATGGGTTTATGTAAAATGATGCTTTTGAAAGTTTAGAATTTTGATTAAATTGCCATTTTTATATTTAATTAATACTTAAAAAACTTCACTGGTCAAATTTAATAAAAAAAATTTCACATGTTTTTAACATTGTTTAAAAGTTTTTTTACTTTTTTATAGTTTTTTTTTTTTTGTGCTTTGGGCATTATTTCACAAGTTTTCTTCTTCTGGCACCATTTTTTAGGTTTGGGCATTTTTGATAAATACTCTTGGACAAGATTCCCCCATATGTGACGTGATTACACTTACTTTGACATACGTTTTTAAGATTAAGTGGCAGCTATTTGCTTATTTATCTTCTCGGCAAATTTACTAACCTTTCCAGTGCCGTAAAGCGATACATCTTTGTCTATTAAAAATAATTTATAATCACGATATGTAACTTTTGCCAAGACTTGAGAATTTAAACTCTACAAATGAATGATATGTATTAATTGAAAAAAACAATATTTCTCACCCGTAAGGGGGTGGTTTTCATATAGAAATTATTGTTTTACATTTCACGACTGATCAATATTTTATTTTATATGATAAGACCTATGATAGACCGACTGTTCAGTCTTATTCTTTATTATACACGTGTACAAAATGAATGCAGATACAGATTAAAATTTTAATAAATAACATTTAGCACGAATCACAAGTCCTGAAATACCGTGTTTACAATGATTCAGTAGATCAGTATAATTTTTTATAAATAATATCGTATAAATCTTGTAAATACATATACTATATCCTCATAAAATTATATTTTGAAATGACATTAACTCAAGCAAGATTTTCATATGTGAGGTCCAGAATCAAAAGCAGACGTGTCCACTTTACTTGTTTTCGAGTAAAATGCAAAAAAACCATTGTACCACAATTGTTACATTTGGCATCATATTGAACGTGACCAGTAACCGCAGGTCACATGACCGAATACTGTCGTCTTACTGGCTGAAAACATATTTGTCTGGGTCTGAATTAATTATCTATTGGACATATCTGCGATTGAAGTAACAAATGAATTTTAAATGCATTTTTATACTCGTCTAATTTCGATAGGTTAGTCTTGTAGACAGTCATTTTCTTTATATTTGTACATACTTCACTCAAAAACCATTAAAACTGGACATTCTGATTTTGATTCTATACCTCACATACGTATATAATATTATACCTATACTAAACCTGTGGATTATTCATTGTACAATATTTTTGCTGCACTGCAATACAACATTGATATTTAAACAACTAAAAAAAAAATATATTAAAATTGTCTAAATAATATGCATCACCATAGAGAATGTTGTTATAATTAGTTGTCTGTTTTGTAGTTTTCCACTTTATAATATTGTATCAATGTGCTTTGGCTAACATTAAAGGAATATATTACAGGATACGTCAGAACTAATGTCACTGATGTAATGTCGGATTCATCTATGCTGGTTCGTAACTTAGTACTGAAGATGTACATTCCGGCTTACGTTGTAAATGCAAGATATGATTTTCAGCATCACAATTATCTTGTTTCATGACATAACAGAGTACTTAAGTCCTGCAATAGATTATCCAAAACTGTAAGACGCAAACAACTTAATAATCTGTAAATATGAACGTAAGATCGTATTTTTACAGTATCATTATTTAGACAATTAAATAGAATTTGGCCAGTTGTATTTTTCTCACATTTTGTCAGATATTGCATGTGGCTTTATATATATGTAAAGAATACTTTAAAATTGTTCCTGACGTATTTAATTTTGTAAACCCATTTATTAATGTAATATTTATATTGTAAGGATTTAGGATTAGATACATTAAATTTACTGTGGTTTCTGAAAAGTCATTTGCCATCCGCGATGTTTGTGTTACCAACTTTTTTTTTTTTTTGCTTTCTTCCTTGATGGAATAGAAGAACTCGGTTCAACACGGCGTGTTATCACAACTCGCACATCAAATTCTGTGATTGATTGATTGAGCGCACCTTTTAATTTGTTATGTTACACTTTTATTTTTAAATACATACTTTGCTTTTTTAAATTACGCTTTTCAGAAACCTTAGTAGATATTTAAGTCAGTTTCAGATGACAACAAATTTAAAATGTGTTAAATATTAGATGACCATGTACTTCTTGAATCCTCTGGGAGAGATTTGTAAATTAAATTAGCTTATTTGGTAAAATTATGTAAAGTTTATCTGCGAACGGTGACTACTTTGAAGTGTTTGTTTTGTAAAAATGCAAGTATAGTGGACCTATTTTCACCACTAGTCAAGCAGTTTTACTAAAGTAAATAATTTGGCGTCAACGAATTCCATAAAAATCACAATTAATTTTACCATGGATTACTTAGCTTTGCGAAGAGATAATATTATGTGATGTGATACTTTCTCCCTTTACGATTCAAGAATACACTCCCATCGTTCATTCTAAATTGTCCGTGATGCGTAATTTTCCCTTTTTTATCGGTAAATTGATGTGCAGACTTTCATATACAATGTGTTTACCCAACCCAAAAAAATGTTAATTTTTAGTTGGCAGATTGATTTTCATTATAATAGAATTAAAAAAATAAATAAATGTCTCCAAATAATTGTTTTTCATAATAGACACGTTCGAGTCCGATATCTAGTGAAGGTGAGACATTATTATACAGTATGTTCTAAATGAAACATGCATAACTTTGTATAAAGTATAATATGAATTTCTAAAAAAAATATACAAAAACTTTAACTAAAATGCATCGTTATCGAAATAATAAGATTTTTTTTATTGAACTGTCATTTTATTATTGAAAATATTTTGTTTACTAATTTTCTTTTTATTATCTAGGTAATAGCATTTTACATCAGTTTTTATATAATATTTTTTTTTATAGAATTTTATATTATACCTATATTCAAAGTTATGTATGTTCCGTTCATAACAACTCTATAATATTATTACATACATACGTACGTATCTTTTCATTCCATAATCATAATTAAAGCCTCTATATTTACATGTTTAAAGAAAGTATTACCATAAAAAAGGGCATTTTATTGTTGGAAAGGATGGTTTAAAAATATCGAACTTTTTGTATTAGATTAGTCGTTTCAATCTTGCTTAGTCAAGTGATAACATATGTCGATTTATTTTGATGAAAATTTATTCTTAATTTAGAGAACTGTTTTCAATAAAAATTACCATTTTGTTATTAATTATAAATTTGGTTTTATATTATAGGTTAACATTAATAAATGTAAATTTGCTGTAAGATTTATTGTAAAGATTGATTAATATTTTGCACATATATACTAGATAGTCAAAATATTAATACAGAAATATATTTATACACTTTTTTTTTCGTTTGATTTTTGTAAAATTATCTGGGTTAATATAATTGTAATATTAAAAAAAATACATTTAAAATAAAATTCACAATGTTTTATTAATTATCAAAATGTACGTTCCAGAAGAAATCATCTTATAAGGGAGATTTAGAATAAAAATATATGTCCACAGAAAGGGTGAGAGCGTAAGAAAAGAGATCCAAGATAACAGTATTGTACATCAATTTGTATATGGATAATTGTGTGAAAGAACTGGAATGTATGAATGTAGAAATAAAAATGGGTGATTTGATCGTTGTGCCGTATATTGTACATACTAATAGCGAATAATGAACAAGAATTACAGAGTCTAGAAAGCAAGACACCGTGCAAAATACATGTAGGTAACAAATGTTTGGAACAAATAGATGAGTTTGTGTATTTGGGAAGTATATTCGTTAGAAACAGAAAGGCCGAGAAAGATATCGATAGGAGGGTGACTGTAGGGAATAAAGTGAATGGCGCTTTGAATGGAATTATATCTAACGGGAATTTGTCAAAAGAGGCAAGACTAGTGGTGCACAATGGAGTACTAGTATCGTACCTGATGTATGGAAGTGAGGCCTGGAGCTGGCAGAAGATCACTTGCAAATCTATTTACGACAAAGTTAAGAATGAAGAAATAAGGAAAGAATGTGAAGCTGATTTTAGTATAGCGAGTAAGATTGAGAAAGGATCACTCAGGTGGTTTGGTCGTGTGGAACGGATGAATGAGTAGAGAATGGTAAGAAAGATATATGATGCAAGTGTTGATCGCATCAGAAATAAAAGACATCCGCGGAAGACTGCACGATCAGGTAAACCAAATAATGGAGGATGGTTCTGTTAGAAGCCTGAACAATCAACGAGCTTGAATGAGAAGATGTATGAATGTGGATGAGGCGAGAATTATGTGTCAGGATAGAGGAGTGTTGTGCTCTATCCTCTCTGCCTACCCCCACGGTAAATGGCATGATGGTAAGTAATTAAGTACAAAGGTATGATGCTTAATGTGAATTTTAGCTCACATATTACTATACAGTTCTGTCAAGCAGGAGTGAAACCTGAATGACTGGAAACAGAAGTGTAATCAAAGAGAGAGAAATAGGTAGGAAACATTTGAGGTACAAAGTTACAAATAAAAAAATGAATTTTAACCACAAAGTTAATTATGCTTATTTCAAAAGTAAAATATGCATTGACTATAGCGAGAACTGTCACTTGTGAGTGGGGGGAGGCGAGCTTTATAAGGTGCTGCATTAGCAGAGAGAACTCTCATCTCAGCTCCTTCCAAGTATAATTAGTGTATGTTAACCTCTGTGCTCATATGTTTGAATAAACAGATAATTGTTACCTGGGACACTGAGTTTATCTTACCTATAATCCGGATACGAGATAGCAAGACAGGCAACAGAGGATTGAACACCATAGTAAGTGAGTGGTAAAAGCGCAGCTTATCACATATATAGAGGTTTGAAAGGGTATAACCCTCATTTAAGTCGCAGAGTGGCCTATTATCTGCAAAGTGATCAAATATTGATACATGGGATTGATCAAATATTGCTACAACAAAACTTCATATTTTTATTTACTAAAAAAAAAAAAACATTAATATCATTATAATTATATTGTGCCATGTGTCCCTGCTCATTAAATTAATCCAATACAAAAAAAAATTATGTATGTAACTGAAAATATGAAATTTTTCACTTGGGCCACTTTGCCACTGTGCGACTTATTTATACATAATTTAATAAGTATATACTTTGATTTTAAATATCTTGTTTATAATTACTCCCATATTAAGAAACAGAAAGTAAAATAAATGGCTATGGCGTCTCCTATCGGTTTACTCAAAGGTATTTGAGATTCCGTAAAAACAAAATAGATGGCTTTCAAATATTGAAACAATAAATGTATTAATTTGAAAATAGTAACATATAGATTCGAACATTTGCCGTCAATCCACTGCGTTGGTATAGCATAATTGGATGATGCACGTCCCCCGGATTGGAAGTGATCCAGGTTCGAATCCCAGTGGCAACAACAATATTTTTCGATAAAATTGATTTTATGTGTATATCTTTCTAATGAATACATTTAATTAGCATTTAAAATATCACAGATCTATGTTCTGAATAATTAAAACTTCACAATAAGAATGTGTTCTCATTAAGTTGTGTCAATGTGTCCAAAATTTAATAAAAATGAATTGCTAATTCTAGTGTCTCCTAAACCTAACATATAGGTTCAAAAATTTGTCGTCAATCCACTGTGTTGGTATAGCATAATTGGATAATGCGCGTTTCCCGGATTGGAAGTGATCCAGGTTCAAATCCCGGTAGCAACAACAATATTTTTCGATATAATTAATTTTATACGAAATTGATACATTTAATTTGTATTTATTATTAAATGTTAATTATTGGGATATTTGCAAATCAGATTATTAAGAGTATAGAGGAATAAGACAAAATCATTTTATTTAAACTGGAATTATTACAGTTTACACTATGTATCTTCATGCGTTGCTATTATTTTGTGGCACATTTTAAAATTAATTTGTGTTAGATGGTACATGTAAAAGGTATAAGCTGTGTAGCGTGGGTAATTCAAGTGTATGGGTAACTCGTATAAATTATGACATTAATTTAGATTTATGTCTTGAATATAAATAACTAGATGTCAGAATTTTTCACTTTTTCAAGGGCTATAATACTCTTACATCAATGACACACCACTATGTATTGTTATAAATATTATGTATTAATATGTTAATACATGTTAAAAGCCCAAGCTGTGTATATATCTACTGATAAATAAATACTGATTCTCCTTGTGATCTTGTTAATATTACAAAACTACTAACATTTATAGGAAAGCAACCCGCATTGGGGAAGAATACAAGAGTATATTTCTTATCTATGAGTACAAGAATCTCAGGTCTATCCTTTTCTTATTGAATTTTAAGTGTACAATATTGTCTATAAGACAATTGGAAATTACCATTTATAGCTGTTATACACTGTAAATTTTCAAAACAAATTCAATTTCCATTCTTGAATGTAAAGAAATGTCAGATTTTCTCCCATGAAAATCTGTTTTTTCCTTGAAAATTTGAATTCTCGCCACCATTTGCCCTGGGTCACGTAGTCTCTAGTACAATAGTACAAATCATGACGGCATGCAGATCTACTATGCGGTGCGCTCATAGACGCGGTTCATTTGTATTGTACATAGATAAGAAATGGTATTCTATTATGTCTATGATTGTCAACAATTCAACAAGTCAAGAGAGTTCAACAATATCTATATCTATGTCGAATGTCAACAAACAACATCAGCACGTTGCGGACATGAGCCAGGAGCTGTCAGTTTACATCAAGATGGCTGATTGAAGTAAGTGAGGGGGAGTATAATATTTTCGTGCTAATTTTCAAAATAATGGAAAATCTTTGTGAAAAATGTTTTAATATTGAATCTAACTCTACCGAAGTTTCATTCGTGTGTTATGAAAAGTGTTTTAGACGTTGGAATACCATCAAAATTACAAAATTCTACGAAAACGTTACGGCTGGTCGGTTTCTCGAGAATTGCTTCACCAACAGAACGATTTTGGGTTTAAAGAAATCTCATACGTTTATAAAAATAAATACTTCGTTAATGAGATTTCGTGGTCCGTGAGCTCAAAGGTCGTTTGCTTCCAAACATGACAAAATCTGAAGTGAACACTACACCAATCAACATTGACGAACTCAGCAAGAACATTAATTTAACATATCTCACAGGTCAAGAACGACATCCCAAGCGATCTGATATTTAACATGGACATTGATAAGGCCCCTGTCTATTTCACACCCGATACTTTTCAGCTGCGAAAAGAATTACGCCTGAAGAAGGCTAAGAAGCTCAGAAAAGCTATAAAAAAATGGAACAGCCGCGTGAAAAAAGATCCAAGCCACATTAAGTTCAGAGACGGAGTAGAAAAGTGTGTTAATTTCTTATCCAGCTTCCCACAAGGCAATAAAATGACAAATATGAACACTCTTACCATGTTTTCAAGTACAGAATCTGAGGAGGGCCTAGGATTCGAAGAGGCGAAGGACGCATGTCTAAGTTCGACCACAGAAAGCGAAGGCGAGGATTCTTTTGCAATTGTATTTTCCGATACAAAAAGAAAACAACTACATAAAGTAAAGCAGACCAAAGAAATTAAAAAGAAAAGAGCATGTTCGTCTCGGATGTCTACATTACCGTACGAGAGCGATTCTGATTCCTCGTTTGATGTCTGTTTTGAAAAGGATGGAGATGATTCAAATGACTCTTTTGACAATAATGACGATTTATCCGATTCAGATTCCCTTACACTGAATAGTAATAAAGAAACAAAAGCGACATTTTCAGGATACAATGTAACAAAGATAAATGATGGTTGGCCAACAGACTGCGTTGATATGGAGAGTGTAGATGTTTGCGATGGCGTCGGTTTTAGTGGACCCAAGAGACCCAGAAAAAAGGTCAGTTCTATTCCAAATTATAGATAATTCTACTTCTTTTGTATATTGTTGCAATGTTTTTAATGTTAGAGATATTAAGTTGTATTGGTTTAGTGGTTACAATACCCGCCTAGTGATCTAGTGGTCGAGGGTTCGAGCCTCGTTTTAGGAAGCCATCAAGTTGTCCTATTTTCATAGTACAACCATTTAGCTTAGTTTGAAAATAGTAAGAATATTGATGTGACATCCATGGACGCATCTCTATTTAAAATAAAAAAGTGGTTATTTGTTTACAATGTGATGAGGTATTGGCATACAGGGGTTGCAATCTATCATTTCTGCTGTGTCAACAGTTTTCAGGAAATCAGTTTTATTAAATTACTAAAATCTGCTTTTATTTTTATTGTGAATTTTGAAGAATGAGAATATTTTGTAAATATAAATTAGTCTAATTGACTTTGAGCCTACCTTATCTATTTGGTAATGTATTCCACTGATAATGGAAATGCTTCAAGAGTCATTCTCAGTATTTTGTTTATTATTGTTGACTCACAAAGCATACATAGTATTATAGTCATCCCAACGATAGCTAAGGTATAATTCTTTAAAGTATTCAACATTGTTTATTGTAGTCATCAAAAAATGCATTAATTTAAATAAACATAGTAAATGTATAATTTAAAAAGTGTTATTGATAAAATAACACATTTTTAAATGATAAAGTGTTTAAAATTATATTTTAAGCCTATTCAGGTTTAATAAAATATGTCATTTTTTACTTAACTTAGTTGTGGAAGTTTTTTCTCATTTTCAACATCAGCATTCTAAGCATTCAGAAGCTAATCTTAAGGGTTGATATCAGTAAAATGTGACTTTGATACAGCCTTAATTTACATACTACTATTAATATTCGATGGCTTCAAGGCCTTTTGAGAGCCTGATCTACGAATTGGCGCCAGGCGTCACTGTCTTAGGCCATCTCAATCTAGGTCGTCAAATTCTTCAATGAATACGGCTCACAGAACGTTCTGTATTCATGCACTTGTGCATGCTGATATTTTATCACATCAACTAAATCAAGGTTTTGCTAAAGTTCTTTTAACCCTGAATTGTTGTGAATGCCACTGATTATCTCTCATCGGCCCATATATTTTTTGTTCATTTAGTTTTTCTAAACCTTTTGTAAGAGCCTCCAAATCTCATGTGCGTATGTGACACCTTTGTTTGTACTTAAATATTTTTTGTATTAATTGATAAATCATTATACAATGCCTTAATTGATGTAATCTATTCTTGCTCAATTAGTATTTGATGCTGATAAACTGGTTCCATGTCTTTCAAGGCCAAATATTCATTACATTGTCGTGCCAACATTTTATTTGTATTCTAACTACATATATTTCAATCAATTGGTTAATAGCCAACACCAATTATCAAATTTTGTTTATTTAAAAAAAATTCCAGGTCTGGTTTGACTCTGGGGCTCCGAAGGTGCATACGATTGTGGCTTGGGCATATGCATACCGCCAAGCTCGAATCGGTCCTTGGGAGATGTGCGCCCGGGACGGAGAGCGTTTCCGTAAGAGAATCAAAGACACCTCTGGCTGCTTGGATTGGATATTTGGGAGCGAGCACCGCTCCAAGATATTCTTCCAGCGGTTTAAACCACTGCTAATGGAACAAACCGAAGATAAGACACCGGGATTTGAAGATGAAGTTGATATGTAAGAATATTGCCGTGAAACCGAAATCTTGAAACTTAAAGATCAACGACTAGTATTAAAAAACCATTTGATGATAGAGAAATTTTAAAACAATCAACAAAAGGATCAGAAACTCAATTGTATAATTTTGCTGCTTTTCTTTTTAACTATACATAGAAGGATTCTCGCCAATATAAAAAAAATAATATTTCTACATATGGTTAACAGAGATATATGTCGACGAAATCCGAATTTATTTTAGATTTATCTGCGCTGCTATGATACTCACTTAAAACCTGAAATTAATGAAAGTCTTTTCTGTGGCTTTTAGTTTCATTTTGACACGATTTTATAAATTTAGACTGTTTTTTTTGACACAAATTTACTTGTTTAGATTGTTTTCGATGAATTTTAGTGTCGCCACTATTTGTGACATATTTTTTTTGAGATTCGTAGCAAACAACTTTACGAAATTTGTCGCCGTTTATACGCTTATTTCTTTTGTAGTCTTGCCGAGACGACAACTTGTACGGGTAACTTGTAAATAATAAATAATATGCCATTTTTATATTTCAAGACTGATATTTCTTACTTTAGTTTCATGTGATTTATTTTTACGTGTACTAAATTAGTAATTAGTAAAAATAGAGATTTAAAAATTTTATACAGCACAAATCACACAGCTCAAAATAGTGAAAATTGTTCAAATTTATAATGGTTTAAGTTATGTTTATATTTAGAATTATTTAATTTTACTATTAAATGTTGTTAATATTTTATAAAATATTTGTGAGTCATTTAATTTTGAACTCCACACAACTTAATTCAACATGCAAACACTTATTAAAAGAGTTTCAATTAAAGAAAAATGGACTTTTTTGTCTGACTTTTGGTATTACATAATGATACATTTTCTTATTAAAGTTAAAATGGAATTTATTTATGGATACTACGGTATGAACCTTTTAAGTCCAAATAAAATGGTGTTCAAAACATTTTTAAAAGTACATTGAAGAGATGCAGTACATCGAAACTTCATGACTCATGTATATTGTGCACCAGAGCTGTGGAAGTGATTGTTGAATTTGGAGTCCTCTTAAAAGTTAAATTAATATTGCCGCTAGGCCTTAACCCATGTTAAGAATCGTATACAGTAAAACACCGTTAATTTGGAAAAAGTAAATCGAACTCCTCCAGACCCATTGTCAATAATTATAAAAATTGTAATGCGCCGTTTTTTGCTTAATTATATGTTTTCGAGACATTTTCTTGAAGTATGTACATTTTTTTCATGTAATTAAAATTCCTCTTTATGTTTTTAAATTAATTTATTATTGCATCGTGTTGGATAATTAAAATTGTTCTTTTTTGGTCTTTTAATTTTTGTGTTAACGAGGTTTTACTGGATATCATTGTTTCTTGCCAGTCAGTATTTGTTAGTAGTTAGATTGATTTTTAAAATATGTGTGTATATTCCGTAGAACAGCTTACATTAGTTCCTGTTTATAATCTTATTTTGATCAAGTCCATCAAGATATATTAAAAAAATACTCCAAATAATACATACATTGTAGATGATGTTGAAATTTTAATATCATTTTATTTTTCATTTTATTAATCTTTTATTCAAACAAAATGGGTTTGAAATGTCTTAAGCCAATGGCGGATTCTGTGGTTTGATTTTTTTCTTATAGAAATCACAGTAAAGGCAACATTTCTGTTATTAAGTATTAAGGTGATTTTTATTAACATTTTAAGTGGTGCATTTAATTTAAACTATTTTAATTTGAACTATTTAAATTATTCTAAAAAGTTTTATTGACTTACGTAATTTTACAATTTGGCGCTCTACATGACTCGGTACCTCCAAGCGCACGCTTGGGTTTGCAACATAATGCATTATGGTTTAATTTAGAATAGATGAATCCAAAGTTTCCCAAACGTATCAGCCTCTGAAATGCAATTTGGTTGTCTTTGTATGTTTCTCCCTTCAACCTATTTGAATTTTAGTTATTTTGTTCCGAAGACTACTCCTGCTACCACAGTTATAACATTTTTCAATGTTAGCGCACTAGGGTCTCAATTTCTGTCAACGTTATGTTACAGGACAGTATGACGCGCATCAAAGCAATGCAAAATGCATGACATTTTTCCATAATATTCCATAGAAATACACGAGACGTGTTCCGCAATCACCGTGAACACTTTATCAAACACTTATAAAATCTCATAATGTATTAAAACGCAGTTAAAAAATTAAATTTTTATTTAAAGATATGAAACATTACTTAATAAATATATATTTTTTTAAATAACAAACTATAAACTCTCAAGTATAAATTATAAATTCTAACAATAATATTTATTGGACGCGCTTTTATCTTTAATCGCATAAAGATCTTTGACTTTAGAAACTTTAAAAACATAACTTACTTTATTTTATTAAAATTAAATAATAATAACAAATTTTATATTCACATCTTTCCAGTTTCACTGCTAAGTAAAAACTACCATTATCATGCAGTTAATTTAATGTTGCAATAATGCAGTGAATTGCAACCAGCAATATTGTTAAACACATAAAAGATGTTTGTCACATAGGTCTGGAGATCCGATTGCACGTGTAAGGCAAGGGAATACCACATTTATTTAATGTGTAAGGACCCGTATTGCATCATTCCGATACAGACTAGATTTTCATTGTTATCTTTTTGATTCAATTCAAATCGAGACCCTAGTGTATTAAAAATGTATAAATTACCAATTCACATTATTGTAGCAGCCGGCTTCTTCAAAACTGCTTTGCCAGTCTTTTCCCAGACATCGAGCTTTATTAAACAGATTTTTTATCAAAATAATATGAAGGGTTATATAAATCTCCGAATTGTAAATTTTCTAGGCTTTGGGCTTTATTGAGCTTTAAGCTTGGGAAATGTTGGATTAAAAAAAACTTTAATGTAAAGATGACTTAAAAATTTACTAATCAATACAAAAATTAGTTGTATGTCAAGACTGAAATTATCATTTATTTATCATATCTTAAATATTAATATGTATTAAATAATACTTGAAAAAATGTTCCTATCGTGTTGAATTTTGTGAATATATTTATGTAAAAATATTTGTTTTAAATGGATTACGAATTATGTTTGGTGTAGTTTTTCATTAATATGAATATGACGGGTGTAGTCAGTGATAGATGAATCTTTTAAATATGTATAGCATCAAATCGATGATGACGAGTTTCAAAAGATGAATTATTTTACAGTTACCATTTGCGTAATTTGATGTTTTGACTATTTTAATATTGGCGTATGCCGTGAACAGAGTAATGTTTTCTTTGCGATGGCTATTTTGCTAAGTATCTTTGACTTGTTTAGTCTGGTATTTTCGGTGACAAAAATTTAATGTTGCCGATGGAGGTTTCTTTCTGTATACTTTTAAATTTATTCCTAATATGTTTATTTTTGTGTTATTATAAATTTGGGTTTATGTATTTAATAATATTATACTCAGTTATCTGCGGGGATGTTGAGTTTTCTATTTTAGTTTAGTTTAATATTATATACATAATAGAATGATTTAAAATGTGTTCATTTATTTACAAGAGATATGACAAAAATACATACCAATTAGAGTATTTTTATCAACTATTTTATATTGTTAAATGTAAGTTTTATGTTGAAAAATTAAGAATATTTCCCAATTACACTGTCGGTCATGTATCTGGATTCTCCGTGTTCATCTTTAAAATCTTAGTTTAGTAACAGTTATTTAAACCGTTAATGTAACAGTTATAGTGTTAGATTGTAACGATGATTGGTAACTGATTATTCCGACTAGAAACTGAATCTCCAACATAACCAATTTAACAATCCCAGTTACCAAATCATAGTTGCAATCGAACACAATCACAGTCACAATTACGGTTTATCATCACTATCATAGTTTAGTATTTCTCGATTAATCTGTTATTATCACAAATAATATGGTCTTAGTTTATAATTATGTCATAACAATATTGGTGAAGGTGTTTGCCCTCTGATTTAAGATAATACATATGTAATAATTATAATTGTTTAAATATATATGGCCACAGTGTAGGTAATCAAAATATTATTAATAAAATGTAAAATTTTATTCTTTACGATTTACAAAACCACTTGTTTTATTCACATTCAGTGGTAATGTGCCGAA
This sequence comes from Eubasilissa regina, assembly GCA_022840565.1. Lineage (NCBI taxonomy): Eukaryota > Metazoa > Arthropoda > Insecta > Trichoptera > Phryganeidae > Eubasilissa > Eubasilissa regina. The sequence goes on along the minus strand of JAINEB010000029.1, from coordinate 19,748,484 downwards.
TTCATGTTTCTTAAATATACATACATGTTTACGAAATGTGCACATTGTTTTATTTATTTGATTCCCTTGAAGGGTGTACGGGATGGTAAATACAAATAATATATCTGTAATGGATTTACAGAAAGGTTGTTCATTTCAAATGCAGATATTTGTTGGAAGGGAACCTGAACTTACCAATTTTATTGCCATTAGTATATATACTCAAGTTTAAAGCGATCTGTGTATGTATAAGTGGACATCATTTTTTTTAGGGTTTCAAAGCCCCAGAAGTTGACGGTGCGGGAAGTGCGAGGCATAATTAAAAAATAAACACGAGATAGCTAAAAAAATAATTTAATTATGTTTTTCATTCTATTATTCTATTATTTTAGATATATATATTTAAAACATAATAATTTTCCATTATGAGTTTATTTTATTTTTGGCCATTGCGATAATGACCGCTTTATTTTTTGCTAGTCATGAATTTTTTTTATTTGACATCGAGCTTAAATTTTTGCATTCTCAATATGCTAATATTTGAGCATCATGATTAGAGATTCCAACTATTCGACATCATCAACTATTCAAATATCAAATAGTCAACTAAAAACATTCTAAAATATGACAACAGTATGAAATTAATTTAGAATATTTCAAATAAATCGTATTATACGTAAATTCTTTAAAATGTATAAGAAAACAAGGTAATTTAGCATAAACTGTTTATTTATTATTAAGGAAAACACATTCTTATTGTGAAGTTGTAATTATTCAGAACAGACGGTCTGTGATATTTTAAATACTAAATTAATGTATTAATTATAAATATATACATATAAAATCAATTTTGTCGAAAAATATTGTTTTTGTGTCACCGGGATATGAACCTGGATCTCTATTTCCAATCCGGGGAAGTCCCGGTGACGCAAAAACAATATTTTTCTACAAAATTGATTTTATATGTATATATTTATAATTAATACATTAATTTAGTATTTGTTTATTTATTGTAGTTTTAATTATTATTTTTTTTAAATAACGCATTGAACGTTTTGTATTTTTAATTTGTTTTATCTTTTATGTTGGCTTAACTTTTAAAAGTGTTTTAAATAGTGGGTCTAAAGTTTCTGTCCTTTTTTTTGAAATTGTCCAAATATCTAAAATCTATTTTTAGAAAATATTTGTAGTTTCTACGAGGGATAAAATGGTGCTTCTTAATTCAGTCTGTCAGACGTCGAACAAGCAACAGGTACTCTTCGAATAAGCAGCAGGTATCTCTTCCACGTCCTAATCAGAATCCTGAGAATTGTTTAATATCCCATCCTTAGAAATGAGTATGAATACTATCCGAATAGTTGCACAAATGTTTGAGTATCGGATAGTAGAAAAAGGCTGAATATATTTAAATATTCAGGTTGGAATCTAATCATGATCTTGCTTCGACAATACAAACTGCTTACCTCCAGTCTTTGCGGTCCTGGGGCTCATTTAGTGCAACATGTAGCAAGTGTGTTATATTCCGACTACCTACCTTATACTTCTTACTTCATTCTATCACTTATATTACCATTACTACCTGCTAACTTTATGGTTTATCAAAGTAGATGCAATTTATACAAATTAAATTCATACCTACATATTATAATTGAATTCGTTTCTGTTTTCACATTGAGTAACATGTCAGGCCAACGAACTCGGTTACTTGGAAGCCCATTTGAGATACCAAGGGTCGGTGTTTAAGTTAATCGACCGGTTCAATGAACCCATCAAAACTGTTGGGACTAAAATCTTCCCTTAAAATAAAAAATGTTTATATTAACCAAGAACAAAGGATTATAGATATAAAAAGGCCCGAAGCCATAGCTAGCAAATCATTGTGTTTTGGGTGTCGGTCATGGGAAGTTCTTCTTAAATAAATTCATTATTTTCTCTTGCATAGTGTACAAAGGATGCTGTTACACACAAACAAAAGCGGTCGCCCAGTCACGCCGCCGCTAGGGAACACCCAGATGTCGCCGAAAGCATTGAAAAGTGCGGGCTAGTCCGAGTGCTCCAATTTTGCCGGCGGTAGTACTCCGATTTGCTATATTCGTACAGATGCGAAGGGTGCAGGAGAGAAGTAAAAGGCAGAGAGATATTGCTCCGGAAGGCCGCTGACGAGAACTGACTCGATTTTTTTTTCTTCCAATTCCTTAGAGTCTACGATACTCTGAGAACTCTACATGCGGCTAGACTGCCAAATCTACTGCTACAAGTGCATCAGCGCTAATTGTTTTGACACTTTTACTAACTACTTATTGTAATAAACATCATATGTGTTTTATATTAATACATGAATTGGAAGGGTAAAAAATTCTGATAAAAAACCCTCTAAACAATTTACTGGAAGTTAAATGCTTCAAATTAATTAGGCGCGACACTTTCTGTACAGTGCCGCCTTATTCTATCATCATTCTTATAGGTAACTAAAATAAATTACAACTACACTTAAGAATATTGTTTTATTGTTTACAAAGTCATGGATTGGAGAGTTCAGTCGACGCTGTCCGCTTCTGTGTGCGTCTCAGTCCGGAGGATCGAGCGCGTTGGTTCGCTTCAGGAAATAGTGCCTGGGCAATCTATGTTTGTATCTGAAAGGCATTAAACTGATGTTGTGCTCGTACGAGCCGAGAGCTCGGATGAGAGGATTATCTTGGGAAGGATGGGAGCAGGATTTGTGGAAGCTTGCCGATATTTTATCAAAGAATTAAGAACTGACTCGACCGCAGTACCCCCCCTATTTATTTCATGTATCAACCAGACATGGCCAGCAGTGGTGGGGGGGGCTCACAACCCCCACCACTTGACCGCCGTGACGCGACCGCTGCCATGCGGCGGTCCGTCGAACTACAATATCCGGAGCCCGACAACGCACGATCTTAATACCGTGCCAGAGTCGGGCTCCAGACATAATATAAATAAAATGCAAAATAGTTGTGGACTATCGCGAGCAACAAACAAATACCAATAATACATAGCTCGCGATATCCACAACATAATTAAGGCATTTATTAAACAATAACAATTAACACGGAATAAACAGGGGGTGGGGGGTGATCACCCATAATTTACACAATTATTTTCAATGGATGATCACTCCATACAAAACAATACAAGTGTGTGTGGATATCGCGAGCATTAAACATTAATTACCAAGCTAGCTCGCGATATCCACAACAAAGGGTTACAAATGTGGGCGACCGTCCGAAATTTAAATTCACAAAACAATCACATTCGGTGGACGATCGCCCCATACAAAATACAATGGGCGGCCCCACCATGTGCCCCCTGCGGGCCCATGGTGAGCGACAAACCGCCACCGCGAGTTGGTACGTGGTGGTGGCCCCTTGCGGAGCCCGCCACTGACGCTCAGCGCCCATCGGCCCGCTTGGTGCCACTGGACCGAATAAGAAAAGGCCCTTTTCAAGGCCGCTGAACCGTAACGATCGGAGAATTCGTCCAGTGGAATTCCAAATACATATCCAAGCGGGCAACAAAAAATTATACCCAACATCCGGTAACCGGGTGCGGCATGAAAAGAAGAAAAAGATCATCATCCACGTCCATCCCTCATGACTGAGGATGGCAATCTCTGTGAATTCTCGCCTTCAAGTTTTCTCGACATCGTGCAGATCTTAGGGATGTCACCAGAGAAGTGCCTGTCATCATTTCCACTTTGTCAGTCCAATGTAGAAAGGACATATCAAATGTTGCTTGGTGATTGGAAATTGGACTTTAAGACAATATTTTGAGAGAATTAGACGCACATTAATTTGAATGACTTTTGTTAAATTCTCAATTTTTTATGGAGTCGCCTGGCATTGTTAAGTAAATAAAATTCTTTTGTAAGATGATGGCTGGTGGCACCATCTTAGCTGAGCTCTTCGTATCCATTCTTTTTAAGTATGTGTATCTATTTACGTTTGTTTCTATAATATTGATATTTAAAATTATTTTTTACAATTATTTCTTATTACACTAAATAAAAAATAAATTATAATAATATAAAATTGCTCAGAGGTAAAAACAGAGCCCGTAGTTTTTAAATGTCTCTACAGCATTGTGAATTGTTAGTGTGTGAAGCAAATTTCCCATTTTGTGGTACCCTGCAGGTACTCCACAATTTCATTCGAATATATTGCATCATGGTGGCTGGTTAACAAATTTTGCAGAGATATTTACAAGGTCAATTTTTCAGAAAAGTTAGATCAAAATCTGATATGAACTACGGGAGTTATCGTGTATACAAAATTCGTTATTAGTATCCCATTTTTAATGGAGGATTGTTTTGGGATCTCTTAGTCATGATCGAAGTGTATTGAAATTTTCCATAAGTTGCGTTGTGGGACCCTCTGCAATATGAGTATGACGTATGTATGAGGCGGACAGTCAATGCCATCTGTGCCCCTCCAGTCGAAGCTACATCTTCGCCGTTCTGTCGGCAGAGGTTGCGTCACCATTGCGACAAACCATCGTCGATCGTCGATCCTCAGACAATGATAATCATACCACTAAAGGCAGAATTTCCATCAATATCTATTTAAAACTGTATTGATAATTTTACTAATTTATTTTACTATTTGAAGACATTCTATTATTCTACCGCATTAACAAATTAATGTATTTATGTTTTGTTTTATAATCATAGGAAGTGTCAAGTATCTCGCGGGTACCTACACAATACTGCTTACCGTAGAGATGGAGTGGTATTTAATATAAAGTATGTTTTCAAGGCCTCTTCAATATTATCACATTAATTTTCATTGAAAATATGCGGAGTCTATAATGATCACCAGTGCCGGCCCGAGTCTGACTTAACAGAGGAAGCTCGTGGCATTTGGCTCATTGCAAATGTAGTTCGGAAATTTGAAAACAAATGTAACAAAAAAACCTATATTTCTATTTTAATTTTATCCATTTATTTGGGGTCGACTCTCCTCCTACGAAAGCATCAGGATTCTCTGTCCTGGATAGTCTTCTGACTAACACAGCTGTTCTTCAGTCTCCACCGAGGCGGGGATCGTTGCGGTCAAGTTTCCACCGGAATGAAAATACTCGCGATGAAGTCTCTCAACATCTGTATCAGGACAGGTCTAGTAAAAAAATGGTTCAATTTGGACTATATGGGTTTGATTTGGAGACAATTTCGCGTATAACTAAATTACTGCACGTGTTCTTCTGTGTACAGTTTTCTGGATTAATCTACATGGCAGATTAGCCCAGAAAACTATGCACGGAAGATTCTGAACGGCCGTGAAAACCTAAGAACATTTTTTACTGCACGCGGTTTGAGATCATTTTTCACCTTACAAATTTGAACTTTACTTTAATTTTAACTAAGTTAGATCAGATAGTCGACTATGCTGCCAGAGCTCCAACTGTTTCTCATCAGTCTCGCAGTACGTGTCCGAAGCGGTCACCATTCCTCCGCATTTAACCTTTAACAAGTAGCGATCGCCGGCCATTACATATTATTAAGTAAATCAATTCGTCTCCATTGGCCAATACTTGAGTTTCAATTGCAATTTGAATCTTGTAAGCATTATTATTGATTGTCATCCATTTTGTTAGGTTATTATTGATCGAGTGGGTGTTGCCATTGTAAAATTCCATTGCATTGAGTGATCTAATAACACCATCATTTGATTCATTTTGACGCCTGACGCGTTTAGAATTTGTAATCTCTGTTCGCACTTCATACGTGCTTGTGGTCTAGTGGTTACGATACTCGCCTAGTGATCTAGTGATCGGAGGTTCGAGCCTCGTTCCAGGAGGCCATATATTTTCATAGTACAAGCGTTTAGTTTAGTTTGAAAATATTAAGAATATTGACGTGATACGTATTCACGTACGCAACGCATCTCAGGGGGTCTCATGCAGACTTGTGCCCTGCGCGTTTCTTACATAAATTTATTTATTTAATAAATTTACGTCAACACCCTTGTGGGCTTTTACATATAATAATAATTTATTTTATTTAAATATAACAAAACTACACCCTTAGAAGAGTCAAAAACTCACCCTGGTTTGTTAGAAATACAATAATTCACAGAGATTCAAGCATACCCTCACTCAAACGGCAATAAATTAATTTCCATCTCAAACCCTTCCATAAACTCCCTCGGCCTATATGATCCTTCACCCGATCCCCATCATCTCCGTCCCATTTCACTTCTTTACCCTGTTCTTGATCCTATTGAACAAAATTTACAAAAAGATTATATAAAAACATTCATTAAAAATATAAAAATTTGTAAAAAATTCAACAAAATCAAACAAAAAAAAGAATTAACAAAATATAAAATGAAATAAAAAGCTATTATATAAAAAAACTTGACCCATTTTTGCTACTACTTTATACAATTATATACAAAGTTTAAATTACCTGATATTAAAAAAAAACAATTTCACTATGTTCCCCGAATAGGGTCCCCCAAAAATCTTACGCCATTGTTGTTACCTCACATGTCGGAGACAAGAGAGCTCAGCCCTTACCCCTCCCCACTTTAACAACGTATCAGAGATTTAAATGTAACAGTACAGTTTGAATATAACAGTTTAAACATGACATAATTAAAAAAAAACTAAGTATAATTCAAGTACAAATATTTTTTCAATTCAGGTATGAAAAATGTCAACGAAATTTGTCTTGTTACCAAGCCGATTTTGGTTTCCATGGTGACGAGGTGGACATGGAGTAGAAGTTGTAATGAAGTATAATTTTTGTTATGCAGTCAATTAGAGAATATAATTTAAATATGATTTAAAACGAATAAGTTCACTAACTTACGAAAGAAAAATATAAGTAAATCCTAATTTAATAAATTAATGCCCGAGTGTTTGTACGTATGTGTGTCTGTCAGTGGTAGCGCGAAGTGGGAAGAGATAGGAGTGTGTGTGCGCGGAGAATGACTAATAAGGGATCCGCGCCTGTCAGAGCGCTCTCTTACTGCTCCGACGTGAATACCTAAACTTGTATCATATATTATTGTATCTCGTGAATTTAATAAACTGTTAATTGTTACATCACAAAGAGTTTAACTGTCGACCTACCACTACTAGTATACTAATATTTAATTAAATACTATACTATATATTTGTCAGGAGACAAACCCGAGAACCAGAGAACAAAGAAGATCACAGCTGGCCCTACCGGTTTGAGGTTTGTCAGGAGACAAAATGCTCTACCACCGGTCAGGCTAAGGTTTAAAAAGTAAACTTTTTTTTATTTTTTATTATATTACAAAATTTTCGTTTTCAGCACCCAATATATTAAAATATAAGTGCGAAAATGGCGTCTAACCCCCTTTCCATCTGACTTTTCGTATGGGATAAAAATAATTTTGTTATAAAAATTCATTATATACATCGTATTTCGATATAGCGGCGTTCGTTTTAACGAGGTTTTACATTACATATAGTTTTATGCTTTATCTGTCACTTTACTGACGAAAAATCTTTGGTAATATAAATTAAATAGCGAGATCATCATTGGACGAACTCTCACTACTAAAATAGCGCGATATTGAATGAATTATTATCGTTATACAGCAACTTTCAAGAGTATCGATGTGACAGATGACTTTTAAAACAGCTGTGAAGAGTCCGCCATTTTTAACTGACGATTGACGATTTTACCATCAGATATCGGAGAGTAAAATGTTTTTTTTTTTACTAAATTACTTTTTTTTATTATAGTAAAAAGTTACCACTGATCACGCAACCGTTCCTTACACTAGAACATGTAAAGTAAGCTTTGTTTACAAGTCCGAGGTAGTTTGAGGGAAGCTGCTGGATGTGAAGACAGATGATAGACTGGGTTCAAGGGTCGGCCGCCTGCAAACGTGGACCTGATCAGTAATGCGAGGAATCTCAAGCTATACAGGGATTTCATCAAAATGTGCACTACGAGATGGGGTATATTAGGCAGATGATGACAAGATCGTGTCGGCGAGAACGCGGACACTTCACTTTTCATAAGTCAAATTCTTAAAACAAACCGAGCCTGTACCGTATATGGCGTGACTCATACATCATTGTGTTTCGTCCTACTCCCTTCATGGGAGAGTGTATTTGATAGTTAGCCCTTTAATGGCTGTCTTGTACCTACCCACTAGTTTTTTTCCTTCCGTACGTAACACTTGACTATCTGTTCGTTTGTAATATTGTTGTATACTTGCATCTAAGAATAAATAAAGATAACACTTAAAAGGGCGCAGGAAGGTCTAAATTAAAATCTCTGTTCGTTTTGCTTATCAAACTAAAATATACATTTCTTACATTACTTTTTGTTTTTCTTCTTTTGTGTTTATTAATTGTAGATTTCGTGTTTCTGTAGGGTTGTGTGTAGAAGATGTTCCCGCCTTCTAGTGCTCCTTCAATTTAATAGATTGAATGGCGGCAGACTGCTTAGCGCCACGGAGTTTATTAATAATGTTTTATCAAATTATCGGTGTAGTAATCTTCAACACAGTGATATTAATTGGTTGCGAAATGATAACGATAGTGGTGTAACGTTAGCCTTCATAAATTCACCTGCTCTGAGACATCTGTTTTGTATAATAGAATATTAGAAAAGTTACAGCTGCTTCCATATACCTGTATGTTGTGTCTTTAACATATTATATTTCGTAGATAGAACAAGGCCAATAACACCGAGAATTTTATTGATGAACTTTGGAGGAAATGTATTGTACGATATCAGTAGGATTAAGAGGGAATCCTAATCTCTGTGTTCGTGAAGGTATGTCTGAATGATAGTGTAGCAGAGTAGCACAGACAGAAATGAAACATGAAGTAAATTTATTTCTTGGACATACATAACATATTAACAATATTTGAGTACATCCAAGAATACACAATTACTGGATTTTTACCTCCAAAGGCATTGTTATTAAACAAATTATAGATATCTAATGAGCTGAGACGAAGCTATTTATATTACATTATATAGGAAAGTATGGATAATTACAGTGCTTACGACCTGTCTTCGGCTGGCTTATGTGTTCACTTTACATAATGTAAGGTTCACCATTCCACCCACATACCAAATAATAATTTGCCGACACATTTATAACGGGTTTACAATTTCGGCAGTATAATTTTCTGTTATACGTATATAACTATTTAATAGTCGAATGAAAAATGAAATCTATATTTTAAAAAAAAAATCTGTTAATACAGAAAAATGTTAATACTGTAGAAAATTCATAAGTCTTATAATGAAGACTTATGAATTTTCTACAGCACCGGTTAATGCGAACCCGGATAATCGAGAGAACTTAATGTTTATACTTTGTTATAGATGTATGAAAAAACGCTACCACTACACATTAGACGGCGATTTTTTGCCACTTTGGTAAGATTTCAATGCATGCTCGCGGCAAACCTATATTTAGTATATATGCGGGAGGAGGGGAGAGGTGCACGCAATCAGGTGGGTATGTAAATTTTATTAATAACATCCGCATCTTAAAATAATCTTATAAAATGTAAATAAGTACCGTTATTAATCGCAGATCAACAATGTAAACATACCTACCTATACAGAAATATTAAAAAACGAGACAGCGCAGTAGAGTGAAATCTTTGTGAACTAAGTCCGGTGGAAGAGGTTAGGCGCCATTTTCACATTTATAGTTTAATATTTTTGTATGCCAAAAACAAGAATTAGAAAGTGGTTGAATGTAATAAAATATTATTTAATTAAATTCAACAATTTTATAAAACAGGCCAGATTGAAATATATTAAAATTGAGATGATTTAAAAAATATATCATACCAGTTAGGTACTTTTAATTTAAATTATTACGATGATAAAAGATAATAAATTAAATTATTGAACATACACGAGAATATAAGAATGAAATTAGAAATGAGAATTGTGCTTGGCCCCGTCAGATTGTGATGGCATGCGATGTCAGATCAACACTTCTCTCAAGGGATCTCTGCCACACGAAGAGATGGGAAAAGGAATGAGGGGATAAGAGAATTTAACCCTTCTAATAATGCAGTCTACCAGTCCGCCATCATAATTAAACCTGTAATATTTCTATAAATACATGCAATATAAAATTCATATTTTAGATAATCGTAAATAAAATATTAGCGCTCAGGAATGACTAGTGAAAAATCGATCATGAAAAGGGATTCGTACAAAAACAATTATTTTTCCATTCAACCCGTTATAAAATTAATACGTTGGTAAAAATACAATTTGTGATATAAAAGACAAAGATCACACACTATTTTCACAGTGAAAAGAACAACAAACCTACAAATATAATTTTCGCTTTCTTACTAATTAAATGAAGAAAGATAAGAAGGAAGGGCATATTGCGTAGGACTCAATGAATGCTCTAAATTATGTTATTAATCATTTTTTCAATATGAAATGCTCAATATCTAGAGTAAATTCGTGCCATTAAGCCATTTACGCTAATAAAAACATTTTTTCTAACTGTTACTTACGGTAACACGAGTTGACAGCGTGGCATTTTATATCATGGTATGGTAAAGGTTAAAAGAGTATAGTATGACTCATACCTATATTAATTATTGCTACAAAGTGATCCAAAAATTAAGTCCACTTTAAAATTGTTCTTCATCTTCACCTATTATATAGTAATAAATGTAATTCTATCTACTACTAGTAATTCTAATTGTTTGTAAACTATACCCGTCTCTACACAGAATTTCTCTAGTGACACGGGTAAAGTCCAAACAGATTTTTACATTGTATTATATAGTAAAAAATAAAATAATATAAATAAATAAACCCCATTGATCGCGGTCCCGGCGAGTGCGGTTTCGTTATATCGCGATCTTTTTGTATTTTTTTTTGTCTCAGCACTTGTCTGACTTTGACATATGCGTGCTATCTTTCTTTCTCGCTTACTTACATCGTATACATGTGCATATACGTAAAACTACGAGCGTGAGTGAGACAAGAACGCCGGTACGTCGTTGCCTGGTACGGTTGAGTATCCTTCAGTGTAATCTTAGCGGAAGTGTCAAACGCACACTAATAAAATTGACTACTCATATATTTTTTATCCCTTCGTAATTTTTAAAATGTGAAAAATCGGTCGGCTGCAGGAAATGAACTGCCATACAACGTTCCAAGAAAATGACGTCTCGGAACCTATTCCCGCGCCTGTCAAAATCATAGAAAATGTCCTTTCTCTTCACAATCAATGCCTGGAATTATTAAAAGAAAACGACGAAGATTAAGAGGGTGTAAGTGATGCAAAGCTTGGTTGTAATGTGTAGCCGTGTATACTTCGATAAATAGTCCTGGGTTTTATATAAGTAATGTTGAATTCAGTAATTCTATCTATCAATCTATGCAAATCCAAAATACACCAACCTTTGTGAATCTGGTCTGGTAAACGCCGATGTCGCTCTTCTTGTAGTCTGGTGGTCCTTAATTCTGCTGGCCAGCTTCCGAAACTTTATCACAATCAAAAATCGCAAATATACAATACAAAATGTTTTTATATCGCCGCCGTAAATGCGCCCCCGTCAGTAGCAACTTCGCTTTTGTTTTCTGTTTTTAAATCCACACAAAAAGAATACACATATTCAAAATTTTATACCAGGCTTACCAATCGAAGTATAAAAGCGCGTAAACATAACGGATTATTTGACAGTTATCGGCAGAGATCGACAGGGTGCCCCAAATCTCGCTGAACTGATGAAATCATAGAATGCACAGAAATATAGTGGGATATACAAGGTGGACCAAGAAAAGTGAGAACATCTCGTAACACATGAGTTATTTCAAAACATAATATAATTAATTATAATTCTTTACGTATTTTTTTTTTTTGCACAATATTTAGCTAATCAGAAATCATCAAAACACCCCATATTACATAATCTACTGGGTTTAAATCTGGGCTGTTCGGTGGCCACATACCTGGCTCGACGAAATTAACATTCTTACGGCGAAGAAAGTTGATTGTATTTCTGGCTGTGTGAGATGGAGCTCCGTCCTGCTGTAATGTACAGTTATGCTGTAATGTCTAGCTATACTCCAGGCATTGTTTTAAAACTCTTTGATTATTTCCCTAGCACCCCAACGTTTTTCAATTCGCAAATTTTTGCTCAGAATACGGTCTTCTGCAGTGATTTTTGTCATTCTGGGCAACAATTTGAGCAAACCAAATATAAACAATGGAAAAGTTAATAATCAAAGATGGCGACCGGAAATTGTCGAAATAAAACATAATATAGGTAAATAGGTAAGTAAATTAGTAAACTATTTAAGCAATTGTCGATATATAGTAGTTAAACTAATTTTGATGAAATTACATCACATTTTACGAAATGTTCTCACTTTTTTTGGGCCACCCTGTAAACTTGGAAAACAGCTGATATTGATTGCGTTTTCTGTTTAGTACAGTCGTATTCATTGACCATCGAAATTAGTTTTTTTTTCTTTATTACGTGGTTGGCCTCACATCATCACAAATTTAATCAATAAAAATACACACACCTGCATTGAAATATGTTAAAGACTAGTAAATCTATTAAATAAATATTGCAGAAGTTATTGGGTAACGTATCGATTTGATTACGAAGCCATGATTAGTTTACGAATGTTCAATATCTAAAAGTAATTTCTAGTATTTATACATCGCTATCATCAGACCATCGAACCCGTGCAAGGCTGACCATTTCCATTTTAATGTTAATGCATATATTTCCCCGAGGAAACCGACTACAACAAACGCGATCAAACGTAGATCTAATATATATAGTGAACGGCGTTTTGAATGCTAATGGGAACTTGTCAACCGAGGCAAGACTAGGGGTTCACAATGGAGTCCTGATCGACACGATGGCAGAAGAGGAATGAAAATAGGCTGAATGCAGTGTAAATGAGATCATATAGGTGTATATGTGGGAGATCCATTTATGTCAGAGTAAAGAATGAAGAAATAAGGAAAGAATATAAAGCTGATCTAAGTATAGTGATTAAGATTAAGATTGCTTTAGTCACATGAATGAGGAGAGAATGATATATGACGCAAGTGTTGATAGCACCAGAAGTACAAGACGTCCGCGGAAGACTTGTACGATCAGGAGAACCAGATGGTCCTGTTAGAAGCCTCAATAATCGGGAAGCTTGTATGCGAAGATGTATGAAACGACAATTGTGTCAGGATAGAAAAATGTGGGCTCTATCGTCTTTGCCTGCTCTCGCGGGGGAAACGGCGTAATGGTAAGTAAGTAAGTAAGATTTGATAGCAGCAGACGGAAAAGCTCAAATTTATCGATTATAACTCTTCTGCATTTAAAATGTAAGGGTCAAAAAAGGAAAAATACAAAATGGTGAAGCCCTAGAATACACAACACAAAATCATAACATAATTAAAAATTCATTTTTAATTTTTTAAAATTATTAATATATAAGTTGTATCAATGTGTCCAAAATTTAATAAAAATGACTTATTAATTCAGGCGTCTCCTATTGGATTACTCAAAGATATTTTTGAGATTTCGTAAAAATAAAGAAGATGGCTTTCAAATAATGGAAAGATAGATGTATTCATTTGAAAAGTGTAACATGTAAGATTGAAAATTTGTCGTCAATCCATTGTGTTTGTACAGTATAATTGTATTATGCACGTTCTCTGGATTGGAAGAGATCCAGGTTCGAATCCCGGCAGCAACAATCATATTTTTCGATATAAATGATTAATACATTTAATTTGTATTAATAATAATCCATCATTACCCACGTGGGATTGTAATCTCTACCGTAGGGCTAATACAAGAGAAATGCCTGTTGATTTTTGATAATTGAGAGATTTTCCTCTTCCTCTTCCCACCACATCAAGCTTCCAAGACGCCCAAAAAATTGAAGGATTCGTCTCAGGCAAATGGTTAAATGTACAATAATAATAACCACGCGAAACCAATATATTAATATTTACCTATTTAAAACCGGTTTTTGTGACTAGGGTTAATATTTATTAATAGCTTAAATGAAGAATCAATTGATGTGCTGTTATAAAAAAACGACTTTATTGACGGACGGCATTTATCAAAATCACGTCATTAGATTTGTTATTTACAAGTCACTCCCGCACGCGGATAATAGCGGAGCATTTATTAACGTTGATATATATATATATATATAAATTCGCCAATTCCTCAATTGGGCTGCACAACAATTTGAAAATGATGCTGAATTCCATCGAAAAATCATCTTTAGCGACGAAGCTCATTTTTGGCTCAGTGGATATGTAAACAAGCAAAATATGCGTTATTGGGCAGGCACCAATCCACACGTGCTTCACGAAACACAATTGCATCCCGGAAAAATAACTGTTTGGTGTGGATTACATGCCGGAGGTGTCATTGGACCATATTTTTTTGTTGATGATGCTAATCGTCATGTTACTGTGAATAGTAATCGTTATCGCTCCATGATAACTGATTATTTTTGGCCTCAATTGCAAGGTATGGACTTGGCCAATATGTGGTTTCAACAAGACGGCGCTACCAGTCACACGGAACATGCAACAATTGACTTATTGAAAACCAAATTTGGTGAGCGTGTTATTTCGCGAAATGGACCAGTTCAATGGCCGCCTAGATCATGCGATTTAACACCATTGGACTATTTTCTTTGGGGCTATGTTAAATCTTTGGTCTATACCAACAAGCCGGCGACGTTACAAGAGCTAAGAGAAAATATTGAACGCGAAATTGGTGCGATTCGGGCCGAATTATGTGAAAAAGTGGTGGAAAATTGGATTCAACGATTGGACTTCTGCAAACGTGCCCGCGGTGGTCATGCGAGGGAAATTGAATTTCATACATAATTGCCACTAAATGTACTTCAAAACATAATAATTTTTTTTTAGATATATTCATTCGTTTTTGTTTTATTTTAAAAAAAAATTTGAGCGCCCTTAATGAAAAACCCTTTATATATGTAATTAATTTTAATTTTAATAATTTTTAAGAATACTGTAAGAATGACAGGGAGGATCTACAATTCGTGGAAAGAATGTTGAAAGCTGACCGACCAGTTTGCCTCAGACTAATACCCGTGCCACTAATTTCTATTTGCGAGGTAGTTCAAGAGCCAATTTTTGGGTGCGTTGATCACGAACGACGGTGACTGCGGGCAGGAATTCGAAGACGTCTTCAATTAGCTGCAGTTGCTAGGAACCAACTTACTAGAAAATATAGACTATCTTATCTTTTAAATATTCAGGCAGCATACAGCAGTGACTTGGGTAGTCCAATTTTTTTCTCCAACTCCTTAGTCTACGATATTCCTCATACTCTACATGCGGCTAGACCGTCTAATCAACTACTACAACTAGTGATGCGCTCAAAATCACGAACCTTGAGTCAATCACTGTTATCTTTAAATCACACTCACTATCAGTGAATGAATATCTGGAAATATCGTGATTCAAATTTTTTTGTTGAAAATTCTATTAATTTTCTGACGCCGCCGTTTAAATCAGCGCCATCTACCGGATTTTCCGTAAATTTATTAAAGCCATCTATTAGAATCTGTTTTTTTGTTTATTTTTATGCTAGCTTGTTGATAACTTAATTTTGTTTGTTTTTTTTACATTTTATAGACATGTAGAAAAATTTTCTACTAATTATTTTTAGAACACATATTGTGAAGCTAAAATAAAATTAAGGTAGATGACTCTTTCAAATAATGGAACGATTAAATGTATTAATATCAAAAAGGTAACATATAGGTTCGAAAATTTGTCGCTTAAAGTATCGACGCTGTAGCATAGTTGGATAATGCACCTTTCCCAGTTCGGAGAGATCCAAGTTCGAATCCCGGTGGCGCAAGAACAATATTTTTCGATAAAATTGATTTTACATGTATATCTTTCTAATTAATATATTTAAAAACTAATTATTCTAATTAGTTATGCTTGAATTTGTATTTTACGCAATTTAAGTTTTAATAATATAAGTAAATACGCTCAAAATTATGTTTTTATATTTATTTCTTGTCTTGTGGGAAATCAAGATTATCAGAAATTGTGATCACAGTCACTGATATTATCGAATACCAATCACAATCACACCAGTGAATCGAGAGGAGCATTTTTTCTCATCTCTAACTACAACAGCATCAGCGCTGATCGCTTTGACACTTTTACCAACTAACTTATTGTAATAAATATCATGAGTTTTATATTAATACATTAATTGGAAGGGTAACAAAATACTAATAAAAAACCCTCAACTTGGATAGTCGGTAATAATGACAAGCAGATGGTAGATGCAGTATAACAAGATAAGGCGAATAATGAACAAGAATTACAGAGGCTAGTGAGTGGAATGTACGATGTATGCAAGGAAAGTGACTTTCAAGTGAATGTCAACAAGTCGAAATTGATGGTATCCGAAGACAACGTGCAAAATACTTGTGGGTAATGAAAGTTTGGAACAAGTAGATGAGTTTGTGTATTTGGGAAGTATGTTCGATAGAAACGAAAAGGCTGAGAAAGATATCGAAAGGAGCGTGACCGCAGGAAACAAAGTGAACGGCGCTTTGAATGGAAGTACAGCTAATGGGAGCTTGTCAACCGAGAAAAAACAGCGGTACACAGTGGAGTCTTGGTATTGATGTAGGGAAGTGAGGACCGAAAGTAAACTGAATGCAGTGGAAATGAGATCGCTTTGGCGTATGTGCGGCAGATCCATTTATGACAAAGTAAAGAATGAAGAAACGGGAAAAGAATGTAAAGCTGATCTTAGTATAGTGAGTAAGAATACTAAAGGATCACTAAGGTGGTTTGGTCACATAGAACGGATGAATGAAGAGAGAACGGTAAGAAAGATATATGACGCAAGTGTTGATGGCATCAGAAATAGAGGACGTCCGCGGAAGACTTGGCACAATCAGGTAAACCAAATAATGGAGGATGGTTCTGTTAAAAACCTCAACAATCGGCGAGCTAGGATAGTGTGTATAGCTGAATAAAATAAATAATATTTTTTTATTCACTTTCATCTGAAATATAAGGGTGAATCTTATAATCGATGTAATACGGTACTTGCCCGATACTTCATCGTTCGGTCCAATTTCTCAACATCTCTGTGAACTGTGCTCAATAAACTTATGTCAACCTCACTTCTTCAACCTGTTCCGACCAGATTTTGACATATTTGAATGCCCTAATCTTGCAATAAATCCAACCACGACAAGCTTTATTTACAATAATAAAAAAAAGATTTTTAAAATTTTTCAGCCACACTGTATAAATGCGATTGCCTAGAAAAGGACACTATCCTTGGTGCAATTTTAGGATGAAGAAGACTTAGAAGAATGCAAGAACAATGGATGCATTATACCTGGCTGAAGAGATCCTGGATTCGGCTGTGAAGGTGGCCCGGGGCCGAGACTTGTAGAGATGCTAAAGCGAAGAAACAGCGGGACACTGGCTGCTATAGCGTGGAAGATACCTTTAACTCTTCCGGAAGTTTGTCAGGGTGTGGGTGTCCCGTTGGGAAATCATTATGAGTTATTGTTGCGTGTGTAATGTCTGATTGTGTACTTTATTTTTAAATAAAGTTTATGGGGTACAGCTTATGGTTCTTGATTGGCGGCTGCACTGCAACATAGCGAGGCTGTCAACCTGGCATTTGGTTTTAATAATTTTTGTTTCCATGACTTGTGACTTTAGCCGTTGTCACGCTGAGCCGCGCATAGAGGCGAGATGCGCACATTTCCCGCTCAACTGGTCTTTATTGACAATCAAAGGCTAGACGATGCGAATTTTTTTATCATCGACTATCGGAATTGAGACTTTCTGCATTGGGCAGACGAAACATGGCGCGGAATGTGTGGAGGCGAATCTGACGACAGCTGATTGGAATTTCAGATAAATTGACGGTTTTTAACAGGGCATATAATTTAATCGTAGATATAATATGCACGATGGTTGAATGGCAATTTTTTTGGTCATGTTTTTGAAATTAATTTTTATGGATGTTAGGTTTCTCATATAATATTATTAACGAGGTCATGTTGGTAGCCCGCTAATAAATACAATTCTGCTTTGTAGGATTTTATTTTGATAGTAAATATTTGTGAAATGTTCTACTTTACAAGGTTCGTTTATTTTTTGAAGAGAGGTGAATTTTTTTAAAAGAAAATCACAATTTTGGAAACGGAAACGGCGTGATGGTAAGTAAGTAAGCAAGATTAGATAACGGCAGACGTCAGGAAAAATCCAATGTTTCAATTATAACTCTTCTTCATTTAAAATGTAAGAGTCAGAAAAGGAAAAATACTAAATGGTGAAGCCTTAGAATACACAACACAAAATCATAACCTAATTAATTTTTTTTTTTTTTTTTAAATTTTAATTATTAATATATAAGTTGTATCAATGTGTCCAAAATATAATTTAAAAAAAAATAATAATTCAGGCGTCTCCTATTGGATAACTCGAAGATATTTTTGAGATTCCGTAAAAATAAAGAAGATGGCTTTCAAATAATGGAACGATAGATGTATTCGCTTGAAAAGTGTAAGACATGCAAGATTGAAAATTTGTCGTCAATCCACTGTGTTGGTACAGTATAATCGGATTACGCACGTTCTTTGGATTGGAAGAGATCCATGTTCGAATCCCGACAGCAATAACAACATTTTTCGATAAAAATGATTTTATATGTATATCTTTCTAATTAATACATTTAATTTGTATTAATAATAATCCATTGATTGTAATCTCCATACCATAGGGCTAATACAAAAGAAATGCCTGTTGATTTTTGATGATTGAGTGATTTTCCTCTTCCTCTTTCCACCACATCAAGCTTCCAAGATGCCCAAAAAATTGAAAGATTCGTCTCAGGCAAATGGTTAAATGTACAATAATAATAACCATGCGAAACCAATATACAAACAAATCACTCTTTTGATATTAACAATGGTCTAGAAATTATATATACAAATATTAAGGGTTTACAGTTAGATAAATTAGAAATTTTATAAATAAAAAAATTATAAATAACCATATCTTCTTTGCAAATAGTCACCTTTTACATTTGTTTTCTTATTAGTTCTTATTATAGTTTTGTTCTAATCTATGCTTGTATTTTTAATTTCAGTATACATTTTTTCCTGAAAAAGATACCATAGGTATCGAAATATGATGAATTATCAATAAATAGGGGTTTAAACAAAGTATTTTGTCTAATTATTGATATAAAATGAGGCTACAAAGTAATTTTGCTAATATTGAAGAAGAAAAAAAAAAGAAATTAAAAAAAACTGACAGAAAAGTACTTGTTTGATTGGCGGCTATTATGGCCGCTACGCGATCAGTGATGACCGCTGCGTGGCCAGGACATCTGTAGAATCTATATTTCAATGCGAAAATCCCTTAACATATTGTTTTAAAAATGGTGAATCGTAAGCCCTTATCATATCGCTTCAGTAATATATTAAGCGATTTCCTCATTGAAATATAGATTTTACCGTATTTTTCCGCATGTATAGATTCAGCCACAACTGCCGCCCGCAGGGCCTAGCAGGTTGGCTGCTAGTAATAAAATACTGTCCTTGTTTAAAAATAATTTCATTAATAGGTATAATATACATTACGCCATTTTTCTGTAGCGGGTAGGTAACAAATATAGAATGTCATACACTTCTGTACCCAGTGGCGTCAATGCAGAATGGAAAAGGGGCCCCCTTAATAAGACAGGATGTAACAGACCTAATCCACAATATTTTATGGGTGTATATCTGACATTACGAGTCGAAATTAATGTATTAATTATAAATATTATATATACATATAAAATCAATTTTGTCGAAAAATATTGTTTTTGCGTCACCGGGATTCGAACCTGGATCTCTATTTCCAATCCAGTATTTAAAATATCACAGACCTATGTTCTGAATAATTACAACTTCACAATAAGAATGTGTTTTGCTTAATAATATATGTTGTATCAATGTGTCCAAAATTTAATAAAAATGAATTGATAATTCTGGCATCTGCAGTCGGTTTACTCAAAGGTATTTGAGATTCTGTAAAAATAATGTAGATGGCTTTCAAATAATGGAACGACAGGTGTATTAATTTGAAAAATGTAACATACAGGTTCGAAAATTTGTCAAGAAAAATACTGGCGTTATAGCACAATGGTAGTGCACTTCCCCGGATTGGAAATAGAGATCCAGGTTCGTATTCCGGTGAGGCAAAAACAATATTTTTCGACAAAATTGATTTTATTTGTATATATTTATAATCAATACATTAATTTAGTATTTAAAATATCACAGACCGTCTGTTTTGAATAATTACAACTTCACAACAAGAATGTGTTTTCCTTAATAATAATATTTTTGTACCAAAATATTGAATATTTTCGACTAGTAAGGTATTGTCCCATAAAATATTGTCCACTAGGTCTGTTATGTACTGTATGTATTGTTCGTACTGTATAGATATAAAAACTCTCTGATTATTTATTACGAAGGTAAATGGTATGGTTAGTTTTTGGTCTAACTTCAATCGCCACCTTGCACTTCAAAACCGCATTTACTGTCGTTTTTTCGACATTTCACATTCTTGAGTAAACTGAAACCACGTTTACAATAAATGATTACTATACGGACATTAGGAACGCACTGAATTATGACAGACGATTGACCATCGACAAATTACGTCCACAAAAAATAACTGCTGCGACGCGGACGCCGCTTTTTTATGTTTTTAGAGGATCCAACTAATATGTTGTTGCTGAATACGAATTAACGGAATAGGGGTCAAAATTCAATGACAGATGGTCGATATACTTGCTAGTAGGAAAAATTCATACGATTTCGCTACTGTATGTATTTTCTTACTCAGTAATCTTAAACTAGAGATTTAAAAAATACGTTTAACACATTGGCTACTTTGATATTTTTTCTTAATTAACATAGAATGCGATGGACACTGATGGAATAAGATCCCGTGGACTGCATCGATTATAATTATGATTAGTTGATGGAACCCGAAGTGGATTCAGGAAGGAAAATAACGGCAGATGGATCTGGCCTACCTTGCTCTAAAGTCCTGGGTTGGATGTCGTTTTCATCTCCAGTTGACTCGCACTTCTTTTAGTGAAGAATCGAGATATCACACCGCCTCTTCGTGGTCCTGGCGTTACGCACGGCGCTGCTTTTGGACGGTATCTTGACAGTTCGGTGTCAGAAGGCAATCTGTCCCCACGTCGGCAAAATCCCTAAGTAATTATTAAACTGGCCAGAGCGGGACAAGTACTCGATTTGCTTTTTGTTAATTTATTTTGAATTTCTTCACTTACCGTGTGTTAAAGTAATGTGCTAAATAATTAAGAAATTTATTGCTGGAGAATAGTGAGGAGTTCATTAAGTTTGTTAACCGTGTATCGCCGCCCTATTGCCCATGTAGCGATAAAAAATGCCAACCTGGCGCCGAATGAGAAGGATAATATGGAAGCATTAGCTTATTATCTATTATAATGTAAAATAGTAGACATTCACGCAAAAAATACGTCATTAATGTAAAATTATATTTCATCACGATTGCAAAAAAAACCCTAGTTAAGTTCGTATAGATCGAGTTTTAATACGGAGTGATGACGCACGGTGCACTCCGAAATATTCAACATATTCTCCGCTAGTACGTACGTACGTCTTTCGTAATCACACCAATTGGGGGGTACTCGACATGTTGGTTTTTTGTACTATTAATATATTAGGTCAAGAAATAAATAAAAATAAATTTCTCGTCGACCGCTAGTGACAATTCAAAATTTCGTACGAGAGACGCCATAAATATTACCATCATAAATCATTGTCACGGCACCAAAAACAACATGACTGAACGCAACTATATTCGGTCAAAGACAAACTGTCTTTCTTACACACGTTCAAGTTTTTAATATCATTAGTGAATTTAGATTAAATTTAATTTTAAAATTTACCAGAATGAGATAAGTAGTTAAGTTTAAAATTACTCGGTAATTGCAAGAACACTCCGTAGGGGTGAAACGCCAATTAAAAAAAATAAAAATAGGGAGTTGAGTCAAGAAATATTTTTATTGTTTATTGATAACAAATAATAAAAAGCTTGAATTATGGGGGCGGGCTATCGACATTTATATAAAACAAGATCAAGATTTACAATAATAATAATAATACAATGTGAAATTTAATAACAAAATAATATTTAATAAAAAAAATGATCAGATAAGTACTTGGGAATTAGAAAGATGTCAAATACATACATAATTATTAATGTAACATGTGGGTTCGAAAATTTGCCGTCAAAAGTACTGTCGCTGTAGCATAGTTGGATAATGCACCTTCCCCGGATTGGAAAGAGATCTAGGTTCGAATTCCGGTAGCGCAACAATATATCTTTCTAATTAATACATTTAGTTAGTATTTAACATACATAATTATTTAATCACATATTTTGAAGACCTTTAAGCCATTTAAGAACCTCTTTTTTGTACACATTTATATTTTATGTTAATTTAATTGATTTCGGCAGTTGGTTATACAATCTAGGAGCAATGTACGATAAATGTCTCTGTCTTATTCCTAATTTGGATATTTATAAAAAAAAGATGGCCATTAGTTTTGGTCGGAGCTTAATAGTTGTGATAGATTTTTATAAATCTCAGTACCGGTTTTTGATCTGAGTGATATTTTGATTTGAAGATAAACCAAAAAATAAGAAATATCCTTGGATTTATGATTTTAGGAACTATTTATGTTTTCAAAACATCTGGAGATTGACAAAAGTATACTGCGTCTGTCTTATCATATCGTTTTTATCTAGAAAACCCGATTTTATGAATAAAATATATTTTTTAACGAATAGAAATGTCTGGCGCCTGTTTTCATGCAATTTGTTTTACATCAAGCGTTGGTGATTTGTCTTCCATAGGCGCATTGCTTATTATTTGAATTTAAGAGATATCCTGTGGACACATTATGATTTTCTCAGTCAGTTTCAGTTCAATATTTAAATTAACTACAATATTTAAATAATCGCACGAGATTGATAGGACCGACTCGTTTACACTGCGTTGAGCGAGACTTGACACGTGCACACAAACCTCAAATGGAACCATAGATATTAATAATTTAAGACGCTGAAAAATAGACAAACAGAAGGCATTAAATTACAATGAACTGACATTTGATGTTTGATGCGAGGCAAGTGGCTTTTGTTTCTTCGACTGGCACCTTTGGTTTTCTGTTGATTGGTATGATTTATTTATGTATGACCGCTTTTCGGTCGGTCGGAATAATACTTAGAGATAGGAAGAACAATACATCGAACCAACCCACGACCCCAGAGAAACATTTACTGTCAATCAAGGAAAGGTAAGGTGAATTTCATTTTGTATACATGACCATATTATAAATAGCAAACCCAATAATAAAAAGCTATCGAAGGCATTCACAAGAAACTGAGATTGTCTCTCAGCTGTGAAAATGGACATAATCAATAATCAGTACTATTTTCATTGTATCTAATCTAACCATAATATTAACGTTCACAAATTCTGCCTTGAGTTAGGTCAAGTCAGACCTAGTAAAGTCGACGTGTGATTTATCTTGTTGTGTTGCATAAATTATACATGTAGTTTCATTAAATTATTTTATTTCATATTAAATTTATGTATTATTTAAAACCCACTGTTGTAGGTACTTAATTTGGCTGCTTTAAGATATTTTCTTATTTTCATTGGACAATTTGATATTTTGTGTAAAATTTCTGACAATAATTTTTAATAAAACTATGTTGCAAACATTATGTAAAAGCGTGACATGAATGTAGGAGCGAAAATGGGCGATTTTGTTGTATGCTGTTTATTGTACGCTGATGATGCAGTACTAATGGCGAATAATGAATAAGAATTACAAAGGCTAGTGAGTAGAATGTACGATGTATGTAAGGAAGGGGAACAACAAGTCGAGAGTGATGGTATTCGAGAAGGAGGAAAGCAAGGCACCGTGCTAAATACTTGTAAGTAATGAATGTTTGGAATAAGTAGATGAGTATTTAGGAAATATGTTTGATAGAAACGGAAAGACAGAGTAAGATATCGAAAGGAGGGTGACTGCAGAGAATAAAGTAAACGGTGCTTTGAATGGAATTATAGCTAATGGGAAGTTGTCACCCGAGGCAAGACTAGCGGTTCACAATGGAGTCCTAGTACCGATACTGATGTGAGGCCTGGACCTGGCAGAAGAGGAATGGAAGTAGACTGAATGCAGTGGAAGTGGCAGATCCATTTATGAGAGAGTAAAGAATGAAGAAATAAGGAAAGAATGTAAAGTTGATGTTAGTATAGTGAGTAAGAATAAGATTGTTTTGGTCATATGGAACGGATGACTGAGAAGAGGATGGTAACGTTGCATGGAGAATGACGCAAGTGTTGATGGCACCAGTGTTGAAGACTTGGCACGACCGGATATACCAGATACTGGAGAATGGTCTTGTCAGAAGTCTCAAAGTATGAGAAGATGTATGAATGTGGATGAGGCGAGAATTGTGTGTCAGGACAGAAGAGTGTGGTACTCTATCCGCGAAACGGCGTGATGGTAAATAAGTACAAACGTTATATTTCCCAGTAGTGTGAGAGATGACAAAAAAAAAAAAAACTTTTATTTTAGTAGCACTTGTAATTGATTTTAGAACGACAACCGTTGATTTGAATACAAATAAAGTGTGTGAGTTGTATTACAATTTGAAGGTGGCCTGAATAAGGAACCAGTTTGTTTTATCATTTGTTTCAATTACATAGTGACATTTTTCTAAATATTTCACGTCGAGGGCGATGTACCAAATACCGCCGAAGAAATAAAAAATATATAACTATTCCGTGAATCTTTCCAATTAAATAATTTAACATGTATTGAAAGCACTAAAGAATTATATTATGAAATTGCAAGATCACATCAAAAATAGGCGTTTGGGACATATATTTATTTGTGTAAATACGTATTTATCCTTGAACGAAAATAATATAGTGTGCCTAACCCCCCTCCAACCCCCCCAACTCCTCCCCTTCCCTCCTTATATAACGAACCCAATATATAAGAGACTTGCGTCTATACAGTGTTGGAACTTGTCGCCGTCTAAACAAGAAACCTTTGACGAAATAATGATTAAAATATACAGTCCACATATTGGAGGTGCCGGCAGAATCCGGATTGTGGTGAGTGCCAAACTCCTTCCGTATCCTGAATTCTTCCGGCATCTATGCTTGTACGCAACAATAGGTTTTCATTTAAAAAAATATATTTATTATGTTATCTCACATTCTCATTACTTGACACGGTGATCACTGTAACATGATTATTTTAATTTTAACAACTAAACTTTGCACTGCACACACGTTGGGTTATTGTCACTGCTAGTTTCGAGAGGTGCAGTCACTCTCGTCATCAGGTGATGACTAAATTAAATACAATGTCTAGTTGTGAAAATTAAAATATCTCACATTCTTTTAAGACATGCTACGTTAAGTTAGGTTAGGTTATTAATAAATAAATTATTAACAAATTAACGACTGTGCAATTGTCTGTGTGCGCACCTGTCTTGGATGCAGTTGTCGCGGAATCATAATTTTACACGGAGGGTCGGAGTTTTGCCTAGAGACGGCTCTGCCTTCAAGAAGTGTCGATCGCTCATTATACAAATAAAATTGCAATTTAGTAAAACATATCCCAAAAAGTATGAACAACAGAACCACCGTTAATACAGTACGTACACACATCCCGGAACTCGGAGCTGGTCGCGCTGGAGCGGTTCTCGGAAGTCGTCACGCTGTTCGTTCTTGGGTTTTTTTCTCCAGAACAAAAATGAACATTTTCGGTGTGATTACAAACGAGCGAAGAACGGAAGTGACTAAGAAACTTGAACGGCGATACTTCGCCTTGAACTTGCGCTCGTACCTCGCCACTGGAAATTTGGCAACTCGTGTAGATGGAGCCAGGATGCGAAAGGATTGAAGGGCACTGTGTACGTTTTGAAACCCGACAACTTTCTATTTTGAAACTAACTTTCAAAACAGAAAGTTGTTGGGTTGTCGGTATGGTATATCTAATACCATACGTCCCGTTTTGAACGAAACTATCCCGTTTTTAGGTAGCCTATCCCGTTATCTCCGAGCACAGGTTTGGGACACCGAAATATCCCATTTTCAGATAGAGGGTAACCCACGGATTAGAAGCCTGCTGGCTTGGTCGTTCTTCAATTGCGAGTAATTATTAATTATTGTTTTTTTATCACCGTGCGTTATTGTAGTCAATTTAAATTCCTTGTACTTGAACCCTTCATTTTAACAATGTTTAAACGCAAGTGTAATCAGAAATATACAAAAATTCCGATCGTGCTGCTGCTTCGAGTTCTTCGATGCTTAATTTTTTTGTAGTAGATGTCCCGTTTTGAGAAAAAAAAAATGGTTACCTTGGTCACTCACTAATTGCAAAATAATGTTTTAGTTAATGTTAATCCAATTTTTTAATTTATATTTGTTTCCCAGAATTTTTAGTTACGCACAACTTTTTTGCTTGTACGCACTGCATGCCCCTGAATGCAATCATCGTTCAGAAATGTTACCTGATCAATATAATTATGTAATGTTTTATGTAAATAAATAAATAAATATGTTAATTAATGAAGACATATTTACGTAATATATTGGAAAAGTGACGTCCTACTGTCATGATCTCAGGCGCAATCATTATAAAATGATTGTGAAAACCCGTATTCACGATAATCTCTTAAGGTCGGTAAAGATACGTGTGTACTAGATGCGCCATTCTAATGTTGATGATGTGTGTGTCTACGTCTTATGCGAACTCGAGTCGATTTTCTGAGAGAAATCTCATGAAAGAAAAATGGAGAGAAAATTTTAATATCTCGTGTCCATGGAAATCTCTTAAAAATTTTCAACTCAAGATACAGATTTTGCGTTTCATGAGATTCTTTCGAGGCGATTTTCAAATTTTTTAGTTTCCATATACGAGTACACACCATGTCTCAAAAATTTGCCGTCTTGCACCTCTTTTCACGCTCATTGTACGTCAAACGTCAGTCCATTAACTATTTATATTACATTCATCGGTTGAGTGAATTTGAATCTTCCCAGCAGCATTTAAAACTGAATAAATATTTGTAATTTAACGCCACTGCTTACCCAACTTTTCATCAAAAACTGTTGTAGATATTTATATCATCAGTATCGCTCTACCGATCTCAAGCTAATCTCCATATTAAAATCTCAACTCGTATTCAGACTACTGAGATTTATCAGTCAGTTCTCCTGTATAATGCTATTTTTAGAAAGCTTTTATACTTTATATAAATTTGTTAATGGATACATGAACTAACGCAGGAGCGAAAGGTATTTATAACCTTCAAGGCGAGCCTTCTTTCGCAGTCATAAACCATGTTTTATGACTGTACTTCCGCTGCGTTCGCCCTTCCCAGCAGCTGACGTTCACAAGTGGCGATAGTACTCGGAATACTACTGCATTCTGGATCGCTGAACGCAAGCCCCAACTTCAATTTCCTGTTCCGGATATCGAAGAGTTCTTCACCTTGTGATTGTCCGTCATCGAAATTTATAAGCATTATTAAACTTGAAATCATTTTACAACCAGTTCTTGTAGATAGAAGACTGACTAGCTTGTGCTAGACGCGAAATTCTACGCCTTTATTCAAGGGTAATTAATTACATTATCCTGACTGCGCAACCCTATTATGAAAATACTATAAATAACTTATCAATATAATTATTATTTTTTTTTTTTCAGAAAGGCCATACTTAAGATTGGCTCTCCATAACATGTAGGAAAATAATTTTTGAGCATATTGCTAAGAAAGATAGACAACCAGGAGAGTATATAGATTGTAACAGACCTAGTTCACTATATTTTATTGGTAGACACCTGACTAAATTACAAGTCGAAAATTCTTATTATTGTACTTTTAAAATTAGCAATATTAACTTTGTGGTTAAAATTCATATTTTTTATTTATTATATTTGTTTTATTCTGGTGTCTATAAACTTAGTTGCAAGAATTGTGCTGCATTTTATATTGGTAAAACGGGTAGAAATTTTAATATAAGAGTAAGGGAGCGTTTGAGATGTTTGAACAATAGTGGGTTTTCAGAATTTTCTAATCATTTGATAGAAAATGGTCACGGTTTTGATAAAAAATTGGGATTGTCAATTTTGCGTATAAACGTAAAATTTGGAATCGTTGGAGATAAACAAAGCGTGTAAAATTAATCAAAAAATTATAAACAACCAACTAAATTTAACTACGAGTCCCATTCTAAAATTTTTTCTTAAAAATTATTCGACTAAATTTGTATTAAGCAACAGTTTGAGTTAGGTACTAAATTTATTTTTTAAATAATTGTTGTTTTTTTTTAAAATAGATTCTGGTGAAGAAACAATAATATATGTTTTTAGTTGGTTGTAACATCCTGAAGAAGAAAATGGTATTTTTCGAAACCGGTAGATGTATTTAAAATCAATTCAGTTGTTAATAAAACAAAGATAATAAATAAAAAATATGTTATTATTGTATTCAATTTTAACGAAATTACGTCAAACTTTAAATATTTGCGAAATTTATCCATTGTTAATTTATATCTTTGCTTCAGACCCTAAATCATTTAACAAAAAATAGTCTGGCCACTCAAAATTCAAAGTCCATTAATTTTTTATATTCAATATATAACTTGAAACCAATGAAATATTTCAATAAATCGAAATAATCGCATAATGCCTATTCTCTGACATGGTTGAGATTAGGCACATATTCCTTGAATATTTGCGACTCGTAATTTAGTCAGGTTCGAATCCCGGTAGCAACAACAATATTTTTCGATAAAATTGATTTTATATATATATCTTTCTTAATTAATACATTTAATATGTATTGATAATATTGCCTGTAACAGTGCACATATTGTGGCCTAGGTCTGTTATACACTGTATACAAATAATAATAATTTAAATATTTTAATTATGTTTGTGACAAACAAACTACAAAACACTTTTTTTTTCATCGGTCTACGAATTCAGACAGTTAAAAATATGCGAGTAACAAAGTATTTTTGTTAATGCACATATCTCTTAAAATAATTTCCCGTTAAATCGTACTCCCAGAAAAGTATATAGAAAAAATCTGTTTATCGAAAAAATATTTAGTTGCACGGGGATTCGAACCTGGACCTTTTTCTATATTCTAAAAATTCAAATTAATGTGTTCTCTTTAAAGACATATTTTTTTAACGAAAACGCATTTAAATATGAAGTTACAATTTTATAATATATTTCTATGATATTTATTTATTTATTTATTGACATACATATTTTTGTTATGATGTCAATATATTATAATATAACATTGTAATATGTTTATTGTGTGGAATGGGGTAGACTCCACCTCTGATATTTACAGAGTAGTCCTGACTACTTTGCTAGACTGAAGTCTGCGTTAAAGTGGCCAGTTTTTTTCGTGCTGTTATTTAAGATTCGATCGAAATAAAAATAGTATATATATATATATATATATATATATATATATATATGTATATATTTTTTATCTCTATTTTTATTCCGTTCGAATCTTAAATAACAGCACGAAAAAAACTGGCCACTTTAACGCAGACTTCAGTCTAGCAAAGTAGTCAGTAAATATATATATATATATATATATTTTTTTTTTTTTTTCGCTTCTGATTGATCTCTACCCGATTGGATCATATGTTCGGTCCATATTTGTGTAATCTTATTAAATCAAGTTATTTCTTTCGAAAATATAGATTTTCTCCGTACATATTTCGAATTGATTTATCTAAATTGTTTACAATAAGGCTTTCGTCAACATGGATGCACCACTGCAGGTAGCGCTTGCAAAATATTATATATAATTAATACAAATTTAAATAATCAAATGATAAGTGAACACGGCGATATGCATGGGAACCAGACTGACCTTTCTATTGAAGACAGTAGCGTTTCGTTGAACACAGCTTGGCGGCTGTTACGAAATATCAGCTGATCGCAGGCAGCACCACCAGCGAGAGCTGCAACTGGAAGGTTGTCAGTTTCACAACATTTCATGACTCACTATCAGATAATGGCTCTTGTATTGTTGCAGTCATTGCCGGTGTGAACAATTTGGAAAGGCTGCAGCCGACTACTTTAGATAGATCGATTTTCAAGTAGATTTAAAAGGATTTTCATAAAAATATAATTATATTTTTAAACTTTGATAAACTTGCCGAATGAGATATAAGTCAGATCAGTGTCCAAGGACAAGATTTTCTACTTGAGAGAGGAATTATTTATTTATTAAGGAGAACACATTCTTATTGTGAAGTTGTAATTATTCAGTACATAGGTCTGTGATGTTTTAAATACTAATTAAATGTATTAATTAATATATTTGATTATTTATTTTTTAAGGTCTATATTTAAAGATGCTGGAAGCATGTTAGATGCATGAAAGATGTTAAAAGCCACAATAATCGGCGAGAATTGTGTGACAGGACAGAAGGGTGTGGCGCTCTATTCTCTCTGCCTACCTCTGCGGAGAAACGGCTTGATGGTAATTTAGTTAGTTAGTTACGATACGTAGTACCATTAAAAGATAGAAAAACAGCAATAATCCTTACATATATTAATATTAAAACAATAACAGTGAACTTTAGCGTATTAATAAAGCTACTATGTAATCAAAAATATTTTACATAGTTAAAATATTAAAAAAAAACTCGTAGTGAAAATAAAAACATAATATACCTTTTTAATATACAAAATTTGGATACTTTAATACAACTTATGTATTAAGGTAAACCCATTTTTTGTTGTTTCAGAACCTTTGTGGTATTTCAAAACACATGAAATTAATTAATTAGAAAGATATACAGAATAAATCAATTTATCGAAAAAATATTTAATTACTACCGAGATTCGAATCAAATTCGAAAAAAAATCTCCTTAACGTAGATATGGTATTGTCGATCAATCCACTGTGTTTCAATGTGTTAGTGCATCTCGCATTACCTTTACATTGGGTTAGGTTAGGTTAGGGTAATAAATATAACGTATTTCGATCTGTGCTAGAATTCCCTTGAACGGCTCCTTCGCTTTCACAAAATATAACAATGTTTAATATTCAAGTATGGCGTCATTTGACCTCGACCTTCTTCAGTATTTGACAAGTAACCCCAAGTCGGAAAGTCCAGCCACCGTCCACGCCCACGAGTCTGGCTTCGTGACGGACAACGGACGCGCATGATCTTGGAATAATAATTTAATATCAATATGAATGTTGAAATCGTTTAACTCCGTAACAGAGGCGAGTTTTGAAAAACAATTAAAATGTAAACATTTAGCTAATATAAACGAATATCCATTTGTTTCGGAATGTCTCCCGGATATCCGTTGAATCGACAATGAAATTATTAATAAAATTACATTTTTATAGAGATTTTCCACTCGAGATTATCTTTTTTTCTCCCATGGCAAACTTTTGTAGTTCCCGTGTACACACTATGTTTTGCGCTTCACTTCACGCTTGTTGAACGTCAAAGATCAAACCTTAATCAAATTTTTCATGGTTATTCTTTAGAACCCTGCGTAAAACATCCCCGCTTACCCTGGCCAACCAACCCCCTCCATAAATGTGTGTTATATTAAGCTTACGGTCTGATAAGAGGTTTAAGTGGAAGGGCGGCCATAGGTAGGGGGTGAAATTTCCAGGAATCGAAGGGGGGAGGGTGGGGTTACTTTATTTCCACCAGGGTCATAAAGAGTAATTATACAACATTTGAAAGACCTCATCTACCTCAGAACAGGTACTTTATATATACCTAGCGAGGTAGGAAGCGGCCAACAGGCTTGCATTTAAATGGAATGTAGTATTAATACTTGTACTTTCTCGTGTATTAGTTACTTTAAGGATTTGTATATCGATGTAAGCTTTAAAAGAATGTTGGTTTAAAAATAAACGTCGATTTATCGGCACTGAATATTAAAAAAGGAAAAGAAATATAATATTTATGTCGTTGGGAAGGAGTGTGTTAGCTAGAGAGAGAGGGACGATACTTATATTTTGCGCAGGGTCTTCCTTCAAATTTTGATCGAATGACATTTTATTTATATGTATACAACTTAATGTCTGTCTGTCAATTTTATAAGTGGATTATCTTGTAATTTTATTTTATTAAATTCACATATCAATCATCAACAGGTCGTTGATGACCTTGAAAATTTAAGATGATTGGTGATATAACATGTTAAAAAATACATTTTTTATGATTAATAAATTTAAAACACAATTTTTTTTTAATAAAAGTTATGTAATAGGAGTCGTATACGTAGAGGCAAACTGTTAGTCGAAGATTATTTAAAACTATCACACAGAAGTACACAAGCGCGTGGGTTTCAAGGTCGACGAAATCAATTCCCATGATATGCCTGCGTCGACAGTCCTTGGCGTT
Source organism: Eubasilissa regina (assembly GCA_022840565.1). Lineage (NCBI taxonomy): Eukaryota > Metazoa > Arthropoda > Insecta > Trichoptera > Phryganeidae > Eubasilissa > Eubasilissa regina. Next base: position 19,715,913 of record JAINEB010000029.1, on the reverse strand, counting down.
AAAAGCGTTGATTTATATTTAAAAATTTCTATTCCCAATACCATATTTTAAATAAGTATCATTGCGGTCAGCGAGCGAAGGTCCAGTGCTGAAGATGAGTGGGTTTAACCTGTGGTCTCGGATCAATGCAAGTCAACATCTCTGAGGTCAACGTACCGGATGCGCAAATCTTCAGTATTATATCTTCAAAATTAAAAAAAATTTTTTTTTTGGAAGCTCGCTCGATACCCCTTGATAATTAATTTGATATAGTCAGGTATAATTTTTTTTGACGTATATAACTCATAAAGTCATCGACATATCCTTATGGACCGTGTTGAGATTTTGAGATAAAGTCTGAGGTCAGTTTAAGAAGAGACGAGAACTCAAACCCACGTACATGACTTTCATAAAACGACACTATTTAATCTGAAAAGGCATTCAATTACAAACATTTATTCCGTTTTGACATTTGATGTACAGAATTCAACTGGCTCTCCCTCGCACCCTCTTGCGACCTGGACAGGGTGAATTTCCGCCGGACTGTGACCGAGTTCTGCGACTTCAACACATAAATGTGACGTCTACCCTCCCTTTTTGGGGGTGTATGACTTCTATAGCTTCTCTCTGGTTGACTTCTAAATTAAATATGATAACGAGTCTCACGTTAAATTGCTACATGTTGTACAGGTATGTCTCTGGTACGATGATACCGAAGTCATCTGGTGTCTGACCGAAGGTCAGTTTTTGGCCGAAGCCGATTGTTTGGCTCTTGCCATAACCTTCACCCGAAGTCGAGGGTTCAATCGTACTTAGAAATCTTAGAACACCAACTAGAAAGTACATAACTGTTACTTAGTTTTCTACGTTATGGTATTGATAATAATTGTAAATATATCTATGAAATAAATAAATTGCAGTTTTCCAGAAATAATAAAATGTATTTTATTTAACTCTTGCGTTTTTGGCGGCTAAATACAAAGCATCAACTTTAGCCAAACCTTCGGCAGATTTTAGTCAAGCCGAATGTGCAGCCGAAGGTATATTTTTTGACCGAAGATGGCCGAAGCCAAAGCCGAAGCTTCGGTCGGACTTTAGAGCTAACCTATGATGATATTACGATGTTAATGACTGAATGTAATAAAAAAATGTAATAATGACCAAATGTTATAATTTTAATTGCTGTAACTTTAAAATGTTATCCAAAAAATAAAAACTCAGAAGATTTTGTAAAATATTGCACCCGTTGTTTAGTGCAATCGAAGCGAGAGTAAACAACTCTTAAAACGATGCCGGGATAGAGTGGCACCCTTCGGGGTCTCCTACATATTTCATTTGATGTACTGCTAGCGTGAAGTGAGGCGCTAAACAAAGGTATCTATAGCTCAAATAGAATACCATATATATTTACAACTTAGGATTCTGAAATCAATTACAATGGACATTGGCTACGAAAGCCTAGAGTTGCCTCCAAAGAATTTCAAGGGAGCATAATCACTGTCTCAGAGAATGCCTCGAGTCGAAAATCTCATAAAAGATTTCATCTGTTACACAATACACACTGTAAAGATATAAAATACAACATAAAGATAAAGATACAAGAGCACATACTACATTTGGTCAAAGGAACTACAAATATTTTGGACCTAAACTATTTAATAGAATGCTAAAAGACTTAAATCAATTGAATTGTCCCAAGAACATGAAACTATATATTAAAACTTGGATTCGTAATATGGGTAGAACCAGTATCGGTGCACTCACGCAAACATATTGACTCATATCTATATTAATTATTTCTACAAAGTGATCCAAAAATTAAGTCCATTTTAAAATTGTTCTTCATATACACCTTTCATATAGTAATAAATGTAATTCTATCTACTTGTAATTCTAATTAATTGAACAATTGCTTGTAAACTATGCCTGTCTCGACACAGAATTTCTCTAGTGAGACGGGCACAGTCCAAACAGATTTTTACATAGTATTATATAGTTACTAATAAATAAATAAATAATATAACCTTGTGGAGTGTACAACATTATCGGAACATAATGAACATATGAACAGGCCGATACTAGAATTAAAAATCTTAAATAAAACTGATTTCTGATTCCGATATATCTTCAATAATAATAAATCAATAATAATCGTTTCTACCGATGCAGTGAGGAGGTGAAGAGCATCCTGTTTAAATCGTTCTTCACCAGCATGTATACCTGTGAGCTCTGGTCGAAATACAAGCAAGTGACGTATAACCGTCTCCGGATTCAATACAACAACTCATACAGAACACTGTTCGGATTGGCGCGTTATTGTAGCGCATCTACAATGTTTACTGAAGGCCGTATACATGGATTTGTTCCGCTTCTGAGACAACGAGTTGCTGGCGTAAAGCGACGGCTGGAGCTCAGCACCAACTCTCTGGTGCAAGCGGCGCTCTCATGGAAAGCTGGTTCCCTGACCAGAGAATGGCAGCGCTTACAAAGTAGCTACATATACTACAATGGCCGTGACTGAAGTAGTTATATATGTAATAATTATATTTTGTGTGTATATATGTGTGAACCTTTACTTTTTATTAGCTTTAAAAAAATATATATATATTTTTATTTATTAATATTTTTCTTTATTTTCTTTTTCATAGCATATTTATTTCATAACCTTTAATGTATAACATAATATGTATTATTTTTATGGCGAATCAGGTTTAAAAAAAAAAAACCTGATCACGCTGGAATAAACACATTATTATTATTATTATTACGAGATTATTATTATAATATGACGACCTCGTTAGAGGTGAAGAGTCTCCATGTTACTTCCTGAGCGGTGCCCTGTGATATTTCTGTGCAGAACGATTATATTTCAATGTCAACATCATATGAATGAATTACCGGGTTGCCACCTCCACCGAGACCCTTTGCCTCGAGAGATGCCCTAGAATCAAAAAGGAATGTTAAATTATTCGTTTTTTCTATTTCCGCTCTTATCTAACCATCCGTCTTCAACCCATCGTAAGACGGGCGTCTAAAATGTAATATGACGATTGCCGTATCAGAAAATATTAATTAGAAAGATATACATATAAAATAAATTTTATCGAAAAATATTATTGTTACGCCACCGTGATTAGAACCTGGATCTCTTTCCAAACCGGGGAAGTTGCATTATCTAACTATGCTATTGCGACGATATTTTTAGCGACAAATTTTCGAACCTATATGTTACCTTTTGGATATTAATACATTTAATCGTTACATTATTTGAATGAGCCATCTACCTTATTTTTACGGAATCTCAAATACCTTTGAGTAATCTGATAGCGGACGCCAGAATTATCATTTCATTTGTATTAAATTTTGGACACATTGATACAACTTACGTATTTTTGGAGTACATATTCTTATTGTGAAGTTGTAATTATTCAGAACGTAGGTCTGTGATATTTTAAATATGAGTTAAATATATTAATTAGAAAGATATACATATAAAATCAATTTTATCGAAAAATATTGTTGTTGCGCCACCTACTTAATATGTCAAATAAATATTCAATAAATTTAGATTTCTTCTAGAAATTTCTTCTTAAAATAAACCATTATTATTAATATAGGTCATGGATTATATAAGCTTTCTTCTTCTTCTTTTAAATAGGCATTCCACCCTTCAAAAGTGATTTGTGCCATTAATCAAGTTAAAACTTTATTTTATAGAAAAATGTATAATAAAATTATAGCATAGGAAATATTATATTACAAGTCAATACCATTGTCGTTCAAAAAATTTGCTATTATATACATTAAATGTGGCGAGTTAAGGAAAAGAAGATGACACAAGTTAACCGGGAGTTGAAAATTACCATTGATGATTACTGTAAAAGAAACCTGTGATCCGCAATGGACAGACCAAAAAATATAGTTGAGGGTTTCCTCCTCGGCACCACACTCAAACATTGGGGAATCTATTAAGTTCAATCTGAATAAAAGTGAGACTACCTGGCAAAGCCCAATTCTCATTCTAGTGATATTTGGTTTTGTCTTTTGGAGACTTTCCTTTTGGAGAACGAGGGAGTGCGGGGAATAGATCTTATGATTATTTGGATCCATCCATTGTGGAGTCCAAATAGAATTCGTACGTTGTTTTACCATATGAAGTCTGTCATACATCTGGATATGGAATTGATGAGGAAAAACTCCGGAAAGAGTGGCCTCCTTGGCCAGTTTATCAGCACATTCATTTCCATATATAAGCTTTAAATAATGCACGAAATCGGTCTAGCCCATTCAGCCGTACGATGTATTAAGTTCGTCACAAAATTTCTAATGGTTTTTGACTGTCTTCGTGACGTTGAATATTCGTTTTCTACGTTTAATTCCAAACCTGTCCCGCACAAATTACGCACATTTTCTACATAAAAGGTACAGAAATATGCGGACATGTGTTTCTCTATCAATTCAATAATCTAAACTCGTCTTATGGTATTATTTTGATCATTTACCTCGTGATGTGGAACACTTGGGTAATGAGGTCGAACTGAAACTGTTCACAGCGTATGTTGTCTTGCCAATTTCTATTTTAAGTCATTGGTAGCGTCGTAAAAAATAATACAGGCAATTTTATCACCGGCATAGATGTTTTTTGCCCACAATGTTAAAATCGTGGTCACTGTAACAATGATGATAGCATAGACAATTTACCCGACGCTTGTTCAGCAATATTCGAATATGTCCAAGAACATACAATTACTGGATTTTAACCTATAAAGGCACTGATATTAAACAAATAATAGATATCACATAGAGACGTAGCTATTTTTTATTATATTTAATGGAAAATATATGGAACCTGTCTCTTTCACCACTTTATATAAATACAACGTTCACCATTCTAACCCATCGATCTCTATATCTATTAAATATTTGAAAGTTGTATATTTGCTAATATGTGGACTCATTTCGAGTACCACTACACTATCACCATCTATGGACTAAATTGACCTGAAACAGCATATATGTCACAATGAAAATCTAATAGTGCAGTGGTATACCACCAGTCTCTCCACTGCGTCCGCACGTCTGATCCTCGTGACATGCTCAGTGACGTCCCTAGGTGAAGTGCCGCCCTTAGGCGAATTTCAGAATGCCTTTCTTATTAAAAATATTATGTCAATCACCCCTAATCGTCGGGTTTTGGCAATAATTTGGCTGTAGTCTGAACACATACAGATGTTAATTATAACATAATTAACAAAAATTTATGCATCTTGTCCTTTGAAATTGTATTGTTTTATGACCCGGGAAATTTCCTTTCGGAGTAAAATAACGACAACGATGCCGCCCTTTGCAGATTTTTTACAATACAGTTTTATAGTATTTGACTCATTGATATTTTCTAAACATATTGTGAGAACTGTCACTTTTGTATATGTGTGTGTCAGATGATTGGTGGGGGTCATGGGTTATAAGAGGCCGTCACCGGGGGAACGGGGCTCTTTTCCATCTTCCGTTCGCAATAGTAATAATCAATATCTGAGTTATATAATTGTAAATGACTGTAAATACATTGTTGTAATAAACAAATATTGTTAGATATATCTAGTGAGTTTCACTCCAAGGTAACTCAAGAGTATAAAGTGAGGAAAGAACTCCGAGAAAATCTGGTGAAATTTATGTTGGATGTATACTAGCTAATATTTGCCACCCTTAATTACGTCTACGGTATGTCCCTGGATATGCTAGTCTTCTTCGGTGGACATCTGTCATGTTATTATATCTTGTGATGATGACATCTGTCATGGTTATTATATCTTTTCTCCTTCATGACCGTATCGACATATAGTGGCCTCAATCAGACGAGACTCGGCTCGTCCTGGATCGCGAGTCTCGAGCTAGAGTCTCTCTCCGTGGCACTCTTCCAGGTCTTTTTCGTCCCAAAGATAATCATATTTTTAAGGCTGTCACTTTGACGCGTAATGTGGACGAAGAATTGAAAGAATCTTTAGAGTTGATGTTGTTGGATTAACCCCATACCCTTCCACACGTTATGCATAACACTGGGCAGGGGAAGATTCTAAGGGATGAATCTTCCTTCTTTCCTTTATGTCTCTACTTCATTCAGTAATTGCGACAGCACTCTTTTGCTGGCATTGTTCTCTAGCGCAATGTACTTGTTGAAGCTATTGCACTCGATCATGGGGAACTGCTTGTCTATGTTCAGGGTCTATGCTCAAAGTATCTCAGTATGCGCTGTTGTGTTGTGGAAGATAGATGTTCTTCTACATTTATTTATTGTAAAATGAAGCTGTAGGTCTCTAATGCGTCAATATTCTTAAACTCTTATTGTCATTTATATAATCAGGGCACTCAACTGGGGAAAAAAGTTAACCATATCGGAGCTATTGACGATAATTTTAGTCAGCTTTGACTTGGCCATACCAATTCTCCTAAATAACTCAGTAAAACAGTACATACATGTAGTAGAAAAAAAAAAAAAAAACATATAGTAGCACAAGAAACTGACAGTCAATTAACGGTAAGTCGGTATGTACCTATGTATTTTTTAATATTCAGTGGTGAGATTTTCTGACCACCCTACTGTCTGCTCACCGCCCATCCTCGCCTAGCTGATTTATTAACATATGAAGATAGATGATTACGGATGTGACCTTCGATTTTCGCTTTAGTGTTAAATTAAAGTAGTATTTCCTTTAATGTTTGTATGTATTTTAAAAACCAGTTTATATCTGGTTTCCCACGGGTTATTCAAGTTATTAATTTAGCTTAAGTTGTGCTATTTACGTACCTCCATCACGTGTTGCGCATCTCAGATTTATAACAAATTAGCAGATCACAGAGTAGGCTCGGTAAACAGCCAAAATCAGATTGAAATTAATTGAACTCATTTAACTGGTGAAATGAGAAGAGGTCGAAATAGTCTTGCAATAAAAACGACCAACCTTGACACAGGAAACTAGGTGAATGACAGTATATTTTACGCAGATTTTAAAATGCATTGCCCATTTTGGCAAGCCTGTTTTACAAAATCAAATAACTCGTTGATGGCGAAACACAATCAAATATAAAACAAAACATACAAGTCAAGTAAACGTGAAAATATATAAAATGAGAGAAAAAAATACCAATGTGCAATACAATGTGTAAAATAAGGTAAAGGGAAATATACAAGATCAAAGCAATAATGCAGTCAGTACACACACAGTATCTGCTCAACCTAATATCAATAACCAATTTGAAACATCCCCTTTAAAAGCCTAAATGCCACTTACAGCTCTTATATTATTTTCAATTTGATTGTATATTCTGGGAGCTTGAAAGGTGAATAATTTTAGACCAAATCAGTTTTCATTTTTGGAACGATTTTAAGATTATTTTCTCTTGTGGAATAATATCTTTCAGTCCTCACAGATGGAGCGCTTATTTTCCTAAGAAAGTTAGTTATTATATTCAGCACATATAATTGTCTTATATCTAAAACCTGAAATTCCCTGAAAAGTGGCTCTGAAGTACAGCCTTAATTTGAATCTCTCCAGCAGCAGTTACAACGGAATAAACGTTTGTAATTTAACTATCAAAATAAACTGTTGTAAAAGTATCTAAGGTTTAATGTGACTCGAATACTGTTAAATCGAACGTCGTATATATGGGTTAGATGTTTTGTCTTTTTACAATTATTTACAATGGTAAGTTTTTACTATAGTAACATTTTACCATCGCCCGTGATAAAAAATGTTTGCCGGTTGTTGGTACGTCAAATTTACTATCGTCAAAGATAGATGAGAAGTCTCGCCTATATACAAATAATCATGAAATATGATTTATTTTATGGTTTATCTATGGTTTTGTTCGCCTGTCGAAACCTGTCCCTTGGTGGCGAAATTTTTTCTGATTATTAATATATTAACAACGAGATAATCATTGGATAAACTCTCATCACTAAAATAGCGGAATTGTATAATTAATTGTTGTATACCGTAACTTTTAAAGTATCAATGTGACAGATGACTTTTGAAACAGCTGTGAAGAGTCCGCCATATTTAACGATTTTAGGTTTTTGCCATCCGATGTTTGAGAGTGAAATTAGTTAACCATTACATTTTTTACCAACGATCAAACAGCCCGTTTTTGAAATTTTTTTTACTATGGTAAAAAGTTACCACTGAATACACAACCGACCCTACGATTTATCTCGGAAGTGTTGATGTTCAATTGTATAATTATATATGTTTTTTTTTATCAAATTATTAGTGATCTGCATAATAAAATAAATAAACATTAAAATCGTGTCAAAAATATTTTTCAAATAATTATTCGCGCACCGCCCCATTAAAAATGTTATCTATGATTAATTTGTGTTAAAATTTTCCGCTTCTTGGATCGTTATAAAAATCAGCGTACCGTGGAGATGAAGCTTTCTCCCGGGCGGGAGATCGAACCGGCGACCTTGCAGCTAGCGGGCGGCGAGCGGACCGCACGACCACTAGGTCTCTTTTTTTTATTTCTTATTTCATTAGCAACATCTAACACCACGGAGGATGTACGTGATCTCATAGGAATACAAGGTGTTTATAAAGTATCGCTAGTAAGGTTACAAAAAAAAAAACTTACTAACCGGAACATAATAAATATAATACAGTGGAGCCCCAAATTTAAGTTTTTGAAAAGACTAATAAAAATACAAAATATAAACAGAGGGTAAATTTACATTGAGTGTATAAAAAAAGACAGATTAAATTGATTTAAAATAAATAATCAAACAATGTATTTTTGTCGTTCTTAAAGAGTTCTTCCAATATTATAAATGAAATTATAGGTTTCTGGTGGTACATTACTAATACTAGGTAAATATGATTTGAGGCCTTCAATATACCTCATGGCATCGTCCTTTGTAGGAACTGGGTTTATGGGATGAGCAGACACTTCTTCTGGAAGGTTTTCGTTTATACGACTGTCCACTATTTCATCAACTTCTACTACGTCCGATGTTATTGCATTGGAGTCAATGTCTAAGTAAGTCTGCAAGGGTTATTCATAATTCTTTTCTATACTATCTTGTTGTCTATTCTATCTTCTGCGCAATTTTCTTGCTGTTTCCAGCTTGCAAAAAACAAATACCATTATTAGGAGAACACATTCTTATTGTGAAGTTGTAATTATTCAGAACATATCATATAGTCTGTGATACTTTAAATATGAATTAAATATATTAATTAGAAAGATATACATATAAAATCAATTTTATCGAAAAATATTGTTGTTACGCCACTGAGATTCGAACCTGGATCTCATTCTTAGCCGGGAAATGTGCATTATCTAACTATGCTACAGCGACAATATTTTTAGCGACAAATTTTCGAACCTATAAATTTTTTTTATAAAATTTAATAAAAATGACTGGCCTCTCCTATCAGATTATTCAAAGGTATTTGAGATTCTGTAAAAATAATGTAGATGGCTCTTAAATTAAATGTATTAATATCAAAAAGGTAACATATAGGTTCGAAAATAGGTCGCTAAAAATATTGTCGGTGTAGCATAGTTGGATAATGCACCTTCCCCGGTTAGGAAAGAGATCCAGGTTCGAATTTTCGAACCTATATGTTACCTTTTTGATATTAATACATTTAATCGTTCCATTATTTGAAAAAGTCATCTACCTTATTTTTACGGAATCTAAAATACCTTCGAGTAATCTGATAGCAAAGATATATTGATTTAATGATAATTTTGAATTTTTTTTTTTTTTTTTCTTAAGTTTCCTACAGAAACCAACAGATGTCGTTGCTATGCCACTTCACACAACTGTAATCGTGAATTGTATAATTGAAACAACGGTCTATGTCTCAATTACATTAATTGTTCCATTCATTGTTACATTCGCACATCGGCTTGTTATGGTTCTTTGTATATTGCTTAGTTCCTTCGTTTTTTGTTGTCACCCTTTTTTCTTGTTTTAATAAACATATTGATATTCCATCACATTAAATGTAACTGGATGATTTAACCACAATAAAGATTAATAATAATAATAAGACATAAGTAATGTCACTGTCATAAGAGTATGACGGAATAACTGTCAACGTTACTTCTGGGAAATAAGATGTTTTCCAAATTTTGTGATGACTTTTATTGTCTTCACTAAAGTTTAAAAATAACCACATAGACCGTTATTCGGCCGAACCCTTCAATAATGATTAAATATTTAGTCTGTATATTATTAGTACACAAGTCTTCAATTGGAGTCCGTGTCGAGCACCGACGAAAGTACGCAACGCGCAAACATTAATTGAAATTGTCACAAAATAACCTTGAAAACACTTCTCGATTAATTTTAGGAATTCAATCTCCTCACGTCAATCAATTGATAGTGTGTACCATCGCACCCGACGCAGCTCGTTACACAACGTTCGTATTAATAAATACTATTTAAGAATATCATCTGAACGTCTCTGTTTGGTCTAAAACACCGAGCTACGTTAGCAAAAAGAAACCATCTTAACTTTTCAAATAAAAAAGTTAAATTCATAAAAAAAATGATATTATTAAGGAGAACACATTCTTATAGTGAAATTGTATTCAGAACATAGGTCTGTGATATTTTAAATAATAATTTAATGTATTAATGATAAATGTACGCGTTAAAAATCAATTTTGCGCCAGTATTTTTCATGCTAATAATGGTAGTGTACTTCCCCGGATCCAGGGTTTTCGACAAAATTGATTTTATAAGCATACATTTATAATTAATACATTAAATTAGTATTTAAAATAATATTATGTTAACGTATTCCGTTGATGAAATGAACTGCAAGTCCTGGCGCCACCTGGTGGGTTTTACTCGAAGGATTTTTTAGAGATGTTTTAATTAAAAACTTCCAACGAAAACAAATAGATGTCTCATTTAGCAAACGTACGTGGACTAAATTAGGCGATTTGCCATAATATCTCCAACACTAGGAAGAATTGCTAAAACGCAGAATTGATGGAGATTGTATTTCACAGATAACTAATAAACATAAACATGGATAAAGATTGATACATCTGCCGTTTTTTAAAAATAATATTGTAACATAAAATATATTGTAACAAAGTCAAAACATATTACGTATAATTATCATTCGGGGGCGTAATCACGTTGAAGTTCTCAGCCAGTGTTCTAGTGGTACTCTTCCATTGCCGCCAGAAGGGTCTGGTCATCAAAATCCGAAGATCAGCCCATTCCTGACTTGTCGTTTGAAGCGAACAAACCACTCTCGGCATGCTCTTTCGCTAATCGTTCCTTCGCCGAAAAAACCGTTGAGATGGCGAAATGACTCAGCAGCTTTCCACCATTTCTTTCTTCAAGTGACGCAGCATAATGTGGAGTATATGTGGATGCTTTTCCAATTTTATAACCTTATTAAATAATTATATTATGACAAATATCAATCAAACGTCAAATTCAGAAAAAAATTCTTCGCGTAACGATGGATGGTTATGCAACGACCCGATAATCACCGGTCAAAATGTTGGAAATTAAAGGTCTTTCGCCGATTATTAAGATTAGTTACAAACCACATTAGTTATGCCGATGATATGGTTATACTAGCGCCATCTATAAGATGGATAAGAAAGCTTTTACAGATATGTGAACATAATATTTTATACAATGCCAGCAAATCGGTCATAATGGCGTTCAAACATGGAAAAGGGCTAGATAGTATCCCTCCCTTGCGGCTGGACGAGAAGAAATTGAGCGTTCAAAATAGGCCATATATTTAATGAAGATGGACATAACGATGATGGCATAGAACGACAGAGGCGGCAGCTGAACGTTCGTGCAAATATGCTGTCACGGCGTTTCTACCGATGCAGTAAGGAGGTGAAGAGGATCCTGTTTAAATTCTTCTTCACCAGCATGTATACCTGCGAGCTCTGGTAAAAATACAAACAAGTAACGTACAACCAATTCTGAATTCGGTACATACAGAATACTGTTCGGATTGGCGCGTTATTGCAGCGCATCTACAATGTTTGCCGAAGACCGTATACATGGATTCGTTCCGCTTCTGAGATATCGAGTTGCGGGCATAAAGCTGTGGCTGGAGCTCAGCACCAACTCTCTGGTGCAAGCGGCGCTCTCATGGAAAGCTGGTTCCTTGACCAGAGAATGGCAACGCCTGCAGAATAGCTACATATACAATGGCCGTGATAAAAAATTGGGATTGTCAATTTTGCATATAAACGCTGTTGGTCACAAATTAAATAATTTGGAATCGTTGGGATAAATAAAGCATGTAAAACTAATCAGGAAATTGTAAACAGCCAACTAAATTTAACTACGAGTCATATTCTAAAATTTTTTCCTAAAAATTATTCGACTAAATTTGTATTGAGCAGCAATTTGAGTTAGGTACTAAATTTATTTTTTAAATAATTGTTTTTTTTTTAATTTTTAAAAATAGATTGTGATGAAGGAACTTAATTGAGTTTAAATACATCTACCGGTTTCAAAAAATACCATTTTCTTCTTCAGGGTGTAAATACTAACTAAAAAACATAATGTTTCTTCACCAGAATCTATTTAATTTAGTACCTAACTCAAATTGTTACTTAATACAAATTTACTCGAATAATTTTTAGGAAATTTTTTTAGAATAGGACTCGTAGTTAAATTTAGTTGGCTGTTTAGAATTTCCTGATTACTTTTACATGCTTTATTTATCTCCAACGATTCCAAATTATTTAATTTGTGACCTACACCGTTTATATGCAAAATTGACAATCCCAATTTTTTAACAAAACCATGACTATTTTCTATCAAATGATTAGCAAATTCTGAAAACCCACTATTGTTCAAACATCTCAAATGCTCCTTTACTCTTATATTAAAATTTCTACCCGTTTTACCAATATAAAATGCAGCACAATCCTTGCAACTAAGTTTATAGACGCCAGAATTGTTAAATTTATCATCTTTGTCTTTAGAATTTATGAGTAAATTTCCTATACTATTATTTGTGTAATATGCTGGTCTAATGTCTCGTGGTAGGTGTTTAGATATTTGTTTCGAAAAGTTATTTATGTATAAAATCCTACGCCAATTATCATTATTATCATTATGTTTTATCTGTGATTTATATAAAAATTGATTATTATATTATTTTAATTTATCCTGAAGAAGGAAAAGGTGTTTTAAACCACCAAGTTGCTAATTTTAAAAGTATAAAAATAAAACAATTTGTTCGGTCCTACAAAGAGTTATATTAACAGCAAAAATCTCGACGACCTCCGCATATTCATTCTCAAAAGAATGCATTAATACTGAATTGGTTAGTGCACGTGTTCTGACATTACCACTGTAATAAAACAATTAATTGTGTCTCGATGACGTCAATGGTGCGCGAAAGTCAAGTAGATCAATAATCTGGGGGCAGTCTATCATACCGTTGATGATGATGATGAATATGAAAAAGAAGAAGAAGAAGACAACTAGTTTCCAAAGCCTTCTCTCTATCTATTTAGATATAAACATCTGTGTGTTCGTACCTGATAACTTTTTAGTTATCCGTGAAATTGACTACCATTATAAAATGTAACTCACTAGACCACGTGACCATGACGCTATTTTGTCGCGACTCATTGAAAAAGGTGATGTAGTGTGCGCGGAGTATAAAGCACTCGATAACATGATTAATTTTATTGTTTCACTTTTATAGTAATTCTTGACGGCCCACAGCTAGATAGATATCGATAAAAATATGCATATATTATTTATTTCACGATATAGAATCTCAATTATTTTATACATAAGTCGTGTGCGCAATGGTCGTTTTATTAATGTTTTTATGGCCGTTGAGGCGGAGCGGTCATTACGAGTCGGATCTATTATACTTACAGTGCAATGCGATGCAGGCCCATCCTCGTGAAATTTTTAGCAAATATTAGTGTTCACTAGTTTTTAGCTAAATCGTTTGCGATGGTCGACTCGGTTATCAGTTATGGAGTGAGTAGCTATGTACTAACATATACAGATAAAATTGAATAGTTACAATTAAGATTTTTAAAACTTTTAATAGATAACAGAATGAAGTGTTTGTATAAAGATGATACAAAATGCAAAATTTTACCAGCTGATAAAACAGTAACATACAGTATAATTTTAGAAAAAATGATAAATAATGTAAATATGATATCCTCACCATAGCTATTCTACCAGATTCTCGGGTCAAACTATGAGAGTACCGATCGCAAACATTTAATAAAATCAGTACTTATTAAACATTATGAAAAATAAAGACACCCCAGTGGAACACCCTAAAATATAAACACATTCTTATATAATTATTTGTTTCCTCTGTTATACTTCATTTTAAAAAAAATTATTGTAGCCAAAATTTTTGTTTACTTTTACTGAATTCAAACTATAAATCCGGATCGATAGTTCGCACTTCGAGTCGCACAAACCACGGAATGGAATACGATAATTACGTAAATCAGAATCACCGCAAGGTAGGGGAGGAAAGTAAGGAAATGTGGTACTGGATGAGGTCAATGAGGGGATAGGGGTTCTAGTCGAGGGACCAGTGAATTTACCTTGTATATGACGTCTCCGTTATCCCTGCAGTTGACACCGAGATCACATAAATGGGACGCGGGTGAGGCGATCTTCAATCCCGATTGAATACGGCGATATCACAAATTCACCCACGGCACAAACAAACAATATCACTGTGAACACAAATCACAGGATCACAAACAAAATAGTGCTGGCGCATTGGAGCTGAAAGGTCCACACCGCGAATGGTACCGCGATATCGAGATCGAACAAATATCGATCAGGTTGACGTCTGCTGGCGTCAAGGTCACATTTCACACTGACAAGACGAACATGAGGAAATCTATGGATGCGGAATTATGCCAATAACAACGGTTGCGGCTGATTCGAAAAGACGCACCAAAAATGTGTTTACGAATTCGGAACATTTACTATGTACGTACTTACTTAATTATTTTAGTTTTTATGTTTTTTTATACGTACTTTAACTTAATTTGCTATGTCAATTACTATGTGAAGGGTAATCACTGACATTAAACTGTTCTGCAGTTTGGCAAAAAATAAAAATTGTAATGAATATGTTTGCAATAAAGTTGAAAAAAAAAACCGTGATTGTGAATATGATTGAAAGATTTATGTTCGATTGTAATGATAATTGGTAATGTAATTTGATAAGTAATCACTGATATACTAACTATACTTTGGAAAGTTATATCTCAGTTACAAGCAATTGCATTTCATCTTATTCCATGTCTCGTCCAGTGCAACCACTTTAGCTTTGCCTTCTTCAGGCTATCTTGGGAGTCATACCGTTACCAAAGTTTGAAATTCTTTAACATCCTCATTGTTTGATTAGGTCAAGGTTAAAATGAAAATTTTGCGAATAAATGTGGTAAAAAAATGTGTGGTAATTGTGGAGTGAAAGAGTTTTTTAATAAAATAATGTAAAGGTTTAATAAAAAAATGTTTATTTTGCATTTATTACAGTCCCTGAGAATTTATTTCATAAAAATTATGTTTTCTAAATGTGATCCGTTATTTCTATGGCACTCTTCTAAACGGGAGGCAAAATTTCTGATCGCTGCCATTTCTTCTTGGATGTTTTCTTTTAATTAGTCCAGAGAGGGAGAATTGTTACTGTTTACCTTTGATTTAAGGTAGCCCCGTAGGATAAAGTCCATTGGTATCAAGTCGGGGGCTACGTGAAGGCAAGTTTATGTCACTTCGTTGGAAAATCAATTTTCCATGAAAAATTTCGCGAACAACTGGTAAGGACACGCTCCATAGCGTCTGTATTCCCAAGGAGGCGGCAAACGATCCGTATACCCCCCGCCCCTCTACGGCTCGTTGCATGCGATGCAGCGAATGAACTAAAATGATAAAGACTTTTGAGACACACTGTATTATTTAGCTAAAATAGACTTGGCATAAAAGCCCAGACACGTGGATTTAGATTATCACGAACAGTGGTCGTAAATCACCAAAAAATTATTACGTTTTTTGAATACTCAGGTATAAGAGTGGCGATGTTTTAACGACCACTACATGGAACACATAAAATAATTAATTAATGTACGTATTAAATTAAATAAATAAAAATATATTGTTGATTGCTTTCGGGCGGCATTTTACCTAGAACCGGGCCTGGTAAAATACAATATACAATACCTATGCTTATGTAATAATATCATCACGACACATCTCGGAGTGAATAAACGTATGATTGATCATCGCTAATTACACGCTATAAAAATAATATTTAGGTAATTCATTTTAAAATGGGGTCGTCCAAAAATAATTGGCTGTTCTTGTTGAATTATTGCACAGAGTTAATTTTTATCATATTTATTAATAACGAAACATTTGACATCTATACGGGACGATCGAACATCTTGAAAGTGGTGGAAATGGAGAACAGAACAAAAAAAAATTAAAAATAGTCGCCAAAGTATGTTAAAATAATTTAGAAATTCCTAACTGAAAGTATGAAAAAAGTTATAAATTAATTTTTATTGAAATTCTATATTTTTTTATTTATCTAAATATTAAAAATATATCCAGTTCTTATCTCAGAAATCATTTCGAAACGATGTGCCGGTCACACTTATTTACATATATCTTTTTTAATCAATTATAATTATTATTAAGGAGAACACATTCTTATTGTGAAGTTGTAATTATTCAGAACAGACGGTCTGTGATATTTTAAATACTGATTAAATGTATTAATTATAAAAATATACATATAAAATCAATTTTATCGAAAAATATTGTTGTTGCGCAATTAGGATTCGAACTAGGATCTCTTTCCAAACTGGGGAAGGTGCATTATCCAAGTATGCTACAGCGATAATATTTTTAGCGAATCCTAATAGCGCAACAACAATATTTATCGATAAAATTGATTTTATATGTATATCTTTCTAATTAATATATTTAATTCATATTTAAAATATCACAGACCGTCTGTTCTGAATAATTACAACTTCACAATAAGAATGTGTAAGAACAATAGTTGTTTGTGACTCGAACATAAGGCGACCCACCTATTTACGTGTCGTCTTTTTAAATAAAAACCTCGCCTTATAGTCGGGCTAATACGGTACATTGTATCCAGAAAAATGGACCATTGGTCTTGAAACATATTGATTTATCAATAGTAGTAACAGTATGAACAAAGTATTTTTTTATTATTGATTATTATTAAATAAGTATAAATTTATTAAGGAAAACACATTCAGAACATAGGTCTGTGATATTTTAAATACTAAATTAATGTATTAATTATAAATATATTTATAATTAATACATTAATTTAGTATAAATTTATTTCATTTTACTTATTGTTGAGATTCTAATAACTACCTTAAATTGACATTTGACGCTTGACGTACGACGTGCATGAAGTGAGGCACAAGAAAGTCTCAATGATATATGGTGTGTACTAACGATGGTAAACCGTTATTGTGAGTGTGATTGTACTCGATTGGTAACTGAAATTAAACTGTTTATTAATCAGTTACGAATCATCGTTACGATCGAGTACAATCACACTCACAATGACGGTTTATCATCACTGGTGTATTTATTTATTTTTATTTTAAAATAAAGGTAATTATTTTACTAGACGTGGTCTGTTCTAAAGCAATTACCTGTACAATTTTTAAAAGTTGTAATTGTTAAGGTACAATCGTTATAAAGTAAAGTAAGTAAAGTAAAAAAAAAAAATATAGTTGAAGTCAAAAATGTGTAGATAGTTAGGTTAATCACTTTAGACCCTTTAAGGTCTAGTGGCAATTTATTAAAAATACCGACAATGACCGAATTTGGTATTCATTTTTGGCACTGAAAAGCATCCTAAGGTTTTGCTCCTAGCTTCCTTTGGATCGGATCGTGGAAGCAAAGTTATTTTTATTTTTTAAATAGTTTTAAGATTGATCTAGTAAACAGTTGTCTTATATCCAAAACTTGAAAGGATTTAAAGATTTCTTTAGAGTATACATACGGATTACAAAAGCAGAGAGAGCTCCAAAGAATTACATGAAAGCAGAATCCGTATCTCGGAGATTATCTCGAGTCGAAAAACTCTTAAAAATTACATTCGTGAACACAGTTGAAGAAGAATATAAGCGTAGATGAAAAATATACCAAAATGTTGTTCCAATAATCGTCTTGTTTGGTTTAATACTGAAGTTACCGAAAAAGTACCGTATTGCGCTCAACAGCGTTTCCTTTCATTCGTAATTATTTTTAAACGATTTTTTCACACTTTTTTTTTTGGACGCTCGAGAGTCGCATGGTCAAATATTTATTTTAAAACAATTATTGTAAATCATTGTCGAGACATAGTAATTATTGTTTTCCCAAAGCAAGGTTATCCATCTAAATGTCAACAAAAAACATCGTTGTCCCTGTTAAAATTTTAAAATGAATTTCGGTTAAAATCCGATACAAATTAATGAATAATTATCGAAAAAACGACGCGGAAGTATTGCCGTTTCCTTAGATTTTTTTGGCACTTTAAATATGTTTAATTGTAGCAAATATCTGCTCACTAGCGGGTGATTTAACCTTTCATCACTCGCGCCTCGTTTCATAACACGAATCACCGCAACCAATCAATACTATGAAAATTAAAATCTACGTACATGAAACGTAAACGAGTTCATTTTTATTTTTTATTAGTATTTAATATATAATTTATACGATTGTATCAAGATATTATCGTTGTTATTTTAAAAATCCAATTTTGTATACATGTATTATATTAAGGAGAACACATTCTTATGTATAATACAGACCGTCTGTTCTGAATGATTACAACTTCACAATAAGAAGGTGCTCTCCTTAATATAATTAGTTTTATCATAATCAATGTGTCCAAAATTGAATAAAAATGAATTGATAATTCTGGCGTCTGTAGTCGGTTTACTCAAACGTATTTGAGATTCCGTAAAAACAATGTAGATGGCTTTCAAATAATGGAATGACAGATGTATTAATTTGAAGAAATGTAACACATAGGTTCGAAAATTTGTCATGGAAAATAATGGCGCTATAACACAATTGGTAGTGTACTTCCCCGGTTTGGAAATAGAGATCCAGGTTCGTATCCCGGTA
The DNA here is from genome assembly GCA_022840565.1 of Eubasilissa regina. Classification (NCBI taxonomy): domain Eukaryota; kingdom Metazoa; phylum Arthropoda; class Insecta; order Trichoptera; family Phryganeidae; genus Eubasilissa; species Eubasilissa regina. The sequence continues at coordinate 19,696,757 of JAINEB010000029.1, read as the reverse complement.
GCGCAAAAACAATACTTTTCGACAAAATTGATTTCATATGTATATATTTATAATTAATACATTAAATTAGTGTTTAAATGTATTATAGATCAAACATTGTTAAATTGATCAAAGATACATGTTTGAGTGAAAATAATAATTAAATCAAAGTAAACATTACATGTCAAGTAAACCTGTGATTTGTACTTATATACTGATACAAGTCGATAGGAATAAGCGTAGTGAGGAAAACATTGATTCAAAATATTACATATTAAATTAGCGCATTATCGTATAAAAAAATACAGATTCCTAGATTTAATAACAGACTAAGAAGAAGCAAATAATTGAGTAATTCTACCAGATGGTTAGTATTGTTTTAAAAAAAATGTTTTATAGCTCTAAAGTGTATATAAAGGGTATAAAAATAAAGGCAGTTGTTGCCGTAATTACCTTCGATAGCTAGTCCTGGATTTTCTAATTGGTTTGTTGAATATATTCGTTCAACCTATGTAAATAAAAAGACTCCAACCTTTACGAAACTGGGCTGTTAGTCGCCGATGTGTGAAACTGAGCTGTTAGTTCTACCGATGGTCGCTCTCCTTACAGTCTTGAATTTTTATAAACTCGGCTGGGAAGCCTCTGCAACTTTATACAACCAATAACCGTAAAAATATTAGACCGACCCCAAAAACATCTCTGAACAGAAGCACTTAGCGCTTTTGTTCCTGTTCTAAATTAACATAAATAGAATGCACATATTTAAACTACAATATTAGACCTACCCATCGAAGTATATAATGCGGCAACAGCAGCATTCTTGAAAAAATTGAGAAAATAACGTACGAATGTATAAATTTAGAACAAGCTTTTCTACAGCTTGTAAATATACATTTATCATAGTATAATTAAAAGCAAAATTTTAAAAATCATTTTGGAATCAAAATATTCTTATGATTATTAAAAAGTTTTGAATTATTTTTTATTAGTTTATCTCAATATAAATATTGTAGTAGAAGCCTGCTCCTGATTTTATACTACTCCAAAGTAAATTTTCCAATGGTAAGCTAACACCAGGTCAATCAGAAAAATGAAGAAGTACTTAGTGAAATTGGAGGATGATATATTAATAACGGAGAATAATCAGTCAGTAAGACTGTATGCCTACATATTAAGGAGGAAAATTGCAAGCCTAGTTCCAAATAGTTAATTTTTTATATGTAAGTATACGTTCTACCTCGGTTCAATTGTTAATAAAAGCACTATCAGAGAGCAGCAGGTTAATCAAATCTAGTAAATGCCATTTTGAACTTAGATGACATTTGTAATTCTCCTAGGATTGTCCATCTAGGCATACTTAAATCCTGTCATACACCACTTTCATCAGGCTGGTCCTTAACCAAATCACAGGAGCAGTTCAAGAGAGCGATTTTTGAAAAGGGTGGTTGTACAAGTTGTATAACCAACATAATATATGTGGTCCAGATTATCAAAATCAATCGATTGAAATGAGAAGACCTGTCCCGGATTGGCTCGCCAGTAATGTCTATGAGAGAATATAGGCATCACAGAAAAATCTTTAAAAGTTTATCAATTAGTAATACTAAAACACTTTTACCAACATAAACAATATCAACAGCAAATTACGCACACCCACTTAATAAATACACAGACTAACTGTCACTATCTTGTGCCAAAACTAAACAAAACTTTTGCACAAAGATTCCATTTATTTCTAGCACCAAAAATATACAACGGTCTAAATGCAAAAGTGAAAGATTGCAACCATAGTCTTGCATATTTTTCACGAAAAGTGCAGTTCTGGCTTCACGAAATGGGGAGAAATTACGCCCAAGAATTTTTAAAGGTCCAAATCTGAGAATAAAAGTGCTACAACAGTATATTGAATTACTTAATTACATATCTTGACTAACTGTTTATATATACGTATATATATATATTTTTTTTGTATATTAATATACTGATACTGTTTTACCGGAGGAACACTGTCTGCTATAATACAGTAAATTACTAGTGTAGCTGGCAGGGTACCCAAACACATGTTTAACTTTCTTACTGATATGTTGTATTTACTTTGCCAAATTTTATATGCATACCCTCGGTACATTTGTCTGATATTAGAAATATGACGCAACACTCATAGTAATGAACTAGGTGAAAATGTATACTTAATGAATATTAATTTGGAAGAGTAATACGTCAGACCGTTAGACATTATTTATCAATGTCAGTACATAATGCATGTAAAAGTGAACCTAACGTATTATTATTAGTTCTGAAGGCGCGAGTAATGTAAAGTTAAAACAAGAATGAAACCACTTTTAAATCTTGCAAGCGGTTATGCATGGAGCGCGGTGACGGATTGTCATCCAATTTTTTAAATTCTATTTATTACCGATTGCGTACAAAAAACGATAATTAACTTAATCGAGAAAGTTGTTTTAATCGAATTCGGTCACCTCAAGACGTCGCAATATTTTTTAGTGTATATTTTTAACATTGAATAGATTTTCATCACCGATAGATTGCCATGATTTTTCGAGTCAAACTTTTGAATTTTATTTAATTAATTATTATTTGATTATTATCAAGGTTTAATGGTCACCGTGTTTACAGGAGATATTGCGATGAATTTTTAAGTATACAATTTTATTAATTTTCAACGTATATCGGATGAGACGCATTATTTCAAGAATTATTATTTTATTGACTATTAACAATATAATGAAAAGTAGAGGAGGAATTCAATATATTAAATTTACACATATAATAAGAAAAAACACTGCTTAAATCACTATTTATTGATAAATCAACTTGTTTCAACACAAATGGTATCTTCGTCAGGATACAATGTATACCAAAATTAAAAATGTAACCATAGACAAAAAACAAAAATATAAATATAAGTGATGGGTAACTAATTAGGAACTACTGTGAAAACAAATTTAAATGGTGTCCCAAAAGTATTTTTCGTAATAAAAATTCTGTAATAAAACAATGTAAAGGTTTAGTAAAAAAATGTTTATTTTGCATTTAAGTACAGTATCTAATTATTTCTTAAAAATTATGTTTTCTAAATGTGATCCGTTATTTCGCTGGTACTCTTCTAAACGGGAGGCGAAATTTCTGAAAACATAAAACATAGGATAAAGTCCATTGGTGTCATGTGCCTACATGAAGGCCAGTTTATATCACCTCATTGGGATATCAATTTTTCAGGGAACATTTCACGAATAACTGGAAAATATTATATGCGCTCCATAGTGACTGAATTGCCAAGGACGCGGCTATCGATCGGTTAACCCCCGTTCCTCTCCGGCTCGTTACGTCTGTGCAGTGAATAAACAAAAATGAAAAAGAGTGGTGAATTAGTTACGCTTTTTATTATTTTTAATTCAACTATTCTGAATTTTCCAATCATCTTTTGGAAACAAATCATTTTTTGACATTAATTAAAGTGTTTAGAAATTTTAGATACAAATATCATAGGTTTACAGTTGTACAATATACTCGTACTTTATGCGAGGTTTTTGGTTGTTATATGCGTATGTGTGTATGTCGCGCGACGAGAAGTACGAGTAGGACGTATGTGTGTATAAGTATAAGCAAGGCTCATAAATGAGCGCGTTCGTTGGGAAAATTTTCTTGTTTCTGGACTCCGACACAATGCAGTACTATCTTTAAGTGTACGATTCTGTTTTAAATATGACACACGTCGACATACCCCATCACAACAAGTTTCTTCAAACTATAGTCCCTTCTGGAAAGATGCCTAAAATATTTAAAGGTTCGTCTCAAGGAAATGGTTGACAGTCTGTCCTTGATTGGGAAGGTTGGTTGGTGTTCGAGTAAAACCTTATTATAGACATATGTTCGTTCTCGCCGGGGAGAAGCCACCAAGAGCAAGAAACGACACAAATACGTCAATAACAGAGTAAAAAACGATGCAAGTATTATTTGAAGGACCGAGTCGGGAAGAGCGGGATTCGGTCGACTCGAATACTGGGCGCAGACTCTTCTTTTGGTGCAATTGTGAGGTTCACGTGTGCATTGTTCGTCGGCGTGGCTTAGCTTCTTCGAACGTTCTCCCTTTGTTCGCGCAAAATGGCGTAATACCGAGAAATAAGAGAACGAAGAGCATCTGGACTGTGTTGTAATTTTTAATACAAATTAAATGAATCAACTAGAAAGATATACATAATAAATCTATTTAGCGAAAAAATATTTAGTTGTTACCGGGATTTTAACCTGGGTCTCTTCCTATCCGGGGAAACGTGTTGACCATTTCACTATAGCAAGCGATTACGATTACAACAAATTTAAAACTTATATCTGTATATGTTTACAATTTATACATTTATTATCACATTTTTAAAAGCAATCATCTTTATATTTATATTGTTGGTCTACTTGACTTTCACGCATCAATGAAGTCATCTAGACACAATTTATTGTTCTATTACAGTGGTAATGTCAGAACTCGTGCATTAACTTACTCTGCAGTCCCCAGAATGCATTCGTTGGGGAATGAATATGCTACATTTTTGCTGTAAATTTAACTCTGTATAGGACTACATTATTACAATTTTTTGTGTCTCAACTCAATAGTGACGGATAAATTGCTCTACTTCACATTTTATATTTATTATTCATTTTGTTTATGGAAAAATATGCTAAAATTATATAATTTTTTTCTTTATGTATTGCACTTCTGATGTAAGTTTCTGTTGTTTTATATTAATATTAATAAATAATATTGTATTGAATCTTAAATACCTTTGAGTAAATCGTGTTAAGAAATACCAGAATTAATTAATTAATCCAATTTGTATAAACTTTGATACAACTAAAATATCTTATTTATAAAATTACTATGTTCTGAAAAAAAAAGTGTTAAATACTGTAATTTATTAATAAAGGTCGAACCCGCCTTAAAATAACAGTGAATATAGCTTTGAGAGTAACCTAAATGAGAGCATTAGCTCCTAAAATAGTTTCTTTATCTCTTCGTGTGTTGATTTTTAGATATACCCACTGTTTTTTGAAATGCGGTTAATCGTCATAATGGGATTTCCACTTACAATTTGTTTAAAGTTCACGTACAAATCGATCTATAGAAACTAGAAAGGAATAAGAAATACTTTTATTATTCGAATGTAACTAGGGACAAAGGCTGCATCGGAATAACTTTGAAGTTTACAATTCCAGTCACACACATATCCAAGATGCAAAAATAAATTTGTAATTGACTACAGAATAGTGATTTATTGACCGCAAGGGTGACTGACCCGAGTATATTTAGCAGAACAGGATTTGTTCACAATCATAAAAAATGATTCTTCATTATTTCAGTTATCTGATAATAATCGAAAACCTGTCATGTTATTCGGAAGTTCTACATCAGAGCGTGTAAATTTCTTCATTTTGAAGTAAGACAACAGATTTACGGATATATATTATGTAACACTTTACACATATCGTCTGATGCTGAAGAGATGCATTATAGAAATTGATGCGTTACAGAAATTGATGCGTTACAGAAATTGATGCGTTACAGAAATTGATGCGTTACAGAAATTGATGCGTTACAGAAATTGATGCGTTACAGAAATTGATGCGTTACAGAAATTGATACGTTACAGAAATTGATGCGTTACAGAAATCGATGCGTTATAGAAATTGATACGTTACAGAAATTGATGCGTTACAGAAATTGATGCGTTACAGAAATTGATGCGTTACAGAAATTAATGCGTTACAGAAATTGATGCGTTACAGAAATTAACTTGTTCAACATTAGCTTTACTAAGCTCAAAGGGTTCTTCTTATGAACCACCACAATCTAAACTTTGGCCATTCACTATACCTATAAAAACTCACGTTGCTCTCCCTTTACCGCAACGTTAGTTACAACCTCCCCACCCTTCTCCTTTTTTTATATTAACATACTTTGTATCCTAATATTTTTTGTGGATTTTCTTTATTAGTATCGCATGTTAAATAATTATTATGTTTATTACAATATGTTTTCACTGTCAAAATCCCTTAATAAAAAAGAAATATATATATCACGGAATATTCACAGGAAAATTAAAACAACTATATAAAATTATCATACGTAATGTATTGACATACAGGTATGAAACGAGGACATTTCCCGTCAAATTGCGAGAAATGTTGGATGAAAAGAAATCCTTAATGAAAAACCCAGGTGGTAGAAAAAGAGTGGGAAGACTTGCGAAGAACACAGTAGAGCTGTTACAAATCCCGAACTGGAAGATAATCGCCGAAAACTGGAGCACGGAGAGGTGGTAGATTCAGGATGACAAGGCTCAATATGGGCTCCGGGTAGGGTTGTCAACCGTCCCGGATTAGCTGGGATTGTCCCGGAATTGGATTTGCTGTCCCGTATCCCGGATGAATGCTAAATTGTCCCGGAAATTTAGAAAAAACTATTCCATTATTTTTTTATTGAAATTGACATCGTGTAAATCTGCTTAATGTCCTTCCAACGTACGTTCCCCCCGCCTTCCCCACTACTATTTAGACACGTTTGACGTCAGTTTCTCGAATTGGTGATTGGAGCAAAAAGTGAGAGAAAATATTATTGGATAAACTTATAAAAATATAACGTTAAATTAGTTATTATAAGATATAAAATTTTAATTTTTTTATTATTATTATGTAATATATGTATGTATATATATATATATATATATATATATATATATATATATATATATATATATATATATGTGTGTATATCTAAGTTTCTATAATAGTTAGGATAAATAAAAAAAATATGTTAAAAAAATAGAGTTTTGAGCTATTTGTCCCGTAATTGTCCCAGAAAAAGTTGACAACTCTAGCTGCAATTGAAGAAGTCTGAGAAACTCTGATACCTAAACTATAATTAATATAACTATGTGTACAAATTAAATGAGTCAATTAATTTTATGTACAGAATAATTCATTTATCAAAAAAATGTTTATTTTTATTTTTATTTTTTATTTATTATCTTAGTTTAATAATCACAATTGAGTTTAAAAAACATCTACCGGTTTCGGAAAACACCTTTTCCTTCTTCAGGATATGTCAAAACTAACTAAAAATATATCATTGTTTTTCTATTTATCCAGAATTTATTTTTAAATTTAAAAAAAAAAAACAACAATTATTTAAAAAGTAAATTTAGTACCTAACTCAAATTGCTGCTCAATACAAATTTAGTCGAATAATTTTTAGGAAAAAATTTTAGAAGGACTCGTAGTTAAATTTAGTTGGCTGTTTAGAATTTCCTGATTACTTTTACATGCTTTATTTATCTCCAACGATTCCAAATTATTTAATTTGTGACCTACACCGTTTATATGCAAAATTGACAATCCCAATTTTTTATCAAAACCATGACTATTTTCTATCAAATGATTAGCAAATTCTGAAAACCCACTATTGTTCAAACATCTCAAATGCTCCTTTACTCTTATATTAAAATTTCTACCCGTTTTACCAACATAAAATGCAGCACAATCCTTACAACTAAGTTTATAGACGCCAGAATTGTTAAATTTATCATCCTTGTCCATCGGTAGATGTTTTTTAAACTCAATTGTGGTTATTAAACTAAGATAATAAATAAAAAATATGAATCTTAACCACCAAGTTAATATTGCTAATTTTAAAAGTAAAAAAATGTTTAATTGCTACCGGGATTCGAAGCTGAATATAGCACTCGAACACATTTTCAACAAATTTTGAAATTACACTAAAAAAATAAACTACCCTGGTCTTTAAAAAATAGTACGCTTTCTCCCAATTTGAGAGAAATGATTAATAAGCGGCTTATCGAAAATAATTTGTCTTATTTGTAAGCATGAAATGAATTGTTTAAACTGATACTGATTAGATATTATGTTTTGATTATTTTGAATATGATAAAATTGATATAAATGTATCTGCATACAAACGCCTAGCAATACGTTTTTGTGGGTCTAGTTTTAATAATAAAAAAATAAGGAAATAAAATAAAATAATCTGTAATATTTCAAATGAAGACTCTTCCAACCGAGCCAAATGCCCGATCCATCAAAGTTTTTTAACAACTTAGTCTCATCGCACGTTCATAAACTTCAAGGTTAAAGCTACGACTTCAAATATTATCCTCGCAAAATCTTTCTCAGGATTTGCGTTCAAAGTTGATTTTCAATTTAGAGAGTCGACAGAAATCAAAATTTGGGTTTTTGCTCTGTATATCAATTCTAGGGTCTCAACAAGCCCCGTAAAATCAGATAAATCAAATCCGTAGAAAAATCATTGGTGCGATTTGCGGGGATAATACTTGGAGTCGCTGCTTTAACCTTGAACTTTATGAGCATGCGATGGGACTAACGTTGTTATAAAAATTTATTAAAATATACCAACTTGTATACATATAATAGTTTGGCTCGGATGGAAGAGTCTTCACAATGCGCCCACCTGACATTTCATAAACAAGAAAAAAACATTAATTGCCATTTTAAAAAAGCTCACAAGCCGGAGGTTCGATCCTGCGATCCGAGAGAGAAAGTTGAATATTTTAACTAAGACAGATAGGTAAAACGATATTTGTAAATATTACCGTATTTATAGTAAAATTGTACATCACACATGGACACTACGTTTTAAGCACAATTTAATTATAAATAATAACAGACTATACGAAAATTTAATATATATAAGTATATTCTAAATTAATTGACACGTTTTACTAAGTAGAACACATTCTTATTGTGAAGTTGTAATTATTCAGAACATCGGTCTGTGATGTTTTAAATACTAATTAAATGTATTAATTGGAAAGATATACATATAAAATCAATTTTATCGAAAAATATTGTCGTTGATCTCTTCTTATTCGGGGAAATTGCATTATCCGTTTATGCTAAGGCAACAGAGTGCATTAATAACAAATTTTCGAACCTATACAGGATGGCCCAAAAAAGTGAGAACATTTCATAAAATGTGATATAATTATATCAAAATTAGTTTAACTATATCAACAACAGCTTAAATAATTTACTAATTTACTTACTTACCTATATTACATTTTATTTCGTCAATTTCCGGTCGTCATCTTCGATTATTAATTTTTCCATTGTTTATATTTGGTATTTTCAAATTGTTGCCCAGAATGACAAAAATCACTTCAAAAGACCGTATTCTGATCAAAAATTAGCGAATTGAAAAACGTCGGGGTGCTAGGAAAATGATCAAAAAGTTTCAAAACAATGCGTGGAATATAGATAGACATTACAGCATAACTGAACATTACAGCAGGACGGAGCTCCATCTCACACAGCCAAAAATACAATCAACTTTCTTCGTCGTGAGAATGTTAATTTCATCGAGCCAGGCATGTGGCCACCGAACAGCCCAGATTTAAACCCAGTAGATTATGCAATACGGGATGTATTAGTGATTTCTGATTAACTAAATATTGTGCAAAAAAAATTACATTAAGAATTATAATTAATTATATTATGTTTTGAAATAACTCATGTGTTACGAGATGTTCTCACTTTTTTGGGCCACCTGTATGCTACACTTTTAAAATTGATACATGTGTCGTTCCATTATTTGAAAGCCATCTTCTTTATTTTTACGGAATCTCAAATACCTTTGAGATTACAACTTAATTACAACTTCACAATAAGAATGTGTCTTAATAATATATAAGTTGTATCAATGCGTTAAAAATTTAATAAAAATGAATTATTAATTCCGGCGTCTATTGTATTTTGGACATATTGATACAACTTATATATTATTAAAAAGAACACATTCTTATTGTGAAGTTGTAATTATTCAGAACATAGTTATTTCATTTATATTATATACAAATTAGTGGCCTCCTTAGTCAATGTACGGCTAGACTTTAGAACGGACATGTGCCAAGTTAATTAGCGAAATACAGTAATATTAAAAATAAAGGCAAAGCTTAAGGTTTCCTGTAGTCAATATATGGTGTGCAGAGGCCTTCTGTTGAACTAATGACTTGATTGATTAATGTTGTAATAAATAAATTTAATATACATAAATTGGCTTCGTCAAAGAATTAATAATATGTGAATTCCTGTTTCTCTGTGCACTTACACAATATATTATGTATATACATCTAATATTATTATGTATTGCTCTAGGTCATCTGACCGTCACGTGTCACAGCCAACACATACCTAGTCAAGTATATAATTTGCAATGGTGCATGTGTGAGGTGTGACAATTTAATTCCCAGAATGTACATTTTAAAATACTGGATGTACTCATAATACACTTAGTGCACAATATTTTAGGCGTAGATACATATTAAAAATATGAGTCGAAAATGTTTAAACTGCATGTGTCTAACCAGTGGCGCAACTAAAATATTATATTAATTAGTATAATAATATTTAATTCTACGCTGTTGTCTGTTAAATATGTAGAAAGAACAAAATTGATTTCTTGTCTCCTATAATAGGAACGTATTTATGAAAATAACGAAAACATATTTTCAGTCATTTATACATACAAAAAAATCGCTTTACTACGACTTTCGCTTAGCGGTGATAGTTAACGCACGGGATGAACAAACCCGACGTATTCTATTTTAAAGTGTTTTTGTAATAGATACACGTTAGAAATATTTTTTTAAAATTTTGTTACTTCATTAATAATAATAATATTTTTTTTATTTTTTTTATTCATAGTACACTGTGTTGTATTGGTATAATCAGATAACATTGCAGCAAAGTAATACATATACTTCGTAACCCTGCCTGCTACACTAGTATTTTACTGTCTTATAGCAGACAGTGCTTTTCCGATATAGTAGTAATGTTCAATGTACAAAAATACATATATATAAAGAGTAAAACTAGATGCAATTAGATAATATATAAATACAAGGTAAAAGTAAATGCAATGTTCAATCTATCAAAAATAAAAAAGAGTAAGTAAAGTAAGAGTAAATAATATATAAATATGAAGTAAGAGTGTAAAATAAGTAAATAATATACAAATATGAAGTAAGTGTGTGCAAAATAAGTAAATAATATACGAATAATGAAGTGAACTTATGTAAAATTGTAATGCTCGATATAAAAATATTGAAAAAAGTTCAGTTAAATAATATACTAACACAACTACAGAGAAAAGTAGGAAATGCCATATTCAATATATTGGTACTGTTTTAGAACTTTTAATCTCGAGTTTGGACTTTTAAAAGTTCTTGGGCGTAATTTCTCCCCATTTCATGAAGCCAGAACTGCACTTTTTCTTGTAAAATATGTAAGACTGGGTTGCAATTTTTCACGTCTGAATTTACACTGTTGTATATTTTTGGTGCTAGAAATAAATGAAATCTTGATTACTGTTGTGAATTTGAAAAATTATTTATCCATATTAGCACTAGAAAAGGTATTCATACTCGCATATGATACCAAAAGTGTTGTAAAGCGTGCACCTTTTGGGTCCACATCCATCGTGGGTCCCGATGCTCCCCGTTGGCAGCTTTGGTCTAGTTACGCCACTGTGTCTAAAATCAACCATGTCAGAGATATAAGCATTTAAAAAAAAGTCGCAGTTATGCGATTATTTCGATCAATTTGAATATTATATTGATCTCAATTTATATATAATGTACAAATAATAAAAGATCTTATAACTTCGAGCAGCTAGATTATTTTTTATTATTTGATTTAGGGTCTGAAGTAAAGATATAGAATAATAATGGTCCCAATTTCGCAAATATTTGAAATCCCTCCTGCAACAACACTGTATGCCGGTTTATACAAATGTTGCTACATAGACGGAGCGTCGGGCATCTCACTTAGAAATTGTGTTTAATAGTATTTTATTTACTTGATATGGCTGTTTAATATACCATCGGATGCCCGAGAAGATATACATCGTTGTGGCATTCATAACGCAGATTTGCCCAAAACCGATATACATCGTTGTTGCAGAAATGGTCTCATTTATTACTAAGTACTTATTAAGCAGAACACATTCTTATTGTGAAGTTGTAATTATTCAGAACATAAATACCTTTGAGTACACCGACTGCAGACACCAGAATTATCAATTCATTTTTATTAAATTTTGGACACATTGATACAACTTATATTATTAAGGAGAACACATTCATATTGTGAAGTTGTAATTATTCAGAACAGACGGTCTGTGGTGTTTTAAATACTAATTTAATGTATATTATTTGAGATTCCGTAAAAACAAAATAGATGGCTTTCAAATAATGGAACGATAGCTGTATTAATTTGAAAAAGTGTAACATACAGGTTCGAAAATTTGTCATGAAAAATACTGGCGCTATAACATAATTGGTAGTATACTTCCCCGGATCGGAAATATTTTTCGACAAAATTGATTTTATATGTATATATTTATAATTAATACATTATATTAGTATTTACGAAGAACTAAATATTATTATAATTCATATAATTTTTTCGATATCTCAAAATATGGCAGAGTTACAGATGTTCATAGTTGCGTGTTTTAAAAACGAACGGTTTATACCGTTTTATCGTGTGACGTCACATCTTCCGAGTCGACAAGTCGGTACTGCCCGGCACGTACGAGAGATGTGACGTCACACGGTGGATGTGATAATGCGAGCGTTATTTTTTCGAACTTTGAACGCCAATATCTCCGATAGTATTGCATATTTTGAAAAAATATCTGGATATTCATAATCTGGATTTTCTTCTTCTTTTTTTTTTTTAAATATACTGCTAAATCTTGCTTTATTACAGTCTGTATATGTATGAAACTGAATATTAGTGGCCAATTTTGTCTTCAACGAATTCGCCTTGTGCGGATACACACGACATAGACAATATTTCCATTTCTGGAAGCCGACATATAACTCGCTTTCCGGAATACTGTCGAGTACCGCATTTTGTGGCCGACAGTTATATTAGAAAATTCTTACACATTCAGCGCAGTTTTTAATTTTGTAAATAATCAATAATCATAGGAACCTAAGTCAAGTTAATGGGCAAGATGTTTTAATCGAATAATCGTTTTTTTTTTGTTCAGAAAGTCTCTCACAGTGAGGGCGCAGGACTGATTTAAATGTAGATGGCCCATTTTTATATCTGTTACCTTCCTAATAGCCACGCACAATTAATTAATTAATTTTCACACGTATTAGTTCAATATCTAATCAGATTTCAAAGAAGCGGAAATCACATATTTGAATAAAAACACATTCTTATTGTAAAGTTGCATTATCATGTGAAAAAAAAAGAATCAATTAGGAAAAAAAATCTTTGGTTATCACCGGAATTTACGTACACGGGAAAATGCGTTACCATTTTGCCACGTTAACCATTCACGTTTTCGACAAATTTGAGGTTCAAGGATTTAAATCCCGGTTGTAACTAAATAATTTACTTAAATGATTAATATATTTTATTCTAATATCACAAAACAATCATCTTTAATTACAACTACACAATAAAAATGTGTTATTATTAAAATAAACCTATGTTTTTCGCTTCTTTAAAGTCGATTTTTGAAAATTTTTGATTTTTTCTGTATATTTGTATAAAAAAAAAATAGTACCTAATACTGATTCCACCCTGGCAACAAAACGTATAGTAAAAAGTACCTTAATCGAGTTCATATTTTGTACTGTAATCGGCCAATGGCACTCTAGCGGCGCCGAGGCCGCAACTCGCTGCACACGAGTGTGAAGTGTCGAGGTAATGTGATTACTTATTTACCGCCGTGATGTTTATTGTTTCACGTGGGAGTACCGAAAATAACACGTGAAAACACGTAATAAACGGAGATCGGTAAAATAAGATATATTTATTTATTTGATATTATCTATTTAATATTACGCGTATTTCATATGATTCCTGCCCACCTCACCGGCAGTGATTTACTTTTATATCAATATATTATACAAGTCAATATAATAACCCAATATATACATACACTGGTACCTCGGAATACGTCCTTAATCCGTTCCACAACTTTGGACTTATACAAACAGGACGCATTCCAAACGAATTTTTTCCATACGAAATAAATGAAAAATGACTAAACAAATATCAGATATCTCATACAGCTATTTTTTATTATATTTTAATAGAAAATATATGGAAATATGGGGTAATTACAAGGCTTACAACCTGTCTTCGGCTGGTTTAAATGATCACTTTATATATCTATATAATGTTCACCAATTCTCACCCCTCAATCTCCACATTTTATCAAATTTTTTGAAAGTTGTATAAATGTTAGGATGTGGACTCGCTTATACTATTGCCATATATGGACCAAATTTGATAATTCATTTTTCCTTTTTTTTAAACAGCATATATGTCATCACAATGAGAATATGATTTTTTAAAAATTATTTTAAAGCAATATTCTTTATCTGCAAAATGTTTTTGAACATATTATACTAGAATACGTTTGAAAATTATTTTTTTTATACATTTTCTTATTTTAACCAGTATACTGATTGCTGTAGTATAGTTGGATCCAGGATCAAATTCCGGTAGCGCAACAACAATATTTTTCGATAAAATTAATTTTATATGTATATCTTTCTAATTAATACATGTAATTAGTATTTAAAATAAAAGTTTATAACAATACTATAAATATCAGTTAGGACGGGTCGAATTCTCATCACAAAACCTCCATCCACATCTGTATATCGACAGCCAATACGGACGCTATTGAAGAACCATCAATCAATCTATATACAAGGTATTTTTTCCCTTTTACAAGGTGAACTTATTTTAAAAAAAACCGCGTGAATGGTACACACTGTCGAGTTCTGCACCGAATCGTCAACTCGATCGGCAGTTAACGATACGATCGAGCATTTTTGACATCCCAAACATTTTCTGAGTCCGCGTGTCACCGGTCCGTAGGGAATTCAACGTGTATTTTTAGTCAGTAACTGTCGGCGCTCTGTGGCGAGCGCGTGTGTTTCGCGAATTTTCGACACCGCCTGTACGTCGTCACCGCACGCTTTTGACCGTTGTATTTTGTTCGTTTCCGATTCGAAACAGTTCGATATTAGAAAAGCTGCCCATCCAAATTTGAAAGCATGGAAGACAGTGTAGTGAGGGGCGGCGAGGGGGCGGAGGGCGCCGCGGAGCCCCGAAATGACATTTTCGGGGGGAAGAACAGAAAAAGGATTTCTTTGGATTTTAGCGGGAAGTTCAGAAAGTCGCCGTCAACTTTGGACGACCTGTGAGTGCTTTTTGAATATATTACAAAATATACACTATTTTAAATTTAGTTTAACTCATTTATATATAATAATAATAATAAACATTTTAGACTTTGGTACATAAAAATTATCGATTTACGATAGGATAACAGAACTCTTTTAATATTTTTACAATAATGTAAAAAGAATATTTTTATAAATTACCAAACTATAGCGTAAAAAAAACTATAATACAACACGAAAATTTGTATTATATGTTAAATCTTTTTACGTATTCTCCGTTAATATTGGCTAAATATAATATAATTATCCTTTTTTTTTTCTCAATTATAAATATGATCTCTTTTTTTGGTCTAACATTAAAAAATATATTATTATGGTGTAAATTATATATTTTCAAACATTGATCGAATGTATGTATACACGAGAACTATTATACATAACTGTTTATGTAAATATTATTAAAAATGCTAATTAAATGTATTAATTGGAAAGATATACATATAAAATATTGTTGCTGCGCTACCGGAATTCGAACCTGGATCACTTTTCCAATCCGAGGAAGGTGCATTACCAATTTTTTCGCATCGATAGTATTTTTGTCAACAAATTTTCGAACTCATATGTTTAACTTTTTTCAAATTAATACATATATCGTTCCATTATTTGAAAGCCGTCTCCATTGTTTTTACGGAATCTCAAATACCTTTGAGTAAACCGATAGGAGAGGTCAGAATCAACAATTCATTTTTATTAAATTTTGGACACATTGATACAACATATATATTATTAAGGAGAACACATTCTTATTGTGAGGTTGTAATTATTCAGAACATAGGTGTGTGATGTTTTAAATACTAATTTGGTTTGGAAAGAGATCCAGGTTCGAATCCCGGTAGCGCAACAATAACAACAATATTTTTCGATAAAATTGATTATATATATATACACATATCTTCCTAATTAATACATTTAATTAGTATTTAAAATGTCTTTTCTGAATAATTACAACTTCACAATAAGAATATATTCTCCTTTATAAAATATTATTTCTCAAAAATTACATTTGTGTAATGTAGAAAATTAATACAATTATTTTTATGCAGCACGAGGGTTGAAACGTTTCTGAGTGATGATCATTGTCTTCTTCTTCATTTAAACAGGCAATTCACCCTTCAAGAGTAATTTGTGGCGTGGTCATTGTCATTATTGTTCAAATACAAATAATTGTAGGCTTTTACATGTATCCGTCATGACATGTATCGCGGGAGTGCGACAAAACCGGTCCACGGCATAATAACCCAGAAGAAGCCACGACTATCATCCACATTCACATTGCATTCTTTTTGCCCGTCATTTCAAGGCTGCCGTCGCTTCAGGTTGTTTCCTCGTTGGACTTTTTTCCAATTCCTCATAGTATACTATACTCCGATTACTCGACATGCGGTTATGTCGTATTTTTCTAAATGTGCGTCAGTATTATTACAAAATGTTGAAGATTTTGACATTTCTATAATATATATATAATACATTTCTATAATATTATATATAATACACGCATTGAATGGGTAAAAAATTCTAATAAAAATATCCTATAAACATTTCATCGCTACAATTAAACATAAAATTATATTTTTTTTATTTATGCACAGTGCCCGTCTTATTCTAGATAAGTTATTTATTTAAATCTAATTTAGAAAAATTCCTTACCGTCATCGCCGCGATTCGAACTCACAACTCTCTTTTGCCGTAGACAGCTTTATATATAATATTAAGCAACATATGTAATATACGAGTAAAATACATGTCTCAATTAGAAACATATGTAGATAAAATTTGATCAGTTAAATAGAGATGCGTACACGCAATACGTGTCACATTCTTACTATTTTCAAACTAAGCTAAATGCTTGTTCTATGAAAAAATTATTAACTTGTTAATGTCTCACTTGTCTCCTGGAACGAGGCACGAGTCCCGACCACTAGATCACTAGACCAGCGTCTTAACCACTAGACCGACAAGTTACTAATTGTAGCTTCATTAGTAAAGATGTCTACAGGTCCAGACAATGACTATATTTTTGTCGATGGATTCTGTTTAATTATCACAAAATTATAAACTAGAATTCATTAGCAATATTTGAATGTGTCCAAAAGCACACAATTACTGGATTTTTACCTACATAGGCATAGTTATTAAACAAATATCAGATATCTCATATAGAGACAAAGCTATTTTTTTATTATATTTAATAGAAACTATATGGAAGTATGGGGTAATTACTTCAGCTTCGGCTGGCTTAAGTGATCACTTTATCATATTCACCAATAGTCACCCCTCAATCTCCACACTTATTAATTTTTAGAAAGTTGTTTATTTGTTAGTATGTGGACTTGAAGCGAGTTCACATACTATATATACAACTTTAATCTCCACATTTATCAAATTTTTAAAAGTTGTATATATAGTATCGTATATACATACTAACATATATACAACTTTCAAAAATTGATAAATATGGAGATTAAGGGATGAGAATTGGTGAATGTTTTATATATATATATACGCCATACTTTCATATATTTTTCATTAAATATAATAAAAAATAGCTTTGTCTCTATGAGATATCTGATAAATTGTTTAATAACAGTTTTAGAATTCATTAATTCAATTATACTATTTATTTATTTTTGGAGGGTTGGGGGCCTAAAGTAACCTCCATCGTCTCCGTCGCTTCGGCATTTGTTCACCAATCAAGACATGTATTAATTCATTTACGAATCATTATATTGTTCTTCTGAGTTGTTTGATTCAAGAATTAGAGCCTGAGTAATTAAACCACATAATACCGATATCGCGATCCTTTTGACGTTCCGCTGAACGTCTTCATCCTATTGCCTCGAACTTGGGAAGCAATCTTTTCCACGCCACTGCCAATCTCACGCACGTGTCGCCTGAACGCGGCCACGGCTGTCAACGATGCGTACATTGTTTAGAATATCTAGTGAAGTCGTAAATTTATCGATTTTATTTACTCACCATACCGTACAATAATTCAATGGCCCGAGTCCACGAATGAGATTTTTAAGAAATTTTCGACTCGAGATGACACTGAGATGAGGATTTTGTTTCCTGGGGTTCTTTTGTGGACCCTGTGTACACATTATGTTTCTGCGCCTCACTTCAAATTTATTGTATGTCAAACGTCAGTCCATGATCATTTATGATTCGTTCATCAGTTGAGTGATATTAAATATTCCCAGCAGCAGTTAAAACTGAATAAATGTTTGTAATTTAACGTCTTATATTAATGTTTATGTTAAATAAATTTTTAGCAAAATTTGATTATGTCCAAGAACACACAATTACTGGATTTTTACCTACAAAGGCACTGTTATGAAATATATGTCAGATATTTCATAGAGACGAAGCTATTTTTATTATATTTAATAATAAGGCAGGTTTATATATACATATATATTTTTTCTATTAAATATAATAAAAATAGCTTTGCGTCTATGAGATATCTGATATTTATTTAATGAATTGTTCAGGATAGATAGTTGTGGGGATTTATATATATACATATATATTATACCAATACCAATCTCAAGTCGATATCTGAGTTATCTCCTGATCAAAATCTCAACACGTTCACATGGTATTGAAATATATCTCAACTAAATCTCATCGCGACTTAAAACTTTGATTATTTTACTTAAAATGCTGAAGGATAGACAAAAAATGAATCAAGCCACGAGCGACAACTCATTAAACTTGAAACCGCTCCATCGGATTCTAATAATTTATTAATGTGGTTTTTGTCTTAAAGAATTAAGATTTTAAATAATAGACACAGATGCATCCTTGACGAATGACCGCTATAGTTAATGACCCGAGACAAGCATCTCGAAGCGTTGTGTTTTTTCTTAAAGATTTTTTATGCACAATTTATCGTGCCTTTGATAAAGTAAGTAAAGTTTCAAATAATATGTGAGTAAATACAATGTATTATTTAAAATTGATATTTTTTTCTAATCTGGTCCATGTTTGCCGTCATAATTTAATCAGATTCTTCAGACACGATGTTCTGCTTCTTGGCTTCGACTTCCAACAATCTTTCCCTACATTATGAGGTGTAAGATCTCGCACTTCTTCGGATCTGGTCGCATCACATGTCGGAGATACTGAAGTTTTAAGATTTTAATTATTTTAAACACACCTTTTTCCATAACATCTTAGTTCATAACAATATATTTTTTTGAGCATTATTATTTAGATCTTCATCTCGGATGTTTCGTAAGTGAATAATACACAGAATACATAGCATTTGACCATTCGCATTCGTATTATGCGGTTTAGATCATGACTGCAGAACATCCAGTGCTGCATTTGATTTCAATAGAAGATTCCTTTATAGTCATGGTTTTGGCTTTATTGGAAAGACAATTTTATTCCATTAGAGTTCAAATACGATTTCGCACATATGAGAGCCAATTATCGACCACTTTTTGAAGCAGCTGAGGATGTATTATATATTAGCAATGATGCGACGAATGTTGGCTTCCAAGTAGTCTATCGTCTATGTTTTATCAGTGTACACTAGCGACTTCACCTATCCCCACAGAAAATAATCAAAAAGTGTTAAATCACACGATCTTGGAGGCCAATTCAAAGGCCATTACGTGAAATTATGCGCTCATCGAATATTTCTTTCAATAAATTGATTGTGGTACACGCTGGTGACATGTTGCGCCGTGTTGTTGAAACCACAGGTCTTCCACATTAATGCCATTCAATTAGGGAACGAAAAAATCAGTTAGCATGGATCTATAGCACTCTCCATTGACCGCAACGTTCTGGCCGGCATCATTTTTGAAGAAATAACAACTTCTTCGGACGTCTCTGCGATTACGTATTATCAATTAGAGTATGAATTCATGGTTATTCGAATTACTTGCTCGTATGGACGATTATATCGACCGTAAGTTTCACGAGCTGAACTACGAAATAAATTTGCAAGCGTTGTTCTGGCGTAAGTCTATTCACGGTGAAATGGCAAATCAAACTGAGCACAAATTGTCAAATTGGCAGTCGCTGGAAAAAGTGTTGCCGATTCGAAAAACAAATACATTGTATCTTCTCCAATTTCGTTCCAGCAATATTCAAGACTTTCATTGTCAACTATGTTCTGTTTGCTAATTAGACAAATTTTTTGTTTGTATCAGAAAACTATTATCAGAATTTTTATTTTAATGTGTTACATACAATCTTGTTGAATTTCCTAGTAGTCTAGGAGTTTAACGACATTAATATATTTTAAAAAATACATTCATCGGTTTGACTGCAAATAAAATGTATGTATTTAATTATCATATATATTATATATATGATAATTAGCGTCTAAGTTGAGAAGATATATTTTTCCATTTCTTTTATTGAGTTTGATTTATTCCCCATGAACTAATTTTTATACAAAATGTACATAATTGACGGTAGATATTTAAGTAAACAGTTTCCTGATTTATATATATATATATATATATACCGTCAATTATGTACATTTTGTATAAAAATTAGTTCATGGGGGAATAAATCAAACTCAATAAAAGAAATGGAAAAATATATTTTCTCAACTTAGACGCTCAAAGTTGAATGCGAATTGTCAGATGACGTCATGTTGTTCCGAGGGCATGATTAGTTTAATTAGTTTAATTATGAGTTTCTACGAATAAATTTCAGTTAATAGTGTAATTGATTGAATTTTTTTAATGAATCTATTCAACAGAGTTGCTTCGCGTGCAAGGGTGTTTGAGGGGGGGGGGGGGGAGGGGGGTCACGTAATTTTTTAATTGGCCAGCAATTAAATCAAAAATAATTCGTTTGTTTGGGATGTTTCAAGAGTACCTACATCGTCGCAAATGATAATTTTTTGTGTCTTTTTATTTTATTTCTCTTCAATAATCTCTCGACTGATGAGGTTCGTGTCCACGGAAGGAGACACGATTAGATACATCTCAATACCATGTACACGTGTTGAGATTTTGATCTTGGAGATGAACCCGCACAGCTCGAGATTGGTGTAGAGAGAAAAGAGCGACGTTGAGATTTGACGTGAAACGCACGCAAAAGTCATCTGAAACTACTATAAATCGTTACAACAAATTTTTTCTGAAAAGTTTGCATAAATCATTAACAATCATTTATTCAGTTTCAACTACTGCTGGGGAGATTTAAAATCAACGCTCGTCGTGACGAGCGTGAAGTGAGGCGCGAATAAGCAACTGCACACATGACAACTGTTCACATGACAATTACACACATGACAACTGCACACATGACAACTGCACACATGACAACTGCACACATAACAACTGCACACATGGCAACTGCACACACGGTAACTGCACACGCGGTAACTGCGCACATGGAAACTCCACATACGACAACTGCACTCATGGCAGGTGCACACCAGACAACTGCACACACGACAACAGCGCACTCGAAAACTGTATGTTATCTAGCCACCGATCAAATCATCTCTTATGTAAGGAGCGCGCATGCGTCGCGTCAACGCCGAAGCGGTACATTAAGTATATAAATCAATTTAAGGATATGTTTTATTGGGTACTTGTTTACGTACATTGGTTAAGTTGTACTGCGGTATAGACCACTTTCCTTTTTCAGCACTGAGAAATTGGTTTTACAGAAACAGTGACCGTAACCGCGATGGGGCCAATATTTATACATTTACTTACAGATATCGTTTAACAAATTGTGTAAATAAATAATTAACCGATCCAGTAGAGAATATGTTTGTAATGTGGAATAAGGTGGACAGATTATTGAGTCATAAAAATACCAAAAAAGTTATTTTTTCTATTATATTCAGCTACTATTAATACTAAAGTGTAAAAAATGACGGAGTATGAAGTCATTGATACTATTTTTATGTGATTACCGGGGATTTTCCACAAAAGAACTAGAAATATTTAAACAATTGGGGCCATTGTTCAAACAATTCTAATGTAGAAAAACACTGCTCGTTATTGACTAAAAAATACTATTTTGACGGTACAAGTACTGTCCTGTACGTCATAGGATATCACATACCTGACCCGTGTTGCCATGTAGGCTTCCTTGGTTACGAAAAATATATCTGTGACTGTAAACTCGCGAAAACCACAGTACTAAAAAGGTTTATTTTTAATGTTTATTCTGTAGTAAATTTTACAATTATAATTTTTATACGTTTAGGCTTACCTCTCTACTAGACTGCGGTGTCAAATTGTCATATGGGTAAGTAGATGTCGCCTGTGTCCGTCAATCAGCTGTGAGCGGCGACAATAGTATATTTACGCAAATTTTTTGTATTAAAATTTAATGTGTCGATTTATATTTTTATAGAGTACCATTTAACGGAGAATTATTTTAATATATAAGTGCCTTAAAATAAATACTCTGTTCTATAAAACGAATACAATTATGAGAAAATGTGCATTAAATGAGAACACATTCTTATTGTGAAGTTGTAATTATTCAGAACAGACGGTCTGTGATATTTTAAATATGAATTAAATATATTAATTAGAAAGATATACATATAAAAACAATTTTATCGAAAAATATTGTTGTTGCGCCACAGGAATCCAAACCTATATCTCTTTCTAAACCGGGGAAGGTACATTATTCAACTATGCTACAGCGACGATATTTTAGCGACAAATTTTCGAACCTTACCTTTTTGATATTAATACATTTAATTGTTCCATTATTTGAAAGAGACATCTACATTCTCTTTACGGAATCTCAAATACCTTTTGAGTAATCTGAGCAGCGCCAGAATTATCAACATGATCAAAGAGTTTCAAAACAAAGCCAAAGGAGTGTAGCTAGACATTACAGCAGGACGGAGCTCCATCTCACACAGCCAGAAATACAATCAACTTTCTTCTTCGTGAGAATGTTAATTTCATCGAGCCAGACGTGTGGCCTATAATTGATTATATATGTATATCTTTCTAATTTATATATTTAATTAGTATTTAAAATATCGCAGACCTATATTAAGAATGTATTCTCCTTGATTGGATAACGATAAATCATAAAGTTAAATTTGCAAATATTAAAAATTACATGACGTCATCAGTATTTTTGTGTTTTCCAATTTATGACTCACCCACCATCTTGAATTTTACTAAACGATGCGTACGTACGTATCGTGCAATACAATTTAATTTGCCATTAACGAGCAGTTGTGAAATCTGATAAAATTCATTACGTAGACGTCGTAAACTGGAAATAACTATTTCTGCACACGTGACCATGTAAAAATGGGTAATCACTTTCCCACCAACACAATGTCAAGAATTGTCACCTTCAATTCAGTCCAATCAACGGATAATTTTGTTCTAATAATTGCAAAATGTTCAAATCTATTTAAAAATCGTGAAAGTATTATTTGTAATAATATTGCACGACTTTACTTTCGGTATACACATCTTCTTCAAGAGCGGCTGCGCCGCGAACGGTGTTGCTAATTATAATTCCAAGAATATTTTAATTTCATTACAGTAACAAGCTAACACTATCATCATCATCATCTGCATCTGCAGCCGACGTCTAGAGATTGATGAGAAATATAATAACAACGTAATGACAGTCACTTCTTATTAAATAAACCTCGACGATTTAATCACTGGCAGCCGCGACCTGAAGTGGAAGGTGTAATAATTGGCCTCTTTGCAGTTTTATGGCCAGTGTACACACGATGAGACGATAGCTCAGAAATTAGCACGAGATCGGTAAAAACAAACAAAAATTCACGATCTGTCATTCAGATTTGACAAGTCCACACAAACATCATAATAATAAACTTGTAGAAATATTTATACTCAGTCGTTTCTTTTAAAATTACACATTATTTTTCTACCCACACTAGACCAGCATTTTACACAAATAATAATAATATTGGAAAAATTATTTTAAATTCTAAAACAAAAATAGGTATTATATAAAAAAACGGAATATGTCAAATACATCGGCCAAACTGTGAGAAATTTCATTACACGAATTAAAGAACATCTGAGCTGTCCGAAAAATAGTATTTTTTCTGAATTCTCTAATCATATCATTGAAATTAGCCACGATCTAAAATTACTCTACTCGGTATTATGGGGAATAATAATGAAAATCTGAATACGGAAAAAAACATTATTAAATAATATCACGTTTTCAAATATTACACTGTTACTATCAACGTTTTCAAGAAATAATAAAGTCACCCTTACGTATCCCACCGCCCCGAAGCCAACTGAATTTAATTTAGTTTATTTTACACCTGTAGATGGGAAGAACAACTCTTCCCGAAACTAGTAGTTATTAATTCAAAAATTGTATGTGTAGTACAAAGTTAAAATGAAAATTATGTTTTTAAAATCGCCATAAATCCGTAATCCACAAACTCGTATAATCCATTCTAAATGCGTCATTGTAGAACCGATTTTTTTTTTTTTTAAATAGAGATGCGTACACGGAATACATGTCACATTAATATTCTTACTATTTTCAAACTAAGCTAAACGCTTGTGCTATGAAAATAGGACTAACTCGCTGGTGTCCTGGAACGAGGCGCGAACCCCCGACCACTAGATCACTAGGCCAACGTCTTGACCACTACACCAACAAACTACTCATTGCCAGAAGTCTAAGTTTAGTGAACGACCATTTGCGGTGGCAGATCTAACGTCATGGAAATATTTACCCTCCGTCACAAGGAACAGTGCATCAGATACATTATTTAAAAAGGGACTAAAAATGCACCCTATCAAAAAATTATTTCCATAAGTTCATATAACAATATTTCATTTTAAATATTGTAGAACTGTAAACAATTTACATGTAAAGTGTCATTTAGATGAATTTTTTACGAGAATGGCACTATAAAAATTATCCAATACGTATTATTATTATTTAACAATCTTTTAAGACAAAGTCCCGACAATAGCGCGCAATACAAAAATAAATGAGGATATTTATTCCTACGTATTTAATTTTAAAATTTATTTTTAATGCGATACATACTTATCACATGAAAAAATCAGAATAAAAAGACAGTTTTTTTAATCAAACTGAAAAAAGTTATTTTTGTTAGGTTAGGTTAGTAGTGAAATATAAACTGTCTATTCAGTATTTATTATTAGAAATTAATTAAATATTAGAAGCGAATTCCGATCTATAAGATTTAGAGACCAAATTGATATTCCGAAATTAAAATATTCAACAACTCAAAATCACTATATTAAATTCTTTAATAATGTCCCCATCACAATATACCTGAATTCAAAAAATATATACACAAAAATATAGACATAAATTATACACTCTTGTGTATACTCCTTCTCTAAACACGAGTCTTACTCTCATAGAGAAGAAATAAATGTAAAAAGAAATATATCTAAACAAATATCAGATATCTCATAGAGACAAAACTATTGTTATTATATTTAATGGAAAATATATGAAAGTATGGGGTAATTACAGGGCTTACGACCTGTTACCACTACACCATCAATAGAACTCGAAACATATATACAACTTTCAAAAAATTTTCCTATACCAAAAAAAATGAAAAATGACTAAACAAATATCAAATATCTCATAGAGACAAAGCTACTTTTTATTATATTTTAATAGAAAATATATATAAATATGGGGTAATTACAGGGCTTACGACCTGTCTTGGCTGGCTTAAGTGATCACTATATATATATATATATATATATATATATATATATATATATATTGACATACATATTTTTGTTTTAACAGAGGTGGATACATAATAAACATAAGACATTCTCATAGATTATTGTGTGAAGAAGTTTTAAAATGTTTTTCACAGTCATTCAGAATATTATGTGTAGTTTGCAAGCTAATACTTGGCAAGATTGGCAAGACCACGACACACCCTGCTTTCGACACGGTATTGCAAGCCAATACTTACAAAATCATAACATCAACACTTGCACGCCGCATCAGCATTAATGCTCCTGCATTGAGATTCGAAACACCAGTTATACGCGTGGCAGAATAGCCGAGAAAACTTAATATTTTTTCAATGATTTCAAAGTATTTTATTCCGTTTGCTTTACGTCGAACTTCTCTAACTAATAAAGAATCGGGTAGACGTCTCTGTAAATACAATTTATATCACTTTTTTTCTGTTCAATATTAACGGAGTTATGAAATTGTAAAGTTTTTGAACAGCCGCCATTATGAAATAAGACGGCTGAACAGGTTGGTTAACGAACTTAACCGATATATTTATCGGGCAAATATTTTATGAAAATGTGATAAGATTATATTGTCTATAATAAATTTTTAACTCAGGGTGATTTCGGAATCTCCTGGTCGTGATCAAATAAAGTACATAGAAATTTTCCGGAAATTGTGTCATGAATCTGATATTTCTATTAGTCTATTATGGACGATGACGTAATCTGAAAATCAGTTTTAATTGCTGGGACATTACGTTGTATAAAAATACAAAAATAAAATAATTGACATTGTATATTAAAAGAAAAGACGTAGTAAGACCGTTGTAAACACCAGCTCGAGATATATTAAAATAAAGATTTTCCTTATACTTGGATACGTAATATAATATTTTCCTTATACTTAAATTCATAACGTCTTTTTGCATGAAGTATATGATTAAAGGCTAGAAATAAAAGATATACTAAATCCGATTGTATCTAAAATGCATAACTATTCTTTAAAAAAAAAAAATACAAATTTACAGTTAAGGGCGCGCTTTAAAAAATAATTAATATTTTCGTGTTTTTCATAAAAAGTGTGTTTTAATTATTCATTTATATCCGAAGTTATGCACTAGACTAGACTTTTTTTTTAAATATTACTTAGATTGAACCTTTGCACTAATATAAATTTAGTAAACAATGTTATTTGCCATAATTCAGAAAATACAACTATTATTAAATACATTTTCGATATGGAATTCAATTGATTCTTAATATGGAAGATTATTGCGTTTACGAAATATATTTTCTTATAATATTGAAGCCAAGATTACAGAGACAAATCTCAATTGAGACAAATTAACATAATGTTCAAAATTAATAGAGTTCAATTTGCAGAGTAATAACTATCAATTTTTAACGTTTTTA
The DNA here is from genome assembly GCA_022840565.1 of Eubasilissa regina. Lineage (NCBI taxonomy): Eukaryota > Metazoa > Arthropoda > Insecta > Trichoptera > Phryganeidae > Eubasilissa > Eubasilissa regina. The sequence continues at coordinate 19,669,327 of JAINEB010000029.1, read as the reverse complement.
AAATACTTTGTTTTAGTGAAATCATACGTTTTTAAATGATTATTGTATTTACTCACACGCTATGTTTAAAACTAAGTTTGATATCAAAAACGTATTAATTCATCACTAAATAATATTTACATAGATCCTAATAATACGCATTTTTACTCACGGTATCAATCAATAATAAACTTATTCACAACATTAGTAGCAAATTTCATAGATTAGGTGTTTTTTAAACTAATTTTAAGGGAAAATAACTTGAACAAAGTAAACATTTTATGTGTGTTATTTTTATGTATGTCGCAATTAAATATTTCGTTTAAATATAACACTGTTGTATTTTAAACACTAGTTGACTGTTTCATAAATAGTATGACGACGTGACGTGACGTTTTAAATCGATAATATTAAACAGAATAATAAATTGAAGCTGTCATAATAATTTTATATTTAGAACATTGATTTTAGCTACCATCTAAATATATGTGGGTACTTTGTCTGATTTCAAAACACATTCATGTATATGAATTAGGTACTCAATAAATTATTTAATTTTCGATGGATTAATTCAAATGACAACACGTTTTCATTTTATTTCATAAATCAATATGGAAAATACTCTAGATACGAGTAATTTTTGACATTTGTATCGAATGCGAGGAAGTCGACGTTTTTATTGTCGTCTCTTTCTATTCAAACCTTCATCTCTCGCATGATTTACGTAACAAATAACGTCATTAATTATTTCTCTGATACTTATAATATTTTAACTATTAGCCTCAAATTTAAGGCATATCTAATTCGTATAGAATTTTTCGAATTTCAAACTGGAAAAATGAATGAATATATTGACGGAATATATTATTGTGAAAGACAAAGCTGGAATTACGACACTTTGAATAAAGTACAGGAAAATAGATTTATCCTGAGGACGATAGAGGACAGACGCAGCAAATGTTTGTGTTATATTCTCCGGTACAACTCAAAAAGTTGTGGAAAACATTCATCAGCCAGTGGAGTGGAGCAGTTGCAGAAGCAAAAGATCTGCTACAAAATAGAGATTGATGTAGAGAGCATCAGCGACAAGGGAATATCCGTTAAGAAAAATAAGAACTTAAAGTGACTTGTACGAGTAGAACTAATATGCTTTGACTATATGAACTCTCTATACGTATGTAAATTTAAAAGAAAACTGTTACTTTAAATTGGAGTAATGTGTCAATTTACTTTTAAATACAAATATAATTTATTTTTGATATTTTAACCGGGTCAATTTTTTCGGATGATTGACACAGTCCAGGACTGTCGCATCTAACCACCACTGTGGGACGTCAGCCAAACGCCAAACCACAGGCTGAATGCAATTATCGACCAGTCGCCGCAAGTTTTGCGCCCAGTTTTGTATTAGATTCCATTGTATAGATTTTATATGCGTAATATAGTATCACGGTAACCTATAATGTAATAAATTCAGTTCCATATTACAAATAAAGCTTTTCAATTCAATTGCTGCGCCGTTATCATTAATACCTACTACATTCTCACTGAAAACCTTGACGAATATCACGGTATATAAGAACACGAATCGTAGTCATGGAGACGGCCCACCATTCATATCCGATCTTTTTGATATCATTTCAACAAAGTAGATATAGGATTTTATGTATTATCTTTTTTTATTAATATTAAAAATATAATACAATTTTAATAATCAGTGGATATATATATTTTTTAACATTTGTTTCTTCTCTATGAGAGTAAGACTCGTGTATAGAGAAGGAGTATATTCGAGTTAATTTATGTTTCAGTTAGTCTGTGTACATATTTTTTTTTACTTTAGTTACAAATTTATGATAGTCCGTAATTTTTCTAATTGTGATGGGCAGATTGTTAAAAAATTTGATACCTTGATAAATATATTGATTTTGAAAATTTAATTGATTTTTAATTTTGAAAATTTGAATTATTGAATTTTTTTTGTACGTGTCTACTATTTTCTTGATTCAATTGATTTGATAATCTTTAATTCACTGTACATCAGATTTGTGTGAAAGAGTAAAATTTTAATAGAAACTTGCCATAATTAGATCTGAAAAATGTAGACCAAGTAAGAAAGTTAATGATTGCTTCCCGGGGATTTCCCGAGGCTGTCGTTAAAATTGCTGGTCGCGTAGACGTTTAATAAGAACCTTAACGAGATTTCGTATTTTACAGTTTTGAGCTCAGATAATTAAAGAATTAAAAAACTTAACATACCGTCACGTGGGGATAAGCAGAGAGTATAGAACGCTACACTCTTTATGTCCTGACGCAGAATTCTTGTCATCCAGATTCGAACATTCTTATGCATGGGATTAGCTTCCACCATCTAGTTTACCTGATCGTGCAGATATATTTTATTTCTTAAATAATCAACAGTAGCTTCTTATATCTATTTTCCTTATCCTCTCCACAGTCATCACTAATCATCCTAACCACACCTAAGTGACCTTTGATCAATCCCATTCAATATGTTATATATCACGAGTATAAATATAATATTATCAAGAGACACGTGATCTTTTAATAAAGTAAAAAAATATATTGTTAGTGTATCGTATTTTCCATTGATTTTTAGATTTTTTTATGCACAGTTTAAATTTAAAGGTGACTAAAAACAGAGCAATAAGAATGTGCATTGTGATGTATCTTGTATTGGAGGCAAGACACTCCCTCCTCCATAATAATATTGCAACATTATCAAAACAAAAAGAAAATCCTGTCCAATGGTAAGCAAAGGTCCTTCGTGTAAAAATAGGAACAGATACAAGAATTGTACATTGCTCCTAGACTATATGTTTGGGACATATATTTGTTTGATGTATAATGCACTATGCCCCCCCTTCCCTTCACACTCGGCCTCGCCGCCGATGAGTCGATTGGCGACCTTGAGCCAGTGCGATATTATAATAATTCTAAACTTTGCGTTCATACTGCGTCGGAATCTTTGACGAAGTAGTGATTTTAAACAGTATACAGTCCACATCCTTGGAGATGCCAGCAGAATCCGGATTTTGGTGAGTGCCAAACTCCTTCCTGTCCTGACATTCTTCCGCCATCTGTACTTGTACCCAACACTGTATGACCAAATAATAAAAATAATTAAATTAGTAGCAAATATAAATACGTACAAAAAAGAGTTTCTAAAATGGCTTAAAGATCTTCAATATAACTAAATAAATAAACAATATGTTGGACATTCTAAGTAGTTATAATTTGATACATTATTTTTCATTTAGGCGCAATACACACACACATATATAATTTCCTTCGACAGCTGGTTCCTAAGATTCCGATTGACAATAAGGGCACATATGATATATGAACACTGCACTAACCTTTTTATTATCTGGTCCGATGTTGTTGTTCTTTTGGCCGGGTTGATTTCGACCGACCGAAGTGCGCACATCTGACGATCGGTTTATTTGGACCTCTAGACTGGTCGAACCACGTTAATCCACCTGTCATTTACTGTTTTCTTGCATTCTTCAAAAAAAAGGCGGCAATACCCGCATGTACAATATTATCAACCAGAAAACTCAGTGGTGCCAATCAGAATAACAAGACGCGTAAACAATATATATATATATTGCGCTATACAGTTCAACAACGATTATATATTGTGAAAGCATATTTTCAAAGAAAAAGATAATTGATGTGTATTAATAGAAAATTACGTGCGATCTTCGGTCGCCATTTGGCACCTGTTAAACAGTTAATTAAGCGTTTAACGACAAAATTGAAAAAAAACCGGTTTTATATGTGATATATGAACAACTACAAGCTGTGCATGACAGCGTGGCTGCAGGCAACACTATCTCAGTCAGGCGCCGTGTGCAACAAATAAAACTCTCAAACATTACATTGCATATTGTCGAAATATTTTCATTTTCATAACCACAATAATGAAAAAATAATTACTTATCTCTTCTTGAAACATACATATACAGGGTGTAACAGACCTAGCCCACAATATTTTATGACTAAATTACGAGTCGAAAATATTCAAAGGATACGTGCCCAATGTCAACCATGTCAGATATATAAGCATTTAAAAAAAATCGTAATCATGCGATTATTTCGATTAATTTAAATATTTTATTAATTCCAAATTATATATTGAATATAAAAAATTAAAGGTCATCGAATTTCGAGCGTCTAGACTATTTTTTGTTAGGTGATTTAGGGCCCGAAGCAAAGATATACATTAATAATGGAACAATTTCGAAAAAAATTATTTCAAAGTATTAAGCTTAACACCATTTTGTAAAAAAATTAAACATGAATATTTTTTTGTAACAGTGCAGAATTTGCGAATATTACTTCAACATTTATACTCATATATATATATATATATATATATATATATATATATATATATATATCTGTGAATGCTAAATCTGTAGTTAAGTTGTTGGGTGTGCACGTTGATTTATATCTTTACATGAATACACAAAACAGGACATCTTCCCCCTGAGGCTACCTCAGGCTAACTCCATTTATACGTATAATATATGGAGTTTCTAAATTCTTTCACATAACATCCCTTTTGCGTGAATTATTACAGATATATTGGCTCCGTTTTCCTGAAAAGTTGAATTTAAATTGTACTGGTTAATGAATAAGACAGAACACGACATAGAGCCTCTGTATCTTCAAGAGCTTTGCATCCCAGACAACTTAAATAGTTAACATTTTTCGAAAGTGGCGCTATAAAAATAATTCAATGTTATTATTATATAGGACAAGTACGAGTATACTCGTATATATACAAATAACTATTAAAACTTGTATTATCTTAACTCTACGAAAATGTCAATGCTAAAATATTAATGTTCTTATATATTATAAAGGTTTTAATTTATTTATTTTTACTTACATTCTTACATATTATACATTATAAACAATTCTTATAGAATATAAAAAAGGTGAAAAATCTTCATAATGTAAGTGATGTTCACTGTCTCCTTAACTAGACCGAAGTCTGTACTGAAGGAGACAGGTCCATCCGTTATCAGTCATACAAATATGAAAATATATTTTTATTTTATTTTTATCTAAAACGAAAATACCCATGATTGAAACACTATTCAAAAGGAAACAATGAATATAAAGAAATTGCGTTATGTTCATGTAATCTTTGGTCAGTTTCCTTTCTGCCAACACCCAATAACCAGCTCCTGAGATGGTGTTTGAGATTGTCCATCGAGAATTGTTTCATACTGCTCGGCAAAATGTTATAGGCTTTGGTGCCCAGAAACATATGTGGAAGGATTGACCAAAGCTTGTTTTCATTTTAGGCTTCACGGTGATCCTATTTGATATTGATGAAGCTCTTTGTTGGAATGAAAATAAAGTATCAACCTTTTTACATAGGGTTGTCGAATATCAAGAATTACCTTTTAACGCAATTTAAAATACCAAATACGAATAAAATATCATGTTATTATATTTATCAATCGTTCAATTAACATCATTTTACTATTTACTGATTATTGATCAAAGATATAAGATGTTTTCCTCAGCACGGGCGAAGCCCAGTGAGGCCGTTATTTAAATAATTGCATTTAAATGCAATATAAACTATTATCGAACTAATTGGTATACTTTAACGTAAGTGGTGGCAGTATTGAACGGGTGACCCTGTAGAGAGATTGTAAATTGCATCTGTCTTATCGAACTTGGATGCATTGGATCTTACAACAAAGCAATATTATAATATGGTGTACCTAGTCGCGTCTCACGCAACCATCTTCGGGTTTTGTTTGTCAACTCTGGTTTCGGAATGGAGAATTTTTTTTTTTTGATGTAAGATATTTCATTAGGACAACACGTTCTTATTGTGAAGTTGTAATTATTCAGAACAGACGGTTTGTGATATTATCAATACAAATTAAATGTACTAAATATGAATTAAATATATACACTAATAATTTTAAATATATTATAATTAGAAAGGTATACATGTAAAATCAATTTTATCAAAAAATATTGTTGTTGCGCCACCGAGATTCGAACAAGGATCTCTTTCCAAACCGGAATAATTAAGTTGTATCAATGTGTCCAAAATTTAATAAAAGTGAATTGATAATTTTGGCGTCTGCTATCAGATTACTCAAAGGTATTTGAGATTCTGTAAAAATATGGTAGATGGCTCTTTCAAATAATGGAACGATTAAATGTATTAATATCAAAAGGATAACATATAGGTTCGAAAATTTGTCGCTAAAAATATTGTCGCTGTAGCATAGTTGGATAATAGACCTTCCCCGGTTAGGAAAGAGATCCAGATTCGAATCCCGGTGGCGCAACATCAATATTTTTCGATAAAATTGATCTTATATGTATGTCTTTCTAATTAGTATATTTAATTCATATATAAGATATTTCATTTTCTGAACGCAACACAGAATAAAAAATAAGTTTAAAAAGTTATAACTTTTGATGTATTGGTTAAGAGTTAGGATTTTACCGCTTTTGTCCCACCATTAGTTGTACTTTAATTTTAAAATGATTTGTTTAAAAATCTGCCAACTTCGATTTTACTTTAAGACAGACACTATTTTGAAATAATGAGCTCAGAAGTGTCGATTGAATTTCAATATATATAATTTTATATATATATATATATATATATATATATATATATATATATATATATAATTTTAATATTAAAAAATATAATACATTTTAAGATTATCAATCGGAAATATATATATTTTATTTAAAATTTATTTCTTCTGTATGAAAGTAGGCCTCGTGTATAAACGAGGAGTATATACGAGATAATTTATGTTTCAGTTAGTCTTTTTTTTTTTTTTACTTCAGTTACAAATTGATAGTAGTCTGTAATTGTTCTAATTGTGATGGGAAGATTATTAAAAAAATTGTTGCCTTGATAAACATAGTGATTTTGGATTGCGGTATATTTTAGTTTTGGAATATCAATTTGGTTTCTAAATCTTGTAAATCTTGTATACCTTATGAAGCGAATGTACCAAGATCTCACGAACTCTAATTATTATGCATGTACTTGGATGAGATATCGATCTTTCGACTCGGAGATGCGGATTAAAGATTGTTGTATCGGTTATTCTAATCTGCGATCAAAATATGATACAATAGACAGGCATGACAATGAATGACAGCTCGCTTCTCGTTTAACTGTACTATGACTTACACGACTTTCGAGACGAGTCTCTAGATAAGTACCGTAAGTGTGTCCACAAAGAGCTGTCATTAATTTACTTTCATCCCTTACCAGAGGAGAGTCGATTGGGCGCAGAGTCTCAAGATCCAATCTATCTCATAATCTGTCTTGCTGTTGATTACATTCGTCTGAGGTAACCTTCGAAGTATCTCAGAAGATAGGTCTTCATAATTGAGTCACCCCAATTAAGATCTTTTTGTAAGTGTGAACTCCTCTCTTATCGCGTTACTTCTCAAACTATAACTTTATCTATTCCCCTAAAGTATCTCGGGGCAGAATTTTATATTAATGTTGTTAATAGATTTTATAAGGATAAGTATCATTTTGAATATTTTTTACATTGATGATTTATGCCAAAAAAAGAAAATATAATAAAATAAAAAGTTTAACATTCGCCAAAAACCAGTTTGTGCGCGGCGTGAACATGGCAGCGGGCGGACCTGTTGTCACAACAATTATTTGCTGATCACGGGGTCAAGGGTTCGATGCCCCACGAGCATCAACGAGCGAACAGATGAGATGTTTCAGCGTTGGCCAGAATTATTTTTCAAGAGACAAGGATGTAGAGCTACGTATCCACAGCACTTTAGTGAAATTACAATTTATAAATTGTAGTTTTACTATGTGTCAGCTGGTACATACGGCATTGGACGGGCAGTCCCCCTGCGTCTTTCACACCACCCCCTCCGGGCCTACGCTATCTGCCGTAAAAGATTCCCCTTTTGTGCCCTTAGAACCTTTAATTTGTTTAGAAATCGTGTGTATTTGTGTATAGACTAACAAATGGCATCTTAAAATATATATAAGATAAGATTAGAGGCTATTTTCGTGCAGGATATACCGTTGAATAACTGTCTGGTGAATAATGTTATCCGATGGTTAAGTTACGTGTTATTCATTATTCGAACGCTATGTTTTGTTTTAAGATTTGGCGGTCGTACACCACATTACTATTTTTGCGCATCGAATAACGCTTATTATGATGAATAGCTCTTTAATTCGAGTAGCTTGTTGGTCTAGTGGTTAAGACGCTGTCCTAGTGATCTAGTGGTCGGGGGTTCTCCCCCCATTCCAGGACACCGGCAAGTTAGTACTATTTTAATAGTACCAGAGTTTATCGTAGTTTGAAAATAGTAACAATATTGATGTGATATGTATTTCGTGTACCCATCCATATTTAAAAAAAAACATTTTTATCATGAACAGGTGTTTTCCGATTCCGAACAATTCCACTTTAATTCTTTTGATTTAAATCGCTGGAACCACAGACTACCAAATATAAGTGGAACAAATAATATTAAGAAGAACACATTCTTATTGTGAAGTTGTAATTATTCAGAATATAATTAATAAAATCGATTTTTTCGAAAAATATTGTTGTTCTCTCAGAGATTCGAACATGTTAACTCGTGCCTAACTTCACGCTTGTTATACGTCAAATATCAATCTATTAACGGTTTTTTAAATAATTTTTTTTTATTACTATTAAGATATAATACAATTTGAATAATCAGTGGATATATAAATATTAACATTTGTTTCTTCTCGGGGAGATTGTTAAAAAATTTGATTCCTTGATAAATATATTGATTTTGAGTTGCGGTATATTTTAGTTTTGGGATGTCAATTTGATCTCTATATCTTGTAGATCGGAATTCGCTTCTAAAATTTTTTTTTTTTAATTTTGAAAATTTGAATTATTGAATTTTTTTGTATATGTCTACCATTTTTGGTACTTTAAAATCTGTGAAAAGTTGTATCCTTGGATAGTTTTTTTTTTAAGAATAATTTTTATTATCATTTTTTGAGTGATTTCTAATTGTGACATTGAAGTTTTATATGCACCTCCCCATCTAATAATACCGTATTGCAAATTTGACTGTAGAAACGCGTAATATATTATTTTCACATATGTAAATGGTAAGATGTTTGAGTCTAAAAAATATGTAGGCAGTTTTCCTTATTTTGTTTGTGAGATTAGTAATATGTTCTTTCCATTTGAGATTGTTATCTATTATGATTCCAAGGTACTTGATACAGTCTTTTTCTACAATTGATGAACATTGGTCACAAGAGTTTTCTCGAGTCTATAAATTCTAAAAAGCTGTGCATAAGCGAAATAAATGTAAATTAAATATTTATTTGACATATATTAAATATGATAAATAATTCAGTTATGGCAACGTGTTAACTAGAACCGTATAACTAGTGAAAGAATTTAAAATTTGTCGTCAAAAGTATTGCCGCTGTAGCATAGTTGATAATGCACCTTCCCCAATGTAAAAAGAGATCCAGGTTCGAATCCCGGTGGCGCAACAACAATATTTTTCGATACAATTGATTTTATATGTGTATATTTATAATTAATTAATTATCTATGTTTTAAATAATCAAAACTTCACAATAAGAATGCGTTCTCCTTAATAATGTAAAATTGGCAAATAAAGCTGCGCATGTGTTTTTTCGAAATACTTTTCCTGACGTATACGAACTAAACGCAAATCTCACACCGCGCGGTGTTCCAAATACACGCCTTCGCTTTAACAGACGTGTTGTAAAACGCCGAAAGTGTGTCATCGAAGCGGAATCAATACACTTTAAACGTGGTATTATTTTATATCACAACCTTTAATGATAATACCCGTAGCAGTATAACCCAAATCCATGTCTAGTGCACGCCGCTGGGTACCAGGTGGCGCTCACATGCAAGCGATGATCTCTGAGTTTATCTCGTGATTAAATTCTCAACATGTGTACACGATATTAAAATTTATCTCAATTAAATCTCTGATACGCATCTCATCGTAAGTCATTCCGTGAACGTGGGCCATCAGAGAACGGAACTTCTCCTATACACTTCTGCGTGTAAGCATTCATAAGCTGCTCAAAATCGGTATTTTTTGCGATCCAAATGGCTCAGACTTATTTGCCATCATCAATTATCATACTTTCTTCATATCGCAAATTGGCGCGATTGTATAGTTAAGCGTCAACTCAAACCAGTGTTGAAAAACGTGTTTTGAAACTGACCGCTGTGAATGACCTGGTTTTAAAGAGTCGCCTGTCGGAGGATTCGTGTCAACGAATTTACATACTGCGGTACATTTGTAACTTCGCTGCTCGTCCTTGGTACGATGCACACAACGCATTTCAATCGTGTCACACGACCTGATAGTATTATTTCCTTACTGCCAGGAGCGTGTGCACCGTACAATAAAAATTATAAATACAAATTACGTTCGCATGTTGATGCGTTAACTAGAACTATATTTTAAAAATAGCACAAATTAAATGAATCAATTACATAATACATATATAAATACAAACAGACACATTTTAAAATAACCCAAAATATAATTTCCACACAGACAAATACATATAACCTACAAACCCAAAGACCATATACTACATTTGGTCAAAAGAACTACAAATATTTTGGACCTAAACAGAATGCTAAAAGACTTAAATCAATTGAATTGTCCCAAGATCATGAAACTATATATTAAAACTTGGATTCGTAATATGGGTTGAGCCAGTATTGGTGCACTCACCCAAACATATTGACTCATAACTATATTAATTATTGCTACAAAGTGATCCAAAAATTAAGTTCATTTTAAAATTGTTCTTTATATACACTATTTATATGGTAATTCTATATACTTGTAATTTTAATAAATTGAACAATTGCTTGTAAACTATACCCGTCTCGACACAGAATTTCTCTAGTGAGACGGGCACAGTCCAAACAAATTTTTATATAGTATTATATAGTTACTAATAAATAAATTAGAAAGATATATAGAAAAATCTATCTATCTATGGTTACTGCCGGGATTCGAACCTGGACCTTTTCCTATCCGGGGATATCCTATATAACTTTTAAAATTAGCAAAATTAACTATGTGGTTAAAATTCATTATTTTTATTTACTAACTTTGTTTTATTAACCACTTATTGAGTTTAAATACATCCACCGGTTTCGAAAAATACATTTTTTAACAATTAGTTAGTATTGACATCCTGAAGAAGAGAATGGTATTTTGCGAAACCGATAGATGTATTTAAACTCAATAAGTGGTTAATAAAACAATGTTAATAGATAAAAATAATATCCTTTATTTACCAAACACGTTTTCGACAAATTTTAAACTTATATTCTGTAATTTTTTCAATTGACACATCTGTTATTCCATTTTTAAAAGCAATCAACTTTATATATATGCGATGGTTTCTGGAAATAAAATAATAGATATATCAATTGTTAGTTATAAAATCTAAATCAGACGATAATATCAACGAGCACAATCTATAGCTTATAGATATCACCGAATTTCGTGTAAAAACCCAATTAAAATTTTCTGATTCTTCATTCGCAGATATGTTCAATAGATAAATAATTTTAATATGTTTCAGCCAATAAGACGACAGTACAGGGTTAAAATTACGTTCCAGGCCGATATAACTAATTAATAAAAAATGATTTTAATTTGACTTTTATATATCGATTATTTGGTTTAGTACAATTGTGTATGGAATATGACATCGGCCAAGTGGTCGCCTCTGGCAGCATCACAAATGCATTTTAACCATATTTTTCTTAACATTCTCGCACACTTGGCTAGTTATTTCAGCAATTTCATTTCGTATATTGTCCTGTAGCATGGAATTGTTATTGGCGTAGACCTTTCCTGGCGTAGACCCACCCAGAAAATAGTCGGGAGCCGTCAAATTAGGTGATCGAGGAGGCCAGTCGATTTCGCCACTTTTTGACATTATGCGGACAGGAATTTTTTTCCGAAAAATTTCCAGTGTAGCTCGGGCTGTGTATGAGGTGGCACCTTTATGTTGAAACTACATGTGTTGCAAGCCTAATCGACCCAATTCAGCTACCAAGAAGTATATTTAGATAAAATGTTTTAATAACTTTAACACGTTGTTGAGGCGTTAGATGCTCCGTCATAAATTGTGATCAACTACTCTCTACGTGTACTAAATGTGAACTGAAAAATGTCTGCTAAACCAAAATGGTGGCCAAACAAAATAGTCATCCTGTATTTGGTCATGTGACCTGTGGTTACTGGTCATTTTAAATGTGATTCCAAATGTGACAGTTGTGGTACAATGGTTTATTGAAATTCACTCGAAAACAGGTAAAGCGGACATATCTACTTTTGATTCTAGACCTTAAAATTATAAAATATAAAGAATAAAAGTTCTAATTTTGTCGTAAACGTAATTAATTACTGTAGTGGATTGCTTGAGTAGCTTGTTAGTGTAGTGGTCAAGACGTCGGCCTAGTGATCTAGTGGTCTGGAGGTTCGCGTCTCGATCCAGGACACCAGCAAGTTAGTCCTATTTTCATAGTACAGGCGTCTAGCTTAGTTTGAAAATAGTAAGAATATTGATGTGACATGTATTCCGTGTACGCATCTCTATTTAAAAAAAAAAAGGTTAGGACGAGGTCCAGGTTCGAATGCCGATAGCAACCAAATATTTTTTTCGATAAATATATTTTTTATATAGTTGGACTGTGATCTTACCGAATCAAATTTTTCAGCCTGGGTATCCTTCGTCTTCCAGAACCTCGTCTGCTCGCAATTTTGCAGAAATGCAGAATTTGGTACTTTTCTGGATGTCTCACAATAATGACAAAATATTACAGTTTTCGAGTTGTTATTGTTTTAAGAAATTTAAAAGGGCAGCCTTCAAGTGGCAAATGCAGGTACAGTGGATATTTCAAAGTTAGTCTTTTAATTAAACGAACAGAATAAAAAAACAAGTATTATATTTTTTATTTATTATCTTTGTTTTATTAACCACTGAATTGAGTTTAAATACATCTACCAGTTTCTAAAAATACCAATTTCTTCTTCAGGATGTCATAACTAACTAAAAATATATATCATTGTTTCTTCACCAGAATCTATTTTTTAAAAAAACTACAATTATTTAAAAAAATAAATTTAGTACCTAACTCAAATTGTTGCTTAATACAAATTTAGTTGAATAATTTTTAGGAAAAATTTTTAGAATGGGACTCGTAGTTAAATTTAGTTGGTTGTTTATAATTTCTTGATTAGTTTTACACGCTTTATTTATCTCCAATGATTCCAAATTATTTTATTTGTGACCAACACCGTTTATATGCAAAATTGACAATCCCATTTTTTTTATCAAAACCATTTTCTATCAAATGATTAGAAAATTCTGAACCCACTATTGTTCAAACATCTCAAATGCTTCCTTACTCTTATATTAAAATTTCTACCCGTTTTACCAATATAAAATGCAGCACAATCCTTGCAACTAAGTTTATAGACACCAGAATAAAACAAAGATAATAAATAAAAAATATGAATTTTAACCACAAAGTTAATATTGGTAATTTTAAAAGTAATGAAAAAACAAGTGTTTTTTTTCATACATGTTTCAGGATTCATGAATACTCAACTGGATCGGGATCCCGGGTGTGGATTCCCTAATCAAGATCATTTAAACCGTATATTTTTTGCTATTCCTAGAGTCACTCATTATCGTTGAAGGTCATTTAAATCGAGTAAAAACACATTAGTGAAGTGCTTACAAATTTTACAAATTGCCAAACGAATTAGGGGGGGAATACCTCATTGTGAACCAGTTTGCTTCTCTTTCCATACTTGTGTATGGCGATTCAGTTACTCATCAGGCTGTGATATTTTCTTAATGAATAAAAAAACCATACATTACGACATCTGAACGCCTTCGTGACTCTAGCAATATTACTAAATATCTTTATTAAGAAAAACACATTCTTATTGTGAAGTAATTATTCATAACGTAGGTCTGTGATATTTTAAATACTAAATTAATTAAATAATTAATTTAATTAAATTACAACATCACAATAAGAATATGTTTTTCTTAATCGTATATGTTGTATCAATGTGTCCAAAATTTAATAAAAATGAATTGATAATTTTTATATAAATTATAAAAATAATGTAGATGGCTTTCAAATAATGGAACGACAGGTGTATTAATTTGAAAAAGTGTAACATATAGATTCGAAAATTTGTCATGAAAAATACTGGCGTTATAACACAATTGGTAGTGTACTTCCCCGGATTGGAAATAGAGATCCAGGTTCGAATCCCGGTGACGCAAAAACAATATTTTTCGACAAAATTGATTTTATATGTATATATTTATAATTAATACATTAATTTAGTATTTAAAATATCTTTATTTGGAAAAATTAACACGCATTGTTAATTACTAACTTTGACATTGTGAATACTTATTTTATTAAAGTTAAACTAGTTTTCGCGGTAGCTAGACTAGCTCGCTAGCTAGACTAGCTCGCTAGCTAGGTAGCTAGCGTGATACATTGATAGGTTTATGATATAATTGCTAATGAAAACTTGTCATCCTGATTAGAGAATGACACTAATTAGAAGGGAAACAATTTAAACGAGGGATTAATAAAATAATTAATTTTGTTTTTAAAAAAAAAAATACAATTTTAGAATATAATTCTGTGGCATTTTTTAATACAAATTAAATCAATCAATTAGAAAGACATACAGAAAAAATATATTTATATTTTTTCGAGCTTATTTAAACAAAATAATGATCGCTGACTTTCAATAACTGATCAAAAATTAGAAAAAGAAGTATAATAGTATCTGATCATCAAATCTTAGGTCTGATAAAAAAAATTCAATTGATTGAAAAAGCAGGCTCACCTAGAATTGATTTTATGACAATTGTTTACGCGCCTTGTTACTTCGATTGCCATCACTGGGTTTCCTGATTTATAATAATGTACATGTGTGTATGTGAGTATTGCCGCCTTTTTTCTAAGAGCCAAGAAGACGGTAAACGACAGGCGGTTCAATTACATCTTGTGCTACGACCAGTCCATAGGTCCAAATAAACCACCAGTGTAGCGCTTCGGTCGGTCGAAATTTACCCAGCTAAAGGAACGACAATATCGGATGATAAAGACAGCAAATATAATAAAAAGATTAGTGCGGTTCATATATCATATATGTCCTTATTGTCAATCGGAAACCTGGGAACCAGCTATCGAAGGCATTTACATAAACAACAATACTCGTGCCTCCAACAAGTATTCGGACTGAGCAGTAAGTAGCTTGGCTACTAAAATTAAATCATTGATGATTTGGTAAGGTTTTAGGTACGTTTTTACAATTGAAAAATTGTTTCACGTTAAAATTGATATGTATCACATTATTATTAACTTATTTATGTATAAACTATTATTATTTTACATAAATTGTATCTCTTTGCTCTTTCTGGCATTTTTCATATATGCAACACTAATTAACAAATAGCACAATCTTGAGATCATTAAAACGGAATCCTATGATTGCAAAAACAGTTGAAATGTTGGACAGCGATGCTTCGATGCTTTCATATTTGCGTAATCTTAAGAGATAAACCCATCTGATTAAAATTATAAGGATGTTATAGGAGCTGTTTATTATCAAATGTCACTTAGAGTTGAGTCGTAAATTTGGTGATAACGCGGCTGCCGATATATTGTTCTGGCCAACCGTGCTTTTCTGAGACGTGAAATATTTTCATATTATTTATTTTTATTTTTTATTTATTATCTTAGTTTTATTAACCACAATTGATTTTAAAAAACATCTACCGGTTTCGGAAAACACCTTTTCCTTCTTCAGGATGTCATAACTAACTATAAATATATCATTGTTTCTTCACTAGAATCTATTTTTAAATTTTTTAAAAAAACAACAATTATTTAAAAAATAAATTTAATACCTAACTCAAATTGCTGCTCAATACAAATTTAGTCGAATAATTTTTAGGAAAAAATTTTAGAATAGGACTCGTAGTTAAATTTAGTTGGCTGTTTAGAATTTCCTGATTACTTTTACATGCTTTATTTATCTCCAACTATTCCAAATTATTTAATTTGTGACCTACACCGTTTATATGCAAAATTGACAATCCCAATTTTTTATCAAAACCATGACTATTTTCTATCAAATGATTAGCAAATTCTCAATTGTGGTTAATAAAACTAAGATAATAAATAAAAAATATGAATTTTAACCACCAAGTTAATATTGCTAATTTTAAAAGTATTTTCATATTAACCGTTTTTATAGCTGCATATTTATAGATATTGGTGCAATATTTGTGGTTTTATTTAAATTTTGAAATGATGTGAAGATGTTCGGACAAAACATCCCTTGAACCATTGATATCAAGTATCTTGGTGTCTAGATTAAAAACTAAATTTGTGTAAACACATACAAGAGAAATTTAACTCTACTTCGCTTGCATTGTTCGCAATGTATCCAATGATGGGGTGGAAGATGCAACCGACCTCTCATATACAATACAATAATAAGGTATGTTTACTTATATGACGTCACGTTGCGAATTCACACATAAGAATACTGTATATTCTGTAAAACAAGCCTGTACGGAATCCTCAGTTTGCAATTTTATCTCGGGATTGGATTCGATAATCATGATACAAATATATTATAATAAATATTCTTAATTATTTTATTTCATTAACACATTCTTATTGTGTAGTTGTAATTATTCAGAACATTGGTCTGCGATATTTTGAACACTAATTAAATTTATTAATTAGAAAGATATACACATAAAATTAATTTTATCGAAAAGTATTATTGTTGCTCTTGTCAATTAAGTGAAGTTGAAACAACATTTTGTGAGTCGGTACTCCCTTCATCCGCCGTCGACAATTTAAGAAAATTCATAAGTTCGTTTTTTGTCGTCCGTCTTTGAAGAACTTCTGTACCGGCAACTAATGACACAGCAAATTGTAATATTGTTAATTTTGACCGGTGACACTGATATTTTTCCATCATACGATACGATACTCAATCGGTTCTGTGGAACCGGTTACTGTGATGATCAGATGACCTAATAGTAACCGGTTAAAAATATCACCATCCCTATATGGCTTGATCTAAATTATAATACAATCGACAATATTTGACTGTCCAAAAACATGTAATTACTGGATTTTTACCTCCAAAGGCATTGTTATTAAATATATTATAATAAATATGAAAGTGTAGGTAATTACAGGGGTTACCCATTTACTATAATATTATATAAATTGCTTCATCTCTATGAGATATCTATGATTTATTTCATAAAAATACCTTTGGAAGTAAAAATCCAGTAATTATGTGTTCTTGAAAATAATCAAATATTGTTATTAATATACCGGTCTCAATAAGAAATATATAAAATTGACTTTTTATACGTATTCTAGTATGTGTTAATAATTTGTTAAATATGCAGATGAAGAATATAAATTTCATATTTTCTAATAAAAATTATATTCTTGTTAGTGACATCTATGCTGTTTCAGGGAAATGAATATCAGATTTCAGACCATAGATGGCTGCAGTGAAGTTCTATTTAATACTCGAAGTTTTTCTGCATGGTAACATATATTCAAATTCAAAAAATTAAATAGATATGGAGGTTGATTAATGGGTGAAATGGTGAACGTTGCATTATGTAAAGTGATCATTTAAGCCAGCCAAAGACAGGTCACAAGCCCTGTAATTACTCATAATTCCATATTTTCCTATTTAATATAATTAAAATAGTTTCGTCTCTGTGAGATATCTATAATTTGTGTAATACAATCCTCAATGCCATTTTATCAAGTTATTTATTGCGCCAGGTCTCGTCATCGACCGGCATTATCCTAATCAGTTCTGGATGACAACAGATTTTTAGTATTAAATAAATGCTCGGTTTATCACACAGAAACTGCATTGGTTAAAATACTATGTTTCGATTGGTAGGTTATATAATATTATATATAACAAGCTGGCCGCGTTTAGGTGGGTTTACACATGCTCTTGTATAATTCATTAGACTGTTCATTAATAATCGACAAAATGATTTGTTGTGGCGTTGGCAATCGTATTGGCCATTTAACCTTGAATAACAGCCCTAAAATTTACATTTAGATTATTTATTACCAAATTTTCATAAATAAAATCTGTGCCTAGTTTAAAATTAATTCTATTTTATTTCCAAAGCTTAAATTGAATTAATGCTTTAAAAATTAATGTTGGGGTCAACACGCCACGGACATAAAATCTCTCTTGTTGCAAATAGTTGGTTCTGTCGTGTCTGGTATTGTACAGCCTCTGTCCAGAATATATCTCACTTCTCAAAAGTACATTGTTTCATAAGTTTTGCTTAGTCCATATTAAAACGTCGACTTTTGCAGTAAAACTCTGTGGGAAGAAAATCGTTAATATTATAATTATATTTAATAGTTAGGTTTCTTGTTTACACGCGTTGAAATATTTATAATACAATTTTTTTTATGTAAGATTATCGATGCCGCTGGATGTAACGTACAAATTTTTGTTCTTTAAATACTGGTTAACAATTAAATTCATCAAATTTTTATTAGGATATTTTATCATTTTTAAAGTAACATTTTAAATTTGAATATGTCCAAAAACAATACTTGAATATGTTCAAGAAGACACAATTACTGGATTTTCACCTACAAAGCCACTGTTATTAAACAAATAATAAATATCTCATAGAAACGAAGCTATTTTTTTATTATATTTAATGGAAATATATGAAAGAACGGGTAATTACAGGGCTTACGACCTGTCTTCGGGTAGTTTGAGTAATCACTTTATATAAATATAACGTTCTGCATTATCACCCGTTAATCAATCTACATATCTATAAATTTTTGAAAGTTGTATGTATATGTTGTGAAAGTTGTATGTATAGTTGTATGTATATGTTGTGAAAGTTGTATGTATAGTTGTATGTATATGTTGTGAAAGTTGTATGTATAGTTGTATGTATATGTTGTGAAAGTTGTATGTATATGTTGTGAAAGTTGTATGTATAGTTGTATGTATATGTTGTGAAAGTTGTATGTATAGTTGTATGTATATGTTGTGAAAGTTGTATGTATAGTTGTATGTATATGTTGTGAAAGTTGTATGTATAGTTGTATGTATATGTTGTGAAAGTTGTATGTATAGTTGTATGTATATGTGGAAACAGTTCAACTATCAATTAAATACAAATTGGAAAGATGCAGTAAAAATCTGTGTATCGAAAATACATATTACTATTACAACTTTCTCTTTTCGGGATAAAAAGTTACTAATTACCAGTGGCGTGCAGATGGCACAACATTAGGTTACACTATTACCAACTGTGCTAACTAGTAACTAGGTGTACTAGGTACCAAAAAAGTGAGAAAATTTATTCCAATTTTGGGAATAATTCTGTCAATTTAAATTTTAAAAATAACTGTGAATTCGCTACTTCAGAAAAATCAAGCACTTTTCGCTTTGTATTTCTATTAAAATATTTTCTACGAAAAACACCATACGAAATACGAAATGGCGTTGGAATACACCATGAAAACAAAAAGTTTAATGTTAGAAAATAAAATATGTAGAAGGTGTCATTGCCTGTAGTTTTCAGTGTGGCACAATTCCTTTCGAAGACAGAAGCAGAGCACAAATTGTTTGAAAAATGCAGAAAATTAACAGACGTAAAGATGCCAATAAAACATTAACATGTTCACTAAGAAAATATTTAGTTCA
Source organism: Eubasilissa regina (assembly GCA_022840565.1). Taxonomy (NCBI): domain Eukaryota; kingdom Metazoa; phylum Arthropoda; class Insecta; order Trichoptera; family Phryganeidae; genus Eubasilissa; species Eubasilissa regina. Next base: position 19,649,464 of record JAINEB010000029.1, on the reverse strand, counting down.
GTATGAACTTTATGCGGATCGAACAAACAGGTTAGAATTTTATAGGGTGTTTTCATAAGATAAGGATTATTTCATTTATTTTGCAATGCACGCTCCCGCTAATTACACTATGTTAATCTTATACTATGTTGTCGAATTTATAACTTTATATAGGGTGTTTTTTCTACGATGTGAGACATCTATTATTTCTTATTAAAAGCTATTATTTTCATTGTAACTCATTTTTTGCTTCTCCGTGTTCGTTACCAGGCTCAATTATCGTTTTTCAAATTTACCCTTGTACACGCGTTATAAAACTATCCAGCCAGCACGCAAAACTTTGACTTTGTGAATAGATTTTTAATCACCAAGACCAGATAATTCTGTCTTTCTACAATCATTGTGTTTGTTATGTCACTGCAGTTATGGCAATTGTGTAAAGAGACGTTCAGATCGCGTGATGTGCAGATTTATTAATTAATTAAGAGAATATTAATTGTCGATGAGATCTTGACTAATGATTCATTTATAATATTATTTGTAGATGAACGGCATTGATAATAATTCGAGATGATTTATTCATTTATCGAACAATACTCGATTTCAAGACTAATAATCATCAAAGTAAACAATGGGGCACCTACATTGCGTTTTTTAGTTTTTTATATTATTATGTTAAATATATTACGAATTATTCTACTAATAATTATTTATATTTCTGATTATAAACAATTTGTGTTTGTGTTTTCTCAAACGTAGTAATGTGCAATAAAAATGTTACTTTATAAAACAATCAATTTATAATTATAATTAATTATAATTAAATGTAACTCTACCTCGCTTGCATTGTTCGCAATGTATCCAATGATGGGGTGGAAGATGCAACCGACCTCTCATATACAATACAATAATAAGGCATGTTTACTTATGTGAGGTCACGTTGCGAATTCACGTATAAAAATACCGTATATTCTGTAAAACAAAGCCGTACAACTTGGACATTCCTTACATTTAGGAATTCATAAAACATTTGTCCATACGCAGGGATTCCGTTTCATGAAAACCCCTCCATTAATATTCTAGCTTTGATTTAGACCAGTGGCGTAACTAAACCAATGCGGCTAATGTTATGGGGCCCACGTTGGATAGAGGCCCAAAATCACCGTTACGCGAAAATCGTCGTAAGGAGATTTTTTTGTATGTCGAGTGCGTTTAAATGACCAAAAATACGCTTTCGTTATTTTTATAAACACAAACTTAATATAGAAGACAAGAGATCAACTTTGTTCTTACTGTATATTTAATATGCTTAAACTAATTAATACAATACGTATTCATGGACCCTTTATCCATTCGGGGCCCATTTTTTAGTTACGTCACTGATTTAGACTCACATTCCAAATAAAAATGACAAAAATTGTCCTTCGTATGGCGTAATCTCAATGTCTCATCTTTATCAGAAAATGTTTTTAACCCATAAATAATTAAATTTCGATAATCATTTATACACAATTATTATGGAACGTCGGGTTGGGGTCTACAGACCCGGTACTTCGATAACCATGAGTTTCAAGTTCAAGTTCAAGTTCAAAAACATTGAAAAAAAAATTATACACTGTCCAAAAATTCTGTATTTCAATATGACTATTTTAAGTTTTATTAAATCGTGTATGAAAAATCATATTGTATCTGTATATTTCAAGCTTTGACCATGCCGAAGGAACGCGATAAGGGTTATTGGTTATTAAGGTTGTATGTGAGACCGTGAAACGACTACACGAGTCTGTTTTCAAGATCATTGTTCATTCAGACTTAATTTATGGAAATGTCTTATTAATTCATTTATCTAGATCATTGTTTGTTGCAATACATTATATATATAATAATTACAAACAGGAAATGACCTTAAGTTCAATGATCCCTTTATATTAACTAATTATTTCAATGTCGCTCGTTTATTTTATTGCTTTAATTAATCTTGTGATTATTATCGATATGTAAGATCGGATATGCACTTCCAAGTACATTTTTATAATTTGAATCACTGACTTTCAATATCCGCTATAACACGTTTTCATAATTTCAAAATCAAACAAAACTGCAACACTTTAATGACAAGCATTATTACGTTTTTAGAAAGTTTAATAATTTTGTATCTAAAATAAAATTATTTTGTATTTACTTTAATTATTGTATCAATTTTAACCCAAATATGTATTTTATTGAAAGTCACATCGCATTATAGCGGGTTTAGCTCACCGTAGCATTATAATTAATATTGTTAGCTAACAAAGCACATTTTGAAAATGAAATGTTCCGAATCCAATGTGATAGAAAGTGTTTTAGCTGATTTTGAAATTCAGTGACGCAATTTATCTATTTGAGATTTGTTTACAGCTTTCATAAATTCATCTCTGTAATAAATATTGTAAATACATTAAGGTTCTATCAAGCCGTACTTCACATGATAATGAAAATGAGTGAATAATTATTTTTGGACTTTGGTATTGTGGCACTGCGGAGTACCGGGTCCGAAGGACCCCTTGCTCTTTTATCGGGAGTATGCCTTAATGGCCTGATAATTAATTATTATTAGAATCAAAACAAAACAATCTGTTATTCATGTGATAGGGAACTACTAGCTGGCGTAGTGAGTTATGCCACTAAAAAAGGATGGATTTGGACCACTTAAAACGTGACGGTACGATTAGGTCGTGTTTAGCTAACGTGTTTATTGTCGGATTTTGGTGCCTCGGGAGTGTTATGAACTCTTTTACGGGGAGAATGCCCGACTCGCGATGAAGTTATGTGAGCCTTGACCATTTGGGTGCAACCAGCGCTGACCGGATGAACTTATTTTGGAAGGTCTGTAATTTCTTCATGTGTGATTGTGCCGCGTGACCCCAGACGGGGACTGCGTATAGGAGTATAGGCCTTAGTACAATAGAAGCTGTCAGTGGCAAGTTTTCTATTTCTGCCTAATAGTGGATATATATTCTACAATCTTTTCCATTTTTAGAATAGTCACTTAGTTTTCTGCCTCGTACCTCTGACTTCGACCATTCATTAATCTTTTTTATATCACTGTCGCTAACTCCGTTTATCTAACGAGACTTTGAGAATCTACTAGGTGATATTTTGTCTTATTCATTACATGATATTACCGTATTACATCGATTACAAGACGCCACTGATCATAAGACAGACGCATACAAATGAACGATATCATATTGCAACATCGCAGTGAATTGTTTTTGAGTACATATTATGCAGGCACAATTTTATTAAAAAATGATCGCGTTCTACCGTTATCTATCGACGAATGCATCCCAACTGTGGGGAAGGTCACCGCAGATGGCTTCAGAGGATCGTCCACGGTAAGTACAATTTTGACATCGATTGTAAGACACCATCGAGTATACGACACACCATGAATAAGCGACACCAAAATAGGAAAATACATTCGTCTTATAATCTATACAATACGGCATTATATTTAATAATATTTAGTTATTATTAATACGTGCACACAGCGTCATTTGTCGTCTAACTTAATCACAGAAAGATTGAAATATATTATGTAAAATATGTTGCAATATTCGAGATTTAGATTACTTCGCGCACGTTGAGTTACGTTACTACGCAAGGAAGATCTATTTTAAATACTAAATTAATGTATTAATTATAAATATATACATATAAAATCAATTTTGTCGAAAAATATTGTTTTTGCGTCACCGGGATTCGAACCTGGATCTCTATTTCCAATCCGGGGAAGTGCACTACCATTGTGCTATAACGCCAATATTTTTCTTGACAAATTTTCGAACCTATATGTTACATTTTTCAAATTAATACACCTGTTCCATTATTTTTTGAAAGCCATCTACATTATTTTTACAGAATCTCAAATACCTTTGAGTAAACCGACTGCAGACTATTGGATTGGAAATAGAGATCCAGGTTCGAATCCCGGTGACGCAAAAACAATATTTTTCGACAAAATTGATTTTATATGTATATATTTATAATTAATACATTAATTTAGTATTTAAAATATCACAGACCTATGTTCTGAATAATTACAACTTCACAATAAGAATGTGTTTTCCTTAATAAGATCTATTTCATGGTAGAAGAAATCTAAGAGCGTACAAAGAACAAGAAACAAATTTAATGTAACAGTACCAAAAAGTAAAGATTCAATATATTCTCTGTCGTAAATATGTCGTTTACAATGGAATCAACTTCATCAATTACTGTTACCTTTCAAATATATTTATTATGTTGACCTCGAGCTGTGTTTTAATTCCTTCGAGACAAGGTCACAGGAACATTACGAGATGTGGCAACAGTCCCTACTGTTCGGGCGGTGAACAGCTGTTCAGGTTAAATACATTTTACAATATTACGTATAATTTAAGATTAAAACAATAAATGTATACAAATGTTCAAAATGAAACATTGCGTATAATTTAAGATTAAAACAATAAATGTATACAAATGTTCAAAATGAAACATTGCGTATAATTTAAGATTAAAACAATAAAAGTATACAGATGTTCAAAATGTCAACATTGCGTATAATTTAAGATTAAAACAATAAAAGTATACAAATGTTCAAAATGTCAATATTGCGTATAATTTAAGTTTAATACAATAAAAGTATACAAATGTTCAAAATGTCAATATTGCGTATAATTTAAGATTAATACAATAAAAGTATACAAATGTTCAAAATGTCAACATTGCTTGTTGAAGATTTCGGCTACCACGAAGGTAGGCGTCAGTCGAACAAGGCTGCTGTAGTCAAAGAGCTGGTAACATCAACCGCATAGCGATAGTCAAGAGAAATCATTTTTTTAAATACAATTTATTGTTATTAATTTTAACACATTCTTATTGGAAGTTGTAATTATTCAGAACATAGGACTGTGATATTTTAAATACTAATTAAACGTATCAATTAGAAAGCTACACATATAAAATCAATTTTATCAAAAAATATATCTCTTTACCAATACGGGGAAGGTGCATTACCAACTATTCTATAGCGACAGTACTTTTAACGACAAATTTTCGAACCCATGTGTTACTCTTTTCAAATTAATACATCTATCGTTCCAAGTAAAGTAGATGGCTTTCAAATAATGGAACGATAGGCGTATTAATTTGAAAAAGTGTAACATATAGGTTCGAAAATTTGTCGTCAAAAATAATGTCGCTGTAGCATAGTTGGATAATGCACCTTTCCCGGATTGGGAAAGAGATCTAGGTTCGAATCCCGGAAGCGCAACAACAATATTTTTCGATAAATTTGATTCCATATGTATACCTTTCTAATTAAAACATTTAATTAGTATTTACAATTTATTAATTTCTACTAAAAAATGTACGTCTCAACTCATTATAATAAGATGATTTGTTCTAATTGAACGCCATTTTAATAAAACGTTTTTATTATTTATAAATAATGTAATTTCCGAATTATTTCATTGGACAAGTCAGGAAACGTCTTACGTAATAAGGTATACCATGATATAAGAGCCGGTTCCTTTCATTTAAAAAAAAAAAGTCCCCATATTAAATATGTCGTGGGTGTATTGACTGTATAATGAGCAAAAAACCACAAGGTACATTTATAGTATCGCAGAATGAAGAATGTACGTAAACACGATGATTTAGAAAGAAAAACTTTGAGGAGTATTTTAGGCCGGTTCTAGAAAATGAATTTTTGCGTAGACGCCAAAATAATGAGCTCCATTCTTTGTGTAATGAGATAAGCGTCTCAAGGTAGCTGGATCATGTGGAGAAGATTACTGAACAGCAATCAGCTTGAGAATGCCAAAGTCTCTCCATCTTAGACAATGTATTCAAATACATATGTAATTTAGATTTAGAAATCCAGGGTTGGAGAGAAACGGGTTGTAATAGGGATGTGTTGAGAATAATTTCAAAGGAGATTAAAACCTAAGAGGCGTAAAATATGAATATTCCAGAACATCCTTTCGCGTGTCACGAAAGTGGGACATTTCTGGAATATTATAAAAGGGTCTATAGGATAGGGATAATATTCACAAAAATCTAGACTGAATCCAAATATTATATATCTTTCACGAGAAAAATATATTATTAGATTCAGTAGGAAATGAACTAGAATTATTTTTATTATCGAATATGCCGCTGGCTATACAGTCACGGTTGTACATGAACCGGATACAGTCAGAACGAGATGCAAGGTACAAGAGTAATGATCCAAACTCAACTGTTGTTTTAAATTTTACTTTATTTTCTTACCTTTTAGGATTAGAAATGCTATTTATGATATTTTTCAAATAAAACTATACCATTAAAGAAAATGAGTCGATACATAATTAAATGCGCATTTAAATTGAGAAAATTTCGCCAAAGTAAAATTTGATTCTGGACGACGTCTATTTTCAGCAGGATTGGGCTACATGCCACACAAGCCGGGAAACAATCGAGTTATTACATCAGAAATTTTCGGGATGCATAATTTCTTGCTTTGGAGATATCAATTTAAGGCTTCTGGTAGCTATGCTAATGCGACACGCGAATGGCTTAAACCTACAATAAAACCAACCGCAGAAAGCCTTATTTGAAACAGTGAACAAAATATATTTCCAATCCTTTAGTCAGATTATGCGTCAAAGTAATAGCCCAGAAAATGAGATCAATGGTAGATTATGCGTCAAAGTGACAGCCCATTGCATCTGGCTTTAATTATGGCAAAAATAATTCAAATAACGGTTGAGTTTGGATCACTCGTAATCATGTCTACCTTTTGATTGTCTGCCAGAGTGTTGCACTTTTTTGCAACAAAGCGATGGTCTGGCAGTGTACATGAGACCAACCTTCAGCCGTTAAGAGGAAGTGAACAACTCCTGTTGGGTATATCCTAAAGAAATACTCAATTATCCGTAAAACTCAGATGGATAATTACTTCCTCATCGTGAAGCGGGCGATCTAGCTTACGTATATTTTAATTTGACGTTTTATAATACATGTACATACTATGAACACGTTTGCAAAGGTACACTTTAAAATGGTAAAAAATTGTCGGCGTCTCTCGGATCTGAGTGGAAAAGTGACGTCACAAAGCCGGGATAAAAATCTGTCCTTTACAGAGCTTGCAATGGACCGGAGTAAACTCGAACTCCTATCCGATTCGTGGGTTTCTTGCAAATATACGAATATTTTGTTGATTTAGTTGATTCCAAAAATGTCATAGAAGCGTAATCTCTGTCTCAGATATTATCTCGAGTTGAATCTATATACTCGTATATAAAGAAGAGTGCCTATGGGTGGGTGTGTTTGTTTTTTATACAAATCTACAGTTTTATTCCAAGCTTGATTAAATTTTGCACATTTTCCCACCCCTTAAGGTAGAATTTTTGTACTTTTTGATGAAATAATAGAGTAAAGAATGAAGAAATAAGGAAATAATGTAAAGCTAATCTAAGTACAGCGAGTAAGATTAAGAAAGAATCATTTAAGTGGTTTGATCATATGGAATGAATGAATGAAGAGAGAATGGTAAGAAAGATATATGCCTCAAGTATTGATTGCATCAAAAGTAGAGGACGTCCGTGGAAGACTCAGCACGACCAGGTAAACCAGATACTGGAGGATCGTCCTGTTAGAAGCCTCAATAATCGTCGAGCTTGTATGAGAAGATGTATGAATGTGGATGATGCGAGAATTATATGTCAGAAGAGAAGAGTGTGGTGCTCTATCTAATGACCCATGTACACAGACGAAATTTTCAAGAGATTTGTTAAGAGATATATCAAATTGTATAGTATTAAGAAGAACGCATTCTTATTGTGAAGTTGTAATTATTCAGAATATGGATCTGTGATATTTTTAAAATACTAATTAAATGTATTAATTAGAAAATAATAATAATAATAAAAGTAAAGTAAAAATTATCCAATTATTGGATAATGCATCTTTCTCGGATTGGAAAGAGATCCAGGTTCGAATCCCGGCAGCGACAACAGTATATTTTTCGATAAAATTGATTATATATGTATATCTTTCTAATTAATACATTTAATTAGTATTTTAAAAAAAATGTGTAGTTACTAGTGATGGTAAATCTTTAGGTAGGAAGCGGCCAAAAGACTTGCAAGTAAATGTAATGTATTATTAATACTTGTACTACGGATTTTAGTATTGTTGCACACTGTAGATGAATATTGTATAAAAATAAATGCCGATTATCGGCACTGGAACTGAGATATCTATGGCGATGATGGGTAACTGAAATTGAAATGTTTAAGGTTTACTTTCTAGTGTAACATGTACCAGTTGTGCTCTAAGAATTACGAGTAACCAGTTACCAACACAATAACTATTTAAATAACTGTTTAACCATCACTATTGGTTATACCTGACATTTCGGCTCGATGTCAAATCGAACGTCGTATGCACGGCGTCCTATATTTTTCTGAGCTGACCTCAAACTAATCTCGAGCTGATATCTAAGTTTATCTTCTGATAAATCACAATATTTGTACAGTATTGACATTTATCTCTAAAATACATTTCATCATGTTTCATTCCGTGGACGTAAGTCATTAATCGTGGAGATGAATTAAAAAGCTGTCTTATGGACTTGTACTAGTATAATATATTATTATGAATACTGTGTTTCTAGTCTAATAATAAGATTGCATATCGTCGCTATCAGTAGTAGTCTTAAAAATCCGCTAGATGGCAGTACAGATTAGCAAATAACGAATATTATTGTTCATTTACAATCTTTCCGCATTGTGCAATAGATGTCACACATTTCTTAAAACTGCTGTGAAAAATTCTTAGATATTAGCAAAATTACGTCTTTAATATTAAACAAAATTACTTTGTGACCTCATTTTATATAAATAATTAGACAAAATATTTTGTTTAAACAATTATTTATTGATAATTCAACATATTTCGATACTTATGATATCTTCTTCAGGAAAAAATATACACTGAAATTTAAAATACAAGCATAGATAAAAACAAAACTATAAAGTGGTGAATATATATATATATTTTTTTTTTTTTTTAATTTCAGTATACATTGTTTCCTGAAGAAGATACCATAGTTATGGAAACATGTTGAATTATTAATAAATAGTGGGTTAAACAAAGTATTTTGTCTAATTATTTAGATAATTTTTGTATTGCAGTTCAAAATGATTTTACACAAAATATCGTATTCATTTGAGATTTTAAGTTAATTTTTTTACTTGTTCATATTATTTAATTATTTTTAGTTCACTATATCCTTCGTGTTTATGCTTTTATAATATTCTAACGATAATAATATCAATTTAAGATAGCTCTAGGTGTAAATATTAATAATATTTTGATTTTTCTTACTGGAAATAGAGATAAAGTTCACTATGTGGTGTATTGTTAAAGCAATATAATACGGGAAAGGCCACAATAGCCGTCCGCAGGGCCTAGCAGCAAGCAATCGGCGACAACCGATTGCTTTTCAAATTCCACGGTGGACTTTCACGCGAATGTCCGAACAGCAGCCGCCGCGTTGAGCAATACTAGCTAAGTAAATGGATAAACGGCTAGTCGTGGCCGCAGTTGAACAAATAGCCACATCCCTGGCCCGACCTTGGCACCCTGTGCACAGAAGCCATTGTTCTCGGCCAACTCTCAGGCGGATGCTGGATCGCAGACAAAGGCACCTTCATCCTTGAAGCGCCAGACTGATTCTGCAGATAGTTTCAAATAGTGACGGTCGAATTTTGAGACATAAAAAATATTCACCGTAGTGAAAACAAAGTAAGCACCTACTTTGTTTTATAAATGAAATCGACAGCATTTTTTTGAATTTATTTTATTATTACGCTGGACGTGTTATTAAATTTGACATTTAAATGCGCTGTGTGTACTTTGAAATTAAAAATATATATAAAGCACATCGTTGCGTAAAAATGAAGATCGAAAAAAAAACGAGAACGCAATGAAACTAGTTCTGCATAGACACGCGTGCCACCTGACGGCGAATACTTTCAAGCCTGCTTTTAAATAATTCAATAGAGGAACGAAGAGGTTTGTAACTTCGCTAACAAGACCATAAGGATCACTCGCGTTTTTATTTATTCTTGATATAGTGCATACATAAGTATTTTTGTATATGCTCTAATAATATGTAAACATGATCAAGATCATTCCTTTTTACTCTTTACCCCAACTTATCTTTCACATATTTGTTTAGTTTCATTTTGAATCTATGTGAAGTCTTCTCATTTCTTATGTTTTCTGGAATTTCTTTAAAAATCTTCATCGCACTGTACATCATCGATTTTTGAGACTGAGCCTTAGATATGGAGCCCTTAAACATACTAAAGGTGCCTCTCCACGAAGAGTGACTGCAATCGTCCACACCAATTTTCTTAATTGTTTTGTCTATGGTTAGTGTCATCCACACTCGCGCCGTGTGTCTTTCACACCATTTATTCGTTCCACATGACAAAAATCCTGCTCACTGTCATAGATGGATATGCCACATATATTAATTTCATTTTCACTGTATTCTATCTAACTTCATTTTTCTTTTACCATCTTTTGGGTTGACATTAATATATCGGTGTTGGTACACGGACTCCAATGCAGCTGACAAAATCAACCACTTCATTTTCATCTCTTTCTATCAAAACTTTCCTCTCTGGCAAGATAACAAATAACTTACTCTGTATAACAAATAACTTATTAGGAGAACGCATTCTTATTGTGAAGTTGTAATTATTCAGAACATAGGTCTGTGATTTTTCTGTTTGATGTTTCTGCAGTCGGTTTACTCAAAGGTATATGAGATTCCGTAAAAACAATGTAGATGGCTTTCAAATAATGGAACGACAGGTGTATTAATTTGAAAAATTGTAACGTATAGGTTCGAAAATTTTTCGTGAAAAATACTGGCGCTATTACACAATTGGTAGTGTACTTCCCCGGATTGAAAATAGAGATCCAGGTTCGAATCCCGGTATAACAAAAACAATATTTTTCGACAAAATTGATTTTATATGTGTATATTTATAGTTAATACATTAAAAACAAATAACTTACTTTAGTATCATATTTATGTGATATTATAAATAATAAGTGCTTTAACTATTAGCCCCATCTTAAAATAGTATATAATTCGCGTAGAATTTCTCGAATTACAAATTGGCAAAATGAAAGTACGCCCTTAATCATGGTTTATTAAGCTTAAATTAATATACCTAATGGTATCTAAAAACCTCAAACAACTCTGAATGTATTTCAAATATGATCGAGTAGTATATTTTATATAATACTTCCGCACAAGTCGTGATGATCGTATAAAGTTTTGGCGACAATTTCAACTCGGCGTCGCGACGGTCTGGCGACGCTGTGGCGACTCAATGGCGACGCTTGCAAATAACAATAAAAAATATCCCAACTGCATTCACTTTAAACTTCAAATATATAACATTGGGTGCAGTTGCCATTCTGTATTAAAGAGTTAAAGAATGCTTCAATTCGTTGAACTGAATATTTCTATACTAGTGTTCGAAATCAGACCTAGGTCGCTTTTTACGAACTGGATCTTCTTCGATTAATTAATTAATAACAAACGTTTTTTGATAACTAACATATTGAAACGTTGATAAAAGCGGTCTGATGTTTTATTTTTGAAAAACGATAGTTACGGGCAGCATATTTCTAAAAAAAAGTTATATATTATTATTAATTAACTACCTATACAATATTCGTATCAGAAAGATATACGGAAAAAATCTATCAAAAGTTGCTACCATGATTCGAACCTGAACCTTTTCCTATCCGGGGAAATCCAGTTTCGCCATATCAACTAAGTAGTTTTACGACAAATTATAGAACTTGTATTCTATGACTCTTTCACATTGTTAAATCTGTTATTCCAATTTTGAAAGCAATCAACTTTAATTGCAACGAATCTCAAATATCTTTGACGCCAGAATTAAAGCATTTATTACTAAGTCGTCATTATTCAGAACGTGTATCTGTGATATTTTTTAAAAATACAAATTACATAAATTAGTTTTACGTGCATATCTTTCTAATTAATATATTTAATTTGTACTTAGAGCAATTTATTTTTTATTAAATTATGAATCTATCTTTTTTTTCTTCCCTGGATAGGAATTGATCTAGGTTCGAATCTCGGTAGCAACTAAAATATTGTATATCTGTTGATTAATTTAATTTGTATTAAAAATACCGCAGAACTATATTCTGAAAAACTGTAACTTCACAACGCAATGTGTTCTCCATGAAAAAAATTACATATTATTGATGTTGTTATTAAAAATACGTATTACTGATCTAATGTTAAAATTTTTTACAATTTAAATGGGCGTTGTAGATTACTATTTTGAAAAAAATGTATATTCAGAAGAAAAATAGGTCGTTTAACCATTACCATACCATGATATAAAATACCCGAACGCAGCCATGCTGTCAACTCGTGTTACCGTAAATAACAGTTATAAAAAATGATTTTATTAGCTTAAATGGCTTTTATGGTACGAATTTACTCTAAATATTGAGCATTCAATTCTGAAAAAATGATTAATACCATAATTTAGAGCATTGATTAAGTCCCATACAATGTGTTCTTCCTTCTTATCTCTCTTCATTTAATTAATGAGAAAGAGACAATTATATTTTTAAGTTTGTTAATCTTTTTGCTGAGAAAATAGTATGTGATCTCTGTCTTTCATATCACAAATTCTAATTTTACCAACGTATTAATTTTATGACGGATTTAATGTAAACAATAATTGTTTTTGTACGATTCCCTTTTCATAATTGGTTTTTCACTAGTCATTCTTAAGCGCTAATATTTTCTTCATGATTATCTAAAATATTAATTTGATGTTGGATGTATTTACCGAAATATTACAAGTTTAATTATGATGGTAGACCCGTGTTACTGCATGGTTTGGGAAGGGTTAAACCTATTTGAAACTTCTTTTCAAAGAAAAGCGTACATTTACAATTTACTTTTCGATTTGTGACGAACAGACCATTAGAATATGTACTTCAGAATTTTATTTTTAGTATACGAATAATGACTAGCACTAGCAAAAAGCAATCGATTATATACCAACAGCTTCGCGGCTATGGCCATTGTTTCCGGAATCGATTAGACAGAAAAAAATATTATTTAGTGAAAAATTAATATTAGGGGAACATATTCTTATATTATTTATTTTATATTGATAATTCTGGCGTCTGCTATCAGATTACTCAAAGGTATTTGAGATTCCGTAAAAATAAGATAGATGGCTCTTTCAAATAATGGAACGATTAAATGTATTAACATCAAAAAGGTAACATATAGGTTCGAAAATTTGTCGCTAAAAATATCGTCGCTGTAGCATAGTTGGATAATGCACCTTTCCCGGTTTGGAAAGAGATCCAGGTTCGAATGCCGGTGGCGCAACAACAATAGTTTTCGATAAGATTGATTTTATATGTATATCTTTCTAATTAATATATTTAATTCATAGTGAAAAATTAATAATATAGTTAACCAAAAAAAAATTTAAATTACACATTTATAAGATACTGTCAGCCGAGACTGCTATTATACGTTTTAAGAATTTAATAATCAATAATTTTCTTTTTTCATTGTTAAAAACATAGTTTGCTATCAAATAAATGTAGGTGAACTATTTAATCCAAATTATTAGTATTCTCAAAATAAAATAATAATGTGAATTGAACAGTTCTTGTTTGCATATTAAATACGTAAAGTACCTTTCGGGTGTCAATTCAACATCACACTTCATGGCCAATGGCCAACGGCGACGGATGACGTCAAGTAACTACAATGCACCGCATAATGGCGGGAATTAAAATGTCGATTAAAAGATTATTTACTTTTAAATATAACTTGAATTTTAGTATTTACGTTTTATTTCATAATAATTCTTTAAGCTCCGTAAAACCGTATAAAAGTTAGTTTACCCCTTTTCATCGAGCCGCCTTTACTGTCTGTTTCTACTGGGTTATTCTTCGTTTATTGATACTACTGTTTTAATCTACCGTTCTATTCAAGCCATACAATTGCTACCTACTGAATTGAAAATTCCACTCGGCAGAGTCAGAAATGTGTCAGCTGATCCATGTTGTACGAAGTCCTTACTATGGTGTTTCATAACAAAATGACATTTGAAAGGTTTTGATCTTGGCTTCATCTACCTCCTTATTTACTAATTCGCAGGATAATGCATTTTTATTATGATGGATTCATTTTGCTTAAAGACGGTTAAAAGAAAGTTCATAAACATATATACAATGTAACATATAGTATTGTATTTTTTATTTATTATCTTTGTTTTATTAACCACTGAATTGAGTTTAAATACATCTACCGGTTTCGAAAAATTCCATTTTCTTCTTCAGGATGTCAATACTGACTAAAAACATATATTATTGTTTCTTTACCAGAATCTATTTTTAAAAAAACAACAATTATTTAAAAAATAAATTTAGTACCTAACTCAAATTGTTACTTAATATAGATTGTCAATTTTGCATATAAACGGTGTTGGTCACAAATTAAATAATTTGGAATCGTTGGAGTTAAATAAAGCACGTAAAACTAATCAAAAAATTATAAACAACCAACTAAATTTAACTACGAGTCCCATTCTAAATTTTTTTCCTAAAAATTATTCGACTAAATTTGTATTAAGTAACAATTTGAGTTAGGTACTAAATTTATTTTTTAAATAATTGTTTTTTTTTTTAATAGATACTGGTAAAGTAACAATTATATATGTTTTTAGTTAGTAATGACATCCTGAAGAAGAAAATAGTATTTTTCGAAACCGGTAGATGTATTTAAACTCAATTAAGTGGTTAATAAAACAAAGATAATAAATAAAAATATGAATTTTAACCACATAGTTAATATTGCTAATTTTAAAAGTAATATAGTATTGTATAATATCATGGTAACAGCATAACCATAGTCTTTACCTATTGCACGCCACTGACAAACGAAGATTTTATTTATATATAAGATAAAAAAAGACGCATATAATAATGTACAATTAACTATTGTTTGAGTGCATTCAACGTGTCTACACGCTATGTCTAGCAGTGCGAGGCAGAGCAGCTGAGTTACGGGTGCGTGAGTGGTTGTGTGTCATAACAAGTTAGCTCCAATCAACATTATAATCAAAAAGGGCAATCTCATCCAGCGTTTATTGATACATTTATTTATAATATACAGGGTGGTCAATAAAATGTGAGAACATCTCGTAACACATGGGTTATTTCAAAACATAATATAATTCTTAATGTAATTTTTTTTTGCACAATATTTAGCTAATCATAAATCATCAAAACACTCCATTTTGCTGCATAATCTACTGGGTTTAAATCTGGGCTGTTCGGTGGCCACATGTCTGGCTCGATGACATTAACATTCTCACGACAAAGAAAGTTGATTGTATTTCTGACTGTGTGAGATGGAGCTCTGTCCTGCTGTAATGTCTAGCTGTATACCAGGCGTTGTTTTGAAAGTCTTTGATCATTTTCCTAGCATCCCGGCGTTTTTCAATTCGCAAATTTTTGATCAGAATATGGTCTTCTGCAGTGATTTTTGTCATTCTGGGCGATAATTTGAAAAAACCAAATATAAACAATGGGAAAATTAATAATCAAAGATGGCGACCGAAAATTGTCGAAATAAAATGAAGTAATATAGGTAAATAGGTGAGTAAATTAGTAAACTATTTAAGCTATTGTTGATATAGTTAAACTAATTTTCATGTAATTATATCACATTTTACGAAATATTTTCACTATTTTTGGGTCATATACTTTATTATTTATACATACAATTTTAATTCAACATTTCATCATCATTAATAGGTGGCCCCTGTCGATTTTTGGCCTCTTCAAGAGTTGTCTTCCATGGACCTCTTCGTACCAGTTTTGGATATCTAAGGCAGTCGTACCTTTTAACTTCATTTAACCCCTCTATTGAAATTTTCAAGATAATATTAATAATAATGTTCTCGCTTTTTTACTCATCCTGTATAATTCTATAATAAGTGCGACTGACGCAAGTCACCGATCACAAGTGGTGGATGGATGATGGGTTAAATAAGAAATAGGGACCGATACACGGACCAAGATGGACTCACGGAAACAAGGGACAGCTCGATTTAGTTGATGACGCCGTATCGATGATCTTCCGAAAGTTCACCCGATATTTGAAATTGCCATAGCACAAAACTTTCCTGTCCTCGAATTCAAAAACAACAAAAAAGGAACAATGTGTACTAGTAGGCAATAGACTAAGGGGTAGGAATAAACTAAAAACTGGTGACAATGTACTACATTTAATAATAATTATTTAGGGACAACTATGAATATACCTGTTTACCTGTATAAAAAAATATAATTAATTTAATTAATTACGAATACGGCTTAAAAAAAGTTTTTACCACTAACAATTAAATTTTAAAAAATCCAGTACTGGCTATAAGAATTAAATAAATTTCATATCTGTGTATTTTAATTTTTTTTCTCTGGGTGTAGTATTAACGAAGTTACGAATTTTTCAAGTTTTTGAACGGCCACCATTTTGAAACAAAATGCCGTATCAGGGAGTCGGATAAATTTTTCAGAAAAGATTCAGAAATCTGATAAGAACTATGTGAGTTATAGTGACATCAAAATATAAAAAAGTGCTTTGCAAGTTGTTTTACGAGACCGTCTGCAATTGGTAGAAGAAGTGGTCTAAATATGGGCAGCGGTCCAATTATGGGCTAGTAGGATTTTATGTTAATAAAATAACTGCCATCTAGTGTAGAATACTTAGAACTCGTTCTTATGAAGATAGCTAATAGATATGAGTGAGACAGTCTACTAAACCGACGCTTGCGTGTTCAGTATTGATAAAAACTTTGTGTGATGACAATCGCGCTGTCTAAACTTTTGAAGAGTTATGTAAATTATGTTATTTATTCCAATTTAAACCATGTTGTATCTGTTAAATATCATTAGAAAGTAATTATTTTTCTCATTAAAAGTACTATTGGCGGTTGGTCCAAATATGGGCTATCATGTGCATTTGGATTCAATATTTTCAGTGTTCGATATGGACACACAATAACGTGTGTCGAACGTGCACATTTATGATTTTTGTAAAAAAAAAATTCTTCTTCTGTATATTTCAGTAATAACATTTCCAATCAAAACAATGCAGGGTAAAATATGTCATAAAATAAGTTACGCTTATCAATAAAGCACTAGCCCATATTTAGACCACAATAAAATAAAAGTGTCAAGTATTTATATTTTTATTTGTGTTTTATTTATTTCTTAAGAAGCAAAACTTTTAATTCCAATAAAAGTTGAGATATCATTTTTAAAATACAAAATTATTAAATAAGAATCTGATGGTGTATTTGAAAGAAAACACTCCATATTAAAAGTGGTAGCTCATATTTAGACCACTCCCTCTAGTATCAAAACTGACTTAATTTTGGAGTATTAAATACATCGTGAATTACGCATTTTCGAAGTTGAATGAAAAAACGAGTGAGATTGCCAAAACAAGCGACACACTTGTACGTTGTTGTCGAATATTTGTAGATAAGTATGTAAATCAGGTACTTCAAGAGACAGTTTGTTTGGGCGCGTTAATTACGAACACCTGCCGGTAAGAAAATAAAATATGAAATTACAGAGATATCAAACAGACAAATAAAATACTGTTGATCCATAGTATTGAGGGTAAAATATATACCTTCGAAATACTGCTGGAGAAGGGATTAACATATCCCAATAGCAATATTAATTTTTTTTCCGGACGACCTATGAACGTCACAATCCTACAATAGATCCAATCCCGGAAAGCTCTATCTGCGGTATTGATTTATTTACACCCTTTCCCGAATCGTTTTGAGGGTTGTTTACTCTCGGCACAACACAACCCCAAAAATATTATTTTAAAAACTATTTGTTAAATATTAATATTATTGAGCTGGTATTCATAGTAATTCTCATAAATATCCCAAAGAATTCAACGCACAAAAAAAATAATACAACAATGTACAGTAAGACAGTAAAAGGTAGAGAAAAATATATTCTTTCATAGACAATCGAAACCATTTTATAAGTCAATTCCTTTTATCAAGTAGCGGCACATATGACGTACGTATTTGGATGAGTCGCGTCTTAGATCTCTTCGCTGGCTTGAGTCATGCACGTGCGCGGTATGTTCGCAAATGTAACACGTCCGGCTGCGTCATTTTGATACTATGGTTTCTTATAAAATGACGATAAATTTGGTAGTATCTTGTTCGAATTATATAAGAAATTTAATTAAAAATATGATAAAACATGCTCAAACCATTATACTTCATTAAAACGCAAATTTGAATGGGGTCGAGGTAGTACGAGTTGGTATATAAGGACTGAAAATAACTACATAGAATGGGCAGCTTTGATCATTCAAGGACCTCTTCCAGCTGACTTCTTCCATTTTTATTTCTAAATTTAAATGAATAGATTCATTTTCAAAATTAGAATACTTTTTTTATACCTATTATACCTAGTTAGCATCGTTGGTAACGGTGTAACCTATGTTTATGTCTTCTGCACGCCACTGGTATTTAAGCAGGTATAAACTATAAAAATATTAAGATATTAGATTGTGATATATAATATTTACCTACCGATATCTCCACAATTAAATGCCTCAACTTTGAGAGTATTCAAGTCTCCGAAAATGTTTTAAAAAAATCTACACGGTCATCTAGAGACATATAATGCAATAAAAATAATATAATAACAGAAAAGGTTATTACTTTATCACGCAATCCTGCTCTATCCTTGATATTTCGCCTCTTCCGCATTTTCATTTTTAAAGATGTCATGCCACTTAAATGTTGTATCTTCAATGAAAAATTTATTCAATAAATAAATATCCCATGTACCATCGACAAGAAATCTATTCAAATCGGTCCCGCGCTGTTTTCTGTCAAATCCAACGTCAATTATTTATCGAGTTTATTACCCATTTCAATAAGTGATAGAAAAATGTAATTAAAAATATATAATTACTGTAATACCGATTACACAAGAATAAAAACACGTAGAAAGGAATGTGCTTTTTGACATTTCAAACACACAACTGACATTGCGTGGCTGACTGATGCGTTGGTTGACGGTAAATCACATCGCATGTAAAAAAATATTTCACACAGCCATGACTTATTTCAGATATCTCTTCATATTGAAATCTGCAATCTGTCTACATCTTCTACACTGTATTCGCTCATGTCATTCTATCCAGGGAAGTCAAATGGTCGAGCTCAAGCTTCAAAGTATTCTGGAGTTCTCGTTATCACAACGTGGCCAATTTCAAACTCTTCGATCTCATAAGTATTTTGGGGTGATCGCGTAGTTCTGAGTTGGTCAACTATCAACATAAAACCTTTTCCATCGAAGCAGTGGTGAGTTGGAGGGTGTTTGGAGGAGTTCGGAGGGGCTCGGCTTAAATATGACTTAGACCGGCAAGCTCCTTGTTAAATTAAAAAAAAACATGCTCAAGTCAGTACATAACTGAAATTTCTGTAGATGATTAAAATTTAATTGAAACATCGATATTTCTCGTGAAATACACTTGTTTCGGGTGCATAATAAGAGAGACTTAGCCATTTTTTTGTCTGTAGTCTAACAATACTTCAAAACACCGATGTTTGATATACATTGCTTCCAGATGTTCTTAGATGTTCAACGCAATATTATTGTGAAAGATTATCTTTCATACTTCACACGTGCAGATTTTTTTCTCTTTACAGTAATTTTATACAGCATTGAGGACAGTGTTCTGTTTGGAAACATGGAATTGAAGCAAAAATAATAATACTGTAATTTGCAGTCTATGGTAGATATATAGGTACATTTTTCAGCGTTTGATATTAATTATTCTACAGTATATAGCGTATTGTTACATAATATAAGTATATTAAGTAACATTCTATTGCTTTAATAATTATTACGTATAATTGTGATAAAAAAATACGCCCCTTCCCCGGAACACCGCGAATAGCTCTGAGATCGAGCGAGCCCCTGTTAACGTAAAGTAGGATAAATCTATCAAATAATTTTGGCCTATTATCTACATGTTCTGCACGCCATTTCTCTTCAGTCCTGAGTGTCTTAGATAGACTCATCACCGAGGTTATTGTCATTCCACCTTTGGTCTTCAGGAATTGTCTTTAAATCATATATCAGATTTTGTGATAACCTTGGTCTGATCGGTGGTAGAGCATTCGATTATGGAGAAACCTCAACCGGTAGGATTGTCGGATTTATCTCGTAGTGATGGATCGACAATTAATATCATGTGACAATTGACAGTTTATTAAATACACGACATACAATAATATATGATACATGTTTACAAGTTAAGACGCGGCTCTCTTATAAGTCATTATCTGCGCACGCACACTCACACACACCTATCTCTTCCCACGTCGCGCCACCGCTGACAGACACACACATACACAAACACTCGGACATTACAATAAATCTTTCAAAATGCTTGCAGTAATTTAAATGGCAAATTAATAAATCAAACATTTAATTTATGTTGATGGCTTACGCCAGAACGTCACGTACCAAAACAATAGCATTAGGCTGACGCTGCCAATCGTAAACGTTACCTATATATAAAGTATAATTGCATCATCTTGGCATAATTTTGATTCGTTATTCTGGGAATATCATCTTAAAATATCAGAATGGATGGATACAAACAAAGATCACCAAATATATACATAGACACGAATTAACGCAAATTCCTTATCCCAATATTTTCATTTTGATGTCACCCACGCGTGATCACTTTAGTACCGCATACGCAATCAAATAGCTCAGCGAATTTTTTAAAAAATAAGACTCGATTGGAACGAAGAGCATTAATGTAAAAAATACGTCTTGTTTACCACAAAGATTTAATACTTTTACTGTTCCATAAATGTATGTAGAATGCCCCTCGTCCCGTAACAAATGTTCCAAACCATTCTCCTATGTATACACTTTATTTTAATGTCTATTCATTTACTGGTCTGTGGATACAAATCATTTTATTGAGTGTGGACCCAACATAGGAAAATTTCAGTCTCCTCCGAAAAAACCTTGCTAGATAACTACTCGCGGTGTAATTTTATTTGTTAGCCACGTGAGATAATTATTTCACGTCGGTATCTTAAGCGTGCGAGCAGCCTTAGCTTTGAGAAGCAGAACAAAAAAATCTAAAGAAATTTCATTAATGATCACTAAATATACAGGGTGTTTCTTTAAAATGATTCTACATTTATATATTCTGGTAAAATACAGAATCTTCCTACTTTTAACAAATTGATTATCTTTTAAAGAGAACACATCAAAATAATACACATGATATTTTAATACAAATTAAATGATTCCGTATTCATCGATTCATTGAGAATCGGTCGCGACCTATATTATTGACACCTTTCCACGTTCAAATTCCCATCCAT
Organism: Eubasilissa regina; assembly: GCA_022840565.1. Taxonomy (NCBI): domain Eukaryota; kingdom Metazoa; phylum Arthropoda; class Insecta; order Trichoptera; family Phryganeidae; genus Eubasilissa; species Eubasilissa regina. The sequence goes on along the minus strand of JAINEB010000029.1, from coordinate 19,627,901 downwards.
CCTTTTTCTTTACTGCTTGACCAGTGTGAATAGTGACCTTGATGACGGCAGACGTCATCGCGACGCGATACTTGTTCGATTGTGACTCGCGATTGCATAGCGGTGTGGATTTTATTCACCTCCGGTGCATCGGCACTGTTATATTGTGATCCTGTGATTTATGGGCACAGTGATTATTGTGTTAGCCGCAGGTGAAGTGATTTGATATCACCGTTTTCATTTGCTGCGTGCTGTTTGTGTGATCTCGGCTGCGATTGCGGGAGTAACGAAGGCGTCATACGTGAGGTAAGGCGAGCAGTACTTTGGCCGGATTCTCTACCATCATCGATCCTTATCCTCGTTAATCCAAGTTCGAGCAATTTCGTTACGGTAGATCCTATTCGGCGCGGGATCTACGTTTTATTTTCACATACAAATAAAATCAATTTATCGAAAAAATATTTTAGCTCCCACTAATATGTCTTAATAATAAAATATATATAAGTTGTATTAAAGTTTATCCAAAAATTCAATAAAAAAATTGAAAAGTCTCCTAGCGTATATTACTAAAAGGTATTCCCAATAAAAAGTATTAGTTGTATAAATTTGAAATAACTGCAGCATATAAGTTCGACAATTTACTAGACATTGACACTAATTGGTCAGCGCGCTTTCCCGGATACGAAGAGTTTCTGGTTCAAATCCCGGTGGCAGCTAAAATATTTTTTCGATAAATTGATTTTATCTAACTGATGCATTTGATTTGTTTTAAAATTTTATTATCGATTATACCAAAGGCTGGCCGGCGTTGCAAGGCTAGTAAACAGCCTCAAAACCTCCAACACCACCGCATTTCACATGGAAAATATGATTTCTCTATTCTGATAGACCTTTTAAAACCACGCAGAAATATTGGTCAAACAAATTAAGTATATTCTCGTTATAGATTTCCTTTAATAAGTGCTTATTTTTTTTTTGATACGTCCAGAACACGGACCGTGGAAAAAATATTGCTTGTTCTAAAATATAAATTCATATTTATATTTGTTGCTTACGATAAGAAGTAGTGAATTTATCGAGTCGCTATTACGAGGGAACCCGCTTTTCAGAAAGCCCCTGAATCATAGATACATTCGGTAATTTAAAACTAGGAAGAAATACTTATAAATCTTCTACTTCTTCTTACATGGCATTACATACCAGGGTGGGATTTAGCTTCTTCTACAAGTGTTCTCCACCGACTTATATCCCTTGCTATTTTTCTCCAGTTTCCAGACTGTCCCACCCTGATCCAGTCTCTTCCACACAGTCAGCCCACCTCTTCCATGGTTTAGAAATACTTGTAAATATCATGCCTAAATGATGATAAATGAAATAATGTATTGTCATTGTTATAATATAGTAAAAACAAATTTGAAATGCCTACGGATGTGTATCTCGAGGTAAGGAACCCTCACAATATCTAGCGAGACAGGTCTTTATGCCGTTAAATTCGTCCCTGACGATAAGTCGATCTTAGATATTTAAGTCTCGCAATGAATAGTTCTAACAAAGATTATTCTCGTGTGGGTCAGCCTGTATGGTAGAGATCTTTTATAATAATGATTATATAATACACGTAATATTACATAATCATTCTACAGTCATTGAAACACAATTTTTCTTCGCGTTTTTAAATAATCACACCGCCATCTATCGCCAGCTTTCAAGATCACAGTTTATGCAGCGTCCGCTTTTACCGGCGTGAAATCCCTGACCTAAAATGGCGGCCTGACACTGACGGCTGACGTCTCTGGCAGCAGGTTCGTTACGAAGACTGAAGATGCTGCACTAATAAAAGAAAATGTAATTCCCGTTAAGGGAAAAGTGCGATAAAAATATATTGTATTTCATTCACCCTTAAAACTCAAGTTATTTGCTAGTAGATAGTTAACACAGGTTGAAATGTCCGTGACACTTTTTTGGATATCTAATAATTGTGATAAATAGCTCGTTAAATTGTTTGCAAACGCAACCATTATTGTTCTATTATCCCAATATTCATGTTTTTATACCTATGTCATATAATTATTAATTTATTATCAGAATTTCTGTAAGTTAGCCGGGTTAAAGATTTCAACTAAGTACCTACGAAATAATTATAACACAGGCAGGTATGCAGAGGAATTATTCAATATCGCAATTTTCTTCTGTCTGTGTTGCCTGTATTCCAATTCACGATAGCACACTACAACATCACATTACCTATTAATAACGGTATCTCAGCTTCCATACGATGGAAGTGCCCCAGCCGGCGAACTCGTTAAATTTTAATGGATTTGATTTCACAGAGTTTCATTTTATTAATAAACTTAACAGTTCGTATTTGAATAGATATCTATTATGTAGGTATGTACCTACGATTTGATATTTATTTATTTATTCGTTCAACAACCGTGACAGTTCTAGTATTAAGGTACCTGCAATGTAAAAACACTTAGCTAATACATTTTTCTTGTTGTAAATTCGCATTTTCAGAACATAGTTCTCTGACGTTTGATCCCCCGACTAAAATGTTAAGACAATAAATTAAAAATTGTTTATCACAATTCGTAAAAGTAATAATATTTAACATAATAACGATTTATTATAAATATGAAACATTCTTAATTATATGGAATTATATGTAATTTTGTACGAGAGCAATATTTATAAAAATTTGCTTCTACTCTATTTATGACATTCGCAAATGCGCAAATTTACGAATACAAATAGGTACTTGAAGAAGCTTTGGGGAATCAATCGTCCGGGGGATCAATTGTCAGAGGGATCAACTGTCGAGGGGATCAACTGTCGGGGGATCAATTGACAGAGGGATCAACTATCGGGGGGATCAACTGTCGGGGGATCAATCGTCGGTGCACCGGTTCTGTGGTATTTTTAACACAAATTAAATTAATCGACTAGATATATATTTATGAAATATTTTTTTGATAAATAGATAAAAGTATCTACCTAGATCCTTCTAGTTTATGAGTTTATCTGTAAATATCTCTTTCTAAATGATGTATTTAAATTATATTAAAATATCACAGAATTATGTTATCTTTAAAAAATATTTTATACCTGTATATCTTTCAAGTTGATTTAATTAATTTGTATTAAAAATACCACAGGACTGTGTTGTGAAAATGCGTTATCTTTAAAAATATATAAGTTGTATGAAAGTTTGTCCAAGTTTAATAAAATATGTTAATTTACTCAAAGGTATTTGGGATTACCGTAATATAAAGTTAATTGTTTTTAAAAATAGAATAATATTTGTATCAATTGGAAAGATTACAGAGTATAAATTCAAAATTTGTCGAAAATGTATTCGATTGTGATAACGAAAATGGTATCGTGCTTTTCGCAGATAGGAAGAGGTCCAGGTTCGTACACTGGTAGTAACTAAATATTTTTTTTAATAAATACATTTTTTCTGTACATATTTCTAGTTGATTAATTTAATTTGTATTGAATAATAAATATGTTACCGAATACCTATACCTACGGTTGAGAAATTAAAAAGTGAAAAAATATTAGTTGATAATTCAAGAAGATAAACAAGATATTATAAACTACCGTATAAGTATAGAAGTGCGTGGGTGCTGAGGTTAACGATATCTAATCATGTAACACGCGACACTCCCATTATTGATTATGTTTTATTGTTATCATTAACATTCTTCATAAAACGTTAAAAAAACTATTTAATTAATAGACAATATTTTTCATTAGCGCATCGTAGCTTGGAAATTTAAATGAAAATTAATTGTCGTGTTGACCCCAGCGCATGAAGATAATATTAAAATTTGCGAATGAGACTTATACGATGTTAACTGTTCGCTATAATATTATATGGAATTAAACTGTGACCACTCATCGGTCTTAAAGCGAATTGAAGCATTTGAGAATTGGCACATTTGAAACGACCAATAAAAAAACGAATCGATTAAAATCTGAAAATTACAATATAATTATTAGATCTTTTATCTCATCATTTAAGTAAAATTCAATTCACGAGAATATTCTGGCCAGTGGCGTAGATAAAAAAAATTTGCCCCCAATGTGAAATGGAAAAAAGGCGTTGGGCCCCAATGTTCACCATTCGAAATATAAAGTAAGTTCTACACGGTTTTATTCATTAAAATAGTAAGAACCAAATTAGTCCCTTGTGTCTTACGACTCGCAACTTCATTAAAAAAAAAGTATTTTTTTACTATTTATACACACATTTACTCGTAATTGAAAAAAAGTCTGGTCCACAATCCGTACTATCAGGATACTACTTTTCAAGCTTCCAGAATATACAATCAAATTGTAAATAATATTAGAACATTAAGTGATATTAAGGCTTCAAAGGGAGCAGATACTGATAGTAAAGTGTTTTTTTTATTTTGAAATAATTCTTATAACTGCATTTTGTGTGTTGTACTGACTGCATTATAGTTTTGATCTTGCACATTTTCATGCATATTTGTATGATTCGTTTTCTATTTGATTGTGTTTTCCCTTCAATGAGTTATTTGGTTTTGTGAAATGCATTATGTTTGCCAATTTGCCCTAAAATAGGCTTGCCTAGTTGGGCAATGCGTTTTAAAATCTGTGTAAAATGTACGTCGATAATGTTTTCACGTATTTTTGTAAAACATATATTTTTTAATGTTACTATTCCAGTTCTTGGTGTGGTGGATTTAAATGTTTTTTCCTACTTCATTAACATAACAGTAGCCTTAATTATGTGAGCCTCGGTTTGTGAAGCACCTTAACAAGTTCCGGTACTGGGTCGCTTTCACAGCTGACTACAGGGTCTCTCCGACCGCTGTGGTACTCTTCCAGGTCTTCTTCAGTCCGAAGTTGTGTCCAGGATAATTTCCTTTGACGCATAATGTGGCGAAAGAATCTTTTGTTCACGGCGTAGATAGTTCTTGCTGTGGTTGTTGCAAGATCGTGCTATCCACGGGATACGTAACATCCTTCTCCAGCAATACATTTCGAAAGAATCTATTTTACGTTTGTCGCTACTGCGGACTATCCAAGTCTCAGCTTAAAAAAATATTCAGTTCATATTATATATCGGCAGAATTTATAAGAAAAATGTACGCATATCAATATGAACAGAAGCATATATGCACTGCCGATGTACCGAATTGACTGTGTTGATGTAGTTTCGCCACTGGTCCTGGCTAATGGTTAGAATAATTCACAGTCTAACTATTGGGTCATCCCATAAATAATGCGGTATTTATATACTTCTGTAATTTTTCTAAATTAAGATAAACAAAGTTCTTTTTAATCTAAAATATACTCTCCTTCATTTTCTACAATACTCTTCCATCTTTCTGGTAGACTTGCAAGGCCCCTCTTCCAAAATTCACCTGCGCGTGACAAAAAATACTCCTCCAGTACTGTTCTGACCTTGTCTACAGAATTCATATTTTTCCGTCTAAATGATTTTGAAGACTACGGAATAAATGATAATCGGATAGGTCAATGTCCGGCAAATATGGTGGGTGGGGCATCGTTTCCAAAAAAGGTTCATTTTTGAGACGTGAGCAAAGTAGAGCGATTAGACTCTGAAAGTTTGTGAGAATTCCCTTCACCCAATTTGCTGACTTTTCCGATGGCACGCAGGTATCGATGTATTGTTGAATGACCAAGTTCAAACTTTTCTGCTAGTTACAATGAGATTTTGTTCCACCAGGGTTTGCAGGACGTCCTCGCCGAACCTTACAGACTTTCCAAGACGAGGTTCGTTTTCTAGGCTGTTGTTTTCGACTCGGAATTTCTGAAACCACCGTTGACACTGGTTTACGCTTATAGTCCGATCCCCATATACGGCATTAATATTCCTCGCACTTTCCGTTGCGTTGTTACCTTTATTGAACTAAGAAAGTAAAATATGCTTCTTAATAACTTCCATTAAAGTTTACTATACCTGCTTTTATAGTAAGTAGTAATTTTACCAGATGCAGGTAGATTATCCCACCTTCCTCCGACTTTTAGTTCATGTAATTGAAAAAAAAACCGCATTATTTATGGGATGATATCATATTAAAAGCTGCTGCAAATATTCGCTAAGTTAATGATCATTTGTGGTCCAGAGAGTGTGCACGCATTAGTATGGTCTGGCGTAATGACGTGACGTATTTAATTTAATTTTATAATTTTAATAATTTATCTTTGTTTTGTAAAGATCAATCTCATCCTGTCAAAGGCGTCATGGTCTGTCGTAATATTTCAACTTTAACAAGTTCCACGCGCCGTACATTATACGAGATTTGTGGTATAATAATAATTGATGAGGATTAATTGCATATTAAATTAAATTAGTGAACCTTTCTAACGTCAAGACGAGAGATGACATAAATATATATTATGATTTATAAATCTTTCATTTTATATTAATATTATTCTTAGATTCAAGTGAATATTTCTTTTGTGAATGATGAAATGATGGGGAAAATAACCTTCATTTTCTTACTATTGCAACGGGACAAAAATTAAAAAAAATAATAATTTAAGGATGTGATGACAACACTCAAAAATAGACAGAGTACGTAGACCTTTACATTCGTGCGAAGTTCCTATTTGAGTATTTGAATATACTTTAAACGAAATTTAAATAATAATGTCAATGTTGCATTCACTACATACTAACAGAAAATAATACTGTCATTTATTGGAAGTTGCAAAAAAACGACTCTTTATTATTTGGGAGCCGGGTGTGATTTTAAAAATTATAAATATACAGAATGGCAACAGGTCGTTAATGACCCTGATAGATAGTCCAAGTAAGACAATTAGGGGTTTTTTTATGGTTGAGGATTTATTGATTGAGGGGTGTAAACGATTTATTGAAAACTTTAGGCAGAAATGCTTAGGTTCAAAGGTCAATGAAATCTAACCACGTGACAAGCGATAGTCCTCGCCAAGTATTACACACTGGAATGATGATTTAGTATGTACCTGTAGGTAATATAAATTTTTGATCGTACTTAATATGTATTTATTTTTAAGACGATTGTAATTTTTTTGTCAGAAGTTATCCGGATTTTTTTAAAATCTAAATCATTATTTACTTACTAATCACGACCAAACGAAATAAAAATTTAATGAAAAACGACAATTTGATTTTCTGTTTGCAATTTTTAACTTACGCATTTTAAATACTACAGCTTTTAAATATCACGTTGAGAGTGACATGCCCGAGTGATGTCAATTACGTAAGAATAATTGATTCGAATCTTCGCTAGTTCAGTCGGCACATTTTTAAAAACGTAATACTTCGATAAATAATTTTTATTTTGAATGCTCTATTGTCGAGCAGTGTACATAGGCGACGTCACAAACAGGTGATCATATTGATATACTTTAAAATATTTGATCGTAAAGTATCGAGAGATTAAAGTGAAATATAAAAAAAAAAAGAGAGATTTAGTTTGCATTCTAATCAATAGTTGACGTTCTGAGAATATTACAAGGCTACTAAAATATAACTTTGTTTTCTTGTTACCTCCTAAACTACTAGGAAATTGGACATACTTGTAGAACAGTTTAAAATGCCAGACAAAACCTTCCGAGGTCACGTTATTACCTAATACAGATTAATTTAAAAATCAAACACGAATCTTGCAAAATGGACAGTCTGTATTTCTATCTTGTCGCTTGAATTATCGGTGCGACGTTCGCTCTTCTTACCACTTGACGAGAGGTCTCAAGTCTTGATTGGTTTGTATTGACTATTGCCACTCTTCATCTGCGCCAATTGTGACGGTCGTCAATTTGCGATAATATTCATCAAGTTTGTTTATCAATTCATAATTCCTCAGCATAATCATCGTTTATAGTGTTCACGTGAAGCGTGACATGAGAATTCAATCGTTCTAATTTTATTCTCAACCAGCGGAAAGCTACTGACTATTACTGTTACCGGGCAGTAATTGTGGCGATGCGGTTAAGATTGACTTGTGTATACGTTTGTGGCCAGGCTGGAGCAGGTTGGAGACGAGAAATACTATTTACAGTTGACAGAACGCGCAAGTAGTTAACGGAGCTTGTCATCGGGAAGACGGCGACGAGTAGAATGGCACTCGGGAGCCGGCTGCCGGCGCATGTTATTGTCGTTGGTGCCAGGCGTGTTTTTAAGGCTTTTATTGGCGATTAGGGATGCGAAATACCTCCACAAGAGCTGTAAGAGCTGCGCAGCTCATCCCCTCTTCCTAATTAATTAATTGTTTTCTTAGTACTTTTAAAATAATAATATAGGAAATTTACTCATAAATTTTAAAGACAAAGATGATAAATTTAACAATTTTAGTGTCTATAAACTTAGTTGCAAGAATTGTGCTGCATTTTATATTGGTAAAACGGGCAGAAATTTTAATATAAGAGTAAGGGAGCATTCGAGATGTTTGAAAAATAGTGGGTTTTCAGAATTTTCTAATCATTTGATAGAAAATGGTCATGGTTTTGATAAAAAATTGGGATTATCAATTTTGCATATAAACGGCGTTGGTCACAAATTACATAATTTGTAATCGTTGGAAATAAATAATGCGTGTAAAACTAATCAAAAAATTATAAACAACCAACTAAATTTAACTACGAGTCCCATTCTAAATTTTTTTCCTAAAAATTATTCGATTAAATTTGTATTAAATAACAATTTGATTTAGGTACTAAATTTATTTTTTAAATAATTGTTTTTTTTTTTTAATAGATACTGGTAAAGTAACAATTATATATGTTTTTAGTTAGTAATGACATCCTGAAGAAGAAAATAGTATTTTTCGAAACCGGTAGATGTATTTAAACTCAATTAAGTGGTTAAAATAAAGATAAACAAATAAAAATATGTTTTCTTAGTGTTCAGAAAGTCAGGCACCCGTATTTTTTTTAACGTTACACGTCGTTAAAATGAACCTTACTGTACAATGTTCCGCCGAATGTGAGGTTAGCAATGTTATTTGATTCTTGAATGCTCAGAATGTGAGACCTTTAAGGCGGTCGTTAAACAGATGAGACCTGGGTGTCTCGTTTCACTCCAGAGAGAAAGTGTCAATCACCCGAATGGTATCATCCAAACTCTCCTAAAAAAACCTCATAAATTTAGACTCTTTCAAGTCAAAACTAATAATTTAATCATCTTAAATCGGACAGATAGAAAGTTTTCTCGCGGCTTTTACCATTTTCACGATAATGTTCGCGATCATCCACTCTGTGGTCCGTACCTTGCTCCGAGAGATATTCATCTTTTTTGTGATGATGAATTGCAGCTGGCAATCAACAATTGGTAAATGGACGGGTAACGACAAGAGATTTGAAAGCTCGTGAACATAGGAACTACAAATATTCAATAGAATGCTAAAAGATTTAAACCAATTAAATTGTCCCAAAAACATGAAACTATATATTAAAACTTGGATTCGTAATATGGGTAGAGCCAGTATTGGTGCACTCACTCAAACATATTGACTCATACCTATATTAATTATTGCTACAAAGTGATTAAAAAATTAAGTTCACATTAAAGCTGTTCTTCATGTGCACCTATTATATAGTAATAAATGTAATTCTATCTACTATTTGTAATTCTAATTAATTGTACAATTGCTTGTAAACTATGCCCGTCTCGACATCTAGTAAGACGGGCACAGTTCAAACATATTTTTAACATTGTATTATATAGCTACAAATAAATACATAAATAAATATAAATAAAATAAATGTGTTTTTACTTTCAGTATTATTCTCGTGCGTTGTGTTCTGAATATCTAAATATTTTTAGTAATTCTCAGTAATTAAAATAAACTGATAGTCTCAATTATATCCTCGTATCGACACAGCTGTTGTGATCAAAAAAATTGTGCAGTGTATGCAAGCTGCTGAATTAATCACGCAACTCTCGAGATTTCAAACTCTGTCAATAGATGTCAGACAACGCGGTATTTCTTTAAATAATATTCAATGATTTTTCTGTCAGATGAACATCATATTCCACAAAAATTTTAAGTTTTGACTTAATTATTACAATGACATATTTTTTGCCGTCAGTCTCGTACAATCCTACACGATATAACTCGTTCGAAAATTTAAACAATTTTTTCTAGTCTCGTTCATTATTTGCAGACTCATCGAGATTATCTGATAAGATTAATTATTATTAAAGCATTGATTCAAAAGTAAACAAACTATCAAATCTAAAATCTAGATAATACACGATAAAAATGTTTGTTGACATGAAGATTTGCCAACATTTTATTACCGTTTATAAGATCATATCTTTTATCGTGCAAATTTGTCTGTTCATCATATTCCGCAATTTCTAAGTGATATGAGAATATTATCATAGATTAGATCGGTGACGTAGCTAAAATAAATTGGCCTCGATATAAAACGTAAATATGTATTATATATTCGATATAAGAAATAGTGAGAAAAAAAATAGTATTTTGTCTCTTATCATATTCTAATATAACGCCCATTAACGGCCCATTGAGAACCTTCGCCTGATGTACAAATCATCGCAAGGCGTCTCCACTCTGAGACAGAAACAGCGCCTTCAGATAATTAACCTGGGACTGCCAAAAGATCGCCGTCCTATTTGGAATCCCTCGATGAATACAGGATTATTTAAAATGATGGACTCAATTTTATACTGCAATATTTCGTGAATTATACGTAGCATGTGAATGATCTACATAGCAATTGATAGAGGAGGTCCGACAATTTCGAATCCTACCGCTCTTTTTCGTTTAATTATTAGCGATGAAGCTACGCCTCAGCGGGAAAGTAAATAGATACAACGATCTACAAAAGCCTCATGAAAGAGGGTATGAAATGAGTTCGACTACCATTTAGATATTTGCCGTGCAACCAAAGGAGGTCACATTAAACATTTGTAAACTGTATTTGTAATAAACTTTATTATGAATATTATCAAATATAATTTACTTCATATTTGTCACTCGTTTGCAGTTTGAAATACAGTTACGAAACTGAGTCCAACATTTTAAATAAATTATAACCCTGTATAATTTTACTAACTCAGCTAGTTAAAAGGTATTAAACAATTGATTTACATTTCGGTATGTTATTGTTGTAACTATTATTGTTTATGTTAGTTCTAGAACTTTAATTTTAAAGCATATCGGTAAAATTGTATTGTCCATGTACAGGGTGGCCCAAAAAAAAAGTTATATAATTGTGTAAAATGTGATATAATTACATCAAAGTTAGTTTAACTATATCAACGATAGCTTAAATAGTTTACTAATTTACTTACTTACCTGTTTACCTATATTACGTTTTATTTCGGTTTGATTTGATTATTGATTTTATATTTGGTTTTTCAAATTGTTGCCCAGAATGACAAAAATCACTGCAGAAGACCGTACTCTGATCAAAGTGATCAAAGTGTTTCAAAATGATGCGTGGAGTACAGCTAGACATTACGGCATAACTGAACATTACAGCAGAACGGAGCTCCATCTCACACAGCCAGAAACACAGTCGACTTTCTTCGTCGTGAGAATGTTAATTTCATCGAGCCAGACGTGTATGTGGCCACCGAACAGCCTAGACCTAAACCCAGTAGATTATGCAAAATGGGGTATTTTTATGATTTCTAATTACCTAAATATTGTGCAAAAAAAAATTACATTAAGAATTATAATTAAATTATATCATGTTTTGAAATAACTCTTGTGTTACGAGATGTTCTCACTTTTTTTGGGCCACCCTGTATCGCTTTTTTGAAAAATATAAATATCATTTGTATCGAGAATAAGCACTATTTTGAAAAACTAAACGGCAAAATAACTCGGATTGAAAACTTTTTATCGTAATTTAAGCGAAAACAGAAACCCGCAAATGGAAGTTGACAAGAATAAACTGACAGTTTAGAGGAGTATATATATGATTTCATGAGAGCCAGTCAGTTAAGTGACTAGCAGAAAACGCCAGTGAAAATATAACTTCACTGGTAACACACATTCACTGTAACACAGTGTGTGTCCGTGGATGAGACTTTGATCGGTAAAGGTCGGAATGTGCCGAGAGCATTATTCTACTCTGCGTACAAAATATGTGCGACAATGAATCAATCACGTTCAACTCTAGATTTCAAGAGAAATTTCATCCTTGTATGCATTCTGCCAGTGGCGCAGCAATCGCCTAAGCGGCCCGGGGCCCGGAATCGGACGAAAAATTTCGCAATTAGAGCATATCATGTTTAAATATCTTCGTAACGTTCAACTAGATAAAGCTATTTTAAGGGGATCCAGTAATAGTGATGGCTATTTTTACACTTCTTCAACAATTTTGAATGTTGTAAAAATTTTAAATATGAAAGTAGTAATTATTTTAATTTAAAAAAAAAATAGCTAACGTATGTTTATTGGAGGATGGAAGGAATAGGGGCCCGGAGTACAATTTACTGGGAGGCCCGATAATTTATTGCTACGCCACTGTGTCCATCTTATCCTTTGCGATTTTGCCACACCGACGAAATGCTTTTAGTATGATAGTCTCTTTCGCGAAATAATATAATTACATCGTATAGTTAGTACGATGTATAGTTGATTTCAAACTCTTAAGATCGGTGTACTTTGCACTGTGCTATTCCTTAATTAATTATGCTATTTTAGTTTGGGGAGGAGCAGCAAAAACAATATTGGAGTCGGCTAAAAAAGCACAAAAAACAATTCTCAAGGTAATAATTGGTCGTCCCTTTAGATATCCATCAGACCTTATATTTAAAGAGTACAATGTCCTTGATATAAGACAAATCTTTATGTTGAGACTCGTTCAATATTTCTATACTAATAACAACTCTCCCCAACTAATAAATCATGGACACAACACAAGACAAACAACAAACATCTACACACCAGTTCCGAGAGCAACAACGACATTTTATCAAAGATTCTACATGTTCCTAGCTCCGAAAATATACAATACACTCAGTACCAACTGGAAATCGTACAATTCTTATAAGATTACACAAATATGGACCCAATATATGATTCAATCAGGTAGAGATGAATCAGAAGCATGGATATCCATCAATTTAATATAATGTATACAATCCTTTTACTAATAACTCACTAGTCCTACAACACTCCCACTCCATATATTTTTATTATATTTTTACTTTTTTATTCATATTTGATTTATTTTTTTATTCCAAATAACACGACAACAGCACGAAAAAAAAAACTGGCTACTTTAACACAGACTTTAGTCTAGCAAAGTAGCCAGGACAACGCTGTATATATCAGAGGTGAAGTCTACTCCATCCCACACAATAAACTATGTATTATGTATGTTTATTATGTATTCACCTCTGTTAGTACATAAATATGGATGTCAAAATATATATAAATAAATAAATAAATTGTTTGTACGTACATTTATTGTACGTACTGACTATTTTATTAATTTAAAATTTATCTACGGTTATTCAGATGTGTATAAATATTACCGTATACTAATTTAATACAATTCGTCGTAACTGTACCAATCATCTGTATGTCAATTAGTTTTATTCAGTTTTTTGATAAAAATATATTTTTTATTATCTTTTATCTGTGCTATAAAAATATAATGTGCATTTTAACATACTTATCTCTGAGGGTCTATAAACATTATACGGCGGTAATTAATAGGAATTTTATAATTATTCGTGAGTTTTATAACAACATTAATTAACAGATAACCAGTTTCTTTCCATGTGACTCGTTCATATTCATGTATATAAATAATGGAAATATATAAAAAGTAATCGATAATATGTCGATAATAACACTTATTGCGCTTGCACGCCTCGGATGTGACAAGGGAAGAATTAAAGCAGCCTGACGACGGAAAAATATTATACAAAGCACAACCTTGAATGATATAAAAAATATTGAATTATTTTTCAAGTACACAGGGTGTCACAGACCGCAATATTTTTTTTTTTTTTTAAATAGAGATGCGTACACGGAATACGTGTCACATCAATATTCTTACTGTTTTTCAAACTAAGCTAAACGCTTGTGCTATGAAAATAGTACTAACTTGCTAGAGTCGACAGCTAGATCAATAGGCCAGCGTCTTAACCACTACACCAACATGCTACCGGATGGATACCTTACTAAATTACGAGTCGAAAATGTTCAAGGAATATGTGCAAATTTTACACCGTTACGTAAAATATTATTCTTTGAAATTTTTACAAAATCGAATTGTCTACGTATTACGCAATAAATATTTGGGAAATTAAAATTCGTTGAGCTTTAATTGTTTGTATTCAATATATAATTTGGAATTAATAAAATATTTCAATTAATAAAAATAATCGCAAAATTATGATTTTATAAAAATGATTATATCTCTGACATGGTTGAGATTTTGCACATATTCCTTGAACACACAATAATATTTTTTAAGCATTTGCATTTCTATAAACACGTTTCCATGGTTCGCCGTCAATTAAACGTGATTAATAATTATTTGCTTACATTATCATCCATTTAAACTAGTTTAATCCTTTGTAGTCTGGCTCCCGTCCAAAGACACACAGTGGATCAAACAAACTTTAAAATGTTTGTATTATATGGAACTATCTATTATACACTTTGTAAATACAAATTAAATGTATTAATTAGAAAGATATACATATAAAGACGTATTTGTGGCAAATTTATTTATGAAAGAGTAAATAATGAAGAAATAATGAAAGAATGTGAAGCTGATGTTAGTATAGTGAGTAAGATTAAAAAAGGATCACTTAGGTAGTTCGGTCATATGGAACGGATGAATGAGGAGAGAATGGTAAGAAAGATATATGATGCAAGTGTTGATGGCACCAGAAATAGAGGACGTCCGTGGAAGACTTGGCACGACCAGGTAAACCAGATAATGGAGGATGGTTCTGTTAGAAGCCTCAACAATCGACGAGCTTATATGAGAAGATGTATGAATGTTGATGAGGCGAGAATTGTGTGTCAGGACAGAAGAGTGTGGCGCTCTATCCTCTCTGCCTACCTCCGCGGGGAAACGGCGTGATGGTAAGTAAGTAAGTAAGTAAGTAAGTACATATAAAATCAATTTGTCCGAAAAATATTGTTGTTGCTACCGGGATTCGAACCTGGATCACTTCCAATACGGGGAACCGATTATGCTACAGCAGATAGTACTTTTGACGACCAATTTTCGAACCTATATGTTACACTTTTCAAATCGATAAATCTATCGTTCCATTATTCGAAAGCCATCTATTTTGTTTTTACGGAATCTCAAATACCCTTGAGTAATCCGATAGGAGACGCCAAAATTAACAATTCATTTTTATTAAATTTTGGAGACATTGATACAACTTATATATTATTAAGGAGAACACATTCTTATTGTGAAGTTGTAATTATTCAGGACATAGGTCTGTGATAATTTAAATATGAATTAAATGTGTTAATTAGAAAGATATACGTAAAGAATGAATTTTATCGAAAAAGTATTGTTATTGCTACCGGGATTCGAACCTGGATATATTTTAATTATTAATAATTATTTGCAATTTGGACCTGTACGACGCAATATGAACCCTTAATCGAGTAGAAAAACGCAAATATTTTTTTTTTAAACGTAGCTTCCGTTACATTTCCGTACATAATTAGGCGTAATGACATGCCATTATTCATTACTTTCTGACGATAGGAAAAAATATACCTAAATAGTGTCATGTTTGGCAAAACACGTGCCAAATTTGAAATTGTCATCATTTTAAATCTAGATCATGTGTACACAAAAAAATAAATGTCATATTTATTTTATTGGATATATTTTACAAAATCAAACATACACTTTCTAAATGATTAAGTACAAGTAATAAAGAATTAGATTATAAATATTATTTGGAACACACCTACGTCAGAAAACAGTTTTCATGGAAGTTAAAGAAGAAAAAAAGTGAAGGTAAATTAAAAATATAGCCCTTAGCATGACACTTCTTAATATAGGAATTTTTTTTTAAATATTATGGCGCATACACATCTAACGATCACTAGAACGTAATGAATAAATTGATAAAATTTAAATCTGTCCATCGCTAAAATAACTTAATTTAAAGAAAAATAAATCAATACTAATTAAATGTTTTAATTATAAAGATATACATATAAAATCAATTTTATCGAAAAATATTGTCCTAGATAACCAAGATCTCTTTTTCCAATCCCGGGCATGTCCAATTCAATGCATCTTATTACCAACTATGCTACAGCGAGAGAAGTTTTGACGACAAATTTTCAAACCTATATGTTACACTTTTTCAAATTAATACATCTATTGTTCCATTATTTGAAAGCCATCTATTTTATTTTTACGGAATCTCAAATACCTTTGAGTAAACCAATAAGAGACGCCAGAATTAATCCAGGTTCGAATCCCGATAGCGCGACAACAATATTTTTCGATAAAATTGATTTTATGTGTATAGCTATCTAATTAATACACTTAATTAAAAATTAAAATATCACAGACCTATGTTCTGAATAATTATAACTTCACAATAAGAATGTGTTCTTTTTTTATAATGAAAAATGAATATTTCATAAAGCGTGTTAAGCGGAAAATTTTCAAGTTTAATATTAAATAAAAAAATAAAAACTATAATGTTATTCTCTTATTTTATTTATACAAAATGGAGTTTAATGATGCGAATCACTCGGCAATACACGTCAGCAGTGATTCTCGCTGGTTAAAAAAATAAGCGCCAATTATCCCTCGGGCAGAAATTGCACAACACACTGTCGTTTTTGGACAATGCAATGGCGTTCCCTTGGATTGTCGGGACACCAGTATCTCATGTTCTGTTTATTAACATAGCCATCAATATGAAAATGTGCTTGTTCAGTAAACAACATGTTTCCAAGCGTTCGTGCTGTTCCAAAACGTTCCAGCATCATCATTTTCATTAAAAAAACTGCACGATTTGCAGTTCGTATGGGTGAAACTGTAGTTTCTTTTCAAAATAACGTGCACTGTTGATTTTTTTATTCCAGTAAAGGCTGCAATTTTCCTTATCGATTTACGCGGATTGCGCGTAATTTCACGTCGAACTTGAGCCACATGTTCTGGCGTCGCTGCTGACGTTGACGGTCCTAGAGGAGTTTGGTTAACCATTGTTCCTTATTGTCTGAACTTTTGAACACAACACCAGATAAGTTGCGTGCTCGGCCCATCACTTATTCGTCGAATATTAAAGTGAGTACAAAAACCAATGAATCACCGTAGTTTAAATATTGCTCAACCACGAACGGACTGTGCGCTCCCGACCAGTGACTCATTACGACTGGCAAATCCGCTAATCACGCGCGTCTAACAATACCCCTCCCACTTACCTCACTCTGATGGTTTACGAGTAATTACAATGTAATTTTGAAATTTTTCCGCTAGACACCCTTTATCTGGACCTGGACCATGAGACAAGGTCAAAAGTAAAACATTTACGTATCTTGTTATTTATCTATAATATTTATTATTAATATAGTGCATACATAATATTTTTATATAAGCTCTAATATAAAATAAACAAGATCAAAATTCTTCCTTTTTACTTCAACTTATCTTTCACATATTTGCTTAGTTTCATTTTGAATCCATGTAGCTTCTCCTCTTTTCTTATGTTTTCTGGCATTTCATTAAAAGTCTTCATCGCACTGTACGTCATCGATTTCTGAGATTTAGCCTTCATACTGAATTCACTTCTTATCACGCTTAAATAAATTAAATAAATCGTTAAAATCGAGGTAAAGCAATGCGACATCTGTTATTTTTAGAAATCAGGAAATTTGGACGACATCTTTTTTGATTTTAGATATTTGTTATCAGTTCGAATGAAGTTAAATGCTTTCCAGATAAGAGAGGATTATTGTATTAATTAATAAATGTCTACAAATAGGTAGTTATATTAGGAATTAGGATTAACCAATAGCTTGACATAAATAACCTTTTTAATGATTGTTACAGGTACCTATGTATAAATACGATACTTGCCTAACCGTGCGGACTCGCCAATTATTTACTATCAATACGGTAGCATTACTATGTGAGCTGTATATTGTATTTTATATGCGGGCCAGTCGGTAAGGAAGATTTATCTAGAGATTTTATTTTTTAGACAGTGAGCAGACTAATATACACTTGCCCTGACATATCTGAAACGAGAGACGGTCGCCATTTTGTAAAATGGCGACGTGAAATGCGTGGGCGGTTAAAATAGATAATTCTACGCTGAATTGGGGGCGCAGTGTCTTGTCGCCTTACTTATAATATATTTTGTAGAGTACAGTTACACGATCAATTCCGATATGTGCCCGCCAGTACTTGCTGGATGGATGGAACCTAACTAGACGGATTTTTGAACTCATTCGAGTGTACAAACAATTAATTATCCGTATTAGAACAAGAAAAAAAGATGACAATGTAAATTGAGTCAGTACGCAGTGACGTGGAGATGACAACAAAGCAGCGGGCAGATAACAAGAAACGCCTGTATTATACATACTTAAAATTTAAATTATATTTAGGTTAAACAAATGACAGGTATTAATACTATAAATACGTCTTAAACTTTAAAATATAACATCTGCCAAATGTCCACCTCTTTCTGCCACACAAATTCGAGCTCTTTTCGTCACATTTTTACACCTATCCGGCAATATTCCATTTACATCAAGCGGCCGACAGGCCACCCTAAAACCCGCTGGACCGACGAAATCATCGAATTCTGCCGAAATACGTGGCAGCGAATAACAACGTATATCAATACCTCATTCGTTCCGGGAAAGTTGACCGTGAAGCGAAATGCCGTATAACGAATAATTTATTTTGATACAAACCCATACAAATTTTATAGATTCCTTTCCAATTTTATATAAAAAAAAAAAAAAAATTACGTGTCTTTAGAAGTTTCAGCGCTGCATTTGATCAGTTTTAAGTAGAATGTCTATACCTTGTCCAAAATAATATAGTGATGAAAGTACGAGGCGCGTTTTGTAAGTACCGTTGCCGGAAATTCCCGGTGTAGCGTTGCGCATGCGCAATTTGTTGACTCACCACATGCAACGTTGGAGACATTCACATAGTGTGGCCATCTTGTAGTGAATGGTTGAAATGTTCAAGACAATAGATCAGCCCGCCGACTGTGAGATACGGTCCGTGATTCGTTTCTTGAATGCACGAAACACGAGACCAGCTGACATTCATCGCCAAGTGTGTCCTGTTTTGTCGTGATTTGGGGCCAAGTGATTTTCATCTTTTCCTTCATCTGAAGCGGATCTTTGGTGGTAAGCGTTTTGATGACGATGTGAATTCAAAGACTCAGTACTGATAAGGTTTTCTTCCCAGTAGGCTGTATCGTTATGTGACGAAGATATACAAAAATTAGTGTCCCATTATGAAAAGTGCCTTAAAAATGGGTGGCGACTGTGTTGAGAAGTAGTTTAAGGTAAGTAAAAATGATGTGTTTCTTTAAAAATAAATCCGGTACCTACTTAAAAAACGTGCCTCGTATATACTTCTATGACTAAATTTCTCTAAATTTTATGACAGAGTAAAAAATCTCTCTTCAAATCAATTCCTTCCAAAAGAGACGACTTTAATATCGAAAGGCTTCAATTATAACCTCTTCTACGATAAAACTAATATTGAAAATGCATCTAGAGAGATAACGTACATTTGTGTAGAAATCATCAAAAGAGAAATCCCTAAAATTACAATAAGACTCAATCCAGAGACCTTCTACCTAAAAAAACAACAAGAAAAAACTGTATGAAGTTGAACTAGCGTTAACAAAAGCAAACAATGGGGATACTGTGATGATGAACAGAACTGATTTCCATAGCAAAGTGAAAGACTTCACCGATAATTTTGTTTGTAATTTCATCTAAAGACCCAAAAATTAAATTCAAAGAAAATGTTGCAAAATCTTGTAAATCCAATAAAAATGATAACATCATACAAAAAACCCAAAGGAACCAAAATTATATGGTTTTTCAAAACCCATAATAAAATAAGTACCCTCCTTAGGTCTGTAGTTTTATCGGTTTTAAATTTTAAATCAAAAAAAATTCTATAAAGTGTAAAAAAGATAAGGATCATAAACTGACCTGGTATTTATAAATTGAAATTTAAGGAGTGTCTCATTTTATACAGAAACGAGTTATAATTTTGATACCAAAATTAAGGAATGTATGAGATACTTAAATAATGATAGTTTTTCAGAATTTGCCAATCACATTAGATCATCATCACAGTCATTATAAATCAATAAGTCCATAAACAATAATTAATGCAGCAATATAAACCATAAAAAAAACCTACAGTCCTATCTTAAATATGTTCCCTTTCACCATATCATCTGTCTCTTTCCCCCCCTCCCCAGTCGCCCACCGCCACTTTAACACGTGACACTAATATATGATTGACCATATTCTGTAACGCTAAGTTAGTATTTTATACACCCTGAAGAAGGAACGGTGGTTCCGAAACCGATCGGTGATAGTAAAATAAAGTGAATTGTTTTTAGTTATATTCATAATTTTTTAAAAATGAATTAAATATATTAATTAGAAAGATATACATATAAAATCAATTTTACCGAAAAATTTTGATTCGAACCCGGATCTCTTTCCTAACCGGGGTAGGTGCATTACCCAACTATGCTACAGCGGCAATAATTTAAGCGACACATTTTCGAACCTATATGTTACCTTTTTGATATTAATACATTTAATCGTTACATTATTTGAAAGAGCCATCTACCTTATTTTATATTATTTAAGTATATTTAATTCATATTTAAAACATCACAGACCGTCTGTTCTGAATAATTACAACTTCACAATAAGAATGTGTTCTCCTAATATTCATAATGAATTATTATAAAGTTGTAGCGGAATACAACAATATATATACTTCTATTTTATTTTTTTTAAATAGAGATGCGTACACGGAAAACATGTCACATCAATATTCTTACAATTTTCAAACTAAGCTAAACGCTTGTGCTATGAAAATATGACTAACTTGCTGGAGTCCTGGAACGAGGCGCGAACCACCGACCACTAGATCACTATGCCAGCGTCTCAACCACTACACCGACAAACTACACATTTTGTATTTGATTTTGTATTTTATGATGTAAAGAGCCCGTTATACCGAGAAAGCCGTATAAAGAGCTGCTGTGTAGCGAGGTATTGGTGTATGGTCGCAAGCTCCTACTTTACAAGGCTGTTCTCAGACCTATTCTCACCTATGCAGCCCCCGTATGGGGTCGCGCAGCCGGACGAAACATGAGCAGACTACAGATCTTCCAGAACAGGGTCCTCAGGCTAGCATTGGGGGCCCTGCGATGGATACGGATCACATAACTCCACCACGACTCGGGAATTCCTCTCATAGAGCAATTCATAAACAAACATTTTTATGCAGGGATTCCTCAGCACCATAGTCCATCAATGAACTTCCTCCCCGCGTATGACTTAAACATCCCCGCGAGTTTTATGCTACCAAAAGATATCCTCCCCTAGGAATTGAATACTGCCAAAGCGACAGCACCTGCACCATTTCTCGCAGCTAATTAAAAAAAAATTTAAAAAATAAAACACCGCTATTCTTAAACAGCCCATAAGGCACACATGAGATGAAAGTGCAAGGACCCGGTACTCTGTAGATAGTAGACCAAAGTCCAAAAGGTGTACGGTCAGTTGTAATGTACAAGGGGAGGCCTTCATCCAGAAATGGGTATAAAACGACTGATAATGATCATCAACAAATAAAATACCCTCATTTAACGAGGGTAAAAACAAATAAATCCGTGAATCAGCAAAGTTGAGTAGATACGTATGTTAAAAAAAATATTATTACAAGACGTTGATGACTTTGATATTTCTATAATATATATAATAATACATGTATTGAATGGGTAAAAAATTATAATAAAAATATTCTGTAAACATTTTACTGCTTCAACTATAATTGATTTTTTAAATTTATTTACTTTTTATTTATTATTTTTTGATTCGTAGTAATATTGGCGCGATTACTATGCACAGTGCCCGTCTTATTCTAGATAAGTTATTTATTTAAATATAATTTAGAAAAATCCATTTCCGTCACCGACGAGATTCGAACCCAGAACTCGCTATTGCCGTAGACAGCTTTACACATTAAGCAATATGTGTAATGTACGAGTAAAGTGTATATCTCAATTAGAAATTCAATTGAATAGATTTACACGTTAATACGTGTCACATCAATATACTTATTATTTTCAAACTAAGCTAAATGATCTCCTGGAACGAGTCTCGAACCTCGAACCCTCGACCACTAGATCACTAGGCGAGAATCGTAACCACCGAAACGCAAGCAAGTCACATTGTAAGTGTAATTACCGTATTATGTAAGTAGTTAGAATATACGAGAAGTAATTAGAGCAATTCTTAGAAGGGCAAGAAAATGATGAGTAGGTACTGGATGGCATAATTTAGAAATTAATGTATTTAAAAACTAGATCAGGCGTGAGAACCAGACGGCATTGGAATGGTGATTAATACTAATTATTAATACTGCTTTTGGATTAGCATTCATCTACAAGAAAGTCTGCAAGTCTTATTAGGGCTTGCAATTTGACGGTAAGTGGTAAATGGTTTACCGGTTTTTACCGGTAAATGAAAAAAAAATAGACGTAGATTAGATGATTAAACTATAACTGCCTGCCAATGTTCAGCTGGATAGATTGGCAGGAAGAATATTCTTATTTGCACGTCAGTCAAGCATGTCATCTTTCTCCATGTTCAAGCGATCACTTAAGAATTAAATCTGCTTTCATCATCTCGCCATTAAGGTAGAATTTTTTTCCTCACTTATTTAAAAAACCAATAAGTAATGAATTAAAATTTATAAAGTGTTTTTAATTGTAAATTAATAAAGTCTTCATAAATATCTTTGTTAATTAATTGCGTTAATTCTTTGCCTCAATTCTTTGTGTTTTTGATGCAATGTCGCCGAGCCACCTCAATTAAGATCTGTCTATATGCAGAATTTGGCGCTCCCTTATCGCGGAACTTTTCACTAGATCCATTAATATTATTGGAATTAAAAAGAAAAATTACAAGTTGCGTAGATAAAATAGGCGAGTGGATGTCATAGCATAGACTTACTTTGAATCCATCCAAAACAGAACTACTATAGACAGCAACAAAGGAATCAATGTCTGCGAATGCTAAATCTGCAGTTAAGTTGTTGAGCGTGCACATTCATTCTGATCCTTCAATGAATACACAAATCAGTAAAACTGTCAGTGCATGCTGCCATCAACTGATACAGATTAAAAGTATTCGGAGACATCTTCCTCTTGAGGCAGCCGTCTACTTATAAATGCATTTGTGGTGTCACGTGTGGACTATTGTAACAGTGTCTACGCTGACCTACCAATGTTTCAGCTGGATAGATTACAATCAATTCTAAATGCGCCTGCACGGATAATATATGGAGTTTCCAAATTCCCTCATATAACAACCCTTTAACATCAGCTACATTGGCTCCGATTCCCTGAAAGAGTTGAATTCAAATTGTGCTGGTTGATGTAAAAGGCGACACACAACATAGCGCCTCTGTATCTTTAAGAACTTTGCATCCCAGACTGTTTGAATGGTAGACGTCAAACTCTCAGGACAGGCTCTACTTCAGCTGCAGGAAGGGTTGTAGAACCGATCAACCTTTGCCAGAAGTCTAAATTTAGTGAACGGACATTTGCGGCGGCAGGCCCAAAAGCGTGGAACTCTTTGCCCTCCGTTATAAGAAACGGTGCATCAGAGACTTTATTTAAGAAGAAACTAAAAAAATCATTTTCATAAGTGAAAATAACGATTTTTAATTTTAAAAACAAAGATAATTGTAGAACTATAAACAGTTTATGTGTAAAGCGCCCTTGGGGTGAAAGTTTTTACGAAAATGGCGCTATACAAATTATCCATTATTATTATTATAACTGTATGTGGCTACCTTTACTAAAAACGATATCCTAAATTGAAACCTAAATAATTTCAAATACGTTTCAGGTGAAAAATGTCATCTAAATACATACTTTTTACTGAGATATGGTAATGGGAGATCAGATAATCACTTATATATATACCACATCAAGCCTGGTTATCTTGAATTACGACTGTGTAATATTTGGTTTACCTGTCTGTTAGGAGTTAATATTATTAACTTATTAGTTTATCTTTATCCATTTACTTATTGACGTATGTAAAACATATATTAGGTGTATGAATATATACTTTGTATACACCTAATGTAAATTCATAGTTAAAATAAAATAATATTATAACTATATATATTGCATGTACATTTTTTTATTTTATTTTATTTTTATATGATGTTCAATAATATTTAAAATAAACTTTCATTGTAATATACCTGTGTGTATCCTTGATTAGCGGCAAAATAATTTCCGGTAGTTACCCACGTTGCGTTTTGGTTGATTTACCGGTTTACCGATAAACCGGTAATGCAAGCCCTAGTTCTTATACGACATCGCAATGTAGATGTAATTATATTATAGACATAATATATGGAAATATTTATATACTTAATATAATCAACGAGTTTGCGATACAATATAATTATCTTCTTCTTCAACGGCCTCATGCGACGCGGAAGTCCATGACTGCAGTCACAACATACGCTATAAATCCTTTGCCATCCCCTCCATGGTCCAGTCTGCCGGGTACCCGTTTTCCTCTTAACATTACCCCCATCCTAGCCTTGGTCTGACCCTCGATCTCAATCTTGTCGGATTGTGTTTGAGGGCTTTGTACGTGTTAAGGGACTCATCTGTTATCGATACATGTCCCACCCACTTTCACCTACCACAGGATATTTAGGGTGGAAGTCATCAATTTTCCGTACATCATTCTTACAAAATAAATAAACGTATTGTTTCCATGAATATTGAATACGAGTACCTCGACCCTCAATCATAACAATTAGTAATCACACCACCATGTGACATCTGTGTATTTGAATTTTCGTTTCAAAATATTTTAGGATTCGGTACCTGATCAGATAGGGGCATTGTTTATTTTATTAAAACGTTAAAATTTAACCACACAGAAGCATTTTATTCCGCGCAGTTAGTATGTAGAAACATTACGGGAAACATTTATGAATAACATTATCAATTTGCGACGCTGTTTACGTGTGAGCATGTCTTCGACACGGTACAGCCACTTGTGAACGATGCTGATCAATGATGACAGTATTGGTCGAAATCAACCCTTCCAAAATTGCCGCCACTCTATTTTCAAGAAGGCGCCCTCGAACCAAACGCCATAAACCTAAAAATAAACATAAAAATGTTTGGAGAGAACATTCCCTGGACCTTGGTGTTACGCTGGATTCCAAACTTACGTGGAGAAAACATATCCAAAATAAATTGAGCGCAGCTACACGTACACTCTATGCAATGTATCCACTATTAGGCAGGAATAGCAAACTTGCCGTTGACAACAAGCTCCTCATATACAAGGCCATCCTAAGGCTTATACTCCTGTACGCAGTCCCCATCTGGGGCTACGAATAAACTGCAGACTTTCCAGAATAAGATCATTCAATCAGCCCTGGGCGCCCCTAGATGGCCAAGGTCACACGATTACATCACGATTCCGGCATTTTCCCCCTAAAAGAGTTCGAGCGTTTCTATGCCGACCTCCCCAAGCACCGAAACCCAACTGTAAACATACTATCTAATTACGATATAAACGTTCCTTCGCGTATTAAACGTCCCAAAACTGACCTCATTTAGAGGTCACTAATCACTGCACCAGCTAGCAGTTTCATGCCCCATGTTTGCAGAATAAAAATAAAAAAACCTAATAATAAAATTTTTCAGGCCATCTGGCATACAAGATGATGAAGGAGCAAGGGGTTCGAAGTGACCCGGTACTCCAAAAGCCATTAAACTAAGTTGACGGTACGGTTATGACATATCTCATCATTAATTTTTCAAATACTAAATTAATGTATTAATTATAAATATATACATATAAAATCAATTTTGTCGAAAAATATTGTTTTTGCGTCACCGGGATACGAACCTGGATCTCTATTTACAATCCGGGGAAGTGCACTACCATTGTGCTATAACGCCAGTATTTTTCTTGACAAATTTTCGAACCTATATGTTACACTTTTTCAAATTAATACACCTGTCGTTCCATTATTTGAAAGCCATCTACATTATTTTTACAGAATCTCAAATACCTTTGAGTAAACCGACTGCAGACGCCAGAATTATCCCGGTGACGCAAAAACAAAAATTTACGACAAAATTGATTTTATATGTATATATTTATAATTAAAACATTAATTTAGTATTTAAAATATCATAGACCTATGTTCTGAATAATTACAACTTCACAATAAGAATGTGTTTTCCTTAATAATTAATTTTTCACATTTCATCAAAGCCGACGCACTGCGGAATGACCCAAAAGGATACCATTTACAAATTTGTGATTGAATTTTTCTTATCTTTCGATTGGATAAAGTCCTAGTATTATTCGTAAATTCAAAGCACCATGTGGAGTCGGAACATGGAGCCTGAGAAGTAATGAAGAAAGGACGTGGTGTTGGTATCGTACGCAAAACAAACGAATATGTCCATTCTAAGAAATTTCAGCGCTAAAGAAAGGCTCTCCACAACATCTAAGAAAATATTTCTTTATTAAGAATACATTCTTATTGTAATTAATTGTTGTAATTATTCAGAACATAAGTCTGTGAAATTTTATATACTAATTAAATATATTAATGGAAAGATAGATGTATTCATTTGAAAGGGTGTAACATATTAGTTCGAAAATTTGTCGTCAATTTGCAGCATAGTTGTAAAATGCACCTTCCCCGGTAAAGAAAAATATCTAGGTTCGAATCCCGTGGATTATGCAATATGGGGTGTTTTGATAATTTCTGATTAGCTTATTGTGCATAAAAAATTACATTAAGAATTATAATTAATTATATTATGTTTTGAAATAACTCATGTGCTACGAGATGTTCTCACCTTATATATCTGACCTTCCATGAAATCCCCCCTCTCTTAAATAGAAGAAACACACAGGGTATAGACTGCCCCTAAACAATTTTAAATAACTTAGTTGACTCGGCCTATTTATTAGAACAAATGACTTTAAACTGTCCCACGCACCCAACACGATCAAATAATCTATTTATTAGAACAAATGACTTTAAACTGTCCCACGCACCCAACACGATCAAATAATCTATTTTACCCAAAAATGTTCGCAGAACTAATTACATAAAAACTTGTTCTGTGACCCGCTCTACGTCAAAATATAATACCGTAAATTCTTCTAATAACTTTTCAACGATAAATTGCTACCCCTTAAAATTAAACTACGCCAACTTTTTAATAACTATTAACATAAATTGTATATATTGCATCCCATTTTTCTCCCCTCCTTATCCTTTTCAATTTATATATCTTTTGTTTATAAGTTTTTTTTTAAATGCATACTATTTTTTTGTTTAATGAAAAATTTTTTTTTGCTGAAATGTACAAGTCTTTAGTTTATTATGTAATATTTGTTTAATTCCGAAGAAACTTCTATATACTATTTTTATATATTACATTATTATTATTGTACAGTTTGTTTCTCTAAAAATAATAAAAGGGCTGATGCAATGTGTGACAGTTACTGTTGTATTAGGTACTGGCTTGCAGTACCGTGTCGAAAGCAGGATGTGTCGTTTTTAGTCTTGTGTCACTTTTCTTTTAAATTACCTATTACTCTCTCGCTCTCTCTCTGTTTTCCAGTTTCTATCTCTAATCCACCTCTCGTTATGTCGTCCTCCTCGATACGACATCAAATCTTGCACAAGAGCGATGCTTTAGCACGGAGGCCATTTCTACTGGTGAAGCCTTATTTAATTAGTTGTACAATACTTTAAATGCGCAGATATTCTTTGAAGTAATTATACGTAGGTATCTGAGAACAATCATTCAAGACGTGACCTAGGTACCGATCAATAGTTAGGTACTAGGATACATATTATACAGAACTATTGATACTATTGTACCTACAGTTTTCAACTCATTAACTTTAAAATACATCACAAGATCGTATTCGTCTTCAGCCTCGTCTATACGACCGCCATACTTATCTATTTATATTCTTTACATCCAACTCCTTCCTGCAATTTACTATACGTCTTCAGTCCAGCAATTTTGGGAGCAGGACTCGGATATAGCCGGAATGGAATTCACGTAAATCTAGCCCCGGTTCGTGGGATTTTCTCAAATATAACTCCGGCTCGTAATATATATTCAATTACATTCACAGCTCCTATTCGCTACTATGAATTTAATACATTATAATGTAGTTATATTAATATATTGTAGTAAAATTTTGCAGGTCGTTAACTGTAATATAAGACCCTAAATATAAGACCCTAAAGAAGCTATAGGCAGAAAATGTAGAATTCCAAATATAACAAAATTAATTTAAAAAAAATTTCGTACAAATTAATTACTTTGTGGTTTAACTAACTAACTTAAGTTAGTTTTAAATACGCCCTGACGAAGCTTGAACTAAGCGAAACCGGTTGGCATTTATTGTGTTTTATTAATATAAAATTAATTTCTTTTCATTCATATTAACTTATAGTTACAATTAAATTCCCAGTTTTGCCGAGTGGAACGTGAAAAATTGTATGGTCGGACATTAAAGTTCCAGAATAGGGTGGGTCCCCCCCTCCTTTCGTCTCATTTTTCTTCTTCTAAGCTACCATTATCTTCTACTGCCTTGCAGTTTCAGTACTTGACGACCAATCAAAGTCCTTTCTGTCTTCATAAAGTCTTTGTTGTTGATTATCCCAACTTAGGTTGGACGAGCTTCCCTTCGGAGTCAACAAAAATATACGCCCTGTCAATTATTCCTGTGGTATTAGCAAGATGTGTCCAAGTCACCTCAATTGAGATTTTTATTGTAGTGTCTTTCCAAATTGACTGCACCAGTACGGTGCCTTTGGAAATACTATCACATATTCCCTTCGGGTTATTTTATTTTATGGCGTACACTCAAGTTGCATGTAGTGAAACTCAATTGATACGAGTAACAATACTAGTTTATTAAAATAATATATTTACAGTAAAGTACAATAATATACTCAGATACTGCTTATTGCTAATGGGAAAAGAGACCCGTTCCCCAGTGACGGGCTCTTATATCCCATGACCCCCACCACTCGTCTAACACACACATACCCACATATACAAAAGTAACAGTTCTCACATTTATATGTAGGTTTCAAGTAGAGGACGTTCTTATTACACACTCAATTCATTAAATGTCCCTCACTTAATATTTCGGCAGGCTGGATTCATTATCACTCTCCGTTAGAATCCATATGTGGTAAACATTATATTAAAATGGGACTGTATACAACTTTGTTTTTAAAGCTGCATACATATGTACATACATACATATAACTTATATTTTCTTTATAACAATTTTGCCTGATTCTCATGTTACAGAAAGTTCGCGAACAACCAACTGAAGGAAGAAAAGGCGGAGAAGAAGTTAAAGACGGCGGACAAGGAGGCCTATATTCCGTACAAAAGACTGGTGAGCTTTATTTCTCTATTTATCCACAAGAGGGCATACGCGGCAATAATGTCTCATTATGGGTTCGAACCGGATCGTACGGACCGGTTGTTAAAATCGAAAATCTTTCGCCGAACCGTTTATCGCGAATATTTGTTACAAAATCAATCATTCGAATAACATTGTGAAACGCTCTTTATCTTGGTACGTTCAGCATCAATTTAAATATATCATAGCATAATCATAAACCATTATCATGGCATAAGGAACAATGTTCTGTACCAACAATGTAAACTAAGTTCGGCTAACGATATGTCAGTTTTCTCACGCACTTTTTGTGCAATAGCTTAGAAAGAGGAGGTGAAAATAATTAGAAGTCCATAACAACAGGAGTAACAAATCTCGGCACTAAAGATTCCGAACTATTACTAAGTAATTAAGCATAAAAAGAAATTTTTAAATTTTATATTTTTAATATTTAACGCAAAACATTGTAGTTATTCATTTTAATATTGAATCATATGTTAACTTTGTTTTTAAACCACTTTTATGAGTTAATTTTACAATAATCGATTTCGAAAAATTGTTTTTGATATCCTGATGAATTTTTCGAAACCGGTTGGTGTATAATTTACTCATAAAGGTGGTTTAAAAACAAATTTTCTTAGTTAATTCTGGCGTTTCCTATCGGTTTACTCAAAGATATTTGAGATTCCGTAAAAACAAAATAGATGGCTTTCAAATAATGGAACGATAGATGTATGTATTAATTTGAAAAGTATAACATATAGGTTCGAAAATTTATTGGTTGTGGTATAATGGTTGTGTTGGTATAGCATAATCGGATAATGCATGTTCCCTGGATTGGAAGATATCCAAGTTCGAATCCCGGCAGCAGTAACAATATTCTTTGATAAAATTGATTTTATCTGCATATCTTTCTAATTAATACATTTAATTTGTATTAAAAACATATTTCATAGTTTCCATCTCCATGGCTTTCATAATTGACTTGTAGGCCGCTTCAAGGGCATCTCTATTTTCTACTGAGGTTGTTTCGGATCAAAAATATAGGGGACAAGGTTTAGGTGGTAGACATACAAGTATTTTTGTATAGTTAGTTTAATACTTCACCTGTCGATGAGAGTGACTGTTTCTCTCGAAACTCGAGTAGTGCTAATAAATTCAAGTAGAGTTATAACATTGTTTCATATACGAGTATATTCATCCAACAATTATTTATTTTCATTGAAAATACTTAAGTCTATTTGTGAAAGTATTGCGGTGGTATCCAGTTTGCATTAAATAGACTGTCACAAAAAATATACCTCAAAATAATTAATGACGTGATACAAATTGTATTGTGACAGTTGACAGTTTTATCAGTGTAGGTACTCCTTCCGTTTGATATGGATGCGGTGCAACGTACACGCTACACGGGTAAATTATTGCTCAACACCTTTGCGGTTTCTCGTTCAGGGGCTCCCCCGATAAATAATTCACTGAACTTGATAGATGGTACACATCCAAAATGTCTTAAGAGCCAGCTAAATAAATTTCACCCGTGTGAACAGTTTGCGCTGTCACTTTTGACTCTCCGCAGGCGACCGAAATATTGGGGCCTGTTGCTACTTTTGGGGTCACCCTAGATATATTCGAAATGGTATTATACAGGATGTAACAGATCTAGTGTACATTATTTTAAGAGTGGATTAATTATATACCGTAATGGAAAATATTATTTTAGCAATATTTGAATACGTCCAAGAACACACAATTACTGGATTTTCACCTGCAAAGGCACTGTTATTAAACAAATATCAAATATTTCATAGAGACAAAGCTATTCTTTATTATATTTAATGGGAAATATATATAAATATGGGGTAATTACAGGGCTTACGACCTATCTTCGGCTTGCTTAAGTAATAACGTTCACCAATTCTCACCCCTCAATCTCCATATTTATTAAATTTTTGATAGATATATATATGTTAGTATGTGGACTCGCTTCGAGTACCACTACATCATCGCCATCTATGGACCAAATTTGATAATTCATTTTTTAAGCAGCATATATGTCATCGCTACGATAATCTGATTTTTTGTAATTATTTTAAAGCAATGTTTTTCAATTTTGTATATATTTTCTTATTTTGACTAGTATACTATGTAAGCTATATTTGAATATGTCCAAGAGCACACAATTACTGGATTTTTACCTGCAAAAGCACTTTTATTAACATGTATATTTAAAAAAATATTATTGCTTAACATTTGACTCATTATAATTTTATGTCTTTGCTTCAGGCTCTGTATTATCTAAAAAAAAAATCTGTCCCTCTAAATTGGACGACCTTTTATTTTTTACATTTAATATGTAATTTTAAACGTAAACAATATTAAAATTATTCGAAATAATAGCAAAATCACGACTTTTTTAAATGCTTGTATCTCTGAAGTAGTTGAAATGAGATTGAACATTTTCGACTCATAATTTTAACATGTTTCTATCACTAAAATATTACACCCAGTGTGTAAGGCTGTCTTTTGCAAACATGCCTTATTATTTAAAACATGATTTACGGAAAAATGCAAAACACTTCAAGAAGTTAAGATCACGATCCCCAGTTATGAGGGTGCACCAAGGTGCACCCTCATAACTGGGGATCGTGATCTTCACGCTCCGCCCTTTTCTCTATACTCCTCCACTTTTCTCGGCACCCTGCAGATCTGAAGGCTGTCACCAGAAAAGTGCATATTGGTCGATATCTAACGAGTGGGGAATCTTCCTTTGTTTCTTCGTATTTCCGTATGGCCCACATCTTCCAAAAAAATTACAGATTCGTTTCGTTCCTGTAAAAAAGAAATATTTGTGCGTCTCGCTCCAGCATCACAAATCTTCCTTGCTTTCAAAGCCCACGATTCAGACTGTACAAGCCTGACCTTGGATGTTTACGATACACCGTGGTTTTTATATATCTTATCATGTCTAGACATAGTATTAATTCTAACATTTATTATTACTGTTACAAGATTTATTTAGATAATTTCATAATTAAATGATAACTTATCAAATTTAATATAATAAACAAATAAAAACACGTGTTGATTTTTTATGAATAAGTAAGTTATTTTTGGAACGAGCCAACATTCGCAGCATCTCGTGGAGTAAGCTACATTTGTAACTAATCGCTTTGGATCTATACATTATTGCAAGTATTTCTCAAATGAAACACGCCTGACGACGCAATATTTTTGATTTTTAAATCTCTGTAATATGAAAATGACGGTGTATATTCGTGTTATGAAATTAGCCTTGATATATATTATTTCTTAGCAAAAAAGTGAGTTAGAGTGTATTTCAAAAACTCGTGAATATCGTGTCTTCGTGACGACGTCTGTTAACAAGTGGACGCTGGTTCCACAGTATTCAGAATGTCTCGTATATATATATCAATTAATTGATTATATCGCTGAGTACATACGTCAACTTGAAATAATTAATAAGCTTGAATTGTTTGTCCGCCTTTGTCATTTGCACCATCAAACTGGTAGTTCGTAATTGAAATAATTATAATTCTAGGCGCGTTAACATTTTTAGATATGTTTTCACGTTCATTCACGCAAATACATTAAAATGTCTGTCACGTATTCGCCACTCGAAATGTGCTGTCAAATTATCCACGTGTCGTGATAAATGGAATACATTATATGACAAGTGGGACAATTTAATTCCCGGAATCGCGGCGTAATTGTGTCGATCCCAAAGCACTGTTACTTTTGTGTTTTATTATTAGAGAAACAAACAGTACAATACTGATAACTGACAATAACATGATATATAAAAATAATACCGGTGAAGTTACTTCGGAATTAAAATAGCTAAGAAATACTAAATAATAAACTAATGAATAGTACATTTAAACAAAGTGAAATACAAAAATATTTTTACATTAAAATAAATATAATAAACTAAAAAATAGTATATAAAAAAAAAGGATGAACAAAATATTGTTTTTACACTGAATATATAATGTGGAAAGTGTAAGGAGCGGTGGGAAATGGATGCAATATGTATTTTTTAAATATACACATACACATATATATATAAATACAGGGTGGCCCAAAAATGGTGAGAACATTTCGTAAAATGTGATATAATTACATCAAAATTAGTTTAACTATATCAACAATAGCTTTAACAGTTTATTAATTTACTTACTCACCTATTTACCTATATTACGTTTTATTTCGACAATTTCCGGTCTCTATCTTTGATTATTAATTTTCCCATTGTTTATATTTGGTTTTTTTCAAATTGTTGGCCAAAATGACAAAAATCACTGCAGTATTCTGATCAAAAATTTGCGAATTGGGGTGCTAGGAAAATGATCAAAGAGTTTCAAAACAAAGTCTGGAGTAAAGCTAGACATTACAGCAGGGCGGAACTTCATCTCACACAACTAGAAATACAATCAACTTTCTTCGTCGTGAGAATGTTAATTTCATCGAGCCAGGCATGTGGTCACTGGACAGCCTAGATTTAAACCCACTAGATGATGCAATATGAGGTGTTTTGATGATTTCTGATTGGATAAATATTGTACAAAAAAAAAATTACATTAAGAATTGTAATTAATTATATTATATTTTGAAATAACTCGTTACGAGATTTTTTCACTTTTTTTGGACCACCCTATATGTATCCACTTAAAAACAACAGTATTTGAGTAAATGAGTTAGTTCTAGGTTTTTCTTAACCGTCCTCAAATTTTAAAATATCTAACACCAAAAACATAATGAATTGATTAGAAAATATTTAGTATCGGCTAAAGTATGTACGACGATGCGTGGTTAATAATTTACTGTTCATATTGATTACATTATCTCACTGTATATATAAATATATACATTTTATAATTATATTTTTCATTCTTAATTACAAATAATATACATTTTATATGTTGTTCATAATTAATCTTATTTAACTTATAAGTCCGTCTCTAAACTATACAAATGTGCCTATTATTATGAAAGTGGTCAATTCAATTCAATTCAATCTATGCAAATCCAAAATAAACAACTTTGTGAACCTGTGCTGGTAGACGCCGACGTCGCTCACCTTGTAGTCTGATGGTCCTTAAATATGCTGGTCAGCCACCGAAAACCTTCTCACAACCGACAATCCGAAAATATGTAATACAAAATGTTTTTATTATCGCCGCCGTAAAAGTCCGTCCGAACCGCAAAAACTCTCTACGCAGAAGCAGCTTCGCCTTTGTTTTTCTATTTTTAAATCCACACAAAAAGAACACACGTATTCAAAATTTTATATCAGGCCTACCTATGTAAGTCGTGTTTCTTTCATTTGCGTTTGAATTGATTAAAAAAATATTATATATTTACGCAACACATTGTTTCAAAATGTATTTAGTCAACTAGATTTATAATTTATTTCGACTTATAAGGAAAATTTATTTTGTATAAAATTACTTACTTTGTTATCGAAATAAACACTAGCGGAACACCGTTGAACGTAGTAACAACACATTGAATATAACGCTTAAAATTTGTCACAATTGTTACAATTTGCGTCATATTATATTAATTTAAAACAACGTGACTTGAAATAATTGATAAACTTTTTTTTTTTTTTCTTCAATATCTTGACTTAGACTACTTTCATAATAATGGCTACATAATATGTAAATGTGATCTCATGACAGGATAATAATATTATTTAGATTTAATAATAATATATTCATTACTAAGGCGTGAAGCGTCCTCGTGAAGGACACAAAAATACAATTTTACAAATTCCCCACGTATCGAGGAAGAATATTAAAGATCTTAATTAGATACTTAGAATTGTAAAACCGCCACGCTGAGCTCAGGAAGGATTCCGCGGAGATAATATTATTTGTTCGCTTTGTTCTTAACCTTTACCATACCGCGATATAAAATACTCGTACGGAGCCATGCTGTCAACTCGTGTTACCACCGTATGAAATTAGAGTTCTATTAGCCTTTAAAATGTGAAAAAAATGGTTAATGCCATAAATTTACTTTAAATATTAAGCATTAAATATATAAAAAAATATGTTATATTATAATTCGGAGCATTCATCAAGTTCTGTATAGGAAGTTACATTATATAATGCAACCTTTCTTTTTATCTACCTTAATTTAATTAGTGAAAAAGAGACACAATCATGTTTTTTATTGTATTCACTGTGAAATTAATGTGTTATTTATTTTTGTCTTGATACAAGTGGTATTTTTGTCAACGTATTAATTTTACAACGGAATGAATTAAAAATAATTATTTTTGTAGGATTGATTGATTTTTTACTAGTCATTTCTAAGCGTACATATTTTTCTTCAAATTAATTAAAATATGAAGTGTACGTTGCGTATATTTACCGAAATATTACAAAATTAATTAGAGCGGTAGACCTGTGTCACCGGATGGTTTGGGAAGGCTTAAAACTATTCTACTCCTCAAACACTCATCGGTTTGAAGGATCCTTCACTATTCACTTATAGTTTAATTCACTTTTATTTTAAATGTCCAATTGTATGGTTCTCTCGAGAAGTGACTATGATATATCGCTATCAAGTACAAGCGATTACACAATAATAATTCGACATAAATCATATTACACAATATGCTGAAATAATGTTGGACTATATTTACAATCTGATGATATCATTTTGAACCATTGTTATCGTCATTTAAGTGAATTAAATTATATTATTAGAACACATTCTTATTGTGAAGTTGTAATTATTCAGAGCATAGGTCTGTGATATTTTAAATACTAATTAAATATATTAATTAGAAATATATGCATATAAAATCAATTTTATCGAAAAATATTGTTCTCCTTATAATAAAGTTGTATCAATGTGTCCAAAATTTAATAAAAATGAATTGATAATTCTGGCGTCTGCTATCAGATTACTCAAAGGTATTTGAGATTCTGTAAAAATAAGGTAGATGA
This sequence comes from Eubasilissa regina, assembly GCA_022840565.1. Classification (NCBI taxonomy): domain Eukaryota; kingdom Metazoa; phylum Arthropoda; class Insecta; order Trichoptera; family Phryganeidae; genus Eubasilissa; species Eubasilissa regina. The sequence continues at coordinate 19,591,210 of JAINEB010000029.1, read as the reverse complement.
CTCTTTGAAATAATGAAACGATTAAATATATTAATATCAAAAAGGTAACATATAGTTTCGAAAATTTGTCACTAAAAATATCGTCGCTGTAGCTTAGTTGGATAATGCATCTTCCCCGGTTTGGAAAGAGATCCAAGTTCGAATCACGGTTACGCAACAACAATATTTTTCGATAAAAATGATTTTATATGTATATCTTTCTAATTAATATATTTAATTCATATTTAAATTATATTAAGTCTTATTGGCGATAGACTTTTTGCCTCACTCGCGCATATCACATCATGCATACGCTATTTACCCAAATTTTAACCAGCGTATCTCCGTCCTTTAATTTATTAACCTATCCTTAAGTACAATGAAGAAAAAAGATGTCGCAGTAATTAAAGTCTCTCAAACTGCAACAAGTTCAGTGTGCTCTTCGAACTTTATCTCGTAACCCATGAGTTATTTCAAAACATAATATAATTAATTATAATTCTTAATGTAATTTTTTTTGCACAATATTTAGCTAATCAGAAATCATGTTGAATATATCTACTTTGTTTCTAAGCGACTTTTTCTAAGAATCTACGCCACCCTGTCAATAGAGCGCTACCCCAGATTTCTCCATTCCTCAATTATTCCCCACTTGAGCTGATCAACTGTGATCAATTTTCGCCAATGGTAGACTTTTTCATGTAAAACACCCCATATCGCATAATCTATTGGATTTATATAGGGGCCGTTCGGTGGCCACATGCCTGGATTTTATTACCATTCTCACGACGAAGAAAGTTGATTGTATTTCTGGCCACGTGAGATGGAGCACCGTCCTGCTGTAATGTCCAGTTATGATGACCACATGTCGTTTGAATTACAGGCATCAAACCTCGTCCGAGAACATGTTCACAATAATTTTCACTGTTTACTTGGTTTACCCGGTTCAACGAACACAACACTAGTCTTCCCCATTCGAGACACACCAACCGATGTAATTATGTCACATTTTACGAAATGTTCTCATTTTTTTTGGACCTCCCTGTATATAATAATCCTTTTCGCGAGTGTTAAGTGTTAAGTATACACCCCGCGACGCTTGTATTTGTGGAGGAGAGGAATCTATCAATGAACCAACATCCGGCAGACGAAAAGTAAGTGCCTTCCTTTCTTCCTCACATTTCCACCAACCACATTGTGCAATATTTTGACATAAATGTTTACAAATATTTGATATACATCACTTTGAATTAAATTATAAATTCAATCGTAAAACGAATCTTATCATAAATTTTAAAATAATGTTTTTTCATTTAATGGAAACATTTATTTATTCGTTTGTTTACAAATCTATGTGCCTGTGGTGGTCTAGTACGCGCCCCACAGACATGGTCGTGAAAAGAATCACTTGACAGCCATATAGGGCCGAAACGAACTGACCAAAAGTCCTAGGAGCTAGCCGATTACTTCTCCGCGGACTATTCTTTCGTCAACATCTCGAGCGAGCCACTCCAGCCTTCAACTTTAAACTCATCATACCTGCCATTTTAAATCGTCCCGCAATAAACGTCAATAAACTATTGTATGTTCTATTTTATTTAAATTACTTGCACTAGATACAGCATAAATATTCACACGTACATTCATATATACACTGCGACATGCACCAACACGCGTGAGACTAGAAGTGAGTTAGGGCCTTCAGTCTTACCATGCACAAAACCTTTTGATACGATCACACAATTAAGATCCTCACGATTCGATAATAGTCTACAACGACGGCTCCTACATGATCATTATTACATGATATACATCCTACATGATTATCATTATGAAAATGGTTTAAGTTAAGAACTTGAAAAAAAATAGTATATCAATTATATGAATATGATGAAAATTATAATAATTGTGAAAAATTTGAAGCGTTATATTCAGTGTATTGTTATGACGTTCAACGGTATTCCGCTAGGGTTTATTTTGATGGTAGGGAAAGTCATTTCAACCTTAAATTATTTATTTGCTTATAAGCTACACGCAATATTTATATGTCTAAATAAATTATAAACCTATTAGACTAAATCAATTTTGAAACATTGTGTTGTGTAATACAATATATTTTTTTAATCAATTCAAACGCAAATCATTAAATATCTCGAAACGAAAGAAACATGACACAGACCACTTTCATAATAATAGACACATTTGTATATTATTTGTAATTAAGAAGGAAAAAAATATTATAAAATGTATAAATACAGTGAGATAATGTAATCAATATGAACAGTACATTATTACTCATCGCAGGAACGCCACCACCACCATGTATCATCGTACATACTTTAGCCGATACTCATATTTCCGGCTGGACGATTTTAACATTTAATTTAGCCAAGACACGCACCGTTTCATTTAGCGAGACCCAGAAAATAATTGTAGTAAATTCAAATAATATTTAGAAAATGTCTAATTAGTTATTTGTTTATTGTATTGTTTTAGAATACTCCCTTTTTTTCGTAAATTATAATTTCAATATCTTGAAAAGGTTTAAAGCTTTCTGTTAGTCGTTTGTGGATTGGATAAATTATTTTAGTATATTTGAAACATGCACATAAAAATGCAAGAATCTGCGAGAAAAAGTTCTTTCACTTATTAATCGATATTCCTCTAATACTTTTGTTCATATATAACTCGGAAAAGTCAGCGAGCAGTAATTTTCCATTAAAGGAAAAAACAACTACCAAAGATAAGACGCAAACTGGAAAATTCACATATAATTTATTTATACCAGATAATTTTTCAATGAAAACAAAAGATTGGTTTTCACCTGTGCGTGAATAATTTTGCGGATTATTTTTTAACGTTTTTTGAATAACTATAACATGGTTCGTAACAAACTTTAAACGGAAAAGGTTGGCGTGACTCCATCGCAATCGATGTATAAATTTAAAATTATGAAGGTATTTTGATTGGTTCATTCTACGAAGAAAAACTGAGGAATGCCTGGGACGATAAAAATATTTCAAGAGAATTTAAATTAACCGATGTGTGTTGGTTAGTTATAATTCAAAATTATTTATAGGTGGATTCCTGATTAAAGTATGAGTCATAAATGTCCAAGGAGTATGTATAAATTCTATTACGGAATTTTTTTTTTCATAAATTTTTTACAAAATCAATATCTACGTTATTCGAAATAAATATTTGAGAAATTAATCCATTATTATTCAACATCTAACAAAAGACAGTATGGCTAGTGAAATAACGATCTTTTCTTATTTTTTGTATTTGAATTCGAACTGTAAATCCGGATCGATAGGATCCAAATGAATTGCGCAATCTCCGAATCGCGCGTCTCGCGGAATAGAATACGATAATTCTGGTTGTAAATCAGAATCATCGCAGGGTAGGGGAGGGGAGTAAGGAAACGTGGTGTAGGATGAGATCGGTGAGGGAATAGAGGTTTTAATCGAAAGACCAGTGAATTTTGGGGGACCGGGATTCAGAATGACTGCTCGCCTTACCTTGTATATGACGCCTCCGTAATTCCTGCAGTCGCCGCTGAGATCACACAAATGGCCCGCGGATGAGCCGATCTCCGATCCCAAATGAATACGGCGTTGTCACAAGTTCACCCACGGCACACAGGCAACAAACAATACGTAATCAAAACACAATATCACAAAATACAGTGCTGTTGCACTGGAGCTGTAAGGTCCACACCGTGAATGCTATCACGATGTCGAGATCGAACAAATATCGGTCAAGTTGACGTCTGCTGGCGTCAAGGTCACATTTCACACTGATAAGACGAGCATGAGCAAATGAATGAATGGATGGGAATTGTGTCAATAACAACGGTTGCGGCTGATTCGAAAATACACGCTTAAAGTGTGTTCATGAATTCGGAACAGTATTCAATGTATATTTTTGAACCAATAAACGCATAACTACGTTAATACCTATATCTATAACATGGTTGAAATCACACACGCAGCATGAACATTGTCGACTCGTATTTTTAATATGTTGTTCACTAGATATGTTCTACCCGGTATAATCAACAGTGATTTAGATTACGTTGCTACCAGTGGTGGTATTTGACTAAACTGGGGGCGCATTACCTGGAATAAAATACAATATTTTAGAAATAATATCGAATAGAATTTATGCTTTTGAGATGTGGTGCTGGAAACACGCGAGCGCATACCATATTGCAACACGTGTTTCGGGAAATACGTGTATTCAAAATATCGCACAGGGCGAGCGAGATAACTATTGCAAACTATTTACTAAACTTTTCTTGGGATTCTTCGAATCTTTATCTGATATAATGGTGCTTGGGGGGCGATTTATTTTCAGTCGATTTTTAAGTATTCTAGAAATTACAATTTATTATACGACGGACCTTGTAAAGATAAGATAACTAAACATTGACATATTTAAAAATGAAGTGACAAACATACTAAGACGCACACAGACATGACAAACACAAATGAGCGTAATATTTATTTTATTGGTAACTGTAATACATAAGTAAAAATGTGGTTGGACTGTGCCCGTCACACTAGAGAAATTCCGCGTTAAAAAAACGAAAAATATAAAAAAAAAACAATTACAAAGTGGACTTTCAAATAAGTTATTTTGAAGAAATTTGCGACTACAATTATTAAAGGTCTGCGTGAGTGCACCAATACAAGCTGTACCCATATTACGAATTCAAGTTTTTATTTTCAGTTTCATGTTATTAGTACAATTCTATTGAGTTAAATCTTTCAACATCCTATTTATTAAATAGCCTAAAATATTTGTCCATATGTTGTATGTGCTCTTGGGGCTTGTAGGTTATGTGTATTTTTCCGTGCGGTAATTATAGTTTGAGTTGTTTTAAAATGTGTCGGTTTGTGTTTATATATATATATATATATATATATATATATATATATTACATTGTGAAAAGTGATCACTTAAGCCAGCCGATGACAGGCGTACAGATAAACCCTGTAATTCCCACACGTCCCATATAATATAAACAGACATGACCCGTCTCACTGAATATTTTCAGAACCCCTTACTACAAAACTTCCAAAATCCAAAATGATAATACTGGGAATGATCTGAAGATTCATTGGTATCGAGTCTTGTTAAATAGTATACAACTCTGTTATTATTCTTCACATCAACTACTGCAGCGGCATCTTGTCTTTGGTTAATGAAGAAGAAATGCAACCATCGTCAGTGTTGCAAAATAAAGCTTTGAGAATAACACATAGAAAAAATAGATATACTTTAATCATCATATCACTATATATATATATATATAAAGTTAAGAGTAGTCTTAACATATATTTGTCTAATATCAAAAACATCTAATTTAGTAAAAATCTCGTCAGTGCTCGTTGTGATTGGGGTTTTAAGGATAACTTTTAAAATAATTTTCTGAACTGCTATTATTGGTTTAATTGCAGACGTAGTCGTTCCACCCCAAGCAATTATACCATGCTCTATGATTGAATTATAGATTGGGTAGTACGTCATTTTGAGAAATTTTATATTAAGGAAATTCCTAATATTTCTAAAATAGTACATGATTTTTAAAATTTTATTTGTTATGAGTCGTGTATGATGATTCCATTTGAGGTAAGTATCAAATATAATTCCCAAGTATTTGATTTGGTCAGTACGATCTGTATAATTTGTTCGAAAATTTGTCGTCAATGCCCTGTGTTAATGTAGCATAATCGGTTAATTCGTTTAACAATAACAATATTTTTCGATAAAATTGATTTTATACGTACATATGTATTTCTAATGAATACATTTAATTTGTATTTACATAAATAAACCGCTTCGTACTATTAGTTTAATTTTTCGAGGAATAAGTAAGAGTATTAAAATTTTTCCTGCATTTCATCACGTTTGAACTGGCACATTAAACGGGTTTCAGTCGAATTATTGTAAAAAATGTCACCAACCTATTCTTATCCTTATCGAGCAGGAAAAATAATAAGCAAATACTCGACTGTTTCTTTGACTTAATGGTAGAAACTCGCATTCTGATGTCACGTATTTGATTCCCGTCGGGTTCAAAATTTATTCGTTTAACATGCATTTTTTATTTATTATTCATATTCTTCTTTCATTAAATAGGCAATCCACCCTTCAAGGGTGATTTGTGCCATTAGTCAAGTTAAAACTTTATATTATAGAACAAAGTACAATAATATTATAGAATAGGAAATATTATATTACAAGTCATTACCATTGTCGTTCAAAAAATGTTCTATTATATACATTAAATGTGGCGAGTTAAGGGAAGGGAGATGACGCGAGTTAACCGGGAGTTGAAAATTACCATTGACGAGATTACTGTAAAAAAAACCTGTGATCTGCAGTAGACAAGCAAAAAAGATATGGTCAAGGGTTTCTTTCTCGGCACCACACTCACTTAAGTTCAATCTGAATAAATGTGAGGCTACCTGGCAATGCCCAATTCTCATTTTAGAGATATATGATATTGTTCTTTTAGAGATTTCATTTTGGAGAACCAGGGGGTGTAGATCTATGAATTATTTTAAGCCTTCCTTATGATTATTTGGATCCATCCATTGTGCAGTCCAAGTACAATTCGTACATTTTTTTTTTACAATATTAAGTATGTCATACATCGGGATGTGGAATCGACGAGGGAAAACTCCGGAAAGAGTGGCGTCCTTGGCCAGTTTATCACCACATTCACGTATTTTATTTAAACGCTTAATAAAATAATTTATTTAAGCACTTATTTTATATATTACAAGATTGCTTCGTTGACATGCATATAAATTATACTAGTTACTCACTCATTTGATTTTTTATTATTTAATTGTGTCACTCGTGTGCACAGCGCCCGCAATAACAAAGAGACATCACTGCTGTGTTGTATAACTCGCCAGGTGGTCTTAGTTCCGCGCTTAAGCATGCTTAGTAATAATTACGGAAATCTACATGAACGCGTCAAAATAATCATAAATATTATGAACGCACCGTACAGCGTGCAATACTTAATACTAATACGATAATCTGTATACCAAACCCGCATCTGCGTGCAACGATCATACTATCTATCATCTCTTGACTTGTCCGCTATTTGAAACACTATTTGCACAAATGTAAATATACCGACAATTTTTTTTTCACAAAATAAAAGCAAACCAAAAAATAATATTGAATAAATAACCTATTTTATTATATTTGAAAGAAATGATGTATAGAAATATGGGGAGCATTTACAGGACTTACGACCTGTCTTCGTGTGGCTTAAGTAATCACTTTATATATAAAAGTGTCCCAAAATTAACGCAAGATTGAATAAATAACCTATTTTATTATATTTGAAAGGAATGATGTATAGAAATATGGGGGGCAATTACAGGGCTTACGACCTGTCTTCGTCTGGCTTAAGTAATCACTTTATATATAAAAGTATCCCAAAATTAACGCAAGATTTGAACTTGCCGCCATTTCTGTAGTAAATTGTTGGCAACCCTGAAAAAAATTAATTTGACAGTTGAGAGTTTAGGTTTAGTAAAAATGGGGCGTCACACGATACAACAGCGTGTTTTCATCATTGAACAATATTTCAAAAATAATGAAAGTTTGGCGGCCGCAATTCAAAAACTTAATACAAAATATGATGGGTTTTAAGTTCATCAACTGCGAAGAGATTAATTGAAAAATTTAGAGAGACTGGATCAGTCGGAGACGCTAAACACACTGGTCGTCCAAAAATATGCCGTTCAAATGTCAATATCCAAGCAGTGCGTGGGAGTATTGCTGAAATTCCCGGAACATCAATTCGGCATCGTGGACAAGAATTGCAAATTTCAAGAAGCTCTCTACAGCGTAACTATAAATAACTTTATCCCATGTACTTTATGATTCAATAAAAAAATATAAATCTAAAGACTAAAAACGGGGTTTTCTATTTAATTCAAATCTTGCGTCAATTTTGGGCCACCCTATATATAGGGTGGCCCATTTAATTACAATTCTTAATGTAATTTTTTTTTCGCACAATATTTAGCTAATCATAAATCATCAAAACACTCCATTTTGCTGCATAATCTAGTGGGTTTAAATCTGGGCTGCTCGGTGGCCACATGCCTGGCTCGATGACATTAACATTCTCACGACGAAGAAAGTTGATTGTATTTCTGGCCGTGTGAGATGGAGCTCCGTTCTATTGTAATTTCCAGTTATGCTGTGATATTTAGCTGTACTCCAGGATTTGTTTTGAAATTCTTTGATCATTTTTCTAGGTTCGAAAATTTTTCTCCAAAGCACTGTGTTGGTATAGCATAATCGGTTAATGCACGTTCCCCGGATTGGAAGAGATCCAGGTTCGAATCACGGTAGCAATAACAATATTTTTCGATAAAATTGATTTTATATGTATATCCTCCTAACTAATACATTTAATTTATATTAAACATATTATATTAATAATTAGATTAAATTTGTTCCTTATTAGTTACCCACCTTATATTTACAATTTTTTTTGTCTATGCTTGCATTTTTAAAGAACCATTGGTCTTGGAACACGTTGATAACTTTTTAAATTTGTTTTCACATTTATTCCATGCCGGCTACGTATGCCCTATGTGGGGGAGCCCCACCCAGCTAATTACAAAGGATGCCCGGGGCACCCTTCAAATCGCCGCCCGACCCACCAACAGACCATGTCTGGATTTAAAGAATTTATTCTGGTATGGGTGACTCGTTGGAGCTCCTTAGGTGGATAGTTAGGCCGGCCTGCGTGGGTGGGACTCCATCTACGCTCCTACCTCTCACTCTCCACAACTCGTGTTTTGCAACTCCGTTAGTCTGTCCGTGTAAGTGTAAGACTCAATCCGTTTTGTGTCTCGTCCACTGTCCCTCTTTTGGGAGTGATCCCTGAGTGTCTGCCTTAAACTACTGCACCTTAATTTTCTATTAATTTTCCATCTGTATGTAAAACTATATTCTATGGATTTATGTTATGTGATTTTTATGAATAAAAATAGCACTTAAGGGACGCTGGAGGGTCTAAATTTTAAAACCTTTGCGATAATTGCTAATAACCATATTTTTCGTTTTGCATATACTTAAATATGTTATTGAATTAATTTCGCGTGTTTTTATTAGCTTTGATGAGTGGGACCGACAAGAAACCCCTAAAGCTTCTAAACCGGTCCCGGGAAAAGGTGGGTCCTCCTACCCCCACCCCTTCCCACCAGCACTCCTTTTAAAACCATGTCACGTCACATGTTGGTCTAGCAGTTAAGATACTCGCCTAGTGATCTTGTAGTCAAGCGTTCAAGCCTCATCCCGGAAGACAAGTTAGTCCTAAATTCAAGCAAGTTAATCCAAAATTCAAAGTAAGTGAGTCCGAAATTCAAAGCAAGTTAAAGAAGCAAGTGAGTCCAAAATTCAAAGCAAGTTAAAGAAGCAAGTTAGTCCAAAATTCAAAGCAAGTTAAAGAAGCAAGTTAGTCCAAAATTCAAAGCAAGTTAAAGAAGCAAGTTAGTCCAAAATTTAAAGCAAGTTAAAGAAGCAATTGAGTCCGAAATTCAAAGCAAGTTAAAGAAGCAAGTGAGTCCAAAATTCAAAGTGAGTTAAAGAAGCAAGTTAGTCCAAAATTCAAAGCAAGTTAAAGAACCAATTGAGTCCGAAATTCAAAGCAAGTTATAGAAGCAAGTGAGTCCAAAATTCAAAGCAAGTTAAAGAAGCAAGTTAGTCCAAAATTCAAAGCAAGTTAAAGAAGCAAGTTAGTCCAAAATTCAAGCAAGTTAAAGAAGCAAGTTAGTCCTAAATTCAAAGCACAAGTTGTGAATGTTGGGTCAGCTAAAAAGGTCATCGTACGGTCATTGGTCGTGACCTTTGCATGACCAACAAAATATTCTGTGAGAATGAATAACATTTCCACGTTAATTGTCAAGATATAAATCGCGCGGCGTGTAATATAACTCGATCGATTTAAATTTAAATAAGTGAGTCTTGATTGTACGAGGGTGGATTGAAAAGTTTCCGAAATGACGGTGAACAGAAAATATACTTAACTAACAAGTTTATCTGTTCTAAGTGATGGTAAACTGTTATGTGATTGGAATTGTGACGATGATTGGTAATGGAGATTTAACGACAATTGGTAACAATGATTTTACTTTTCATGATTCGCTTTCTAGTGTACCATTGTTACAATCATCACAGTCAAAATAACTGTTTGTATAACTGTTTTGATAACGATTTAACCATCACTAATCTGTTATATATCATCTGATTTTGATCTTTACATATTTTCTGAATGATTTATCTTATTTGTTTTAATTACGTTCTGAAAAATCGCTACACCACAGATAAAATGTGATTTCATTTAAATATGACTTATTGTACGAGTAATTCTTGTGAACGTAAATCCCTATGTCTTTTCGTGTGTCATACGTAGGGAAATTGGATAATTTTCTTTGAAATGTGTATAGGTGACCCTTTTGTTCAGTTCAATAAATAAGTCTATTGTCAGAAGTTTAAAAATGAAAATATTTGTAATTATTTAAATTAATACTCTTTTCACGTAAACCATTCTACATACATCTTTCGCGCCTATTCTAAGATGATAAACACTACTTATACATGGTAATAATCATAATCAGTGGCGAATATATAGGGTGGTTCAAGTCACAATTTCGATAGTCCACGTTTTTCAAAAGGCCCCCCGAATCACTGAGAAAAGGAATGAAAAAGAAAAGAATTATGAAAGATACTTCTTTGTAGACAGCCAAAATGAAGCAGTATGGTCAAAAAGGCTGGAGGACAAAATTGTTCATTTTTACAACTTATCTTTCGCATATTTGCTTACTTTAATTTTGAATCTATGTAGTTTCTCCTTCTTTCGTATGTCTTCTGGAATTTCATTAAAAATTTTCATCGCACTGTACATCATCGATTTCTGAGATTCAGCCTTCATCCTGAATGACAATCTCAGTCTATCTTTCTTCTTGTATGATGTTCGTGCTCATGTTGATTTGCGTCAATTTTTCTTGTAAATTCTGCCGATATTTTCTTTGTGCAAATTCTATAAATAAATACCATTACATTGAAATATATTTTATGCTTAAAGGTCATCATATTCAGATCTTTCATCATTGCACTGATTCAAGTATATCTATTTTTTCTATGTGTTATTCTCAAAGCTTTATTTTGCAACACTGACAATGGTCGCATTTCTTCTTCAGTAGTAGTTCAGTAGTTCAACAGTAACAGAGATGTATACTATTTTACAAGACTCGATACCAATGAATCTTTTGATCATTCCCAGTATTATCATTTTGGATTTTGGAAGTTTTGTAGTAAGGGGTTCTGAAAATATTCAGTGAGACGGGTCATGTCTGTTTGTATTATATGGGACGTGTGGGAATTACAGGGTTTATCTGTACGCCTGTCATCGGCTGGCTTAAGTGATCACTTTACACAATGTAACGTTCACCAATTATGCCCACAATCAACTTCCAAATCTATCAAATTTTTGGAAGTTATATATATGCTACCGTGTAGAAATATTTCAAGTATTACTACAACTTCGCTGTTGCCATCTGTGGTTTGAAATTTGGTATTTGATTTTTTGGAAACAATAAAATATATTATTAAACACTTTGACCAAATTAATGCGTTACTAGATAATTGTTTTAGTATAAGTATAAAATTAGTGACAAATAACATCTTTTTAGACGTCGATAATATGCATCGTAAATTTAATTAGCTTATTTTCCTTATCCTGACCAGAACTTGATCAGCGGCTGCTACCAGGAGAGCATAATCTGCGAGAGGTGTGTCTTATTAACGGTTACACGACTTCGTGGAAAATTATATTTTTAGTCACGGATTTTCCTAACTACGGACGTACTCTGTGAGACAGAAATCCCCGAGGTGAACCAGATAGCTGTCTGACTGATAAAATTAACCGTGTTGTTTATTATTGCTTCACTTGACGCACGTGGGTTTAACAGTATGTCACCTGGTATTAATTAAATTGTTTATATTTTATATATGACAAAAAACAAATTAGATGTGTATTTTTTTTAACACATTTTTTTTTTACTATGGCGGTGTTGGTGCTGTAACACAATTGGTAGTGTGCTTCCCCGGATTGGAAATAGAGATTCAGGTTCGGATCCCGCCAGTGCAAAAACAATATTTTTCGACAAAATTGATTTTATATGTACATACAATATTATGTTATTTTTGATTTTAAGTTTATTCTCTGTTCATACGTTTTTTGATTCTAATACATTAAACTATTTTTCTTAACACAAGTTGTTAATTTTTTTTTGCACCATTCACATGCCCTACATTGCCTATTTTCGTGAAGGTTAGATTTTTAAACATGCACCCCAACCCTCGAACCGATTATAAACGGCAAAAATATTCAAATATCGCCGCTGATTTTATAATCACGGGGTTTGTAACTATATTTATACATTAAAATAAATTTGAACGTGTTCGCGATAAGAAATGGCGCGGTCCATGTTAGCTAGCGACCGTGCCCACTACGTCGCATCGTAATTGGTAAACTAGATCATGACGTAGAAACAGCAGGAAGTATCTAGATGAATTTAATAGATACATTGGACGAGTTTCTCAATTACACCAATCATTTGAAACTGGATTTATTTACTTCTAATGACGTGGAAAATTATAAACTTACCACCGAACAAACTGTGGTCGCAACTTCCTAAAGCTCTCTGATATCCGTTCGTCACAATTTTTTAAAACCTTTTACATATAACTCTTCAGTACACACTATAATAAGATGAAACAAACAAAAAATGAAATCAAATGGTAATTAAAAATTAATAAAGAGAAAGTAAACAAGATGTGTAAAATAATAGTAATGATATTAACAAGCCCGTCTTCAATTTTTATTTAACACAGACGAATGCATAGCAACCTCGTATGTACCGTTAATAATAATCTATATAAATAATTACAGCCTTAAAGAAGACAAAAAATAAATACAAAAATGCCTCAAACTACCCCAAAACATTAATGAAAAATGTTTAACCTTTCCTCTCCGATGATGTTGACATTGCCTCTAATTAAATTAATATCTCTGTAAATATACTAAATGCAGAGTTCATATTTTAGGTATTCCTCCGTTAAATATTTATGTATAAAATAAAATAATTACAATATATACATATTTACTATACGCAACAATAAAAAATGTACTTTTAAAATTAACAATATTAACTTTGTGGTTAAAATTAATATTTTTTATTTATTATCTTAGTTTTATTAACCACTAATTGAATTTTTTCCTAAAAATTATTCGACTAAATTTGTATTGAGCAGCAATTTGAGTTAGGTACTAAATTTATATATATATATATATTTTTTTTAATAATTGTTGTTTTTTTAAAAAATTTAAAAATAGATTCTGGTGAAGAAACAATGCTATACTTTTAGTTAGTTATGACATCCTGAAGAAGGAAAAGGTATTTTCCGAAACCGGTAGATGTTTTTTAAACTCAATTAGTGGTTAATAAAACTAAGATAATAAATAAAAAATGTTTTCACAAAGAACCTGACGTGAATTTGTCAATTCGTGTATGTGTACGGGGGGAGAGGCGCAGTGCACGCGCTGGCCGAGTTAAACGTGTCTTACGCATCTTTATGCTGTCATTTGTGAAGGTTAATGTTTTTTCTCATTTGTAGCACTTTTACACAATAATTTTACACAATAATATATATATATATATATATATATATATATATATATATATATATATATTCACTTATATACGTGTCCACTATTATTTTAATGATTAACATAAATATTAAATGTAAAATATTCATTTTTGTCCAACTTAAAAATCGTAAAAATTTACATGTACTCTGAGTTTGCAGCACCGGAATATGCGTTTTATTTTTGCACCACAAGGGAAAGGTTAAACACATTATTATTTGTGAAGTTGTAATTTTGTCTGAACGTAGTTCTGTGAGATTTTAATATAGATTAAATGCATCAGTTAGAAAGATATACAGACATATATACCCAATTTATTAATATATTAGGATAGGAAGAGATCCAGGGTCAAATCCCGGTGGCAGCTAAAATATTTTTTCGATAAATTGAGTTTATCTGTATATATATCTTTCTAATTTGTATGAAAAATATTATTAAGGAAAACACATTCTTATTGTGAAGTTGTAATTATTCAGAACATAGCTTTGTGATATTTTAAAAACTAAATGCATCTATTAATTATAAATAGATACATATAAAATCAATTTTGTCGAAAAATATTATTTTGCGTCACCGGGATTCGAACCTGGATCTCTATTTCCAATCTGGGGAAGTACACTACCAATGAAAAATACTGGAGTTATAACACAATTGGTAGTGTACTTCCCCGGATTGGAAATAAAGATCCAGGTTCGAATCCCGGTAGCGCAAAAACAATATTTTTCGACAAAATTGATTTTATATGTATATATTATATTTATAATTAATACATTCATTTAGTATTTTAAAAATATTAGATTACTTTCGAGATACGAACCCGTATCTTTTTTCCTTACCAGGGAACTGCGTTACCAATTTTACTATGTTAACCATGATATAATATGTGAGATTTCAGTAAATGATATTTTTAACTACTATGCGATGAATTCCTAAAACTTTAGAGTGATACACGCTAGATGACGCCAGTATAAATCAATCCAGATTATTAAATCTCGAATATTTTAGACACAACATATTGAAAATAGTACAACAGATGCATCATTTACAGAAGACTAGGCAGTTCCCCGGCAATGTAAAGCTGGGGATTCGTATCGCGGTGGTAGTAAAAATATTATAAGTGATTAATAGTGTATATATTTCACCGAATTTTAAAAATGGGTTGAGATGCCTTTACTTAGTTGTAATTGATTAATGCCGGGAAAATTTCACAGGAAAATAACTGAACATGATTCAGAATCCAGGAAAATACGTAACAATATACTCGTAAATATATACCAACAAATGTATTGTACGATCTGTCGTCGGATCTGTGCAAGGTGACAGTCAGCTCTTGCGTAATATGATAATTAGCGAAGAAAAGTAATGAAAAACCAACGTTCACAAGATTTGAATATGTCAATATTTTTTTGTCCCTTTTTAACGTAGACAATGTTTTTATCGATTCTCGGGTAAAAAGTGTCACGAAACTACGATAAAAAATGTGAAAATAACAATATTCGATAGAATTAATATACAATGAAGAAAACAAAATAAATATAATGAATGGATATACCTAAATGAAACAATATTATAACTCTACTTGAGTTTATTAGCTCAATACTTAGCTAATACTATAATACTTTTAAAATTAGCAATATTAACTTGGTGGTTAAGATTCATATTTTTTATTTATTATCTTAGTTTTATTAACCACAATTGAGTTTAAAAAACATCTACCGGTTTCGGAAAACACTTTTCCTTCTTCAGGATGTCATAACTAACTAAAAATATAGTATTGTTGTTCACCAGAATCTATTTTTAAATTTTTTAAAAAAACAACAATTATTTAAAAAAAAAAATTTGGTACCTAACTCAAATTACTACTAAATTTATTTTTTTAAATAATTGTTGCTTTTTTAAAAAATTTAAAAATAGATTCTGGTGAAGAAACAATACTATATTTTTAGTTAGTTATGACATCCTGAAGAAGGAAAAGTGTTTTCCGAAACCGGTAGATGTTTTTTAAACTCAATTGTGGTTAATAAAACTAAGAAAATAAATAAAAAATATAATACTATAATATTAGTTTAATTAATACTTCATCTGTCGATGAGAGCGACTGTTTCTCTCGAAACTCGAGTAGTGCTAATAAACTCAAGTAGAGTTATAACATTGTTTCATTTGTGTTAACGCCGATACTTTCAATAATATAAAATAAATGTACCTTGTTTTTATTTTGTACAAAATAAAAGAACAACACCTGAACGCGAAATAATATACTTATATTAATATACGCTCAGAGGATATTAATTATGATTATCTCCTCAGCTGTCTGAAACCTGGATCTCTTTTTCAATCCATGGGAGGTGCATTACCAACTATGCTACACCGACATTATTTTTGACGACAAATTTTCGAACCCACAAGTTATACTTTTTCAAATGAATACATCTATCGTTCCATTATTTGAAAGCCGTCTACATTATTTTTACGGAATCTCAACTATTTATAAATACAAGTATTTTTATTATTTAAGACAGAAACTAACTTGGCGATCTCCTGGAACAAGGCTCGAATCCCCGACCACTATACAAATGTCTTACCGCAAGCGCAACAAACACATCATGGAAGAATGCGGATCCACTCATTTTTTTATAACAGGACATGTACAAATGCGATAATTAGCAGGATATTGTATCCTTGAAATTTATGTGTTCATATAAAACATAACATAAATCACTAGAAGCTGTTTAAAAAAGGATCAAAGGATAGCTGGCGCCCCTTTAGAAATACAGTTCTTCTAATTCAAAGGTTTCGCTCTTACACCGCTCCGCATCCCTTGTGTTCTAGATTCAAAAAGCTTTGGCGTTTTTGTTTCTAGCCAAAAACTTCACTGCTGCTAATAAATTCGTTCTGTCCTTTAGAGACCAGTCACACCACACACTACGTAACACCAGAAATTCTCAACAGCATACAGTGGATTCTATCATTCGTTCCGTATCCACAAAGTTTGAAAGTATTCTACTTTCGCGCGTGCGCATTCAGTTCCGCCTGTCAACGCTTCTAATACTGTATACGTATTCGTTAACAGCATCCGACGTACAAAAAACGACTTTAATGCTTATGGGCATAATGCACAAAATAGCGCACACACTACGAAGCGAGCGGATCGTTTTGAGAAATTTGCTCGTGTGACGTATTTTTGACAGTTTGGCTTGAATACTGAAACCGAATTATTAAAACATTAAATATCCTTCGATTATATGTTACGAGTATATATGATAGTAGGTTTAAACTTGTTTTCCAACATTCCTTCGACAAAATGTCGCTAACCGCCTCGTCTCGATGCGGATGCGGATTTTGCTCTCGTGAAATTCATTATGTAAACACCATATTTCAGAGATTCGCCCTGTCATGTTTCACTTTACTCTCATCGTAGGTCAAACGTCAAATGTCGCTGTAGTCTGTTAGTTAAGTGATTTCAAATCTCCCCAGCGGCAACGGAATACAGATTGATTTCTGACTAGCAGTTATCGTCGTCAGTAATTGTACCATCGTCAGTTACTCCGACCATAGAAACCTTTAAGCCATATAATTTAGTGATTGTTGAAGCGCCAATCAATTGATATTACACGAGGCGTATGACGCACGTCTAATGATACATAAATACTAGGAATTTTAAATTAATGCGTTAAAAATTTTAATATCATTTCTCAGAAATATTGTTGGTCTATCAATTCCACATCCCGATGTATGACAGACTTAGTATGGTAAAAAAAAAACATAAGAATTGTACTTGTACTGCACAATGGATGGATCCAAATAATCATAAGGATAATAGGCTTAAAATAATTCAAAGATATATTCCCCACATTCCCTGGTTCTCCAAAATAAAACCTCTAAAAGAACAATATCAAATATCTCTAGAATGAGAATTGGGCATTGCCAGGTAGCCTCACATTTATACTTAATATATTCCTCAATGTGTGAGTTAGGTGGCCCTTGACCATATCTTTTTTGCCTGTCCATGGCGGATCACAGGTTTATTTTACAGTAATCTCGTCAATGGTAATTTTCAACTCCCGGTTAACTTGTGTCATCTTCTTTTCCTTAACTCGCCACATTTAATCTATATAATAGCAATTTTTTGAACGACAATGTTATTAACTTGTAATATAATATTTTCTATATTCTATAATATTATTGTACTTACTTACTTACCATCACGCCGTTTCCCCGTGGAGGTAGGCAGAGAGGATAGAGCGCCATACTCTTCTGTCCTGACACACAATTCTCGCCTCATTCACATTCATACATCTTGTCATACAAGCTCGCCGATTGTTGAGGCTTCTAACAGAACCATCCTCCATTATCTGGTTTACCTGGTCGTGCCAAGTCTTCCGCGGACGTCCTCTATTTCTGGTTCCATCAACACTTGCGTCATATATCTTTCTTACCATTCTCTCCTCATTCATCCTTTCCATATGACCAAGCGACCTGAGTGATCCTTTCTTAATCTTACTCACTATACTAACAGCTTTACATTCTTTCCTTATTTCTTCATTATTGTACTTTATTCTATAAAATAAAGTTTTATCTTGATTAATGGCACAAATCACTCTTGAAGGGTGGATTGCCATTTAAAAGAAGAGACAGATCAGTCTACATGAATCGCTAAAATATGACATAGAAGAAATTCAAAATTCACGTTGTTATTTTCATGAAATATTCTTTCAAATTTTGATACAATCATAAAAATAAAATTTAGATTTCATTTTGGTTAGTTACATAGTTACATTACACGTGTGATTTCATTCTATGAGACCCGATGAGATAAATCTCAATACCGTGTACACGTGTCGTGATTATGATATGGAGATAGACTCGGAGACCAGCTTGAGATTGGTAGAAATACATACAATCAATTTGACAGCCAAACTCGACTCGTCAAATGTCACCTACAACCATAGATGATCACAACTAAATTAAAAACATTTATTCCGTTTCAAGTGCCGCTGGAGAGATTCAAATTCTCCCAACCGACGAACAGAACAGCAACGGCCATAAACATAAAGTTATACGGCAAATCTCCGAGACTCGGTGGAGACGAAGAATCTTATGGGAGCATAATTTAATTGAATCAAAGATTTTCTCGATTTGAAACTCGCATTATTATCGCATCACAATTAAAAGTAAATTGTTCGTTTCTTTATGTCCTTAATCATGTTACGCCAGAAACACTGTGTCGGCTCTATCGGCATTCTCAGCGCGCTCGACAATTAGCTATGAAAGGTTGCGCACGTGTGTCGCATCATCGCCGGAACGGTACATAACGTAAAATCATTTTAAGAACATGACTAACCGAATAATTGTGGTAGATATCGTCTCTTTTGACGGATAGAGTTGACAGAAATAAAAATTATAATTATAATTTTTTTACATTTGTGAGTACATCTACACATTTAAAAAAATTATTCCTATAGTTTATACTAAATTTATTTTATAGAATATTTTTTTCATCTTCGTAAATCTTTTTTTTTTTATCAAATTTAATGTTATTGAAATTTTTGTCTGCGAAACCAAAATTTGTGTAATACCGTGTATATTGTATACCTGTTTAACTACAGTTGTCCAATTAAATATCTGATTTTTGCTGCGTTTGTATGCGAATATACCCGATTTAAATATCCATACATCTTTTTTACACTTACAGTTTTTCCTTGTATCTCCATTTAGATCGTAAATAATGACATATATTATTCTTAAAACCGCAATACGCAATAGCAGCACAGGTCACTAAAGACGTTGGTCGATGGTTGACTCAATACTGAACATCTAACTTCGTTCAGCCAACATCCACAAGTCCTTCATTGCTGTTGACAGCCTAATTATGATACACGGACCAGACAAATATGGTCATCGATGTCCTCGAAATAAAATTAGATGGACAGATGTATCCTGAGGATAATAGCAAACAGACATGGATAACAATAGTGATGGAAGAAAAGATTTAAAGAAAATTAACATGGAGTGGTAGGTGTTCGGTATTAATGACATGGCCGTGCGCGTGTAGCTGCTCCATTATGGTTACTTTACCTATCAATCCGCTCCTTCTTACCCTACCCCTGTATATTGTCTATGGCTTTTGAACTGTCAAGGAGAGTGGATGTTCTGCTATGTGCTCGTCACCTACTTACAGTTTTGGTAAAGTTAATTGTTTCTAATGTATTCGGTTCCTCGCGTGTGCGTGCCAAAACCGCTATTGTGGATCACAGTGCTTCGTACTGACTATCGAAGAAGGTTCCTGAAGTTCAGAAGCTGTGACTATAGGAGTGAAAATCCAGGTGAGCCGTGCTTCCTGGTTGATCCTTGAGCTTTATCCAGTCCCTATACCTAATTCCTGCAGCTCTTATTTCCCCACAGTAGGACTGGAAAACATTCATGAGCCAGTTGATACAGAAGAGCATATGCAGAAGCTACTGAGAAGTACATGATCTGGTACAGAATAGGAATCGATACAGCCTCCTGGGAATGCTCTTCAAGGTCACTTTTTTCAATATTTTCACAACTGAAAAAACTGCAGATATTGCTGTTTATATATTTTAATCAATTATAATTAATATATTTAAATTGTATTGTGAGGTTGCATTTTTTTTCGCAAGTTCTACGATATTTAAAATAAATTAGTTGAATTAATTAGAAACGTATATAGAAATACTCCAGGCTTTGTTTTGAAACTCTTTGAACATTTTCCTAGGTTCGAAAATTTGTCGCCAAAGCACTATGTTGGTATAGCATAATCAGTTAATGCACGATCCCCGGATTGGAAGATATCCAGGTTCGAATCCCGGTGGTGCAACAATAGTATTTTTCGATAAAATTGATTTTATATGTATATCTTTCTAATTAATATATTAAATTCATATTTAAAATATCACAGACCTATGTTCTGAATAATTACAACTTCACAATAAGAATTCGTTTACCTAATAATAAAATTTTATGAAAATTAATTGATAATTCTGGCGTCTGCTACCAGATTACTCAAAGGTATTTGAGATTCTGTAAAAATAAGATAGATGGCTCTTTCAAATAATGGAACGATTAAATGTAGTAACATATAGGTTCGGAAATTTGTCGCTAAAAATATTATCGCTGTAGCATAGCTAGGAAAGAGATACAGGTTCGAATTCCGGTGGTGCAACAACAATATTTTTCGATAAAATTGATTTTATATGTACATTTTTCTAATTAATATATTTAATTCATATTTAGAAATAATTCATCCATCGAGAAACAATTTTTAATACAAATTAAATGTATCAATTAGAAAGATATACGAGTACATATATACAGACAAAATCAATTAATGTTCGGCCATGCTTGAACCAACATCTGATGATAGTCATTGATGATACACGGTCCTGATAAACGGTGTGCAACTTCACCTTGATTTCCTCGTACGTCTTCCCTATCCAAAAATAAATCAAATCACTAACCGATATTGCTCTTTTTCCATCGTTGCAGACAAACACAAACGTGCCAACTGTCAAAGCAGTTATCAAAACAAAACTACTCAATAAATCTGTCTGAAATTTTGACAGGCGTTTTTCGAAAGATGACGTTAAACAACGATATATAGATTTTGCGTCAGTGACCCCATC
This sequence comes from Eubasilissa regina, assembly GCA_022840565.1. NCBI lineage: Eukaryota > Metazoa > Arthropoda > Insecta > Trichoptera > Phryganeidae > Eubasilissa > Eubasilissa regina. Next base: position 19,569,829 of record JAINEB010000029.1, on the reverse strand, counting down.
AGTCGTTAAACACGGGTGCTTATCATACAGTCCTCGTATTCATGTGGAGAGACGGGGTTTGGTGGCTTGTTCATGATTTATCTGAGGTGCACCCTCCAATTTTTCGGAAACATCGCTCGCAGAGAGGACTATAACCTGTAGAAGCTGGTGGTGATTGAATTGGTGGATGAATGAAAAAGAAAGGGACAATGTCCAACATGATGGACTGACCAGATCCGCGACTCTACTGATTATCCGAAGGCTGCAGATTAACCTTTAATAATCTAATCTAATAAAGTAATCTCAGTATACATGTAGACTTTTGTGATAAATATGAATATTTTACAATTATTACATATATTAATCATTCAAATAATAGTTGACATATATATAAGTGAATATTTCAATTATTGTGTAAAAGTGCTAAAAATTAAAAAAAAAACATTGACCATCACGAACGACAGCATAAAGACGCATAAGGCACGTCTAACTCGGCCAACACGCGCTAGAGCGCGTGGTCGCGCGATCGTCACTTTAGTGGTAGACCACTAAAGTGACGATCGGCATCCGACATCCCACGCACTGCGCCTTCCACACCTACACACACACGTATTGACAAATTCACGTCAGGTTCTTCAAAAAAACATTTTTTATTGTTGCGTACGGTGTATACTTATATATTGTAATTATCGTATCCGATACATAATATATTAAGGAGTAATACCTAAAATATGAACTTTGTATGTAGTATATTTACAGAGATATTCACACAATTAGCAGCAATGTCAACTCAGTTTACATCATCGGAGAGGAATAGTTATTTTGGAAGAGAATCATTAGGGATAAACTAGCGTATGTTCATTAGTTATTAGTGACTCTTCATCGGTACTATTTATTATCTGAAGAAGCGCGATACTCAAATGATCAAAATGGTGACTTGTATTGTTTGACATCAATCATCAAAATCTATCTCGACCATCATACAGGCCGAATTCGCGTATAATTTATTTAACATCTATGGGGAATATTGAAAGTTGATGAATATTATTGTGATAAGTTTTGAGTTCTCCATTCTGATTACAATAATATGTAGGTTGGGTCATTGACGCGGTCACGTGGTCCGATCATCATTTTAGAAATTGCATATCCAATCTAGTATTATAAACCGCTCGGGGCGGTCATTCTCTACCTGGAGTGCAAAACAACTCGTCTTTCTAAAAAGCTTAGTTACAGCGTCCTGAATTCTGGAAAAAAATTTAAGCCAATGGCCCCTTTGTAAGGCAGTGTCTGCCGTGTACAAGTCCTTCACGAGGCCGAGCCGCAATGAATAATCCTTTTGCACGCGGTTGTCTCAAATTAAAATAATTGTTTACATGTTTTCTTGCGGGGTCCAGAGACAGGGTTGTCAAAGTATTCATAACACACCCTGGACTTGAGTTGTTTGACTTATCTCTACAAATGTCCATTCCCATATTAAAAAGTGTATCTGAAATGGTGCTACTGTAATAACTAATGATTTTTAAAAATAAAAGTTAAAAAGTTTTCACAATTTCTAGATATTTTCTTATTAAATGTATTAATTAGAAAGATGTATACCGGGAAGGTGCATTATCCAACTATGCTACAGCACATTATTATACAATATATACAATAATACAATATTTTTCGATAAAATTGATTATATATGTATATCTTTCTAATTAATACATTTATTAATATTTAAAATCTCACAGACCTATGTTCTGAATAATTACAACTCCACAGTAAGAATGTGTTCTCCTTAATAATATACAAGTTGTATCAATGTGTCCAAAATTTCATAAAAATGAATTGTTAATTCTGGCGTCTGCTATCGGATTACTCAAAGGTATTTGAGATTTCGTAAAAACAAAGTAGATGGCTCTTTCAAATAATGGAACGATAAATGTATTAATTTGAAAAAGGTAACATATAGGTTCGAAAATTTGTCCTTAAAAATAATTTCGCTGTAGCATAGTTAGATAATACATCTTCCTAGGTTTGGAGAGAGATTCAAATTCGAATCCTGGTGATGCAACAACAATATTTTACGATAAAATTGTTTATTTATGTATACCTTTCTAATTAATACACTTAATTAGTATTTAAAATATCACAGACATATGTTCTGAATAATAACAACTTCGCAATAAGAATGTGTTATCCTAATAATATTGAATTATTCTTAATATAGTGCATAAATATATAAATGTATCTATGCCCTAATATAAATAAGACCAAAATGTTCCCTTTTTACTAAAACTTATCTCGCACATATTAACTTACTTTCATTTTGAATGTATGTAGTTTCTTTTCCTTTCTTACATCATCTGACATTCAATGAAAATCTTCATCGCACTGTACATCATCAATTTTTTACATTTAACCTTCTTCCTAAATGGCAGTCTCAGTCTATCTTTTCCTCTTGTATGATGTTCGTGCTCATGTTTGATTTGCATAAATTTTTCTTATAAATACTGCCAATTTTTTTTCAGCGAGGTTTTTAAAAATAAATACCATAACATTGAAATATATGTTCTGCTTAAAGATTGTTTGGGACATATATTTATTCTTGAACGAAGGTAGTGTACTGTGCCTTCCTCCCCCTTCCTCTCCTCATCCGGCACGCCGCCGCATCAGTCGAACGGCGACCTTGAACCGGTACGGTAATTAATGAATCGAAGAATAGTATAAAATTGAGACATCGCGTCTAATACAGTGCATTCTACAGGACTAGGATCCCTGAACGAAGATAGTGGTAAATTTACAGTCCACCATGTAGGTGCTAGAAGAACTGGATTGTGGTGAGTGGAACCTCTTTCCAAATATCCTGTTTCTTCTGGCATCTATGTTAACAACAGGGCAACAAAGGTCATTATATTAAGATCTTTCAGCATTGCACTGATCCGTGTATATATATTTTTTTTTCTGAGTAATATTCTCAAAGCTTTATTTAATAATAGTAATAGAGGTATATACTCTTTTAAAAGACTCGGTACTAATGAACCTTCTGATCCGTCCCAGAAGAATATTCAATTTAGAATCTGTTATAACTCTAAGATGTTTTATTTGATTCAATTCCTTCAGACTTTCACCATGTGTGATATTTTCTGGTGTAATTGGTATTATATTTATTTATTTATTTTCGATGTTTATGAATATTGTATGCCTTAGGGATATCGTGCTGAAGTACAAGGTACACTAATGCAGGAGTTCCTGCAAGGGGACGGTATCCTCCAAGATCAGTAGTCTTAGAAATACATGGAAATAAATATTTGTGGAATTTACTTATTATTTTACATATTTACTTCAGGTTCTAAATCATCTAACAAGTTTAAATGCTTAAATCTCTGGCATGGTTGAGATTAGCATTAGGCATGAAGTGGGAGTAGATTTAGGTTATGCTGTTACCAATGATATTATACAATCATATATAATGTATGTACTTACGTTTAACCAACGTCTTTAGACAAAATAAATCCGTCGTTTATACGACCCTACCATGTATTTATTTATAATTTTAGAGTACTATTAATAGTGTTTTTAAAGTTTAACTTTTAACGTAAAACAATATCTTCTTACTCATATAAAAAATGTATTGACGTTTTTAAGAACACTTTCTATGACTGAACATGATTAATTTATTGTTTGAAAATGAGGAATTAATTATTTTTATTAAAGTTTAACTTAGAAAATAGTTCTGCCAATTGCTTTTTGTTTTTCCCAAATCAGAAACCAATCCACGCACTAAATTTAAAGAACAATCATGAAATCAACACGTTAAAAACAGTAAGATAGTAAAATTCACGAATTAGTAAAAAAGGAAGTAGACACTTCAATGATTAGCACGCAGTTGTAAGCCTTTCAAATGTTATTCTGTTAAAACAGCATATATAACGACTCAGTATAAAACGGATCAACCGCAAGGTATTTTCAATTCAGTAAATAACCAATTATATGACTTGAGTAATTCACTAGCTTTAAGACTGAACAGAGTAATGTGAATAGCTCGATGCGGTGAATACACAAGAGCGCTATGGGTACAGCGGTGAGTTGTCGTGGTAGTTTTTAGAACTGAACGATTAAAGTCTCTACTGGTAAACAGATGACGCTAATTGTAAAAAAAGTATTTTCGTTTATGTTAATCCAATTATTTAATTATATTTGTTTCACAAAATTTTTAGTAATATACAGCTTTTTTGCTTGCATGCACCGCACGCCCCTGATTATGCTTATGCACAGCTTTTTTGATTGTATAGAGTGCACGCCTCTCGATATTAGGCACATGCAGCTTGAACACTTTCGACTCATATTTTAATGAGTTTATCTCTAAAATACTGTGCATCAGGTGTGTCACTACACCCAGTAGACTTTCTCGAAGCTTCGCAAATCTGACAGCCCTGCTCCGCCGCGAGTTTCGCGAAGCCAGAAAACCAGTTTCAGGTCCGTTGTTGGGGTTTTCTTGAGTAATTCGCCGACCAAACCGGTAAATCTGCCTGGCATTCGTTCACTCGCGTGACCGGGCCGAATTCGTACGTCGCCGACGGAAATGACGCACGGACAATAATAATCTCGAAAGAAGAATTGAAAAACCACAATGCTTTTTGTTTAAACCGAAAGTTGATGTGATGCAAAATTTTTAGAACGTTATAATCGAGGTCATCTTGATTTTGAGAATGTCTCATCATCGCAGGTGCAACGGGTCACGAGCTATTTGTGTTTGAAAGCTTGTTGTTGGTCAATGCCTTTCTGGTCATGCTGTATTCAGGAACAAAAAACAATTATTTATAATATTAATCAATTCATTTTGAAATATTAATAGCTTTGTGGCGACCTTTGTAATGTAATATTTATTTAACCTGTAATTATAATTTGGAAAAATATATATTTCTATTTTCATCTTTTGTTTAGACCACATTTAGATACAATTTTTTTTACTTTTCAATATATTTGTTAAATGTTATACATATATTAAAAAATACATGTTATGTTCTTATTTTCAATGCGTTTCTTTTTAATTTTATTTTTTATTTTAATTATTTTAGTATATTTAGTAGCTTTATTATCGTATAATTCCAATAAGATTACACAAATATGGACCCAATATATGATTCAATCAGGTAGAGATGAATCAGAAGCATGGCTATCCAACATTCTAATATAATTTATACAATACCTTCACTAATAATTCACTAGTCCTACAACACTCCCACTCCATATATTTTTATTTTATTTTTACTTTTTTATACATATTTGTAATTCTCTTTTTATTTCTGTCGATAAATAACACCACAATAGCACGAAAAAAAAAACTGGCTACTTTAACACAGACTTCAGTCTAGCAAAGTAGCCAGGACAACGCTGTATATATCAAAGGTGAAGTCTACTACATCCCATACAATAAACTATGTATTATGTATGTTTATTATGTATCCACTTCTGTTAGTACAAAAATATGTATGTCAATATATATATAAATAAATTCATATGCTTAATAAGTAAGGATAATTGTTGTATTTCTTTCTAATGGTATTCTGTACCGTACACAAATAAATAAATAATATAGATAGACACCGAAGTAACCTACAGAATGAACACTACGTGGCTTAAGAGGCGCTCATTTTTTGGTATCTAGACAAACAAATGTCTCCATTCTTCAGAAACTCCCTATAAAGGCTTTCCACAACTATAAAAATATTTTTTTCGTACTTTTGACAAGCCGCTGAAAGAGATTAAGATAGCCTATAGAAATGGTAAGATAATGACGATCGGAAATGTACAAGGAAGGAGGGTGAAAAGTCAACAAGATTGTCAGCTCAAGTCGGAGACATGCCCGGAGCCTCGCTACTCTTAACTCACTGGTGTGATTTTGATTTGATATTCGATAATACCAGTGATTGAAAACTGTGACTGCGATCACCGTTTCATCACTAATACGCGTGCGCCGCACGATATCACAATACACGGAATAAATAAATAACATGATTTTGATCGATTTACTTATATTATTCAAACAAAATTGGTGTAAAAAACATCTAGCATTTGTAATTAATATATATCTAATTCAATATCATCACAAAGAATGTGAAAACCCTTAAAAAAGTGTGAGTTTCTGTTTCGGGTCAAATTCTCAGCATTTCGCGTGATTTACTAGATGGCGCTTATCACTAATCATTACGTCATTTCTTCGTGAATGTTTTCGTTTCATATGCGCGTGCGCCGAATTACCGTTGACACTAAAATATAAATAAAATAAAAAAATAATCTCGAATCACGATATTCCCAGATATTCAATCACTGATAGTGATTGACTCGCGGTTTGTGATTTAGGGCTCACGCGCTGTAGACGTAGAATAGAAGACCACAATCTCAATTCTGAATACATTGAGCGAATGTAAGTTTCGTGGACTCAACTGGGTACAAAAAGCTTCTCTCGAATAATGGACGAAAAAATTGTAGAACAGAATTTTTACCCAATAGAATTCATGGTTTTAACGCATTATATTATGAACAAAAACAGGTCGATGAAGCGCGTTATAAAGATTTTGATGGTAACCATATTTTGCCTCGACAGGGAATATAATTCATCCCTGGAATAATTCGCAGGAAGGTTCACCGTCGAACAGGAATGCAAGAGGGTTAACATTCGTGAAAAAAAAGAAACCTTATTTCACGAAAACATTTACAGGCAATGCTGAAGCATGTGCTCTGGCCACCAGTATGTAAATCGACGGCCCGAAATGATGAGATGGGATGCTGTGCACAGATGCTGTGCATCGGGGACCACATTAGGTAGAGTCCCAAAAGGTACACGCCCTGCAATACGTTTGCGAGTACGGATATGTTTCAGACCGCTAAAATGGAGTAATTTTTAAAATCTACCACAGCAAGAAATTGAATTATAAAATTTATAAAATCATTTCTTACAGGTATTACGAAGATATTCTCGATGTATTCAATGGTGCTCCGCTAATATGTCGGATTAGAGACTAGACCACCGACACAAAGAAAAAAATCGTCATAAAGTAAAGTAAGATTTTTTTTAAGATGCGAGTGTCAATATTATTATTATTATTATTAGAAGACAATAGACAAATAACTTTTTTAAATTTAAATGATAAACCGCATAGGTAGTAATAATATGTAGCGCCTAATTCCAAAACCCCCTAAAACGACTTTATTTATGCATTTTTGAGTTATGTTTGAAAACGTATATTTTGAAAGCAAATGTACAAAATGTTTGTTTTTACATCAGTATTTTTTTAAGAGACTATTTTGTAATGTAATTTTTTTCCGTATGTATCATTCTGGCAGCCATACTGGATTTTAAATCACGTGATCATTAGCAAGCGTTGTGATTGAATGATTTTTTTTTCTATTTTCTGTATACTCTGTCTGCTTTGGGGTATTTTGGAATTAACCCTGATTTTGAACATGCAATATCAATGGATTTATGTGGCCTTTGCGAGAAACAATGTATTCTACGTGTAGCTGACGAAAAAAATTTACAAAGTTACACATTTAGCTCAAATTATCAGAAATTCGTTTTAGGAGGTTTTGGATACACGTTATTATATTATATTCTAGTGGTGGTTAAATCGTTATTGTGACTGATTGTGTTCGATTATAACGTTGATCGGTAACTGATTATTCGTAATTCTTCTAGTAATGCCTGGTATACTAGAAAGTAAACATTCAACAGTTAAATCTTGTTATCGATCATCATTAAATTTGTGTTACCGACCATCGTTATAATCACAGTCATATAACTGTTTACTATCACTATTATATTGTGTTATAAGTATAGTGTATACTATACTTAGTGTTATAAGTATAGTGTAAGTATTGTAAAAACCAGTGGCAATAAGTCAGATCACTATAGTGGCATCATGGATAGTTTCTCTACGAAATTGTGTGAAAATCATTCACTAAAATCTAAGAACGGATCTGATATTATTACTACTTCGTGCATCATAGCTCATTGAAAGCATTCGTCTCTGTCATGGACCAAAAATATTGTTAATTTGGTTTTTAAATATATATATTATATATTTATATAATATATATATATTTAAAAATATATATATATTATATAAATATAATAAATATAATAAAACAAAAAATATATTATAAGGTGAACACATTCTTATTGTGAAGTTGTAATTATTCAGAACATGGGTCTGTGATATTTTAAATACTAATTGAATGTATTAATTAAAAAGATATACATATAAAATCAATTTTATCGAAAAATATTAATGTTGCGCCACTGACATTCGAACCTGGACTCTTTCCAAACCGGAGGAGGTCCATTATGGCATCTGCTACCGGTTTACTCAAAGGTATTTGAGATTCCGTAAAAACAAAGTAGATGGTTTTCAAATAATGGAACGACAGATGTATTAATTTGAAAAAATGTAACATATAGGTTTGAAAATTTGTCGTCAAAAATAATGTCGCTGTAGCATAGTTGAATAATGCACTTTCCCCGGTTTGGAAAAAGATCCGAGTTCGAATCCTGGTGGCGCAACAACAATATTTTTCGATAAAATTAATTTTATATGTTTATCTTTCTAATTAATACATTTAATTAGTATTTTTACTTAACAAACCATTATAAGCTTGGCACATTCTCACTATAGAAGAGCGTAATCCAGAATTAAGAAAGGGATGGACAATTAAACTGGTTCCTACAGATTGTATACAAGTTTGATTAGAATATTAAATTTGCTTATTGAAGCTACGCAGTGCTGCCGGAGTAATTGTGAAATCAATTGTTTAGACTTATTTTGAACATTTTCCAATTTACCAATAAATTTTGCGAATACGCTACTGCCTTGACTGAAAAAAGATAATTAATATGTATATTTATTTCATTGGTATGTTCATCTTTTTATTATATCGCGTACGGTTGCGTTTCTACCCTGGGGTCGCATCTGGCACCCTACTGATACAAAGCCCTGTGCAAGACTGTAAAATAACAAAGAACTCCAGCCGACTAGAACCACGTTTGCCACTGGACCAAGCTCTCCATTATTCCAAGAGTGCTTGTGGGTAGGTAATGTACAATACCAACTACATCTTAAACAATTCCACGCACAGGCCTCTGCCGTGGCCAACCCAAGAATCATGGCTTCAGGTTCTTCAGTCATGATTTGCAAGACTTTGTTGCACAGTTGTAATAGGAGCATTAAATAAGTGCCAACCTGGCTACAAATGAATAGGACCATATAGAAGCTTTTGCTTATAAACGAACCTAGGTAAGCGGTGGGTCTACCTTCATAGCCATGACGTTCTCCTTCTTCCAGGCCCCCGACTTTCAGCAATCTTTCCCTGCATTACGAGATGCAAGATCTCGTACTTCTCCGGATATCTCATGGCACGTCTGAGATACTTATTTATCTTCATTCTTCATTCGTAACTGAATCAATCCAGCTTATTTTGTGCACTCTTCTGTAGATCCACATCTCAAATGTTTCATTTCTTCTTTGGTATGTTAAACATTGAAACATTGTTCCAGTTGCTGCGGAGTCTCGTGACCACCCGCACACTCCATTCCCCATGTTGGCGAATTTCTAAAAATGCCTCTCTAATTACAACGCCAATCTCTTTTATTCAATTTGATAGTAATATTTCACATTAATTCGTGACAAAGATAAACTTCGTCACAATTCTAGAGACATTTTTCATACAAACTGACATATTCATGAAAATTTTGCCGACGTTGAGCAATTTTTGAACAATTTCAAATAAAATTGCCGAAGGCGTTTGTCGACTTTACAAAGTATTAGTGCACGCAAAAATAAAACAATACGAAATATATATTAATATATTTCTACAACTACCGGATGGCGCACAAAGTACGTAATTTTTGTATATTTGTTAAAATGGTCACAACACTTATTTACCGCACAACAAACATTTACCAGCGAGATAAATGTTTATATAATAGAGAATATTATACTAAAAACAAAATATTTTTTGGTAGTTAAATGTAACAAATCATAGATACATTTATTAAGCTAGTGAAGTCCATGTCAAAGTTTAACATCACAGAAAGAACGTACCGTTTTTGTGGTGATGTGAAATATAGTTTTTTATAAACATCACAGAAACTGAATTGGATTCTTATAATTATTTTACCTTCAATATTTTCTTTTTTCATTAAAATTTTACCCCTTTAGGCAATCAACCCATTGGCTGAGTGTAATATTGTTGTAATTAATATGTGGAATCTGAGATTCAAATTATTAACTGAGGTGTCAAATTATTATTATTCTACACCATAATCTATGAACTGTCAAATCAATTTTGCCGATGTGTTAGTTTATCATGATTTAAATGTATTTTCCAGTAGAAATAACAAGTGCTTTTCATAAAAATTTCATGAAAAAAAAAAACTGGTTACTTTAACACAGACTACAGTCTAGCAAAGTAGCCAGGACAACGCTGTATATATCAGAGGTGAAGTCTACTCCATCCCACACAATAAACTATGAGTATAATTATGCCTTATGTTTATTATGTATTGAATATTGTACTATATATTGACATACATATTGTTGTTCTAATAGAGGTTAATACATAATAAACAAGGATATGTAAAAAAAATCTTGGGTCTACTTATTAATTTGCAATATATGTATAATTTAATTTTTACATATGTAAAGTTTACAGAAATTTTGATATTAGAATTAAGGAGCACTTGAGATGCCTAAATATCAATAACTATTCTGAATTATCCAATCAGCTTTTGGAAACAGACCATTGTTTTGACATTAACAAGGGTTTAGAAATTATACATACAAATACTAGGGGTTTACAGTTAGATAAATTTGAAATTTTATAAATAAGAATAAGTATTAATAACAATTTAAATATTATAAATAATCAAATCCTTTTTGCAAATAGTCACCTTTTAAATTTGTTTTCGTAATATATACTTTATAATTATGATTTTATTTATAATTTTAGTATGCATTGTTTATTGAAGATGATGCAATAGGTATCGAAACATGTTGATTTATCAATTAATAATGGTTTAAACAAAGTGTTTTGTATTATTGTTAATAAATAAGATGAATTCAATATTATTAAAGATGTTTTTTTGCGCCACTCGGTACGCGCATGTAGAAAATAGTAATTGTTTAACTCGTTTCTGCCTAGTTCGCTTGGTCCCTCCAATATACACTTAGCACTTTCACTTCGCACGTTTTAATCTCAAGAATGCATTAACTTTATGTGTTGCTTATATAATATTTATATATATATACATAAAAGTGAGAAAAAATTCAGTACAAGTCTCTGACCATCTCTATATAGAATAGGCGGAGAGGATATTTATCACTACGCGTGAAAATTACCGTTTACAAATATTTTAAGCTCTTTATTAATATTTGCTTGTTACAAAATTTAACCGGGATAACAAAACAATTAAATATTTGCATGATAGTTTGATATTAAGAATAAGTGTATTCAATATCAAACTATCAATATATAATTAATCTTCCCCGGTTTGGAAAGAGATCCAGGTTCGAATTTTGGTAGCGCAATAATAATATTTTTCGATAAAATTGATTTTATATTTCCAATTTGATCAATATCTCTTAATATATACTTTATAAAATATAATTTTACTATTAAATGTCGAAACCACCCCCATAATTCAAGATTTGAGGGTGGCTTAAATGTTATGCTTGACTATAACTTATTTATTTATTATTTTTTAATGAATTTTATATATATACAAAGATCCGGCAACGTAGCCCCTTAAATTGCAACATTGCAAAGTGCAATTTGAATCGGAATTCCACCAATCCCTACAAATAGCAACGTGTTATTTAAGCGAGTTTTCCTCGTGCGAGCGTGTGTATGCGTGCATGTGTGTGAGAGAGAGCGGTATGGCGGGACAAAGAAATGGCGGAGATTTGAACCAATCCGAACCCGTCGGGGATTTCCAGAGCGCGTGCGGAGCTCGCTGACTACCTGCGTAGATTACGGTGAAAACCACGCTTGTGCTAAATTTAGACCAGTAGCGAATCAGTATTTATATTCTTTAATGTTTATTTTTTATCACTACAGCACGAGGTCTAATTACACATCACAAAAATACCTAAGCTTGAAAAAATATTTTGACTTCGCTGAAAATCGAATCCGGAACCTCCGGTATGGGAAGAGCCTTGCCCGCTGGACTACGAGGGTTATATATCGCACAGGATTGATAGGTCGCCCAAGTGACGCAAATAAAATTATATGAGGCAGTTATTGAGCGAAAATGGGCGATTTGATTGTATGCTGTTTATTGTACGCCGATGATGCAGTACTAATGGCGAATAATGAACAAGAACTACAGAGTCTAGTGAGTGGAATGTACGATGTATGCAAGGAAAGCGACCTTATTATGAATGTCAACAAGTGATGGTATTCGAGGAGGAGAAAAGCAAGACAACGTGCAAAATACTTGTAGGTAATGAATGTTTGGAACAAGTATTTGGGAAGTATGTTCGATAAAAATGGAAAGATAGAGAAAGATATCGAAAGGAGGGTGACCTCAGGAAATAAAGTGAACGGCGCTTTGAATGGAATTATAGTTAATGGAAATTTGTCAACTAAGGCAAGACTAGTGGTTTACAATGGAATCCTGGTACCGACACTGATGTATGGAAGTGAGGCCTGGAGCTAGCAGAAGAGGAATGAAATCAGACTGAATGCAGTGAAAATGAGATCACTTAGGCGTATATGTGACAGATCCATTTATGACAGAGTAAAGAATGAAGACATAAGGAAATAATGTAAACCTGATCGTAGTATAGTGAGTAAGATTAAGAAAGGATCACTTAGGTGGTTTGGTCATGTGGAATGAGGAGAGAATGGTAAGAAAGATATATGACGCAAGTGTTGATGGCACCAGAAGTAGAGGACGTCAGCGGAAGACTCGGCACGACCAGACAAACTAGATACTGGAGGATGTTCTTGTTAGAAGCCTCAATAATCGTAGAGCTTGTATGAGAAGATGTTTGTATGTGGATGAGGCGAGAATTGTGTGTCAGGATAGAAGAGTATGGCGCTCTATCCAAGTTAAGATGTTTTATGGTGCAGTATTCTAATTAATAAATATTGAAAAATAAGTTTTACGGAAACATCGAAATAGTAAACGAACGAATTTAGATCGACTTTTATCGCTGCGATCGTCCACTACGAGGTCCATGAATATGAACCTAAATAAATTTTTATTCAAAAAAAAAATTAATACCATCGAACGCGATGACTATGCGATTCTTTTGCGACGCATATCGATCGTAAAATATTTCTTACATCTGTTTCTAATAGGTCATTAACGATTGCAAATAAATGTAGGTATTTTGCAAAGAAAATGTGAACATGTCTCAATAATTGCTCCTCGTTCCGACAACCTCACGGCCGAATTACAAGTTCAATGCTAAAGCCGTACAATACTCGACGATTGACAAAGCGTTACGCGTGCACCGGAGTGATGTCACAAGAGCAGCTCCGGTCTCGAGCACGAGTCACCAGCGAACACGCGTAAAGAATGCTTCGGTTATGATTTTTATCACTTTCATTGTTTGGATCTTGAGTCATTCGAAGAGTTCCCCCGCTATCGCCGTGTAAATAAATCACAAATTTGTCACACTACGTTTGTGTGTTGTATGTCCGAGTTTGGTAGCTCGCACTCGGGTGGGATATTTCAGGCGATACGCGTTCATAAATACTCGTGACATCTTTCATACGCGGCACTCTTTGGTGGCATCATAGTTCACGACATTACAAATTTATGATTTGTTTTTAAGAAATCGATAGCAAAGGGTCTCAAGTATCTTCACGAATATAAACAAATACAGAAATCGGAACCATAATTAGAAAATAACGTAAACAAAATTATCTATGTGAAAACACGACACCATCGCTACGCTAGTGTCATTTGTGATATTCATACGTACTAGAGTGAAGTGGTGATCTGCGCATGCGCTGATTTCTGAGACTGTTGCACACGATTCACAAGTTTTTTAAATACTGTCATTAAATTTAACACTATTGTTTAAAATGCATTCATTCTACATTTGAGAATTTGAATAATTGAGCAATACTGGATGACACGAGGACTTTATTATTATTATTTAGTGTTTGTTCATAAGACAAGCTAATAATCCTTGACAAATATTGACAGATGTCGGTAGAATAAAGATTCTAAATAATTTTGGTACGATTTTCACCGCTCCTTAGCGCGTATGTACGCACTAATGGCGGGCGAAACACGGCGACTCGTGTCAACCGCGCTGTGGGCATGCATGTAAGGCGCGACTGATATACGAGTCACCCGCGGGAAATGGGTTAAAACATGTCACGTTTAAATAAATAGTTTAACGTTTCGACTTTAAAAATATGTCGTTATGAAATAATACGTACCTGTGTACATATTGTGTCTTAGCTAAATATTACCGTTTATTTAAATAATGTATAGCACAGCATTTGTTTATTTGTTTTAAAAAAAATGTACCAACAGAACAAAAATATATTATGCCTTATTCAAAAGCAGGATTATTAAGGAATTCAAATAAAATAGTCACATTCGAATTTCCGTTCTTAAAAATTGTTTAGATTACATTAAATGAAGGAATAGCTGTTTAATTTTTGTATTTTTACTACTACTTTGTACATTATCTTCATAATTGTATATAGAATTTTAATTTGGTCCAGGCAAGAGATGTGAGATATCTGAGAGGATGGGGTAAGGTAACTGTATTTTCCTCAGAGTCCTAGAGTGCAAAGGGCTAAAATTTGTAACGGATGACATTCAATATAATACATGTTTATGTCGATGGGAGGGAGTGAGGTGGTCAGGTGGAGGGGGTGCGTTGCCTCTGTTTTGCACAGGGTCCTAAAGAGAAACTATACAAAATTAGGTTTAGATCTAGATTAGAGAACAGACAGTATAATATTTTAAATACTAATTACATGTATTAATTAAAAATATATACATATAAAATTAATTTTATCGCAAAATATTGTTGTTGCTGTTGGAGTTCGAATCTGGATCTATTTCCAATCCGTAAAAGGTGCACTAACCAACTATACTACAGCAGACAGTACTTTTAACGACAAATTTTCGAACCTATATGTTACACTTTTCAAAATAATACATCTGTCGTTCCATTATTTGAAAGAAATCTACTTTATTTTTACGGAATCTCAAATATTTTTGTGTAGTCCGATAGGAGACGCCAGAATTAACAATTCATATTTATTAAATTTTGGACACATTGATACAACATATATATTATTAAGGAGAACACATTCTTATTGTGAAGTTGTAATTATTCAGAACGTAGGTCTGTGATATTTTATGTATATCTTTCTAATCAATACATTTAATTAGTATTTAAAATATCACAGACCTATGTTCTGAATAATTACAACTTCACAATAATAATGTGTTCTCCTTAATAGTATAATATTTACATAGTATTCATTAGCTGCTCTTGAATCACTGGTAAAATTGTGATTGATACTCGATAGTATCAGTGACTGTGATCACAGTTTCATTACTAATACGCGTGCGCCGCACGATATCACAATACACAAAATACATTTTAAAAATGAACATAATGTTGAGCGTATTTACATATATTATTCAAACTTCATTTGCGTAAAAAACATATTCTAGTGTATATAATTAATATAAATCTAATTTAATATCATCACAAAGAGAACGAAAACTCTTAAAAAATGTGAGTTTATTTTTCGGGTCAAATTCTTAGCATTTCGGATCAAATGTGTGAAACGTTGCGATAGAATCTTCTAGATGTGCTCATCACAAATTATAACGTTATTTCTACATGAATATTTTCATATTATATGCATGCGCCGAATCTTAAATTAATCACAAATCACGATATTTCCAGATATACAATCACTGATAGTGAGTGTGACTCAAAAATATCAGTGATCGACTCACAGTTTGTGATTTTGAGCTCATCATTAGTAGTGTTCTCTTTGATACTAAGCTGGACCAAACTAGCAGATTTTATTTTCTGCAGATATGATTCTTCCTTGGCAGATATGATTCTTCCTCAGAAAGGGGAAGTCATCTTGCATGACAGTCGTCCGTCTGCGTGGCCCCGTTTCAGTCAAGTTTTTTTGCCGCTTTGACTTTTAAACGAAACATTAGCTGACTCAGGACTATTCTCAGAATTAAGTCTTCTGTAAGACCTGATCACGTTGCAATGCCACTTAACTGGTTACATTATGAATGCTTTTCCATTTTGTGGTTAAACGTTACCACTCCCATGGTCACCTGACAGCGTGACCGCACTGGATCGTGAGGCGGAAGCGGAAGACGAGCATCATAAGCATCACTTTGATCTCGATCACGATTTCTTGAGCTTTTCCACGTGTCCATTTCCCGCAGGACTTGTCCAAGATATCCATAAAATCAATAATCGTGCAAAAATATTTCAGAAATAAACATGAATAAGAAGAGAAAATACCATTCAAAGTGACCAATGAGTGTCAGTATATTACTTTGGTCAGGGAGTCGATAGAAACAAGGAATACCCCCCCGAGAAAAGGAAAAGGACGAAGTCAATCAACCCAGTCACTCGGCCATTTTCTTGATTTGACATCTAATATCAAACAATGGTTTCTTGCATTGAAAATTTATTAACTTTAGAAATTCCGCTAAATGTTCTGCAACAATTCAATTACTTCATACCAGCAAGGCCTAGTTTATTTATTTATTTATTCTTAATCTAATGCATAAATAATTATCAATATGTACAATATTAAAATTTCCCTTGTTACTACAACTTATCATACACGTATTTACTTAGTTTAATTTTAAATTTATATAATTTATTTTAAATACTTAATTAATGTATTAATTATAAATATATACATATAAAATCAATTTTGTCGAAAACTATTGTTTTTGCGTCACCGGGATACGAACCTGGATCTCTATTTCCAATCCGGGGAAGTACACTACCGATTGTGCTATAACGCCAGTATTTTTCTTGACAAATTTTCGAACCTATATGTTACATTTTTCAAATTAATACACCTGTCGTTCCATTATTTGAAAGCCATCTACATTATTTTTACAGAATCTCAAATACATTTGAGTAAACCGACTGCAGACGCCAGAATTATCAATTCATTTTTATTAAATTTTGGACACATTGATACAACATATATTATTAAGGAAAACACATTCTTATTGTGAAGTTGTAATTATTCAGAACAGACGGTCTGTGATGTTTTAAATATTAAATTAATGTATTAATATTTGTCACCGGGACGCAAAAACAATATTTTTCGACAAAATTGATTTTATATGTATATATTTATAATTAATACATTAATTTAGTATTTAAAATATCACAGACCAATGTTCTGATAATTACAACTTCACAATAAGAATGTGTTTTCCTTAATATATAATTTATCTTTGAAAATCTTCATCGCACTATTTCATAATTGATTTCTGAGATTTGACCTTCTTCCTGAATGGCAGTCTCATTATATTTCTTTTTATCTTTTTCTTATAAATTCTGCTTACTATATATAACAAAAACATTCATCAAATACATAAGATAGAAGTGACAATTCTATAAAATTATTAACACACTAAACACCTCTTCGTTAACACACTAAACACCTCTTCGTCAAATAGATCTAAACTCTCCCGTCCGACCGTTGAGATCTCCAACTCAATTTCAAATCAACATTTACAACACAAATATGGATTATTCTGTCTTAGATGCTAAACTATCGTAGCGATATTTTATCCACAAACGCAAACTTTGATATTTTCTTCATATCATAGGCTCAGTTTAAAAACGAAATTATATTGTTCTTGGTTGGTGCGCGTTTATCCGTGTAATCTTATGCTTATCAAACGGTTCAAACAAAAATTTGATTTAGAAGCTATTCGCCTTGGATTGTAATAATCTACATATAAATACTGAATGTCTGCCAGTCTATATACTGTTCAATCTACCCTTTGAATGATCTAAACCAAATTTTGCATAGTTTTTCTTTAGAAGCCTACACAAAACATAGGCACCCTCATGATATAAATGTGTATTATATTTAATACCATCCGTTACATTTTTTTCCCAATAGCGCTCTAGGAGCCCGAGGGAAAAAAACCTCTCCCTCTACTACCGAATAAATCCCGAACAACGCCGGGCATGGACCATTTTGATGACTCATCTATTTTTGAATATATTTCATCTTGGCTCAACCGCACGAACTTGGCCTAATGGACTTCACTGAAACCTGACGATTTTCTGTATGATTAGAAACAAAATATAATTAATGAAAATCAGCCACCTGAATTATCTCGCACATTGGACCAGTATTTAAATTTGTACATCAGGATAGTAATTTTAATACGGACATATAATTATATTGATATGACGTCGTAGTTGTATTTTTAAATATGCAGCTAAATACCTCTTCAATACATTTGCGTATATATTATATACGAGGGTGTTTCAAAAAGTAACAGAAAGATAAACATTTTAACGTATATCATATAATTGAAATAGATATACAAATAATATGTCATTTTTCTATATAATCTCCCTCTTTTTTAATGCGGTTTAGAAGCTAGGGCGTCCCACTCATCAAAGCTAATAACAATACGCGACTTTAATTCAATAACTTATTTAAGTATGTATATGCAAAACGAAAAAAGATTAGAAATTCAATGTGGTTATTAGTAATTATCGCAAAGATTTTAAAATTCAGACCCTTCAGCGCCTTTAAGTGCTGTCTTTATTTATAAACTTTGTTCTATGGATTTATGTCATATAACATAAATCCATAGAACATAGTTACATACAGATGGAAAATTAATGGAAAATTAAGGTGCAGTAGTTTAAGGCAGACACTCAGGGATCACTCCCAAAAGAGGGACAGTGGACGAGACACAAAACGGATTGAGTCACGCTTACACGGACAGACTAACGGAGTTGCAAAACATGAGATATGGAGCCTTTTTCAACGCACTGTTCACACCAACTTCTTTATTCCATCAGAAGAAAAGTCTCAGTCAGGAATGTCTGACTTCTTTAACTCTGGAGAGCTCAGATGCGAACTTCGATGATAGTAAAGTTGAGTATTGCCCTTCTCATAATGATGCAGCCAAGTTTCGTCTTCTTTGACTATACGCGCCAGAAAGTCTTCTCTTTTGTCATCACACCGCGTCAAAAAGCCTGTGGACCACGATTTATGTCGTGCTCATTAGTAAGCATGACAATTTTTTTTTTTTTTTTTAACAGAGATGCGTACACGAAATACATGTTACAATAATATTCTTAATAACTTCAAACTAAGCTAAACGCTTGTAATATGAAAATAGGACTATGGTCTTCAGGAACGATGCGCGAACCCCCGACCGCTAGAATAAGCAACTCAATAATCATTATATGTACGGATTCGATTCAAATAATCAATTCCCTCGGCAGAACTTATAAATAAACTTGGCATTTACCAAGATCTACCTAAGTGACGGCTGCGCTAGAACAATCATCTGTTGCTCACCTCGGGCTGATATTCGTCTATTTTAAACGTAGTTGCCCATTCGTACACGGATCCAGGGTCATATGCCCCTAACTACGCCACTGCCACCCTGGAAAAATTCCTGGATTCATCGGTGCTCGCCATGCTGGCATCTTCATGCTGTTGCAGGATTTTTCTATAAATTTCACGAGATTTTAGATCCTCTAACTACAAAAATTGTTTGATACTGGCGCCGCCATTTTGTACGTGTTTCCCTAATATTTAAGTACGTCACGCCATCTATTAGACAGTTTCAAAATCTTATTTACAAATGAATCTTCCATGAAATATTGTGAATTTGGTGTTACTTTTGGAAATGTTTTGGTACATACATAATATGCAAAGAGGCAAGTGTTCACTATGTACCGTACGTATGTCAACATTTGCCCATGTATTTATTATACTAATATTATATTAGAATTACCTCTATGTACGTGGGGATTTTTCTAAACTTTAAAACCTGATTAATTTTTTTTCAATTGCGTCTCTGTTAGTGATCTAAAAAAGGCTACACCACTTATATTTTACTCTCGAGCTGTGCAAAATCTCAACGGGTCTGCAAGACAATCGCATGAGTCATCGCTTATAAGAGGTGTCAGACTACTAGAACAAAGGGCAGACTGCCGGGATCAAGAAATGCTATCGTGTTAATCGCCAGGCGATGGTTTAGACTAAGGCGCGACTATGATATTTTTTCTTTTTTTTACGTAATTATGCATATGCAACTTACAATAAGATGCAATGATTTTCTAGCAAAAAATAAAAAAATAAAAATAAATGTAAAAAAATGCATTTATTCTTTCCTTTCCAGTAAAATGTACACATGTTACACACACGCGCGATGTTTACACATAACCACGCTAATTGTAGTCACTCAATTTTTATTTCTAGTGTGCTATAATAGTATTTTTTGCGTTATCGAAGTAGAATAGGTTTTTTTCAATGGTAATGCTGAAACAAAATTTTAATCATTGTTATTATAAGTAAAAAAAAATAGCATTTGAACTTTGATCCAAGCAAATGTTGCAAATATCACCCATTGCTCGAGCATACGAGTTTATAAGCACAATGATCTTATACATAACATAGCTTGAATAAATTCCAGTGGCGTGCAGTAGGTACAAACTTAGGTTATGATGTTGTCGACGATGCTATACTAGGTATACAATAGGTATACTAAATATCAAAAAATTCAATCAATTTAAATTGTTAACTTTGTTTTATTAACTAATCAAAAACATCCTGAAGAAGAAAATTATATTTTTCGAAACGGGTAAATGTGTTTTTAATTCATTAAGTGGTCAATAAAACAAAGTTAACAATTTAAAATAATGGATTTTAACCACCAAGTTGATTTTTCTTATCTTAAAAAAAAAATATATATAAAAATTTAGAATACAATTTTTAATTATTAATTATTACTGTAAAAAATTCTTTCATTGCTCCGTACCTTACTCTGCTTTTGATTTTATTTAAAATATTATCTACGATTACATATATTTAAATAACTAGCAATACAAATTACCACAGCCGAAACTCATAACAGAAATAAATAAATTTCAAAATTTAATTTAATTTTGGTAATTATCTAAGTTAACCTTTTAATTGCCAGCTCTTTTTGAAATGGAAGACATCGCATAGGGTAAGTCGTCCATAGATGGCAAAATGATTTAATAATATGACTTTAATCCTTGCAAGTTTGCAAGGTCTAAAAGTGCGTGTTAACACGCTTATAGCATGGCGTGATGTACAAAGTTTGGCGTGTTAATAATATCCCAAAAAATGCAAACTCGCATGTTTGATAGATAATAAATTGATAAACACCTATAACTTGTATCGATGAAAAACACCAACCGAAATATGGAATAACGATTGGAATACACAATGAAAAACAAAACGTTTAGTCTGTCAGCAAATCAAATATATGGAGGTGTCATTGCACGCAGTTTTCAGTAAGGATTACTCCCTTCCGAAAACAACAGAATTGAGTACAAATTGTTTGAAAAATCCTGAAAATAGACAGATGTAAAAATGCCAAAAAAATATTGACCAAGGTTCAGTAAGAAAATATTTAGTTCAGTATGATCGTCGTGCGGATCGAACAAACAAAATTCCAGACAACATTTCCATGACGTTGTACACAAATGACTTGCATTTTTTTTTCAAATTAACTCACTGCAAGACTAATCCCGTTAATAACGGCTAGAATTTTATATTGTATTTTCATAAGATAAGGATTATTAAATTTATTTTTATTTCTCAGAATCTAGTAATGCGCAGCTTTCTTGCTTGTATGCAGTGCACGCCCCTGATAATCCGTTCCCCTTCGCAAGTCATCACACCACCTGTTTGTCGGATAGATTAGACGTGCATTAATCATTGGTGTTTTGTAGATAACATAGCGTCATTAAAATATTTCACTACACATAACCTCAAAAACTTTCCATATATGTTTATTATTATTTCCATATTGTTTTAGCCTAACTACCCACACATTCTTGTTACCGACTATTGTATATTACTGACAATAATATTTTGTAACTTTTTATAATACTTTTGAAATTAGCAAAATTAACTTTGGTGTTAAAATTCATATTTTTATTTGCATGTAAACGGTGTTGGTCACAAATTAAATAATTTGGAATCGTTGGAGATAAATAAAGCGTGTAAAACTAATCAAAAAACTATAAACAGCCAACTAAATTTAATTACGAGTTCCATTCTAATTTTTTTTCCTAAAAATTAATCGAGTAAATTTGTATTAAGCAACAATTTGAGTTAGGTACTAAATTTATTTTTTAAATAATTGTTGTTTTTTTTTTTAAATAGATTCTGGTAAAGAAACAATAATACATAATTTTTTTTAGCTAGCATTGACATTCTGAAGAAGAAAATGGTATTTTTCGAAACCGGCAGATGTATTTAAACTCAATAAGTGGATGTTATAAAATATATATTTTATAACTTCTGATTATACTTTTTTTCACATAACTTTTTATAACTCACTTAAGATTATACTTACTCACCCCTTAACATTTACAACTTTTAAAAACTGTACAGGTTTGCTTTAGAATAGACCACTAGTCTAGTAAAGCAATTGCTTTAGAACAGACCACTGGTCTAGTAAAGCAATTGCTTTTTTTTTCATATGTACTATTTATGCTACAAAAAAATATATATATATAATTTATTTTCGATTTAACATTACTGTACACAAATAATCGCAAGCAGAGAACCAACTCATAAAAATCGGCACATTCTTCGGCGTGTGTAAATATTATTTTAAGAATTTTTCTATTTATTTTTCTAAAGTACTATTTGTCTTCCAAATTAGCAAAAATTATGCAATAATTCGCGTGGCAAACAATTTAACGGGCACTCAGTAAAAGGATTAACTATTGTAAATATTTCTCGTCAGATAACGACCGGTACAGAATGATCAGGAAATCATACATTTGTTTAAAAGCGATTTTTCTTAATAAAAATGACACATTAGATAGCAAATAAGTTTTTGTTCCATTTTATACCCGCATAAGAAATATATGAAAAATCATATATTCTAATCTAACCAGATGACTACTGAACTCATGTGAGTATGTTAATCAGCCGAAATTAGAACGAGAACAAAAGAAAACATAAATTTTAAACATAGTATCATGGCAAATTATATTTAAAACTGTTAATTTAAACTATTTTAGTATATTTCGTTTCGACCTTGATAGCCGTCACACAATATATTTTATTATAAAGACATAATACACTATTTACGTTGACAATAAGAATGATATAAATGAGTCCAAACAAAGGTTGGCCATTCTGACCTGCGTATAAAATACAATAGACAATGAATGAAGGCAGTTTTCTCTAATAAATTGATAAAACAATAAAGAGATCGATCCAAGTGTCACGTGTGCAAAAATGTATAATAAATTAAACAAAAATATTTTCGAAAAATTATTGCAAATGTGATTTGATTTATTATATTTCAAATCTGTGTGACATACAATGTTGAATCACAATGTTGACGTATTATCATTGTGTTGGTTTCGTGAAGTTCATAATAGACGTTTATCAATGTAATGTTAATAATTTTTTAACACTATCTCACGCTAGACTAGACCCAAAAAGCTTATTTTTAAATGCGTATTGGTTGATACGAGTGTATATATATATATATATATATAATTCTTGGTGCACTCTGTATTCATTTTATTCGTATATTAATATGTTCTACACATGAGTTTTCATCATGTTTAGAACATATTAATATACGTGTAGCCATTGAAAATTTAATAACGTAAGAATTCAATCATATTTTAAATTGCCAAATAAGATTCATACGTTGTCTTATCAGTTTTATATATGGATATAAAATATCTTTCTATGTCACTATTTAAAAAAAATCTAACCTAGTGTACAACTTCCGACAATGATCCAAAATTTTCGTAAAAACGCAAAAAGATAAATTAGTATTGAAGTTAGATTCTTAATTAAATAGTAAGAATATTGATGTGACATGTATTCCGAAAAAAAAAAAAAAAATTTAAAAATATACATCAGCAACATTTGAACCAGTCTGCACAAGAGATAACGTTGAGAGTGGATTTTAGATCGGTGATATATATTATTAGCTGGTTGATAAAATATCGCTCGCCATTACAAAAGCTTAGTTCCTCCTTCGGAGTAGGAACCGACGAGTTAAAATAGCGAGTCATAAAAAAAATATAAATAATTCAAAATGTGTCAATTTTCGGGAAAAATTGCAACAGCATTTGACAAGTACATTCTTAAATTGTTTCGTGACATTTCGCCAAACATCGTGAGTACAATTTATATATTATTTTATGGTATTTATTCGCAATATGTATTTTTCTCAATTGAGATTATTAATTGTGAACTGGGTGTGAAAATTCGCACAACTCTGGAAGAATGGAAAATTGTTTAAGTAAATTTCGGACGTTGAATATAATGATAATAAAAAAGTGAGGTTAATTAGTTAATTACAGTAGGTATAAGTCAACAACGTGATTCTTTGTACGTCATACAGTGCTCGATAGGTTTGAAGTTTTATAAATCCTCCTTCACTGCAATAACTTTTTAGTATTATATTTTTGTTATTAAGGAGAACACATTCTTATTGTGAAGTTGTAATTATTCAGAACAGACGGTCTGTGATATTTTAAATACTAATTTGATGTATTAATTAGAAAGATATACATATAAAATCAATTTTATCGAAAAATATTGTTGTTGCGCCACCGGTATTCGAACCTGTATCTCTTTCCAAACCAGGGAAGATGCATTATCCAACTATGCTACAGCGACAATATTTTTTAGTGAAAAATTTTCGAACCTATATGTTACCTTTTTGATATTAATACATTTAATCGTTCCATTATTTGAAAAAGCCATCTACCTTATTTTTTCGGAATCTCAAATACCTTTGAGTAATCTGATAGCAGACACCAGAATTATTAATTCATTTTTATTAAATTTTGGACACATTGATACAACTTTATTATTAGGAGAACACATTCTTATTGTGAAGTTGTAATTATTCAAAACATATTACTTTATTACTATTTATATTACACAGACGATAAATAATTTATTTAAAATAAATTAGGTGAATCAATTGGAAAAATCACAGAAGTACAGAAAAAATATTTTGTTCACACTAACACTCAAACTCGGAACATTCTGCTGACGGGTAAATTTATTACCATTGTACCACGTTAGCCAATTAAATTTTTCAATGAGTTTAGACTTTTTAAGTGAGACAAAAGCTGTCAACTCACGTCTAATTATTAAATTGTTTTTATTTACCGGCATTCGAACCTGGATCTCTTCCTAAACCGGGGAAGGTGCATTATCCAACTGTGCTACAGCGATAGTACTTTTGACGCCAAATTTCCGAACTTACATGTTACACTTTTCAAATTAATACATCTATCGTTCCATTTTCTGAATAATTACAACTTCACAATAAGAATGTTTTCTCCCTAATAATATATAAGTTGTATGAACGTGTCCAAAATTTAATAAAAATTAATTGTTAATTCTGGCGCCTGCTGTCGATTTACTCAGAGGTATGTTGGATTCCATAAAAACAAGGCTTTCAAATAATGGAACGATTGTTATATTAAAATTTTAAAAGTGTAACTATAGCTTCGAAAATTTGTCGTCAAAAGTTCTGTCGCTACAGCGTAGTTGGATAATGCACCTTCCCCGGTTTGGAAAGAGATCCGGGTTCGAATTCCGGTAGCGCAACAACAATATATTTCGAAAAATTTAATTAGTATTTTTATTTTTGTTTTATTACAAAATTTTCTCGGGATAAAATATTAATAATGTTTTGTAGTACAGTACAGAGAGTATATTGATTGTATATATATATGATAGTATATTTTATGATAGTCCATAGAAACACCAGTAACCCGTATCAAGCACTATCGCGCGATGTTGTACATTAAACAAAAACACAAATACCTCGATCCACCTATTAGATTATTTAAAAGCCAATAAATAAGACACAATATAATCTGTCACCAGGCGGCACGTGTGTTACGGGTATGGTAAATAAAACGACTATTGAATATTGGTTAAGTTTAGTTATTGTATAAAAACCGATTTATGGTACAAGAGTCTCAAAATGATATTGAATCACGAACAGTAATACATACGGATATAAATATCATGTTTTAAGTTAAACTATCAATAATAATCGATATGGAGAATATGGAACTACCGAGCAGAGCCGACAAAGACCGAACGTATCCGAAATCGTGATTTTTTAAAATTTTTTATCTTTCTTTTTTGTTGTCTCAGTAAATCGGGGGCCCTCTAGAAAGCGGGACCCTTCCATTTTTGTGATAATAAATTAAATTTTTGAAAATGGTTTTACGAAAAAACCGGCTGAAAAAACAATCTAATTGTCCTTTTAAAATTAGCAATATTAACTTTATGGTTGAAATTCATATTTTTTATTTATTATCTTTGTTTTACTAGTTAGTTATGACGTCCTGAAGAAGAAAATGGTATATTTCGAAACCGTTAGATGTATTTAAACTCAATTCAGTGGTTAATAAAACAAAGATAATAAATAAAAATAAAATAATCTAATTTTTTTTAAATACTAAATTAATGTATTAATTATAAATATATACATATAAAATCAATTTTGTCCAAAAATATTGTTTTAGCGTCACCGGGATAATAATGTGATAACAATAAGAATGTGTTTTCCTTAATAATATATGTTGTATCAACGTGTCCAAAATTTAATAAAAATTAATTGATAATTCTGGCGTCTGCAAGTCGGTTTACTCAAAGGTATTTGAGATTCTGTAAAAATAATGTAGATGGCTTTCAAATAATGGAACGACAGGTGTATTAATTTGAAAAAAATGTAACATATAGTTTCGAAAATTTGTCAAGAAAAATACTGGCGTTATAGCACAAAGGTAGTGCACTTCCCCGGATTGGAAATGAAGATCCAGGTTCGTATCCCGGTGACGCTAAAACAATATTTTTCGACAAAATTGATTTTATATGTATATATTTATAATTAATACATTAATTCATATTTAAAATATCACAGACCGTCTGTTCTGAATAATTACAACTTCACAATAAGAATGTGTTTTCCTTAATAATTGTATTCTGTTAATATTGTTGAACTCTTCTAAAAGAAAGATCGCGTGCCACTGATTTTGTAGGCGATGGTAAAGATAATGTTCGCCCAGTGTTTATTGCAGATTCTAAGAAAATATTTTACATAATAACATATTAAGCATATTAATCGTTATATTGCTGGCATTATTGAATATTTTCTTACATCTCAGCTACTAAAGATTAGTAGATAATCACTTTTCTATACGTCATGGAATGTTATTAATAGTTCATTACACGTTTAAGATATTTTTAAACTTGAAATTATTTTAACCCATGAATTAGAAAATATACTGTATACCGGGTGTAATATACCTAGAGTACAATATTTTAGGGGTACATATTAAAAATACGAGTCGAAAATGTTCAATGTAGCTATGCGATTATTTCGAATAATTGAAGTCCAAATTATATATTGAATACAAAAAATAATAGGTCATCGAACTTCGAGTGGCCACGCTATTTTTTGTCGGATGATTTAGGGTCTGAAGCCAAGATACGAAGTAATAATGGGTCAATTTCGCAAATATTTATTTTGAAGTACGTAGACTTAAAAAGTTTAACATGATTTTGTAAAAATCTCATATAATAAGATTTTCCGTAACAATATTAATGCATATGTGTAAACGAATAAATTGGTGGGGGGGGGGGGTAAGGGCTGAGTCCTCTTGTCTCCGACGTATGAGGTAACGGCAATGGCGTTAGATTTTTTTGGGTCACCCTATTCGGGGAACATGGTGAAATTTGTTTTTTTTTAATTTCGGGTAATTTTAACTTTATGTATTTAATTGCGTAAAGTAGTAGCAAAAATGGGTAAAGTTTTTTTATAAAATACATTTTTTCATTTGTTTTATATTTAAAAGTTTTTAGTGAATCCATTCATAAATTTTGTTCAATAGTGTAAAGAAGTGAATGGGACGAAGATGATGGGGATCGGATGAGGGATCATATGGGCCGAGGGGATTTGTGAAAGGATATGGGATGGAAATTAATTTAGAAGATAACTCGTGTATGTGTCGTTTGAGTGAGGGTATGTTTGAATCTCTGTGAATGATTGTGTTTCTGACAAATCAGGGTGAGTTTGTGATTCTTCTAAGGATTCAGTTTTGTTTGGATTCTATAAATTTTGTGTTACTTAAACCTCAGTTGGGGCTCGCGTATGTAAGTAATATATAAGACGAACGATTGCTTTGTACAAAAGTAATTTGTTTTTTAAGGATAGTGAACTGTTGGAATTTACGAGATGTAGTCTATTTTAGGAGATTTGGGCTCTGTTGGGAATGTTTTTAATGTGTTGTATTCAGCGAAGTTTTTTGTGACATGTAAGTCCAAGACTATTTCTAATGAAATCTATGTTAGCGTTAATCAGCTTGACCCGCCATCTTGTTTCAAAGTGGCGGCTGTGAATTTTTTTAAAAATTTAATAACTCTATGAAGATTGGTCCCAGAAACTAAAGTTAAATAAATATGAATTAAATATATTAATTAGAAAGATATACATATAAAATCAATATCGAAAAATATTGCTGTTGCGCCACCGGGATTCGAACCTGGATATCTTTCCAAACCGGGGAAGATGCATTATCCAACTATGCTACAGTGACGATATTTTTAGCGACAAATTTTCGAACCTATATGTTACTTTTTGATATTAATACATTTAATCGTTCCGTTATTTGAAAGAGCCATCTACCTTATTTTTACGGAATCTCAAATACCTTTGAGTAATCTGTTAGCAGACGCCAGAATTATCAATTATTTTTTATTAAATTTTGGACACAGTGATATAACTTTATTATTAAGAGAACACATTCTTATTGTACATTGTATTCTTACACGATTCTTACCGGTGCCGGAAAGTGTTCATTTTATATTATGGAATATGACTGGAATATGACGAACGTAGCTTTCGACGCGCGTGTCGACGTTCAATTAATAGAAGTAGAACCAAAAATTATCATGAAAATTACACTCGGAATCAATTAAATATAATGGTTTAACCCCTGGAATTGGATTTTATTTCGTGAATTCGAACTGAAAATCGTTAATTAATAGGTAATAACTTCATTTTCCTTATACAAATCAAAAATATTATACGTTTGCTTCTCCTTAAATATAAACAGCTTTCAGATTCTCGGTAACGTTCCAAGTTTCCAAATCAAAATGCAAAATTACAAAACCACACTCTTTACAATTACACTAAACTTTCACGCGTTTTTCAATTCAGCGTGCACGGAGCGCAGACACCAGTATCGTTATTAAAAAATATCATACAGAATGCGAGGTGTCCGCCGTTCTCTCGTGACGTTGGCGCGACGCGCTCGTGACGTCAGCGGTGTATGTCAAAAATGCACGTGTTGCGGGTTACGACGTCACGCCCGTGTTACTGGCATTTTCAAGTATTCGATTAACAAACGGATTCGGATAGTCTAGTCTGGCGTGGGACGGTCCGCGATTGAAATACGCGAGACGACAAAATAAAAAAAGCTGCCCCTCTGACGTCACCACCAGCGCAATGATCGCCGAAGGATGTCATAACAATGTTGGTTATATATAAAAACTGTTTTTTCAAGGTAGGGGTACCTAACACGGCATCGTAGACGATGGCCGCGATACTATGCCGTGTTGGAACACAGAATTAAAAAAATATATAATAAGAGAGAATTGAGACCCAAAAAAACACACTTGTATTATTTTTTTCATATAAGCGAGAGTCCAATGTTATTCCAATATTAATACTACGCAAATCTTAATATAGATATTTATATTTAATATATAATTAATTTTATAGTTACGCCCCTGTATGGAAGGGTGTATGTTGAGTATCACACGAAGAGAGAGGAAGATAAGTTTGTGGATAAAAGAAAAGACAAGAATAGTTGTTTTAGTCGAATACGTCATGAAAATAAAATGGAAATGATCAAGCCACATCGCTCGGAAGGCGGACAATCGTTGGACGGATGCAGTCTAATGTACTCGAGGGAAATCGTAAAATTCTGCGTATGTAAATACGTGCCAGCGAAACACAATGAACAGAGAAGAATGGGAGAGGCCTTCATCCATCAGTGGATAGACAACAGACAAGATCTTCTGTCAATTCTGTCACGTGAAAGTGTGCGGTTATCGCGTAAAACGAGGTGAATTATTTTGCAACTGTATTTTGAAAAAGGAATATTCTCGTGGCTATTTATTAGTTTAGTACCTACCGCTTCTTAAACCACATAAAAAATGTATAAATATACGTATTGTTATTTTCATAGTGTTACATCACTGCGTGTTGTATTTTTTCAATTTTATTGTATATAATTATTGTATATAATTAATGTGGATAATTAAAACGTTTTTTTTATGTTTACGTCTGTACGAGAAAACTTGCTTGAGAAACTCGCTACGGGAATGCTCTCAGCGACGATCATCTGTCTTCAGTGGCTGTGACCTGGCATACGAGAACTGACAATTATGTTCGACACTGGCAACAACCTGATCACGTAACAACACATACCGTTAATGCAACACACTATCAGGAGGTATTTAAATAGCGTCGTTTGCGAACGAAATTCAAATGCTGTGTCAGAAAAACGCTCTAGTATACACAACCAGTGAAGGAGTTTTTTCCAAAAATCACACCCGCCATATTCTCCCGATCTGACCACACCTCTAACTTTTATCAAATCAAGAAATACATTAACCACCCCACGAGCGAAGGTGGAACGGATTACGACACTTGCTCTAAGCATCCCCGCTGAGAACGACTTCTAAAAAATGCTGGACCAAGAGCAGCATTAAGTGCTCAGTTTGATCGAAATCTAAGGAATTATAATGTCAACAAAATTTCATATATAATATGTATAAACTTTGGTTTCGCTGTATCCCCGTCAAGATCGATAAAAATGCATTGAAATTTTCCGAAAGTTGCGTCATGAGACCCTGTACAAGAGGTAATTTCTAACGAAATCTACCTAGTTGTAAGCCATGACGCACAACGTGTTTTACATTTCGATTTTTAAATTGTCAGACATTTAACAGAAAATGTCGCGTTGTTCAAAGGTCATTAAAAATATTAAGAATAAGAGTTATAAATCTGAATACCTAAATTGCAATCGACATTCAATAGTAATTAATAATATTTTCGCGAATTCTGCGAAATCACAAGTTCTCAAATTTTCACGGCCGTTCAGAATATTGCATGTGGGACTTTTCGAGTGCGACTGACGTCTTTAGCTGAAGTTTCTTTATTATTATCGGGTCCACCGTCAGAGCTGGTGTCTCTGAAATGGTTTGTTGAATTAAAATATTCTGGCCGGCGGGTAAGCTGTCAAATATACTTTTTCAACTTCTTGATCTGCGATCCTTGACGTGCGTTTTTAATGCATCCATTTTTTTTTTTTTTCTTCTTCGGTGCAATGTTCGCTGTGCGTCTGTGTCCTGAATGCCATTCAGAAGTTGTCTGTAGGTGTCCGCATTGTTCACAGTTTTTATCTAGATCTTTCTCTCTGTTATTTCATCTTCCTTTAACTTACTTACTTACAGTATGGTACAGAATGGTATACAATAATAATGTGTTTATTCCAGCGCGATCAGGTTTTTTTTAACCCGAATCGCCATAGAGATAATACATATTATGTTATACATTAAAGTTATGAAATAAATATAATGTTACGAAAAAGAAATCCAAGTAAAATATTAATAAATAAAAAAAATGTTAATAAAAAGTGAAAAGTTCACACATATATACACACAAAATATAAATATTACATATATAACTACTTCAGTCACGATCATTGTTGTATATGTAGTTATTCTGCAGGCGTTGCCATTCTCTGGTTTCCATGAGAGCGGTGTCGGGCTCAGCCCAATTGGTGTTGAGCTTCAGCCGCATCTTTACGCCCGCAACTCAATATCTCATTAGTAAACATTGTAGATGAGCTACAATAACGCGCCAATCCAAAAAGTATTCTGTATGAG
Organism: Eubasilissa regina; assembly: GCA_022840565.1. NCBI lineage: Eukaryota > Metazoa > Arthropoda > Insecta > Trichoptera > Phryganeidae > Eubasilissa > Eubasilissa regina. The sequence continues at coordinate 19,537,612 of JAINEB010000029.1, read as the reverse complement.
TTGTTGTACTGAATTCGGTGACGGTTATACGTCACTCGCTTGTATTTCGACAAGAGTTCACAGGTATACATGCTGGTGAAGAAGGATTTAAACAGGATGCTCTTCGCCTCCTTTCTGCGTCAGTAGAAACGCCGTGATGGCACATTTGCACGAACGCTCAGCTGTCTCCTCTGCCGTTCTATATCATCATCGTCTTGTCCATCTTCATTGAATATATGACCAACCTTATTTTGAACGCTCAAGTATATGAAACTATTGCTTAGTTTCAGCTCAATACTAGTTCATTTACGATAGATAAACTGACAGGTATTTTCCATTTAGCAACTTTACCTGTGCGTTATATCTACGGATTAGCAACGCAGTTGAAAATATTGTTTTAAATCAGTTGTTGCAATGTAATTTTATTAATACATTGCTAACGCACGAACTGAACATTCGCACGGTGAAGTGCTGAATGCTCACCTCATTTAATAATCAGGAATCCCCGTCGAAAGCGGTGTCTCCGACCGCTTCACAAATTCAGCCATATTTTTCCCTGTAATGTACGTAACGAGATAACATAATTCCATTACGCGTTTAGGAATTTTATTTTTAAATAATTTTAAACAAAACATTCATTTGCACTTACTTTTTTACGGCTCTGTGAATCTCAAACGTTTGTCACAATCAAAATATACAAATTTCAAACGTGATTCATATTTTTAATGTGAAACATCGTGCGGTCCACCAGGCAGAGTAAATCCCCGAAAACTGACAAATGTAACGAAATCTAGTTACGGAAGTGACATCACATCTCAGCAGTCGCGCTACATGTTATACAAGATACAGCGCATGCACGTTCGTTCGACGGAGTGACGGCGTGTGTAACAGTCAAACGTTTCATCGCTAATAGCTTCATTATTTGTGGTCAGATTTGGATAAAATAAATTACATTAAATTCGTCTGATTAAACTCTGTGAGATATGGTGTACCTTCTTATTCTTCTTTTAAATAGGCAATCCACTCTTCGTGATTTGTGCCATTAATCAAGTTAAAAACTTACAATAATATTGTACAATAGGAAATACTGTATTACAATTCAATGCCATTGTCGTTCAAAAAACTTGCTATCATATAGATTAAACGTGGCGAGTTAAGAGAAAGAAGATGACACGAGTTACCATCGACGAGACCGCTGTAAGAAAAATCTGTGATTCTCAATGGACAGGTAAAAGAGACATGGTCGAGGGTGTCCTCCTCGGCACCACACTCAACAAATGACAAGCCTGTGGTGTATCTATGTAGAATATTATTTCACTGTTGCTGAGTAAAAGACGCTGTATTAATTTCACAATATTATGCCGAGCCCCTCAAGTGAAAACAACCTCGACAACGCCACCGGCTGCTCATTTCATTATTTCGTATACGTAGATGACATTGTTACATGTTTCACATAAATTTATCATAATAAATGGGGATTTAAAAAAAAATACCCCCGTGTTGAAAATGAAAATTGGGTTTATTATTTTTTACATATTGACCCCTTCTACGTAAAATATCGTAAGTAAAAAATTACATTTTTAATCATTCGAGTATTTTTCACTTAATTGATACATTTTAAATGGTTGTAATTTTTTTAATATTATTTTTATTAATTAGTACCTACATCATATAATAAAATATACATATATTTTATTTTAATCCGCCGCGTAAATAAGTATTAAATACTAGAATGACAAAATCGTCATATTTTACTTACAATACTTTACGTAGGAGGGGTCGATATATTTTATTAACGAGAACGCATTCTTATTGTGAAGTTGTAATTATTCAGAACATAGTTCTGTGATGTTTTTAATACGAATTAAATATATTAATTAGAAAGATATACATGTAAAATCAATTTTATCGAAAAATACTGTTGCATTAACAACTACGCTAAAATTTAATAAAAATGAATTATCAATTCTGGCGCGTGCTATCAGTTTACTCAAAGAGATTTGAGAGAGATATTTGAGATTCCGTAAAAACAATGTAGATGGCTTTCAAATAATAAAACGATAGATGTATTAATTTGAAAATGTGTCGTCAAAAATACTGTCGCCGTAGCATAGTTGATAATGCACCTTCCCCGGATTGGAAAAGAGATCCAGTTTCGAATCCCGGTAGTGCAACAACAGTATTTTTCGATAAAATTGATTTTATATTTATATCTTTATAATTGATACGTTTAATTAGTATTCGATATATTTCTTAAAGGTTGTGTAAATATTTCACAATGATTATTATTAATATTATTATTATAATATTATTAATATTATTATTAATTTATTGATAGATAATGTTTTATGATTGACAGATAATGAATGACGTTATTGCCGAACAGCTGTGAGTTTATCCGCGTCGAGATTATGTGTATGCATAGAGTATTTTAGGCTTTTATTTTAAAATAAATAAATTACTGAATCATAACTATATTTTTTATTTTATTGGGGGATTTTGACAGTATATATAAACATAATATAACTAACATAATAAATATTTAACATGTGATACTATTTATAAAAATTCACAGAAATGTTTAGGTACACAAGTATGTTCAGATGCAGAAGATAAATAAAAATAAAAAAGACGGAGAGAGGGTGGGAGGTTGCAACTATTGTTGCGGTAAAGGGAGAGCAAGATGTGTTTATAGATGGAATGATTGGCTAAAATTGAGATTGTGGTGATTCACAAGAAGAACCCTTTGAGCGTAGTTTGAGCTAATATTGAAAAAGTCAATTTCAGTCAATTTGACCGGTGAATGTCCGGTGAATAAATGAATTTTGTATGTAAGATGTTCTACTTCTAGGAATGTGGAAGAGTGCGGACTGCCAATATAGCCTTGCAGTATTTTGAAGAGAAGTGTTTGGTCAGCACGTGTTCTTCGATATTCTAGGGTTTTCATATTGTGGAAGTTTGCTGCATTTAAATAGGAGTTGAATGACAGATTTGATGTATCATATTTTGTATTCGTTCTAATCTCGCAATATACATAATCTGCCATGGCTTTCAAATTTGAGATGCGTACTTTGAGAATGCGTATTACAGTATTTTCTTATTATTACAGTATTAATTATGTACTATCTCCTTTTCTGAACGCGAGAAAACCATCTCTCAGAACTGAATATCATTATTTTAATGTATAAATTAAGATGTATATATATTATTGAATGTTTTGTGTGTACTCGTACATCTATAGGTGCACTTCCATAAATGAAGGCGTATCTGACAGAATTGCCGGAGTGCCTTCGGACATAATTTTCTAAAATGATCTCGTATTAAATGATTATGATGATGATATACATACACATATTATTGCTTCATAAAATACATTAGACCTAGGGCTAAGCGGCATGTTCTAAAAATGTATAACTTCCATTGCCGCTTCTTATTATTTACTTCTTCGATACAGCTGCACGTCCTTGAAACGATTTTGTGTATTTGGGAAGTATGTTTGATAGAAAAGGATAAACTAAGACAGATATTGGAAAAAAGGGTGACGGAAACTTGTCAGCCGACTGGTAACATCTTGATACCAACAAGGCTAACAGAGGAGTTCTTGTAACACCTGGAACATGATCATATTAGTCGCCTGCTTTAGATAATGTACTATTGTGGATGAGGCGAGAATTGTATGTCGGGACAGAAAAATGTGGCGCAGTATCATCTCTGCCAACGGCGTCAGTTAGTTAATTATTATTAATAATAATATTAAATTTTTGAACCATAGAACAATGTGTTATATTGTTATAATAGGATAAAACATTGTAGCAAAGTAAGACATATGTTTCGGTGCTCTACTTGCTATATTAGTATTTAGTACAATGTACATATATATATATATATATATATGTGTAAAGAGTAAGACAAGATGCACTTAGATGGTATATAAATTCAATGTAAACTCCCTGTACATTCCATAGAGTATCGCATTAATTTTCTATTATCCTCCTAGCACGCGTTTCTATAAAAAAAATCATTATTTAATCATTAAACGCTAAAATAGTACATAATATAATTAATTTGACTATTTTCCAGTAGAAATAAAACCTTGAATTCTACAGGAAATTGTTATTATTGATTTAGAAAAAATTGTAAACGTCTAATTTAAACATAATTCAGAATGCCAGTTATGGAAATAAAAATCTCCATGTTTATTATATATGTATGTGTGTATGTATGTGACGTTCGTGGAACTCTGACGAAACTCTGGGCTTACCTGCTCGCAGAATTCTCGCTTCGGTAAAATATTATAAATATATACACATGTATATCGGAGCCCCACATATAAAGCCGCGCCGTTCAAGTTCAGTTCAGTTTAGCGCCTTAACGCGGCCGGGTGACAGTGACACAGCGCGCGCGATTCGAACAATACAAAAAAGACAGAAAAGTGTTCGAAGATTTCATTTTAAAAAAAAAAAAAAAGCACACGAATCGCGACCAGTATTCTCTTTTCAAACGCATTGGAAGTTTGACTTTTAAACGTGCGTGTTGCCATTATTTATTAAATAATCTTATAAATCTGTGTAAAAATAATAAAAAAAGTGATTATTAATTTGGATATACAGTATTTTACGTACGTAAATAGTGGTTTATGGTTTTAATTGTTTTAATCAACTGTTTTTTTATTTAAAATTTAATTTATGGCTGTTAATGAACAATAATTATTGCCGTACACTTATACAATTATCAGATTTAATTAAAATTAATTTCATCTGGATTCATTGTGGCGTTTGTTTCGTTTGAATATTTCATAAGATATTGTAAAATGTACAATTAAATTATCATTTAAGACTCGACAATGATGATTTTTTTTAACTTCTCTCGAGTTTGTTTATTTAAGCGCTGATTCGTATTGTTAATTCAATAAATTCGTGTTAGAATTCTCGCGAAACCTTCAATAATTATTGTAACCATTATCTTCAACATAGATTTTTCATTTCGGATTTCAGATTTCTAGTGTAAGGTTGTAAACTGTGATATAAAAAGTACAAAGGTGTGATAATATTATATAAGGGAGACTTTGACGTTTTAAGAACATAAATAATAATAATAATAAGTGGTAAAAGTAATGTATATTTTTAAATAATCAACCATTGAACAATTGTGATATTTTATAAACATATTTGAGACGTGTGTAAATTAAATTGGACAACATGAAGCTACAAAAACCAGAAGTGAAATCATTTGGATATCACCAATTAGTAAGTATCTAATTAATAATATACTTAATATATTTATAATACATTTCAGTGGATGAGTTAATTGTTAAATTGTGCATTTAAGTAACAAAATAAAATAAATTATTTAATAATAGTGTATAGTTTGGTGTACATTAATTAAAATGACTTTGAATAGTACAACGGTAGGCATTATTGATATATCTATCATTACAAGATATACATAAATTAAAGGCTTTAGTTGCATGAGCTTCCTCGCAGCCTTCTGCGCAAAACTTTATGCGCAGTTTCCTGCAAACGCCGGGTCGGTTAGTTTGACCAAACGCTTTTGAAGTCTCTAGTCGCTTGCAAGACCGCCATCTCGTTCTATAGATGTTTGAAAATCTGTTGCCGTCTCCATGATCAGATCTAAAATAGTGAGGAGTTTTTTTTTTATTATATACCCCTTTAATCGTATATTCTCCATAGCTGAACGTAATGTGAAAAAATGCAGACTGGTCCTCTTTCAGTTCTTTGCTGCTTTTTTCTTCAAATTTCCATTTACTTGCAAGGCGTTAGGACGCTCTATCCTGAACGGTCTCCAGACTTATATGGGCACCAGAATATAATCAATAATTTGACCGCAATATTGCTTTGAAGTCTTTTTCTTGTACAGGATTTATTCCCACTGCAGTTTTGACAAAATCATCTGAGTCTGTATTCTCCCACCTTCTTTTAAGCCAAGAGCTCTTAAGGATATTAATTAATCTATGTCAGAACAGTTCACGTGTATGAAAGTTTATTTGAACAGATAATGCAATACACATTGTGTTAAATAAGAATTAACAATAATGAAATAAATAATAGTAGCAAGGAATATTAGTCATCTATTCTTGGAAATGCTAGGTAAATCTGATACCAAGATGATGGAAGATGAAGCCACGCTTTAAGGAAAGAATGTGAAATAGTAGAAAAGGCTTAGATAGTTCAGACAAATTGTCGAAAGGAGATGGCGTAAATATAATACTTGAAATCAAAGACAACTTAGAGGAGAATAAATAAATTTGAAAAGAGCTTTCAAAAGATGGTACAATAGATGTATATATTTAGAACAAGCGAAATATGTGCGTTGCCATGGATTAATTTTTCTTCTCCGCCTATTCATACATGTGTACGTGCCGTAGAATTGTAGCGGAATATAACCACGAAAAAATATTTTTTCGTCATTACGTCGAGAAAAAGACGTAGATGATGATTAATCGAATAACACTTTAATTGAAATAAACTTTGTTCTATCTATACACAAAAATGAGTCACGCGCCTCAATACAAAATATGTTTCGATAAAATAATATAATTATGTTATATTAATCAATGAATTCTGCCAAATTCATAAATTATATAACAGAGCGTTTAACCTTTTACTTACAGTGTTTTCTAATTCGATCGAAGGTCAAACTATTGACTTGTGAACTTAAAATAATAATTCCGTTAAAAATTACGAATCTCAAACTAACATAACGCGAAGCAGGGTCAATGCATATATATATGTATATTACATAAAAATCCCTTCCGGTACTATGGTCGCAATATAAATATGATATAATAACACATTTTTGGAAACAGATTTCGATCAAATGATTTTGTTTCAAAATGGCGCGTGTTCGAAAACAATTAACTAATGATCTCATATAAATTATTAGTATTTAAAAAATTTTAAGATAATTTCGGTGCATTCAAATAAAGAATGTATAAGGAAAAACATTATATTAATCTCACAGAAACGAAAAGTTCAGGAACACATTTTCTGTCTAGCTGATGAATTTGTTATTGTAATAATATTAGCTGATATGTGCTAAATATTACCGTTTATTTCATCTCAATCAAACTGAATTAAATTTTTCGGTTTAAAATTGATTAAAACTGATGGAAATTCTCTGAACTTTGTCGCAGAACTCAGGAAATCGAATTACTATTTTGTAATATTAATCTTTGGGTCGCATCTTACACCAGAGCAATACGTATCCGATAATAAGCGACTTAATCTCTCAAAATAAGATTTTCATATGGTGGCATCCTTTTTTCACTTATTGACTTCTTTAGCAATGTTTGACCTAGGTTTTTCTCATTTTTATGAAATATAATCATAAATGTACGTGTTTTTATAGTGCTGCACAAAAAATATATTTATTTTTCTTCTGTCATTTTGACAGCCGAAAAACGCGGGAACAAAAAATAAGAAAAAGCTACGAATATTGCAAAGTACAAAGTGATATGGGTGCCTGTCGCTACCAATATCTTTAAGTACCTATATATCAATGTCACGACTTAAATTAAACGTTTTTTAGTTGAAAAATACCGAATAAATCAATAATAATAGGCAAAAATATTGTATCATAAGAAATAAATAATAATATTGAAAATACACGTATCTTGAAGAATATAATTCTTTAACTTTGTAAATATACTATACTCGTTAGTGGGAATATTTATTATATAAGTAAATTATTACAACATTACAAAACTCGAATTCTTGCAAATTTATATGACCTACACAATACTTGCACCTCGTCTTACACTCGATAATGAAGTTATTTAAAGTACCTGAATCAAAACATGAAACTTTAATAATACATTGGCAGTATAGTAACTACATTAGTACATAGTACGTTATATAATAATGCCAATATTGTATACTATAGATTAGTTAAGCTACAGCAATTTAATGATTCAGCAAAAACCTACACTACCAAACGTGCTTAAAATCATTTTGAGATCCAGATGATAAAAAATGTAATATTTTTGTTTAGCATTTATTTGAACATCAGAATGACGTCAACCAAAGCACCTAGCGGTGGAAATTTTAACAATATTTTTCGCGTGTATCGTTTGTTTTATTTTACGAAAATGATCCGCAAAAAGGAAAGCCAATCGGATTCGAGTATCCTAAACACGTAATATACGACATGTTCATAAAATGAACGATTTTAATTGTATATTTTTATGTAAAATAAATCATATTTCATGCATACAGGGTACATGTACTGTTCTATTTTATACTTATCTACATACTTGTAATCCATATATATAATAATAAATAAAATAGAACGCACATCTAACTATAAGAATATAAAAATGAGAAATGAAAAGCGTATTATCATATTTCCACATGTTCAGCAAAGGCTGGACAAGCTCATTCGCAACTTAAACGAAAGGGTTATAATATTTATACTTGAATTAACGTTTCAAGTACAAGTATATATTTCTCAGCGAAAATATTGCAAAGAAGCCGTAGAAAATACGATCGATCACAATACGTAACTTACTGTCAATATTCATCAATTTAATTTTATGCTCATGTTAGCAGGATACTTCTACTGTACATATTGATAATGTTTTAGTAATACGCGTGGGTAATGATTTTTTAAATTGTATAATTAATTTTTTTACTGTGGGGAATTTCAAACGTTATCAGTTAATATTAACACTGGCAAAAATATCGATGTTGAACTTTTTGGACCCCTATCTAACGTGAGCCCCAATGCTACACCACTGGTCTTGACATTGGATTCGGACTGCCAATTATAGCATTAATATAAGTCGAAAATAGTAAATTGATCAGTTATTTAATCCAAAAGTATAAAACAATTCGAAAACATGATAAAGGCAGCATTTTATCATATTTGTATAATGTAAAATCGACGGGAACGATACCTCAGGATACGCAGTAACTTTTGTACCGTCTTGTCTAGATCGGACTCCATGTCGTGTATGCAGTCAATATTACACAAAACCACGAAAAAAAACAATTTATACTTATTATTTAATTTATATCTAGATATTACATTCACGTCGATGATTTCATATTAATAAATCACGTTTCACATTCACATTGCTTCGCGAAAACAAATGTATTACATATTTTTATGTGCCCAAACATCAATTTTGTTTCTCAAATATCCATAACCGCATAAAAAATGATTTCTTGTATTCAAATTAGTCGTGGTAATAAATCGCCGTGTATTTTCAAAATGATAAGAAAATGTATTTGTATGTATGTATATAGTTCCGCGTTCGGTAAAGCGCGTGTTCACAAAAGAACCGTCGAATTTTAAAAACTAAAGGATTACTCATTCATTTCTGGTTCAGCTGATTATTTATTCAACACTTGGCGTTATCAATCACACGTTGGATGCAAATATTACAGATGAATACCGGTTGTTTGCTTGCGAAAATTATATACCTATTTTTAAATAGCTGGATTTTGTATTTGAATAGATGGAAACTAAATTAAACATGTGTATTTTGGAAGACGGGTGTCAAAAATTGATATTTTATTAGAAAAATATCTCTGTAATTGAATTTGATAAACTGTGACGTTGAAAATAGTTTAGTATTTAATTCCGTGGCACTCTTATAATTTTATCAAATTTCTTTTGGAGATAAATTTATCATCTTATTCTTTATAATTCATATTTATCATATATTTTGATTCTTTTTTATTTTGAATAAATAATTATGAAACATCACTGACGAGTGTTCTAAAATATAACAAAATTCTTAATTTAATGTCTGTAAAGTTATAAGTATTTTTAAATATTTTGACATTTTGTAAACTCTATATACGTGTACATGTACATATATATATATACAATATAACTTCTATGCATAGGCGATTATTTTCATTTGAAATATCGAAGCATAAAATTGATTTTGAATTCACCTGTGATATTTAATAACATTTTTTGCTGTTTGATAAGCTGGTCTGGTATTGAGTGGTGAAGAGTTGACTGGATTTTAATTTTAATTTAATTTTAAGACTTTCAAGTCTGCGACAATTTTCAGAATGACGGGAAGGGAATTACTGAAGAGAATGTGATTTTTTATTTTGATAAATACAATTTTTTATAATACTGTTTTCTGAGTTAGTTCATCAATAAGTACCTACTGTTATGAGGTGTTTATTATTTTTTCTATTAACTCACTTTGCTACAGCAAATAATTGGATGTTCGTTAATTGCGAAGCAGTATTTGTTTTGTGAATATCGTTATATTTAAATGTATTAAATTCTAACCCCAAAATAGACCATTTGCATATTTGCCACGTAATCCACGGCTGGAGAACATAAAAAAGTTTTTAAGACTTTTATGATCAATTTTACCACACCCTTCATATTCTCCGGAACTTGCCCCGACAGATTTCAACACGAAATAGGAAAACCTTCCGAAATGATGCAAAAGTTCACGACTTTGTCATTATTTCTTAATTAATTCTTCGATGAAGGAAATTAATAAATTATCACTTAAATGGAAACAATTACATATAGTAATGGAGAACACATAATTGATTACATTAATTGTATTTGTTTAACAACATATTCCATTTCAATAGTAGAACGGCACTTACTTATGAATCAGCCCATATTATGTCTTTAATTTTTTTTTCCGAAATATATTCTAGTTTAAAGTATGAACAAACACAACGTCAACAATTTACGATGGTTTCAATATTCTGCCGTAATAGAAAATTATAATTCAATTTATTAGCACGCTAATGAATGTGCGACCTCAAGTGCTTGAATGTTATAATCTTACCTTAAACCAATTTAATCTAAGGATCATCGCTTGTATTAGTAGAAATATCTAAAACGATGATAAAATTATTATAATTAAATATTATGTTAATGTTGATTGTTTTTCTTTATTTTTTTTATTACAACTTTATTTCATACAAATTACATAACAATTTTTATTTTTTGCCCAACTGCTGTGCAGTTTTACTTCAATTAAACTAATTAACTTACTAAATTAAAGTAAACTAAAATTTCATCAGCAACAATTGTATTTTTAAATGTAGTACAGCAGAGAAATCAAATAATTAGATAAGAATGTGTTTGACTTTATATTTGAGTGTGTTCACAGATCTGTACTCTCGCGGTTCGTCCCGAAGATCTGTAGAATAGCTATCGTGAGGGTCACCATTCATATTTACATTGTTTATCATCCCTTCTAAAATTGTATTATATTACGTGCACAGTTTTCTCGCCATCTTTATATCCCCATCACCAGATACAATAACAATTATTTCCGTTACAGTTCAGATATGCGACCAGCCTGGAGCTGTTCGCGACCTGGTTCGGGATACTTATGGGCCTGGCCACGGCCTGGGCACTGCCACTGGCCATCATGATCTACGGAGAGTTCACCAACCTCATGGTGGAGAGGATCCACCCCGAGGCGGGGCTTTCTTCCACTACCATCATAAAGCTCTTCGGAGGAGGGAGATATATGTGAGTTTATAGATTTGTAATATTTTTTCTTATTTTAAACGTGATTCAGGTGGGTTTTAAAATTGAAAATACTGAACTATGTAATAGGTTATATGTTCACACACAAGTCCGGGGCTCTAATGTCAATACAGTCTACCTAAAATTTGAATTATCTATCTATTTAAAAAAAGTATCTATAATAATTTATTTTTGAGACACCTAAAATGGACAGAGTCCTCTTCGAAGGTGAATACGGCCCAACTCGATTTTACAAAAATAGATTCCCTCTCATCTATTAAAAATATTATCATTATACGATTTTAGAAAATGCTTTTTTAAAACTGTGTTTAGATACTAACATTATCTAAATGTTTTACTTGAACTATTGTCGTTATAAATAATTGCATTCAACTTACGAGACAGTCATTAAATATTATAGATATATAAAGCAACACGAAAAACATAATATTAACAAACATGTACAATAAGTTAATTACAAAATAATGGAGGACACGATGTGCAACATTTGCAATAGTTACAAGTAATTACAAACAATTGAACACTTTCAGTATTAATAGATTATCCCAACAGCTGGGTATGTCACACTCAGTTACAAAAGGTTTGATAACTCTTAGGTAATTAGTAATTATCATATCACAGCGATGTTGTAAAACGCATTTCAGGCAGCACGCGAGTAAAAAATACATTTCAATCGATTGATGTACTAATATACATATAAAAACTGTAAAAGATAACATTTTCAATCATGGTAAATAGGTGACAGATGATAATTTACATAATATTGTAATTACCGTATCACTTGTTTTTTAACTAACATTTTTTATTAAAATAAAGTAGTAATTTATTTACCACCTGAGCAGTTCTGATTGCGTGTTCTAAAATAACCACATGTAAAAATATAACGGTCAAGATTTTAATGTGTAAACATCTTAATTCGCACCCTATGTTCGCACCTTTCCCAAAAAAATTCGTAAAAAAACATAATTCGGTACCCATAAACGTCAAACATTCAAACGTCACACTTTTTGACACTAAAAATTCACATATTCGAAAAGTCGCGCCACTCGCGCGAACGAAAATTAAAATATGTTTTTTAATATCCCGGTAGTTATTTTGTAAATAACGTATTTGTGAATTCAGTACATACGCGGTATCTACATAAAAAAATATATTTAAAAACCAGTTCATACCTACACACAAAGTGTACTTGCTGAGCGAGGCTAATAAAATGCTATGCAACCATTTTCTAACAAATGTCATAAATTAATGTTATACAATTTCACTCCTACCTTCCCTGCCAGGAACCTTTAGATATAATTAGGTTTACCTTATGAAGCTCTAAATCGGGACATTAATATCAAAACCGGGACAATTATCACTTTGCATTTAGTTTTCACAGTACCGAATTTTAGTTCAATGAATTTTGAGATCGATTTGGACATACAGTCAGATGTTTTAAAGATTATATCATGCATCACTGTGTGAAAGGCAAATGTGGCCTCTTTGGCTACATTTGTAAATCTAACATAACTAAATCGTCTTGAATGGAATCATCATTTTTTTAAATGTTTTAACAGATATAGAGCTTGCGATAGCTGTTACACAATCTTTAATGTCCGCTCGCTACCCTGTGCAATAGAAAATTCTGAGAAACATTGCTAGCACTTCACTTTGCTGTCCTCACCACAGTGTTTTTTTATAAATGGGTAGTCTTTTAGCAGTTTATTCGTAAATTTGCAATTTGTTGGGACATGTGGTAAGTCTAGATACGTATGATATATATATATATATATATATATATATCACACGTATATATATATATATATATATATATATATATATATATACAGGCAATGTTTACACATAATCACAGAGTACTAATTGTACTCACTCGATTTTTTTCATGTGCATATCAACTGAAAATGAGTCATGCGTGTTTTGTTGTGTATAATAGGATAGGTTCAGATATTTTTTTATTAATTTATTTATAACACATGTAGGAATAAACCTTACATTTACCTAGAAGCCCAATTGTAAGCAAAATCATAAATCTATGATCTCCTTTGAGGATTGCTACTAACCTATCTACATTATCAGCATCCCTTGGGTCTAAAGAATTAGAGAGTGCCTCTCAAGCAGATTGTGGAGAAACTGTCCTGAATGTTTAGCTTTTCCAGAATGGTATTAGTTCGCCTTCTAAGATGTAACTGGCATAATATTCTAAGCGTATTGTTGATAAATTAACATACCTATTAATACTCTTAAATGTGTCGAAGAATAACGAAACATCATTTAGGAAAAGTGAAATTTTTGTTATTGCATTAATGAATTATGACATTTCAGTGTCAATAATCAAACCTATAAATGAAAACTTTTTTTTCAATAATAACACAGGAATCAGAATAATTAACTATACAATATACATATGTCGTCTATATAAATTCAATACAGTGTATGAGCCAATCATTTCAAAATACATTTTTTAGCACTTTCAGTTAAACATTGATTGGCGCATTAAAATTTTGAAATTGACCTGTAGACTACTTGCACTTGGCTAAAGTCAATATTGCGAATAAACTATCCCCACTAAAGAAGCAAGTCCTTTTTGGTTTCTCATAAACATTTTGACAAATGGTTCTTCTGCAGTATTGAACTTATACCGACGATATGTATATACATCTACCTTAGACATATTAATTTCACACGGTCATGTTCTCTGTACAATCCATATATATTTATTCCAATAAATAATGTCTTTTTTTCTTTAATTTCAGAGTGAACGCAACGGCAGAACAGAATGCAGACCTCTTAGCTGAAGATGCTTCAGCATTTGGTCTTGGCAGTGTGGCCATTGCCTGCTGCCAATTCATAGCCGGCGTTCTCAGCGTCCACTCCCTGAACTGGAGTGCTAATCGACAGGTGAGACTTTTATTAAAATCAGCAATGTCTGTAAATATGTAAAACTAAAAAGTAAAGACATGTATTTATGGTGTATTTAGTATTTTCAAGTTGTCTGTTAAAGATCATGAATTTAGAAATATATAATGCATAATTAGTAAACACAGTTCACTATAAGTTCTTTCATTTCCCACTTTTAATTTCAAATTTTATGCTAAAAGATTAATATTAGAAATTTGAGAATGCTGTTAATCGTTAACATTGTTTGCACACTCGCTGAATGAATGTCCACGAGCCGTGTCAATAACTAATCTGTTGTGTTTTGTCCTTCACCATGAAAATCCACCATTCAATGTGTGTAATACTGTTTGATTATGCTATACTGTGACCGGATTTGAATAGCTAGTCAAGAATAAATGCCGTAAATTTGTGATGTAAAACAATATATATTGTTGCGAATTTAATAAAAGTTGTTACGTATCGTAAGATTGCATTGGTGTCAAAAATGATAAATAAATTTTCATTGTTATGAAGTTAATACTGTAGATTCTCTCAACTATCCAGCTATCCATAAATATGGTGTTATACGGGTTGGCGACTAACTGGGGTTATAAAATTCTAAATTTTTAATACCATTTCAAAATTTTATTTTAAATTTAAAAATTCATTTTTCATTTGACTAGCCACATTAGATAGTAAATCTTTGGTACGGAGAATATTGGAACAAATGAAATCAATAAGGTACTTTTAAGAACATTACCATAAGCTTGTAATTACCTGTGAAAAAGTATAAATGTGCGCCGTCTGGTAACAGTTGGGTATTTGAACAGTAAAAAAAGTCACACTGTTGTCAGAACATTGATTTTGCACATTAGCAACCTCTGTATTGGAGTGAAATAATTTCCACAGAGAGATGAAACTAAATTATTTTATTGAAGCAAACATTTTAAACTTGCTCTTTTTTTTGTTCAAGATTGCCAGGATCAGACTTTTATTCCTGAAGTCAGTTCTTCGTCAAGATATGTCATGGTATGACACGCAACCAAACCTCAACTTCGCCAGTAAAATTACTGAGTAAGTTTTTTATTTGTTTGAGAATCTTACAAGGAAATACAATATGTCAGATTATTCTCGTCTGTTTTTTAACAAACATGTTATACTATAAGGTATTTTTTCTTTTTCCAGCGATCTCAACAAGTTAAACGAAGGCATGGGAGAGAAGATTGGTATGTTCTGCTATCTCATATTCTCTTTCTTCTTCTCTGTGGCTGTTGCATTCATCTACGGATGGAAGCTAACTCTAGTCGTCATGACATCAACCCCTGTCATCATCATCAGTGCTGCTCTAGTCGCTAAGGTATTTTAAATACAAATTTTATTACAGAGCTCTGAGTTCTGATAAAATCGTGGTACATTTATAATGTAATCTGACATACTTAATTGTTACCAAAGGTCTCCACTGAAAATATCAAGACAAAAAATTCTATTCAAGAAGTGTCAAATATAAATACAGATTAAAAATCATCATAGATTACTTTCTTTGATACATATAATGATTATAACCAAAAAACAAACAACCTTTCTATTTATTTATGTAATACAATCATTAATGCCACATTACTGTATTGTTATTTTCTCTTGTGTTTGTATCACTATATTCTTCTACTCCATGCTGATATTAATATGTTTTCCAGGCTCAGTCATCATTGACGGTGAACGAACTGAACAGTTACAGTCATGCGGGAAGCGCAGCTGAAGAAGTATTGAGTGCCATAAGAACGGTCATTGCGTTTGGTGGAGAACAAAAAGAAATCCAAAGGTTTATATCTTCTCTATTTATATCAGAAACTAGAATGATTGATATGACTGCAATAAATAAAAGCAAAAAAGAGCATGTAGTATCCAATATTCAAGTAATTTACTATGTAATATGTATAATATGTAACACTCTTATTATTATTTCTTACGTAAAGGGTTTATGGTTCAAAATTTTGTAATAAAAGAATAATCAGATGTAAAATACAAGTGTAATTAAATAAGTCAAGGGTGACCACAAATGTACTTTTTTTTTTTAAAGGAAATCAATGTCAAGTGCATTTAAAACAAGTCTTAAAAAAAATTCTAAATATGTACATATTTAAAATCCTTAGTGTCCTAGCACTCTCAGGAGTTTGGTACATAAAAATATTGTTACAGTATGCGTATAGTATATATATGTTTATGTATAGGACTTAGTTCATTGCCAACCGTGTTTTAATTTAAAATGTCCTTCCAAACTAGTTTCTATTTTTAGAATATCTAGTTATAAATGTCTAAAATATTAGAATACGTTGTTTAAAAAATAAAATGTCATTTTTCTATCACATTTCAAAAGTTTTACTATGTATTATATGAATAGAATCTTCATACACACCAATTAGGTAAATAATATGAGATCTCAAAATATTCTGAAGAATAAAAACATGAAGAACGCAGAATGGAAGATGTGAAAATGTAATGCTAACCATCAATAAATTAAAGCTTATTTTTTTATATGGCGAAATTTTTTATCACCAGGTTTTCCGAAAGGCTGGAGCCAGCGAACAAGGCGGCAGTCCAGCGCGGTCTGGCCACTGGACTTGGTGGTGGCATAATGTGGCTGATTATGTACTGTTCCTTCGCATTGGCCTTCTGGTACGGAGTCAAGCTCATCCAAGCCGAGGAGCATCTGCCGTTGGAAGAGAGAGACTATACTTCAGGAATACTTGTCATTGTAAGTTAACTTGCCGTAGTATTATAATGTTCCTTCGATACTATACAAAACAACATAGTATAATAGTGTTTTAGATTTCAATCGTCCACGCACATATACATACGTCCATATTCTGTTTTACTCATTCTCCATCTTCAACTTTCTCCTATGCTTCTTTAACAGTCAAAATACCTTTAATCTCTTGTAAATTATGTTAAACAAATTACAACATTTTCAGAAATTAAAATGTTTTCATTACATAGAATATACATAATATTAAGTGTTAGATTTGAAAAACATACATACACATTTTTAGTGGTTACTTATATTATTTGACATTCTAGGTACTCTGGGGTATTGTTGGAGGAGCCCAAAACCTTGGCCTGTGTTCTCCGCATACGGAAGCATTCGCAGCAGCCAGGGGAGCGGCACAGTCGGTGTTTGAGATCATAGCGCGTCAGCCCGCAATAGATTCTATGGCGGAAGAAGGTGAAAAACCAGAAAAGGTGTCTGGAGACATCAAATTAACAGATATACATTTCAAATATCCATCAAGACCAGATGTTAAGGTAAGCATTGATTCAATAAATTTTTGTAAATGTGGTTTTGAAATGTAATATCTTAATATTAATATTCCATTCAGTCAACTTGATATGTCATAATAATTTTTGTGGTGATCAACTGATATTGAGACTATTTCGAGTCTTTCAAAGAAATAAATAAACTTCTATAATGGCCTATTTTTTTTTATTATTAGGTTCTATCAGGTTTATCATTAGAAATCAAAGCTGGCGAGACAGTTGCCCTGGTGGGAGGATCAGGATGTGGTAAATCAACCGTCCTGCAACTACTGCAGAGAATGTACGATCCGCTGTCAGGAAAAGTGGAGTTAGATGGAAAACGTCTTCCAGAACTGAATGTTTCGTGGCTCAGGTCTCATATGGGTTAGTACCTTTTGTTTTTATGTTTAACCGGATCCATTTTCTCAAAATTACTGAAAAGTTAGATTATCATTTATATTGAAATAAGATAATTATATATTGTTTCATGTATTTATTATTTTTTTTGTTCCTTTAAGGTGTGGTTGGACAGGAGCCTGTGCTCTTCAGCGGCTCCATCAGGGACAATATAGAGCAGGGAAAACCTGGCTGCACCGACAAGGAGATAGTCAATGCTGCCATTGCTGCCAACTGCCATGACTTTATTACTAAACTGCCATTTGTAAGTACATATTTCTAACCAGTTTATTAAATATCTTTTTTTGATAAAGGTTATTTCCAACACAAATTTTTTGTTAATTTAATCATGTCATAACTGAGCCAGAACACGTGTAAAAAGATACTTTTATGGGATGTATTATCAAGTGCTTTAGATTAAATCAAGAAATATTCATTTACAATGTCTCATTATGTGATGTAATACATGCGTTCATATTTTGTTATCACAATTGACAAGTGCTAATTCAAATATTATAAAGTCATCCTCAATACACAGAAATGATCATTATTACATACGTGATGCATTTGATTTTGTTGAATAATTTAAATCTGAAATAAAATGTGATGTGATCAATGATATATATAAATAAAGCGATGCCAATTTTAGGAATTGCAAGTTCATTCTTTTGTTTTTACTTCAGAATGATGTAATTTGTAATGCATTGATTTTGTGTCGTTAATATAATATGCTCTGAATCATTATTAAAAGGGAAGCCTTAAAATCATACTTATGTTGTGCATTTTGCATCGCACAAGATGGCGAAATCACCGCAGTGATGCCAAATGAATTGATATGTGATATAAATCATCAGCGAGCCGCCAGGAATACGTGAGAGAGATTTCGGTAAACAAAGATAGTCATTTTCTTATAAAATGCACTTCGCTAACGCCTGTTTTAATGCCTTGCTAATATGGCAGGGAAAAAATTAATAAATCAGTCTATTGTGTGTAACTAAGTAAAACAAAGTATTCTGCGGGCGGGAACGCATTCTCGTTTCTGTCATCGTAGTATAACTAGATTGCATACATTTCTTGTTTTCTGTACGGAATACATTTTATACCTTATTTGAATAGGTTGATAATGCCAATATTAAAATGTCATGCTTATTTCAGGGCTACAATACAATGATCGGTGAACGTGGAGCTCAGCTTTCTGGTGGACAGAAGCAGAGGATCGCCATTGCGCGTTCTCTGGTCCGAGACCCCCAAGTGCTCTTGTTGGACGAAGCTACTTCTGCACTGGATGCACAGGGAGAGAGGAAGGTTCAAGATGCACTGGACAGAGCGAGCCACGGTCGCACCACCGTCATGGTTACCCACAGGTATTGTAATTATTAATATTAGAAAAAATGATTTTATATTAAATATGAGCGCCGCTTTAAATCAAATAATACATTTAAAAAATTCATACTCTACCACCTGTTGCCTTGTAATATAATCTAAAAAGTATATATTTTGTGAGTCAACTTCTAATGGCAGGTGAATTAAATTAGTGTTATTATAATATGATAATACAATATCAATACAATTTTTTTTATTGATTGTTGATGCATTATATTGCTCCAATTCTGAGCAATGTTAAAACATTAGAAAATTTTCAATAATTCATAATTTGCCATTCCGCTTTTATCTTTCCACTAAACAATTTTCTAAAACATACATTATAGTAAACATAATGGTTTAAAATTTTTAATTCCAGATTAGCGACAGTGACCAATGCCTCCCGGATTGTCTACATCGACCAAGGAAGAGTGGTGGAACAGGGATCTCACGATGAACTGCTCGCTCTTCAGGGTTATTACTGGAGACTAGTGCAAGCTGATTTGGAGCACCAGCAGTCTGGAGGTCCCCCTGCCCCGGTAGTCGATGAAGATGATATTCCGGTGGACACGGTGCACAGTCATCTGCAGAGGGTGCAGAGTATCAGAGGTAAGTTCTAATACAAAGCACATATGTTTTCTGTACCTTCTGGCAGACATGTCACAAATGTATTGTCCCAATTGAATTCAAACAATTGACAATAATTTCTTGACTGAATTATTGTTAACCTGTCAATATTCTTCAACAGAATCATCTCCGGAACAGATTGGCAAGTTAAGCAGGGACAGTCTCAGAAGAGCGCATAAGAGGGCCAGCATCAGTTCTGTACACAGTTTCAGCAGGACACAAAGGGCGCTATCCGTGGATAATGAAGATTTGCCAGAAGATGAAGATGAGACAGAGACAGAGGTAAAAAATATGAATATTCATGAATTTATTATTTATTATTTAATACTTAACCTTGTCAATATCTAGGTTAGTGACCCGGTTGTATATAAATTTGCACTATCTCATGTGGAGTTGAAGAAAGACATTTCCTATTAATGTCAATGTTACAACTGGCTGATTAAACTATATATGTACATACTTAATTTATCTCAATACTAATTTGCTGTCTTGCATAATTTTTAGGAATTGGAGAAGTCAGTGAGCAACTGGGCTCTTCTGACGCTCAACAAACCTGAGTGGGTCTTCATACTATTCGGATGTCTCGCTTCTATCATCGTTGGTGGAGTTCTTCCGGCATTTGCTCTTCTGTTCTCCGAAGTTTACGGGGTAAACCTTGTTTCTTCATTCTTAAAATAATATTGTATCATAGTTTATTTTAAAATACTTTTATAAACTTTGAATCATCTGCAAGCGTTATTAATGAGTGAGTCTAATTTTATATAATCTATAATTTTAGTTGCTGTCGATGACTGACCGTGATGAGATTGCTTCCGGAACTGCTTTCTATTGTGGATTGTTTGTTGTTGTTGGCGTACTGTGTGGCTGCGGAACATTCCTTCAGAGTTACTTATTCAGTGAGGCTGGTGTCAGGCTGACTCAAAGGTTAAGAGTGAGGACTTTCGCCAACTTCTTGTACCAGGTTAGTTATTCATTAATCTATTGGTAATTTTTTATAATAATCAAATTTAAAACTGTGTTCTTTTTAATATAAGCCACCTTTCTCTAAAAAATTTTCCAGTGTACGTTCTGTAGCAAACTTGAGTCATTGATATTTGAAATATTATGGCCTGTCAATATTTTCCAAAATTCATCAAATCCGTGAATTGTAGAAAGATCTCTGTTCAGTTTTGAAACTTTAAGACATATCTGAATGATCTATATTCATTTCAGGAAATGGGTTGGTACGATGATCCTAAGAATTCAGTCGGTGCTCTTTGTGCAAGGCTCAGCGGAGACGCAGCTGCCGTTCAGGGTGTAAGTTATATTTCATTATAAAATATATTTATTAGATTCCTATTTGTTATATATGATAATACATGATAATCATTATTACAAAATAAAATCATTGATTCAATAAATATTTACATAGTTTATTATGTTAATTATTTTAGGCTACCGGCATGAGGATTGGAACGATTCTTCAAGGCATATCAACTCTGGTAATCGGTGTCCTTATGGCTATGGTATACTCATGGAAGATGACTCTAGTATCACTCGTCACTGTGCCTATTGTAAGTGTCCAATAATAATTGAATACAATATATTTAAAATGATACTGTTCATTTTTAACATTTGATTTCAAATACAAGTTTCTAATGCATCAAACATATCCGTAAAAATGTGATTTTAGAATCTTATAGAACTAAATAAAACTATTTCTTATAGGTATTGGGCGGAATTTGGCTTGAGGGAAGAATCATCAGAAATTCGCAGATCAAAGAAAGAAAGGCTATGGAGGGAGCTTCCAAGATTGCGACTGAAGCCATCATGAACATCAGAACTGTTCACAGCATGGGTAAATTTATTTCATTTTATTCATGTTATCTTCAAGTTAATTTAAATACATTGTAGCGTCAATATTCTAAATATACTGTCGTACCTACATCAAACATAATATCTATCTTAATTTTTTAATTCATATGTGAAATTAAATATTACTACTCTAGCCCAATTATTCCTATCTATGGCTTGTTTCTTCTAAGAGGCATAAACAAACCGCTATTGTACATTTGCTTCAACAATTTAATAAATATTTTAACAATTTGTTTCTTTATCTAGGTGCCGAAAAGCAATTCCTTGAACGCTATGAAAAGGAACTGCAAATTGCCTCACAGGCTGGGGGTGTCAAGTCCCGCATGCGTGGTGCTGTCTATTCTCTGGGACTGGTGGCACCATCTCTTGGCTACGGTATCTCTCTGTATTACGGAGGCTTGCTGGTTGCTTATGAAGGACTCCCGTACAAGAATGCTATATTGTAAGTGGATCAGTACATATTAAAATTAATTTAAACTTATATATAAACTGCATGTTTACTCTATGTTAATCAATGCAATCTTATTGGACGGTTGATATTCCTTTGATATTTTTGACTAATAACATGTACTACAACTGTTCAAATTTAGAAGTAAATAAACATTTACTATAGCATTTTTTGAATATTTATAGATCATTTTTATATAAGTTTTTATAATGTGTCTATTTCCTTCGCCAGGGTTTCTGAGGCTCTCATCTTTGGGTCCTGGATGATGGGCCAAGTGTTGGCTTTCGCCCCCAACTTTAATGCAGCCAAGGTTTCTGGAGCTAGGATTCTGCGACTCATGAACAGGAAACCACTTATCCAGAACGATGAGAGCATCCCTGATGACAGCTCATGGGTGAGTGTTATATAAGAATCTTATTCAATATCAACTAAAGCACTCAATTAAATACTCCCACTAAAGTCATATAATCTATGCAAACGTCTCTACTACTACCATCTTCCCTCAATTCAAATAGTTTGAAATAAATTTCTAATAGTGCCATACATGCACAACTAAACTTCATTAATTAATTTTTTTAACAGAAATACTATTTCGTGTATATTATATTGAGGGATTATACATTATTTTGACTAATTCAATCATTTAAATTTATATTCATTAAATACTTCAAATAACAATTAATATTTTCATTTCTTTTCAGCGTGCTGACGGATCTATTAAATATTCTGGAGTGGAATTTAACTATCCTACTAGACGTGAAGTCCGCGTACTCAGGGGCTTGGAGCTGGATGTCAAGGCAGGACACACGGTGGCCCTCGTTGGTCACTCTGGTTGCGGAAAGTCTACAGCCATTCAGCTACTGCAGAGGCTGTACCAACCTAGCAGAGGCCAAATTGTAAGTAAAACTTTTCATATATGCTAAAAATCTCTGTAGAAAAAATATCTTACAAGTGATCAAAGAAATCATCACTACCAGAAGGCAGTGATTAATTGAAATTCTATGATTCGCTACATAGTAATCAAGGATTATTCTCTGATGTATTAATAAAAATGTTTTATTGCAGTCCCTAGACACAAAAGACATCTCAACATCGCTTCAGATCCCACGCCTGCGAGCGCAG
Source organism: Eubasilissa regina (assembly GCA_022840565.1). NCBI lineage: Eukaryota > Metazoa > Arthropoda > Insecta > Trichoptera > Phryganeidae > Eubasilissa > Eubasilissa regina. Next base: position 19,514,145 of record JAINEB010000029.1, on the reverse strand, counting down.
TTAGGTCTGGTTAGCCAGGAGCCTACCCTATTCGACAGGACTATTGGAGAAAACATTGCTTACGGAGATAATACAAGAAAAGTGCCGACACAAGAGGTCATAGATGCGGCTATAAAGACCAACATTCATGGTTTCATCAGCGGATTGCCTTTGGTAAGAATCAGTTGGTTTCATAATATGTATATATTTTACTTAACTATATTCCACTTTTGGTATTTGAAGAGATACAAGTAATTACAGACTTGATTTCTATTAGTTTTCTGATAGATTGTGTTTACACAAGGGGGTGGTGAAACGGGATGTAGGATAGGTGGCAGGAATTTGGTATAAAGACATAACAGTAAGGACTTACTTAGATTTTTTAGCTGTAGTCACAGCTCTCCTGAACTTCAGGAAACTTCTTAGCTGACTCAGCCCAATAATGATTGTAAATCTTCGGCACGAACTGCGAGAAACCAAATACACAATAGCAACAGTAAATGTACAAATAACAGATTAGTGGCACATAGCAGGACCTTTACACTTCTTGACAGTTCACAAGTCATAGATAACACACACGGAAAAGTTGTGCTCTGAAGGTATATGGTAAAGGGAAGTGGGAGGGCAGATAGTTATAGTAAATCTAAAGGAGCCTCCACACACGCTCATAAATACTGAACATATTGCATAGTTTTGAGAGCAAATGCTGACTTTTCGAAGAATATCTATTTGTGATATTATATAAATACTTACTGCCATCCCACAAGGATTCAATATTGGAATTACATTAATTCAATGGAAATTCAAGACATTTATGCTACTTTGAGAAATTACTAGAAGTTATAAGTGTATTACATTTTGTTTAGAGAATCTTTTTAATGCATTTTTAAAATATATTTGTGTCTGCAGGGTTACGATACACCATTAGGAGCAAAGGGGGCGCAGTTATCTGGCGGACAGAAGCAGAGGATAGCCATAGCCAGAGCTCTCGTCCGAAACCCAAGAGTTTTGTTATTAGATGAGGCCACTTCTGCATTAGATACACAAAGCGAAAAGGTAAAAATACAACATATTCATGAAAACTTAAGTATCAATAACTCATATTAGAATTACAATGTAACCAATGTGACATTTATATCTAACAATGTGATTTTACTTCAGTTGGTGCAGCAAGCTTTAGATGTAGCAAAGGAAGGAAGAACCTGTATAACGATAGCTCATCGCCTCTCTACCATTCAGAATGCTGATCTCATCTGCGTCATCGACAAAGGTAGGCTTTTTAGATATTCGGCAATCTGTTACAAAAAGATAATTGCAAAGATAAAAAATACAATGTCACGTTTTGTGTACCAGAAGTTACGATGAAAAAATAATTCAGTCATCTGAGGTTGATGAAAATACAGTTTAAAGTTATAGGCCGGAGTTTATTACGCCATCTTTGTCATAATTTATACATATTAAAAAGTAAAACTGGAAAAAGTAAATATCTCCCTAAACGAAAAAGTAAATATCTCCCTAACATATAAAGATCAAAGATGAGATCAATAATGTTCCCATAATTTAATTAGTAAGGCATTCTACCGATAATAAGTAGTTCTAATTGCATATTCCAGTAGTAACTACATTTTTTTTGTTCTTTGTATCTTTATACGTGAAAAGTCATTTTTTTTAATGTATGTATATTCTTTGAAAAATAAAAACAAATCATTGATATTATTGCCAACCATAAGAATTCAGTTACAATAATGCCTAAGCGACAGAAAGCAAAGAAAATATAATGTTATTATTATACTATGAGGTGATAATTGTTACAGATTTTTAATAAATATTATTACTCAGATTTAGTTTGACCAATAATAATTATTAACAATACTATAAAGTGTATCCTCCGTGCTTCATTTGTTCATTAATTTTAATAATTTTTCTTTAATTTACAGGAAGAATTGCGGAGAAAGGCAAACATCAAGAACTCTTAGCGAAGAAAGGTCTATACGCTGAATTGTATTCCATGCAAGCCCTGGCAACAGACAGCGGAATATCTAAGCTAAACGGGACCGCCGACACCAAGCCATCACCTTAGGCAACTTAGTCAATGATATGGACCTTTTTTATAAAAGATAGCAGTGCCGTTTCCGATATTGCCAAGATAGTTTTAAATGATCGAATGGCAAGTGAATATTTTTTCCTCGTTATGCTCGCGAGCTATCAAGAAAACTTTACAAAAGTGAACAAATTTAAGTGTTTTGATCGAACTTTTGTGTTTTTATTGATTATGATTAGGATTCGTTCTTGACTCACTTTGTTAACAGTCTAAATAATCTGCTTTTTTATAAATAAATATAATGAAAGTCTCCACCTATGTTTATATAGGTAATTAGGTTTTACAAAAATTTACATAAATGGGTTCAGAACTAAACTTGTGCGAGATGTATATATTTTCTCTCAATCCATTTGTGTATTTTTATTTAGATAGCTTGGATTTCTGCCAATTTGGATATGCATCTCCAATTTTTGCTTAAATCAAACATAGCATATTTTTGTAGCAAGCATCAATGGTGTACCACTTCCAAATGGTGATTTTCAATAAATTATTTGTGATATTTGAAAAGATGTAATGCGGCATGTATCTTTTCATGAATCAAATATAAAATAGCTTACATAGCGCCCATTTTTGAACGGTGTGATTTTATAGACTTATTTCATAATTAATCAAATGCTCGAAATTTAATCTGAAACTCGATTATTATTATGTTGTTAGAATGATTCTAGAGAATAATCTGACAAAGCGTTATTTTCTAATGATGTATGTAAGCTGTTAAATTTTTCCAAAGATGTCTTTTTTTAAATGTAATTATAAGTTTTAATTTTTTTTACTCTTAATGCATTTAAAACTAAGAAAATTGCCTTCGATGTGATATATATATTATTAGACTTAAGATATACCTACTATATTTTTTTAATGTTTGCACTTTGCACTTTATGTTTACATAAAAACTCTTTGTAACATTTATATTATTATTTTTCTACATGAAACAAAAAAATAATCAACATTATTTACTTTTAATTTGTAAATGCTTTTGTAAAACTGTAGATATTTTTTTTTAAATAATGCAGTGAGTGCAAATTTTTAAAATGTGTTTTAGATACGATAGTATTATTTTAGTTTTCAATATTAATGTGTCATTGTCATAATATATTTGACGAATGGCTGCATTATTAGAACTTTTAGGGTTCAACAGAATTTTAATACTTAACGATAGTATCATTTTAGTCATGTGTATGTCACTGCCTTACGATTCTCTGGCCAATCAAATGTCATTATCGAATCTCACGTAGACAATAGTATTGTAAACAATATGGCATCTACAAGATTGCACAATCTTTGCTGTCATAAACTGTTTATTTTTATAAAAATATTAAAAATAATCTACGGGCTGTACTAAAAAAATAGCGTTAGTAATTTTGTTAGATGCGGAAAATGTATTTTTTATATTTTCATTGTAAATAGGTAATATAAAAGTTTGGTGGTATTGGCAACCCAAAAAATCATTATAGCGCCTTAGATTTTTTCAATTTTCTTGTAATATGCAGAAAATAAATACTATATTAAAATGAAGATATTATAATAGTTTGGGCTGTTCAATAATTTTAGCTGTCTGTAACATCACAATGACATTTTTTTGTTGCATTGTGGTGCAACACACATAATTTTAGTATTTTGATATTGAATGTAACAAACTACAGAGTGTTTGAAATAAATTAATAAAATAAACGAATGTGATCATACTTCCTGTAAATTAATAATTTTATGTGTAAATAAATAAGTATTTTACGGAAAATTGTCTTTTCTTGTTTTTTAAAATTGACCCATAAAATTAGAATATATTTGTTTGTTTTCTGTCGTAGTATCTTGGTCCGGGTTTTTTTTTTAATACATCCTCTTTTTTAAGATATTGGGGATATCCGGGGGAGAATTTAAAATTGTTGCTGCTTATTAAATTTTTTTATTTACAGTGTAAATTCAGTTTTCACATTATCAACTGTATTACCATTAGGTCTTCTTCAGCCAATCATGTTCAAGTACGTGTGCCAGGGATATAAATTGCTCAGAGTACTACATATTAATAATACAATAACTATTAATTAAGTATATTAAACAAATGTTCTATTTTTAAGGAGAACACATTTTTATTGTGAAGTTGCATTTTCAGAACATAATTCTGTGATATTTTTAATATAAATTAAATTAATCAACTATAAAGATATATAGAAAATCTGTTTATCGAAAAAATATTTAGTTGCTGTCGGGATTCAAACCTAGGCCTCTTCCTATCTGGGAAATCGCAAAACGCGTTTATTGCAACATAAAGTTGATTGCTTTTAAAAATGGAATAATAAGTGTATCACATGAAAAGATTACAGAATATAAATTCAAAATTTGTTGAAAACATATTCGATTGCTTTAGCGAAAGTGGTAAGATATTGTAATGGTTTCCCTGGATAGGAAGAGGTCCAGGTTCGAATCCTGATAGCAACTAAATAATTTTTCGATAAATAATTGATTTTTTTTGTATTGATTTCATTTATTTAATTTGTATTACAAATATTTTAAAAATGAATTAAATATATTTATTAGAAAGATATACATATAAAATCAATTATATCGAAAAATATTGTTGTTGCGCCACCGGGATTCGAACCTAGATTTCTTCATTAGGAACGTGCATTAACCGATTATGCTATGTTATTAATGTAACGATAGATGTATCAATTAATAATTACAACTTCACAATAAGAATGTGTTCTCCCAACAAGTATTCTAGTTTATCATTTTAAAGCATGGCAATCTCAATCAGGGCTTTCTCTTTTATCTATGATACATATTCAACCTCATTTATCCCCCGTTTTTTAAAATCATTATTATTTGGGAATACATATTAAGCATAAAATGTATTTTATATTTATATTTATTCAAATTATCTTTTTATAGAGAACATAAAAAAAAATTAAATTTTTATGAAATGGCGTATGGTGTTGCGGATAGACTCCAGAGAAACTGTAATTGTCACCCAACTTTCCCTAACAATTCATAATCCGGATAATATGTACATGGATAATAGAGTACCTAGTAATTTCAATACTCTCTCTCACCTTAGGTCTGGTCTTGTTTGATTTGAAAAGAATTAATTTTTGGTTTAGATACCCACCATTACATTTTCATTGAAATATGTAATGTATAAGAGAATAGACAAGTATAGTCACATCACATAAACAATAATTGAACACACCAAATACAGTTTTCAGATTCAAGCTTCGAAAGAAAGTTATTTTGCAAATAAACACCGATTTATCGGCACTGAAATCAAATTTTTAAAAATCAATACATATCCTAATATTATTAGTGCCTTCTTAGAAATATTATCAAAATGAGGTATAATACTAAGTTTTGTGTCAAATGTTACACTTAGATCATCTATTTCGGAAACTGATACTAGACTCTGTTGTTTGTTGAGTAATTAAAGTAAATTTGATTATTTTTTTTGAAAAACCTCATAATTTGGCACTTATTTATATTATGATGAAGCTTTTTCTAGTTCACCATTCATGTTCAATCATCAATATTTTGGATTGTTTTAAAAAATTTTGGTCATCAGCGAACATAAGTCCTTAAAAATATTGATAATTATATAACATTAATAAAAAAATAAAAATACAATTGGATCGAGATCGGAGCCTTGAGGCATACCACTGGCTGCAACAAAGTCATTCGAGGATACTCCATTTAATTTGACACTGAGTTTTCTATTTGAAAGGTAACTCTTAAATCAATTTTAAAAGGTTCCCGCCTTAAGCGATTGATTTATTAGAATTGCGTGACATGCCTTATCAAAGACTTTGCTAAAGTCAGTGTAAATAAGTCTACTTAGAGTTTAACAGCCAAGACTTCAGATATAAAATGTTGATATAATAAATGGTTAGTTTGAGTTGATTTGCCACAAATAAACCCACGTTGTTCCAGAAAAATAGTGTTTTTTGAAGAGCGAGTTATTTTATCTAAAATTAAACTTTCTAAATGTTTAGGTACAGTAGATAAAATGCATGTCAATCTATAATTACTTATATCAGTTTTGTCCTCTTTTTTGAAAATCGGTGTTGTATAACTGTTTCCATAAGTCGAGAAAAGGAACCCACTGTTAGTGACTGATTAATTAATTCATAGAGAGGATAAACTAAATAGAAAAGACACTGTTGCAAGAGTACTGGTGGAATGTTGTCTGGCCCGGAATTTTGGATAGGATCGAGTAGTCTAACTTGGACTATAACATCATTGAGTTCAATTTGTACAAGAGACAAATTCAAATTGGTAGTGTAGCTTGGTAAGTATTGGTGATTGGGTATTCCTTTATCATACACATTTTTGTAGAAGTCGGCAAGCAGATTGACAATACATTTTTTGCTATAACTCTAGAAAAATTTGGTGTTATTTTTAATATCATCCTCTGTCTGCTTAATATAACGCTTATAGTGTGACATATAATTTGTTGAATTCCATATATGGACTCAATGTTTCTTGTCTTTATACAGTTTATGTAGTGTTTTTTTTTTTACGAATTATTAAAATATTAAATCTTTGTTAAAGTATATTAGGTATTTGGATTCCTTGAGTAAAAGGAACAAAGTTCTGTATATTGTTTGAAATTAGATGAAATTGTTCATTTCTAAAAATGACCGGTCAACCAATGCAAACATATTACCAAATAATCAGCACTTTTAAAATTACAGCCATGATTTGCTATTTTCTTATTACCACATTTGTGTGTTCAAATGTTTAGTGGAGGATAGAATTATTACAGTAATTACAGGGTCCTGTAATTACCCCTTGTTTCATATATTTTCCATTAAATATACTATAAAATAGCTTCGTCTCTATGAGATATTCATTATTTATTTAATAACAGTGCCTTCGTAAGTGAAAATCCAGTAATTGTGTGTCCTTGGACATATTCAAATATTGCTGTAAATTTTGTTTGAAATTTTTGCAAAATCATGTTTAGCTCAAGTCTACATATTTCGAAATAATCGCATGATTACGATTTTTTTTTAAATGCTTATATCTCTGTCATTGTACATCACTCGTAATTTAATCAGGTATCCGCCCATAAAATATTGTAGACTAGGTATGTTACACCTGTAAATTGTATATATATATATATATAGGGTGTCCAGCGGAAAAATTTCAAGATTAAATTGTAATTGCTCATAAACCATCGGGGTGAGGTAAGTGGGAGGGGTATTGTTCGACGCGCGTGATTTGCTGATTTGCCAGTCGCAATGAGTCACTGGTCGGGAGCGCACTGCGCGTTCGCGGTTGACCGATATGTAAAGTGCGGTGATTCATTGGTTCGTGCGTGTCGCGCTTTTTGTACTCACTTTATTATTCGACGAGTAAGTGATGAGCCGAGCACGCAACTTATCTGGTGTTGTGTTCAAAAGTTCAGACTAGAAGAGACAATGGTTAACCAAACTCCTTCAGGACCATCAACGTCAGCAGCGACGCCAGAACATGTGGCTCAACTTCGACGTGAAATTATGCGCAATCCGCGTAAATCGATAAGGAAGATTGCAACCTGTACAGGAAAAAAAATAAATCAACACTACACGTTATTTTGAAAAAGAAACTACAGTTTCACCCATTCAAATTGCAAATCATGCAATTTCTCAACGAAAATGATTATTCTTTACGTGAAACCTTAGTGAGAACGATGCTGGAACGTTTTGGAACAGCACAAACGTTTGGAAATTTTGGAATTTTCATATCGATGGCTATGTTAATAAAGAGAACATGAGATACTGGTGCCCTGACAACCCAAGGGAACGCCATCAAAAACGCTTGCATTCTCTTAAAACGACAGTGTGGTGTGCAATTTCTGCTCGAGGGATAATCGGCCCGTATTTTTTTAACCTGCGAGAGACAGTCACTGCTGACGTGTATTGCCGAACGATCGATGAGTTTTTGGTACCGCAACTGCAGCTGTTTCCCGGGTTCGACAACAGAACATAATTTCAGTAAGACGGGACCACTCCACACACAGCTAGAGTTTCAATGAAGAAGCAGAGGGTAATTTTTCAATAAATTTATCAGCAAGTACAGAGACATACCCTAGACACCTCTATCACCGGACCTTACACCGTGCGACTTTTTTTTGCGAATATTAAACTTGAAAATTTTCCGCTGGGCACCTTTACTAATGAACATAAACATAAAAAAAACATTATATAAATCCTAAACTCATGACCCGTGTCCACGATGATCACTCAATGAGACTTTGATCTCCGAGAGGTGATAAACGTATGTGTGTACCAGATGGGTCATTCTAATCTGCAACCAATACACATGCAGTGATGATTTATAGATCGCTTCGCGATGAAATCTGTACTGTTCTTTACGCGCACTCGAGCCCTCTGAGACAAATCTCATCAGTGGACACATGCCATTAGGCATTAATATTTCCACACGCATGTCAGTAAATATATGCAGTAATATTAAAGTTTAATATTAACAACATTTAAGCGAATGAGTTTTTGTCAGTAAAAATTATCTATATACAACTTGTTTATCTATTTGAATTTTGCTTATTTTTTCTAGCATCTTGCGATTACAGCAACTAAAATATGTTTTTTTTAAATATATTTTATAGTGTTAGATGTACATAGGTTCAAAGATCAGTTGAATTAGGTAAGCGTGGTTTATGTAAATAATTTTTTTGCTAATTCTACGAAATCGTACATCAAAATCTTAAGTCAATTCTCAAATTTTCACAGCTCTTTCAGAACATTATACATATGTGGAAAACATATTTCAATTCATCGACTAACGTCTTTAGCTAACGTTTCCTTATTTTACTATATGCACAGACTACCAAATAAATATATAGACACGAACTAACGCAAATTTCAATCGAATAGCTCCGCGATTTTTTTTAAATATATGACTCGATTGGAACGAAAATTTAAACGCTGACAATATAATATGCATTAATGTAAAAAATACGTCTTGTTTACGCAACGATTTAATTTTGTGTGTGTTTAATTTAAATGTGTCATAAACTATCGGGTTTACGTCTCCACAAAGAATGTTTCAAACCCCTCTCCTTGTGTACACTTCATTTCATGTATATTCATCTACTGGTCTGTGCTTGTATGGTATACTGTCCGGCAGTATAGTGTCAATTCTTTATTTTACAATAATATTCTATACATGCGGCTACACCACTTAATCTACTGCTGCGTGAATGCTATCTGTTTTGACACTTTTACATACTAATTTCTTAACTACAACAATGACCGCGTAGTATTGCAGCGCACTAAACAAATTTCCCGTCGCAACATTCTGACAAAATATACGTTATATAATTTCTTCGATATACGTTATATAATTTCTCCGAAAGATTGACGACACTTCGCATGAAAATAATTAATGGTTTCCCAAAATTTTAAGCACGACTATCTTGACCCTGGACCGTGATAACGGTTAATTATATCACCAGAGGCGTAACTAAAAAAATTGACCACAATGCGCAGAATGAAAAAGGCTTTGAGTCCCAATGGAACACGGGAATGGGCGCGTTTTTAAAAAAAAAGGAACACAAAATTATTTTTACAACACATTACTTTCTTCGGGCGCTACACACCTTAAACTACTTCTCAACATCTTCGCCATCATTATTAAGCCACTTGTCATGAAGAGACACCAGTTTTTGTATAGCTTCGTCATAAAACGTCGCCACCCGGGATGTAAACGATGTATGTACTCCGTCTTTGAGTTCATCAACGTCATCAAAATGCTTGCCACCAAGGAACCGCTTAATATGAAGGAAAATATGGAAATCACTTGGCGCCAAATCTGATCAAAACACACGATTAACACTTACTGCCCGGCGGTGTGGGTCATTTTAGACCCACCTCAAGTTTTCGATTTTTTTTTACCGTTTTGTGGGAGATTTTTTATAGATATATCATTTTAAATGTGATTCAATGAAATGGCATGATGTACCGTAATGTTTCTGCTAAAAAATTAAAGCTAAAAATATTACGAATAATGTACATATTCTCACGCATCAAAATACAAACATCCACTGAGTATGTGATCTTCTCGTCGGTTGGCGATTGCACTACCTTCTGGTGTGTAATAGCGGTTATAAACGATTAAAATGTATCATTTATTTTTTATATATTAGTATTTTTTACACGTAAAATAATTTAAACATCTCGTTCGATAATATTTAATAAAATATTAGCTAGAAGGAAAAGAGCATTAAACGAATATTTGTAACATAATTCATATTTTTACAAACACCCGGGTCAGATCTGACCAACCACCGCAGAGGATGTATCTATGTCAGCTGGTTTCGTATTTCGTGCATTCAAAAAACGAATCACGGACCGTATCTCAGTCGGCGGGTTAATCTACTGTCTTGAACATTTTAACCACTCACTATAAGATGACCACATTATGTGAATGTCGCAAACGTTGCATGCGGTAAGTCAACAGATGAAGAAAACCATTGCGCGTCCGCAAAATTGCAACTGCAGCGCTACACCGGGAATATCCGGCAACGGTACTCACTTAAAAAACGCACCTCGTATGTAGTACAATAGTATAATTACCGCACGGTTTAAACAGTACGAAGAAAATTGGTTTCTTGGCTTCTATGTTATACAAATTTTCATGAAAAACATAAAAAATGTACACTTTATAGCGATGGTCTGGTCTCTAACTCGTCGAGTCAGAGACCAGACCATATTAGCGAGTTATGTACTAGTGTATACACTAATCGTGTTTTTACGTATTTTCATAATATAATAACATAAAAACGATTCGTATAATTGTATAATTTAATTTCTCGCTATGTTTGATTAGATAAAGATTTTAAGTCCATATTAGCGCTTGGAAATGTATCGATACTGCAATGTGGCGAACCACTAAAATATTTTGAAACGCGCGTACCTAATAATGTAATTGTTTATTTTATCGATAATCTGAAAATATTCATTAATTTTAAACTTGCGTCTGTCGTGCAGAAAGATTTAATTCCGCGCGGCAAGCAAAATGAAATAATGTGTCATTACAAACATTAATGTGAATTTTAATGTACATTGAATTCGATAAAAAGCCTAACAAAAACTGTGTAAACATTTTACGGTTACTAAAAATGAAATTTATATCTTATTCTAAAGTATATCTTGAAACACTATGAATTATCCGAGATTTAGTTGAGATACACCACAATACCATGTAAACTCAGAGATCAACTTGAGATTGGCGAAAAATGACACAAAGTCAAACCAGTATATACGACGTTCAGTTTGACAGCGAAATTCGACACACGCACACAAACATCACCTAAAATTACTATAAATCTCTATAATTATCTACTGTGAATGTTAGACATAAATTATTATACATTATATGATGCATAAGGAGTTAATTTATAAACGAATATTATGTTTTAATGGCGCTACTGGGGAGATTAAAGATTAGAAATTTGATGTACGATGTGCACGATGGAATGAGGCGCATCTCTGAGACACGGTATGTACACGGGGACTACGAAAGCTGAGAGTCGTCTTCAAATAATCTCATGGAAGCAAAATCCGTATCTCAGATGAAAATATTAATAAAATGTTAATATTGTCAGACGCCACGATTTAAATAACCTGGATTCATTGTGGCATTAATGTCGTTTAAATACTTCATCTAGGTAATTATTATTACATTTAAGATTCGACAGCGTCCATTATATTTTTTAACTTCTCAATATTGTACTTTAATAATAGCTGATTTGAATTATTGATGAATTAAATTTATTAGGAAAACATATTCTTCCAATATTGTATCTGTTGCCGTAAATACTTCGATAGCTAGTTCTGGATTTTCTATTGGTAATGATGAATACAGTAATTCGATCTATGTAAATTCAAATTACACAAACCTTTGTGAACCTGTGCTGGTAGACGCCGACGTCGCTATCCTTGTAGTCTGATGGTCCTCAAATATGCTGGTCAGCGACCGAAAACCTTCACACGATCGATAATCCGAAATTATATATACTAAATGTTTTTATTATCGCCGCCGTAAAAAGTCCGTCCGAATCACAATAACTATTTTCTGTTTCTAAATCTACGCAAAAATAACACACATATTCAAAATTTTATATCAAGCCTACCTATCGAAGTATAAAAGCGCGTAAACAGTATCAATGTGTCCAAAATTTAATAAAACTGAATTGATAATTCTGGCGTCTGCTATCAGATTACTCAAAGGTATTTAAGATTCCGTAAAAATAAGGTAGATGGCCCTTTCAAATAATGCAACGATTAAATATATAAATATCAATCGTTAAAATCGTTAAAAATATTGTCGCTGTAGCATAGTTGGATAACGCACCTTCCCCGGTTTGGAAAGAGGGCCAGTTTCGAATCCCGGTGGCTCAACAACAATGTTTTTCGATATAATTGATTTTATATGTAAATATTTCTAATTAATATGTTTAATTAAATTTATCTTTCAACAACACTGGCACACACAAATAACGCAAACTTAAACAACTCTATTTAAAATACAACGGTACTAAATGAACGGCTATTTATTATTTTATGTTGCCAGGCTACACGCACAAACAGACGTAAAGAAACTATTTATGTAGACATTAAAATACTTCAGCTAGAGCGAAAAGCTATACCGTATAAGAAAGATAAAATAAGCTATACCTATAAGAAAAACAGCAGTTAAATAATCAAATGCTACTAGATATTATTTTTAATTTCTTAGATTATATTTTATACTTACATTAAGTAAATTGTGTTAAATTGGTATCGAGTACGTGGATTTAATAGACCCACTCGGTGCCTAAATGTTTGACTCATTTTTTATTTATTTCATATCATATCTTATAAGTACATTTGTTATTTTAATATCTACCTCACTGGGCTTCGCCCGTGCTGATGCAGAGATTTTAATCATTTTTAATCAACAATCATATTATACACAATTAGTTTATTTGCTATAAATTTAAAATAAGAAAGGAAAAATAAAAAAATTAATTAAGTACAATTTTGATTTTTTTCAATAAGAAATAAATTTAATGTTTTTTTAACACCCCCTAATTTACATTTTCTGTTTACATTTTTTTTTTGTTGACCCCTTTAAAAATATAATTTTTGGAATCAACTTTCTGAACGTAAATAAACATCTAATATTATTTTTTGTTTTTTCTTACTGGAAATAAATACGAAGTACACTACATGGCGCATTGTTAAAGCAATATAATAACGGAGTTCCGAATTGAAATATAGATTCTACGGAAACATTACAACCACCGCGAAATGGCCACAATTGCCATTCGCAGGGGCTAGCAGAAAACAATCGATCTATTGATTCTCTGCTGGTCAGGTAGCCAGGTAGTCCACGGGGCCATTTTATTAACCTGTGTAATTATTGTACAGGTAGGTAAATTTCAATAATGATTTGTCATTTCGGTCTTCAGGCCTGCAGTGCGAGGTTGTGAACAATTCAAACTGACATAAAACGTATAAAGCGGTGACTTGAATAATATAAAAATATGGTTTTAAGATTTTATAAGTAGTAATAATAACAATAACTATACACGTGTTTAAATAATCGACCAATAAACAAATGTGATATTTTATAAACATAGTTGAGAGTGATTTTAATTAAATAGGCCATCATGAAGCTGCGCAAACCTGAGTTGAAATTGTTTGGATATGCCCAATTTGTAAGTACTTAATTAGTATTACACGTACAGGATGTCACAAAAAATATATACACAGTTTGAACGATTATAACTTCAGTTTTTATTCAAATATAATTAATATTTAAAATGCAAAAAAACTTCTTCTAACTTTTCTTCCGTTCTGGTCAATTACACAGCTGATAATGGTGGGCTATTGATTGACAAACTTCAACAAATATTTCATTTGGTGCTGTGGAACATTCTCGCTCAATTGTTCAATTATTTCATTATTATTTATATTTTTTATTTATTATCTTTGTTTTATTAACCACTGAATTGAGTTTAAATACATCTACCGGTTTCGAAAAATACCATTTTCTTCTTCAGGATGTCATAACTAACTAAAAATATATATCATTGTTTCTTCACCAGAATCTATTTTTAAAAAAACAACAATTATTTAAAAAATAAATTTAGTACCTAACTCAAATTGTTGCTTAATACAAATTTAGTCGAATAATTTTTAGGAAAAAATTTTAGAATGGGACTCGTAGTTAAATTTAATTAATTAATTTAAAAAAAATTATTTTGAGGTACTAAATTTATTTTTTAAATAATTGTTGTTTTTTTAAAAATAGATTCTGGTGAAGAAACAAAGATGTATGTTTTTAGTTAGTTATGACATCCTGAAGAAGCACGAAACCCGTAGATGTATTTAAACTCAATTCAGTGGTCAATATAACACAAAGATAATAAATAAAAAATATGAATTTTAACCACAAAGTTAATATTGCTAATTTTAAAAGTATTTCATTATTCCAGTGTCATCAATTTCTGGCATAGACTTTATCTTTAAGGTATACCCACAAGAAAAACTCGTGTGGCGTCAGGTCTGGGTATTCTGTGGGACATCTTCGTCCAAGCTATCTCTTTGGAAGATTCTCATCAAGTGTACATCGCGATGTTAGTGTGGAGGTGCTCCGTCCTGTCCGGACCATTTTCATTGATAGCATGTAACTTTTCCATCTATAATGCGATGGACACCTGATTTACTGATGCCAATCTCACTACTTGTTCGTCTTACAGATTTTTTGAACGTATCGCAATAACTTTCCCGTACTCTTTCTTGGCTGGTGAAGCTCGTTGGTGTTTTTGATCTTCCAGAACGTTGTCTACGAACATCCTGAACAGTTCCATTCATTTCAAATTGATCTTTTATCCGATTAATTGTAAGTCGCGTAGGTGGATCCGCCTGAAACACCCTGCGATATTGTATCTGTACCTTTGCTACATTTTCATATTTCTAATTTAATTTTAAAATGAATTTTCTTTTTTTAAAAGTTAATCTTGGTCCACTCATTATTTCCAATTAATTACACAGTGAAAAATCAAAAAGTTATGACCCATTTAATAGTGTATACATTTTTGTGCGACAGTACGATATACACGAGCATTTATAATGCATTTTAGAAATGTTATCTATGTGGATTAGTTAATTTTTAATTATGCATTTATTATTATAATATGCAACAAAATAAAATTACATCCACATCGGTCTCTCATTCCTGAGGATTGCAATTTCTCTTGACAATGCTCCTCCATTTTTCTCGGCATCCTGCAAATCTTGGGCTATTACCGTAGAAGTGCTTGTTACCTTCTATGGTGTGGGATCTTCCTCTTCGTTCTTCGACGTGACCCATCTCAACAAGCTCCTCCAAGCTACCTTCTCTTCTCACAAGATGCCCAAAAAATTAAAGGATTCATCTCAGGCAAATGGTTGAAAATGATATATTAAATGAATTACATCAAATTAAATTAATTACTTAATAATTAGTATTTTTTTCATTACTGTGACTTGCTATATCTAATTTTTACGTTTGTATAAGTATAATACGAACGTTAAGTAAAATTTCTTTGACCATCTATTAAATTCTAAATAAATAAGTTTATTGGGAATTAGAACACTACGTTGTTGTGAGTTAATTCGTACAATATTTCCATTCCACCATCATGGTCACAACACAAGACAACGAATAAACATCTACACATCAGTTCCGAGAGCAACAATGACATTCTCTCAACGTTTCTACGTGTTTTTAGCTCCGAAACTGTACAACACACTTAACACTAACTGGAAATCGTTCACTTATAAAAAAAACGCAAATTTGGACTCAATACACGCTCGCTATTCAACATTTATATTGTCTCTATTTATTTTTATATATATCTCTGTCAAATCTTACTCTTTATTTTTAATTTTAATTAAATAACACCGCAACAACATGGTAAAAACTGTCTACTTTAACACAGACGGTAGTCTGGCAAAGTTGCCAGGACAATGCTTTATATATCAGAGGTAACCTACTTCTGATGTATAAAAAAATTATGTCTAATAAATAAATAATATAAATATTTGGCATATTTTTCACAATTTAGTTTCAGAACACACGTGTATATTTTGCAACAGCACAATGGTACCATTAAAATAGATTTCATCACAATAAATACACAAATTGGACATAAATGGCATATAATGCCGCAGTTCTGTATAAAACGCCGGATCGAATGACGCAAATGTTACGTACCGTCCTTTACCGACAAATCTCTGAGATGGTAGATCAAAGTATCATCGTGTATTCATAGTACAAGTTACAATTGACAAAAAAATGTAGGACCTATTTCAGTTCCTTGTGGTACATTAAACTTTATCTACCGAGCTGTAGCGTAACAAAAAAAATTGGACCCCAATGCAAAATGGAAGGGCCCCCATGTATATTATTATATATTTTTGAGGGTTAAGATGGTAGTTAAATGAAAGAAATGTGATTGGAGTGTTGAGGTGTTTATTGTGATGGATATAACAATGAAGACAGATAGAATGAAAGGAATGAATGAAGATGTAGAAGGTGCGCGTGTATTATGAACTGAAATGAAGCGAGTTTGCGGTCTTGCTCGGCGCGCGTAGGCCGGCAAGACCGCCATTGTGAAACGATGAAACTGGGGAGACTTCTTAGCGGTGAATTATCGAGCCAGACTTGTAACAGCAGCCGGCAGCGCTGTCGCTAGCGTCGATGCCAACTGAGATAGCGGTGGATATGAATTCCGATCGCTACATATTTTACATGAGATATAATAATATTAATTGCTGCTCGGTTTTATACATTATATAGTATAAACCAAATTAGTGTCTTGTCTCCTATAATATTCACACGTTTATGAAAAAGGATGTTCATTTTTATGCAGCTAAAAACTTATATCGATTTATAGCGATTTTCATTCTGTTCCCCGACATGTGAGCGGTACTACCGTATACTGTTTTCGGGTGTTTTCAAAAAGATTTTTTAAATTATATGATTTCATCTCTTTCTGTGGTGGATTTAAAAATTATCAGTGCATATTAGTCAGCGCTGGAAAAGTATTGATACTCGCAAAAGCTGACTGATTACGCGCCTTGTCACTTCGATTGGCACCACTGGGTTTCCTGGTGTATAATAATGTATTTACATGTGTGTGTGTGTGTGTGTTTGTGTATTGCCGCCCTTTTTTCGGAAGCTAAGAAGACTAAGTCATTTTTATTACATCCCGTGCTTCGACCAGTCCAGCGTTCCAAATAAACCACCAGTGCGCGCTTCGATCGGTCGAAATCTAATGAAGACAACCCACCTAAAATAACAACGACATCGGATCAGAAAGACAGTAAAGTTAAAGATATTAGTGCAGTTCATATATTATATGTGTGCTTATTGTTAATCGGAAACTTGGGAACCAGCCATCGAAGGCATTTACATAAATACTAACCTTTTGGGCCCCTGTCTAATGCGAGCCCCGGCGCATCGCATGACTACATTGGCGTTGTTCTTCTTTAGTCATCTAGTCCCCTTATCACATACATCTCGGCCTGGCTTCTCTGAACTTCTCTGCGGCCAAATATACACCGAGTGGTCAAAGTCATGAAGGTTTTAACACACAACTGAACCATTCGAACGAAAATTGTCCAGCTCAATCTGCCATCTTTTTTCAAAAGGGCGGCTGTTCAAAAAATTTAAGTATCTATTAAGATTACTTCAGTGAAATAATTTTATATTATAAGTGACAGTCACGTCAATAGTTGATACAACCAAACGCACGTCAATCTTCGATAGTCTTATAATTCCATCGAAGGTCAAACCACATATCTGACTCCTTGAACTTAAAATAATAATCACGTTATGTACTCAAGCCGACATGAAAACCAATAAGAACATAATCCGATACGGCGGGAATACCGATATCAAAATAAAATAATTATATAATTTACATTTGGCATCCAAGTTTTTAATTCTCTTCTCGTCAATCTGGTTTACGCTAATGATATGGAATATTTAATTTTTTTATTTACATTAGGTTGGTAGGAAAATAATTAGTTTTTGTCTTCTGAATTCTAACCTCAAATGTTTCCAATGAAAGTGACATTTATTTCGTCGTGTTCGCGTTGATATCATTTTAAAGTGCTTTTTACGGTCTGTATTTTAAAAATATCGATTTGAGATATTGATTTAAAGATGGAAAAGAAAGTAAATTAAAACTTTTTTTTTGTTTGAGTTCACAACGGGTGGTAAAGCAACAGTTTCTTGTCAACTAAATGACACTTTTCGTGTGGGTACTGTTAATTAAGGAAGAAAAGGATCGTAGGTGTCCTTATAATGTCCTTAGTTGATAATGGCGTTAGCTGAATCGATACCACGCGTAACTATTCGAGAGTCTATACAAAACGTAACTAGAAATTCTACGCGAATTACATACTATTTGAAGATGGGGCTAATAGTTAAACTTCTCGTGTCCTTGTTTAAGCATCACCAATACTAAATGACGTTATTTGTTACGTAAATCATGCGAGAGAGGAAGGTTTGAATAGAAAGAGACGACAATAAAATTGTTGATTTTCTCGCATTCGAGACAAGTGTAAAAAATAACCACGTTATATAGAGTTTCCACGTTTTTTCGTATTAATATTATGGAATGAAATAAAATGTGTGTTGTCATTTGAATTAATCCATCAAAAATGAAATAATTTATTGGAGTACCTAATTCATATATATGAAAATATTTTGAAATCACCAAAGTACCTACATATATTTAGATGGTCGCTTAAATCAATGATCTAAATTAAAAATTATTGTGAGCTTACATATTCATTTTATTGGTTTTGTTTAATATTATCAATTTAAAACACCACTTTGCCGTTTTGTGATCTGTTTAGTGTAGGGCAGTGTTTAAAAGACAACAGTGATACATATAGACGGAATATTTAATTGCGACTTACATACAATATAACGCACATAAAATGTTCATTTTGTTCAAGAAAATGTTGTTTTCCCTTAAAATCAGTGTAAAACCCTCTAATTTACGTAATTTACAACTTTTTTGTGAATAAATACAATATTACTTTATATTATAACTAAAATATAGCTTATCGACGTATTTAACCAAAAATTAAGGAAACGACAGATATTCGTCATAGTCGGATCGAGCGCGCTTTGGCGCTAATAAAAATAAACATTATTAAGATCGATACAAATATCATTTATTAAGAAATCATTGTGTCTTTGGTATAAAACTTAGTTTTAAATAGTAGCTGAAGCCTTAAAGCGTGTAAGTAAATACAATATATTATTTAAAAACGTACATTTATACTAAAATAAAGTATTTAAAAAAGTCAAAAATTTGTCCTGCAAGAATCAATTTTTAACATTTTGTTAATTTGTCTCAACTCAGAATTATCTCCACAATCTTGGCTTCAAGATTGTAAGAAAATATATTTCGTTTATGCAAGAAGTCTCCATATTAAGGCAATTTTGTTGCACGCGGAAAATCAATTTAATGCATGATTTAATGGTTGCGATCTTTCTTATAATGCTTGAATCGTCTAAATTATGGTAAATACATTCGATTATTAGTTTTAAATTAGTTTAAAGGTCCTATCCTGAATGATAGTTTAAAAAAATGTATAACTTCTGGTATAAATGTATAATAAAAACCCACATTTTCCTAAAAATGCGAAAATATGAATTATTATAAAACTGGAAAAATCAAAAAAGCTTGAGAAATGGGTTCCGCACGAACAGAACAACAAAAATATTGTCATTACGAAGTTTACTCTATCCTGTAGGTGCTCATTGAGATATGAAACGCTGCCTCATCCAGTATACACGCCAAACATTTTGACAACTTTAAGTGAATTTTGAGATTTGATCAACTTTAGAATCTGATATTTTACCCCACCGGAATAATTAATTGGCTAAAATGAGTTGATTCTAATGGGGCTTATTACGATTAATAAAGTTAATTATTAATTAATGTGTATTTGAAATTGAAAGTCATAAACTGCAATTATTCTCCTGTCAACCTAATGATTTCTTCATTTTTGATTTACTGCGACTCTTTCTAAATTTGTTAAAACTATAATTATAAAACTACACCGTGCAATTCAATGCTTTACAAATAAAAAATCCAAAATAAGAGTTGGCATAGAATTATTTTTTAAAGGGCCCGTGCCCACGGTTGAGATTTTCATCTCGAGACAAGGATTATGCAGGACAACTCACCAACGCACCGCCATTTTCCTCGCACCTCACTTCACGCTTGTTTTATATGAAATGACAATCCATTGACCGTAGATGCTCTATTTATCTAAAAAGAATAAATGTTTATAATGTAATACCTTCAGTTCTGTGTATCAAACTTTACAGGATACTTCTCACTTCTCTTCTCCTTCCCTTATCTAACTTACTATGTTGTGCACTTAGTTTGCCACAACAATTGTGACTGAATGATTTGTGGAGATGTGAAAGTGTTACACATGCTTGAATAGGATACCAGAGCAATAAATCAACATTGGAAGAAAGCAAAAACATTGCAGGAGGTTTCTTAAACCAAGGAAGAAGAATATTTTACATCAAAGTCTTGTCAAAACAGGATAAATAAATACTTCTGTCACCTCTCTTAAAATTAGGCCTCGTAAAATAGTTTGTTAAAGCTTTGCTAAGAACTGGAAACTGCTTTAGTTAACTCTGCAGAAATTCACCTACCTCTCAGAAGCCGATTTAAAAGAAGTCATTTTTGTTAGACCAGATATATAAATACTAATGTCAAATCAAGACTACCCCTCAAGAAGGAAGAAAGGGAGGCTCAGAATGCCTTTAAATTATATTTATTAAGTTCATAAATTCATAAGTTCACTTTTTGAATGCACGTCTTTACTTTTCTTCTGGTAATCTTGCTGCAGTGAGCAAGGAACAGGGAGAACGTTTCCACCAAGATATTAAGAAGGTGCAAAATATCAGGGTCAAAGGAATGTTAATATGATGGGTGACTGTTGCTGCTTGATATATCGTGAAATTCGAGAAACCTGAAAAACAAAACAAGAAAATTGCAGTATAAGGCCTCAACTTGTTAATATTGATAGTCTGACAATTATTGTAATAAAAATTTCCAGCACTTGGCACATAACCTTTTTATACATTTAATCAGTTTTTTTTATTAATTTCAATAACTCACCTAGCTAAAAATGCTAATGTAGGTTATGAAAAAAAATAATATGGTGGAGAAAAACTGATCTGAGGTTTGAGGCCAGCATGCCAAAAACTTATAAAATGAATTTAATTATTCAAAATAGTTTTTATAATCCTCAATTTTGTAGACCTGTTTTGATCTTATCTTATATTAAAGATTCTCTAAATCATTCATTTAAGTTTTTTTTTCATGACTGATATTGAATTTGTGGTGCAATTATTTTGGTTCATTTAAATAAAAAATACATAAGGAAAAATACTGTATTAATCTCAAATGAGTTCAGAAAAACATTTGTATCTAACTGATTGATTTGTTTAATGCAATAATATATGCTATTTTGTGATCATCTCGTACATTCCTAACAACCACAATGAACTGAGTTGTACGGCAGCGGTCTGTAGCTGGTTGACTGGGATTCAAATTTGATTATAATTTATGGGGTTGGGGAGGGGTGCCTTTGTTTTGTGCAGGCTCTAAATATCTATTAAAAATGCACACATAATTTGGTCCAAGTGAGATTTCCCAAGGAGTGGGGTGGGTAAATTATATTTTCCTCAGGATTCTAGAGTGTAACTGAACAAATTTGGATGGTGTACAATTAAATACATATTTATATTGTGGGGAGGGGTTGGAGTGGCCAGAGGTACAGCAGATAGTGATTATGTTTTGCGCACGGTTCTAAAGACTAACCCTTTAAAAATTCGTTAAGATCGGTCAAAGGGTGTAGGTGTTTATAGAGAACAAAGTAAATTTTGATATAAAACGTTTTAATTGCAATATTGAATATTACAACAACAATGAAACTGTCCATTAAAAAACTGGCTAATCAAATTAATAAATCAATTTTAAGAATTAGAAAACATTTTTATATTTTCTTAAAATTTAGGGATAAATTGTTAAAAAATACTTCAGGTATTACAAAACTACAATTCTTGCAAATTACTATGACCTTAAGGCCTAACATTTATAGTTCGTCCTACTCTTGATAGATAAATCATTCGGGTTAGAAGAATCAAAATATTAAACAACATTAGCAGTAGGTTTGACAATGTATGTTGTATAATATAACGCAGCAGAATCATGGACCACTGTGAGGATATACTTTTTTTATAATCTTTTTATATCCACTGATAATAAAAAATGTAGTATCTCTACTTAGCATTTATTTTTATATCAGAATGATGTCAGCCGAAGCACCTTGTGGTAAAAAGTCTAATAACATTTTTTTCATGCGTCTCTTATAAATACTATTTTACAAAAGTAATTCATAAAAAGCAATGCCAATCGGATTCGAGAGAATCTTGATCTCGTAATATATACACAAACACATTAGGCAATTTAGCTATTCATGTTCATAAGATGATTGATTTTAATTTTAAATACAAATTAAAATGTATTAATTAGAAAGATATACACATAAAATCAATTTTATCAAAATATATTGTTGTTGCTATTGGGATTCGAACCTGAATTATAACTGTGTTCTGAATAATTACAACTTTACAATAAGAATGTGTTCTCCTTAATGATTTTAATTTTATTTCATCATCTATATAAAAAATGCTTTAAATTTTCAAATGTTAGAATTCTTTATCCTTGTTTTCATATAAAATACATTTCTTGCGAACAGGTGCTACATTTTTAAGAAGTGTTATGTTTGTAACACTTCTTCGCATTTGTAATCTATATATACATATACTCTTATTTTACACGGTTTCGAAATAACACGGTGCTACATCCCTTGCATGTACGTACTACTCAGTACTATGCAGAGGGGGGTTAGAATAAAGCGGGGTGGGAATCACGAGACTGCAGATTGCAGTGCAATCTTATGTGGATTCTGTTGTACATCGCGGACACCTAGCATGTATTTGTGTGGCGTATTTTATTTATATTCCGCTGTATAAATTAACTCTAAAAATGTCTAATAACACAAAAATTACGAAACATAAATGAAAACCAATTTTGTTGGAGATTAAGATAAAATTTTTAGATTTTCTTAAAAATGAACAAGGTTCAACATCTGTTGATGATTGAAGCAACAGTGAGAACCATTAAAAAAGTGAAGTTGCTATAAGATCAACAGTGAGTACAAAATCATCATCATACACAAGAGATATTATTATAGAAAAAATGGAAAAGGTTCTAGTAATATGGATAGAAGATACGTAATATGCAACAAAGAATTCCCATAGATACAACATTATCAATCAGATGGCTTTAAGATTTTATAAGCAGATTAAAGAATGGGATTCGGGTTATGTTATGGAGACTTTGTCTGTTTAAAAAAAGATAGATGAATTTTCTGCAAGCACAGAACGACTGTTCTGATTTATCAAAAGGCATGCGATGCATATCATTAAAATACAAAGGGAAATCGCATCCAGCTAAAGAATTTCTTCAGAAGTTATCCAAAATAATTGAAGATGGAGAATACACTCCAGACCAAGTTTTCAACGTAGCTGAAACAAGCTTATTTTGAGAAAAAATGCCGAATAGAACATATTTAGCGAAGATAGAAAAAATTGCTAGTGGTTTTAAAGCTGCCAAGGATTGTGTTACATTTTTAATGTGTAACAATGTTTCAGGAGATCATTTTATGAAATCTTTACTTATTCAGCAAATCGTCCACGTGCGATGAAAAGTGTGGACATGAACAATTTACCGGTACATTGGAAGTTGAACAAAAAAGTATCGATGACAGCAGGAATGTTTACAGATTGGTTCAACAATTTTTTCGTTCCTGAAGCATAAAAATATATGGAGGATAAAGGTCTCCCATTCAAAATTCTTTTGCATGTAGACAATGCACCTGGGCATCCTGCATTGAAAAAACTAAAAATGTTAAAGTTTTATTCCTTACAACAGCCTTGATTCGGCCGCAAGAACAGGGGATTATTGCGATATTTAAGTCATATTACATTGAAAGAATATTCCAATATATCCTAAATAAATAAACTTGATAATGACAAAACAATTACAATCATGAGTGTGTGGAAAAAATTTTCAGTTATGGACTGCACAATATATAATATATGTATTGGTATGGCGTTATCGGAATTAAAGTCATCAACTCTGAATGCATGTTGGAGACAAATTTGGCCAGAATGTGTTGAAACTAACCATATTAGCCCGAACACAAATAAACTGCATTCAGATATCATCCCTGTGACACATGCAATTGGTCGAGAAAGCTTTGAAGAGCTTATGATTGAACATATCACTGAATTGACTGAAATACTAGAAACTGTTTTAGAGGAGCACACCAACCCCAAGGAAAGTAGTAGCAGCCCAATAACAGCGTATTCAATCCTTGAAGGCCTGCAACTTGCTAATAAACATAGAAATCATTATATAACAAATGATCACAACGTAAAACGAGCTCTACAATTTCAACGTGTTTTGACCACTTGCATGGCTCGTTATCAAGAGTCATACAAGGAACTTACAAAAAAAAAGTCACAAAAAAAAACTAAAAAAAATGTTTAGATGATGCGTACACGGAATACATGTCACATCAATATTCTTACTATTTTCAAACTAAGCTAAACGCTTGTGCTATGAAAATAGGACTAATTTGTTGGAGTCCTGGAACGAGGCGCGAACCACTGACCGCTAGATCACAAGGCCAGCGTCCTGACCACTACACCAACAAGCTACTCAAACAGAATTTTTGATGGATAACAGAATTTTTGTTTAAACCCAGTAAACCCGAAAATTTGGAAAGAAATATTACACAGACTCTGGATATCTCACGTGATGAAAACGGTGTCGTACCACATGTGCCTAAACGGGTTTGTCTATTGTCTGATAGTGATAGTGAATAATCTTTGTTACAATTTGTTTTAATAAAATTAAGATACAATAAGCGATAATGAATTTTATTTTTCAATATCCTAAATTGATTTTTTTACAAAGAAACCTATCCACCATTATTTTTTATTTTAATATACTTTTTTACATGGTATTGCGTGGAACGTATCCACCGTGTAAAAATAGAGTCCAGAACTGAATGTCGGTGTGTTCTCTATACAATCATACAGCCTTCGACCGATTTAAATCAAGTTTTGCATCATTTCTCTTTAGGACTCTGCGTAAAACAACAGAACCTTCCCTTGTCAACTGACCTCCCCACCCCATGTCGCTGATGTAAATGTGTATTACATTGAATGCCATCCATTCCAAATTTTGTTCTGTTGCACTCTAGGATTCTGAAGAAAACACAGTCACCTAACACCTGGTAGATTGAAAACGATACAAATAAATAACATATTATGCAATACATAAGTAAATACAGTGATAAACAAATTTTTCCAATAAGGAATAAATGGAAAATGATTAATCTGTTTCCATGAAAAAAAAAAAACTATTTTTATTGGCATATTATACACTGATGGGGTTGTATAAAATAATTTAAGCACTGCTAAATACAAAAGCAATTAGAAGAAATAAAAGAAAAATTAACAAATTTTCATTTTCTCTTTCCTGTCCAGGTTCGACGTTTATGTACTAAAAATCTGTCCAAGAACTTTGCTTCTACCTCAAGATATTTGGGAAATATGATATTGTCTGCTCATTCCTAACAATGCTATTATGACTTGTATGGGCTTTATTGGGGTGGAACTTTTCTGCAAAGTTTTTGTCATTCATCCATTTGGCAAAGATTTCCTTGATTAATGGAGTAATGACTTCCTCTATTTCCTCGTCCTTCGTGCCTGAAGAGAGTGTATCTATCTTAATTATGTGCCCCCTATCCAAAATTCGAATTCAGCCGAACGAGAACATGGATGTAAGTGCGCACTGTTTGATGCATGCATGTCGTATTCCAAACAGGTTGTATACCGCGATACCACTTTAGTTGTATTATTATGAATTTTAAGCATTAGTTACATATTTTATGAAGCATTTAATATTAGGTTGATGTAAAAATATATTTTTATAAACGTTGATAGACATATAGTTATTTTGATAACACCAATAGTGTCTTACATAGCTCAGTGCACCTTGATTGTAACCAATTAAAGCACCCATATTTGTCAAAAGATAGTGAGTTTCCCAGTTATTTCATGAACAACCAATCATGTAGCACAAAAAAATAATAAAAGCCACCTTTCATCATATCAACATAATGTAAATTTAATAACTCAAATTGGCAGAATTTTAATGAACCAACCTTTTCTTGTTCTGACCGGGCTCCTGTGTCACCCCTATGCATACACTCAACATCACATCAAACCACAAAAAAACTTTAGAAATTATATTTGCATCGATGTTCGATGATCGATCTCATTTTAATAAATCATGCGGGTGATTGTTTTGTGAAAAAATTTGTAAGTATTATAGACACATGCAGATATCTGTAAAATTTAAATATTTAATTTCGTGACATACTTTAATAACATAATTTTATTCAATTTTTTGCTGTAGGTAAATCTGTCACCTTATCATGTATTATTTCTTATATCTATCATATATTTGATTCTAATGTTTATTTTAAATGTAGTTTTGATGAAGTGATTTATAATATTTTAATCGTGAAACATTGCTGTCAAGCATTTAAAAATATAATATAAAATTATTAATATCTACAAAGTTAAAAATGTTTTGAAATATTTAGATATACACGCACATACATAGCTTGTCTGAATGAGTGAATATTTTCTTGGTATAAAATTGATTTTAAAATCATTTTATGGCATTTAATATTTTTTGTTGTTTGATTAACATGATGTGTGGTGGTGAGGAGTTGAAGCATTAAAATCTGTAGCAATTTTTAGAATCTGGATATAACTGAGGAAGAGAATTGCCAAAGAGAACCTGGAAAAATCAAAAAACAATTTTTTTCTAAAATACTTATATATGTGTAAATACACAGGTACTTTTGCTTAATTTTATGTCTTAATTTATTATTAAGGGAAACACATTATTATTGTGACGTTGTAATTATTCAGAACATAGTTCTGTGATATTTTTAATACAAATTAAATGATTAATTAGAAAGATATTCAAACAATTTTATCGAAAAATATTGTTGGATTACTGGATCTTTTCTAATCCGGGAAACGTACATTAACCGATTATGCTATTCCAACACAGTGCATTGATGACAAATTTTCAAACTTATATGTTACACATTTCAAATTAATACATATATCGTTCCATTATTTGAAAGCCATCGTCTATAAATTATAATAGACAAGAACATGTCGGATTTAGGGGAGGTTTCAACACTATGGACCACATATAGATTGTTAGATAAATCATAGAATGCTGCCAAGAATACAGAATCCTACTGTGTATCAGATTCATCAACAATGAAACAGAATTCAATTCTATGAAGTCACTCTTAACAAACTAGGTTTTGAATGCTATCTAAATGTAATAACGCAACCGCATCCGTTAATCTTCATAAGCTATCTCGTAGATTCTCTCTTAATAAAAGTATCCGACAAGGTGATATGTACTATCTCATCTAGAATATTTAATTTCGTATTAGCTGAATATACCTGTTATCTAAGATTGGCTTGGATTTGCTCATAGATAAGACGTATACTAATTGAATGTTACACAGTTTGAGTTGCGCTCTGCTTAGCAGTTTTATTGTAACCGATATCATAAAAATAAACATATTAAGTAAGTATTTTTTTATTGTTAGTAAAAACTTAATCAACATATTTTATGTAATACTTAGACTAAAATATTCCAACTAGTCATTATTTGACTTGCTTATTCTTCTTCTTCCACGGCACTATTTCCCAGGGTGGGATTTGGTCTCCTTTAGAAGTGCTCTCCACTGACTCCTTTCCCTGGCCATCCTTCTCCAGTTCCTGGACCCTCCCACCCCGCTCGTCTTCTTCAACAGAGATGATGAGAGCTGTTGGTGGAAAATATTTTTGCTAAATTATGTATCAATTTAATTATCCGTTAGATTAATCGCAAATTAAAGCAAAAATGACAGTTCATTTTTAATGAAAACACATTTTTGTTGTAAAGTTGCAATTTCAGAACATAGTTTGTGATATTTTTAATACAAATTAAATTAATCAATTCGAAAAAACTAAACTCCATAAGAAAACTCCATCCTCTATTTTCTATCTGAGAAATTGCACTTCCCCGAATAGAAAAAGTTCCCGGTTCGTATCGTATCGGTAACAATCAAATTTTTTTTTTTGATTGATTATTTTAATTTGTAATAAACAATTAATTTTGTCTTTTATAGATTTATATATCAATAATGAATAAAAACAAGATTGAAATGGAACTGATGTTGGACTTTACGCCAGATTCAGAGACCAGTTTTTGCCGTGGTGAAGACGATGGCAATTATGATTGTAAAAACAAGCTGTTGGCTAGGGAAGAGGAACGTATTGATGATGAGGATATTCTGCAGTTGGAATCACCATGTCTTAAAGTTGGCTCTTCTTCAACAAGTTCACAATCCTATGTATCATTTTCTAACAAAATGAAGCCACTTATAATGGTACGCTGGTAAATACAACAGGCTGATGAGTAATTCTCCAATATTTAAGAATATTGAATATGTTCTTTATGTAATTATTTCCTAAAGAACTATTCAAATTGATATTATAACTTTTAAAACAAATAAATAAGCATTTTAGTCTGGAAAGGAAATATTCTACATATTTTTTTTCAAATACGTGTCATATCAATATTTGTACTATTTTCAAACTAAGCTAAATGCTTGTGTTATGAAAATAAGACTAATTTGATTTATTACATATAAAGATTTGCAAACATTGTTAGGATTTAATATTATTACAACATATTTAAATTATCCTTGTAATCCATACTATCTTTGAGGATAATTTTATATATACATATAGATAATTGGTTCATAAATCAGTTTGAAGAAGTTAAATACATAATTTGATTTGAGCATTCTAATTCTAATAAACATTGAAAATTAAGACCAGTCATTAATATTATACATTTCATAGTGTCATGTCTTTTTAAGAACGTCAATTAGTCAATGAAATGGTGGTACCGTTCAACCAGTCCCAAAAACGGAGTTTCAAGATCCGGGTTCGCACAAGTGCATGCGGTTATGTGTACACTGTTTTGAACTTTATCAAAGATCAGTCACTGGGAAGAGATTAAAGTTTGGTCCAATAGGTAACTCAGTAATAATATTCTTTTATGGCCTTGATTATCGAAAGCTTTTTGCTGATAACATTTTTACCTCATTGCTTTTAGTTCGCAAGCAATTAACGGTAGATATATTTCTTGTGGGTACTGTAAGACTAAATTGTTTCCCATGGATTAAAGATAAACATAGTTTATTTGTAGATATATTTATATTATATAGGCACATATTTATAGTAGAGAGAAAATGGTAAAATAGACGCCTTCAAAATGTATTGCTGGAGAAGAATGCTGTTTCCCTTGTACACAATTACACAAAAATACCTCAATCCCGCAACAAATCTAACCATAGCAAGTCCTATCTACAGCAGTGAACAAAATGTTCTTCCAATTCTTCAGCCACATTATGTGTCAAAGCCTAGCATTAGAAGGAGCATTACAAGCCGAGTCTCATCTGATTGAGGCCACTGTATGTTAATTTTGACAAGAAGAGGAAAGAAAAAGAAAGATCAAAGAAAACCTAATACAGGGAAAATTTTAATAAGAGGATCCTTAACAATTACAATGTTTGCTGACAATTGTCTGTTATACACAAAGAAGTCCATTATCAACGTACGCTGTAACTGAATCTATCGATTTTGTTAAATGTTGCAATCGACAACAAAAGAAAGATCCATATTAAATCCAACAATACAATATGTATAATCTATTATAATATTTAGATAACGTATGCATCTATTGCATCCTACATTAGTGTTATTGCCAGTAAGAAAAATACCAACGTAGCGAGTATGTCGAAAGTGTTTTTAATGACTACATTCCATTTGAAATGAAGTGTATCGGTATTCATTTAATGAAGCGAACAATTGTGCACTATTCACATGTATTTAAAAGTAAATATGATATCTAAGGGTATATTTCCTTTTGTTAACAATATATTTCATTTGTTTAACAACTTTTTTGTTATTGACTCTGCTCAGTGCTTGGCTTTGTTACAAAAAAAACACGTCAATTAATGTGGCGCTATTGTAATTTAAATCCTCTGTGGAAAATATTCTGCAAATACTTGTGGCAAAAAGTCTCTGGAAAAAATTAAATTAAAAAGTGAAATAAGATTCAATGCGTTTGGACACTATCCTCGAAAAGTCGAGGTTAAACAAGCTTTTCGGTGCAATGACAAAGTGTGCACAAAATATACTATAATATATACATTTGTTTTAAACTGTCATCGCGGTCAACACTGCGGGAAGGTTGATTCGTGTTTGAGTAAAACCTTATACATACTGACATTTGTTCATTTTTGCCGGGGAGAAGCCATCAGAGTAAAATTGTTGCAAGTATTATTTGATGGACTGAGTCAGGAAGAGCGGGATGAGTATCCGCGATCCGGTTGACTTGAGTACTGGGCGCAGAATGCTTTCTCTGGTGCACGTATGAGGTGTACGTCAGGCGGCGTGGCTTAGCTTCTCTCGAACATTCTCTCTTTGTCCACGTGGGATGACGTAATACCGAAAAATAATGGAATGAGGAAACTCATATGGACAATGCGCGCGGGTCGCCACATATATAATTATAATATATGCTATACATAATAATGCTTCATTTTTAATTAATATATTATATTATATCACTTTCCTAATTACATAGTCGAAGTTTTAAATACAATCCCCTCTTCTATATCACAAATTAAATTATTACATGATATTTTTCAATTCAGTCAATTATGTTGGAATTTGTGACTATTTGAATTGTATTTCAAATCTAAACAAAATTGGAAAAAAATATTTTTTTTTTTAAATATTTAGTGTTAATTTGTTTCACACATGGCTTTCAGTCCCTATCACCAGATACAATAATAATTATTTCCGTTACAGTTCAGATATGCAACCAGCCTGGAGCTGTGCGCAACCTGGTTCGGGATACTTATGGGCCTGGCCACGGCCTGGGCGCTGCCGCTGGCCATCATGATCTACGGAGAGTTCACCAACCTTATGGTGGAGAGGATCCACTCCGAGGCGGGCCTTTCTTCCACCACCATCATTCAATTCTTTGGAGGAGGGAGATACATGTGAGAATGTTATTTTTAAATTTCGAACGTGAACTTTTTGAAACTGGAAATACTGGATACATGAGAATTAACTTTGACACGTATGGAACATCATGCTAAGAAACACCACCGTCGCCGATGCTTTATGTTCGTTTTAGAAACGATCACTACCCGAATTCCAGGAAATGACCCAACGATTGGAGTTACCAGGATCATACACAGGCGACACAAATCTATGAAATTGCCCCGACCCCGCTCTGGTAAATTCCGCCAGCCGTTATTCTGCATAACAATAACTAATATAAGGAGGCGACTTACAAGCGGAAAGGTGCGTGCTTTCCCCCACTACACCAGCGCGAGACGGGCTAATGGACCGCGCGCGGCAGGTATAAATAAAATCGCTGGCGCTACACAAGGAACTCCCAGTTCTGCTAACAACGATGACAGGATGAGTCGATTCCGGATAGCAAATCTAGTAATTGTGTGTTCTTGGACATATTTAAATATTTGCTAAAGAAATGTTACACCAAAACTTTCTTTACGGACCTCCTCTTCAATGGAATTTTGTATATTAAATTTAGCAGTCAAAACAAAAACATTGGAATCTAGCAACTTTCTGAAAATACTTCATCACTAAATCAAACAGCAATGCACATCCATTGCTATACACCTAACCTAATAATGTTTAAAACAAATTAAATTAATCAACTAGAAAGATATACAGAAAAATGTATTTATTGAAAAAATATTTAGTTGCTATCGGAATTCGAACCTGGACCTCTTTCTATCTGGGAAAACGCATTTACCATTTTCGCTATAGCAATCAAATATATTTTTGGCAAATTTTGAACATTTATTCTGTAATCTTTCCAATTGATATGTCTATTATTCCATTTTTAAAAGGACCACCAAACACCAGGAACACCAGGAAACGCCAGATATAATTAATATTTTTTTCATATTGTTGGTCTTGATAAACTTGGCGTAACTTTGTGGTTTGACATAATTAAAAATTATATCTATATCACAGACCAGTAAATAAATAGACACGAAATAAAGTGTACATATAGGAGGGGTTTGAAACATTAGTTGTGGGACGAGGGGCAGTCTACAAACATTCTTGGTGGAAACATAAATACATCTTGTAAGTCCTGTAATTTTCCATACTTCCATATATTTTCCATAAAACAAAATACAATAAAAATAGCTTAGTCTCTATGAGATATCTATTATTTGTTTAATAATAGTACCTTTTTACATGAAAATCCAGTAATTGTGTGTTCTTAGACGTATTAAAATATTGCTAATAATATACTGGTCAAATTAAGAAAATATATAAAATTGAAAAATATTGATTTTTCTAGCGTATTCTAGTATAATGTGTTAAAAACATTTTACAGATAAAGAATATTGCTTTAAATAAATAGTTCATGTTTATATATTTGGTAGTCTGTGATTTATATTCAACTTTGTATAATCCATGGTGAGTTATTTTTTGCAAAACCGGTTGATATAAAAATATCTCACAGTAGTTTATACAAAGTTAGATATGAATACAATTTTGAACAGTTTTTAGATAAATAGATTTTTTTCTGTATAACTTTCTAGTTGATTAAAAATACCACAGAACTATGTTCTGAAAATGCAACTTCACAACAAAAATGTGTTTTCCTTAAAAATAATAATAATAATAATGATTATTTCCTATACTTATGTGATCTGTACAGTTTGTATATTTTTATTTCAAATGAAAATAAAATCTTTTGTTATAGAGTGAACTCATCGGCAGATCAGAATGCAGATCTCTTGGCTGAAGATGCCACAGCGTATGGTCTTGGCAGTGTAGCCATCACCGCCTGCCAGTTCATAGCAGGCGTGCTCAGCATCCACTCCTTAAACTGGAGTGCTAATCGACAGGTGAAACATCCGTTAAAATCATCGGTGTCTTTATCTTTAGATTTATAAACCTGTGAAGTGAAACTTATGGCCCTTGTTCACGGAATGAAACACGATTAGATAAATCTCAAAGATTCAATGGAGATTTTGATCTGGAGATAAACTCAGAGATCAGCCTGAGATTGGTAGAAAAATACGAAAATCAAACCCACGCGATAGCAAAACTCAAAACATTATCTAAAACCATAGATAAATTCAACTATTTATTCTGAAACTTAGACAGGCAGAAGCTGTAAATTCAAATTCACCCATTTGACAATCGGAACATCAATGGACAATGAATTTGTACATTTGGACAATGACATACAATAAATGTAAAGTGAGGCATGTGACTTGGTGTGCACACAGTGGAATATGAAAGCTGAGAGTTGTCTCCGAGGAATCTCAAAAGAGTATAATCCTTAGAATAATACTCAATTTCTTGTTTTCTGACATTTTCTCCAATTTTTGTATCGAAATCCCATAAATTATCTAGAGTTTTTTTGGCCGCTACCTACCACCTCAGATAATTGAGTCTACTTTAATAGTATTATATAATGTTAATATTTAAATACAAAGCACAATCAATAATAAAAAATTGTAGGTTCATTGTGGCATTTTTATTTTCATTTTCAAATTACCTTTCAAATAGTGTTTCTCTAATAAAATATTATGATCTTTGGTGCAGAGAACATTGGAACGAATTAATTCAATTATTTACTTTTAAGAACCTTGTATTATAAGCTTGTAATTACCTGTGAAAAAGTCTTGACGTGCGCCGGTCAAGTAATAATTGGGTATTTAAGAAGTAAAAAAGTTGCAACATTGACCTTTTTTAATTGTTAATTTAAGCGTATGATGCTTCTTAATAAAAACTAGGCAAATCTGCTAATAAAATTTATTTAAACAATTTTATCGGCGTAAATATTTTAAACTTTCTCATTTTTGTTCTAGATTACCAGGATCAGACTACTGTTCCTGAAGTCTGTTCTTCGTCAAGATATGTCATGGTATGATACACAACCAAACCTTAACTTTGCCAGCAAAATAACTAAGTAAGTTTTTTTTAAGTATAGTTTTGTTACACCTTGTATATAAATTGCTATTTTAGAATACAAATAATTGTTTGTATAGAATGCACATTTGATAGTTACTCAGTCTTGTCCTGGTTATTTAACAAGCTAATATTTTCGTTACGTTTTTTTTTCTAAATCATTAAAATATAATACACAATATACTTCGATAATGTAAATACTACAAATTATGTAATACACACTTACTAAAATATTGTATCTTCCTTACGAAGAGAGTGAGACCAACAATCCAGAATGCCAAAATAAGTTTTCTTAGAGGAGTAACAGCAGTATCATTATTGTACCAAAAGAAAAATACCAAGATATGGAAGGCCCTTGGTATGGAACCCCTACTTCTACATATATAAATATCTCAATTAGGGTGGCTCGGTCAAATATTGTGAATACCAGAGGAACGAATCCCAAGTCGACTAGTATCGAAGCAGCACAAAACAAGGAAGATTGAAATACTTTTGAGTACCCAAATTTTCAATTCCCAGGTCAAATCTTTCGCTTCTATTTTAAAAATTACAGAATTTTATATACGTTTAGAAATTTTCCAGCTAAATTTCTAATTATGTTTCATTAAGTAGAACACATTTTTATTATGAAGTTATAATTATTCAGAACATAATTCTGTGATATTTAAATATTCATAACAAAGTAGATGGCTTTCAAATAATGGAGTGATAGATGTAATAATTTGAAAAGTGTAACATATAGGTTCATCAAAAGTACTGTCGCTGTAGCGTAGTTGGATAATGTGCCTTCCCCAGTTTGAAAAGAGATCCAGGTTCGAATTTAGGTAGCACAACAACAATATTTTTTGATAAAATTGATTTTATATGTATATCTTTCTAATTAATACATTTAATTATGTTTCATTTATGAAAAAAATGTCTAAAAGCACTATTTGTGATATAAATTCAATAACGTACGACAACTACAATTTATTTTTAATTTTCAACAATATTAAATTGAATAAACATCATTTTAATACAAATTAAATTAATCAATTAGAAAGATACGCAGAATAAATCTATGTATCGAAAAGCATTTTTTATTTTCCTAGCGATATCAACAAGATTAACGATGGTATGGGAGAGAAGATTGGCATGTTCTGCTATCTCATCTTTTCTTTCATCTTCTCTGTGGCTGTTGCTTTCATCTACGGTTGGAAGCTAACTCTAGTTGTCATGACCTCAATCCCTGTCGTCATCATCAGCGCAGCTCTGGTCGCAAAGGTAATATAAATACATCTACCAGTTTTGAAAAATATAATTTTCTTCTTCAGGATGTCAATAACTAATGAAAAACATACGTAATGTTTCTTTAACAGATTCTATTTTTAAAGAATAATAATTATTTAAAAAATAAATTTAGTTCCTAACTCAAATTGTTATTTATTACAAATTTACTTGAATAATTTTTAGGAAAAAATTTTAGAATGGGACTTGTACTTACATATGTTTTTCATTGGTTATTGACAAAATGATATTTTTCAAAACCGATAGATGTATGTATGTATGTACTTAATAAGTGGTTAATAAAACAAAGTTAAATATAAAAATAATAATTTTAACTACAAAGTTAATTTTGCCAATTTTAAAAATACAATTTTTATCACATAGAACTGATTAAAAGTTTCTACCAGTTACTTCAAAGTTAAAATAGAAAAATCAATAGACATGTTAAAATATGACATAGAATCAGCGGTGTAGTTATCATCTGGGCATCCTGGGTAATTGCTAAGGTGCTCTGGCCCTAGGAGGGCCCAGAAGTGGTGAACAAGATCACTAAGCAAAAATATTTCACTTTCATAATTACTCCTACTACTATGAAGTACTATCCGAGTGTTATTTTATTATCAAATAGGTACTTAATACTTCAACAGATATACTTTTACACCTTATTAAGCAAATTTTAAGTGATACATATCGATACCTTAATTTACAAAGCAGCTAACTCCATTTTTCTAAAATGTTCTGGAGCAACAAAAAACTGTTTAATTTTCTAATTTTGTAAAACACACTTTAGTAAATTGTTTATGCAGAAATATGGTGGCTGAGAAAATTTATTGATATTTTTATTTATCTTGTACTTATAGAGAATATTTGAAGTTTTTCTGAATTTCTTTAACAAAATTGTAAAATATTATTGGGAGTTAGCTAATTTTCCATGATAACGTAGAGCGACCAGTACGATCTCCGCGAACGTTGTCTATTTCTGGTGCCATCATCACTTGTATCAGGTAAACATTGAAGGTTTTTGCATGAATCAATCTAAGCTTTTTCAGTACTTATTTAATATTTTTAAACATGTAATTTCACATGTTTTAAAATGAATGGGAATTTTTGGCTTTTAGTATACTATAGAACAATAAAAGAGGAAAATAATGGCACCAAAAACGTTTTTTTTTACCGTGGGTGGAGTTAGCTATTTTGCAGATTAAGGTATCGATATATAAAATATATATATTTGTTTTTTGCTAACAATACGAAACAAAAGACGGCACATACTTGAAAATTTAAACAAAATCTTTAACTTTCTTCCCTGCAACACTGTATAACATCCAAGATGGCCGACGCTCTGTTTGTCTATCAACATTTGTAAAAAATGATATACAGTGTAATTAACAGAAATTTTAAAACCTTTAATTAAAATCACTCAAATGAATAAGAAAAGTGAAGAAGTGAATGGAATAAAATGGATAAAATTTAATATGAAATATGGATAAATGCTTGCCCGGGAGCTCGGCAATTTCGTTTCGAATTCCTTTTTAATAAAATGATTATGACCAATAAACTAACAATCTTACCATTTATTTACATAACCTAAATATAGATACCATTTTCACTTAATATTACTTTCTTTTTCGTACACTACACAATAAGGTTCTACTATGTACCGATTTTATTGAATTTTCTAGGCTCAGTCGTCATTGACGGTTAAAGAACTGAACAGTTACAGTCATGCAGGAAGTGCAGCTGAAGAAGTGTTGAGTGCCATAAGAACTGTTATTGCATTTGGTGGGGAACATAAAGAAATCCAGAGGTTTGTTTAATTTCTATTTATACATGAAACTTTAATAATTGACATGACTCAAATAAATAAATAAAGATAAAAGGAAAGCATATATGTAGAATACAATAATTAAGTTATTTATATTACTCTCTTGTTATTAGTACTCGTATTTCTTACAAAAAGGATTTATGGTTAAAAAAATACGATAAAATATACGAACACGAAAGTGCTGGCATTTTTTAAAAAGCAGAACAATATTAGGACCCCTGAACGCAGCTCACATTTACAAGTGTGTGAAATCAAAACTTCTGACAACAGTAAAAACACACCTGCTATCGACGCCAACATGTATCAAAAACGTTCGCCCGCAACCATCTGGAAGACCCGCTTGCCATCGTCTTTCCGACCTCAAGCTTCAAAAACCACCTGCGTTAACTACTTGCATCTATCTTTATTGTATGATCAAATTTCATTGACAATTTTGTATAACTGTACTCGATAAACTTCTGTCAACTGTAAGTGCTCTTTCTCGTCTTCAACCTGCTCTAGTCTGGATACATTTTGACATGTACCTCCTTTAAGCACATATCTCATCATTTTTACTCTTTCTCCCCATAGTACCTAATATAAGACCCATTAATAGTACTATTCATACTTGGTGTCATTCGTAGCACCAACAGGAATGTGATCTAGCTTTATGTTTATAAATGGGTTATTACAAGACACATTTATACAGAATGGCCCAAAAAACATTTCGTAAAATGTGATATAATTACATCAAAAGTAGTGTAACTATATCAACAAAACTTAAATAGTTTACTAATTTACTTACTTACCTATATTACATTTATTCCGACAATTTCCGGTCGCCATTTTTGATTATTAATTTTCCCATTGTTTATATTTGGTTTTTTCAAATTATTGCTCAGAATGACAAAAATCACTGCATTCTGATCAAAAATTTGCGAATTGAAAAATATCAGGGCATTAGGAAAATGATCAAAGAGTTTCAAAACAAAGCCTGGAGTATAGCTAGAAATTACAACATAACTGGACATTACAGCAGGACGGAGCTCCATCTCACACAGCCAGAAATAAAATCAACTTTCTTCATCGTGAGAATGTTAATTTCATCGAGCCAGGCATGTGGCCACTGACCAGCCCAGATTTAAACCCAGTAGATTATGCAATATGGGGATGTTTTGATGATTTCTGATTAGCTAAATATTGTGCAAAAAATATTACATTAAGAATTATAATTAATTATATTATGTTATTAAATAACTCATGTGTTACGAGATGTTTTCACTTTTTTTGGGCCACCTGTATATATATATGGACTCAATCATTTTAATTAAAATAGGCCTTCCAAACGATTTAAAATTTTATAATATTTTTAGAATATACATGAAAAGTATTTTAAGTAAATCAAATCAAATCAAATCTAAAAAAATACTAATAAGTACACAGAAAAAAACTAAAATCGAATATAACATTGCCAAAGTGTTCATACTGATGAACGTGTTTCTAATTGCAGAGTACAAATTATTCATATTACAAAAATTTATCATCATCAGATATTCTGAGAGGCTGGAACCAGCGAATAAGGCAGCAATGCAGCGTGGTCTGGTCACAGGACTCGGTGATGGCATTGTGTGGCTGATTATGTACTGTTCATTTGCACTGGCTTTCTGGTACGGAGTTAAGCTCATCCAAGCCGAGGAGCACCTACCGGTGGTGGAGAGGGACTACACTTTAGGAATACTTGTCATTGTAAGTTACTATACAGTCCACAAAGTAAATGTGTCGTTGATTGAACAGCAATTCTTCGAGAAGTATTAGAGTAAAATTTAATTTCAAGAAATATAAGAGTTGAGGCGTCACTTCGGCGACATCTCAATCCCGTGCGATATATTAAGAATGAATTTATTTGCACCTATTAATTTTATAATGCTACTAGATTTCTGTTTAACATTATAAAGATTTGAATATTACATTTATTGTCTTCACTAATAAAACTTTACACTTACAGATGATCCATTGATATCAGAAAACTACAAAAAACTATGCGTCATAATTGTGTGTAATATAATAATATATAATCAAAACAACATAATTTAGGAAAATATTTTAATGTGGCTTGAAAGCTTAAGCCTTATCGACTATTATACATATTCTCTTCCCCTCATTCTCATGTATTAGTTCTCAATCTTTAGCTTTCTCTGATAGTTCTATAACATTTAAATACATTTCACCTCACTTAAAATTAACAAATTAAAACATTCTTCATTTGGTGAAGTTTTCCTTAGGCAGCTTCCATAATTAATGTCACAGGTTTGGGGGGTGGGGATCAACAGAAATGTGAGTGCCTGGGACAGAAGGGTATGGGAGAGGATTAAGTTTGTGACATGGGGGAGGATTAAGTTTCATGAAAAACCTGTGGCCTTACTTTGAATGTAGATATTAAGTATTATTTGATATTGTAGGTCCTTTTAAGTATTATTGGTGGAGCCCAAAACATTGGCCTATGTTCTCCGCATACGGAAGCATTTGCAGCAGCCAGGGGAGCGGCACAGTCGGTGTTTGAGATCATAGCGCATCAGCCCGCAATAGATTCTATGGCAGAAGACGGTGAAAAGCCAAAAAAGGTATCTGGAGATATAAAATTAACGGATGTACATTTCAAATATCCATCAAGACCGGATGTTAAGGTAAAAATTCAAATAATCTTGAAATATCATAATAATTTCTGTAATAAAAAAACATAAAGCGACTTTCAAATAATATAATTTAACTATGTTGTATATTGGCCATCATATAAAATCATTTTTAAATTATGTGTTTTACTGTTTATTCACCTGTATTTTTTAATACAATTAGGTTCTGTCAGGTTTATCATTAGAAATCAAAGCTGGGGAGACAGTTGCCCTGGTGGGAGGATCAGGTTGCGGTAAATCCACGGTCCTG
Source organism: Eubasilissa regina (assembly GCA_022840565.1). Lineage (NCBI taxonomy): Eukaryota > Metazoa > Arthropoda > Insecta > Trichoptera > Phryganeidae > Eubasilissa > Eubasilissa regina. The sequence continues at coordinate 19,473,712 of JAINEB010000029.1, read as the reverse complement.
CAGTTAATGCAGAGAATGTACGATCCATTGTCGGGAAAAGTGGAGTTAGATGGAAAGCATCTTCCAAAACTGAATGTTTCATGGCTCAGGTCTCATATAGGTTAGTATATTTTGTTTTTGTGTTTAAAATTTAACCTGATCCGTTTTCTCAAAATATATATATTTTTTTTTTATTGTATTTAATATGTTTGTTCCTTTAAGGTGTGGTTGGACAGGAGCCTGTACTCTTCAGCGGCTCCATCAGGGATAATATAGAACAAGGAAAACCTGGCTGCACTGACAAGGAGGTAGTCAATGCTGCCATCGCTGCTAACTGCCATGACTTTATCTCTAAACTGCCATTTGTAAGTATTCCTTATCTGTTTATAATCTTTTTTTGATAGAGGTTATATGTAACACTAATAATTTGTTAATTTAACCGTTTCATAACTGAACATATGTTTATATAGAAAAATGCTTTTATGAGATGTACAGTCATATGACAATTTATTATGGCCACCCCCAAATATTATTAATTCATTTGATGTTGTAGGTTTTTACCATTTATGTACTGATTTTATAAACTTAATTTTTATTATGCATTATTTTGTTTTCATATTCGATAATCACAGAGTATGTCTTGGTCATTTTTATCTTTAATTTTTTCATAATTTGTACAGGAAATAGGTAAAGTAAGAAATTTAACTGAATTATAATTTAATGTACTTGTTACTATATTTATCAATCATTTTAGTGAAGTTTTTGTTTATTTTAAAGATAATAACTATAATATTGAAAAAAACATTATTCCTAATGGGAATTGTAGAAAAATGGAAAAATGTGTCAAGGAAAAAATGTCAACAACTTGATGAGAGAAAAAGGAGTTAATGTCTTCGTTATATTTTTCTCTCATTAGCTTTGTTTGTCATCGCTTGAAAAATACTACTCAAAATTTGTTATTTTGCGATAATCAATATGTAATACTTGAATATTGTACAAAAACATATTATTATACAAAATTCTACATTACCATAAATACACATACCCTACTTTTTAAAGCAATTGCAAAATATATTGTGATGTCTTTAAGATCGAATATATGTGTGTGTGTGTGTCATTTAACCACCGACCTAACCCCCAAAAGTCGAATCGCCATTATGCACAGCTATCGGAACTGTGTCCATCCACGATTTGGAAGATTTCGTTCCCCAATTGAATGGCATTAATGTGGAAGAGCTGTGGTTTCAACAAGACAGCGCAACATGCCACACAGTGCGCGCCACAATCTATTTATTGAAGAAAACATTCGATGAGCGCATAATTACCTGTGAATTGGCCTCCGAGATTGTGTGATTTAACACCTTTGGATTATTTTCTGAGGAGAAATGTAAAGTCGCTAGTCTACGCTGATAAACCAAAGACGATAGATGACTTGGAAGCCAACATTTATCGCGTTATTGCCGATATACGGCCCCCTGCTACTCCAAAAGTAGTAAAAAATTGGACTTCTAGATTGTGTTTTATTTGAGCCAGCCGCTGCGCCCGTATGCGTGAAATCATATTAAAACACTAATGGCATAAAATTATCTTTCCAATAAAGCCAATACCATCGCCATCACCACAATTTTTGTGTATTTTATTTCATTTTTAAATTCTATACCTCTATAAAAAAAACCTATTATGTATATGTATATGCATCAGTTTAAAAAAATGTATAAAATAAAAATCTTAAAAGCATACTTGTGTTATGAGCTGTATGAATTTTGTGCAGGTTACAAAGAGATGCCCCGATACCCACTAACATCTAGTAATTCGTGTTTAACTTCACTGCATGCTCAATTTGGATGCTATATGTTCTAGGGCAGAATGTAAAGAATAAAGAGCCGCGACTTATTCTTCTGTACTCACAACATTTGTGAGGGTAAAGAACAGCATTATATCCTCTTCACCGGCTAGTCAGTGGAGAACACAAGAATGGCACATTCTTCACCTCGAAACATATACCCACCATGGTTTTTCACTGGGAAAATTTATTAAATACCTGGGAGAGATAAATGAAAAGATGTTTGATGCAATCTAATCGACGTTCTTCAGGGCAGGCTGGTGACAACAGGATTTAAAATGTTATAAAGTATGGCATAACCTCCAAATCCATGCTCGTCCGTGTACATCCTATCATTGCATCTCCGTGACCCATCGTCGTAGTTAGTTATCTCGGCGTCCCAAGGCGACGCGATAGGTTTGGTCAAAAGAATTGTAAAATATGAATGTATTGAAAATTAATGTAGATCGAAGAAAAACATTCTCGTTCCCTGAAAAGATCGTTCACCATACGATTAGGTTAAACAAATTACAGTAAATTGTGCACTAATGATTGAATTAAATTCAAAGTATTTATTCTTCGATTACATGTTGGATTCTTGATAAATAGCTTCGCTGGCCGCAGCAGCAAGCCGTGTATCTAATAGCTCCAAGCGAAACATTTAATTAATCTCAACCGCAGACTCCAGCCATTTTTATAATTTTGAAGCCCACTCGCATTACCAACATGAGGGCATTGTACGTGATTACTAAAGGCATATATAAAAATAATGATGAGGCGATTTTGAATGTGACATTAGTTTTGTAATGTCATACGATACATTTCAAGAATTTTTTTTTATTGTGAATATAAGTTATTTACTTGCTTCACCAGTATGTGAGTGCACAGCACAAAATTTTGTGGGGTCAAACAGCTGCTGCATGCTGGAGCTGCAATATGATAATCGTATGCATATTAAACCTATTTTTAATAGATTGATAATGCCAATACTATAATGTCTAACTTATTTCAGGGTTACAACACAATCATCGGTGAACGTGGAGCTCAGCTTTCTGGCGGACAGAAGCAGAGGATCGCCATTGCGCGCTCTCTGGTTCGAGATCCTCGAGTACTCTTGTTGGATGAAGCCACTTCTGCTCTGGATGCACAGGGAGAGAAGAAGGTTCAAGATGCACTGGACAGAGCGAGCCACGGTCGCACCACCGTCATGGTTACTCACAGGTATCATAATTATTAATGTTAGAAAATATAAATAATAAAAACACTGCTTCAAATAATATATAAAATTATGATTATCTCCTTAGCCATCTGAAATTGTTAAAATTATCAGTGAGACATACGATGACTGGCCTTATATTTCTATGCAGGATCATCAATGGTATGATAGACTGCCCCCAGATTGTCGGTCTGCTTGACTTTCACACACCATTGAGGTCATCGAGACACAATTCATTGTTCTATTACAGTGCTAATGTCAGAACTCATGCATTGCATTCTTTAGGGAATGAATATGCAGAGGTAGTCAACATTTTTGCTGTAAATTTAACTCTTTATGAGGACTACGCTATTACAATTTTTTGTGTCTCAACTCAATGGTGATGGATAAATTGCTTTACTTCACATTTTATATTTATTTTTAGTTTTGATTATAAAAAAACATGCTGACATGTAATTTATTGCATTTCTGATAAAAAAAAAATGTTATTCTCAATAGGGTGTGTATAATAATAATAAATAAATAAAAACAATTTAATAATTAGACGTGAGTTGATAGCTTTTGTCTCACTTAAAAAGCCTAAACTCATTGTAAATTTAATTGGCTAACGTGGTACAATGGTAACACATTTACCCGTCAACAGAATGTTCCGAGTTTGAGTGTTAGTGTGAACAAAATATTTTTTCTGTATTTCTGTGATTTTTCCGATTGATTCACCTAATTTGTTTTAAATAAATTATTTATCGTCTATGTAATGTAAATAGTAATAAAGTAATATGTTTTGAATAATTACAACTTCACAATAAGAATGTGTTCTCCTAATAATAAAGTTGTATCAATGTGTCCAAAATTTAATAAAAATGAATTGATAATTCTGGTGTCTGCCATCAGATTACTCAAAGGTATTCGAGATTCCGAAAAAATAAAGTAGATGGCTTTTTCAAATAATGAAACTATTAAATGTATTAATATCAAAAAGGTAACATATAGGTTTGAAAATTTGTCATTAAAAAATATTGTCGCTGTAGCATAGTTGGATAATGCACCTTCCCTGGTTTGGAAAGAGATACAGGTTCGAATACCGGTGGCGCAACAACAATATTTTTTGATAAAATTGATTTTATATGTATGTATATCTTTCTAATTAATATATTTAATTCATATTTAGTAATAACATACTCATTTTGTTACATACATATATAAATTATCAATCAAATGAAATTAGTGTTATTATGGAATTATTTTTATTGATCTCAACGTTGCGCCAATTCTGAGTAATGTTAGAAAATTTGCAATATCAGCCTTCATAATTTGTCATTCATTTTTCTATTAAACAATTTTTCAAAACAAATATATAATTTAAAATATTTACATATTTTCAGATTAGCAACAGTGACCAATGCTTCCCGAATTCTCTACATCGATCAGGGAAGAGTGGTGGAACAGGGAAGTCACAAAGAGCTGCTCGCTCTTCAGGGTTATTATTGGAGACTTGTGCAAACTGATTTGGAGTGCCAGCAGTCTGGAGGTCCTCCTGCCCTGGTAGTCGATAATGATAATATTCCATTGAATGCAATGCAGAATGTCAGGGGTATGTTCTCACATATTGCACACAAGTGATATATGTTTACTGTACCTTATGGCAACATATTGATACCTTAACTTGCAATACAACTAACTCAATTTTTCTAAAATGTTCAGGAGCAACAAAAAATTGTTTAATTTTGTAATTAAACAGATTACGAAAATTCCAAAACACCATTTGGTAGATTGTTTATACAGAAATAGGGTGGCTGAGAAATTTTATTGATTTTTTTATGTATGTCATACATATAGGGAATATTTGGGGAGTTAGCTGAATTTCTTTACAAAATATAAATGATTATTTAGAGTTATCTGATTTTCCATGATAATGTAATGATGTAGTGATTATGATTCTGCAGATGTCCTCTATTTCTGTTGCCATCAACACTCGTGTTAGGTTTAAGGTTTTTACAAGAATAAATGTAAGGTTTTTCAGCACCTAGTAATTATTTATTATTTTAAAACACGTGTTTTAAAATTGATTGAAATTTTTGGCTTTTAGTGTACTATAGAATAATAAAAGAGGAAAACAATGGCATCAAAAACTGTTTTTTGACCATGGGTGGAGTTAACTGCTTTGCTGATTAAGGTATCGATATCACAAATGTATTATCTCAATTGAATAAAAATAATTTGAATTATTAATAACTCAAAAGTTTTCTTCGACAGAATCATCTCTGGAACAGATTGGCAGTCTCAGGAGAGTGCAAAAGAGGCCCAATATCAGCCCTGTGCACAATATCAGCAGGTCACAAAGGGCGCTCTCAGTAGAAGACAAAGATATGCCAGAAGATGAGGATGAGACAGAGGCAGAGGTATGAAATAAGCAAATTCATAATTTTTTTAAAATTAGAGATGTTTGTACTGAATACGTGTCACATCGATATTCTTACTATTTTCAAACTAAGCTAAACGCATGTGCTATGAAAACAGAACTAACTTGACGGTCTCCTGAAACGAGGCGAAACCCCTAACAACTAGATTATTATGTGAATGTATTAACCACTGTACGACAAGCATGTCGTATATTTCTTAACATCTTCCGTATCTTGTCAGCGACACACAAATTTATATTTGTGTAAAATTATCTCCACGCGAAATTGAAAAAATACATCTCTTATGTTACATTTGACTACGTTATGTATTTAATTTATTTTTAAGAAGAACACAATATTATTGTGAAGTGGCAGTTTTTCAGAACATAGTTCTGTGATATTTTTATTCATATTATTTCATTTATGTTTAGTTAATCATTTTATTACTGATTTGTTGTTTTGTATAATTTTTAGGAATTGGAGAAGTCAGTGAGCAACTGGGCTTTACTGAAGCTCAACAAACCTGAGTGGGTCTTCATACTATTCGGATGTTTTTCTTCTATCATTGTTGGTGGAGTTCTTCCGGCATTTGCTCTTCTATTCTCTGAAGTTTATGGGGTAAACCTTGTTTCTTCATTCTTAAAACAATATTGTGTCATAGTTAATTTAAAAATACTTTTATAAGCTTTGAATCATCTGCGAGCATTATTAATGAGTGAATTTAATTTAATATAATCTATAATTTCAGCTGCTCTCGGTGACTGACCGTGATGAGATTGCTTCCGGAACTGCTTTCTATTGTGGACTGTTTGTTGTTGTTGGCGTATTGTGTGGCTGTGGAACATTCCTTCAGAGTTACTTATTCAGCGAGGCTGGTGTCAGGCTGACTCAGAGGTTAAGAGTGAGGACTTTCGCCAACTTCTTGTACCAGGTTAGTTATTCATTAATCTATTGGTAAATTAAAGAAGTCAATATTAAATTCTTTTTGTAAGTAAAAAATGATAATACATATATTCATTCATATCTTTATAACATCTATATTTTTATTAATTTCAGGAGATGGGTTGGTACGATGATCCTAAGAACTCAGTCGGTGCTCTCTGTGCAAAGCTCAGCGGAGATGCGGCCGCCGTTCAGGGTGTAAGTTATATTACTTTATTTTCTGTATTAATTTAGTCTCTCTGTTCTTGTAATAAAAATATTTCATTTACATGATTAGAATGCACGGTCATCGTTTTTACAAAATGAAATAATTGATAAAATATTTAATTATTTTCTTTATGTGGTTATTTTGTTAATAATTTTAGGCCACCGGCATGAGGATTGGAACGATTCTTCAAGGCATATCAACTCTGGTAATCGGTATCCTCATGGCTATGGTTTACTCATGGAAGATGACTCTGGTATCGCTCGTCACAGTGCCCATAGTAAGTGTGTAATAATAATAGTATTTATCATATACCTATTCTAAATTAAAGTAGAATTTTATGATTTGATTTCAAATACAAATTATGAATGTTTGGTGAAAGAAAGATATAAATTCACCACTGGTCTTTGAACATAAGATGTAATATAATATAAGAGAAGGAAATTTGGTACCAACAATGAAAATGGGGTGTGGCATATACGCTTCAACCACAAATTAGACACAGAAGTGAATTCAATATTGTCCAAGTTACCAAGATAGCATGGCTGAGGTGGGCTGGTCACATGATCAACAAATGGAGTCAAAACAACCAGCAAAGAAAAAGTTTTATGCAAAATACATTAACCGAAAGAGCCAAGATGTGCTGGTTGGATGGCGTTACTTGGAATGCTCATGCAGACGGTATCATGAACTGGAAAAGAACAGAGGAGGACAGATTAGACTGACGAAACTTATTGAGGCCAGGTCATTGCACCATTGATGATGATGATGACAAATGGGGGGTATGATGGTGCAGTCACCGGTTTAGGCAAAATGTATTTTGTTGAATGAATATGTCGGTCGTGTGTGTGTGCTGAATATATTTCACCCAGTGTTCGTCTGATAATGATCGCAGAGATGTATTGTGTATATGTGGGCAGAGCAGGTTAAAGAAGAAAAATTATTTAGAGTTGACACAAGTTTATTGTTGATTCAGCATAATTATAGTTTAAATATCGCCCACCTAGATCAAAACTAAGACAACTCAAAAAAACAAGAATTTTGAACGCAACTAACTTAGCCCCAGTTCTCGAATAGTATCATTTTAGGATATGTGATTTAGTGAATAGTGTCGTTTCATAACTTTAGTAACAAAAATTGAGAAAAATGATTTTATTTTTTTGTCTACTTAAAAATGGCTTTTTGAGTTGTCTTAGTTTTGTTCTAGATGTGCGATATGTACAATGAAAAGTCTACACAGAGAAGCATCTGCTGGAGATCTTAATGGGAAGGCAGCAGCGAAAGGAATGGCGCTCAGGAGTGGGCGCATGTTATTGGTGTATGATTTATTTATTGTGACGTCAGTACCGGGCATATTTTTGTGGCTTTCAGGAACGCTGGTTTACGCACTGATACACGTGAGGTGCGTTCAGGGTTGTTCGTCATTGGTGATAACAATTGCTGTGGAAGCGATAGATTTTCATAAATATATATTTTTTTAAATGTTACTTAATGAATGTTAAAATTTACATTATGATTTCATGTACAAGTCACAAATGCATTGAAGAATACTGCAGTAAATGGGGAGTACAAAGTTTAGAATAGAAGTTTCGTCAAATATTTAAGGATATTCGATCACGGGACTGATCACATTACAGTGAATTCAATGAAGAAAATTTGTGTAAATGTGTTTTTAAAACTTAATCAAACTGTTTCTTGCAGGTGTTGGGTGGGATTTGGCTTGAAGGAAGAATCATCACAAATTCACAGATTAAAGAAAGAAAGGCATTGGAGGGAGCATCCAAGATTGCGACTGAAGCCATCATGAACATCAGAACTGTTCACAGCCTGGGTAAATTTATTTACTTTTGTTAATATTATTAATCAACATGGCAGTTACTTTGTATTACACACGTTGGATTATTATCACCAAACTAAATACATACAATATTGTGTCTATTCGGGATAAAAAATATATAAGTCAAACTGCAAGAAATCTAAATACAAGAATAAAGAAAAATCGCTGCTGTCTAAAAAATAACAACTTCTCAGAATTTTCTAATCACATAATTGAAACAATCCACTCTTTCGATAGTAATAGACTAAAACTTCTCCACTCGATACCTTATAAAGGATTAATAATTAACAATTTGGAAACCGTTAAAATACAAAAGAATTTAAATTCGGAGAAAACACTGATTAATAATATAATATTCCCTAACACTTCGTCTTAACTGTCCGTATTCCCGTTAACGACCGAAACCTCCCCCCTTTTCTCAAACCCAGCTCCATTACCCAAATAGACACAATACTGTATTTAGTTTAGTTATCACCTGATGATGAGAGGGACTGCACCTCTCGAAACTAATAGTGACAATAATCCAATGCGTGTGTAATACAGTTTTGTTCTGAAAATTAAAATACTTTTATTAATTTTATATTGCTAGGACACCTAAACTTACCAATTTTTTTAAACATGTATGAAATTGAATATTACAACCATGACCCAATAATCCCCGCGATAACCTGGGGTGTCATGTTTCTCATGGGAAGCATCAACAAACTGTTAATATTTGGTTTCAATGCAATTTTTGGATGTTCTAATGAGTATATTTTTTGACTATTTATATTTCTTTATCCAGGTGCCGAAAAGCAATTCCTTGAACGCTATGAAAAAGAACTACAAATCGCCTCACAGGCTGGGGGTGTCAAGTCTCGCATGCGTGGTGCTGTCTATTCTCTGGGACTGGTGGCACCATCCCTTGGCTACGGTATCTCCCTATGCTATGGAGGGTTGCTGGTTGCTTATGAAGGACTTCCATACAAGAATGCTATATTGTAAATGGATAGAGAACATATTAAAATAAATTAAAACTTGTACATCGACTGCGTATTTCACCCACAACTTTTGTGATATTTCTGACTGCTACTGTTGATATTGTGTTAAAAGTATATACAGTAAAACCGCGATATAACGAAATCCAAGGGACCAAAAAATAAAAATTCGTAATAACAAATTCCCACATATAACGAAATAAATTTTAAAAATCCTACTATATGTTACGCGCCGTCGCAGAAAAATTTGCGCGGCTTCAAAAAAGATCGCAAATTCTGCAAACAAAGGAGGAAGAAGGCCATAGGGAACTGAATACCTACATATTTTTAGTAGTTTTGTTATTAAAACAGATAAGCAAATGGATAATCAAAGGAATTAAATTAAGAACAGAACCTATTCAACGCCAATTGGAAGATATTTTTGTAAATTCCAGAATATTGCAAACACAAAACAATATTTTAATTGTGTTCAAATGTAGAGCCGCTTCAAACATAGTTTTGGGCATGAAACATACAAAATAATTCAAAAATAACAATTTTACAGTTGAATCGCGGCATTTTTATAAAATGAGTCGTATATAATTACGAAGGTACTTACCGGTAACGGCGGCAACCACTTCAAAATATATTTATAATCGTTAAAATTGTTCACTTAAAAATTATCGTTAACATTGTTCACATACACGAAAACAATAGTTAATAGAAATACAAAATGCCGTACAAAAATAGTCCATAAAATATTTTAACGAATTATTTATATTATTGACGAGTTCACACGAAAACAATTGTCAAACGAAAATGAATTTATGTAAATATTCAGTTCGGTCACAGACGTTACACTGAGACTGACATTTCCAATAAGTACATACTGCAACTTTCGGGGGGTTCCTGTTAATTTTTGTATTTTCCAGCTGTTTTGGGTCTGGGATTGCAATACATATTAGAGTACGTAAAACGTGTCCAAGTGAACGCCGCAAGAATTATGTCAAATGGTTTTATGGGCCTACTATGAACCCAAGAAGTTTGAATTGTTTTACTACCTTGTCGGCCGACCGCCGCGCACCGCCGAAAAGGCCATAAAACCGTTCGCATACGGCAGATGCATCGGCGCGGCTTTGTAAGTGCGAAATAATATTTTCATCTTTTAACATTTTTTTAATTCGTTATAAATTTACGTAAGTGTATTGGCATTTTTTCGTAAGGGACAAAAATGATTTTGTTATAAATATAAACGGGATTTCGTTATATAAATGCATTTTTGTATGAAAAATTGGTTTTAGGGACCAAATTTCGATTTTTTTTTCGATATACGTCATTTTTCGCTATATCGGGTTTCGTTATATCGCGGTTTTACTGTATTTGCATTACATGTATATTTTTTACTACTCTTATAAGTTTATACACACAGATAATATTAAACAAAATCCCTTTAAACTACAATGGCAGTTTGTCGATATTTGTAGATTCTTTTATATAAGTTTTTACAATTTATCTATTTCCATCGCCAGGGTTTCTGAGGCTCTGATCTTCGGGTCTTGGACAATGGGCCAGGTATTGGCCTTCGCCCCTAACTTCAATGCGGCCAAGGTTTCTGGAGCTAGAATTCTGCGACTCATGAATAGAAAACCGCTCATCCAGAATGATGAGTCCATCCTTGATGACAGCTCATGGGTTATATAAGAATTTTATTCAATATCAAATGAACCATTGAGTTAATTACTAGTCTCCCACTAAGCATACATAACCTGTGAAAATGTTAAATCCTATACTTAGCTACTTCTTTAAAACAACTTCCATGGCACTTATCTCAGGGTGGGATTTGGCCTCCTCCTCCATAACTGCACTCCATTGACTCCTGTCCTTGACCATTCTTCTCTAGTTTCCGGACCGCTCCATCCCCCTCCAGTCCTCAGTCTTCCTCACAGTCAGCCCGCCTTTTCCTTGTTCAGCCTCTATGTCGTTTCTGCTGAGGTATCCACTGTCATCTGGGATCTTTCAACATGGCCAGCCTTTAGGACCTATAGAATCTTACAATTGTTTCCTGCTCATTTAAATTTTCGAGCTAATAGTTCATTTTTATTCTATTAGTTCGGTGTAGGTCCATAAATATTTCTTATTATTTTTACATTCAAATGTCTTTAAAACATACAAAAATACATTTCAAGTAGGTTTGCCACTCCCTTCATTTCAAACATTGTGGAATAGATTTCATATACCACCAAAAAACAATTAAATTACATTAATTAAACAATTTAATAATATGTTATACTGTTTTGTGCATGAAATATGATGTTGAGGGATTGCACAATCTTTTGACAAAATCCAATTGCTTAATTGATAATAATTACTTCTAACAATAATTAATATTTTCAGCATGCTGACGGATCTATTAAATACTCTGGAGTGGAATTCAACTATCCTTCTAGACGTGAAGTCCGCGTGCTCAGGGGCTTGGATTTGGATGTCAAAGCAGGACGCACGGTGGCTCTCGTTGGTCACTCTGGTTGCGGAAAGTCTACAGCCATTCAGCTACTGCAGAGGCTGTATCAACCTAGCAGAGGCCAAATTGTAAGTAAAACACCTCAAATATCCCTGTAGAAAGAGTAATCTGGTGATCCGAGAAGCCATTGCCACCACAAGCCAGTGATCAAATGACATTCTACAATTTGACACATCATTATATCATATCTTAACATCAGATTAGATCTAAGTAATCCAAGATTCTTCTCTGGTATATTTAAGAAATGTTTTATTGCAGTCACTGGACACAAAAGACATCTCAACATCACTCCAGATCCCACGCCTGCGAGCGCAGTTAGGTCTGGTTAGTCAGGAGCCCACCTTATTCGACAGGACTATTGGAGAAAACATCGCTTACGGAGATAATACAAGAAAAGTGACGACACAAGAGGTCATAGATGCAGCTATAAAGACCAACATTCATGGTTTTATCAGCGGATTGCCTTTGGTAAGAATCAGTTGGTTTTATAATATTGCATTACGCTTGTGTAGATAGATCTATCGCCTCCACTCTTATCATCACCGCCTGGCGATACTGAATGCACCCTGCAAATACCAGTGTGTGAAAGGAAACTTCCATCAGCCATTTGCTACTTTTGAGATTTATAAATATTTGTACGGATCAAATTTCAAATTCACCGCTATCTCAGCAGGTATCGATGCTAGCGACATATCGTTGCCGGCTGCCGCTACAGATCTGATCCGATTCCTCTCCTGTTTCATCGCTTCGCGACAGCAGTCCCTCCTGTTTCATTGCTTCGCAACAGTGGTCTTGCCGGCCCCCACGCACTGAGCGAGACCGCCGACTCGCTTCGTTTCATTTCATAATACACGTGCATCTTCATTAATTTCTTTCATTCTATCTGCCACATCTATCACCACTGCTTCATTTTACCACCGACCTAACCCACAGATATTTTTTAATTAAATTGATTGAGAAATTACTAGATGTTAGTAAATGTGCTCATTTTGTTTAGAAGATCAGTAACAGCTAATGCTATTTTTAATGTACAGTGGAACCTCGTTATTCATACACAATTTGTTCTGGAAGGCTGATCACATCACGATTTAATAAATAAAAATAAATAATGAAAGTTGAATTAAATCCGTAAGACCTTCAAATGATGAGTAACCAGGTCTGAGACACGAGTACCACTATCAAAATTTATAATTTACTATTTTTTCAGTCCAATTGTAGTTCTCGCTACATTCCTTTTAAGTTTGGTTGAATTATTAATCTTTTTTGGACCCGTGATTACACTTCTTTTCAATGAAAATATTTAAAAATAAGCAAGTAAACCAATAAAATAATGTGAGTTTCATGTAAATTGTACAAATGATGCTTAGCGAATGAGAGTTTATACGAGACCACGTGACTCGGACCGTGTGGTGCAAATTCTGGCCAAACGCCTGGAATTTGACTGGAAAAAGTTTAACGAATGTCGAGTTATACGAGTAGAGAGGTGGATAAATGGCAGAATTTCACTGTATATGTATACATTTGCAGGGTTACAATACACCATTAGGAGCAAAGGGGGCGCAGTTATCTGGCGGACAGAAGCAGAGGATAGCCATAGCCAGAGCTCTCGTCCGAAACCCAAGAGTTTTGTTATTAGATGAGGCCACTTCTGCATTAGATACACAAAGCGAAAAGGTAAAAATACAACACATTCGTGAAAACTTAAGTACATATCAATAACTCATGTTAGAATTGCACTGTGACCATTAAAATTTTTAATTTATATCTAATTATGTAATTTTATTTCAGTTGGTGCAGCAAGCTTTAGATGTAGCCAAGGAAGGAAGAACCTGTATAACGATAGCTCATCGCCTCTCTACCATTCAGAATGCTGATCTCATCTGCGTCATCGACAAAGGTAGGCAATTTTATCACGCGTTTCAGCAGCTTTTAATCAATTTGGCACCATGACAATTGTAGTTAAATTGATTGAAAAGTCTAACATAAAGTGTTAATTATTCTTACTTAAAATATTGCTCAAGATATAGTCCATAAATTTAATATTTTGGAAGATATCATTGTGAGCAATAAAAATTCATCAACAGTATCAAAAAAAAGTGCATAGACATCTGAACTGTCAAAAAACTGCCATTCAGAGTTTATTTTTGATAGTGTCATGTTTGACGTTTGACATTTAGAAGCTTTAAAAAAATAAAGAAAACAAATTAAATCTTTTATTTTTTACTTACACGTTAAATGGCCTGCACCTACTATTATTTATATTTGCAATATGTAGAACAATTGCGTTAGTGATTTCTCTCTTACAGGCGCATAAAGTCTTATACTATACATACTTTTCTCATTTTATTAAATATATTACCAATATCTCTATACGGATGCTCTTTATATGACTTTTCTCTATCACGGCTTTTTAAAACTATAGCTCAGCTTCAATTTACAGCCCAAAATTTTTCAATACAGGGCCAAAAAAATACAGCACTTGTCATTTTGACCAAGAAATAAACATTCTACTTCAAATTAATCCCAATGAAGAACGCAGCGTTAATGTTTCACAAGGCATTAATATAGCCATTAAGGGCGAAGTTTAAAAAATAAATTATATCTTTGCATTTTTTACGAAAATGTGTGTTCTTATTATTCATTTATACCAGAAGTTATACACTAGATTAGACTTTTTTTAAACTGTTACTTAGATAGGACCTTTATACTAATGTAAAATTAATAAACTGAATGTTATTTACTATAATTAAGAAAATACAAGTATTATTAAAAAAACCACAGCCATTTTTTTTTCATATGGAAAATTATTGCATATACGAAATATATTTTATTATAATCTTGGCTTACGGAGACAAATCTCCATTGAACCAAAATGTTAAAAATCTATAGAGTTATAAACCATTTAATTTGCAATAATGATTGATTTTAGACATTTTTAAAACACTTTGTCTTAGTGAAAACAAATTATTTTAAATAATATATTATATTTACTTTCATACTTTGAGGCTTCAGCTATTATTTAAAATCAAGTTTTATATCAAAAACACAATAATTTCTTATTAAATAATATGTATACCGATCCTATTATTGGGTTTTTTTATTTCAAATCGCCGATTAAAATCGCAGTCTTTCTTATAATACCTATTTGCATTTTTTTAATTATGACAAATAATATTCATTAAGGAGAACACATTCTTATTGTGAAGTTGTAATTATTCAGAACATAGGTCTGTAATATTTTAAATACTAAATTAATGTATTAATTATAAATATATTAATTTAGTGTTTAAATAATATTCAGTTTATTAGTTTTACATTAGTATAAAGATTTTATCCAAGTAATAGTTTAAAAAAAAGTCAAACCTATTGTATAACTTCTGATATAAATGAATAATAAATATTCATATTTTCTTAAAAATGAGAATATATGAATTATTTTTGAAAGGGAAGCCTTAACTGCGACAACGAAACAAAAAGAATGACAAAAAAATGTTGCACCAATTTCTTCAACAAGATCCTTCCACAACAGCTAATGTAGCTGATGTGATGTGATGTGATGCGATTTTTATGTTCCTCTTCAGGCTCTGTTTAGAATCGAACTAAAAACATTGTGATTTTCTTATTTTTCTATATATGTAATTAGAACGGATCCTATGAAATTTGAATGGATTTGTATTAAAATAAATTGTCAGTTTTAAGGTATTTTGCTTTACGGCCAACATTTCTGAAATGTATCTAAGTCGTAAAACAAGGTATAGGTACATCAATAACATAAAATAGCCAATAATTATTATTAATAAATTTATTCTTCACGCTTCATTTGTTCAACAATTCATTGTTATAATCGTTTTTCTTAAATTTCCAGGGAGAATAGCGGAGAAAGGAAAACATCAGGAACTCTTAGCGAAGAAAGGTCTGTACGCTGAACTGTATTCCATGCAAGCTCTAGCTACTGACAGCGGAGTATCCATACTAAACGGGACAGTTGACTCCAAGCGTCACCAAACTAAATAGGCAACTTAATCAATGATATGAACCTTTTTATGAATGATAGCAGTGCCGTTTCCGATATTGCCAAAATAGTTTTAAATTGATTGAAAAAAAAATCTTGGTAGTTTGATCATAATGCTATGCTCGCGAGCTTCCGAGAAAACTTTGCAAAGGTTGACAAATTGTGACTTTATCGATTATGATTAGCAGAATTATTATTATTATAATTATTACAGAAAAAATCAATGTATTTAAAAAATATTTGAGTGCTCTTTTATGTAATATCTTCATATTTGATTAATTTAATTTGTGTTAAAAATACCACAGAAATTGAACACTAAAACACTAGAATTTCATTTTGTTAACTGTGTAAATAGTCTCCATTTTTATGTTTATCTAGGTAATTAGGTTCTATAAAAATTAAGATATGGATTTAGAACTTCACTTGTGTGAAAAGAATATTCACAATCAAATCAAGTATTTTTTTAGACAGCCTGGAATTCTGCCTAGTGTCGATGCCCTTTTAATCAACCTTAGCTTAACTGACTCGCCAAACTATTTGACGTTCTACATACGACCTCATAAGTGGCCAGGCTTGGGCGGCCTGATGTGGCAATAAAGCATGGCTACTAGCCGTGTTTTGTCAGGGATTTTAAATTACCGATTTTATCAAATAAATGTGTCAGTTATGTTGTGATTTTGTTTTAGGTTATGTAAAATAAAGCGTTTAATGTTAAAATGTTTCTGTTTCATACATGTAATTTTTACAATCTTCCGTTTTAACATTTTCCATACCTTGATATAAAATATCTATACACAGCCATGCTGTCAACAAATGTTACCGTAAGAAATTAGAGTTTCTTTAGAATTTTAAATGTGAAAAAATCCTTTATTAGTTTAAATGGCATTAAAATTGTTAATGCCATAAATTTACTCTAAATATTGACCATAATGTGAAAAAATGATAAATATAATAAAATAATATAATTTGAAAGATTAATCAAATCTTATACAATGCAACCTTCCGTCTTATTTATCTTTATTTATTAGTATAATTACAGTTATATTTGTATGTTTGTTATTCTTTTCACGTGAAATTAATGTATGATCTCTTTCTGACTTACCACAAATGGTATTTTTGCAAACATTTTTACATTTAATTGAAAAATAATTCTTTTTGGTAATAATTGGTTTTTTACTAGTCATTTCTAAGCGTAAATATTTTCCAGAGAATTAACTAAAAAAAATGTTAAATTTTTATTGCGCGTATTTACCAAAATATTACAGGTTTAATTGGGGCGGTAGACCTGTGTTACTGCATGGTATGGGAAGGGTTAATCAACTTTTCAACTAACCACTTGACCCCCTATCCTGGTCAGATTGATTAAAAGAGCTTCTACTATAACTGAAAACATATCAAAACAGCAATTTTTCATGGTAAACATCATTGATGTACCAGTTCCATTACCAGTGGTTTTCATTAAATTATTTGAGATATTTGAAAGGATGCAATGCAGCATGTATATCTTCTGACACTCGAATTATTATACCAATGTTAGAATGATTCTATAGTATAATTTGATAATATTATTTTCCAATAATATATTTTTTTTTGCAAAAATGGCTTACTTTAAATGATATTACAAGTTGTAAGTTATTTAATATGTCATTTAAAACTAAGAAAGTTGACTTTAATATGATATATGTACCATTATATACTTAAGATATCTGTACCAACTATATTTACACTGTTATTTCTATATATATACACTGTTATTTTTCTATATAAAGCATTACTTTTAAGAATGAATATTATAAATGATAGTATTATTTTAGTTTTGAATATTAGTAAGTCATTGTCATACACCGTGTGCAATCATTTTGATGACTGACTGTAAAGGAACTTTTAGGATTCAACAGGATTTTAATATGTACTTCACAAAAGTATTATTTTAGTCATGTGTATGTCACTGCCGTACGATTCTCTGAACATATAAATGTCAATATCGAATCTCACATAGACAATAATATTGTAAGCAATATGGCATCTATAAAACTACTCAATCTTTTTCAATGTATTTTGTAAATTTTCCAAATTAACCCATTATATTCTATATGAGATCCCCACTGTAATAACACTGCATATCAGTTTTTACAAATGTTGATAGATAGATGTAGCATCGGCCATCTTGGATCGTGTATAGTGTTGTCGCAGGAAAGCCCACTTAGAAATTGTGTTTAATTGTACATATTTTTATTTATTTTATATGATTGTTCAATATACTCAGATGTGCACTAAGTCTATATACAGTTTTATTGCAGGGGTGGTCTCATATCTTTGTTTCAGACCTTAAATTATCTAAGAAAAAATAATCTGGACACTTTAAGTTGGATGACTTTTTATTTATGCATACATTAACTAAATAATCACATAACCGTAATGTTTTTAAATCGTTATATTAGGCACATGCAGTTTGAACATTTTTGACTCTATTTTTAATACGTATCCCCTTATTGTTATGTATTACACACAGTAGTATCATATAGTATTCAATATATATTAGTTTTTCCCATTCCACATAGTATTCAGAAGAGAAGAACTATGTACAGGATGGCCCAAAAAAAGTGAGAACATCTCGTAACACATGAGTTATTTAATAACATAATATAATTAATTATAATTCCTAATGTAATTTTTTTGCACAATATTTAGCTAATCAGAAATCATCAAAACACCCCCATATTGCATAATCTACTGGGTTTAAATCTCGGCTGTTCAGTGGCCACATGCCTGGCTCGATGAAATTAACATTCTCACGACGAAGAAAGTTGATTATATTTCTGGCTGTGTGAGATGGAGCTCCATCCTGCTGTAATGTCCAGTTATGCTGTAATTTCTAGCTATACTCCAGGCATTGTTTTGAAATTTTTTGATAATTTTTCTAGCACCCTTACGTTTTTCAATTCGAAAATTTTTGATCAGAATGCAGTGATTTTTGTCATTCTGAGCAACAATTTGAAAAAACCAAATATAAACAATAGGAAAATTAATAATCAAAGATGGCGACCGGAAATTGTTGAAATAAAACGTTATATAGGTGAATAGGTAAGTAAGTGAATTAGTAAACTATTTAAGCTATTGTTGATATTAGTTAAACTAATTTTGATGTAATTATATAACATTTTACAAAATGTTCTCACTTTTTTTGGGCCACCCTGTATGTACATGTGTATATTGAAATTAATGTATGATATGTAGCTGTCTGTATCATCACAATATTTGTGACGAACCACAATGTTATTACAATTATTTCAATATTTTGGTTATTGAATGTAACACAAATTTTAGTGATTGAAATAAATAAATTAATGTAACATTTTAAATGTGATCACACTTCCTGTGTTAATGTTAAGTAACATTAATTTTAAACGAGTATTTTACAAAAAACTTTTCTTTTCTTATGTTTGCAATTAACCCATAAAGTGAGAATGCATCTTGAACTGTCAAAATTCATTTGGATGATTTCAAAGATTGATGAAACTCGTGTATAACAAATAAGTATGTACATATTATGAAAATATAACAAATTATTTACTGAAATTATTCTTGCTAAGTAATTCTTGCTGATGCATCTCGGGAAAGCAGACCGTGAGAGCATTATATGTATTATGAATTTAACATCTATAAGATATACTTGACAATGCCTCTTTTTGACTAACTTCTTAACAGTCTGGTTGATATCTGTCGATCACCCACTAGAGTACATTGGCAGTAGTGCGCAGTAAGCAAATAACTGCCCCATTAGTCATAAATATTTTAGATAATTCTTAATATTTCCTCTGTGGAATCTTCATTTTCATCTCTTCCTTGAAAAGTCCAGCATATTGCAACTAACTTCAAATTAAGCCACAGCCTCGATTCTACCAATTTATTCCAATTATTCATCAGCAGCAGGGCTTTAGTCTCATCTCTCATCCTTCTCTCCAATAGGGCCTCACTCTTCCAATCAGTCTTTTTCACCTGATTTGCCAACTATCTTTTTGGAATTGTGAATCGTGCATCTGTCATTGACGTGTGAATTTTATCTGGGGTTATTGTGCAGACTGTAAAGTTCGTTGTTGTGTCATATTCTGCCTACTCCTCCATAAATACGCAAAAAAAAAATTTTGTTAGTAAGTAGTAGTTATCCAACAGCTCAGCATTCTTCACTGATGCATTCCAAGTCTCCCCCATTTTTTATATAAGTATCTTATTTTTTCTACATACATTAGAATCGATAGAAGTGAGAAACAATATTCCTTTTAAGTTTGAATCTCAATGTGCTCATAAAAAATCTTTTGAGTAATTTTAAAGACCAATGCTATTATTTGAGGGCTGTGGAAAATAAGTAAAACATTACCATACCAACATAAGGCGCATAAATAAGTCAAGAGAATAATTAATAACAACTATCAAAGAAAGTTGCTTACTTTGGACAATTTCTCCGCAATGATAAATATATTTTACAACTTATTATGCAGAGTGAGATAGAAGGCAGCAGAAGAATGGGTAGTGTTCCTTACAGGAAACAAGAATGTAGACAAGGGTGGTTCGCCGATCTCAGCTTCTCTCAACCGGCGATGATGATGATGATTATGAGGTTGAAAGAAATGAAACACAAAAAATGTTCAATATAGGCACACTACAGCGGCAAGATTGAGAATGAGCTTCTCGCCTGCAGAATACCCTGTTTTATTTCAGATACATACAATATATACATTCATATAATATTTTTCCCAACATATTTGCAAGTAGGTACATAGCGACAGGCCGCCGTTGTGACATTTTATTAAGAATGATAATCTTTGTTTCCCAAAATCTATCCCACGGGTTTTTCGGTACCACAATGATGATGTACTGATACATGTCTTATCAAATCAATTAATTGGCGCCTCCTTGGCGAGTAATTCTGTGTGATACAAGTAGAAAGAGGTTATCTCGGCTGTGTAACCTCAGAAAGTGGTTCAATGTCAGAAATATTGGTAATCTTATGCAGGATAAGTCAGCATGGTTGCCAATCTTCAATAGAAACCGACACATGAAGAAGGAGTCTCGTTAAAGTTGTGTGTGCTATATTTTCTAGTGTTAAATCACTACACTTCATTTTCATTGTTTAAAGCAAGAAACTCATGGATAAGTATTTTTAATACTCTACCTTCTGTTTGGTCTTTTGATTTGATAAGAATATGTTTCTGTTGTCAATACTCATCATAATATTTTATGAGTGGTTACATTTTTGTTAAAATACAATTTATAGTTTGCTTACATTTTATAATAAGAGCGCACAACGAAATGATAAAATCCTTGTCTCTGAAGTTCAATGAATGCATTTTAACCTTTGGGCGGGCGCGGCTAATCTCTGAGATGAAGTGTTTAGTTTTTATTGTGCGCAGAAGAGGGCGTTTGGAGTACGAAATGGGTGGGGTTAGTAGCTTCCCCCCTCCTCGCCTTCCACACCTTGGCACCTTTGTCATATTTTTAGTAGCCTTCAGGTCGTCGTGGAGGATGCTTTAATCTCGTAGATGAGCTGCGCCCGATCATGTAAGTTTTTTTATTTACGAATTTACTAATTTTTTGCTCATAAATAATTTTTGTACACATATTACAGTTCATATACTTATCTATCGCGTTTGCCAGGCACTATTGGAAATGCTCGAGATGCGACCACACCATATGATTGCTGGAAATGTATAGTTTCAGTTCATATGCTAGAAATAATCGTGAAAAACACAAATATATACATAACAAAAATACAAGCCCAGTTTACAAGAGAAAGGGACGCAAAACCAACTGATGTGGTTGAGTACAAATGCTTCATTGGTTTACTTTACCTTTCTGGGGTTCTGAAGAGCAATAGGCAATCCCTGGAAGAATTATGGGGTGAAGACGGTTTTGGTGTTGAATATTTTCGTCTCGCAATGAATTTGAAAAGATTCAAATTCCTTATCAGGTGCACTCGCTTTGACGACATAAATACAAGGGACATAAAAAAAAATACGATAAACTTGCACCAGTCCGTGAAATTTTTGACTTATTTGTGGCAAACTGTCAGAATAGTTATTCATTGGGAAAAAACGTTACTATAGATGAAAAGTTGGAAGGTTTCCGAGGAAGATGTTCATTTATACAATACATCCCATCGAAACCGAACAAATATGGTGTCAAAATTTATGCTTCTGCAGATGCCAAAACCTTCTATACACATAACATGGAAATTTATGCAGGCAAACAGCCGGAAGGACCTTATGTGACCAGCAACGAGCCAGAAGATGTGGTTATGAGGCTTGTGAAACCTTTACGTGGTTCAGGTCGTAATATCACTTGCGACAATTGGTTCACCAGTGTCCAATTGTTGCAGAATCTCAAGAAAAACACGTTGTCATTGCTCGGGACCCTAAGAAAAAACAAACGTCAGCTCCCTCCTGAATTCGTAAACACCAAATCTAGGGCTGTAGGCAGCAGTCATTTCGCCTTCAGTAATGGAATTACACTTGTGTCGTATGTCCCGAAAAAATATAAAAATGTTATCCTTGTTTCGAGTATGCACAACGACGACGAAATTGATTCTGATACTGGAAAACCCCAAATGATTTTAGACTACAATGAAACAAAATCAGGAGTCGATGTTGTGGATAAATTGTGTGCCACCTACAATGTCGCTAGAAATACACGAAGGTGGCCAATGGTAATCTTCTTTGCACTTTTGAATGTCGCTGGTATCAATTCAGAAGTCATACATATTTCCAACACAGCGAGTTTAGATCCAAATACCAGCAAAAGGCGACAATTTTTTAAAGCTCTCTGCAAAGAATTGTGTTCAGAACAAATTCAAAGACGAAGTACTCAAACATCTGGGATACATACTGAACTCCAACGCAGACTCCGTCAGTTTCAACCCACACCCCCACAACATCAGGAGGTGCCTACATGCCATGAAGGACTGAGGAAGAGGTGTTCACAATGTAGAGACTTAAAGAGAGTTCGCTATTCAAAATACAGCTGTCTGAAGTGTTCAGAGGTATTTTGTTTGGAACATGCACGCATGGTATGCGACACATGTTATAGCGCTTTCACCAATGCTCAAAATGAACCTGATCACGAACAATAACACTCTCACTCCCTAATTTTGTGTATGAATGTAAAAAAAAGAGATAGGAATCTACCTACGTTTCCATTCTTGTTTCATTATTTTTTCTCTTCCATTCTTTTTATATCATCATATAAGACATTTTTATTTTTATTTTTCACACTTCTCTTGCCATTGTTTTGTAGGTACCTATGTAGAAAATGTAAAAAAAAATATTGTTCTTGAGAAATATAGTAAATATCTTTTTTAAATAAATGGTTTTGTAAGTTTTCCCAAAAATCAACCTTTTAATCTCACAGATGAGGCGCGCCCGACCGTGTGAAGATTAGTACCGCGCCCGCCCAAAGGTTAAAAAAGTAAAACTATTTTACATTCCAATCTAAACCAAATTTTATTCTGTTTTAATATCCCATCAGTGTACGTAATGAAGACAGAATTTGAACATATCAGATTTTGATTCACCATTATAATATTGCGGACTAATCTTCCTTATCAGCTTTACACTGTATGTTGATTATAACTTGCATGTCTTGCAACTGTCTGTTTATGGACCGTCTGCAGTACTATCAGTTGTGCTGTGGTGGTTGAATCAAACTCTTTGTGTCAGGTGACAATTACACAAATTTATTCAATCAAGATTAAAGAGTATTCACAATAGTATAGTACATTTAAAAATATTACTAGATCGCGTCGGAGTCCAGAAGCAAGAGAGCTCGCCTAACGAGAACCCCTGCTTATGAGCCTTGCCCATACCTATACACACAAACATCCTACTCGTTCTTCTCACCGCGCGACACACACACACGCATATAACTACTGACGGATCTCACAGTAATCAGTTTAATTCTCCAATACACAGAATTAAAAACGTGAGTACGCAGATGTCGCTGACGTATGGGATATAACATTAACAAAATACTTTTTTTTAAAACATATCTGTTAGAAGAACTAATTTGAGACTATCACAAGTTGCGCGTCATGCACTTATTTTTCATAATTATGTTAATATACTGTGACACATTTATAGATAAGGCAACTATTATTTTTATACATTGTTGTTAATGGTACTAAAAAGAAGACTGGTATCATGTAAAATTAATATTAATAATAGAGATAAAAGTATTGCTGGCATTAAAGATGTTGCGTAATCATATCAGTACTTATTACTTATAATAATTATATCATATTATCTCATTTTAATTTGATTAGATTACAAATGTTTAATAAGTATCAGTGATGGTAAAATATTTTTATCACTTGTTTATTATAATTAGTGTGTTAATGTTTCAACAACATAATTTTAACCGTAGAGAACAAAGTGAGTAAAGTTTAACTAATAGAGCAATGAAAAATTTACAAAATTTAACCAGTGATGTAACAAAAAAATTGGGTCCTAATGCAGTCACATGGTTTAATTAATAGTAATTTCCCTCACAGGCTAAGCCTGGTCTGGGGAAACCGCCTAACATTTTATAATATTTTTT
Organism: Eubasilissa regina; assembly: GCA_022840565.1. NCBI lineage: Eukaryota > Metazoa > Arthropoda > Insecta > Trichoptera > Phryganeidae > Eubasilissa > Eubasilissa regina. Next base: position 19,449,234 of record JAINEB010000029.1, on the reverse strand, counting down.
GCAGTTTAAAAAACATAGTAAAAATAGAAACATTGTTTGTATAAATTTAAATGAAAACATTGACAGCAAAAATAATAATTATAACAAAAAACTAATGTGTTCTTCCCTTTCAAATCACTCTGGTATATTAGCACTGGAGCAACTCTTCCTCATGGTTTCTCAGCCATTAAACAATTCTTTTTGAAAAACACAGGTGATAGAATTTGCTTTTGTGATAGAGTCTATAATGTTATAAAGTTTGGGTGCTAGGTATAGGAAGTGTTTTTGTTCAAATGGAATTTTCACATGTGATAGTAGCAGTACGTTAATAATTGCTGATCTAAAGTAAAGTTGATGAATTTTCAATAAATTTTTATGAAAAATCAACTTACTTTGTGCGGTGTAAAAATGTTTTCTTAGATATCACCCGTATTATCTATTTGTGTGCTTTAATTGGAGGTTCTAGATTATTTTTCGAGACACACCCCCATCCTGTGATACCGCACCTAAAAATTGACAAAGAGCGTAACAAACTATTTTCAATGTCCCCTCTTTCAGAATGTTGTATAAATTTTTTAATATAAAAATTAGTTTTTTAACACCAACGGCAAGATCTTTTGTGTGTGTAAACTAGTGATGAGTTAAACCATCATTTTAACTGTGATTTGTGTTAAATTGTAACTGATTATTCATAATTTGGCGAGCAATCACCGGCACGCTAGAAACTAAACCTCTAACTGCTAAATCTCAGTTAACAATCATCGTTACAATCGAATAGTATTTACACAATTACGGTCACAATAACGATTAAGTTCATCACTAGTATATACCATCTTAGATTCTGATCAATCCAAACGCTCATTGTCTAAAAAGTTGTCCCGCTTTGATATATTTATATCAAGAAAGAAATTGGTTTCTTGTATTTTTTAATATTCACACTTTAATATATTATTTTAAGGCATTTTATATGCACTCACAGGTGAAGAAATCCTTGCTATGCTTAATAATGATTTTCTGGCTTTGTGGCGATGGTCTGGTCTCTAAAACCAAATATTAGAGACATTGATGATGTATTCACATATTTTCGTAATACACATAAAAAATTTTTTTTTTTATTCAAAATTCCAATTCTTGCTGTAGCGATTTTTAAAAATAATTAGTCTGCATCAGTGCCGAGAAAAGTATTACACCATATTTTTTTTTTATATTATGGAAAATCTACATTTAATTGTGTATTTACATTTTTTCTTTACAGTTTAAAGATGATTTCCCTAGACATCTCCGATTTGCTACTATTCCTGATCGGGGTAGTGAGCATAATATTTATATATGGAAAGTGGGAGGATGGTGAGTTCAAGAGAAGAGGGATCAAAAGCCCTCCCACCAGTATTCCGTTCTTGGGGCACTTGACAGACTCGCTGCTGGGCAAGAGACATTGCACGGAAGTATTAAAGAGTGCTTACGACTTATATCCAAAAGAAAAGTGAGTAAATGCATATATCAAAGCACCCCGCTAATATGGGAAAAGAAAGGGGAGTTAATAACTTTGTAGTTTAGGGTGATTAAAAATGTTATGTACATTAATTGTCTATTGTTTGCCATATTTAACCAACCTTAGTCCCCCAGAACACCTGAAGGCTTTGTTGGATGAAAGTGTTGTTAAATTCTTAACATCTTATATGTACTTTGCACTCTGCTATACTCCTTAATTAATTATGTGATTTTAGTTTGGGGAGGAGCAGCAAAAACAGCAAAGACAATTCTTAGGGTAATAAATGGTCGTATCCATCAGATCTTATATTTAAAGAGTACAATACTCTAGACATAAAACAAATCTACGTATTGTATCCAATATTTACATGCTAACAACAACTCACACCAAGCAATAAATCACGGATACAACACAAGACAAACAATAAACATCTACACACCGGTTCCGAGAGTAACAATAATATTTTATCAAAGATTCTACATGTTCTTAGCTCCGAACTGTACAACACACTCAATACCAACTGGAAATCGTTCACTTCCAATAAGATTACACAAATATGAACCCAATATTTGATCCAATTGGGTAGAGATTGATCAGAAGCATCGCTATTCAACATACTCATAATACAATTCCTACACTAAAAATTCACTAGTTCTACAACACTCGCACTACATTTTTTTTTTCTATTTTTATTTCTATTCCTGTCTAATCTTTATCTTTCTTGAATTAAATAACACCACAACAGTACGAAAAAAACTGGCTACTTTAAAACAGACGCCAGTCTAGCAAAATAGCCAGGACAATGCTGTATAAATCAGAGGTGGAGTCTACTCCATCCCACACAATAAACTACGAGTATTATACTTAATTGCAATATACATAATTGTATCTTATGTTTATCATGTTATATTATAATGTATTCAACTCTGTTACAACAAAAACATATCTGTCAATAAAGTCAAAGAAATGAATAAATAATATCTTCAATCCTCAGAAAATCCAGAAGCACGAATCAAACCATCCGGGTAATTAACGCCTCTGAACTTTAGCAATCCGGAACAAGAAATTACTCATCCAGGAAATTTTCCGATTGTTTCCCTGCTTGTGTGGCACGTAGCCCTATCCTGCTGAAAATAGACATCGTCCAAAAATACTTTGTGAACTGTTTACGCAAAATTTTAATCATTTTTTTATCAATGAATTTTCACAATTTCAATGCGCTTCTCAATCATATATCGATTCACTTTTGTTAATGGTATATTTTTTATTTGACAGATGTCACATATGATGTTTCTAATCATGAAATATTAAAAAATAGAGCGATATTTAAAATAATGTTTGTTTTTGGATCACCGGTATAAAAACAAATGCAGGAAGAATAACTTTAAACACAATTTATCACAAATGCTGTGTTTATAACACCTTCATCATTTAATGCCTTCACTTATCATTATAATACTTGTAGACAGTAGCACACCGAAAATAATTGGTCCTAATATAAAATAAAAAGAAGGTATTAGACCTCTATGCGAAATATGAGGGCCTCCTAAATATATATATTTAATACTACTATACAGCTTATCCAAATTGGTCTCGTCTCCTATATTTCCAACACTTTCATGACATATTGGTTTGTTTTTAGGCATTTAAATGCACTTCTAACTGAAAAAAATTCTTATTTCACTTTGCGGCAAAAGTTGAGTCCTAACCCGACATATTAGTAGGGTGCTGCTGTATACATCGATAATATTTTGAAGTCTTTTCGTAATACATGTGTAAATAAAAATTATTCATGGTTCTAATTCTTACTGTCATAATTTTTTTTAATTATTGGTCCATATTAACATTCAGTTCAATAAAGCATCAAAAAGTCGTCCCTTTACATAATCATGTGACAATATCTGATATACTTCCTATTCTCAAAGAGAAAATGATCTGCATTTGAAGAGATCAATGGGAGACTTCTAAACTTCTAAAAGGTAAATGGTTTGCGGAAATTCAGCTAGAGATTCCTACTAGGCCCTGATTTTCCAAAACGAAATTAAATAAGTTTGAAACTTCCTCGATCCATACGAGGATGCCATATGAGGATCGGCCATTGTTGTATCAATTCTCACTTGTTTAAAATCCGCATTCGGGACTCTCCTATGTGTGAATGTCAACTAGAAGAGGAAAATTTTAAATCACATTTTTTTAGGATGCTTTATCAATGACCAGTATCCAAATTTAATCCAAGATCTTTCTAACAACAAAATTCCATTCCCCATCTACATCCCAACTTTGTTATCATCTAACAATCAAACCATTTTTAAAATATTAACGAGGTTCCTAAACGCCAATGAAATAAACCTGTAAAAATGAAATGTATTCAAAAGAAACTTCACATTTAATAAAATTACTCGGTAATGGCAAGAACACTCCATAGGGGTGAAACGCCAATTTAAAAAAAAAATGTTTTATAGGGTGTGGACCTTTATCTAAGGTGGGTTCCAATGTATCGCATTGGTGTAAAATAGATACATGTAATATGTACTCCAAAAAAAAAAAAAATTTAAGTTTTCGCGTTTGAGGTAAATACAATAAATCAGATAAAGAAACTTGAATTACTTCAATTATATCTTACAAATTATGTTATATAAATTTAGTATATATCTACAGATTAAATAATGATTATCGTTTGACTATCAATAAGACAAGGGTCAATAAACGATCTGTTGATAATATGTTACAACATAATAAAAATTATGTATGCTATTTTTCATTTCAGATATTTTGGATTCAAGCAATTCCGAGCACCATCAATCGTTATAAAAGACCTTGAACTCATCAAGAGAATCACCATCAAGGACTTTGAACATTTTCAAGATCACCTGGTTTTCCTCGACTGGGATGTTGAGCCCCTACTGGCCTTAAATCTGTTTTCACTCGGAGGTAGCTCTGTTCTTATTTTCAGTATAAAATTCATATTTTATATTATTTATCATTACATTTCATCATTTAACCTTTTAAATGCCGTGAGCGCGTTAACACGCCAAACTTTGTATGTCACGACAAGCTATAAGCGTGCTATCACATCCTTTTGAATCTTGCAAACTTGCAGGGATCAAAGTCATATTTTTAATTCATTTTGCCATCTGAGGAGGACAGGTTCCAGCTTTTGATAGATTAGTCAAGATTCTTAAAACCTAGTCTTATCCTATGTGGTATCTTCCATTTCAAATATAATTGGCAGTTAAAAGGTTGAGAAACATTATACATTGAAATTAAATGGATTAAAATTATAACTCACAGGTAGTTCATGGATATGAAGAGATTCAGTTATGACATGATCAAATAGAAAATATTTCAGATCTGATAAATGTGTGGGAAATGTGTATGGACATGGTAAAAACAATATACATGGTGATTATGTAAAATGTGATATAATTACATCAAAATTAGTTGAACTATATCAAAAATAACTTAAATAGTTTACTAATTTACTTTCTTACCTATTTATCTATATTACGTTTTAATTCGATAATTTCCGGTCGCCATCTATGATTATTAATTTTCCCGTTGTTTATATTTGCTTTTTTCAAATTGTTGCCCAGAATGACAAAAATCACTGCTCAAATCAAAAATCAAAAATCAAAACGTCAGGGTGCTAGGAAAATGATCAAAGAGTTTCAAAACAAAGCCTAGAGTACAGCTAGACATTACAGCATAACTGGACATTACAGCGGGACAGAGCTCCATATCACACAGCCAGAAATACAATCAACTTTCTTCGTCGTGAGAATGTTAATTTCATCGAGCCAGGCATGTGGCAGATTATGCGATATGAGGGTGTTTTGATGATTTCTGATTAGCTAAATATTGTGCAAAAAAATACATAAAGAATTATAATTAATTATATTATGTTTTGAAATAACTCATGTGTTACGAGATATTCTCACTTTTTTTGTATATGTATAGATAAAAAATTTGAAAACCCGAATCATCTTCATCATCACTATTGGTTCTACAACCCCCGGTGGGTTTATTGCCTCCTCAAGAATTTTTCTTCACTGATCCCTATTGCGGGTCATTTCTTTTCTGTCCCTGGATTTCTAAGACAGATATATCTTTGAAAATATCGTCGCTCTATTTTAGATTCGCCCTTCCCAAGCTCTGATGTCCTGATAGACATGGTAATGCTGTTTGGTCATCTTCTGTACATGGCCACACCACCTTGAGACATTTATCTCATTTTACATAGTAAAGAACTCACTGTTGTTGCGTCTACTCCAAAATTAATTTTCTGAAACTAGCCCAAAGACACTCCTCACAATTTTTCTTTCATACGACGTCCAGTCCACAGTCAATACCCGTGTCTCAGATGCATATGTAAACACTGATGTGATAATAATGTTTCTGGACAATCTCTTACTACATATATAAAATAAGGTGTGATGCTAAATATACATATTCAAACTTTTTGACGATAATAAGATTAAATGATATTGATAATACGGCGGAGATAAAAAAATCTTTACACCATCTATTAATGATTAAAATAAGTGTTTGCATAAGATATTGAATTATTTATAAATGTTACCAAATCATAGTGATACAAGTAGCGTGATTATGTTAAGTGATTTGATAAATCCTGATGCCTATAAATATTTAACAAAAAATAATTTTTCAGATGTTGTATCTATGAAAGTTTGCACGTTTGTTTCAATATGCTATATCGAATACTGTTTACCCTTAGAAGAATAATGAAGTGAATGAAATGGAGAGTTGAAAAATGTAAAGTCTAATAAATATACAGGCAGTGGCGGAACAATGGGTGGGCGAGAGGAACACTAATAATTGGATAATAGCTTGGATTGGGGGACGGAACAGGAGCTTCGTTAAATGTGCTAATAATAAAAATCTATTTTCTTATATTGAGAACTAGTGACTAGTGTTCAGAACCATTGGTTTACAATGTACTATGTATTCGTCAAACAGTTTCGCTTATCTCAAGCTTCATCAGGGCGTATTTAAAACTAATCATAAATACAAAAAGAGTGAGATAGAATATAAAATTAAATGTGAAAGAGAAAGACAGAATACATTTACAGTTAGATATATTTTTTAATTTATTTCTCAATATAGTCTCCTTTCAGTTGATACACTTAGTCCAATGATATTCCAACTTTTTAAACCATTCAAAAAATATGATTTGTCAAACTCAGTAAAATAGGCTTCTGTTTCAGCAATGACTTCCTTTGCTTGATATGAACCGCTTTCCGCCAAGTTATTTTTTCATGTTTGAAAATAAAAAAAAATCGCATGGAGCCAAATCTGGAGAATAGAGTGGATGAGGCAGCAATTCGTAGTATAATTCAACCAGTTTTGCAATGATGATTGCAGACGAGTGAGCTGGTGCATTGTCAATGTGAAAGGGCACTTTTTTCTTCACCAAATTGGGACTTTTTTCATCAATTCATCGTCGAATCAGCCCAATAAATCACCATAGTACTGCCCCATAATTGTCCTTCCGTTCTCCAAATAGTCGGTGAAGATGATGCCTTGTGAATCCCAAAAAACGCTACCTGGCCGATGGAACCTTTTTAGCCTACTTTGGAGCAGATTAAAGTCCACTGTTTTGACTGTTCTTTTATTTTTTGCGTGTAGTGATGGATCCATATTTTGTCAACAGTCACGAGTCACAAAGCACAGCAGAAAATCTTTTGGACTACACTTTAACATGTCCAAACAGTGCTCCGAAGTTATCATGCAACTCTGTTTTTGTTCCACTGTGAGAAATCGCGGAACACATTTCGCGAAATAACTATCTCATGCACAATTTTTCAAATAGGATATTTTGTACGCGTTAAATTGAGGTGTTTACAACATCAGCAATCTCTCTGATCTTCACCCGACGGTCTGCTAACACAATATTTTGTAAACCATATCCTCTGTAGTCACCTCAATCGGAGGGCCTGGGGGCTCTTCATCAAAAACTAATATTCGCCACACTTGAATTCATTATACACTAATATATGATGGTTGATGGTAGTCATTGAAGATGCATGATCCTTATAAACTTCACTTTGATTTCCTCACATGTCTTTCCATCCAAGAAAAGGAATCAAAACTCTGACCGATATTGCTATTTTTCCATGCTATCAAAAAAAAACTACTCTATAAGTCTGTCTGAAATTTTGACAGGCGTCGTTCCAAAGATGGTGTTAAATAACGGTATACAGATTTGTATCAGTGGCGCCATCAGTCATTAAACACGGGTACTTATCATACAGTCCTCGTATTTTACTACCCTGGATGCTAAAACACCTAGTTCTGTCCCTGCATAAAGGGTGTAATAACAATTTGTCATGGTATATGGCAACTTTGTTATTGTGTAATATTCATTTTTCATTTTTAAAACACTGTTGAATGGTTTGTAGGTATTTATTGAATTCTTATGCAAATTCGCAATGTGAATTTAATTCAACTAACACTTTAATTTCTTCAAAATTTGTTTTTATCTGTTATCTAAATCATTTGTCAAAAATAAAGTATGCAGGTATATTATATTAATTAATACATGAAATACAAATATGCCATCCAGCTCTAAGATATTAAATTTACCGGCACATAACTTTTTGAACCATCTTTGATATTTTAAGTAAGTGTTAGGAACGGTATGAAAGATTGTGATGACATCACTTTAAATATTTTGTGAATCATCAAAAAGAAAAAAAAGAACATCAAAATTATCGCACGTGTAATACATAGTTAGCACAAATTAATTTAAACCAGGAGTTTACTTTTTCAGGTCAGAAATGGAAAGAGATGAGACCAAAATTGAGTCCAGCCTTCACCAGTTCCAAGATGAAAGCAATGTTTGAGTTTGTTACCGAATGCGCAGAACAGACGACCAATCACTACCTAGATGAGATGAAGAAACCCGATAACAAAGGTTTTGGGAGTTATGCATATTTTAAATATTTATTTACCAAAATATTTGAGCATCTACAAATTCAATAATTCTACAATTCGATTTGAAAATACTGAGCTCAAAATATGCTTCATTTGCCAATAAACTGTTGCCTCAATTTATATATCGTGTGTAAAAGTGTAATACCATACAAGTTAGAACATTCAAAATATTTTTTGTTGCCGATTTCATTACACACCAAGCTGATTGGCATTCTCAAATCGCCTTATTAATACCGTGAATGTATTTATCTTTAATATATTTCTTACACTTTAGGCATTTGCGTTTTTTTTCAGTAGGGTCTATTTATTGTTACATTTTTATTTTTATTTTGACATTTGTCAGAAATCTTTGACAATTTAATTTAATTTTCGGTGACAATGGAGGAATTAAGACCTCCGGATCCTCCAGACCCTTTTCCTCCTCCATCACATCTTTCTCGTCCCTCAATACCCGCCTCAGAAGATGCAGAATCTTCAGACGATTCCACTTTTTTAACATTCAAGAAAAGAAAAATTGAAAAGAAGTCAGAAAAAACAAAGAACAATGCTAAAATAACCAGCATCATCTCATCTCCTCCTATCTCTCCCACTCTAATCCCAACCGTGACCTCTGACCTACCCTCTGCTTCTCCTGTTAATATAACCCGTCTCCAACTATTATACCCAAATTCGGCTGTCTCTCCTTACCTTGTTTGTGTCCAAAAAACAGAACAAGGACCTATACATCCAATTGATTTTGGTAAATACATTACCCAGCAGAACACTCTGCCTCTGGTATCTGCCCAGGCGGTATAAAAGCAGAAGGCAGATACAAAATCTCTGTGGAGTTTAAATCTGCAGTAATGGCGAATAATTTTGTTAAATCTCTTGAAAACTCCCAAAATAACAAATTCAAAGCCTACATTCCGACCTACAATTTTACTCGCATGGGTCTTGTGCGTGGTATCTCCACTGACCTCTCTGAGAGCGACATCATCCTGTCTATCTCTACTCCCCAAAATATAGGCAAAGTTATAAAGGCTAGACGGTTGAATTATAAAGACACTTCCACGGGAACCGTTATCTGGAAACCCTCCCAAACAGTTGTGCTCACTTTCGAAGGACAAACCCTCCCATCACATGTATATCTCTTTTACAATTTGTTGCCGGTAGAGCTTTATGCTTTCCCGACAATGCAGTGTTTTAATTGTTGTCGGTTTGGACACTCCAAACCAACTTGCAGATCCCCTTCTCGCTGCTTCAAATGTGGTAACAACCACCCTGCTGACCAATGCCCAAACTCTTCCGAACCTCCCACCTGTTTGAATTGTACTGGCAATCATACAGCAATTAGTCTCACGTGCCCAGAATTAACAAGGCAAAAAAACATTAAGCAATACATGGCAGCTAATAATACGTCATATTTTCAAGCATCTAAAATGTTTACCCACTCTAAGAAAACTTTTGCGGAGACTACCGCACAACCAGCCAGCATCACTCCAGTTTCAGCTAACGTAGTTCCTGCAGTATCATCTTACAAAAAATTTGTGTATAAAACACCAAAATCCAAGCCCTTCACTTTACCTGGCTATGACCAGCAACTTCACAATTCTCATCAAATCTATCCTAATGGAAATAATCCATCAGGATCCCCTAATGGCCATTGCTTAAACTCCACTAATGTACCTACTCCCTCGAGTTCCGCTAACCCACCATTAAATAATCTTTCAAAATCATTACTCTCTGACAACTCTTCTTTCATCCAAACCCTTGTTATGCTCCTCATATCCATTATTTCAAATAATAACTCATTACCGTCCAACGCTGCTACTCTTATTTCATCATTGTACTCCCTTCTTCCTAATGGCTCCATCTGTGGAGAGAATTCTTCAGTGGAATAGCCGTAGTATCAAATCAAATAGCCATGATATTGTCGCTCTTCTAAATTCAAATTCCAATCAAATATCAGTGGCGGCAATTTCGGAGACATGGCTGAGTCCGGGTTCCCATTTTAAGGTCCGGGGTTACCACTGCCTCCGAGATGACCGACAAGATGGGAAAGGCGGTTCCGCCCTTCTCATTAAAAATTCCATCCCCTTTACACCAGTGAACGTTAAACCCTCCGGTTGCCCATTCGAAGTGGTTGCCGCTAGGGTTGATAGTATCACAATCCTTTCCTTGTACATTTCTCCATCTAATCGTCTCTCAAAATCATTACTTCGAACAATGCTTTCCCGCCTCCAAAATCCGTTACTCATTTTGGGCGATTTCAACTCCCACCATAGTATTTGGGGTTCTGACTCCAACGATAGATCTGGCAGAGATATTGTTGATTTGCTTGATGAATTCAGTCTCTGCATTCTGAATGACGGATCCCCTACTCGTCTCCACATCCCAAACCACCGTCCCAGTGCGGTAGATCTTTCACTGTGTAACGCAGCATTGGCGCCCAGCTTAGTCTGGACGACAATAGATGACCCCCATGGTAGCGACCATTATCCCATTCACATTCGATTTTCTCCCAGACCCCAAATCACCTTACCACAAAATCAGAAATTCACAAACTACCAAAAATCGTTTACCCGTTTAAAATATCAGACATCCAATGCAAAATGGGAAAAATTCTCCGAAACTATTTATGGTAAAATTACTCGCTTACCATCCCCAACCCATGAAAATATAAATTCTTGTTATGACTTATTTATTTCCTGCATTGAAGAGTCAGCAAAATTATATATTCCTGTGAAAAAAATAAATAAAACGAAACCCCCTCCTGCCCCCTGGTGGGACAGAGAATGTGCTGACGCTGTCAAAGAAAGAAAAACCTTCGCAAATCGTACTCTAAAAACATGACGCTTGAAAATTATCTGAAATTCAAAAATGCTCAGGCGGTAACCAAACGCATCCTTAAAAAAAAGAAACGGGATGGTTGGAAAATTTTCTGTGCATCCCTTTCTCCAGAAGTCCCTGTAGCAAAAGTATGGGAAACAATAAGAAAATTTAGAAACTCACACATCCCCCCAAAAATTCCACCATCTTCGTCAGAATGGATTAACGAATTTATGAACAAATTGGCACCACCATATGTGCCCAACTTTAATGAAACATCCCACAAATATCTATTTAGTGAGACTAGCTGGATAGATTCACATTTCTCCATGGATGAGTTAAAATCAGTTCTAAATCAAGTAGCAGACTCAGCCCCGGGAATCGACGGCATTCCCTACTCTTTCATAAAAAACCTCTGTAACGAAACTCTCTCATACTTCCTTCAAATGATAAATATTATATATGAAACTGGCAACATCCCTCAATCTTGGAAATCTCAAATAATCGCCCCCATTTTAAAACCAAAAAAAGATCCTAATTCGGGACTCTCGTACAGACTGATTGCCTTATCATCTACTTTACTTAAAATTACTGAACACATGATAAAAAGAAGACTTGACTGGTATGTAGAAAACAAAAAAATCCTCCCAAATACACAATTCGGGTTCAGGAAGAAGAAAAGCACAGTCGAGAGCATATCAATATTGACTACAGATATCCAGATCGCTCATTCCAGAGGGGAATATCTCATTGGAGCGTGCATCGATATCAGTGGAGCATATGATAACGTCAACATCAGTATCCTGGAACAAAAACTTCTAGGTATAGGAATTCCCCCTAAATTAACTTGTTTTATCGTCAATCTCTTTCTCCAAAGGTTAATAGTGATAGAAGTGAAAGGATCATCTCCTGTATTCAGAACTGTCACCAGAGGCCTACCACAAGGGTCTGTGTTATCTCCTATCCTATTTAACATATACACCCTTGACATAGCTTACCGTATTCATCCTCTTTCTCAAATCCTGCAGTACGCTGATGACTTTTTTATCTACGTTTCGGGTCCAGTTTTAAAGCAGTTAGAAAAAATTCTCAAAGATAGCGTGAACAATCTGGTTGATTGGCTTATGGGACATGGATTGGAACTGTCTGTGACAAAAAGTAGTGTAATCATCTTTACCAGAAAACGAAAAGTCCCCGCTGTACATATAACTTGCCTTGATCAAACCCTCCCCGTCAAATCCCAAATCAGATTCTTGGGAGTTATTTTAGACTCCAAACTTAACTGGAACGCCCATATAAACCAAATTGTTAATAGATGCCAAGCAAGTCTCAATACTATGAGAGCAGTATCTCGCGTGTGGTGGGGCTGCCATCCATACACCCAAAAGTTATTTTATCACGCATATGTTCGTAGTCATCTAGATTATGCATCTTTCATTATGGAACCGACTTCAAAAAAAAATCTGCAAAGGCTAGATCGTATCCAGTCGCAAAGTCTTAGGTTAATAATTGGAGCAATGCAGTCTTCCCCAATCAATGCTTTACAGGTAGAAACAGTAGATCCTCCACTTCAATTGAGAAGACAGTTTATGTCTGACAAATTTCTTTTCAAATGTATACGTCAAAAAGATCATCCTCTAATACCAAAAATTAAAACTCTTACAGATCAACTTAGAATTAGTTCATATTGAAAAAATAAAAGTCCCCCACTGTTGACCAATAGTTTTAAGACTTTTCAGACGTATTCTGACAAAATTTTAAGACAAAACCTTCTTCCCCTATATGCCACTCATTTCCAAACCCATACATTCACCCCCAAAATACTACTATCATTTGGAATCCAGAATAACCCCCAAGCCAAAAGAAACTTCATCAATATTACCAGATCAAAGTGGCCGGGCTAGAAACTTTTCTTTACGGATGGCTCCAAAATAGATTTAACTAGTCACACCGGGGCAGCAACACTTTGTGATTCAGAAAACCTGGCACAGAAATATCGATTACCAAAAGAAACCTCAATATTTACTGCTGAGGCCATCGCAATCCTCGAGACATTAAAATATATTATGAAAAATCTACCCATTTGTAATAAAAGCCTGATCCTGTCAGATTCTCTTAGCGTCCTACAAAAATTAAAATCGTGTCCCTTTTCATACGCCGAAGATGAGCATTGTATCCAAATACGAGAATTAATGCTTAGTATGAAACAAAAAGACATGGATATTGCTTTAGCTTGGATTCCCAGTCACTGTGGAATTCCGGGAAACGAAAAAGCCGATGCCTTAGCAAAGGAAGCCTCTACTTCTGGCGTCCCTTTACATAATCATGTGATAATATCTGATATATTTCCTATTCTCAAAGAGAAAATGATCTGCATATGGAGAGATCAATGGGAGACTTCTAAACTTGTAAAAGGTAAATGGTTTGCAGAAATTCAGCCAGAGATTCCTACTAGGCCCTGGTTTTCCAAAACGAAATTAAATAAGTTTGAAACTTCCTCGATCTGCCGTATGAGGATCGGCCATTGTTGTATAAATTCTCACTTATTTAAAATCCGCATTCGAGACTCTCCTATGTGTGAATGTCAACTAGAAGAGGAAAACTTAAATCATGTTTTTTTAGGATGCCCTATCAAAGACCAGTATCCAAACTTAATCCAAGATCTTTCTAACAACAAAATTCCATTCCCCATCAACATCCCAAGTTTGTTATCATCTAACAATCAAACCATTTTTAAAATATTAACGAGGTTCCTAAACGCCAATGAAATAAACCTGTAAAAATTAAATGTATCCAAAAGAAACTTCACATTAAATAAAATTACTCGGTAATGGCAAGAACACTCCATAAGGGTGAAACGCCAATTTAAAAAAAAAAAAAAAAAAATGGTTGACATGCGGTATAGCATTTACGATATTATCTTCTCTTAAAAAAGCTTTCAAAATAATTGCTACTAATTTTGTTTTTATTAAAAAGTGTATCAATCTTTCATCCATTAGCTTTTCAACTGTAGTCTTCCCTTATTCAATGAGGACATGTATTCTTGTTTCATTAAATGTTATGGCTTGCACCGTATGAAATTTATACATATTGTATTTTCAGCTAAAGGCCTTGTGGAAGTAGAGCTAAAAGACGTGTTCACGAGATATGCAAACGACGTGATAGCAACATGTGCTTTCGGTATCAAAGTTAATTCGCAGAAAGAAAGAGATAACGAGTTCTACATGAATGGTGGACAAGCTACAGGTTTCTCATCTGTAAACATGTTTAAACTGTTTTTACTGAGTTCCATTCCATACTTTGCTAAGGTTAGTGTATTACATTCATGAATTACTTTATAATTCATTCAATTATCTAATCTCCATTTTCTCTGGAAAAAGCCTTTTACCTAGCCCAGGGGTCGGCAAACTTCTAAAACAAAAGAATCAAATGTGTATAGTATCTATGTATAAATTTTCCAGACCTACAGGTCAGTATACTTTACATAATAGGAATGACTATTGTTTATATCATTATTATGTAAAAAAGTAAGTAATCAATGTAAAAATATACATATAACATCAATATTGATGTACAATATACGAGGGCAAATCAAAAATGATCCACATTTTTTGTTCTACAATTTATTTACACAGACTTTACAGAAGCCAAGATCGTTGTGGATGATTTGATAGGCAGAACCATGACTGATGTTCAAAAAAGATGCTACCTCACCGATGGTAACTCGTCTTTTCGCTAGAACCGTCTATCGAGCTTGTTGAATCTTGTCGTCTGTGGTGGAGGTTGACGAGCATTCTGCTCCCTCTTCCGGGCACTTTTAAACTTCTCGATCCACAAATAAACACTTTTACGTGATAAAACACTGTTCCCGTTTTGTGATAAAAGTCTTTGATGAATTTTAGCCCCTTTCACGTCCTCCGACCAGAGAAATCAGATCACTGTTCGTTCTTCCTCTTCGGTGCAAACTGCTAACGGAGCGGTCATATTTACACTGCAATAGCCGGAAGGCAAATTATGCGATCGGGATCAAATTTTGCATACATTACTGCAGTCGTACCAACTCTAAGCATACTTGCGCAGAATACGTGTTATGACGAAAATGTTGATAATTTTTGACTCACCCTCGTACAATATACATATCAAATTATTATTAAATTATGGGTATTAAATATCAACATACACAGGCATAAGTTTAGATAGGCCTCCAAATTCTCATAATTTACTTTTTATAAGATAAGTGCTTGAAAATGGTTATATGTACATATGTACAGTACTCAGGAATATGTTGAGCCAAAGGTAGTAAGAATAATAAACATAACATCTTTTATAACGTCTGGAAGGCTATTTGACTTGAATTAGGTTAATTGCAATTTCTTTCCAGGTCTAATGCATTCAAAGGGCCACGCGTTTCCTACCAAAGACGCGCATGGGCTAATCTATCAAACCTGTCACTTTTGCCAGATAATCATTTTCAAACATGTCATCCTCAATTTTGCATTTTTTAAATAGAGGCTGTTTTGTTTCTTCAGCCATCTATTGTATATAGGTATTAATGTATTATGTTGCATTATGTTTAATTTCAGCTTTCGAGAGTGCCTGTGTTACCCGAGGGAGTAAAGACATTTTTTAAATCCCTGGTTTTGTCCTCCATTGACATGAGAGAAAAGCAGAACATTGTCAGGCCGGACATGATACATCTTCTGATGGAAGCAAAGAATGGGAAATTGCATAATAAGGAGAGAGATGTTGAAGACAAAAAGGATACTGGATTCGCAACGGTGGAAGAGTTTGATGTTGGAAAGGAGATTTCTTCCCAAAGTGAGTGTTCAATATTTATGACAGATCTACGGATTACTGTGTGTAGATGCGTCACTATGTTTATTATACCTACTTGGCCCCCCCCTTTACCATCACCTCAGAACACAACTTTTTCTATGATGTATTGTCTATGATTTTTTTGAATTGTCAAAGAGAGTAGATATTCTGCTATGTGCTTGTCACTAACTTGAAGTTTTTGTAAAGTTACTTGTTGCTAGTGTATTCGGTTCCTCGCGTGTGCGTGCCGAAACCGCTATTGTTGATCACAGTGCTTCGTACTGATCATCGAAGAAGGGTCCTGAAGTTCAGGAGCTGTGACTACAGGAGAGAAAATCTAGGCGAGTCGTGCTTCCGGGTTGGTCCTCGAATCTTTACTATTCTATCCCTATTCTAAATTCCTACCACCCTTCCCAAATCTCGTTTTCCCACCCCTTATGCAAACAGTGAGTATTTTACTATACATGTATTAAATGATCTGGTCTTGCCAATCTACCAAATGCAAAATATTGAATAGGTATACATTTTTCAGAATGGACCGATGACGCTCTAGTGGCACAAGCTCTTGTGTTCTTCCTGGCAGGATTCGACACATCCTCCACACTCCAGAGCTTTATGGCCTATGAACTGGCGGTAAACTCTGACATTCAGAGGAAGCTCCAAGAGGAGATCGATGAGATGGCAGCACGGACCAAGAGCAGAGTCACATATAAGGATATCCACAGTATGAAGTACATGGACATGGTTACATCAGGTAAATTTATATAAAATTCTCCTGCACAGTTCTGAGCATACCTCTTATATTTAATTTCAAATGTTACTTTTATATGTTTTGTGATTGTGACGTATCTATGGTTGACAAATGTCTGTGCGTGCGTAAGGTTGGTACGAAGGAGCATGTGAAAGAGTTAAATGGAGATACACTACGGAAATACAGAGGGTGGGCGTGTAATACACAAGAACCTTATTCCATGTATTTAGTACCTTTGTCGACGAGAAAGAAATACTTCTAAAGAACACCATCCGAACATGAAATCAAATTTTTTAATGTACTAAAACAAATTACATACAATAATCTGTTTACAAAATGGGACAGGTCATACCAGAAAAACATATTTTATCCATAAGTCGTCTGAGACATTTAATGAGGTTTTTTTTTTATAAAAAAATTTCTATCTGAGATTTTAATTGGTGCTTTGCAGAAACATTGAGGCTATGGCCTCCAGCTATAAGGTTGGACAGGAAATGTGTCAAGACTTACCAGCTGCCGCCCTCCAACGACTCTAACACTGAAGAAATTACGGTATTATTTTTAATTGAGAATAGAAAAATAAAATTTGAAATTCTTTACATCATTTAAAAAATTATCTGTATGATTTTCAATTTTTTTTTTTTAATTATTGAATTATTTAAAACACTATTACAGTGATGAGCAAAACCGTTATTTTAACCATGATTGTGAGTGTGATTGGGAGATTTGTGTATGATTATAACGACGATTAGTAACATATTATTCGTAATTCGATGACCAATCACTGGTACACTAAAAACTAAACCTCCAACAATTAAATCTCATTTATCAGTTGTTGTTACAATTGGATACCAATAATACAATCACAGTGACAATTTAGCTCATCACTACAATATTGATCTACTGAAGGACTCAGATATATTAAAAATAGTACATGTGTCAGACTAAGCTGAATGATATAGTTAAAAATATTGTGTCAGGAAATATTATCTTATATCTATTTCATTTGATAGCTACTGAATAAGATAAAAAGTTGATATAATGATGCAAGAATATATTTAGTTACCAACTACATAATTAAAACTATAACAGATACAAATCACTTTATAAATATAAAAAATTCACAGTTTTCAAATATTAAGTTGTCAAACAATACAAAAATTTCATAAATCCCTCGAAAGTCATAAACATTACCCTGTGAATATCACACACAGAGTAATGACATATTTTTATTATTTGTTTGCAAAAGACACAAAATTATAAATTATTCTTTTTAGGTTAATGTGAATGAAGGAATAATGATCCCAGTGTACGCCATCCACCATGATCCGGAGTATTTTGAAAATCCAAAGAAATTTGATCCAGAAAGATTTTCAGAAGAAAACAATGGAAAGATTAACCCATTGGCATACATGCCTTTCGGTTTGGGACCCAGGAACTGTATAGGTAAGTTGAACACATTGCATGCCAGAATCTCCAATAATATCCCGGTTTGAAAATAAGACTATCTGTTTTTCTTCATTTGACACCATCCCATAGTAATATTACTAGCTCCTCAATATTGAATCAAAACAATTAAAATATTGGTCAATCAGAATTATTTAATTGAAAGTCTGCTAAACTAATATTCTTTTATTATTTGTTATCATTTTATAAGATATTTAAGAGTTTAATAAAAACAAATCAATTATATGAAAAGTCACTTTCTTGAACCACTTTATTGTTAGTAGTATTGGAACTTGGAACTTGGATATCATGTCTTTCAGAGTACTGGGTCATTTGGACCCCTTGCTCCTTCATGGCCATAATGGCCTGTAAAATTTTATTATTAGGTTTTTGTATTATTATACTGCTAAAGAGAGCAGAGTACTGTTAGATGGCGCAGTGATTTATGACCTCAAAGGAGGACAGTTTAGGGGCATTTAATCACGCCAGTGGATGGGGTTTTATCATAAGTTAGGAAGGCTGGGCTTTTTCCTAGTCATAATAGCGGTTTAGGAAGCTAGTCATCCTATCTAGTGCAACTAACACGGTTTTTATGAAATTATTTTTATTTATTTTATGAACTCTAGAATTAGTTCTTTGGGGGGGAAATTTCGTATCGCGAGGGTTCGGGTTGCTGAAACTCTTGCCTGTGGAACTGGCGGGGGGTGTTGGGGATATGCTCTGGCGCGGTGGGGGATTCCGGGCGCCTTTCTAGTCTCTATTGTTGGGAGATTGCGATCGGGCGTAACTGTTGATTGTGACTGCGGTGTAGAGTGGGGGAGGAGGGGCTCGGCGGGTGGTAGTGATGGGCTCTAATGGGTGATATTAGTAGTATTACTAGCTCCTCAACAGTAGTGTAACTACAAAAATTGTGCCCCAATACAGAATGGTAAAAAGGGACCCTTAAATATGTATGGTAGACGAATATTAGTTCTGCTTGGTTTTATCCAATAAATACTATGAACAAAATTAGTATCTTGTCTAATATTCACATTTTCATAAAAAAAAACATGCGTTCTTAGACATTTATAAACACTTGCAATTTAAAAAATATTTGTTTCGCTTTACGGCAATTTTCACTTTACGGCGATGGTCTGATCCTTAACCCTACATAGCAGCGAGGTACAACTACTGTATACATCGATAATATTTTCACAATTTCGTATTAAACGTAAGAAACGATTTTATAATTCTACTTCTTTCTGTGGATTACTATTAAAGCTGGGAAAGGTCGATACTCGCAAAAATATCAATGCAAATGAATTGTAGTGCACAAACATTTTGGGCCTCTATTGCACTGAATCTGCATAGTTACGCCATTGCTCCTCAACGTTTAATCAAAAATTATAAAAATATTATTCACTTTATATTACTAGCCAACAATGCAAACTCAATTAGATATTATTTGATCTGGCAAAGAGATAGAATGCTATCGCAAGCAATACAACTAAGCAAAACTCTTTAAAGATAAATTCGTAATACTACGATAGCAACACGAATTAGGGGTACTAGTTGCTAAATCAGCGACATCCATTATTTATTTTTTTAATTATTAGTACAGCTGATTTCTCAAATAGTTTTTAAATATTGTGTTAATTTACGAACAGTCAAACATAGTTCTTTTTGATCGTTCAAAATCAGTGGTTGTTGCAAAATTACTCACTGTCTGTTGCCAATTATATTATACTTCAACTTACACTAGCACTAGCACTAGCAGTCTTCACTACACAGAATTTTAAATGGCCGCCAGTATGAAAACTACCTTGTTTTTGAAAAAAGGGTATTATATATTTGGGGGTTATGTCGGTGGTTAAATGAAAGATATGTTTGTTTGCGCGTGTTGAGATTTTATTATGACAGTATGGTAAAAACAAGAAAGACAAAATGAAATGAATAAACGTAAAAATGAAATGATGTAGAAGGTGCGTGTATATTACGAAATGAAATGTTGTGAAGCGGGCTGGCGGCCTCGCTCGGCTCTCGCGAGCCGGCGAGACCGCCGCGCCTTGTGGCAGTAACCGGCAACGCTGTCGCTAGCGTCGATGCCGACTGAGATGGCGGTGGATTTGAATTCCGGTCGCTACATATATTTTGTATTTGAAACTAGATTATAGGAATTATCTGGGAATAGCATGATTGTCTTACTGGTTCATTCAAATCATAAATTAACATTACTATATTTATCCCTCCTATAAGGTTACGGATAATTAATTTTTTTTGCCAGGTTCCAGATTTGCATTGATGGAAGCAAAGGCGATCATATTTTACCTCCTGTCCAACTTTGATCTTGTGCCGACGGAAAGAACTCAAATACCTCTGAAGTTGAAAAACAATAAGTTCTTCATCACTCCGGAGAAAGGATTTTGGGTCGGTTTTAAGCCAAGAAAGTAAGCTGAAGGCATCAAAACTGAAATAATGAAGAAACAAGCCTCAAAATTTTAGCTGTTTATAATAATTTATTGGTTTTATTACATATTATTTAAACTTGATTTTATGAAAAATTAAAAGAATTGCATTAAAAATGTGTTGTAATTTTACCTCGTAACTATTCTAAAATTCCTATTGATGTTGATGGCGTAACAGGGTATCAACTTAACAAACTAAATAACTAACCATCACATCAGAATTACCTCACTCAAAAAAGCATCAATTATTTTAATTTTATTTACACCCTCATTTTGGTATCTTTCTCAACCTTCCATTCCTATCAAACATACCTACATCTCAAGTACTAAACTCTTCAATGTATTCCAAACATTTATCAGCTACCAGTATTTTGCACACTGTCTTATTTTTCTTCTTCTCGAATCACTTGTGACTTGCCAACATTCATCATAAAGATGCATACATTGTATATCTTACTTACAAAACTGTAAATATTCTTCACTAGTCATTCATTAACACTACATCAACGTAAACAGCATACAATCAAATCGCTCATTTTCGCTCCTACATACATACGTTCCACTTCTTTCACATAATCAATACACACCAGGGGCGTGCACTGCATACAAGCAAAAAGCTGCACTAAAGAATATAGGAAATGAAAATAAATTATTAAGGAGAACACATTCTTATTGTAAAGTTGTAATTATTCAGAACAGACGGTCTGTGATATTTTAAATATGAATTAAATGTATTAATTTGAAAAATATACATATAAAATCTATTTTATTAATATTCCGTAAAAATAAAGAAGATGGCTTTCAAATAATGGAATGATAGATGTATTAATTTGAAAAGTGTAACATATAGGTTCAAAAATTTGACATCAATACACTGTGGCGCTATAGCATAATCGGTTAAAGCACGTACCCCGGATTGGATCCAGATTCGAATCGCGGTAGAAACAACAATATTTTTCGATAAAATTGATTTTTTATGCGTATCTTTCTAATTAATACATTTAATTTGTATTGAAAATAAATTCAATAATCCTTATTTTATGAATAGACCCCATAAAATTCTAGCCGATATTATTGGTATCTTCACGTCGGCTAATTTTCAAACAATTTGTAAAGAACGTTTGCTCTATTCGAAAAATTCATCCATTTTTTTTTCATACTATAAGCCAATATGCGTATAAGTAAGCTTACCATACGTTCCGGTTTTACCGGGATTATTCCGGTTTCACTCATTGGTCCCGGTGTTCTGGCTCCCGTCTACTCCCACACTTCGCGGGCGACAGTTTACGCCAATGAGATTATAGATAAATACTCTTTGGTTTACGTTAATCATAGATCACTTGCAGTGTAATTACGTTCTAGTAAGGTGACGCGGCAGCACGTAATTTATCTACGTAATTTAGTTAAGGTTCTAACCTAACTCTTTTAAAATTGTGGTTAAAATGCCTAAAAGATATTGCAAATTTACGAATGAACTGCAAATAGTTACTACTACTCATTTATAAAAAAGCTGTAGGGATCAGATTTCAAATTCACCGGCATCGATGCTAGCGACATAGCGCTGCCGGCTGCCGCTACAGGTCTGGCCCGATTCCTCACCGACGATCTTTCTCCTGCTGCATCGCTCCGCAGCGGCGATCTTGTCGGCCCACGCGCGCCGAGCGATACCGCCGAATCGCTTCATTTCATAATTCACGCGCACCTTCTGCAACTCTTCATTTCTTTCATTCTATCTATCTTCCTTTTTATATCCAACATAATAAACATCAACACGCCAATCACTTAACCATTTAATCACCGACCTAACCCCCAAAAAGCTTTATGGTGAGGACGGCGAAGTGAAATGTTTCTCAGAATTTTCTATTGCACACAGTGGGCGAGCGAACATTAAAGGTCGTATAATGGCTGTCGCAAGCTCTTCATATATTAAAACATTTTTTAATAACGATGATTCCATTCAAAATGATTTAATTATTGCGGCCAAACAGGCCACATTTGCCTTCCACACAGCGATGCATGATATGAACTTCAAAACTTCTGACTGCACATCCAAATTGATGTTAAAATTTGGTACTGCGAGAACTAAATGCGAAGCGATAATTGTCCCGTTTTAGAGCTCCATAATTATGGTAAGCCTACGTATAAGCCTTGTTATCATAAAATAATGAAATTGATTAATAAAAATGTCTCAATCGTGTAAAAATATTAAGATAAAATATATTTAAACTTCGCGAGCTGTCACATCGTAATATACACCTGTGTATCCATAGTAAAGTGGTACACTGGTATACTATTCCGATTGGACACGAGCTCTGATGCACACGCGTCCTCCTGGCTACTGCACCCCTTTCCGTAATCAACATTATCCTTACGTTCCATCTGAAATCCCACCATCAGCGAGGGTGACACCAGTCGAAATTTCTCTCTGCTAAAAATCAACAAAACAAGTAAAGCAGGGGCAATGTTGGTGGATTATTTTTATTCCCTGCAAGTCCCATGATAAGTGTGTTGTAATGTACAATGCCACATAAATCGTACACCATCTTAAAATCAAATATTTTATTGCATTATAAATGTATACTTCATTTAAAGCGCTCCTACGTGGAGGTTAACATTCATCTTTGAAGCACGTACAACTCTGGCCCGATCTTACAAGGTAGTATTAATTCTGAGCATTTGAGTTCTCTATAAAAAGAATTGGTGGCAGCATCGTAAGGTGTCAGTTATCAATCATATTCACTTGATAATAGCGAATAGTGATGGGTCCACACTGTACGAAGCACATCAATGAACTACTTCGTTATACTCACGCTTCACAGTTCGCACACTTCACATAGGAAGCGCCACGAGTGCGGCTTTCGATGATTCATACACACTAACAAACAATTCGGTTACATTGTGTGTGTGTAGAGAATGAAGACAACACACAAGCACGAGAATACGAGTATGCAGCTAACTTCGTGATATTCATTGAAGTGTATGCTTCACGAAATATCACATTACACACTTCGCTCTACGCTTCGGCACTTCATTGAAGTATAGTTCAATAGCGGTTTAAATAACGATTTAACCACACTTCATTGAACTATATGAAGTGCGAAACGATTTCGACTTGCATCGGGAATGGGCCAACAAATGGTACCAACATTCTTCGAATAAATTCGTTCATGGACGCTTCACGATTTTTTTAACCAATTTAAGGCGTTCAAAATGAATGCTCCATTCGAAGTGAAGTTGGTACCCGTCACTTCGCACTTCATACAATTCAATGCAGTGGTGATTAAATCGTTATTTATACCGTTTATACTTCAATGAAGTGTCTGAAGTCCGAAGTGTGAAATGTGATACTTTGCGAAAAACTACATGAGTATGTTCCTCACTTCACACACTTCAAATGAACTCCATGAAGCGAGCAGCAAACTCGTGAACTAGTTCTACATTTGATATTTTACGCTTAAGTTCTGTATTCTTCCTTGTTTACCTTTTTGCACAATAAACACAAACTGCAAGTTTAATTTAACCACCTACCTAACCCCCTTAACGTATATGTTATAAGTGTTGTCAGTTATAAGTGTTATATAATGTATCTAAGTGTTTTCAGTAGTTGTTTTACAGTGCGAGTTTTCAGTTTTTTTAATCTCTTTTTTACGATCCTTTTTACCACGAAGGTAGTGTGGAAATGAGCGCATTGATACTTGGTACAAATTTAACCAATTGAAGCTTTGTACGACGTATAACGTGTAGCGATGATCATTGAAGTAGTTCGTATATTGTGAACCCATCGCTAGTGTACAGCTTCTTTAGCGTCTGTACTCTGAATATTATCTGCGGATGTTCATCTGTTGATCTCTCGCTAGAATAGATTGCCAGTAGTGTGCTGTGCGGTAAGCAAGGAGAGGCACAATCGGTGTTCCTGATCGGTCAGTTATATATTAGATCATTTATTACCTATTCATTGTGAAATCTTTAGTATAATCTTCTTTCTATTCCTTCCTTGAAGGCACCGATATCTTTTCTATCTGATTTCACGAGTATATATTTGAAATCGTGAAAAATACATCTGTCGCAAATGTTCCGCCCATCTCAGTCAGATAGTTTGTATATGTATTGAGAGTCAGGGCTCCTTGTACATACTAAAGTTCGTTGTTTTATTCCTCTTTGAATACGCAAGATTTTTTTCCCCTGAAGTTGCCCAATAGCTCAGAATAATTCGATAATACATTTCAGATCTTCCTTTCATAAAATACCATTGTATAGATGAATATATTTCTCGGCAGAGGTGATAAATGTATTTAATTACAACCAACAATCTTTCACAAATTTTTCTTTTGATTTTGTTTGTACAATGAATAGTTAGGACACCCTTTGCCGAAGATTTCCAATATTTAAAATTAATTGACGCTAAAAGTGCTTATTATTTAATTATATTTTGATAGCAGAAAATTTAAATACGTATATACAGAGTGTAACAGGCCTAATCCACAATATTTTATGGGTATACCTGACTAAATAACGAGTTCATAGAATATGTGCCTAATTTCAACCATGTCATAGATATAAACATTTCAAAATCATGCGATTATTTTGATTAAAATAAATATTTTATTGATTCTAGTTATATATTGAATACAAAATATTAAAGTTCATCGAATTTTTGGTTACACAATTGAGGGTCTGATGTAGTGATGAGCTTAAATTCACGAACTGTGAATCAATCACTGGTATCTTTGAATCACACTCGCTATCAGTGATCTATCCCCAATCACAACGAGCACTGACGAAATTTTTAATAAATTCGATGTCTTTGATATTAGACAAATATACGCTAATACTACTCTCAAATACATATATAAATACAAACAGACACATTTTAAAACAACTCAAAACATAATTTCCACACGGACAAATACAAATAACCTACAAACCCCAAGAGCACATACTGCATTTGGTCAAAGGAACTACAAATTTTTTTTTGGACCTAAACTATTTAATAGAATGCTAAAAGACTTAAACCAATTGAATTGTCCCAAGAACATGAAACTGTATATTAAAACTTGGATTCGTAATATGGGTAGAGCCAGTATTGGTGCACTCACCCAAACATGTTGACTCATACCTATATTAATTATTGCTACAAAGTGATCCAAAAATTAAGTCCATTTTAAAATTGTTCATCATATACACCTTTTTATATAGTAATAAATGTAATTTTAATTAATTGAACAATTGCTTGTAAACTATGCCCGTCTCGACACAGAATTTCTCTAGTGAGACAGACACAGTCCAAACAGATTTTTACATAGTATTATATAGTTACTAATAAAAATAAATAAATATCTGGGAATATCGTGATTCGTGAATCATTTTTTTATTTTATTTATATTTGGTTGTGGATTGTGATTCAGCGCATGTGCATATGAGACGAAAATATTCACGAAGGAATGACGTTATAATTCATGATCAGCACCACCATCTAGTAGATTTAGCCAAAACGTTTTACCCATTTGTCCCGAAACGCTGAGAATTTGAATAATATAAATAAATACGTATTATGTATTTATTTATTTCGTGTATTGCGATATCGTGCGACGCATGCGCAATGAAACTGTGATCACAGTCACAGTTTTCAATCACTGATATTATCGAATACCAATCACAATCACACCAGTGAGTCAAAAGTAGCATTTTTTCTCATCACTATTAGGAGTCCTTATGTATGCACTATATTAAGAATTAAATAAATAAAATGATTGTGGAACATGGACCTTCAGGGCCCCCATCTAATGTGGGCCACAGTACGCCATATTAGCTGCATTAGCATAGTTACGCCACTGTATATATCGTATTAGGGATACCCAAAAAAATGGCCGCATTTTACCTGAATAACTTTGGCGGTCAGTTGTGACTTATTTGTCGTTTGGATAGCGCGTCTTTCTTTCGGTAATGTTTGATCAACATCTGGAGAGTACGTTGCCAACATAACGGTAAAAAAACAACACCATTTTCAATGGAGGGCAAGCTATTGTTACACTCTTATACGCTGTACGAATTTCACCAAAAAAATTCTGCAACCACAGCAACAAAAAACATTTGTGCCGTGTATGGTGAAGTTTTTCAGATTCATCAATGCCAAAAATGATTTAAAAGATATATATCGAGAAATTTTTGTTTAGGAAAGCCTAGGAGTGGAACACCAAAAATAATCAATGAATCCAAAAATTTTGATTCAAGAACTCAAAGAAGTTTTAAAAAATCGGAAAAGTGTGGAAATAAGGCGACGCGCGTGTGAATGTGTAAAGTTCTGTACGACCAGGAAACGCAAACACCTTTTTTTAGATCACATAGTGACTGGAGTCGAGAAATGGATGTTATATTATGGATATAATAATGACGCAAAATGCAGTGGCTAACGACGCATCTGGTAGCAAGATCTATCCCAAGACCCGGCCTTCGTTAAAAAAGGTCCTATTGTCTGTTTGGTGGGATATTCACGGCGTATTTTATTTTAAATTACTCAAATTACGACAAATATTGCAACCAGCTGGATAACTTGCATGAATTATTGAAAAAAATAGACCTGCTCTGATGAATTGACGTACACTGTTACTGCAACACTACAATGCGCGGCGTCGTACTGTTGCTCACCCTCCGTATTCTCCTGATATAGCGCCGTAGGAATAGGTACCATTTGTTCTGATCTTTGCAACATAATATAAATGGGAAAAAATTTAATAGTATCAGTATTACAGTAATCAGTGAGCCCTTTTCGAATACATATTTTAAATCAAAGCCTGTCAGTTTTTACAAACGAAGGATTATAAACTTGCCTGAACGATGGAAGAAGGTTGTATCTGTCGATGGAGACTATTTTGTGGAATAATATTTTGGGGGTGGTTAAATGAAATAAATGTCAATTGCGTGTTGAGGTGTTTATTGTGATGAATATAACAATGATGATAGATATAATGAAAGGAATGAATGAAGATGTAGAAGGTGCACGTGTATTATGAAATGAAATGAAACGGGTTGGTAGTCTTGCTCGGCGCGCATGGGCCGGCAAGACCGCCGTTGTGAAACGATGAAACTGGAGGGACTGTATGGCGGTGAATTATCGAGCCAGGCTTGTAGCAGCAGCGGGCAGCGCTGTCGCTAGCGTCGATGCCAACTGAGATTCCGATTGCTACAGCATTATGAAAATAAATTTGTTGATAAAAAAATGGTTTTCATTTTAAAAAACGTCATTTTTTGCATACCGCATAATATTCAATTATATTTTTGAAATAAAGTGTACATTATATTTTTGATAGTTCATATGGAAATAACAGCAACCATATAGTCATATGTCCACAGTTTAAAATATCTATTCCTGTTTTTCATTTCTTTAAGTTCGCTAAATCCCTCATGTTTACGCTTTTAATAACATTCTGATCTGACAATAATCGTATCAATTTAAGGTAGCTCTAGGTGTACACATAACATACAGCATGTATCATTACATGATATTTTTTTAATAGAGGAATACGTGACACATCAATATTCTGAGTATTTTCAAACTAAGCTAAACGCATGTACTATGAAAATAGGACTAACTGCCGGTGTTCTGAAACGAGGTGCGAAGCCCCGACCACTAGATCACCAGGCCAGCGTTTCAAGTCTTGACCGCTGCACCAACAAGCTACTCATTACATATTTAATTTTATTGGATGCTTTGATTGTGAATTAACCGTCTTTAAACTTATTTTGGAATGAGCATTCTAAATTGGAAAGTACATATATGCCTATCATGTTTTACTCAAATTTGATTTACTTAAATAATTATATTCAGTATTCTAAAATGCCTTACAAATTGATATTTTTATATTTGTTTCCTATACAGGGATAAAAACAAATAATTTTATTAAATGTTTTCAAGATCATCAATGTGTTTTATGTAAATAATTTTTTCATTGCTGCTTATTTGAATCTTTAACCTTTTAAATGCTATGACCGCGTTAACACGCCAAACTTTGTATGTCACGTCAAGCTATAAGCGTGTTATCAGCTTGCTAACTTGCAGGGATTAGTCATATTTTAAAATAATTTTGCCATTTTGCTTTTTGATAAGTCAAAACCCTTAAAGCATAGTCTTGGCCTATGTGGTGTCATCCATTTCAAAAAGAGTTGGCAGTCAAAAGGTTAAACCATATATTATATGTATATTGGTCCTAATTTCTTTACTTTTACTTTTGCTCCACATTAGTTCTTTATAATATGGAGATAATACCTCCCCAATAAATATTTTTTCTGGCGTAATGTCTTTAAGAAGATTATTATTCGTATTTTGTTTTTTTTGTAAGTAATCGATTTATGTTTTCTTCTCCAAAGAATTTCACTGACATTTTAAGATGACTTACTAAATTAAGTTAAGTTATTCTGTTTATTCTTTTTGAATTCCAAATACTATTCACAATGGATGTATACAGATACTATTATATAAGACTAGTAGGAAAGCAATCAGTGCAGGCGGATATTGCGGCCAATAGTGACCGCTACACAGTCAGTGGTGGTTGCTGTGCGGCCAGGCTTACCGCATAATCTATTTTTCAACGAGGAAAATATAATTTATTTTTTCTTGCTGGCAATAAATACAAAGAATAACTATATTTTGGATAGGAATTGCGATAGGAATATTATGAAATTAATGTTTATTTACCAGACATCAAAGAAGAATGATAGCACAAATAATTAATAATAATAACAGATAAAACTACTGTTGGCCTTAAAAGTGTTGTGTAATTAGGTTTTTATTGATTATTTTTGGTAAAATAATCATGTCATTTTAAATTTGATTAGATAACAAATGTTTAATAAGTATCGGTGACTGAAGAATATTCTTACCAGTTTTTTATTGTAATCAGTGTGTTATGGTCCAACAGTATAATATTTACTGAAGTGAACAAAGTAAGTCAAATTTAACTAACAGCAATGAAAAATTATTAGAATTTACCCAGTGGTGTAACAAAAAATTTGAACCCCAATCCGAAAAGGAATACAATATGGAACGATCCTCTGAGTATGTATTGTAAATACAGTAGAACCGCGTTAATTTGTCTTTAAGGGACTAAAAAAATGTTGATTTTACAAATTTCGAGATACAATTGCATAAAAAATTCCAAAAGTCATAAAAAAAACCTCTGATTTCGTAAAAAGCATACATATTTTCGTGAAATGATCCTGATACAAAATCCTGATGTAATTTATTATATGTATCTGTTACAGTGGATGTGTATTACCAGTGAGAATATATTTTCACTGACGTTTAGCAGGTTTTAACAAATGTATATTCTACCCTAACCTATAATTGAACTTAACCTAACCTATGTGTTGAAAAGGAAATAAAAATGGCTGAAATTATAAACACAGTAGTTTATGCGGTAAATAATTTTATTTAATATAAATGAAACTACTATAAGCGTATAAAAGTGACAGTTGTAAACGCCACCCACGCCACCAAACTATTTATTGCCATGTTGTAGGGCGACACATCGACACTTAAAGCCAAATATTTCCGTGCGGCGTATTCTCGCTTGTCAACAAATACAAACTCACTAAATGTAACCGGTGAATTTGTATCTTCATTGTTAGATATACATCCACTGACCAGCTTAGCGAAAATATACTTTCACCAGTGAAAATATATTCTCACTGGTAATACAGATTCACTGTAACATTATTACTCAAACTAATTATGGTGAATATTTTTCTATTTCTCGTAATAAGTAAAGATCCTTAAAATGTTCTCGGGAAATTAAACAAACATTAATTAAATAACTATAACATTAAATTAAGATTAATAACAACAACAAATTTAAACACGTTTAATTGTCAGGCATGTTTCGGCTTGTAAAAATCATCTATTTTTCTTTATCTCATTTTTTGACACTTCCGCAATACAAATTTTACCACAGCATCAAATGTGTCTTGGGATCACTTGAAAAAATTCATGTGAAATAATAAGATATGTCATTCAAGGAAAATGAAGATTATTAACACAACAAACACAGTTATTAGAAATAGAATCGAAAATGCAAATGAAAAATAATTATTTAATTTTATTTCTTACCATGATGGATTTAAAAATTATTAGCGATAAGAAAAATATTTATACTAAAAGTATTGTAGGATGTGGATCTTCTGGGTGACCCCCAATAATAACCCACATAACGTGACCCCCAATGCTCCGCATTACCTACATTGGCATTGGTGATGGTAAATCGTCACGTGACTGTGATTATGTCAATGAATTTTAATGGTGATTGGTAACTAAGATTTAACTATTGGAGGTTTACTTTCTAGTGTACCAGTCATTGCTTGAAAAATAATGTTAATCAATTATCAATCATCGTTACAATCAAACACAATCACAGTCACAATAACGGTTTAAATAACGATAGTTACACCACTGCGTAAATTTTTTCAATATACATATCTCATTAATTGATCCTGATACATGTACGGATGGCCAGTTTTGGGAAATACATACACCAATTGTCCCATTCTCGTAAGACACATTTATATAAAGAACAAAATTGTACATCAATCAGAAGCATCGCTGTCCATATAATACAACACCCACACTAATAATTCACTAGTTTTACAATACTCTTACTACATATTTTTATATATTTTTGTTATTTCTGTTGAATCTTTCTTGAATTAAATAACACCACAACAGCATGAAAAAAAACTGTCTACTTTAACACAGGCGGCAGTATATGTTGTGTATACATCAGAGGTGGAGTCTACTCCATCCCATAGCAATATAATTGATATTATGTTATATTATAATATTTTATATTCACCTCTGTTACAACAAAAACATGTTTGTCAATAAAGTCTAATAAATAAAATAAAATATATTGGAACCCCATCATTGAGCTCGTAAACTGAGAGGTCTAAAAATAAAAATAAAAAATTATTAGGGTGAAATATTTTTTAAAAATATACGATATATATTTTTTTAAATGCAGTGGAAATGAGATCACTTAGGCATGTTTGTGGTAGATCCATTTATGACAGAGTTAAGAATGAAGAAATAAGGAGAGAATGTAAAGCTGATCTTGGTATAGTGAGTAAGATTAAAAAAGGATTGCTTACGTGGTTTGCTCACATGGAACAGATGAATGAGGAGAAAATGGTAAGAAAGTGACTTTAGTAAGATGCAAGTGTTGATGGCACCAGAAATAGAGAACGTCTGCGCAAGACTTGGCACGGCCCAGTAAACCAGATACTGGAAGATGGAGAAGCGTCAATAATCAACGAGCTTGTATGAAAAGATGTATAAATGTGGATGAGGTGAGAATTGTGCAGACTTGCGGAGAGATGGAGTGATGGTAAGTTAATTAATATATTTAAATAAATTTGGATATTTTTTCTTGTTATATGGAAAATCCACATCTGATTCTGTATTTAAAATTTTTCTTTACATTTTTCAGATGTTTTCCCTAGATATCTCCGATTTGCTACTATTCCTGATCGGGGTAGTGAGCATCATATTTATATATGGAAAGTGGGAGGATGGTGAGTTCAAGAGAAGGGGGATCAAGAGCCCTCCCACCAGTATCCCATTCTTGGGGCACTTGACAGACTCGCTGCTGGGAAAGAGACATTTCGTGGAAGTGTTAAAGAGTGCTTACGACTTGTATCCAAAAGAAAAGTGAGTGAAAAATTATACTAAATGTTGGAAATGCATATTTCAAAGCACACTGCTTATGTGGGAAAAGAAAAGGATTTTCATAACTTCGTAATTCGAAGCGATTAAAAAGTTGTGTATTACCTTTTCCATCTCAATGGCTGTTGTTTGCCATATTTAACCAACCCTAGTCCCTCAGAAAACTTGGTGGCTTTTGTGAATGAAAGTGTTCTGTGACTATCTTCAATATAAAAGTGGATAAAGGGTGTTAGATATGAGTCAGTTCTTTAGTGGATAAGTGTTATGAAAGGTGATCTATACCTAACTGTTATTTAAATTATTTTTTCCATAATCGAGGCTCTAAATACACCAGTAGCAGCTTGGATGTTGACCTCAAATGCTTAGATTATTTATGGAGCTTTAGCGTAGACACACCTTATCTTTCTCATAACCTCAAAAAAAGTCCAAAAACGTGAAATCAAACGATCTGGGTGAATTAATACCTCTGAACTTTGTCAATTGACCAATTGTGAGTCCAGAAAATTTATCCAGTTTCCCGGCTTGTGTAGCACGTAGTCCCATCCTTCATCGCACTGTACATCACTGATTTCTGAAATTTAACCTTCTTCCTGAATGGCAATCTCATTCTATCTTTTCCTCTTGTATGATGTTTGTGTTCATGTTGATTTGCCTCAATTAATGTTTTTGTGTAATAGATAAATACAATAAACAAATTAATGATTCTTAACTTACTATCTACAAGTGTCATTAAATGACCTGTTGATAATCTGTTATAACAAATTTTTAAAAATAAAGTTACATAAGTTTTGACACATTGGCCATTTTACATTTCAGATATTTTGGATTCAAGCAATTCAGAGCTCCATCAATTGTTGTAAAAGACCTTGAACTCATCAAGAGAATCACCATCAGGGACTTTGAGTACTTTCAAGATCACCAAGTCTTCCTCAACTGGGATACTGAACCACTACTAGCCTTAAACCTGTTTTCACTAGGAGGTAGTTCTGTTCTTATTTTTAGTGTAAAAATCATATTTTAAATAATTTATCACTTTTCATCATTTGGGTAACATTATGCATTGAAATTAAATGGATTAAAATTTTAATTATGAATTTAAAACATGAAGCAGTTGAACCAGGTATGACATGATCAAATAGAAAATATGTCAGAATTGACAAATGTGTGGTAGAAGTTGTATAGACGTGGTAAAAAATATTTGATAACAACCAACAATGTTTGTTGTAAGTATAGATCACGGTATATGCATAAAAAAATCTTTTATGCAATTTTTAAGACCAATGCTATTTTTTGTGCACTAGGAGATAAAATAAGAAAAATATTACCTTTTCTGTATATGGCTACTGATAAGGACTGGGTTGACTACATTACCAATGAAGATGTACTAAGACGCATAAATATATCAAGAGAACTAATAACAACTATCAAGAAAAGCTGCACACTTCGGATACATTTTCCACAATGAAAACAAAATGATCGCCAACCTTCGATAGAAGGTGGCACATGAAGATGAAGTCTTGTTAAAAATTGTGTGCACGCTATATTTTTTGGGCCGGTTATGTGATCAGTAGTAACTTTTAAATTAAAAACTTTTGAATAAAAGTTACTAAAATATTCTCATTTTTACTATTGGATATCGCAGAGTAAAATGAGTTTACTACAGGATGTACTTTTGATAATTAAATATTTTTTTTACTAACGATCAAACAATCCATTTTTGCAAAAAAAAATATTTTAGTAACTTTTATTCAAAAGTTTTTAATTTAAAAGTTACTACTGATTACACAAAGGGATTAATTATTTTATTCTGTATATCATTCTAGTTGATTCATTTAATTTGTACAAAAAATACCACAGAACTATAATCTGAAATTACAACTTCAAAACATAAATGTGTTTGCATAAAAAAAAAATTAATATAATATGTTTTCATAGATATTTAATTATTTATAAATGTTATCAAATCATAGTGACACAAGTGACGTGATTACGTCAGATGGTGTGATAAATCCTAACCCCTATAAATATTTAATAAAAAATAAATATTCATATTTTGAATCTGTGAAAGTTTATACATTTGTTTCGATATCCTTTTTCAAATAATGTGACTGAAGTAGAGTTGGAAAATCCAAGGTCTGATGAATATACAGGCAGGGGCAGAACAAAGGGTGAGCGAGAAGAGGCGCAGCTTGAATTGTGATTCAGAATTGGAGTTTCGTTGATTGTACAAAATTAAACATTTTTCTTACGATGAGAACCATTAACAATTTAGTATTCACAATGTGTATTAACAATCCGTCATGGTGTAGAATGACATATGGCAACTTTTTATTATGTAACTTTGATTTCATAGTTGCAAACAAATACGAACTTGCCCACTTTAAACAGCTATCTAAACAAAATCTGTCTGAAATTTTAACAGGCGTCGTTCGAAAGATGGTGCTGAATAATGGTATACAGATTTGTATCAGTAGCATCATCGGTCATTAAACACGAGTACTTATCATACAGTCCTCGTATTTTACTACCCTGGATGCTAAAACACCTAGCTCTGCCCCTGCATATAGGATGTGTATTAACAATTTGTCATGGTGTATAATGATGTATGGCAACTTTTTATTATGAAATTTTGATTTCATTTTTTTAAACACTTGAATGGTTTATAGGTATATAATTTTTGTGCAAATTCTTAATATATTAAATTTGACCTTAATTCAACTAACACTTTCATTTCTTCAATATTTGTTTTTATCAGCTATTCAGAAAATTTGTCTTCATAGGCAGGGATGATAAATAGGATACTGTGCCAAAAATAATATTTATTTGAAATTTTTTCAGATGCCAGTATGTAGGTACATATATTAACTAATATATGGAATATAAATATAACATACTGCCGTAAGAAGCTATATTTACCAGCACAAAATTTTTCAAAACCATCTTTGGTATATTCAAATTCAAATTATAAAATTGTCGCACCGCATTGCAGAATACTTACATACCTGTCACTTTTTTCAAACTCATTAACGTATCTGCATATTTCTTTTAAAAAAATTACCAGATGTAATTCTATTATAATAAAGATTTTTCATAATAGCATAATAGAAAAACATAAAAATGTAGGAAAATTGCACGTCGACTAGTGTGTTCTATAACAATTAATATTGTTATAGTTATGGTCAATAAAATAAACTGAAAATGCACAATTTAAATTGAGTAAAATAGAATATTAACATTAAACGCCTGATTTTAACTGTGCACAACTCTATTTTGCGACGCACTTTCCAATCAGCACACCGATTAAGAACCACTGCCATTTTAAGAAAGAAAAAATATATATGTAATCTAATATAAAGATCACTGGTGGATACCGAAATCAGAAATAATGAGTGTAAAAGAAATCAACATCTTACATACCACTTTAAAAATCATGTGAATCACTCAATAAAAAGCATCAGAATTAGTATAGGATACATACTTATCACAAATGTGTATATTTTCTCATGCATAAATGAAATTTAAACCGTTTACTCTTTCAGGTCAGAAATGGAAAGAGATGAGACCAAAATTGAGTCCAGCCTTTACCAGTTCCAAGATGAGAGCAATGTTTGAATTTGTCACCGAATGCGCAGAGCAGACAACCAATCACTACCTATATGAGATGAAGAAACCTGATAACAGAGGTTCTGAGAGATACACATATTTTATTTTAAATATTTATTTTCAAAAACATTTGTGCTCTTATGAAATTTCTCAAATTTATGAACAAGTAATGCAGGCGGCCCTCGGCTTTCGCACTTAATTGGTTCCTGAAATGTGTGCGAAAGTTGAAATGTGCAAAAGTAGAGACTCAGGAATCTTCTTTATGAAGTTGTCAAGAGATTGTTGAATGCCACCCTTTTTTTTCTTTTCCTGATAGAGAGTACTATAACACACCGTGTCTCTATCGTACTTAAGATATACGCATTGTATTGTGATTAGGTTCATCCATGATAGCCAAAAAATTATCAAGATGCATGAAAGCTTCATTCACATTTTTGATTGTCAAAGTCTAGACGATGTCAGCTTCTTCTTCGCCTTCATTTTCTATTTCATTTGCTTCTTGTAGTTCAATTTGTTATTCATTCGACAAAGGCTCTGAATGAGATTCAATTAATTCATCAACATCTATGGTTAGTTCATTCGTCATAGAAACTATTTCAGTTATGATAGTTTCCGGAAATTCTTCAGGGTTTAGACGATCACCCATCATTTATGGGCATCATTTTTTCCAGGATCCTTTGAAATACGCTGAACTTGTTTACATACATTTCAAAGACGGAAAGAAAGAGACAGAGAGCAGAGAAGAAGAAAACGAATGCATGTGAGACAAAAGCTAACATTATTGGAAAAAAATGACAGTCAAAAAATGTGTGAAATAGCGAATTGTGCAAATGTTGAACGTGCAAAAGTTGAGGGCCGCCCGTAATTTAAGAAAGTGTTGAGTTTAAAATATTTTTCATTTGCCAATGAATCTATGCCTTAATTTCTACAATAGTGTGTGAAAGTGCAATACTGTGTGTGAGTCAAAACATTCAAAATATATTTTTTTGCCAATTTTCAATATAGGTACACTAAAATACCCAGACTGATAGGTGTACTGAAATTTTAGAATGGACTAATAGGTTTCTTTTAAACACCTCATCAATACCTTGAATAAACTATTTTCCCCAATAGCTGATAAAAGAAATTTGTCCTTACTGAACATTTTTAGAAATGGTTCATATTGCATTTACATAAATGACATTATCTTCCTCTTTAAAAGACTTTCATAATAATCGTTATTAATTTACTTTTTATAAAAAAGATAATTGCTTCTAAACTTCTTACTTCATTAAATACTATGGCGTGCACCATATGGAATATATACATATTGTATTTTCAGCTAATGGTCTTGTGGAAGTAGAACTAAAAGATGTGTTCACGAGATATGCAAACGACGTGATAGCAACGTGTGCTTTCGGTATCAAAGTTGATTCCCAGAAGGAAAGATATAATGAGTTTTATACAAACGGCGAACAAGCCGTAGGTTTCTCGTCTATAAATATGTTTAAACTGTTTTTACTGAGTTCCGTTCCATACTTTGCTAAGGTTAGTGTATTACGTTTATAAATTACTTAACTATTTCATTCATGAACAGATGACATCTTGGAATCCTACTCTCTTTAGAAACCTGATTATCTAGAAATTTAATTATCTAATGCCTATTTAGTCTGGAAAAAAACTTTTACCTAGCTCAGGCTTAGGCAAACTTCTAAAACAATAGAGCCAAATGTATATAGTATCTATGTACAAGTTTTTCAGGAGCTACAGGCAACTATACTTTACAATGAGTTATTAAGAACGGCTATTATTTATATCATTATATGTGAAAAATTATAATTTTAATTAATAAAGTGAGTAAGCACACATAATATCAATATACAAGAATCTTTAAAAGGTGTGTTTAAAATCAACATACATGGGCATAATTTTAGACAAGCCTCCAAATTCTCATTAGTTATTTGGCTTCTTAATTTGCTTTATATAAGATTGGTGCCTGAAAATGGTGACTCGCAGGAAAATATTGAGCCGAAGAACAGTAAACACAATTTATTCAAAAAAAGTAAATGCAATTTATTTTAATTGATACATATATGTCTGGAAGGTTATTCAACTCGAGTGAGGTTAATTACAATTTCTATTCAGGTACAATACTTTTAATATACATATACAATGCTTCCAAAGAGTAGCATACGACTCGGTTACGGTGATTTGCCGACCCCTAGCCTAGCCTATTACAGCAAGTACCCATTAAAGGGGTCGGAAATGGAATCGTCACGGTTCAGTTGACAAAATTGAGGTAAACTGATTTTATAACCAAAGTGAAAATTTAAATATAGATGTGTTTTTGATAAAATGCTTCTAAAACATGTTTTCAAGATCAGTTATGAATTATAAAACTATCATTATTACCAGATAATCATTTTCAAACGCATCACCCTTTATTTTTCGTCAATTAAATAGTGGCAGTTTTATTTCTTAATCCACATTAATATGTACATATGTATTTTTGAAAATATGTATGTACATATTAATGTATTATGTTGCATTATATTAAATTGTAGCTTTCGAGTGCACCTGCGTTACCCGAGGGAGCAAAGAAATTTTTCAAATACCTGGTTTTAACCTCCATTGACATGAGGGAAAAGCAGAACATTGTCAGGCCGGATATGATACATCTTCTGATGGAGGCAAAGAATGGGAAACTGCAGAATAAGGAGAGAGATGTTGAAGACAAAAAGGATTCTGGATTTGCAACAGAGGAAGAGTTTGATGTTGGAAAGCAGATTTCTTCCCAAAGTGAGTATATTTCTATTTTAAGGAATAGAATTTAAACAGTCCGGTCTTGCAATTCTACCAAATGTAAAGTGTTGAATACGTATACATTTTTCAGAGTGGACCGACGACGCTCTAGTGGCGCAAGCTCTTGTGTTCTTCCTGGGAGGATTCGACACAACCTCAACACTCCAGAGCTTCATGGCATATGAACTGGCAGTAAACACTGACATTCAGAGGAAGCTGCAACAGGAGATCGACGAGGTGACAGCGCGGACCAAGAGCAGAGTCACATATAAGGATATCCACAGTATGAAGTACATGGACATGGTTACATCAGGTAAAATATTGTAAAATTCTCCAACACAGTTCTGAACGTACATATTGTATTTCATTTCAGATGCAAGTTTTATCAATAATATATATTTTCATTTTATGAAACATTTTATTAATTTTTGACATCAAAAATATTTTATCAGAACATGTTGAACAATGTTCAAAATCTGTCATATTTTATGGGATGCTTCGGGAAATAACCTAAGAATAATCTATTTAAACCACGCTTTAAACTTTATTTACGACATATTTTACTACATATATTATATTGTTTTTTTATAAAAATTAACACCTAATCAGTACAGCAAAAACTGGCTACTTAACACGGATGAGGGTGTTGCGTAGTAGCCGGGACACGGCTGAATAACTTTCAGTTACCTGCTGCATTCTATACAATAAAAAATTTATAATCTAAAATGGCATATTCTAATGAATATGTTACACTTCTTTTAAAGGATAGGTCCATGAATAATGGGCAATGTTATCGATTTACACAGTTAGTATTGCACCGCTAATGCTTCGAGTTAGGGACCAGACCATCGCCGTAAAGTAAGCAGGGATCTGTTACAATGTGAGTTCCATATAAAATCCTAAAAGCGCACTTCGTTTTTCATGAAAGTGTGAATTATTGAAGGAGACAAGGGATCACTGTTTCAATTTAATGGATGAAACTGAGTAGTACTCAATATTATTATATCATTTATCATATTTACATTGATTTTTTTTCTATGGAATACATCATACACATTTACGAGGGTGAATCAAATATAAACGAGACTTTTGGACCTGCGCGCGCAATAGTGATGGAAGAACGTTCCGCTGTTATTGGCTGTTAGGTTGGTTTGTCAGGAGTGGGGGAAGCACGTGACTCATCATCATAGACTCGCTCAGTGTCCATCGTTACGATGTCCGAGCAGGAGGTACCTCCCTCTATTGCGCAACGTATTGTTATCAAGTTTTTAGCTGCAGAAGGTGTAAAACCGACCGAAATCTTGAGAAGATTGACTGCACAGTTCGGGGAAGAGACGCTGTCGCGAGCTAGAGTGTTTGCTTGGCATAAACAGTTCGTGGAGGGCCGTGAACGTGTTGAAAATGAGAGCCATGACCGCAGACCCCGCACCAGCATTACAGCGGGCAACGTCGACAGTGTTCGTCAACTTGTTGAAGGTGATAGGCGTCTAACAACTTCGGATATTGCAATTGAGGTTGGAATAAGTTATGGGAGCACTTACTCTATACTCTCAGTGGAGCTAGGGTATCGCAAGGTGTGTGCCAGGTGGGTTCCTCGCCTTCTCACAGTTGACCAGAAACTGAATCGTTTTCAAGTGTGTGAGCGTCTTCTTGCACGATTTCGGGAAGAAGGGGACCCATTTCTTTCTCACATTGTCACCTGTGATGAAACGTGGGTGCATCACTACACTCCTGAGTCGAAACAAGCGAGTATGGAGTGGAGGAAGAAAGGAGAACCCGGACCAGTGAAAGCCAAGTCACGATTATCGGCTGGCAAGGTTTTGGCTACTGTTTTTTTTGACCAGCGTGGCCTGCTGCACCTTGATTTTTTGCATGAGCGCAGAACAATTAATGCGGCATACTACTGCCAAATTTTGACTGAGGTCAGACTTGCATATCGCCGCAAAAGACGAGACCTTCCGATGAGAAAAGTGATTCTCCTCCATGACAATGCTCGCCCCCATACAGCAGCCCTGACCGTACAAAAATTGGAGCAACTGGGTTGGGAGACACTGGAACACCCTCCATACAGTCCAGACCTGTCTCCCTGCGACTTCCATGTCTTTGGTCCTCTCAAGGAAGCTTTGGGAGGGCAAAAATTCCACAGCGATAATGAGGTTGAAGCATATGTGCGCAATTGGCTATAAACACGACCTGACTCTTTTTACGTGGAAGGAATTAAAAAATTACCTATACGCTGGGAAAAATGTGTTTATAAATCAGGAGATTACGTAGAAAAATAAACTATGATTGTTTATGCGTTTAAAATCAAAATAAATATTTTAAAAAATAAGTCTTGTTTATATTTGATTCACCCTCGTAATACCAGCAGTTCACTCTCGCCGAAGTGAGATGCCACAAGACGACTCATGTCGATACGAGAATAGGCGATGCGTGCAGAGAGCTGCAGTGTTTTCTCGTGCTCGGCTCCTCTCGCCATGCCTCGGTGAGAGTAGACTGCTGATATATGTATTTCCATATGTATATGGAAAAAAAAGTTATACAGAATTTGGATTTACGGAAAACTTTTCAGGAATGTATCTCTTTCATAAAGCGAGGTATTGGCGTATTTGATTATATTACTGTTATTGCAGTTCACCTCTCACATAAAACACTAAAAATGATCAATAAACTTTTATCTGATAATATTAATACTGTCCCAGCTGTCAAAACACATATACAGACATTCCTTACTAAGGAACTTGGCTTTCATTCTCCTGTTCACAAAATCAAATTTTGTTCTGCACGCCAATTCCGCCTAGTACGAAATCTGGCAGCTGCCAACAGCACACAGTATCTTAGTTGTTTGTACTTGCGCTAGTGGTAAGACATGCTCGCTTAACAACAAAATTTTCATTGTTTTTATTGCTTAAAATCTAGTGCATCAGTTTCAAAGGTAAGTAAATCAGCATTATAGCAGATATATATTTTCATAGAAAGCAATCACTTTGTGGTTTGACATATTATATTAAGTAAAATAACAATCATTTTGTGTGAAACCACGAAATCAGGACTGATGTAGCTTGGTAGACAGCTCCTGATGTAGCTCGAGTTAAGCGAAACCGGTCAACATCAGTAAATTTCGTGGTTTTACACTATGATTGTTATTTTACTTAATAGATATTATCTTATTAGAATTTATTTTTGTTTGTGTTTTAGGATAAGAAAATATTTACAACGATGTTGATTAGAGACTTACGAACATTTCAAGACAGGAACATAACTCGTTTGTTAATAGAGGAGCGTCTGTACATGTAAATTGATACATAATGCATTTCAAATATATTCAATACCAAATTCGACGACTTGGATCTCTTCAATTTATGAATACATGATTTTAAATCTTTCGGATACTTGCCTCAGTCATAACTCTATCTTCTCCTGATCCTACCTTTTATTTTTTGATTCTCTGTCTGTAATTGTAGTGTTCCATACAGGAAACAAGAATGTAGACAACGGTGGTTCGCCAATCTCAGCTTCTCTCAAACGGCGATGATGATGATGATTGAGGTCGAAAGAAATGAAACGCAAAAGATATTCAATATAGGCCACACTACAGCGGCAAAATCGAGAATGGCTTCCGTCAACAGAATACTCTGTTATTATTCAAATTCATAACAATACATATTTGTTTTCCTAAAATCTATCCCTCAGGTTTTTGGCGCCACGCCGATGATTACACCTTTATTAACACGTGCTTTATCATATCAATTATATGGCACCCCTTGGTGAGTAATTCTGTGCGATACACGCAGTAATTTGTTAAATTTGTGGAAACTTGTAAGATGGCCTTTGTCCAATTTGATACTCATATGTAATTTTTGATTTTTATTTGTAGTATTAGATTCTGCATAAATAAATAAATAAAAATTACAATTTACCATTATTTTTCGCTTTGATTCATATATTTTTACATTTTACTCATGCGTACATTAATATTTTAAAACAAAATTTGTTCTTTCTGAAGCTTCCTGATAAGGTAACATGTGTCACGAAAAGTGCGTAACATTTTATAGATGGGCGGGGGGCTTAATACATAACGTTGTTCCGTGTATTTAATATATTTGTCAACAACAATGAGGAAGAAATACTTCTACAAAATATGTATTTGGAATAAAATTAATGAAACTAAAACAAAATACAATGATCTGATCAGGGCAAACCAGAAAAACATTCTACGCATGGGTGGTATCTGAGACATTTAACAAGATTTTTTTTATAAACAAATTTCTAGCTGAAATTTTAATTTGTGCTTTTACAGAAACATTGAGGCTATGGCCGCCAGCTATAAGGCTGGACAGGAAATGTGTCAAGACTTACCAGCTGCCGCCCTCCAATGACTCTACCGAGGAAATTACGGTATTATTTTTAATTGTGAATAGAAAACTAAAATTTCAAATATTTTTTTTATTTAAAAAATAATCTGTCTGATTTTCAAAATTTTATTTTGAGATTATTGAATTTTTTTAAACTTTTTTATTTAAATATTGACCTACTGGAGAACTCCGATATCTTAAATATCAGACTAAGCTGGATAGTATAGTTAAAATATTTATTGATGTAATGTGTCAGGAAATATTATCTTATGTCAAAACACTAATTCATTTGATAACTACCGGATAATATAAAGACTTGATGTAATGATGCAAATATATATTTCAATATTCAAATCAAAGAGATTTAATCTGTTATTAATTACATTATCAAAAGGGGTTCGGTGAAAGACATCCGGAACAGTCATAGAATTTATTATTAATAGATATGTGATGGAAAATACAACAAATGGTGCAGGCGGTAGTAAGAGGGAGAGAACAAGGTGACCATGCAAGTAGCCTTTTTCATTGGAGGACTAGGGTTCATGAACGGCGAGTATTGTGTCAACATCCTGGTGGCGGAGACTGACAGATGTAGCGGCGAGGGCCGTGCTAGACACCATGACCGACGGAGGCTAACAGATGGCCAGAAGCAGCAATGGCCACACCCAATGAGAGCAGCAAAGTGCAATGTGCTCCAGGAATTCCGTGTCCCGCTCTGCCGGATGAACAACTGCTACAAGTATAATGAAGTGATGTTCTCTCAGCAGTAGTCAATGGCAATGTGAGGCAGCGGGCTAACCTGAGCCCTGGGATAGACTTAGCTTTGGGCTCCAGTGTTGGCCGCTAACTGCTCC
The DNA here is from genome assembly GCA_022840565.1 of Eubasilissa regina. Lineage (NCBI taxonomy): Eukaryota > Metazoa > Arthropoda > Insecta > Trichoptera > Phryganeidae > Eubasilissa > Eubasilissa regina. The sequence continues at coordinate 19,405,242 of JAINEB010000029.1, read as the reverse complement.
AAAAGTGGCAGCGAAATGACAGCAGTCTACGGGTGCTGTATTTACCAACCAGTGCATCTCAGGGTTCATTGGAGAGGGAGTGCTCGACCCAGCAGGAAGCCCGTTTGGAAAGGGTAGCATTTAAAAAACGTGTGTCGGTGACGTAGGCTGTCATTTATTTTAATTTAAAGCAGCGGCAGCGGTGGTGATGAAATAACCAATTAAAACAGTATAACAGATTGTAATCAGAACAGTATTTAGAGGTCCATTGTAAACATATGAAAGTGACAGTTTTCAAATACATATTAAGTTGTCAAACAATACAAAAATTTCATAAATCCCTCTAACGTCATAAACATTACCCTGTGGATATCACACACAGAGTAATGACATATTTTTATTATTTGTTTGCAAGACACAAAATTATAAATTACTCCTTTTAGGTTAATGTGAATGAAGGAATAATGATCCCAGTGTACGCCATCCACCACGATCCGGACTATTTTGAAAATCCAAAGAAATTTGATCCAGAAAGATTTTCAGAAGAAAACAATGGAAAGATTAACCCATTGGCGTACATGCCTTTCGGCTTGGGACCCAGGAACTGTATAGGTAAGTTGAACACGTTGTATGCCAGAATCTCCAATAATATCCTGATTTGAAAATAAGACTATCTATTATTCTTCATTTGACACCATCCCATAGTAATATTACTAGCTCCTCAATATTGAATCAAAACAATTAAAATATTACTCACTTTGGAAATAGGTTCAATTAGATATTATTTAATTGAAAGTCTGCTAAACTAATATTTTTATTTGTTGTCATTTTGTAAGCTATTTGAGAGTTTAATAAAAACAAATCAATTATATGAAAAACCACTATTGTTTTCCTACTCAACATGTCCACTTTATCCACAGAACCCATACATTTATTATACACATTATGACATATTTTGGTATAAATAATAGGTTGACCCTATTTGGTATAATAATAGGTTTTCCAATATGTCATGCAAGGTTGTTAACATGCATTTACATTAACTTCCATTTATCGCGCCATTTAGAGGTCCATAATGTTTGGTGTCTTTTTCTTGTGCAGAAAATCAAATAAGCAAGGACTAGTATACCAATTATCAACGAAGAGGTTATGACCTTTATTGAAGTAGTCTTGAAGTTTTGTTGTTACAACTGCCCCTATGACTCCGAGACATTCAGTGTCAGTTATGTCAGTCATGTCAGTCCATTTCACCACAATAAATAATGAAGTCTATAATAAAATCTGCCTTGACATCACACAAAATTAATGTTCATCTATACATAAATTTACAAAAGGCATTATTGTTCTTTTTTTTAAATTTTCATGTATGGTTAATTAAGATTTCTAGTTTATGAAGTCTGTCACCAGGGACTTGTGCGTCAAGATCTGAGAAGTATAACATGCGCAGTAAAATTTCAGATCAATCTCTGGACATAGTTTTCCGGTTGACCCAACGTTCCTCAATAGTATGGTGTCGATTTCTGGTCATTAATATTGCAAAAAACTCGCACATTTCTTCGACAGTTGAGTCTACCGATCTACGAAGTCTGAATTTTTGGGAAGGTTCCTGTACTGAAACAGTAGCTTTGTAATATTTGTTAGTTACATCTTCTATTTTTGTCATAATCTCTCTGTTCAAGAAGTTTCAAAAAAGGCAATTTCTGATGAATTTTCAGTAAATAAGGTAGACGGGTCTATACCTGACAAACTCATTGAATTCGTGAACTGGGATAAATGGACCTGAGATCCAAGAAGGCAAAAAGTCAGCATTTTCACTTTGGTATGAAGTACTTTGACGGTTATGAGATTGGCTTGTCCCGGGGGGGTTGATTCAGTTTCACTGACATCATTAATTATTTCATCTTGCTCATCTTCACTTATTTCCAAATCAGAATCCACATCTAAAAATGTTTCTAATATTTTTTCCTCCGTAAGTCTGCGGCCTGCCATTTTAAAAGATACACAATTTTTATTTTTACTAAATATACGTAGCACAATACAAGCTTTTGTTTTCTATTGAAAAATAAACGAATGTCAGAAAATAGAACTGTTTCTCAAAACACAAATGCAGTCAAAGCAATATCAAATTTTTAAACATAAACACCAAATTTAAATAAGATCACATAGTAATAATGAATGTATTTTCCGAATATGATAAATAACCATATGGATAATACAACATATTGTTTCAATTGTTCACAAAATACAGATCGCTGCGTCAATATTTCACATCCAGTATCCACGCACAGTTCCATAGAAAAAAGATGTAGATGGTTCCGAATTTCAACCATAGATAAGAAAAGTTCTCCGACAAATGCTAGTAGTGATGAGAAAAATGCTTCTCTTGACTCACTAGTGTGATTGGTATTCTATAATATCAATGATTGAAAACTGTGACTGTGATCATAGTTTCATTAATAATGCGCATGCGTTACACAATATACGAAATAAACAAAAATACATCATTTTGAGCATATTTGTTTATAGTATTAAAACTCTATATATATTCTAGCATAAATAAAAAATGTACATATTGATATAAACGCGACGTTCTGGTCGTTGCGCAATCAACATTTATGGTGGTCACGAGGAGATGGCGGGGATATAAATGAATTAATACGTCTTTTTATATACAAATTCACGCATTTATTTACAGCACAAGGAAATATGAAAAAAGGAAAATTCTTATTGCTACTTAAATTTAACCTTAATTAAACGCGGGCGCACTAATTGTTTTTTCCCATTCACTTTTGTCTGTCTCACATTTGTGGTCAATTGCATGGCCACGTGTGGCCCGCGTGCGACAAGCGGCATCTGAAGTCCGCCCCGGTCCAGTTCACGGACGCGGGCTCCGCAGCTTCGCTCGTCATGTAGTCTCCGTGGCCGCGTCAGATCATCTCGTGGTGGGTGGCCTCCGGTCCTCCATTGTGAGCAGCGGGAATATCCATCGCTTCGGATGCCTTCCAGGAGACACATCGCAGCTTCCTGGCACCTTCGTCTCTAGGCAAAATAGAAGTCGGTATGGAGCTGCCCGGAGGCCGGCCGCAAGGCCGGCGGCGCCCCGGAGCAGGTCCGGTGCGTTCGACAGGCGTAGAGCGAGAGAGTTGCTTCGGCTTAGCAGAAACCCACCCTGGCCAATACGCGAGGAAGAGGGTAGCGACATTCATCCCCCGTGAATGCATGTTAGTAGCGGGGTAAGGAGGGACTTGCATTGCCCGTGCGACCCGCACAGCAATATTTGAATAAAGCTAAATATAATAATATTAGTAATACGTGAACGTCACACGTGAAATGTGACCGTAACAATATATCCAATTTAATGTCATCACAAAGAAAATGAAAACGCTTATAAAAATTTTCAGCGTTTCGGATTAAATGCTTGAAACATTTTGACAGAATCTACTAGATGGCGCTGATCACGAATTATAACGTCATTCTTTCATTAATGTTTTCGTCTCAAATGCGTAGGCGCCAAATCACGGTTCACAACCAAATATAAATAAAATAAAAAAATGACTCACGAATCACGATATTCCCAGATTTCAATCACTGATAGTGAGTGTGACTCGAAGTATCAGTTAATGATTCACGGTTCGTGATTTTGTGACCTCGTATATATCTTATCTATGGTGACCTCGTACTTCGTACACACGACAGAAAAGGACTCAGCGGCGCAAAATTCAAATAAGCGAACGACATTTCAATATGTTTTCGTTTTTAAATTGCTTTATATAAATAAACAAAAATATTTTACTTAACTAACGCAAGATGTCAGCAAAAGTATGGATCTAAATAATTTTTGGTATATTTTCCCGCACCATTTCACGTAGTAAATGACAAAATAAGTTAAAATCATCATATGATACGCGTGGCGGCCGTCGGTTAAATACAAATTAAATAAATCAACTAGAAAGATATGCAGAAAAAATCTATTTATCAAAAAAAATATGTAGTTGTTACCGGGATTCGAACCTGGACATCTTATCCGGGGAAGTACATTCACCATTTCGCTATAGCAATCGAATACATTTTTGACGAATTTTTTACTTATATTCAATTGACAACATTAAATTGTGGTGAATCTCAAATACATTTGAGTAAAAGACGCTAGGAGGTAGGAGTCACCAAAATTAAATTAATTAATCCATTTTATTAAATTTGGATAAACTTTGATACAATTTATACATTTTCTATTTTTCTGAAAATACAACTTCACGACAAAAATGTGTTCTCCTTAAAACAATACTCTTTACAGATAAATTAGTAATACTTCAACAGCAACATGAATTATTATATCTTCAATAATTGCTAAATTAATGAGCAAATGTTGCTTAAACCGGGGCAAAAAATTCCAAAATGTTCTAATATTTCAAATGTAAAAATAATTTTTTATTTGATTACACATAAGCACTGATACATAGATCTGAAAATTACACTGGCAAAATTGATAATATGTAATACAAAATAAACCTAGCATAATAGCGAACAACGTGATTATCTGTTGGTTCATTAAAAATGTAAAATTATGTAAGTAATGTAAGATTATGGATGATTGATTTTTTCATCAGGTTCCAGATTTGCATTGATGGGAGCAAAGGCAATCATATTTTACCTCCTGTCCAGCTTTGATCTCGTGCCAACAGAAAGAACTCAAATACCTCTGAAGTTGAAAAACAATAAGTTTTTCATCACTCCAGAGAAAGGATTTTGGGTTGGATTAAAGCCAAGAAAGTAAGCTGAAAGCATCAAAATTGAATAAATCGAGCAAATAAGACAATTTTTCTTTATTTATTACAATTACTTTAATTTTAATACACATTATTTAAATTTGAATTTATTTAGAAATTAAAAAAGTATATTAAAAATGTGTTGTAATTTTATTTTGCAACTATTCCAAATTTCCTATTGTAGTTACAGATATTTTAGGGCATCGATGGCGCAACAGTGTATCAACTTAACAAACTGAAACTTAATACTCAAAGCAGCACCATTTATTACATTTCCTGCAGTCATCCTCCTTTTGATATCTTTTTCAGTCTTCCGTTCCTATCAAACGTACTTCCCAAGTACGCAAACTCTTCTATGTGTTCCAAACATTCATCACCTACCAGTATTACGCATCTATCTTACTTTTCTTCTTCTCAAATCACTTTTGACTTGCTAACATTCATCATAAGGTACTTTTGTTGCATACATCGTACATCCTACTTACTAGACTGTAAATATTGTTCACTATTTGTTGATTGACACAACGTCTGCATAAACAGCATACAATCAAATCACTCATTTTGATTCCTACATTTTTACATTCCAGTTCATTAATGGAAATGTTTGTGATCTCAATGATTGTAGGGCTTGTATTTTCTCCTTTGTAGACTTTTCATCTAACAGTCAATTCCTTCTTTCTCACTTAAAATATGTATGTAGTGTTATTCATCCCACTTTCTAGCACTATTCATCAAATACTCTACCATGATCCACGATCCTATCATTCTATGTATTACATATTATATTAGAGCACCAAAAAGTATTTCTATTTACTTAATTTATTAGTTCTTTAACTGGAGACAAACATCTAAGGAAAGCGTATCCAAGCGATCATTGTATCAGAGATCACCCCTGTGAGTCATATTCCCATAAAAACACAATCTCAACTTGCATTTCATGAAAATTACAGCCGTCTTTTCATCACATAATTTTAAAGAGATGACTGCGATGGGACATTTTTTTGTATTGTCCATGAATATGTTAATAGATTATGGAGAATAACATAAATAAATATGGTCTCAGATTTGAGTTTCTTTAACTATGCCTCCAATCTCTCTGATCAAAGATTTACATCTCATTACATTGTCCATCATCAGGGCCGATGTTGCATCGGCAACTTGTCAAGCTCGGTAAAAAGTAGGATGTTAAAAAGGTGAATAAAAATAAAAGTTTTGAATATTCGCCAATATATTTATCAAATATTTTGATTTACAGTTTAACAAAACAAAGAAAAATATATATAAATAGTATATACAATGTCAAATTCGATAAAATAAATAAGTAATACGAGTTGAAACAGTAAAGACGTCATTACTTAAAGGGTAAAAGTCTTACAAGTTCAGTCTCGTATGGAACAATTTACATTTCTAAATTTTTAAAATAATTTTCACATTAAATATGAGCTCTTATATATCAAACGCTCCTCACAATTTTCGAATCACCTAGCTAACTGTACAATTTTTTAAGAGCACCATTAATGAATAACGTGTTTTTAATTTTTTTAGTACAAAAACATCCTCAAAAAAAAACTTTGACATTATAAAAACATGACAGATGTAGAAAAATATAGAAAAACATATTGACTAAATGTTTTGGCGATATCTTTGCGCACATACATAAAACACATTCAGAAATTGACATGTGAAACTACAAAGTAACTCAGAATAGTTTCCGCAATTTACCGTATGTACTCGAATATAACTCGAGAAATATCTCGTCATTCTGAAACAATAAATGTTAACTTCGACTTATGACATTGAGTGGCAAAATCAGCCGGGTGCCGTATTTTACTGCAATTTTTTTTATATTTTAGTACGACAATGAGTAAACTAAAAATTAAACAAAGCTGGTTCTAAATTGAAGGAACTGAAATATGATGAGATTCAAAGAAATTCAAACGCAGAAGTTCAATGTCAGTGGAAAACTTTTTACGACTGTCAAAAGATGAAAATATCATTAACACAAACAAAACAGGTTTGACGTGGAAACATTTCATATTTTAAATAAATAAATATATATGTATATCTAATACTTTAAAATATAAAAAAAAATTGTTTTATTATTTTTAACTTTGACCATAAAGAACTTCTCATCGAATTATACTCTAATGTATGATACTCGAATATATACGGTAAATACCAATAATGAAGCAAAATATTTAGAAAGTGGACAAGACTAGCTCTAGAGAATGTTGAAAACAATTTAAAAAATTAAGCACACATCAAGATTTCCAAATTCGACGCGCGTTGTAAATGCCTAACTCTTAAAATCTATTCAACATCGCTACATATTCATCGATATCAACATGAAACCTGCAATAGCGAGGAGAACATTCTGTTACAAACCAAAAACTATGTGTACGATGCTGCCTTAAAAAGATGCCGTTTGGACAAATATGACACTGACATCAGACACGCTGTTAAAACACAATAACAAGACATTTTACATTAAATTTAGAAATATACTGACTGATCACACCTTTGGATGAGTTACTATTTAAATATCGTCCATATAAAATAAGATAATTCTAATATGTAATGACAATACCCAAAATTAATACATTTCACAAAAAAATCTATGTAGAGCGATCTCCAAACATATGAGTCAATTAAAACGTCAGTACTGATGAATAGAAACAAAAAATATATTGTACCGCTGCAGAATGGGGTTCACAAACTGTTCTGCTATCTTCAGCACAAAATACCAACAGTGGTACATTAAATATTTAATTCAATTACTTAAATATTTAATTAACTGTAATTTATCATCATTTATAAATGTTTTCTCTGCATGAACGTTCATTATATCTAGAGTTTGTTATATTGAAAATCATCAACAAATTTTTGTTTACTTTTGTCCATTTACTTACAACAAAAAATAATAATTCATGAAATAACATTACATATTAAAAATACAACTAATAAGTCACAATATTAACCTACATTCTTGATTATGTATTTCAAATACCATCAAAGTTAAACTTTTGTTGATCCCGTCTAAACAGCAAATTTAAATCTAAGTATTTTATCTGGGAGGAGGAATGCTTCACAGAGCCCTGGTTGTCCATCTCTAGTCACTAGATACGGAAAAGTCTAACTTGAATACACAAAAATACATACACAGACAATGAGGAACTTTTTTATTTATTTAATATTTTTTTTAATATGGGTGAAATTTTTTTTTTAAATTATAAACTAGCTAACGATTTGATCCTTTATTCAATAAAATCTAGAGGAAGCATATGAAAATTAGTCATTTCTAACCAATTGAGCTAATTTGACTGAAACTCAAATACGCACAAGCGATTTGACGAAAATGCCGCATCTAAGGAATATTTTCAAGAATAAACCCACAAGTGCCGGAATAAATCACTGGAAGACTATTGGAACTTGGCCATTCTGGATTTATTTCCTCGTTAAATTGAGAAATCAGAGGCATTTTGACGCGTGAGCAAATTATTCGATAGATTACGATCTAACAGGGGAGGCAGAATCAAAAATCATGTTTTGAAAAATGCCTTAAATAAGGTTTAGGAAAAAAGAAATCAACAAATATACTACTCCAAACGGGCAAGATGGCTGTTATGTTTATCTGTGAAATTCACTTAACTTATGACTTATGAATTAATTATTAGTATTTATTATTAAAGTAACAAAAAATACACTTACGTAGATAATATAAGATAAAATAATATTAAAACCTAATTTTTACTTAGAATTATTAGCAAACATAAAATTGTGCTTATAATTATACAAGAAATACACAAATAATTCAATGTACGTATTAATAACACTACACCTCCATTAAAGATAACATCTTTTCCTTCAATGGGGTTGAAAAACAAATCAGTTATACCCTCGGTATTATGAAATCAAATTCAATTCCACATGTCCTATAATGACGAAATATTTATATTCATATTACTATTAATGTCAGCAAATACCTAATTATAACAATTACAGATGATTGGCAAAATAAGGGTCAACTCAAATGAATAATAGTGAAATTTAACCCATCAAGCGCTGACAACATTTTAAACTAAGATATACTACAATTTATTAGGGTCATTTATAATTATTTTAAAAAAATTTGGTGCCAAGATTTTCTAAATATTAAGGTTGGTATGTGGATACCCTTTTTTTCTTGTCGATACATTAAATCGTAAACATATTTTTAATACTTTGCAGTTCTTATTTTCTAATATTCTCATACAAATTTTTAATGCATTGTGAGATTTTATACTCTAAGACCATTTAAATTCACCATAAATTGTGTATTATCGCATAATACGCTCAAAATTTTTCATATTCATCGCTCACTGTAAACTCTCAGCCGTTCAATTGACAAAATGATTTAATGTAATTTTAAAAAAAGTCACTATCTTAAAGTGCTCCTTTCGAAACTGGTATTATGCTTTAGTTATGTCAAAACCTCTGAAAAAACGCTTCTTTAATGGAGGTTAATTGTAAAAAAAATTAATGTGGACTCAGGGAACGATGATGGTGATGCCTCGGATCTTCACTGATATACTATCAGTAACGTAAGAAAAATGCAATCTTTTTAGGAGAGTTTATTATACCGACAAACATTACACCGATACACTTTTACCAGTTATAATGCACTCTCTGCTCAATCGGTGACTATTAAACAAATACTTTATGGCTTCTCGTAATTTCACCAGAGCTGTACACCAAAATCGGTGCACGCTGGTATAATGGATCATATTCATGAATTTACAATAGTTACTTTTGAATAAATACCAATTGAGCATTGTTAAATTCACAAAATTATGAAACAAAGAGGATACTGCCAATTAAGAATCAAAGCAAAGTGGCATTCAAATCATGTAGTCACATTGATATGTGACACTTTAAACAATAAACGATGTCCATCCCACCGATAGAAGATAAATCATTACAAATTCGTGAATATAGTGTTATAATGTTATAAAAATATTTACAAAATTCAAAAAGGTTTATTCACATCTGTAGATGCACTTTGAGACAAAAGTACATGTTATCAAATAATCTCTCCTCATTTCAAAGGATCCATCACAAAATATATCACATTGGATCACGACAGAACACTGAAAATATCCCTTTTCTCAATCAATACGTCACTCATTATTAATTGTCCTTAAGAACGGTATTGCAGTGTTTCGGCAAAGTTTTATTCAACATTCAAAATGTTTTCAAATAAATGTTATTGACTCTTTGTTATTACCAATTTTATTGATTGTGTACTTGATATGCACTTCATGTTCTGAAATCACAGCCAAGGATCAGTGAAGATTAATTCCAAATTAATTTTTCTCTTTGCCTATCCGGTATGACAGCGTGATATTTGTCATCACGTGAGGATCTTGATTTAATGAAACATCGCGCAGTTAAAAATTACTTCTGTAGAAAAATGGATGTTTGTTTAATGGCGAGACCAAATCAGAGATTGCCTCCTGGTGTAAGTAAAAAAAAAAAAAAAACTTACACAATTAATTGCTTTTTTATAATATTATAGAATACATTTGTATTATTATTATGGGATGGATTCTAACAGTGTTGTCATGTCCTCTATTCAACTTTGGCTCGTGTCAAGCCGTCCGTACATCCGGTGCGGATCTCACAGCGTCAGGTCAAAGTCTCTGACTCAAATATCCACATCCATGATCTTCCTTTTGAGGGGGTTTCCTCCGTTTGCATCCTTTTTGATTACCTCCACCTTGAGGCTGTTGTAACAGTTCATCCTGGATACTGCATAGTCCTGGAAGATTCAAACCAAAGGTTAAAAAGACAAGTGATTGAGAACAAATATCTTATTACAGATATATACAATATATAGTGAAAGAGAAGTTACTTAATTTGGAGTGGTGTGATTTAATGTATGAACTAACTGAGAAGTAAAATAGATTTTTTGATAACTTGACACAGCAAGAGAAGATTTAGTATGGTTGATCATAAAGAGAGTCTGAAAGAAACGGAAACTAATCTTTGTAAAAATTCATGGAAATTAAACATCAAGTTAAATTAATTATAAAGATTGTGCAGTAATGATGAAAAATCTATCATCATATTACCATTAAATTTCTGACACAACAAACTAACATACATTGTGAACTACTCGATTACCGCGTGTTACTTGGAAATACACGAGAAATAAGAGTAAACACCAAGAGAAGAATCCTAAACACTTACAAATAATATTTATTATTATTATACACGCCCTATTCAGACATTAACAATGAAGTGCAATACACAAAGAAAAAATTAAGTAGTGTCAGCATATTTTGTCATAATCTAATATAGTATAAATATTTATAGTATAGTATAAATTATAGTAAAGCAATTTATTCATCAGCATTGAGTTAAGACAAAAAAAATTGTAATAATGTAATCCTATTAAATTTACAGCAAATATGTCGACTACCTCCACGTATTCATTCCCCAAAGAATGCATTCTGGGGACTGCGGAGTTAGTTAATGCATGAGTTTTGACATTACCATTGTAATAGAACAATGAATTATGTCTTGATGACCTCAATGGTGCGTAAAAGTCAATTAGTTTTAACGAGACATGATTTACTACTGAATAAAAGTATATATGCACAAACTACTGCAACATTAACAACACTCTAACTTACCCAATAACCGAAAGGGATTTGACTCTTGGCCGCATTGACCACCGCCCACAGTGACCAGAACAGGTGACTGGCCAGCGTGAACGCCTCCACCTCGCCGTTGAGACGATTGACCTGCTCGGCGCTAACCTCGCGGCCTGTCATCTTCCACAGGTACTGACGCATGAAGATCTCCTGCAAGGTAACAGGGGGGGTTAAGTCCACGATGGTAAATAACAAAAGATCCTATACATTAATAAAGGAAAGCGCATTTCATACATCTGTCGGAGCAGGTCTCTGCTATTTTTTTTTTGACAAATACAGACCATTATTATGACTGTATTAAAAAGGGAATTGAACTTGTGATAAATGAGAAAGCAGACTTATTCTCAAAATACAATTAAAAAATATCAACGATAAACTAACAGTATAAGCAAAGTAATATCAAATTAAGCTAATTGTAATGAATGAAAAATTTTAACCCAAAAATTTTGATAGAATTAAAAAATGTTTTCCAACATAACTGATGGCTAATACGGCGCACCAAATACAAAGACACTGCACTTCTGAGCACAAGCTCATTTACTTCACAGACAGTGGGAAAGTAGATAAATATGGACGATGTCTAAATATTGTAAAATAAATAATCATTGTATAGAATTCATTTGATTTGATAGCTGAATGAAGTAAATGATTATAAATTTCGAATAAATACTAAATTAATTAAAATTAATCAATTATTCATAAATATTTTCTGACATTCACAGCGTAAGAAAAGCCAATCATCGAACAATGAATGCTGCTTAAATATAACTAAAAAAAATTATTGTACGTTTTACATAGTAAGATTTTAAAGTGATATGTGAATTATTAATTTTCTCTATACGTATTTGATACAATACATATTATATTTTGTCAATATTATCACAACAGATTCTAAATAATTTGAGTCTAGCTAAAAAAAAAAAAAAAAATAATGTAGTCTAGAGAAAAAATTCTACATAAAGTTAATAATCTAGTTCAAATATTAAAAGATAAAATTAAAACAAACAATACAAATTAAATGTGGGGTATTCAGGCAGATGGTACTAAAAATAAACAAATGCACCAAAAGGTGAATTAGAATGTGTATCTTAAATCTTATTTGGTATTTATTCATGAACACTGCGTTAGAGATTTACGTATTGTAAATTGTCGACATTTTGTGAATTTTTAATTAAATTTTTAATCAGGCATTTAAAACCGCATTTAGACACCATTTATAAATTAAAAATTTTGTTTTTATACAACTATTTATCGAGTAAGACTATACTGAAATTGAAAAATCATACTTAAATGTCATTCCAAAAATTTACGCAAATTTTTTTTTATGTTTCATAATATAGGTCAATATGCCTTGTTGTAAAAGATTGAAGCTGATTAATAGAAATGTCTCAATCGAGTAAAAACATTAAGACAAAATATATTTTACCCTTTCAGACGAAACATTCAACAATTTACACGCCGTAAACCTCGCGAGCGGTCACATCGTAATATACGCCTGCGTTTCCATAGTAAAGTGATACATTGGTATACTGTTCCGATCGGACACGAGCTCGGATGTGCACGCGTCCTCCTGGCCACTGCACCCATTTCCGTAATCAACATCGGCCTTACGTTGCATCCGAAAGTCCGCCATCGGCGAAGGTGACGCCAGCCGAAATTTCTCTCGGCTAAAAATCAACAACAAAAAAAAGTGACGCAGGGGAAAAGTTGGTGGAATCGGCTCTCAGCAATAACACCTCGCTGTATTTAATTATGTTTTTGAAATCCCTACAAATCCCAGGATAAAGTGTGTTGTAATGTACAATGCAACCAATGGCATAATAAAACGTAGTCAAATATTCTTATTGCATTATAAATATATAAAAGGTGTCTAGTGGAAAATTTTCAAGATTAATATTGAATAAAAATAAAAACTGCAATGTTATTCTCATATTTTATTTATACAAAATGGAGTTTAACGATGCGGATTTTACGTTTTATAAACAATGTCGTCTAAATGCCATCCATTTCTCTCAAAACACTTTATTTATTTATTTGTAACTATATAATACATATAAAAATTTGTTTGGACTCTTAAATTTGCGAACACGAGAGAGCAAAGCATTGGTTCAATGGCAGCAACTTCACGGCGGATATTTTCTTGTAGGGCCTGAATTGTTTGAGGATTGTTGCTATAAACTCTCAACTTAAGGTATCCCCATAAAAAAAAACTCACATGGTGTAAGGTCCAGTGACCGAGGTGCCCAGGGTAAGTATCCTTACTTGCTGATTAATTTATTGGAAAAAATTCTCCTCAGCTTCTCCTTTGAAACTCTAGCTGTGTGCGGAATTGCTGAAATTGTATTCTGTTGTTGAACCCGGGAAACAGCTGCAGTTTCGGTATCAAAAACTCATCAATCATTCACCATTAAACGTCAGCAGTGACTGTCTCTCGCTGGTTAAAAAAATAAGGGTCAATTATCCCTCGGGCAGAAATTGCACACCACATTGTTGTTTTTGGACAATGCAAACATTTTTGATGGCGTTCCCTTGGATTGTCGGGGAACAAGTATCTTGTGTTCTGTTTATTAACATAGCCATCAATATGAAAAGGTGCTTCGTCAGTAAACAATATGTTTCCAAGCGTTCCAGCATCATTCTTGCTAAGGTTTCACGTAAAGAATAGTCATTTTCATTGAGAAACTGCACGATTTGCAGTTTGTATGGGTGAAACTGAATTTTCTTTTTCAAAATAATGTGCACTGTTGATTTTTTTATTCCAATACTGGCTGGAATATTTTTTATTTCAGTACAGCCTTTTTATTCCTTATCGATTTGCGCAAAATTTCATGTTGAACTTGAGCCACATGTTCTGGCGTCGCTGCTGACGTTGATGGTCCCGGAAGATTTTGGTTAACCATTGTCCCTTCTTGCCTGAGCTTTTAAACCCAACACCGGATAAGTTGCGTGCTCGGGCCATTACTTACTCGTCGAATATTAAAGTGAGTACAAAAAGTGCGACGCGCATGAAGCAATGAATCACCGCACTTTAAATATTGCTCAACGCGAACGCGCGGTGCACTCCCGGCCAGTGATTCATTGCGACTGGCAAATCCGCAAATCACACGTGTCGCTCCCACTTACCTCACCCTGATGGTTTACAAGCAATTATAATTTAATCTTGAAATTTTTCCACTGGACACCCTTTACTTCATTTAAAGTGCTCCTACACAGGGGTTAACATTACTAAGTCATCTTCGAATCACGTACAACTCTGGACCGATCTTACAACGTGGGATTAATAGGGTGTCAGTACTAGTCATGTTGACTTAATAACGCATAAAAATGTAACCAATTTGAATTGGTAATAATAGTTTTTATAACGGAATTGGAAATTAAATACCCAGTTAAATATTTTCATATCATATAAAGAAATAATTGATACACATAAATTATTGCAGTGTCAGTATTATGACTATGGTGTCAAGTGTTCCAGGGCATTAAATCAGAAGGCTAGGAAATGTGTTCCGTGAATATATCCAAACATTATTAAACCGGCCCTTATACTGCTTTTGGTGGAATAATAATAAAAATGTGACAAATTTGTGTGCAGTACAAAACTGCTGGTATTTAAAAATAACAGTAATGATAATAATTCCTCAGTATTCTATCAAAATTATCTGATTATAAATCCTAATTTTGAACACCATCTGAATAAAAAAAAAACCGGTACAAAAAAGAATTGTAGAAAGTTAACAAACTTCACTTCAAACAAATCTTGGAGACGGTCTAACCGATAAGTGTGTTCGGGCACGTGGAGAGAGTCCATCGGACATGTCTGCCGTCGTTGTGTCACGAAACGTCGGAGAGTTTCGGTGTGAACTGAAATTGGGATCACATTAAAACCTTCAGGTTAACCCCTCCCGTTTCTCTTTGAAAGGGGGACCCAAATAAATAAATTAAAAATACAAGAGCAAATACGATGGAAGCAACAGTTCTCTTCCGGGTTTTGACTCACTCTTTCATTTCTAAGCATGTTCTTTTCATATTCCATTATCTGCCACATTTCCAAAGATTCATTACAGCCACACAAGTGTGACTTTGTGGGTTAAAAATGTTTTTTTAAATATATTCTGTATTTCCGTGATAGCATACAAACCTTACAGAGAGCAAAAAATTTCTAATTTAACATATAATCATCCTCAACATATATCTAATTCATTTAGCGGATGAGACTTGTCTCGAAACTTGTCTCGAGACTCGCTAAAGGATAATACAGAGTTGAGCGCGGAACAAGATGTCATTCGATGTCATTCGATGTCTATGATAATTTGTATACATAGCAGAATAAACAACTGATGCATAGCGATCTTTACCGCCAAATCTCCGAGACGAGAGAGCTAAGTCTCATCCGTGTACGCCCACCATCACACACTCACAGGCTTGCATCTCTTTATATTAAAATTTATGTCACAGACTACATTTGATATAATATAAGAATTATAGAAAACACTACACTGAATATACACTCATTTAATTTTCATATCTTCATTTGCATTATTTTCCTACACGTGCGGTTTCTTGGTCCCATCATGTATTCCTTTAATTAATCGCACTACCACATTATTCGGTGTGCTTCGTGGGTCTTTTGCCAAAAGTTCGAAGTTGAATATTTCACCTTTATAGTAATTGTGACGTAATCCTAAAGAAATCACACATCCCTCGTTGTCCTTGTTCAATTCATCATCACACAGATAATTTAATATTGTAAAAAGTGTTACATATGGAACGAGACCCATGAACAAAGTGAAAATGCTATCACAAATGGAAATAAAATAAATTAAATACTAAATAAATGTATTAATTATAAATATATACATATGAAATCAATTTTGTCGAAAAATATTGTTTTTGCGTCACCGGGATTCGAACCTGGATCTCTATTTCCAATCCGGGGAAGTGCACTACCTTTGTGCTATAACGCCAGTATTTTTCTTGACAAATTTTCGAACCTATATGTTACATTTTTCAAATGAATACACCTGTCGTTCCATTATTTGAAAGCCAAAACAATATTTTTCGACAAAATTGATTTTATATGTATATATTTATAATTAATACATTAATTTAGTATTTAAAATATCACAGACCTATGTTCTGAATAATTACAACTTCACAATAAAAATGTGTTTTCCTTAATAGGAAATAAAATAGTTCACATAAAGATATATATAATTCTGTCTGCAAAAAACACTTCAATCACAGCACGTATCATACACAATAGTGAATAATTAATTCACTATTCAGAATTTTATCTTCCAACTTGCACTAACTTAAAATAAATTTTGCAGCCACAAACATTTAGTTTCCACACATAAAATTATTTAAATTATTTAAATTTATCTATCAGTTCATTTTAAGTACTTTAAAGAAAATACTGTAATGCAGTGGAAACCGCTAAACACACAACACTAATGCTATTAATATAAAATGGCTACGTTCACCGCATTTTCTGGTCCATAACAATACATGGCATTATACAACATTAAAGACATAACCTCTTGTGGAATTGTATTATTTGTTATAATGACAATTACATAAAATAATTTCAATAAAGAAGAAATTTACTAATATGTAGTATTAAAACAACATTCGGCATGACATCTACCATAGACATAAAATGGAATGAAAACAAAATATCTGAAATGATGACATATTGTCAATGCCTTTTCTTTGGACAGATTTCTCAATACCCTGATCGTGCCAAAGACAATTTTTAAGGAAATTTCATCTGTCAATAGCTTAAAAGTATGTTAAAGTGCCGTTTCATGAAATACTTGACAAATCAATGCAAAATATTGACACGAATTACGCTTAAATTGTGCATTATTGTCCAGAAAATACGATAACTATAGTTACAAATTCCAATAAAATCATCTTACAATGCATCAACATCGAGTTTTAAAAAAACCTTAAAAAGGACATTTCCGTTGTTGACCGGTTTCCACTGTGGCACTAAATAGGTGATATTTTCAAGCCTTACCGAAAATATTCAGAGCAAGACAAAGGGCATCTGAAACTTACAAAACATTAAAAACAAACAAAAATGAAACAGATGAATAAGGAAAGAATGGTAGTGTGATTAATAAACAAAAGACAAACAATGATGTCACTACATGACAGAGGCGGCATGATTTCAAATCCAAACCTTCCATACAGAAGCTGATATTTTTATTAAAGAAAGATATTTATTTATTTTACACTACTAATTAAATCATATTTTTGCATTATATATTACACCAAATAATACATAACAATTATTTGAACTAACAGCTGGCCGTACTGATTTTATTTATTACAACATATTTACTTATTGTAATAGAAGTAGCAAAAACCCAAACTGTTTAAATTTTCATTTTACAAAATTCTCAAATAATTGTATAATTTAAGAAATACGATGACTGAAAATAATATTTTATAAACAATTCTAAAATGGTTTTCAAAAATTGTTGACAAGCAATATATTTTAAGTTAAGGCGCCAGCTATCAATATTGCTGCAAAGCAATGTACTTTAATTTATTGTTCCGTGACAATATCAGCTTCTAAATTTTGGCTTACGATTTGAATGTCGCAAAAAAGTTGAAAATGGATAGACGATCATTACCTTTTGCTCTAGTGTTGGATAGTGATCAAACGTCTCATAATAGTACGGATACTCTGGATTGGTATAGTCGTACGTCCACTCCACAAAATGATTGGCAAGATCGAACCCGCGGTGATTGTACGAACAATATTCGTAATCGATCAAAACTAATTTTGGTTCTCCATTGTTCAGTGAACTGTCTGAAACGTGACTGCACAGCGAGTCATTCGTGACGCACTCGTCATCCACAATTTCATTGGCAAAAGATGATTTGCGAGTGTCGTTGATGGGCGAAGTGCTGTCTGCGAGAGTATGATTGTTTTCTTTGAAGGATTTTAATGTTTCATCTCCCGAAACGGATTTCATGTCTTCGTCGGGGCAGCCCTTGGTGAGGAACGAATCGGAAGAACTGTCCTGATTGATGGCAGAGTAGTCGATGTTTACATCATCATTTGCCTCATCGTTTTGAGGAACTTCTTCTTCCCTGAGGAGAATGTTTCCTGCAATGCACATTATAAAATATAATTTTCACAATATTTTTAACATTTGAGGAGTAACATGTTATTATTCATGATTAAGTTAGTGACATTATTTAGAATATAAAAATTAAAAATAACATTGTTAATGGTTAAGAGCTAGCGCGCACACTTACGACTTTCTGTTGTATGACAGTTCTATCACAACGGCGAAGACTATAAAGATATGTCAGTGTGCGTACTGTCGCGTATTTCCATAGCCTCTCTCCATTACTACACAAGTATCATACGACAGAAAGTCATAGATGTGCACTAGCTCTAATACCACTCAATCGTCATGCCAGTGTTAAAATTAAAAACAGACGGGCACTTCAAGATTAGATGATTTGTTAGACAGGAATTATTGTATGAAATAATTTTTAAAAATGATGAGTAATAATTACATAATTTTGTGTTAATTGTACATACACAGTATAGAAAACTTCATATCCAAATATTCAGTGCACAATAAGCAAGAAAAGTTGTCATGATGATAAAAAATCTACTTATTTGAAGGTCTAAAAGAACAAATAGATGAGGGTACATGCGGCGGAAGAAAATATTGATACCGAAGGAAACAAAAGTGAAATTTACACACTGGAGAATAACGTCAAGATACGCAAAGGCGAGGAATTGGCGGCATTGAAATTACATTGCGTAGATAATACAAGTACATAATTGAACAGGTGTCATTTCTACCATTATTGTTAAAAAAGATAACAGATGTCTACAGCATGGTTAAAAAAAAACTATACACTTGTAAGGAAGAACGTTTGATTACCTTCTTGGAGATCATTATGACAGAACACAACGGGAGAATCCACAGTGGAAAGATATCCCCGCAGCCAAATAGCTTCCTTCTCCAAATTGTACTCCTTAATCTTGGCTATGCAACGTTCTTCAATCTCATTCTATGGGCCAAAGTAAAAAGAACCAACATAAAAATAGACCCCAGAACATTTCTCTTAACAAAGTAATTTCTAAATTATAAAAAAAAAAATTAAACAAATAATAGATATTTCGTAGAGATAAAGTTATTCTTTATTATATTTAATGGAAAATATATGGAAGTATGTGTAATTACTCATACTTCTACAGAATATTGCTTTAAATAATTTCAAAAAAATAATTAGATTCTCATTGTGACATATATGCTGTTTCAGGAAAATTGATTATCAAATTTGGTCCATACATGGCGATAGTGTAGTGGTACTCGAAGCGAGTCCACATCAACATATATACAACTTTAAAGAATTTGATAGATATGGAGGTTGATTGGGTAGAATGGTGAAAGTTACATTGTGTCAAGTGATCACTTAAGCCAACCGAAGACGGATCGTAAGCCCTGTAATTACCCACACTTTCATATATTTTAGATTAAATATAATAAAAAATAGTTTTGTCTCTATGAGATATCTATTATTTGTTTAATAACAAATAATAGATATTGCCTTTGTAGGTGAAAATCCAGTAATTGTGTATTCTTGGACATATTAAAATATTGCTAAAATATTATTGATTAAGTACATTGTTTTTATATTCTAAATAAAAAATTATGCACGGATCAATTTTTAAAAATCTGTATGAACATGGGTACCTGGCTCTGATACGACTCCAGAATCTGAAGTCCAGCGCGTAGCCACTTGGCTATCTTCTTCCAAAGCCACTGTGGCTCTTTGCACAGCGGCACATCCATAGAGTGGATGGCCGCCATCTTCTCCGCTATCTTCATGGACAGGGCTGGCTCGGAGAGCTCCCTCGTGAGCAGTGTGTGAGCCTAATAAAAGCGGATGAAAATTACACACCAACTTCAAGAGAACGGAAACATTAGTATTTCACTACGCCGGGTATCAACCAGCTAATTATCCAAACTTCAAAGTTAGATAAATGTGCAATATTGATTTTGAATGAAATGTTTCTATATTTTTTGGATTCTTTCTTCTGTTATTTATTTATTACTTTTTTGATTATTTCAATTTATATCTGCCGCTACAGGATTAAATATTTTGTAATCTCTCTACATCAGCATGTATTTCCTTGGGGTAGGTCTTGAACAAGTCAATAAATCTATAAATTGTGCAGGTGTTTCTTATTGAATTATCAAAGAACAGCAAACAATCCAAATGCAAACGTCAAAGACAATATATTATATTAAAATTTAAGTTTTAAAAATAAATAAAAATAAAATAAAAAATCCAAGTAAAATTTACTCCAAGTTGAGGTGAAAATAATTTTTTCAAAAATTCAATTTTTTTTTTACATACTAACTTTTTTCATTACAACTCGACTTAATTATATATACCTATTATGCCCTCATTTTTAAATAACAAACAAGTTGTCAAAATACAACGTAAACAAATCACGTTATTTAAAAAACCCCAATTATAATGGACTATCTTTTCGCGCTATTTTTAATAATAACATAATTGTCGAATTTGTCAATACTGTAATTTCAAGAAGTTAGCAACAAACATCTCCAGCGCTTTTAAAACTTAGTTTTGTGGTGGTCGCGGCGGCATTTCGCACTCGCCTGCGACGTCTTGTTCTTTTTCTTCTCACTCTCCGCTTCCTTATTCCTTTTCCCTCCGTGACATTTCTCGCCTTTCAATGCTAAAGTGCTATCTGTCATCATGTTTAATATTGTCGACAATGTCATTAATGGGGTCGCGTGTTTTTCCGTTAATTTTGTTTTGGATAATATTTTTTGTCAATCTCTTGTATTAATTTGATTTTGTAGCAACTGTTGGCGTCAAATACCAGTTTTTCATTGGTGCCATTCTCGAGAATATAAAATTAGCAGAAAAGCCTGAGGAACGCAAACCAAGCATTTGCGAATATCAAAATGTCTAACATGTAAATATTAGAGAAATATAAATAATTGCCTTTACATATAAAACAATGGCAATAAAATAATTAACAAGATACGAAAAAATTTGAGAAATGCTAACCACACATTCTTCAGTATGCCTTGACATTAAATTTAAATAAAAATGAAATGACTATTAAAATGAATTTATAAAATACAGAAAAGTCTGAGGAACTCAACCGCGTACTAGCATTTGTACAACAAAATATACAAACGCTACGAGAACAAATATAATGATGATAATAAAACGGAATGGGAGATTGGGAAGCACTGACATTCGCAGCCAGCAACTGGGAGATAATATTTGCTATCTTTTTCTAATGTTAAGAAAACGAGCGAGAGAAACACATGCAAGCTAAGTTAATGCATTGCAGTAAGGAAGATAAAAATTTAAAAATCAAAAACGCACAAGATATTTTGTTACCTTTTTTAAATATACTGAAAATTAATGATAAAATAAACAATACAATTCAACTTTATGCGTCGTGAATCAGTATAGGGGTGGATACTACCCATTTGGATGAACTTCGACATTTGACAAAAAAATCGAATTAGACGAAAAATAGATCGATAAATTCATCTGATAGTGTCCAAATATAGCTTCAAATAACAATATTCAATTTTTAAGTACAATTTAGTATGAAAACTTTCTAGAGGGACCACATTCTGCTCCAGAACTTCAACTTACGGTGAATTTCAAATAAAAGTTCTTTGAATAAACGGGATTTCAATGTATGTAGGCTAACATATTTAACAAATACAAAACATTTATTCACATTATATCTTTCACATTTGCAGACTTTTTCCAGTATGCAATATTTAATTGCTTGTGCATATCCATGCAACACCCAGTATACATTTTATTACAATACAATAATAATATATAATAATATAATAAAATACTATATACAATAAATACATATACAATAAATATATATATATATATATATATAAATTGCACGTATTGACACGGGGTAATCAAAATCATAATTATTTTTCAGAATACAATTTGAAAATTTTTAATATTCAAATTTCAATAACGTGAATTACTATTTCATAAATAAATATGTATTTTCATTTATCAAAAGCATTTTTAACTTACGGCAATGTATTCTTCAATCCTACCACCGGAGAAAACTCCGTGCAGTTTTGGACCGAGCCTCCTCTCGGAGAGCAAAGTGAAGATCACAGAATCCATTATAATATTATCCACCCCGCGTTCGCTCTGAGTCTGACCATAGATACGCACCAGAACCTAAAGAGGAGAATTTATTTGATTAGAAAACATGCCATCACACAACATATTACAATGATACATACTGATGGAATAGGTGTTCACAATCAGTGCCAATATGAATATTTGTCTCTTTTAATATGTATATACTTAATTTATAAATGTTAGCAAAGGATTTTATTAAATAATTTAATTTGTTTGTGGTTTACTATAGGTATTATAATTTGATTTTTAATTACTTATTTCGCCACTCACCTTTCAAAAATGCATATCTCTAAATTGTTAATTTTACAATTGATGACATAAGTCACTGTTGAAAATAGAATCTTACTAATTTCTATGGATATTTTTTGATTTAATGACAGTGTGAAGTGTATTTATCCCATAAATATTACATACTTATAACTGTCATTTGTAAGAATGACACATCCAAATAAGAGTGGTTATTTCAAAATGTTTTTATGTAATATTACTTCATTGGAATAAAATTCAGATATGCCTGTTGGGATGGGAATGTGTTAGGGCAATATGACCCCAGTCGTAACTCAATTTTAACAGAAGATGAGAAACACATTTTTGAAAGATGGATGACGATTTATGTGTGAATTAAATATTATTTTTTTTACACAAAAGAAGAGTTTAATATAATAATTGAATAGTACCTATAATTTAATAGGTTTTTTGGTTAATTTATTTTATTCTGTTGTAAAACATGATCATAGTCACAGATTTCAATCACTGGCGTAACAAAATACCAATCAGTCACACCAGTGAGTCAGAAGTAGCAATTTATAAAATAGTCACCTTCTTAGGTTCCTCTTGACAGAAGGAGGACTGCCTGGAGAGTGACCGTCCGAGTAAGCTCCCGATAGTGTCCTTCTTCTCTTCATCGCTCAGAGAGCGTGTCAGGGGGACAGCGGTGGGGATGACAGCTGTCTCCACCTTCTCCGGTAAGGCCACGTAATACAAGAAGTTGGAGAGACCACCACTGGAAAGAAACAAACTATTTAATAAGATAATTCAAAAAATTTATGTACTGAGTTCATTTAACTACCTTGTTTTGTCTAGCATTTAGACTCTTACCTAAAGACCAAGAAGTCAGAGCATTGATCCTCACCCCAGGGGACCAACAAATTACATATTCCCATTTTTCAAAAGCGCTTAATGGCCATACTTCAATAGTATTCACCTATTACTTCGTTTACAAAAAGGTAGAGTAAATAATTAACAAATTATGAGTAAATATAGATCTCTTCTTCAATATTTACAAAATTACTTTGTGGCAACATATATAAACACATAATAAGAAAAAACCACTTAAAATCACTATTTATTGATACATCAACATCCTTCTTCAGGAAACAATATACACTAAAATTAAAAATGCAAGCATATACAAAACAAAACTATAAAAATATAAATGGTAGGTAACTAATTAGGAACTACAACCCACAAATTCCTAAATTATAAAATTACTTATTAAAAATTCACAAAATTGATCAACCAATTAGACCTGTAGTTTCCAATTGTAATGAGCTATAAATTAGTGTCTACAATCAACGGAATATTTTTGAATACTAATATATTTAAACCTAAACATACTATTGGGAATTCTCTTGAATTATTAGACCATTTAAAAGTTTTGGATATCCCTAATAATTATTTATTAGTATCATTTGATGTCGCTAATTTGTTTCCAAGTGTTCCGCTTGAGGAAAGTAGAACCATTATTAAAGAATTACTTAATTCTTCTAATTTACCAAAAGACTTGTCAAAATATTTTAATAATCTTTTTAATGTTATTTTATTTAAAATAAAATTATTTTCAATTTAATAATACTATTTTTAAACAAAAGGATGGCTTAACAATGGGTTTCTAGTATTAGGCCCTTTAGTGGCTGATATATTTTTAAATAATTTAGAGAATAACATTTTTAATAGTTCTGCTTTATTATTAAAATATATTAGTTTCTGGAAAAGATACATATGTAGATGACGACTGACACTGGAAGGCGACTTAATATATTTCTTAATTTCTTAAATAAACTCCATAGTATTAAATTTACCATAGAAATAGAATGAATGAAAAAAATTTCAGCATATTTTTTTTTTATATTCTTTTTATTTTTTAATTAAAACTAGACGTTTGTCTGCAAGTGCATTTATATCAATTTTGTTACATTTGATATAATCCAAAATATCAAAACTAATCAGTCACAGTTTAAACAATTCATTTCATTCTTACAGGTAAGACAGGTTATTATCGATAGGCCATTTTTTTATCATTTCTTCCAAATTGGGAGGAAGCGTACTCTTTTGTAAAAGCCCAGGTAGTTTCTTTTTTTATTGTAAGAACAACAAATTCTATTATCCTCGATCCATACTTATTGGTGATTTTGGGAATTATTAAATTCAGACTAACTACATCTCTTTGTATTTTTTCCGTGTGAAGCCACCCTATTTAGAGCATTGTTGTTATAATTTATTTTTATTAAAAGGAACGTGTACAGGAAGAACGTTTCAAACATTTTAGATTTGAACATTTCCATAGATAAAAATAAACTAGAATTTAACACATTTCGTAAAGATACTTATACTGATATAGAAATACATAATCTTAAAAATTATCAGATTTTCATTCCATGCTTGGTAGATTAGTTAATGTTCCTTTATCCGTGAATAACTTCAACATAGAATTAAATATTGCAACAGATTGCAATTAATAATGGTTATAATATTAAATTAATAGATAATTTGTAAAACAAAAAATATAAGAAAAAATTTATCAGATCATATGTTTACCCACCAACAATTGATAGTGGGAAGCAGTGGAGAAAAATCGTGTTTTTAAATAATCATACGTCAAATTCAATTATAAGAAATATTCCAAATTCTATACAAGGATGAGGCCAATATTTTTAAAAAATCAGGGCTCTACAAATTAATTTGTTTGCAATCATTTTTATATAGGAAAAACTTGCAGAAATTTTGATATTAGAATTAAGAAGCAATTGTGATGCCTAAATAACAACTATTCTTAATTTTCCAATCATATTTTGGAAACAAACCATTATTTTAACATTAACAAGGGTTTAGAAATTTTACATACAAATACTACGGGTTTACGGTTAGATAAATTTGAAACTTTAGAAATAAGAAAAAGTGTTAATAGCAAATGAAATATTATAAATAATCAAATCGTTACCTTTTAAATTTGTTTTCTCTGTAGTTTCCTAATTAGTTACCCGCTACTTAAATTTTTATAATATTATTTAGTTTATGCTTGAATTTATAATTTGAGTATACATTGTTTCCTGAAGAAGGAACTATAGGTCTTGAAACACGTTGATGTATCAATAAATTGTGGTTTTAAAATTAGTGTTTTTTCTTATTATTTAAATATAGATCTGTTTGTAATAGAGTAGACAGGAATAAGAAAGCTAAGGTGTGGAACATTTGAGAAGAAAGGAAGGTGAAGAAAACGAATGTGGCGAATGTCGATGGCAACAGAACAAAGGACGTCTGCAAAAGATCTGAAACTGTCAGGTAGATATAATCGATGAACATGCATGAGAAGATATATAAAAGTGATAAATCGGGGCAGAAGAGTGCAGGATCCTGTCTACACATAAAATAAATTGTAATCATAGTATGTTATACAAACTAAAATATTGCAATACGTAGTACATTTTTTTTTGCGAAAACGGGTTGTTTGATCCTTGGTAAAAAAATATTTACTCTCAAAAGTACATCCCGTAGTAAACTCACTTTACTCTCCGATATCCGATAGTAAAAAGGAGAATCAATAGTTAAATATGACAGACTCTCCATAGGTGTTCCAAAAGTTATCAGACACATTGATACTTTGAACATTGCAGTATACGACAATTAATCATTCAATATCCCCCTATTTTAGTGATGAGAGTTCTTCCGATGACGACAATCTCATTGTTTAATATACATTAGCGCATAATCTGAAAAAATTTATGACAGATTTCAAACGCAGAGGTGAAAAAATCCATAAATATAAAGTATACTTCATGATTATTTGTCGCGCCTATAGACATCTCATCTATGCTTTGACAATAGTAAATTTGGCAGTTAGTAAAAAGTCACCATAGTAAAAATTTACTATTGATCACACAACCAGCTCCAAGATGATGAAGTATTTAAGACGTGAATCTACAGAAAAATGCTAAAAATCTGAAAACTTTGTAGCAAGTATCAGATTCTGTTACCAGTTTACTGTAGAGCTATTCCAGGGCGCAGTAAACAAAGTGACGATAGCCAATGGTACAAGAAGAAGAATATGTTCAAATTTTAATTTATACAACAAATACACCAACCGACATATTGATTTTTATTATGGATTTATATGATTTTGCCATATGTAAATAATTTGTCAGAAGAGAGCCATTATTATAGACATAATTTGTAAGGCTTATTTTTTCATATCCAATAAAACTTTGCAAAATTCAATAGTCATTGGAATTATTTCTGCAATAATTGGTTAATAACAAAAAAAAATAATAAACTGATAATGAATATTACATGTTGCCATGTTGCATAAGGCAGATAAGGAACTGGGACTGTATTAAAATACAAATACTTAATACTTTCCACAAAAATTAATATGCAGCAGTAAATATTAGCCGAAACAGTGTAAGAAGAAAAAATACCAGGGGATTACATAATAACACCGTGATAGTGCTTACGCGTGTACACAGCAGATATGAAAATCTTTTAAGATATAAATCTTCAGTATCCAGCTGTATTCTGATGATTTATAAACCATTCAGCCATGCAGATGTTGTTATAATTCAGCCAAAAGATGCCGCATTAATTACCTTCAGAGTATGTTGACCTTATTTTAATTGCATTGCGCTAAATATTTTTATCTGTACTAATAATATTGTTCGATATTTATGATGGATTCATGGATCGCCGGTTGTTGTGCGTATAAACCAATCTGAACGCACCATTACGTAGATATAATGGTTCCTGTCCCATAACCTAACTGTTTCCCCATCTCCCTACTTTGTCTTAAAACATGACCTTTTATGTGGTGTATTATCTAAGATTTTGAACCAGTTAACGTTTTGGTATTTATGCTCGTTATACTGGACACTGAAAAAAGTTAACGTTTCGCTATTTGAACACGTCAAACTGTTGAAAGTTGACATTTGAGGGTGTCAGATTGGACTGTTCACCTTGTTATTGCGCATGGTGCGTGTCCTCACTTTGCGTAATCAACAAAGTGTTTGTCAAGAGATTTTGTGTGTAACAACAAAGTCAGAAGACCTATGTTCTCCGCAAGCAAGAAATCCAAACCAGAGTGTAAATACTGCAGGTAGGTTGTGTTCTTCCTGGTGTCTGGTTGATCCTTGAGCCTCCCTGTTCCTTTCCCGTTCTGAATTCCTTCCACCCATCCAACATCACTATCCTATAACATATCCCTCGCGTAATCATCTTGGGTTAGCCGAAGGGTTTGCGCATAAACATTATACATAATGCCGGAGTCACTATATTTGGCAATCGGTGAACTCAACAATCTGAAGAAATTTGTGGTCTGTGCATGACAATAGAGTAAATTTAAAGCAGATCTCAACAAGCTTTCAACTAGTACAAAATTTTGTATTATAACTCAGTACAAAAACGAAAAGTTTACCACCTCACCAGGTGTTTTTATTGCACAAATATGTGAAAGGCAGATTTCAGATAATATGATAAAGATCTCAAGTGCTTGTTTACAATAACATATTTTTTGTTCCAAGGTCGCACATGCAAGCGTAACGTAAAACAATTGTTGAAAAAACAAAGTGTGGCAATATTAAAAACTGGAATATTCCAGAAACAAGTGGTAATATCTCGTGTAAATGGGGTGACTGACACTGCACTAACTCAATATTCTTTCCAGTTATATAATAATTTGTCAGTTTGTCAGATTGCAATAATATTTTTTACAGAAAATCTATAATCTGTAATTATTTTGATCAGAAATTCATGATATGGTGATAAATACAAATAAAATATTTGTATACTAATTTCGAATTGAGGTGTACCATTCGTATATGCGCATCGTCATCACTCAGCTGCATACCCGTTAAGATGGCAGGAATGGTGAAGGGTGAATCAGCACTGCACCGGTGCGGAATGGATAGATCAAAGCGCATGTTGTTTTACAAATGAACACTAACAGTTTCCTGTGAGATAAGGAATTCTTAATGAATGGTGCAATTAATATATATTATACAATCAACTGAAGCATATTGTTAATAGTTAAGAGAGCCATTATTCTCATGAAATCAATTACGCAAAACACTTATTAACAGCTCATAAAATCATTTAAACCTGGATGAACTTCTATCAAAGCTTCTTATAATACAGCAATTCCCAAACTTTTCCTTTCATAGAACCCTTGGTGCATCAGAATTTTGTGTCAGTTCCTCTGCTTATCCATATTGAACTTGTTGATATTATAAGATGTAACAAATGCTTTTCAAAAACAAATTTTAAGCTTTCTTTAAACAATCTTTGTCACGTTTGCGATCATTTTTTTTTTCCATAGTCATAATTTTTTTCAAAAATTTTTAATCTCGAGCGATTACAAAAGATGTAAGGCGCAGCACCCTGGGATGCCCCAGCACATCTTTGGTAGCCGCCGATGTAATGTATTATGTAACATACATTAATTACAACTTCACAATAAGAATGTGTTCTCCTAATGATAAAGTGGTATCAATGTGTCCAAAATTTAATGAAAATGAATTGATAATTCTGGCGTCTGCTATCAGATTACTCAAAAGTATTTGAGATTCCTTAAAAAGAAGGTAGATGGCTCTTTCAAATAATGGAACGATTAAATGTATTATTATCAAATAGGTACCATATAGGTTTGAAAATTTGTTGCTAAAAAAATACTGTCACTGTAGCATAGTTGGATAATGCGCCTTCCCCGGTTTGGAAAGAGATCCAGATTCAAATCCCGGTGGCACAACAAGATTTTTCGTTTAAATTGATTTTATATGTATATCTTTCTGATTAGTATATTTAATTCATATTTTAAATCATATTTATATTTGCTAACTTACTAGTCGACTTTGATATTATGTTTTATATATAATATATTGCAATATATATGTAAAAGTGTATAATATGAAAGTAGTCGGAACACAAGCTATAGCCTAACCCATCGGCAAATAAATTCAAAATTAAACAAATAATTTGAAAATGTCACATCAATGTTCTTAAAATACTTTTCAATTGAAAAATAAGTTTTCTGGATCCTCCTCCTCCCGATTCCTCCAACTCATAATATGACAGTGTGAATTTAAATCAATCAAATAAGTGAGAATTAATATAACCAATTCACAAATCTATATAAGGACAAAATTAAATCTTTAGGATTAGTCTAAAACTAGTTGAAGAAGTGTTTAATGTTAAATATGAGCAAAACAAAGTAATGTACAGAATCGTGACTAATTGTGAAAAAGATGTAAATTTTCCACAAGCTGAGGAAACAGATTAGTCAGGTTATTAAATAAATTACACTACAGGCCAGGGGTATTCAATATTTGCCTCGCAAACTATATACCTGCCCGATCAATAAAATTAATCTGGATATTAATTAATATTTGCATTAAATTTTCATTAAAATTGTAATAAAATTTTTGGATACAAATTCGTACATTGATTCCATGATGATTTTACCGCAAATATAATACAGTTTTGTCACAAAAATTTTAATGAGTCATCATCAGCCAGTTTCCTGTCTCTCGTTCTGCACATCCAGCTTGCTCCCGGTTAACCGTCATCGGGCCGGCGGGCGACCCACACTTATTGATCTACTCCAATTTCTTCCCCTGGCAATTGTCCATTCTTTGGTAGAAGTGTCCGGTCCATTTCTATTTCAACTTGCAACTTTCAACTTTTAGTAATGTCGGCGACTCTGGTTCATGGTGAATCATTTCATTTCTTATGTGATCGCTCAAAGAAATGCAGAGCTTTACTCTTTCCACGGCACCAGCTTTCAGGTTCAAAATTTCAGCACCATATAATGACCTCAGTTTCGAGGCATTGTGGGATATTTGATTTGAATATCTTTTAAACTATCTCTTAACTTCACTATTTAAATCAAACTGTACTAAACAAATAATAGATATCTCATATAGACGAAGCTAATTATATTTAATGGAAAAATATGGAAGTATGGGTAATTACAGGGCTTACGACCTGTCTTCGGCTGGCTTATGTGATCACTTTACATAAATATAATGTTCACCAATTCTCACCCATTAATCGATCTCCATATCTATCAAATTTTCGGAAGTTGTATATATGTATATGATAATATGTACAAACACTTTGAGTACCACTACACTATCGCCATCTATGGACTAAATTTGATATTCATTTCCCTGAAACAACATATATGTCACAATGAGCCGAAAACAGGCCGTAAGCCCTGTAATTACCCATACTTCCATATTTTTCCATTAAATATAATAAAAAATAACTTTGTCTCTATGAGATATCTATTATTTGTTTAATAACAGTGCCTTTGCAGGTGAAAATTCAGTAATTGTGTGGTCATGGACATATTCAAATATTGATCAAACTGTATTTTTTGGCCGAAATAGACTTCCTCTGTAGTCTTGTCAATATTCGTATATGGATTGTATGGTTTTTCATCATTACTTTTGTTTTCTTCATGTTCATGTTCATTTTTACTTATGTACTTATACGTATTCAAAAAATTATTTAATATTTTCACTTGCTCGCATTATCCCATGCAAAAAAAAATTGACCAACTAAGGCAGTGAATGTGAATGTTTAAATTGTCTGATAGCATATAAAGGATTGTAATTAACATAATATATGATATCAAATCTTCAAGGCAGTGAGTGAGTGTGTCCTACTATGTTATTGCTAATGTTTATGACACAAACCAGGATATTTATAATTTAATGTGGTCAGTTTGTTGCATATAGATATAATATAATCTCTGTGACTAAATATAATCAAAATAAGTCGATTCATCCAGTCAACCTGCATTTTTTAATGCCACTGCCTGAATATATGTTATTGTAACACATTACTAAATGTCATTGATATCTGAGTAATCATGAATGTAAACATGAGAGACTAATCTTCATACTTAGTTTGGAATGTCGAAGGCACTCTCATTAATGACCACCTATTTCTCTGCACACAAAGTAATTCCTCATTCCTTTGTGTCACCCACGCACATATCATATGACACATGCTAGAAAATTAATATATAAACTTAGGAACTAAATGAAACAATGGCAGAGAGAATAGAATGTGCTATACACATATCAGTAAGCGCATTTCTACAATAACAAAAAAATTGTAGTGGGTATTTGTAGTAGAATTTTTGTTGTGACCAAAACTACTCAAATGTTGAGAGGGAACAGAAACTGGGCAGCCCAACTGGATATGAATGCTATTTGATTTAAATTTTCATGTAAGACATATTTAAAAAATATTGCTTTTGATCACTCACATTTTTAAAATGTTGTATTTGACCACTTATATTTTTAAAACTATTTTTTCATTTAAAACATTTTAATATGCACTGACTAATGTAGCATATGCAGTGGCGTGCAGTAGGCACAAAGTTAGGTTATACTGTTACCGACAATACTTAATTTAGAATAATACACAGCTTTTTGTTTGAATGCAGTACACGCTCCTGATGTTTGAAATGTGAGCAGTCTAATACAATATTTTTAAAATATCATATTTGACTGCCCACTTTTAAAACATATCATATGTTACATTAGTCAGTGCATATTATAAAATTTTTAATGAAAAAAATAGCTTATTGAATTGGCACAAAATGGAATAATGGGATTATAATTTTTATTTAACTATATATGTATAACGGAATATTCTATGAATGGGACCTGATAAACCTCTTCTTATCAATAACCTTTAAAAGAGAAATATCACTTGGGTAGGTTATATCTGAGTATGTAAACAGATTACAAATAAGTATGTGTAATAAAGATCACAAATCACAACAGCTTAGGAACGCGTAATACTGAAAGCAATGAGTGATTTGCATAATAACAAAATAAAGATGACAGTTTTTATTTCTTCGAATAGTGTATTGATAAATAAGATTGATTCTAGGAAATATATTATATACAAGGAATACAAGACAGAATACAATGCGGGAAATTCAAGTACATATATAAATCTTCAATTCTCGATAATTGTATGACTGTAACATTAAAAAAAAATTTTTTTTTAATCAAGCCGGGAGAATGACGTCACCGTCTGTTTAGTACATGTAAAAACAATATATTTTAATAAGCTCTCAAAATTTAATGAGTATCGTTATATACACTAAACCCTCCTACACACGCCTACAAAGGGAAAACCGAGATGTAAATGAGCAGATGTCAAAACGGACAGGCAAGAGATAGGCCAGTGGCCAGCAGACTGGATCACAATGGCAATGTCATGGAGTGGGATGAGGTCATGGACTTATGTGTCATGAGTATGTGTTTCGCTGTAATCGCAAGTGCACAAAAAACAATAAATCCAAAATATTAATTAAAAATTGTAATGATTATTGAGACGACGAGATCCCTTGCTAAAATCCTACAGGAAAGGCGAGTAGTGGAAGGAAAGGAGACTCAAGTTTACCAGACAACAGTTATGATGAAAAACTTCGTAAAATGTAAATAAAATTCATTTTAAATATGTGAACATCAAAAAGAGCCAAATGCAGATTCAAAATTTTATATTATTTTTTATTCAAATTACCTATACTTTCACTCTTAATATGAGCCTGACCGCAATCCACCCGTTTCCCAAGAAACAAAATATGTTGAAGGTTAAAATTAGGGAACCAAAATTGACTTTAAAATAAAACATTCTAAACATTTTGCTTTATAAATGTGTGTAAAAATTGTGTATACCTGATCCTCCGAAACTCCAAGTCCTGGGCGGACACGGTTTTCCAGGCTCCGTGTAAGAAGTCCCGGCAGATCTTAGCTGCGGCCTCCCGCATCTCCACCTCGTTACAGCACATTGGCAGATACTGAAATAAGAAGAATCACATGTTAAAGAGGCTAATCCAAGGCATATTTAATAAAACTAACGTCAACACTTCCACCCAGTGATGAGCTCAAACACACAAACTGTGAGTTAATCACTGATATCTGTAAATCACAATCACTACCTGTGATTGAGAATCTGAAAATATTGTTGGAAACATGTATGCATGATTGTTGACAGGTCATTTCTATTATGTTTGCAATTTGTATATTCATTTACATAACGAGATCTGAACATGCTTGTAACATGTTTCTGAATGTACACAAGAAACAAATTTGTCAACTGGATTTGGTGTACTAGTTTTGAAATGAATATTAAAAGTCTCAAATGTACCGATTGTTAAACAAGATGGTCGAGGAGTGTCTATAAATACATAGAATATATTGAGATGCAAAAATTACCATCCGGAGGTGAATCTTAAAATGAATTTTGAAACATAAAATGACGCAGTAAAAAAAGATTGACATGTAATTTTCTTTAGAAATCATAAAAATCATCCATCTTGTTCATAGTCTAGAGTGGGAGCCCATACTTTCATCATATAACATATTTTCATAAGAAAAATAGTATATTTACATCAATCAGAACATTGTCACTGTTATTAATTATTACAAAATAGACAGGTAACCTGACCAGTTTGACATTGCCTCGAAGACGGACAAAATTATTCAAAAAATACTATCAGTGTACCAACGGACCGGGAAAAAGTCAGCTGTGGTGTTTACTCTGTGATGTTGACAAATGCATAACCTCTCCCGTCAGTGCCTTGACACGGGTCACTAAGTTGTGTGATAAAATATAATACATAAATAGAAAATTAAGAATTCTACATATAATGGATAAAACAGTTATTAAAATACATACTTGAAATTTATTAATGAAAACAAAACAATTAGAATTAGGCAGACCCTACCAGCTATGGAATCACCGCACACATTTTCAACATTTGTGTACGGTGTCTTTAAAACTATAAGACTGCCGATAGATTGACAGCGAGACTAACAAATGATTTGATCCTCGCGGTACTAAATAACTCATACAGTTGCAACCGCGATACTCGAGCGACATCACTCGGAATAAAGACTATAGAGGAAGTTGTCATCCAAAGACGCCACAAGATCATGGGATCAATCTTCTACACAATGGGTGAAGCTGATCAAGATCGCTACCAATAACACACTCCGGGATTACTCCAAGATGTTGGAATCTTCTTTTTCTCTGCGTCTTCTATGGCCCCACAAGATGTCCTGATATTCGTCTCTGCATTGTGCAGACTTAAGAGCCTATGTTTAGAACCAGCGGACTCTTCGATCTGGTCAGCTAGGTGAGTAGGAGATTGTTCTTTTTTCTCCAACTCCAACAAGCGAGAGATGCTTGTGAAATATTAAGAGGATGCATCCTGAAAGTTGAGTATTGTTTGTTATCCTATTCAAGATAATCGAGTCCTCTTTCCAAATTCTAATTCTAATTGTATGTTGCCCTCGTGAGTTTTGATTTAACTTATCAACATCCAGGAACCAGCTTTCCAATCTTAAAAAGATGCAATTAGCATTGTGTCATCCACACATCTATTATAAATCTTCTTGTCATCAATAGCAATCCCGTCTTCCCAGTTTTCAAATACTAATTCTGTAATTTATCATTATCATATGATCTCTATATAGATTGAGAAAATCCAGAGATAAAATTTAGCCTATTTAGATTATATTTCACTGTGGCAAAACTGTGTTATATATGGAGATAATAATTCTGCAGATTCATAACCATGACCGCTACTCCGTCAGGATAGAAGTAAATTAAAAGAAGGCTAAAGATCAGCCATACTCAACCTTTCTTTTTCTTCGGGCCACATACATGTTCGCTAAGTTACGCGGCCCGCAACATTATACATATGTACTGATATGACAAAAAAAAAATTCATATAGGAAAAACAGTATTGGTTGAAACCCGTTTGATTTAAGATTAGGGGCGCCGCCACTTGATAAATCAACAAATATTTTTTTAAACTAAAACAGAATGATAATAATACGTATCAGCATACCAACCGATACCAGCTCAAACATTAACAACATCGTATTTCCCTATATGAAATTTGTTTTCGTCATATCTGTATACTATACCTCAAAATACAACAATGAAAAAAATAAAACTCAAAACTAACGTGTATCCAAGCGTTTATTTTTAAATTAGTGTGATTTTTGATACTGAGATAAATTTTCTACTATTTTAGACAGAAGCAATGATTGTTCGCACGTATCTCAAGATATTCAAAACTAAAAATGCCAGATCCATTTATGACAGAGTAAAGAATGTAAAGCTGATCTTAGTATAGTGAATAAGATTAAGAAAGGATCACTTAGGTGGTTTGGTCATATGGAACGGATATATGAAGAGAGAATGATAAGATATATGACGCAAGTGTTGATGGCAGCAGAAGTAGGGGACGTCTGCGAAAGACTTGGCACAACCAGGTAGACCAGATACTGGAGGATGGCCCTGTTAAAAGCCTTAATAATCGTCGAGCTTGTATGAGAAGATGTATGAATGTGAATGAGGCGAGAATTGTGTGTTAGGACAGAAGAGTGTAGCGCCCTCTATCCTCTCTGCATCATGGTAAGTAAGTATGTCAGATCACGTTCCTAATAATAAGTGTGTTTCGGGCCACACATAAAAGCTCGGCGGATCGCAAGTTGAGTATGGCTGCTATAGATGATACTCAGAATGGTATTGAATTATATTAAGTCAGAATGCGTTTTGTGTTAAGTACTTTTGTACGCACGGTGCCCATAATAAATAAGCCTACGCTCAATACATGACAAATATTTGATTTAATATATGCAAGATAGGTTTGTGAATGCACTTTGCGATTCCATTCATAACCGATTTAATTCTAGCCGGATTGATGTGGTAGTTCTGAGATATTTTCGTATTCTATTGTCATTTTTCATTTGCTTTGTGCAATTCTTTCATTTGTTTCTATATAATACAATGTGTCAATTGTGCACCACGAATATAAATTGCAACTTATATAGTATTAATATAGTAATAAATAAGTTTTTTATTGTTACTTTTGAAATTGGAAAAATTATCTTTGTGGTTAAAATTCGTATTTTTATTTGTTAACTTTGTTTTATTAACCACTTATTGAGTTAAAATACATCTACCGGTTTTGAAAAATACCATTTTATTCTTCAGGATGGCAATACTAACTAAAAACATATATTATTGTTTCTTTATCAGAATCTATTTTAAAAAAAAAAACACATTTAAAAAATAAATTTAGTACCTAACTCAAATTGTTACTTAATACAAATTTACTTGAATAATTTTTAGGAAAAAATTATAGAATGGGACTCGTAGTTAAATTTAGTTGGTTGTTTATAATTTTTTGATTAGTTTTACACGCTTTATTTATCTTGCAACGATTCCAAATTGTTTAATTTGTGACCAATACCGTTTATATGCAAAATTGACAATCTCAATTTTTTATCAAAACCATGACCTTTTTCTATCAAATGATTAGATTCTGAAAACCTACTATTGTTCAAACATCTCAAATGCTTCATTACTCTTATATTAAAATTTCTACCTGTTTTACCAATATAAAATTCAGCACAATCCTTGCGAATTAATTTAAATAAATTAAAGCACAATCCTTGTTAAATAATTGTTGTGGTTTTTTTAAAAATAGATTATGGTAAAGAAACAATAATATATGTTTTTAGTTAGTATTGACATCCTGAAGAAAATGGTATTTTTCGAAACCGGTAGATGTATTTAAACTTAATAAGTGGTTAATAAAACAAAGTTAACAAATAAAAATATATTTTATTATTATCAAATATTTTTAGAGTAATAATATTATAGACGTTTGTTGGGCATATTTTAACATGCCGAAAAAAACACCAATATTTGATTTTCAGACTGCTGAACGCCATCAACAAAGAGATGCAGAGCTTATCCAGAAGATTGAGGAAGAGAGCTCGGTCTGGGCTCGACTTTAATCATGTCACTTCCGTTTCCAATCATTTCTATTATCATAAGACTACTTTCATAATATAGCATTTAATCTAGCCTGTCTAGCTCACTCATATGACATATGAGATAAAAATAATTCATGATTTTTCATTAAGAAACAAATCTTATCATAAAAAAAATACAGCCGATTATTCAAACCTGTCACTAAGTGAGAAGGAATTTTTCACGCTTGACTTCAAAATTGATTTACGATATTGATACATTATCAAAAAAAACAATATTCATCATAATGACATTAAATCAATTATATTATATACATTATAAGACAGTTTTAATTAGCTATTTAAAATAAGCCAACTGTCA
Organism: Eubasilissa regina; assembly: GCA_022840565.1. Lineage (NCBI taxonomy): Eukaryota > Metazoa > Arthropoda > Insecta > Trichoptera > Phryganeidae > Eubasilissa > Eubasilissa regina. Next base: position 19,367,132 of record JAINEB010000029.1, on the reverse strand, counting down.
AAACTACTTAAAGATGTTATTATAATCTTAACACTCAAAAATAGATTTGACAACATTTCACCTGTGTAATGTTTCTACTTGGATTCAATAAAACTACTCATAAATGTTTTTGTGGCGTCCCGTCTGGACCACTGTAATAGTATTTATGCCGGGCTGCCAATGTTTCAGCTGAATAGATTACAATCTATTCTGAATGCAAACTACATTGGCTCAGTTTTTCTAAAAGAATAGAAGTAATCAATATACAAGGGACACATAACAAGATGCCTCCATATCTTTTCAAGAGTTGTGCATCCCAGACAACTTGATTGGTAGGCGTCAATCTCCCAGGTCAGCCTCCATTCGGAAGCAGAAAGGGTCGTAGAAGTAATCAGATATTGCCTGAAGACTGCCCCGCGTAATAAGGGAGAGTGCATTGGACTTAAAATGCACCTTTTCAACAATCAACAATCTTTGATTTTAAATACTAGTCTAGGACTAAATAGTTTATAAATGCAAATTAATATCACAGACCTATGTTCTGAATAATTACAACAAGAATGTGTTCCACTTAATAATTGATAAATAATATAAAGATAAATTATATTCACTAAATAATTGATAATATGTGTAAAGTGCCCCTGAGGTGACATTTTTACAATAATGACACTATATGAATGTCAATAAGTCGTAAATTATGGTATTTGATTTATTTAATTTACCTTTTATTTAGTAATAGATGTTTTCGATAACCTTTGATCATACATTTTTACACCAACCAAGAGTAGGTAATTTATTGCCTACCTGGCTGGTAAGCAACAACACGTTATATAATATGATGTTTTTCCCTGTATGTCTTTATTGACCTCATAATGAAAATAAATAATATTAATCTATCAATCGTTTCCAAGCGCAACGATACGGAACACAGATGGATATCGCATTACCACCAGCAGAATGTCAAAATGCCTATACCGATATTGTAGTAACATGATGATAATAATAATAATAATACAATATTACTGATAACAATTGATAATCTGTCAAGACATCAAATATTTGACAACCGGGTGAACAAACAAATTCCTACCGATTGTGTAGATACACCGAGTGCATTTATATAATCAAGACAAGAGACAAAATTTGACTTTTGATCAATGCTAGTTTAAATAAAGATGAAATTGAAAACCTTTAGTTGGCCATACTTAAACTGATCAGATTTTCTGATGGCAAAATTGGTACATTTTTTAATAAATACCAAAGTTTAGACTACTATTAATGCCACCCATAAAATTAATATACATGTAATAGATATTAAAATCAAGCAGTGAGAGAAAAATTATCGACAAACCCACAAATTTTCCATACACGAGTATTGATATTAAATAACAATGACTTTGCAATATCTGATTGCAATAGTGAACCAAGCCTGATTTTAAAAATGATCACTAGATGGCAATATGTAAAGACCAGTTTTGCAATCAAATGTAATAAAATACGACAGATTAGAGACTATTTTCTCTCTTCAGATATCTCAAAACACAATGAAAATGTTAGGTCAGGTGCTAGAAGCAGTTGTCGCACAATGTGTGCTTACCAACATTGCAAAATCTCAATTGCAACTGTGTCATTGATGGTAAGAGGTAAGCAGGTCTTCGAGGGTATGAAAATAAATTATACGAATATGATGTATACAAGGAAAAAATAATTTTTAATACAGAATATGTTTCTTCAGAGGTTTCTTATTGCTTTATTTAATTTATTCTTCTTTAATAAAATTTTTTACAGTTCTTAAAAATAATGGCACCCACACTAAGATGATCCTGTGTCGATGTGGGTTTAAAGGATATTCAAGTTTTTGTTAAGATTTCCAAGAATAATTGACAATTTCTGTTTTTCATTTATATATAGTGCTCATTGTTAATACCTTTTAATTATTCAATCGATTTTATAATTAGTTTCTTAAATACTGTTCCATTTGTTGTATCTTTTATTTTATTTTTGCTGTGTCTGCTGTGAGATTAGGTACTTTTTGAAATTTTTTACATTAAAACAAATTTTTCGCATATATTTTGTAAGATTGTCAAAACTTCAAATTTATTGAAGCAATGGCAATATATAAGAACATTGTTATGGGTATTTAGTATCTTAGTAGACACCGATGAGGAAAAAATTTGTAATAAATAAACATGTATGCAGGCTTGGTTTGGTACACGTGTCCTGGACATATAACGCATTTTGCAATCATTTGCGTTCATTTGCTTTTCTCAAAATGTTTTGAATAAATCAATAAGTCTAGTCACTTACATGTAGATAAGTTACCACAACCTAAAATGTAAAATAACTCCATTTTTACGTGTAAAAATTGCATGCGTCTTATTGTATCTTAAAATTTGCCGTATAAGGCAGCATTGTGTTGTGCGTGCAATCGCCGTGCAACTAGGACAGTTGCATTCATGATGAATATTATTTTTAATGTGTGTGTTTATGCTGAATCATGGTACTGTCCACAAATTTGATAAATCCAACGATATCCAGATTGTTAAGAGAACACGCCCGGTCACATTTTTATATGCATGGACGTCGGAAGACAATTTAGTACTTGAACGGCATTAAGCATCATGATAGAGCAGAGGACGGTGACCAAATACCATACACCGGTAACTACGCACAAGACACGGGTACTTTCATAGACAACTGCATACAAAGTAGTAGAATATTAGGTAAATTAATATACCACACAACAGTTTGCATTATTTTAAGATAGGTAAATCATTAAGATAGGTTATTTAATTCAAAATAATCGCAGCAAAGTAAGCTGACTGCGTGAAGTTGTTTATCTGTGCACACATCACTGTGTGTCGTAGTTATGTAATCCGGAAAATTTGGAGGCTATAGTTACATCTTTTCAGGCTTAAGATTTTATATACTGTACTAAAAACAAGTGAATTTTGTGTAAAAACAAGATAAGTGTGCTCGTTATTCGCTGATTATGCTGTTCATAACGACAAAAGTGACATAAGCCAATAATATTGCAGGCCTAACGTGACAATTATTATATTTCTGCCTAATTATGTAATCCCATTCTCAGGTGAATAAAATTTTATTGACCAATTAAAAAAATATATCAACAAAGGTTGTATTTTAAATAAATGATAATTATAATTGTTCCAATAAATATGACAAACCAATTATAGGGCCAATAAAATATAGTTTGTGTGCAAGGCTATATAGACCCACCTCGCTCCGTGTTTACGCCAGCGAGGCAGATCATCCAAAAATTAATTATCTACCTCGCAAGTGCAAAACCCGAAATGAAGCCGCAAGATATGTTATTTTACAAGCATTTTCGCGACCAAAATTAATGTTTGAAATGACAATATTATGGCATAAGAAGCAATTAAGAATCCAAGATATGTCTGAGATGCATTCTCCAGTTTTGTGGACGCTCGCAGAGACAATGATAAACCGGAGAAGCCAGTGAAGACTAGAAATTAGTGAAGAATCATAATTTAAAAAAGGAATGGGTTTAAAAATAAAATGAAACCCTTCTGTCTAGAGCAGCATTGCAAAATATCGTCTAGTTTTCCAGGAAAGCCAAAGAAATAAATGATTTCAATTATTACAATACTAGATGTGCCATACACAGTTCATGAGGTTAAACACATTATATGTAATTTCCAATACCGCCCCGTAAATCACCATTTTTGCAGTCAAATGTGTTAAATTGTCTTCTAGTGCTTGTTTTGTTATCGAAAATTAGCTAAAAATAATCGACTTTCCGAATTTCTTCAGCTAGGGTGTCCTTCGTCTTCCAGGACCTTTTCTGTTAGCAATTCTGTAGATTAATATAGTCAAAACATTGCAAATTTCGGGTTTTAATTATTTTATGGAATTATTTTTCCTTTTGCATGCGAATCATATGGCATATTTTTATAAGTCATCTGTATATCCACATCTCAAACGCTTCAAATAGCCTTAACATTGTTAATTAAATTTTGCTAATATCGAAAATCCGGTGATAAAGATCGGGCGGTGTTTCGTCATTCCGGAATATTACACGATACAATCATACAATCACATCCCGATACAATCATACAATCATTCGTAGCATAGAATCATCTGTGCCGATTAACATAATTAAACCCACCAATAAAGTTTAGGTCCAAAAGGAACTGGAACAACAATAAATAGTGTAATATAATATAATCGACCAGAGCTGCACATTCCAACAAGATAAACCCCGATTACATCTGTTTTTGAGGTTATAATATGTAGGGTGAGCCGAGCGAACACGTACGCAACCAACTAATTCTCTTATCACTTGTGTACTTTGTTTACTTGCCTTGTTTGCGGACATTCAGCTTCATTTCGGATTGACGGATGGATCCCTCCCAAGCTCCCACATCGGTCCTAGTCATTCGCATTCATAGTATGGTAAATATAACAGCTCTCCCCTCGAGGGAATTCAGACAGCACAAAAACGGTTTAGTTTAAGTTTAGCAAGCCACAACCGACAGGAAACCACTATGGTGCAGCCTAGGGAGAATGGCTGATGGGTCACTCCCAACTAATACCACACACTAACAGGAATCTCCCCTCTCAGTAGCTACCAGCGCGACACCCATGTCTTAATGAAATCCCGGATGGTTCGAGGTTACGTCCACTACGTATTATGTCACCTTTCCGTGGAGGTTTGTCATTGTCAATCTGGCTATTTCTCTGTTGTATCACCCCTTCAACTTATTAATCAAAAATTGTGTTTGTATTAACATTTCTATACAACTATACAAATACAAGACATTTTGCCAATTTTTGACGATGATTTTAAACAAAAATATCGTATTTATTCACTTGCTTCTTATTTATTCAAGGCTTCACAACTACTATTTAATACATGGTTTCGAGTCAAAAACAAGATAATTTGTCTACAAAAAAAATACTATTTTATGATCAACAAATTCCATGCCAGCCATGCCAAAAACGAAAGAATCTGCATGCAAAAAATGAGATTCTTATTTAAAATCGACAACACGGTCGTTTTTTCTTTTGTTTTGCACAAACATCGAAACGACATTAGTATGCAATCGAAATGCAAATTCTTTCGAGGATGACATCAAGCGGTGTTTATAAAACATAGCCAAGGTCGCAGGAGGCAGTGCTGCCGCTGGACGAGACCGGGGAACCACCGCGCCGTGAATCACGCGTCAACCATGTGCATTGAACGCTGAAAGGTATACCAACCTAACCAGTTTATTCGCAGTATTATCTGGACGTTGGTTAGCCGGCTAAAGTTAACATATTTCGTATCGCTCGCAAGTAAATACACTAATCTTTTAATGGTAGGCGATTACAGAATCCGATTACTAATAATATATCCCGCGACGAGCGAAATTTTTACGACATAATTTTGGACGAAAATGACATTACAGAAAAAATATTCTCTCGCTGCCAAAATCATATCAGCCCTGATGACGGCCACTGAAATACCGCTTGAAATGTGATCTACGGCGAAAATAGACCAGCGGCAGAATAACCCAAAAGAAATAAAATTACAGTAGTCTCGATTAAATATCGGGTAGAAAAAAGTTGATGTAGAAAAAAAAAAAAACTGAAAAATTAAAAAATATCCTACGTATTGGTGAAAATACAAAATTATAATATAGAATACTAATAGATAATAAAAACATTTTTAAAAAATCAATAATAATGTGATCAATAGTAACTTTTTACTATAGTAAAAATATATTTTGTAAATGCAAGAATTTTCTATATTAAGGCAATTTTGTACCATGCGGAAAATAAATTTTAATGGTCGCGGTCTTTCTTATAACGCTTGTATTTTCTTAATTATGCCAAATAACATTAATTTTATTAGTTTCACATTAGTGTTAAAGTCCTATCTAAGTAATACTTTTAAAAAAAGTAAAATCTAGTGTATAACTTCTGATATAAATGAATAATAAAAACCCAAATTTTCGTAAAAAACCGCTAAAATATTTGTTATATTTGAAAGCACGCCCTTCAATCGTATTTCGAAATGTCACCATTTTTTTACCGGTTAATTCGCAAGCAGATCGATGCGACCCCGGATAAACCGTAATGTGATACTGTTTGGTCAAAAATGGAGACAGAACATGAACAGAATGATGACGTATCTGCATGGATTGCGAGCTGTCAGCCTATTTGTGGAGTGCGATACCCCTCGAAAGATAAATAAGACTCCGCTGGAGAATTACATTATAATGAAAACAAATCCAGCATTACTATCAGTTGTTTAAAGTGAGTGTAAACAACGGGTCATTGTCGTCATTTGTAATACTTTATCAATAAAAAACGTAGACATAAAACGTCAACTTAACAGGCGTGTGAATCACTCGACAAATAATCCCGAATTGTTCATATTTATGGCTGCAACAAACATATTTAATGAATATTAAAATGTACTGCATCATCCGTATGTTGTGTACAATGTCGAAGGTTGGCGACCATTTTGATTTATCCTTTACAAGATCACAGCCAAGATAATCGTATCTGCTGCCTTCTATCATCCCCTGCATAAACATCATATTAACTTCTTTTTTTCTTTTTTTCGTAGAAAGCAATCACTTCGTATGAAACCACGAAATTTATTTTCGCTTATCTCGAGCTTCATCAGGACGTATTTGAAACTGATCATAAATACAAAAAGAGTGCACATATATATATATATATAGTGCACATATATATATATATATAAAAAGGAGATAGAGGGAATATAAATTGCATGTGAAAAAGAGAGACAAGAATACATATACAGATAGATGGAACATTAAGGGAGAGGAAAATACAGTGTTGATGGATATTAGATTGATTTTTAAAGGAAACACACCTAATATAGGGCTTATGGATAAATTAATTTGATTATTAAGAATTGGCGTACCACTATTTACTTTTTTTTTTCAAGGGCTTTTAAATTGTCCAATCGGATGCCGAACCCGTTTTTATGCAGGATATTGACCCTTGTGGTATTATTAAAATAATGGTATTTTTCAATAACATTGTCGGAAAATTCTGAGAAACCAACCGGAAAATTCTGAGACTGTTTAAACATTTAAGATGTTCTTTGACACGAATATTAACATTACGAATTCATATTAAAATTTTTATATTAATATTTCCTTTAAAATCAATTTAATATCCATCAACACTTTATTTTCCTCTCCCTTAATGTTCCGTCTATCTGTATATGTATTCTGTCTCTTTTTCGCGTATAATTTTATATTCTGTCTCTCTCTTTCGAGTATAATTTTATATTCTGTCTCCCTCTTTATGTATATATAAGTGCACTCCTTTTGTATTTATGATTAGTTTCAAATACGTCCTGATGAAGCTTGAGATAAGCGAAACCGGTTGACGTATAACAAATTTCGTGGTTTCATACAAAGTGATTGTTATTTTATTTAATATATCATATTTTCTTTGGGGGGAATGTATTCGAAGTATACAGCTTTCCTTGATAATTGTTTTTAGTTCTCTTAACTTATTTACGCGTCTTCATTAGTAATGTTGACCGCACGTGGGCCCTGTCGGTAGCCTTATACTGATAGAGTAAAAAAAATCTTATTTACTCCCCTCAGCGCACAAATAATAGCATTGGTCATTGTGCACAAATAATAAAATTGCACAAAAGATTTTTATTACGCACACCGTGATCCTATATTAGAGGGAACATTGGCTGTTAAACAAATACACATATTGATGAAGGAATTAACTTTGAATTCGTCTTTAAATCGTTTCGATTCCAATAAATCAAGCCCGAGTACCATCGGCCGGCACTCGAATATCCAACCACAAAAAATCGCTGCCTACCTCAGTCTTGCTGTGCATGGACAAAGACTGAATCTCTAGTCTCGGTAAAGGTCGGTATGGACTAGATGTGCACAAAATAAAATATTAATCAGTTTTTTGTTAAATCACACGTACATCTCTCAAAAAAAATACAGTCACTCCGGGACTCGAACCCATCCGTAACTTACTAATGACGCTGTGTTAACAGTGAGACATCTATTTTTCCTGTTACAAGCTACTTTTATATCTTATAATCACCTACGTAAGGAGGGTGACTGCAGGGAATAAAGTGAACGGCGCTTTGAATGGAATTATAGTTAATGTGAACTTGTAAACTGGGACAAGACTAACGGATCACAATGGAGTCCTGGTACCAACGCTAATGTACAGAAGCGAAACCTGGAGCTGGCAGAAGGGGAACGAATACAGTGGAAATGAGATCACTTAGGCGTTTATGTGGCAGATCCATTTATGGTAGAGTAAAGAGTGAAGAAATAAGGAAAGGATGTAAAGCTGATCTTAGTATTGTGAGTAAGATTAAGAAAGGATTACTTAGGTTGTTTGTTCATATGGAACGGATGAATGAGGAGAGAATGGTAAGAAAGATATATGACGCAAGTGTTGATGGGACCAGAAGTAGGAGACGTCCGCGGAAGACTTGGCACGACCAGGTAAACCACTGGAGGATGGCCCTGTTAGAAACCTCAACAATCGTCGAGCTTGTTCATACAAGTTCTTCTCATGAAGATGTATGAAAGTGGATGAGGCGAGAATTATGTGTCAGGACAGAAGAGTGTGGCGCTCTATCCTCATTAAGTAAATAAGTATAATCACCTACGATTTTTTTTAATTCGCAATGAAAATATAAAAACAAACCCGGCCCTCTCCGTAATTAGATACTAAATGCGCCGTTGATCAAATATATACATATTTTTGTGTAAATATGAAGATGCGTGATACAATTTATTGTTAGTAAGCGATCAACATCGGTCCGAAATACTCGACGAACATGATTACACAATTGTTTAGCAGAATATTGATCTTATATTTATAAAAATATATATATTTATAACACAAAGACTAGCCCTAGTATAACCATAAAAAAGTAGACATACCATAAAAAATATTACAAAAACATTTGAAAAAATTGCAAACTTTATAATTACATGAATTCATCATTATAAAATAACATTAATTTATTTCACTTTGCGAAAAGTTGGATATTTTATATACCACGCACGTAGCGATGAATGAGATTTAAGTTATTTAAAAGTATGAGGTTTTTTTTTATTACTAACAGAATTTAAGATATATGTACAAAGAATCAACATACCTTAATCTTGCTAAATAATGAACTTAACACCTTCATTGTGATGTGTAAAAAAAAAGGTAATTTGACAGAACTTTGATCAATACGGTCGCAAAACTAACCTAAAAATAACACATATGAAGTCGGTCACACTCTAGTTTAACAGAAAACTTTTCCGTCGTGACATTGGCTGCACTGAAAACATGTTTGCATTTACAGTGTTATTTATTTAGAGCATAGATAATAATATTATGATATCGTTTATTTAGGACCTAAGCAGTGAATGAATTATTTGAAACAAGTTTCTAAATCGTATTTTTGAGCGAAAAGTGGGCAACCGTCATGTGCGTGCAATGCTATTCAGCACTAATCACAGTTCAGTGACAATTATTTAACACTACGAAGAGAATAATTTTTGTTTAGTTTGTAATATTCAAGTATACCTAACGCGTCACATCATAGTACCACGTCACGCCGGTTCGCGATTCGAATCAATACGCGATGTTGACGCATGCGCAGTTTCAACAAAAACGCGTGTCTAAAATACATTACCGCTTGACATTTAAGATTTTGTAAACATAGTTCATTTGGCGAAGTAACATTTTTTTATTAAGAAAAGTTTATGAAATGAAATGAAATGAAATATATTTTTAATGTACTAATTACTGCTCATGGAAACTTGACAGCCGAACAGGGTCGTGCCCAAGCTTAACAAGTAATGAGCACCCTCGTGAAAATGTAAATATGCCCCTTAGGTAAAATACTAGTCTGCTGAGAAAACGAACCATTTTAGGGGGGGGCATAATATGATTATAAAATGTTTCTAAAATGGAAGGGCACCTACGCAACGTCTTTAGGACCTTGGTGGCATGAAGCCAACACTGATGTTCGGAATCAAAGCTTAGAGATGGGAAAAAAAAGTATTAAATGTGATAAAAATTAATGTAGTAAAATGATATCACTCAAGCGCGTATCAAATCAGTTTACGATAGAATAATAAAATGAATAAAACAGGAGTAATTGCGAAACTGAACATGATTAAGAAAGGATCACCTGATCAAATATTGATGGCACCAGAAATAGGGAGAACGCGTAAGACCTGACAAGACTAGGTAAACCGTATATTAAAAACTCAACGTTAAGCTCTTAATTATAAAAAATATAAAAAGCCCGGAAAAGTTCAGAAAAATAACGTTTAAATTATTACATAACGAAATATTAATTTTTTTAAAAAAAAAAAAACAGTTTTTTATGTATGTGCACATCTTAGTATGTTTGTCACTTCCTTTTTTCATCTGCCAGTGTTAAACTGTCTTGTCTATAGGGGTAAGTCGCTATATAATTGTAATCTGATGTTAGCGATTTGACCTCGAAGAATACTATTTTTGAATTAAAGTCAAATAACTTTAGCAATATTTGAATATGTCCAAGAACACATAATTACTGGATTTTTACCTACAAAGGCACTGTTATTAAACAAATATCAGATATCTCATAGAGACAAAGCTATTTTTTTATTATATTTAACGGAAAATATATGGAAGTATGGAGTAATTACAGGGCTTACGACCCGTCTCCGGCTGGCTTAAGCGATCACTTTATATAAATATAGCGTTCACCATTCTCACCCATTAATCAATCTCCATATTATTAATCTTTTTTTAAAGTTATATATATGTTAATATGTGGAAACACTTCGAGTACCACTACACTATTAAATTCCCTTAAATATAATAAAAAAAATTAAAAATAAAAAATTTTAAAAATAAAATATATATATATATATATAACGTTCACTAATTCTCACCCTTCAATCTCCACATTTATGAAATTTTTGTATATATAGTATGTGGACTCACTTCGAGTACCACTACACCATCGCCATCTATGGACCAAATTCGATCATTCTTTTTACCCTTTTTTTAAACAGCACTATGAGAATCAGATTTTTTTGAAATTATTTTAAAGCAATATTCTTTACCTGTAAAATCAATATTTTTCAATTTTTTATATTGACCAGCATATTATATTAGCAATATTTTAATATGTCCAAAAATACACAAGATCACTGACAGCCGAAGACAGGTCGTAAGCCCTGTAATTACCCCATACTTTCATATTTTTTCCATTAAATATAATTTTAAAAATACCTTTATCTCTATGAGATATCTGACATTTGTTTAATAACAGTGCCTTTGTAGGTAAAAATCCAGTAATTGTGTGTTCTTGGACATATTCAAGTTATTTGACTTTAATTAATTAATTATGTCATCACAAAGTGAAAACCTACCTTCAGAAGAACTATTCTTTGAAAAATTAATATTATTTCTCTTGTTTATATGATATTTTCAATGATATATTTGTAGAACTGAGCATACTCTCTTTCCAGTAAACGGAAAAGTTTCCAACTACATATCGCAACTGTAAGATTGACAATTTACAATCTTTTAAATAGGCAATAGGTTTCTACGGGTGGAATCTATTGATTTTCGACGTAATAATAAAATGTGCGTGTGGGCAATGCTCAGAGTTCTTCAGCATCTGTTTTTATATCACTATCGTGAGAAACTTGGAATGTAATGATTTTAGCTATCGTTATATACCAAGGTTACTTGATCCCGGTGGTGATTTAACGGTGAGCAACAATTACGAAATAATCACTACTACTTACTTATGTGATTTAATTTATTAACCATCTTTAATGGGGATGGGTAAGCCCTCTTTCAGTATAAAGCGGTCGTGTGATCAGTAGTAACTTTTTACTATAGTCAAAAAAAAAACTGCGAAAACGGGTTGTTTAATCGTTAGTAAAAAAATATTTACTTCTCGAAAGTACATCCCGTAGTAAACTCATTTTACTCTCCGATATCCGATAGTAAAATATGGCGGACTTTTCACAGCTGTTCCATAAGTCATCTGACACATTGATACTTTGAATGTTGCAGTATACTAGAATTGATCATTCAATATCCCGCTATTTTAGTGATGAGAGTTCGTCCGGTGATGATCTCGTCATTTATTTATTATACATTAACACCACGAAAAAATCCATAGATAATGCATGAAAATAAAGCATACTTCATGATTATTTGTCGCGCCTATAGACATCTCCGTTTATGGTTTGAGAGTAATAAATTTGATGTGTCAACAAACCTCAAGGAGAACACATTATTATTGTGAAGTTGTAATTATTCAGAACAGACGGTCTGTGATCTTTTTTAAAATACTAATTAAATGTATTAATTACAAAGACATAGGTATAAAATCAATTTTATCGGGATTCGAACCTCGATCTCTTTCCAAACCGGGGAAGGTACATTATCCAACTATGCTACAGCGACATTATTTTTGACGACAAATTTTCGAACTTATCCGTTACACTTTTTCATATTATTACATCTAAAGTTCCATTATTTGAAAGCCATCTGCTGTGTTTTTGCGGAATCTCAAATACCGACAGCAGACGCCAGAATAAACAATTCATTTTTATTATTTTTTTGTCAAAAATAATGTCGCCGTACCATAGTTGCATAATGCACCTTCACCGGTGGCGCAACGACAATATATTTTTCGATAAAATTGATTTTATATGTATATCTTTCTAATTAATACGTTTAATTAGTATTTACAATTATGTACATTAGTTTAGATGTCGATGAGCGGTAGACGCGTCCGAAAGTTTTCTACCCATCGACGAATTCAAATTCAGCCTCCCCTCCATCCACGTGCAGTTGGTGCAAATTGTTTTGTATTGGCATATTGTTATTATTACATTGCCAAGATGATCATTTTTCGCTACGAACTATATACACACCTAGGTAGGTAATATTTTTTTTTTTTTTATACGGAGAAATTACGTTGTAATATTTTTTATTACAATCAGTCGACCGTCACGCTAGCACGATACGCCCGATAGTATTCCTGCACGAGCATGCACGCTGAAAGGTCAAAAGATCATGATGTAATTTGGATTAACGAATTGTAGGAGTAAAAGGAGAAGAAAAGAAAAAGCGATAGTTGACTGGAAATGCGTAGTTTTTGAAGATAATAAAAAGTATGAAACCAATTTAAGCACGCAAGTTCTAAAAATATCATGAATTCTTCGATACATTACATTTATTTATTATTTCAAAACAAATACAATAGACACCATCCAACTTCTTACCGATTATTTATTTGTATTAATCAACGCCTTACATGGGCTATGTTCATATTTTTTTTTTTTTTTTATATATGTACACACAAACGCAGTCGAAATATTGTACGCATAATACAACACAACCGGCTTAAATGGCTCAATCAATATTTGTACAAATTGAATGCACCAATTACAAAGATATACATATAAAAACAATTTATCGAAAAAATATTTAGTCAAAATAAGAAAATACATAAAAATTAACTAACTTACCATCGCGCGGTTTCCCCGCGGGGCTAGGCAGAGAGGATAGAGCGCCACACTCTTCTATCTTGACACACAATTCTCGCCTCATCCACATTCATACATCTTCTCATACAAGCTCGCCGATTACTGAGGCTTCTAACAGAACCATCCTCCGTTATTTGGTCGTGCCAAGTCTTCCGCGGACGTCCTCTATTCTAAACTAGTATAATGTGTTAAAAACATTTTGCAAATAAAGAATATTGCTTTAAATAATTTCAAAATATAATTAGATTCTCATTGTGACATATGTGCTGTTTCAGAGAAATTAATATCAAATTTAGTCCATAGATGTCGATAGTGTAGTGGTATTTGAAGTGTCTCCACATATTTCATATACAACCTTAAAAAAATTGATAGATATGGAGGTTGACTGGGTGGAATGGCGAACGTTACATTATGTAAAGTGACCACTTAAGCCAGCCGAAAACGGGTCGTAAGTCCTGTAATCACCCATATTTCCATATTTTTCCATTAAATATAATAAAAAAATAGCTTTGTCTCTACGAGACATCTATTATTTGTTTAAACATTTATGTTACTACCGGGATTCGAACCTGGATCTTTTCCCATGTATGTTCTGAAAAATTCCAACTTCACAATAAGAATGTGTTCTCCTTAAATATATTTGTAGTATTGTCTCAATACGGCATCAAAATCATTGCAAAAACCTTTCTCATGAGAATTATTTTCAAAGCTAATTACTGAACAACACCTATGACACTATTTTTTTCGTTCCGTTGGCATCATCGTATTAAAAAAAGAAACGTGCCTGTTTTGCCCCGCGGACGCCACTGATATTGCGCGCTTACTACTCTGTGTTTGCTACAAGGTATGTGTTTATTTTTTTATTATTAATTATGATTTACAGCTAGAGAAATATATAAACTGTCAAATGATATAAAAAAAACTGCGATTAAATCATTTATATGTTGTATTTTTTTTATATCAATCGAACGCCTTCCAAATAGTCAATGGTTTTAGGGAGTACCGCTTAGGGCCGGTTGTGCGATCAATAATATTTTTTTTACTATGGTAACTTTCTACTGTGGTAACTTTTTATTTTGGTAACTTTTTACTTTGGTAACTTTTTACTAACGCCCGTGGTTAAAATCGTTTGCGGTTTATTTGAACGTCAAATTTACTATTGTAAAAGCATAGACGGAGATGTCTATACGTGTGACAAATAATCATGAAATATGCTTTAATCTATGTATTTTCTATGGATTTTTAAGAGTTAAGGTTGAACAAGATACAATACGACATGACTGAGGTGAGATAGTATAATAATTATGAAACAGCTCTATAACCTAGTATTTCGAATAGAGACACGATACTAAATCAATTCAGTCATGTCAAGGACGTCCAGTTTGTCATTTACTAATGTTGTTAGTATAGGTCAAGAGAAAATGGTCAATGCCCTTCACTTGCGTTGTTCGCGACGTATTCTGGGTGTGTCATCATGGCTAGACAAAATCACCAACGCGGACGTTCTAGCCGGCGTCGCAGATGTCGTCAGCGGTAACTTTTTAAAAGAGATACGAGTGCGATGCCTCGGGCGTGTCTGATCAAAGCAAACAGATCAAAAGTAAAATAGTAAATCAGAAACAGACAAACTCGGTTAAAAGAGTAGACCAGAGACAAGCAAAGGCCGCCGAGCGCAGCAATGTAAAGCGGACAATCACAGCCGGATGAAAATCTTTTTATAGATAGGCCCGCGACCAGCAATTTGATGTTTTTAGAAAAGCAATTATATGTTCAGATTTAAATTCCGAAAGAGACCAATATTTATATTATCGTCAGCATGTTTATCTCCACTGCTAGATATGTGCATCCCCCAAGGATCGCAAATTCTGCCTACAGCTCTTATCATCGAAACTTGAAGACGGCCAACACTTCTTCTACAAATGCGATGTCTTCATTCGAGGACCTCACTTCCTCACTCTCTCCAACAAACATGTTCAACCCGTTAGTATAACATATATTGGGCAACACCCGTTACCTTGGTTCTCTGCAAGAGTTTCCACGTTAGGTACTCCATCTCTCAAGCACAGCTCTTTCCATCGCTCTTTAGGCAACGACTCGACTCTGTATATACGTACTGGGTGCACGCACTGATTGTAGGCTATGCCAATTATAAAAAATGCATTTCAAATCTGTTATTCAAATTTACATCATACTAATTAATTACTGTCTTAAATTCGCAAATGATTAAGATAAGGCGATCATTTTTATAATATTAATTTCGTAAATTGTTCACAATGCGTACACTCACACAACAGGAGTGTAGCTGTGGAGAAAAATCATTATACCACACTCTTTTATCCATAATTAGCTCTCTATCGCGCCGTGACGTCAGAGATAATGTAGGTATATCGAACCACCGCCGCTGGCAATAAGTTCACCCGAGCGGACATCGAACGGAACAAATTCTTAAAACATGGGAACCAAAGCCTCCCTAAATAAATAAAAACCTTAAACAAATAATATATATCTCATAGAGACATATTTAATGGAAATATATAGAAGTATGGGTAAATACATGGGTCACGACCTATCTTCGGCTGCCTCAAGTGATTACTTCATATAAATATAACTTTCAACATTCTCACCCATTAATCAATCTCCATATACATCCATTTTTTTTTTAAAGTTGTGTATATGTTAATATGTGGAAACACTTTCATTAAATATAATAAAAAATAGATGATATATATTATTTGTTTAATAACAGTGCCTTTGTAAGTGAAAATCCAGTAATTGTGTGTTCTTGGACGTATTTAAATGTAACTTATAAAACCTTGTCTGAGAAATGTTGCGAACAAAAAAAAAAACTTTTAAAACTTCCTGATTGCAAACTCCACAAAGACGATAATGCTGAAAAGACCTGGTGCCAACTGAACAGATTATTACGTTGATATGAATGCTGTGAATCTAGGATAATCTATAACTAGACTATAGATCATTTAGTAAAGATGTATGATCAAATAAATCTACAAATGTCCCAAGTCAAAAAGTGATGCACGAAAATGAAAGGAAAATTTGAAGAGCCTAATAACTTACAAATATATTGTAAAATGAAAGTTTAAGAGCTATAACTAATGAACTATGAATAACCACTCTACTAGCAGCTTGTCCCAGGTCAAAAAGTGATGCACGAAAATGAAAGGAAAATTTGAAGAGCCTAATAAGTTACAAATATATTGTAAAATGAAAGTTTAAGAGCTATAACTAATGAATTATGAATAACCACTCTACTAGCAGCTTGTCCCAAGTCAAAAAGAGATACACGAAAATGAAAGGAAAATTTGAAGAGCCTAATAACTTACAAATATATTGTAAGTTGAAAGTTTAAGAGCTATAACTAATGAATTATGAATAACCACTCTACTAGCAGCTTGTCCCAAGTCAAAAAGAGATACACGAAAATGAAAGGAAAATTTGAAGAGCCTAATAACTTACAAATATATTGTAAGTTGAAAGTTTAAGAGCTATAACTAATGAACTATGAATAACCACTCCACTAGCAGCTTGTCCCAGGTCAAAAAACCCGCACGATGTGATGTCATCGCGACGAAAATGACAACGGTGGAAGTATTTTGGCACAGACCAGACCTGACCGGCCGAAACTCGTGCGTCGGAGAAAGAACACGACAGACGGAAAATATTCCGGTTTTCAACAACTAAAATAAATTATTTTGGAGGTTCAAGGCCGAAGAAATTGTTCGGGAAAACGCGCCGAGTACAAGGTGTTCCTGAAATTGTATCGGGTATTATAATTGTAAAAAAATAAATTGCTATAATGCATTTAATTGTGACATTATTTAAAGAGTATTTATATATATATATATATATATATATATATATATATATATATATATATATATATATATATATATATATATATATATATATAACTCAGTATTTGGGCAGTTAGATTATACAGCAAAATAATTAACTGACTGTGCAATTTTCTGGGTGCACCTACCTTGTGTGCATTGTCATAAAATCTTTCTGCTAGTTTATTATTTAAACGGGGTGAAAGAGCCACGAAATAAAATATTTTTTTATTGTCATGTTGGTGGACCAACGTTTAGAATCGTTTTTAAACTGTAAGCGAACTCTGAAGTCGAATGCAGCGGAATCTATATATTATCATCACCTGGTATACTACTAGACCCGGAGTTATATTACCTGATATCCTTATCTGTTTGGCACATTTAATAGATTGCTATCCGAAACTATAATATTTCGCACGGGGTACGTGATTCGAAGCACTCATTAAAAGAATTTCTGATAAGTAATAATATATCTTTACATAACATTAATAACACAATATTTTTATCTTTTTTTTACGTGTTTTCGACCGCTGATGATATCAGATTTTCGAATAATTATCTAGAATGCAAACAACGATATTCCGATATCAACAATTTTTTGAAATATTACAGTCAATTTGTAAGCGACCGCTTTTGTCCCCTCAGGTGTCCCTGAAGGATTAAAATAAATGGTATTCTTGAAGATGTTCATCAGGCCAATCATTTCTGTCAGAAAGACATTCTGTACAATAGTCTTATCGAGAAGTCTCACGGCGATCGGCATCACAAATCACCATATCTGTTTATACGACAAATTGACACCACAGTCTATTAGGGGAGTAGCACAGTATATATAACAAACGCGTGCTCGCTTAGTGTGTGAGAGGTACCGGGATCGACGTAAAATATTTTTTGATTTCAAAGGAGACGCCTGGTGCTGGTAAAGATTGAAAATAAAAGTAAAAATAATACGTAATTTTCTGGCAAAAAAAAATATACCACTATATGTCACAATGTAAGCACAGTAGTAAAATTGAATATAAAAATTTCCCAAATTTAATATAATAGTTTCCCAATAGAAATTTTGTAGTGTGTATGTATAGAAAATACACTATCGCGTGTCGAATGTCCATTATTTATTGTAGATACAATTTACTAGCTAGAAGTAGTCGAGTGGAGCTTTGATTATTGGACTAATTTGAATGAGAATTTAACATTTGATTATGGATTGATAAATTTTGAAATTTACAAGCCAAAATGTTCGCCGAGACTTTTATGTCCACTTTCACGATCACGCTATATACCCCCTCCCCCCAAATTGTGTGGAATTTTTCAATGTTGATATAAAAAAAAATTATGCCAATTTCTACGGATATTTTTTTGATTTAAAGACAATAATAACAATGACACATCCAAATAAGCAGTGGCGTGCAGTAAATAGGTATTGATTTAGATTATGCTGATATTATTCAATCATATATAATATATGTTGCACATGGGATTATGAACTTTCGTCTAACCGACGTCTTTAGACAAAATGAATCCGTCTTCAATAATTTGCGCGCGATTGTAAACCTTTCAAATGTTATTCTATTTAAAAAAAACACCATATGTAACGACTCCATACAAAACGGATCAACCGAAAAGAATTTTCAATTCAGTAAATAGCCAATTGTATGACTTGAGTAATAAATACATTAGCTTAAAAATAGAGATACTAATGTGAATAGCTACAATGCGTCGATAGTGGCTACTAGCACTACGGCTGCAGTGGTGGGTTGTCGTGGTAGTTTTCAGAACTAAGCCATTAAACTTTATACTGGTACACAGATGGCGCTAATTGTAATAAATCCGCAAATATGCGTTCACGGTCTATATTATAGATTATTTCATTTATATTCTTAACTGGAATAAAATTTAGATATGCCTGTTTGAATGGATTATGGGAATGTGTTTGGGCAATGTGAATTGGCAAACTCAATGTTATCAAAAACCGAGATACGCCTTTTTGAATGACGGACGCCGATATTCTGGCAATACAGACGGTTCTAAAGGTACAATAAATGGCTTACTGGGGATATAACATGTGTAATAAGAACAGAGAAAATCATTACTATGGTCCAAGAAATACGATGATAAAATTTAAGGGATTGCATTTAATCATTAGCGAAAGATTTTGGGAGATCAAGACGGGCGGGGGAGGAGGTTATTGAAAATATATGATTCTAGAAATTTCTAGAATTTTTTTAGATTGTACTAGAATAAGTAGTGTTGCCCCTCAAAGCTGCGTCGTGACCGGACGTCACGAGTCTCTTGACATTGGACAATAATTATTATCATACCTATTCGATACCTAATAATATCTATTTTTATTTCATCGCCGAAAACTACACTAAAAAAAAAATGTTCAAAAAAAGTACGAGGAACATTATTCTCAAAGTAAAAATTTTCCAGCCGCGCAACGCCGGGTACAGCATCGGGCAGAACTATTTGCATAGATTGTATCCGAGCACGGCACTATTTACCTGACGGCCTGTGACCTTTGCGATCCTCGCAGTGATTGGATAATCCCCCGGCACGCGACTTTTGGCACTCTGACCTTTCGGCTCGGTGACGCTAACGAGGTAGTGGGTGTGCACCGTAATTTTTTTTTTTTTTTTAATCTTTACCTTCGACCTTTATCTTCGAAATTCAACATTGCTCCGAAGGGTGTCTCGGATAGATGAGTTTCAAAACTGCGACTGTTTCATTCGACAACATCGCCATCATGAGCTATATTAAAAAAATATATATTCTACCAATAATATAATAAATAGTTGGTTTGATTGTCTTTACGGGCGATATCGCTCTCATCCTCAGTTTGCAATGATATTTCCACAGAAACATACGGAGTACCATCGAATTTTTATTCCGATCGGAAATTCACGATAAATAATGACAAATACAAATTAAACACTCGTCACTGATCGAACACTTTGAATCGAGACGCGCGCGGACAACTCAGCCAATAACTAACAAGTTTAGAAATGTGACACGACAACCATTATCTTTGTTTTTTGTATTTATTTTACGACAACTCCAGATAAGATCAGATCGAACTTTCAGACAGTTAAAATAATGATAAATACAACTTATCCAGTTGTTGTGAACATTAGTGAATATACATCATCAATGTGATTCGTTGTATGTCAAACCGTGCACGACAAATATGTAATGTAATCAATATAATCTTATCTTCAATCATTACTATATTCCGAGAAGGATTTTTGCAGACAAGACTGAAAACGGGGTGTGACGTATATCCCACAACCGCAGAATTTGGTGAATCCGACATTGTGCAAGTTAATATTGCTGAGGAGGGCTGATCACTTTCAAAACGAGCAGCACAGCAAAACCCATCAGCCTAAGGGGTGTGGAAGACCCACGCTTCCGTAATTCAAGACACTCACGCAGTCGGTATCGCAAACTGAAAAAGAACAGTGGACGATGACAGATCAGAGGGGCGAAAGTTAATTGAGGAGCTCCAGGGTCCACAACGGGCTGTTGCAGCATTGATAATAATTAATAATTAATGTTATCTTTGCTATTATTTATTTGTTTTATGACTAACCAGTGCTCTGTACCCGGACAGGATTCACATATGTAATTTAAAATGTATGTTAGGGGAAGGGGGATACGTGTGACTATTTTCCTCAGATCCTACAGTGCAAATGAACAAAATTTGGATAGCAATCAATATAATACACATTTATATCGTGGGGGTGGCTAGGATGGGGTGGGATGACCAGAGGGAGCAGGGGAGGGTGTCTATATTTTGCGCAGGGTCCTAAAGGATGGTTTGTTGTGTTTGTTTAAAATATCTTTTAACACAAAATTCGTTTTATATGAAAACAATATTTCGGTCCCCCTGGTTTCATATTAACAAATTTCACTATATTTCACATAATTTTTGAACGTTAATAAATACTTTTATACAGATTAGCCGACCACAATATGTATTCACGTCAACCGCAGCTGTGCCAGCTGACTAATCAATATAAAATATCACATTTATATGAAACGTCAAGTCAATGATTACTCAGATTTTCGGGGATACATTACTATACCATAAATATGTAAAGTAAAATCAATAATACATTTATTTAAAATAATTACATCAGGCTATATCCCTCCTACCTCTTGTTCAATAATTTCAACTATAACTAAGCACTCACCTCCAAGTCAATACTGCATACATAAATTATGTGTTTATTGTGCTGAAATCAATTAACCGAACATGTTAAAGCGCCTGCGGACCCTCTGGTAGGGGATTCATGGTCGGTCATAATTTTTAAAATATTATAAAATGTTGATTTTAGGACAAAACCCATTTTTAATGTGTAAAAGTGTGAATATATTTTACTCGGCGTCCTAGAGTGCAAATGAGCAAGATTTTGAAAAAATGGCACTTAATATAATGTACACTTATGTCTCCCGCCGATATTATTTCTTTTAACATTTATTTCTTCTCTATGAGAGTAAGACTCGAATATAGAGAAGGAGTATATATGTGAGATAATTTATATTTCAGTTAGTCTGTGTATATATTTTTTTTACTTCAGATACAAATTGATAGTTGTCTGTAATTCTTCTAATTGTGATGGGAAGATTGTTAAAAAATTTGATGCTTTGTTAAATATAATGATTTTGGATTGCGATATATTTTAATTTTGTAATATCAATTTGATCTCTAAATCTAATATTTAATTTTTAAAATTGTGTCCATTATTGACTTTGAAATCTGTTAAGAGTCGGATACTTGGATAGTAAATTTTTTTATTAGAATAATTTTTACCGTCATTTTTTCAGTGATTTCTAATTGTGATATTGAAGTTTTATGTGCTCCTCCCCATCCAATAATACCGTATTGTAAATGTGACTATGCAAAACTGGATTATTTAGAGGCGTCTAGTATCAGTAGAGGTATAAATAAAACACAAGATGTATAAAAATATGAGAGCATATGAGCAGAAACAGGAGAAATTAAAAAATATATAATAAGCTTAATACGACAATGATACGCGATATCATCGATTATAGTCGTCAATATTTTTGAATTCTTCTCTGATTCGTGTCTTCCTGGGGAGAAAGATCGGTAGAACTTCATGGCCACACCGACAAACGTGCATTGCTAAAATTACGTCACCAGCGATTGGCCTGGAACCGAAGCTATTTTTAAAATGTTTACGCAAAATGTCCGGGTGAGTCAAAAATTTGTATTTAAACTGAAGCTGCATAAGCCGCGATCTTAACTGGGGTTACAATATGCAAATATGTGTTGTTGACAACAAATTGTCTATTATTTTTGGTGCTTTAAAATCTGTGAAAAGATGTAGCACACGTGGATAGTCTTTTTTTTTTAGAATAATTTTTATTATCATTTTTTGAGTGATTTATAATTGTGACATTGAAGTTTTATATGCTCCTCCCTATCCAATAATACCGTATCGCAAATGTGAATATATATGTATTTGAAAGCTCGTTTTAAAACTTTAAATAATAATTATAATATTTTAGAATGACATTAAGTATATATAATTTTAGGTCGTAAATTTGAAATTGCTTATAAACCAGCAACATATTCCTCTTTGGCCCCCGAAATGTTTGCTAAAGAAAAAATGGCCCGCGGCTTCATAGAAGTTGGACAGCGCTGATGTAGATGATTCTTGGAACATTCTTTATTTTTTTGTATTTTACATTATTTTTCAAGTCAGAAGGGCTCAATCTATGAAATAACAAAAAAAAATCACTAAGATTTTATCTCGTTTACTTTTACGTAAATACTAAAAGTGTCACCATTTGTCTCATTTGCATATTGATTGGGGACGGCACTAAGATAGACAGACAGGCCATTAACATAATAAAGGATGTCAGGGTGCTGACTGGCGCTATAAAACTGACAGCAAAAGAGAGAAAGCTGCGGCCGGCACATGTGCCGATGGCAAATGCGAACTTGCCGGTTAAACAATGATCTGTCAATTATTTTCCACTTCTTGTTATCATCGTGGATATCATTACGTTGTTGTAAACGAGATTTACAAAAATTATACTCGATATGTGCCATAAATTAACGCGTACTAGGCATTACTAAAGTAATACATATTATCAGTGGCGTGCAGTAGGTATAGATTTAGGTTACGCTGTTACTAATGATATTATACAATCATATATAATATATGTACTTTCGTTTAACCAACGTCTTTGGACAAAATAAATCCGTCGTTTATACGACCCTATCATGTAATTTATTTATAATTTTAGAGTACTGTTAATAGTGTTTTTAAAGTTTAAGTTTTAACGTAAAATAATACTTTCTTACCCATATAAAAATGTACGGACCTTTTTAAGAACACTCTCTATCACTGAACATGATTCATTTATTGTTTGAAAATACTTCACGTAATAACTAAAGGAAATAATTATTTTTATTAAAGGTTAACGTAGGAAATAGTTTTGCCAATTGCTTTTTGTTTTTCTCAAATCAAAAACCGATCCCTGCACCAAATTTAAAGAACAATCATGAAATCAACACCTTAAAAACAGTAAGATAGTAAAATTCGCGAATTAGTAAAAGAGGAAGCAGACACTTCAATGATTTGCACGCAAGTTGTAAGCCTTTCTAATGTTATTCTGTTAATAAACAGCATAGGTAACGACTCCATACAAAACGGATCAACCGAAAGGCATTTTCAATTCAGTAAATTGCCATTTATATGACTTGAGTAATTCACTAGCTTAAAGACAGAATTGAGTAATGTAAATAGCACGATGCGACGAATAAAAAAAAGAGCGCCATGAGTACAGCGGTGAGTTTTTATAACTAAGCAATTAAAGTCTCTACTGATACACAGATGGCACTAACTGTTTTCGTTAATGTTAATTCAATTTTTTCATTTATATTTGTTTTCCAAAATTTTTAGTTATGCACAGATTTTTTGCTTGTATGCACTGCTCGCCCCTGCATATTATGTTGTAGCTAAAACTACTTTACTTCCAAGGTCGCTTCAACAGAGTTAATTAGTTAAAGAGGTTAACGTTGGATATTAGCATTCACAATTGTTTGTTTACTAAATACACCGCAATTACAGACTATTTACAATCGTATTGAATCAAAGCAAAATAGAAACATTATGTACCATTTACGTCATAAATCACCATACGGCAGATATTACAAATTTCCCAAGATATCAAATTATTTTATATTTTTTAAATTTTTAAAAGAGTGCAGATACACCAAATTGTCACTGAGCATTCAACATAAAACAATAAATAAAGATTCTATAACATTTTTTAGATTTTTAAACACTAATTAAATGTATCAATTAAAAAGATGTACATATAAAATCAATTTTATCGAAAAATGATTCGAACCTGGAACTATTCCCAATCCGGGGAAGGCGCATACAGCGACAGTACTTTTAACGACAAATTTTCAAACCCACATGTTACACAACTATCGTTACATTATTTGAAAGTCCTCTATGTACTTTGTTTTTATGGAATCTCAAATACTTGTGAGTAAACCGATAGCAGACCGCCAGAATTAACAATTCATTTTTACTATATTAATTAAAGAGAACACATTCTACTTGTGAAGTAATTATTCAGAACGTAAATCTGATATTCAATAAACAATTCTCAAGGTAATAATCGGTCGTCCCTTTAGATATCCATCAGATCTTATATTTAAAGAGTACAATGTCCTAGATATAAGACAAATCTTTATGTTGAGACTCGTTCAATATTTCCATACTAACAACAACTCTCCTCAAGCAATAAATCATGGACGCAATACACTCGGTACCAACTGGAATTCGTACAATTCCAATAAGATTACACAAATATGGACCCAATATATGATTCAATCAGGTAGAGATGAATCAGAAGCATGGATATCCAACAATTTAATATAATTTATACAATTCTTTCACTAGTCCTACAACACTCCCACTCCATATATTTTTATTATATTTTTACTTTTTTATACATATTTGTAATTCTCTTTTTATTCCAAATAACACCACAACAGCACGGAAAAAAAACCAGTTACTTTAACACAGACTTCAGTCTAGCAAAGTAGCCAGGACAACGCTGTATATATCAGAGGTGAAGTCTACTCCATCCCACACAATAAACTATGTATTATGTATGTTTATTATGTATCCACCTCTGTTAGTACAAAAATATGGATGTCAATATATATATAAATAAATAAATTTTAAATACTAATTATATTTTTTATTTATTATCTTTGTTGTTATTAACCACTGAATTGAGTTTAAATACATCTACCGGTTTCGAAAAATACCATTTTCTTCTTCAGGATGTCATTAGTTAATGGTATTTTTCGAAACCCGTAGATGTATTTAAACTCAATTCAGTGGTTAATAAAACAAAGATAATAAATAAAAAATATGAATTTTAACCACAAAGTTAATAATATTGCTAATTTAAAAGTATAAATACTAATTAAATGTATTAATTATTAAGATATAAAGAATCGCGGTAGCGCAACGACATTATTTTTCGATACATGCATATCTTTCTAATTACAACTTCACAATAAGTATATGTTCTCCTTATAATAATCATTATTTTTATTACACTCGTATGAATGTAAAACAAACATGGAAGATCCATCTCACGGCGTCGTTCTCAACGTTGATGGCGCGATTCTACGAAATCACTGAACACGGAACAACATGCGAACGCCGCACAAGCGGCTGAGCTAAATAATAATTTAACAAAAACATTTGCATGCGATCGCAATACTTTGTTTACAATATCCACTGCACGGAATGTCGGACTCGATATCTTTTTTTTCATTTCGACTCTGCCAGCGATATAAAAATTCACCGCACGCGCGTGAAGTAACTGACTACTTTTAATATTGTTAAATAATTTTCTTTTTTTAATATTTTATTTTATGTAATTTTTTTATGGTTGTGGCATGAAATGAAAAAAAAAAAATAAAAAGCACTACTTGAAAAATTCTAATCAGTCATTCATTTCTAATGTAAAAAAAATATATATAATATTAAAAACAACGACAGGATAGACAGACGTTAAATTTAAGACAATAGACGAAAACATCATAATAAAAAAAAGATTAAAATTGTCACGACACGACATTTTATGTACGCAAAATTGATAACAAAATTGCATACCGTAAATATCGTGACCAAAGAATTCCATTTTACGAGAATAAAATGTTAAATAAAAACCTATCTTTTACAACTGCATAACTATAGTGACTTTTCAATTTGACTGCACGAAGATGGTACCTTTATAAATACTATCACAGATTCCCTCGGGTTGTTTCCTCTTATTGTGTACACTCAAATTGAATGCAGTTAAACTCGGTATGAGACTTGTAACTATACTCGCTTATTCCAATAACATATTTACAGTAATGTACAATAATACACTCAGATATCGCTTATTGCTAATGCGAAGGAACGATGGGAAAAGAGCCCCGTTCCCTAGTGACGGCCTCTTATATCCTATGACCCCCACCACTCATCTGACACACACATACACACACACACACACACACACTTATGATAGTTCTCACAATAACCGAAATACTGGCCATTATGGCATACAATATGATGAAAAAGCAAGGGGTCCAAGTGATCTGATACTCCGCATGACATGAAACCCAAGTCCAAGTCCATAACCGAAATACTTTGGGCGTGTTATACATAAAACGTGCGAATGCAATGGAGAGACCGTTGGTACAAGGTAAAATTAATTTATTTATTACCCAAAAATATTACATTGCGTATATAACAAACATGGGTTTAAATGTATACAATACAATGAGTATTTAAAAAAAAATATAACTATAAAAATATCGATTTTTGATAATAGGTACAGAAAAAAACCTTGCTTTTGTTCATCCGATGTGTGTCTGTGACAATGTAATTAATTATTATACGATGTACATTTTAAGTGCTAAACATAATTAACTTGTCTCTCCTTAGTTCTAGTTTATTACATATTCCAAGAAACTTGTAATTTTACCAATTTTTTTTTTTTTTACTTACTTTCACATATTAAATATGTATAATGTGTGCATACTTAAATATTGGAACATGACTCTGTTTGTTTTTGCAAAATATAATAAATAAGACAAAAATAATAATATTTAGCAGCGGTGGTCGGTGACTTTTTGTAGAAGGGATGTCGGATATTAAGCATCTATAGTAGTACTATCAAATATACAAATTTAACATATAATCAAAGGATATTCAATATTTAAAGGATTCGGCTTCAAGTATTCAAGCGTGTAAAAATGCATCACACAAACAAATTTCTCAAAACAATCCGCTCGCTTCGTAATACTGTATGCTATTCTGTGCATTATACCCATGAGCATTAAAGTCTTTTTTTGTACGTTAAACGCTGTTAACGAATGCGTATATTCGAAGACCTTGACAGGGGGAACTGAATGCGCATACGCGAAAGTCGAACACTTTCAAACTTTGCGGATACGGAACGAATGATAGAATCCACTGTTGCTGGTGTCTGTTCGTGACGCGGTTCATAAATGTTCGAAAGTTGAGAACGTACATGTGTTTCGATTCTCTCAAACAAACAATCCAAAGATTTTTGACTCTAGAAACACAAGGGATGCGGAGCATCCAAAGCACGTATGAAGCGACCTCACCTGATATTTAATTGTTTTTCATAGAATGCTAACAGCTGGAAGATGCGAATTATAGATTCAATCCTAGTATTTTACTGATACCATTATATTAATGAATTATATTGTAAATTAAGTAACATAACCAAAAACGAAAACAAACTCAAAATATATTATCGGAAGCGTTGACAACATCAACGCCAATTACTGCTTTCCATTTGCATAGAAGATGGTCAATTCTGCGAGCGAAGAAGCACTAGTTTTTTGAAGCAATCCAATCCAAATCGTAATAGACTTTGCCAACCTGTCAATTTTTCAGAGAGCGAATTTTGTGGTAATCCGTGGAGGCCTCGATGGGGAGAGTACGACGGATAGGGAAGCAAATCGCATCTCTTGCTAGCGATGGATTCCATCGCACGACATGAGGGCGTTGTTGTTTTTGCGCTATCTTTTCAGCTGAATGGCAGTATAAAGGCGATCAAGCTGGTTGTTGATGTTGTACTTTCTTTGGCCATTTCTGTTTGAGATTCGCCACTCCCGACGCCCATCATTCCAGTTAAATTTAAAAAACAAAACGGCGGATAATTATGCATCAAGCAGAGCAATAATAATCCTGGTCTGGAAATAGAACAACGAAGATATAGACTTACTTTCGTCATTAATTACTAGGCCCCATATTAATCGGAAATCGCATATATAGATCGTAGAAATTCAACTGCTGTCCATAGTGCTCGGTATTTAAAATGAATTTACTAAATGAAACTTTCTCGCATTATGTGCATCAGTCTGTCTAGTATGTATATTTCTATATACCAAGGACGCCAACTAGCACGATTTCACATACATCAATAAAAAATACGTAATTAACGATTATATAATGATTTTTATGTGCGCACACTCATTTGTTAACAAAAACATTACATATTTTTAGTTTTTGATAGCAAAGTAAACACTTCATTCAATGCTCTATCTGCTACACTAGTATTGTACTGTGTTGTAGCAGACAGTGGTTTTCCGATGTGCTAATATATAACATCGCAATGAAAGCAACAAGAAACAATGATTCAGTAAAATAATTGGTAACACGAATATGTATATTATTTCTTGTGCTATGGCTATGGTTACAACTTTCAAGGTTTGCATTTCTACCGTTTTATATTGTTGGAACTAAAAACAAATGAAATCATTGTGCAAAAGTTTTGTTTATTTTCGGTACAGTGACTGTTAAATGTTATTTAAAATGTACAACGGGGAAATTCAATATTACCATTGAAACGCAATCTCCCTGAAATCAAATATGGCTTGATTCGTTGTAATTACTTATCATTTCACCATATCGCTGCAGGGGTAGACAGAGAGGATAAAACACCACACTCTTCTGTCCTGACACAATTCTCGCCTCATCCATATTCATACACCTTCTCATAACTGGTTTACCTGGTCGTGCCAAATCTTCCGCGGATGCCCGTGCCATCAACACTCGCGTCATATATGTTTCTTACCATTCTCTCCTCATTCATCCGTTCCATATAACCAATCCGCCTAAGTGATGAATTACATATAACTGAATAAAAAAATAGTGTATTTCACGAATACCCTGTGAATGTCAGGTAACGAAAAAAATGTGTCGTACACAACACCGACACACATATAGCATCGGAAGTCTCTCTTTCGCCCGTGCGAAGTTCAATACATCAGCGCCTGCGTGAAAAGGATGCATGACTCACGCCATATGGACGATTTACAAAGGGTTCTTCATCGAAATATCGCGCTCTACGAATATCTATTTCAAAACATGACAAAAATATGACGAAATGTGACAAACATACGCTGCAGACGTCAAACAGTCCGTTTTTTATAGAAATTTACTAACCGATGCGAAATAGATCGATATATCCACGACAAATTTTGCAAACAATCGCAGCCGATTTCGAAAATGAAATTCTCAGAAGCGGGCCGGATCGAAACATGTCAAAAACGTACAAAACAGCCATGTTTCATATATTTTTTTTAATAACTCAACGCTAACCAAATATTTTGACATTTCATTCGATAAAAAAAATTCTCACCGGTGTCAAAATCGCACACGCAGCGGCAAAAATACGATAATGAAATTATATAATGTAAAAATATTGACAAACATACCTTAGACATCTTCACGAAGGCGTAAACTCACAATGCAATCGGTAATAACACGAGAATTATTCACTTTCTTTTAAAATTTATTTATCGCCACAAATAGAGTGAAGACTCGACCGCCGCGCACAAAATTCTAGAATCAACTGAACACCGAACTGAAGTTACCGAAGTACTGACTGACTGCTGTTACTGAAGACACGTCGTGAACGAAGCCTCGGCGCATGCGCATTGATTTGAATTTTCCAGCTGATTTTTATATGCAATACTTCTTCCACCCGGTGCGACTGGCATGTACGGAGACGATGTTTCTAATCAGAAAATAACAATTATTATACCAATCGCCCAGATTGAATTTTATTTAAAACCAATGATCTGTATGTAGACTGCTCAACTGTCGGCGAATCGTAATCGAAACTTCATGCAAGGCATTAAAATTTCTAATCCTTCGTCTAAGCACACATACGTGCGATAAGAATTAAAGATTAAGATTCTCGTTATATGATACAACGCTGTTTATTCTCGAAATGGCTGTAGCGTACCGGAACACAATACCGATTCTTCACGCTTTATTGGCAATTTAAAACAATTGTTGATTCGAATAAGTAAGGAATTTTAGTTATTCTGAAAAACCGATTCTTACTCTGCCAAGAGCAGACAATTGCGTAATCAGTTATGAAACAACTCACTCGTTTGTAAGTAGCATGGCATTACGCATATAAAAGCATTAAATTAAAATTCAAAATGGAAGATTAAAAAATACATCTTTGCCACGTAATGTTGCGGTAATTTAAATATGTCACGCGATGTTAATACTTTTGTGATTGGTTTTCCACACCCACCGTATTCTTCGGACCTTGTACCGATATATTTCTATCTGTTCAGGTCTCTGCAAAATTGAATGGGAATACTGTAAAAAGAATTAACTTCAATTTAGAAATCGTTAATGTAAATGTATAGTAAATAGATTAACGTTCGTGCGTGTAATATATGCTTACTGTTAGCGCCATTAAATGTACTACGCATGTATACCCGCGCACGTCTCATTGGATTACAGAAATATATCCTGTCCCTTTTACTCTTGTCCTATCCTAGTCCCTAGGCACGAAGGAGAAAGAAGATTCCTGCAGTCTGCTGATACGCCTGAACGAGCTACTCCGCTTTTGAAACCGAACACGGTACGTTGCCGTCGCTGTAAATACGCTTACAACCGCTAACCTTAATTACCGCTAATTTTTAATTTTTTACTACCGCTAATATATTTAATACAATTACTTTTTTAACGCGAGTGTCATCAAGTGCGTGACATAATTCTGCGCGTCGCTTGTGAATTGGTGGACCAGGGAGAAAAGAACCAGCTTCCAGAGATCGGAGACCCACAAGTAAGTGCCATCCTGTCTTTTATCTCCCGATAACCCGCCAACTTTCCACTTACCATATAGACTGTCGCCCGTCACGTGTTCCGACATCGTTAACATCGTAATCCATGCACTTTGTACTCGTGCAGTAATTTAAATATCTTGTTCTTTCTCCTCAATTGTTAATTTTATCATCTCATGTTTTTAACCAGAAAAAATATAATCTAACTATTTATTACCACATTTTACGTCTTAATACGTTTTTAATCTTTTTAATCACAAAAATGTATATTTTCACATTGTACAAGTACATACTTCAATATGTATTTGTTGATCATTAACGACCTTTTTTTAAAAAAAGTACAGCTGGAGAGGGGGGGGGGACCCACCTTTCCCGGGACCGGTTTAGAAGCTAGAGCTTCCTTGTCGTTCCCACTAATCAAAGCTAATAACAATATGCTACTTTAATTCAATTACATATTTAAGTATTAAGGAAAACACATTCTTATTGTGAAGTTGTAATTATTCAGAACAGACGGTCTGTGATATTTTAAATACTAAATTAATGCATTAATTATAAATATATACATATAAAATCAATTTTGTCGAAAAATATTGTTTTTGCGTCACCGGGATTCTGCAGTCGGTTTACTCAAAGGTATTTGAGATTCTGTAAAAATAATGTAGATGGCTTTCAAATAATGGAACGACAGGTGTATTAATTTGAAAAGTGTAACATATAGGTTCGAAAATTTGTCAAGAAAAATACTGACGTTATAGCACAAAGGTAGTGCACTTCCCCAGATTGGAAATAGAGATCCAGGTTCGAATCCCGGTGACGCAAAAACAATATTTTTCGACAAAATTGATTTTATATGTATATATTTATAATTAATTCATTAATTTAGTATTTAACATATTTAAGTGTAAGCAAAACGAAAAAGTAGAAGAAATTCAATGCGGCTATTAACAATTAAGATTTAAAATTTAGACTCTCAAGTTCTGTCTTTATTCATAAAAAATCATAAAACATAAATCCATCGAACATAGTTTTGCACACAGATGGAAAATTAAGGTGCAGTAGTACAAGGCAGACACTCAGGGATCCATTCATCAAAAACACTCCCAAAAGAGGGACAGTGGACGAGACACTAAATGGATTGAGTCACACTTACACGGACAGACTAACGGAGTAGGCGCGTAGGTGGAGTCCCACCCACGCAGGCCGGCCTAACTACCCACCTAAGGAGCTCCAACGAGTCACCCATACCCGAATAAATTCCTTAAATAAAACAAGATTCGTCATATTACTAATTATGTCTGCATTCCTGGGCGGGCGACGTCTAAATCCACACTCATGTCTCACTAAAATAAAATAAAATAATTCGTCCATTGAATTAAATTAAATTTGACAACCCTGACTGAGTTAGTTTTGCGGGAAGCATGTTTTTTGCTGGTAGACCGTGTTCTAGTTGATTTTTTTTTTGACATCGGTTTTCAACAAAAGAAGCTGTCTCTGTGTCTTATTATTCAATATACTTCGCGGTGAGTTCTGTTTGATTTATCGAATTATTGAATTGTAGAAAACACTTACAAACAATGTTGACTGAAATGAAAAATTATTACGACATTAGTTAACTACGTTGAAATTAAATTGATGTTCTATATACTTACTAGCTTACCATCACGCCGTTTCCCCGCAGCGGTAGGCAGAGAGGATCAAGCTCAACACTCTTCTGCCCTGACGCACAATTCTCGCCTCATCCACATTCATACATCTTCTCTGATTGTTGAGGCTTCTAACAGAATCATCCTCCATTATCTGGTTTACCTGGTCGTGCCAAGTCTTCCGCAGACGTCCTCTATTTCTGGTGCCGTCAACACATGCGTCATACATATTTCTTACCATTCTCATCAGCTTTACATTCTTTACTCTGTCTAAATAGATTTGCCACATATACTCTTAAGTAATCTCATTTCCAGTTCGTTCCTTTTCTGCAAGCTCCAGGCCTCACTTCCATACATCAGTATCGGTACCAGGACTCCGTTGACAAATTCCATTTAAAGCGCTTTTCACTTTATTTCCTGCAGTCACCCCTTTTCGATATCATTCTCAGCCTTTCCGTTTCTGTCAAACATACTTCCCAAATATACAAACTCATCTACTTGTACCAAACATTCATTACCTACAAGTATTTAGCGCGGTGTCTTGCTTTTCTCCTTCTCGAACACCATCACTTTCGACTTGTTGACATTCATCATGAGGTCGCTTTCCTTGCATACATCGTGCATTCCACCCACTAGACTCTGTAGTTCTTGTTCATTATTCCCCATTAGTACTGCATCATCGGCGTACAATAAACAGCATACAGTCAAATCGTCCATTTTTGCTCCTACATTCATACATACGTACGTACAAAAATAATTCCTTGTAATTTGCCAAAAAATTTACTTTGCGTTTGCAAAAGAAGTAGATCTTACAGCATACGAGCAAAGCACAGGGCTGCATTTAAAAAAATAGCGTTATTAAACATTCAAAATTTTTAAATTTTACGACAGGTTCAATTATTATTTTGATTCATATTATCGATTTAAAACGCCATGTTGCCGTTTTAGTGATATGTCTGTTTCATAATTATACACTATTTATGAAACAGACAGCTAGTGTTTAAAAGACAACAGTGTTATATATAAATGAAACATTTAATTGTGACTTATATAAAAATAACGCACATAAAATCTTTACTTTGTTCAGGAAAATGTTGTTTCCCCTTAAAATCAATAAAAAAACATCAAATTTATGAATTTGCTACTAATGTCATTAATAAGTTCAGTATTAATTAATAATGTGCATAAAATATGCTTGGAAAATATTATAAGGCATTTTCTAACGAAAATTCGACGACCGTCAATTATTGGATTGACCAGCGTATTAAACTCCGATGGATAATTAAAATTATCGTCTTTTATAAGACTGAAAATATATTATTTAATAACTAATTATTGTGTTTTCAAAGCGTGTTAATAAATACAATATATTATTTAAAAACGTACGTTTTCACTAAAACAAAATATTTTAAAAGAGTCGAAATATGATAATATGTCCTGCAAATTGATTAATTATTAAAATTTTGTTAATTTCTCTCAATTGAGATTTGTCTGCGTTATCTTGGCTTCAAGATTATGTGAAAATATATTTTGTTAATGTAAGAATTTTCCATATTTAAGCAATTTTGTGGCACGGGAAAAATGTATTTAATGGTCGCGGTCTTTCTTATAATGCTTGTATTTTCTGAATTATGACAAAAAAGATTCAGTTTATTCGTTTTAAATGAGTGTAAAGGTCATATCTAAAAACAGTCATATCTAGTATATAACTTTTGATATAAATAAATATTAAAAACCCACATTTTCGACAAAGTCGCGCCTTAAAAATTAAAATCTTTTTGTGTTTTTATAATATTTTTTTATGTATTTATCATTTACATGTTAATTACTTATACAATTACCTTTATTTTTATCTTCACAATCTGGAGCTGCTATGTAGAATATCATGTAAAGATATATTTTTTAAAAAACACAATAATAATACAATTTTTTTTTTTTAATGGTAAAGGTAATGGTTTTGACACTCTATTCTATTCTTAGTCATATTTTTGGATGAGAAATATGTCAATATTAAATTGTACGCGGATTAATATAATTTGAGTGTCTGATATTTAAATGGGTATGAATAAAAAGTACCTGCGCAATGTGAGTGAATTTTTATTACTTATTCCTATCATACTACATGGATAAACAATACGAATTATTGTTAATTAATCAATATGAATATTGTTATCTCACGTTTGTTATAATTAATGCATAAATTCGTTACATAACGGACGATAGCAAAACAATAAATTGAACTGGCTTAACTATTATATTAACATTTTTCTCTGTTGTAAAGGGTGCACTTTAATTGTTTAAGATTTTCCATTTTAAATGAGAAGATCGAAAAATATAATTGAGCGTCCTGGAAGAGACAAAGATTTTCAGTGTCGTAACTACCATCTTGAAGTAGGTGCTAAGTACGATGGTAGGTCATTACATATGTATGGATAATACACTTCGACTTCCCGAACAAGTTATTATTGCGTAGCTATCTCACTGTAAAATACGAGATGGGCAAAGGAAAAGATTCAAAGGCCCTAAATAAGAAATGACAAAGGCCCTAAACACTGAATTTCCGCGGCCTATAATCGCGTATCAACAAACACACGATCGGAAGAGAATGGATGAAAAGAGAAAGAGAAATCAAAAGAAAGATGTCCCGTCCTTCAAAACCCCACTGCCCACCAAATACACATGCACAACACGACATTTCGACGATAGTGCTCGTCAGCCACGCCCGGAATCATAACAGATGAACCATGGGAGACTTCTCGCAACGAGGGACCGCCGAAAAAGAAAATCGTTTAAAAGGCTTTGAAAAGCTGTTCGATAAATTACTTAATTTTGCATGGACACTAATGCGGCCCTAGTGATGTATACGTAATATTATATAAGTCGACGTAAAGCTGCGTGGGTTCGAAACAAAATGCTTTATACATTGCTCAAGATCAATGGAAAATTGTTCTACCTAATGGAAAAACACTACGCTATATATATATATACCAGGGTTAGAAAACCTTTTTTTGCGAACCGATAAAAATATTATTTAATACGAAACTAATGCGTTTTTAAAACAAATATAATTTCAAATGGTAAAGATTGCGAGTAAACACAATATATTAATAAAAATCACCTTTTTTGTACGAATACTAAAGATATTTAAACCATTAAAAAAAATGTAATTTCATGTATATTTAACAATTTATAGCTCTTAAGAATAAGAAAACTTATTCTCTATATTGTATATGTATGAATCTTCCGAATCTAAATTTTACTAGGACACTAAAAACGAATTTAGGATCGTCGTCTTCCTTAATTATCTTAATTATTATAAATAATATTCACTTATTTGTTTTAAATTAGTACAAAAGATTTATCTAACTTATTGTTTTAAAAAATGTATAATCGAGTGTATAGTTCCGTTAAAAACGAATAATAAAACTCCGTATTTTCGCAAAAAACGCGAAAATGCGGCCCCCCTTAAGAAAATGTATGTAGCGTAGCATATCTTATTCATAACTTGTGCTTAAAACCAATTCTGCGACGTAGTTTTTTTTTCACTTTTCTGTATTGGAACTTCTTCTACAGATGGCCCAAAAAAGTGAGAACATATCGTAAAATGTGATATAATCACATCAAAATTAATTCAACAATAGTTTACTAATTTACTTACTTACCTATATTACGTTTTATTTCGACAATTTCCGGTCGCCATCTTTGATTATTAATTTTTCCCATTGTTCATATTTGGTTTTTTCAAATTGTTGCCTAGAATGACAAAAATCACCGCAGAAGACCGTATTCTGATCAAAAATTTGCAAATTGAAAAACGTTGGGGTGCTAGGAAAATGATCTAAGAGTTTCAAAACAAAGCCTGGACTGTAGCTAGACATTACAGCAGGACGAAGCTCCATCTCACACAGCCAGAAATACAATCGACTTTCTTCATCGTGAGAATGTTAATTTCATCGAGCCAGACATGTGGCCACCGAACAGCCCAGATTTAAATTCAGCAGATTATGCAATACGGGCAATATTGTGCAAAAAAAATTACATTAAGAATTATAATTAATTATATTATGTTTTGAAATAACTCATGTTTTACTAATTTAGGTCAAAGTTGTATAGTTGTAGTAGTAGTTGATAAACAACGAAATTTAAATAAGATGTGTTTTCGTTTTAAAATGGCGTCTTACATTGAAGATTCGTGTCAAAACGCTTGCATTGCTGATAACATAAATGGATTAAGTAGTTTTTTTTAATAACAACGTGTTTACTAAAACATTCTTCCTGATACAATCATCCACTTTCTCTCGGTTAAATTCCAATTTTTTGTTTATTATCTACTGATATTTAGAAAATGATATACTAATTAAGTAATTATTCGAATCAAGCCGCGTGATACGCTCCGACGCCGATAATTCAAATCACAACATGACTGACACAGTGGGAAAAGCAAATTGACATTTGAAATTTTTTTTAAATCTACTCAACATATATTCTACGAGTATTAAGAACACATTCTTATTTGAAGTAAGTTGTAATTATTCAGAACAGACGGTCTTTTAAATACTAATTAAATGTATTAATTAGAAAGATAGACGTATAAAATCAATTTTATCGAATAATATTGTTGTTGCGCTACCGGGATTAGAACGATACGATAGATGTATTCATTTGAAAAAGTATAACATATAGGTTCGAAAATTTGTCGTCAAAAATACTGTCGCTGTAGCATAGTTGGTAATGCACCTTCCCCGGAGTGGAAAAGAGATCCAGGTTCGAATCCCGATAGCGCAACAATATTTTTCGATGAAATTGATTTTATATCTATATTTAATTAGTATTTACAACATATATTCGTTTTGCAGTCAAAATGCACATGCGCCACCATAAATAGTCCATAGATGGCGAAGCATCTTTGATATACAGGGTGTCCAAAAGGCAGTAGTATGCGGTTAGAAGACATCATTCTCCGATTGAACGTCAAATAGTGTTATTTGAAATTCAAAGGTTTAGAAACTATTCGAACTTTTTGTGATTTTCGAAAAATTTGTAACCTATCTTTACAAAAATGAGCGCTGTGCCATAAATTCTCAACCTATCAAGATGAGATTCATCACACATGTGCTGCGAGAATGTAGCTACTATATAACACTACTACAGATTTTTGTTAACAGCTTAATAAAAAAGTTATTTTGACTTTTTGCTGAAAGTCACAATAGTTTGAATAACTCCTAAACCTTGATTTAGGTTAACCCTAATTGAGCTAGGGTTGCTAGTGATGTTTCTTAACTCCTAACCGTGGGCTCTATTTGGAATACTATCTCTGAGACATCCTGTATATACTCATCAGTAAGTCCCCATTAGTCATTGTATAAGCGTGAATAGTTCCCGTTGGAACAACGACTACAGTGAAAGGACGCTAAGAATAGCTGCTCCAAAAACCATTAATTCACTGCCCCCTAAAAAAAGATACCGACTAATTTCATCAAGTGAAGACTGGCTGTAGTTAGAACATGTTAATTGGAAGAATTTTAGTAAACAATCAGATTTAATTTTGAGACTCGTTCAATACTTCCATACTAACAACAACTCTCCCCAAGAAATAAATCATGGACACAACACTAGACAAACAACAAACATCTACACACCAGTTCCGAGAGCAACGATGACATTTTATCAAAGATTCTACATGTTCCTAGCTCCGAAACTATACAATACACTCAGTACCAATTGGAAATCGTACAATTCCAATAAGATTGCACAAATATGGACCCAATATATGATTCAATCAGGTAGAGATGAATCAGACGCATGGATATCCAACAATTTAATATAATTTATACAATTCTTTCACTAATAATTCACTAGTCCTACAACACTCCCACTCCATATATTTTTATTTTATTTTTACTTTTTTTTTTATTCCAAATAACACCACAACAGCACGAAAAAAAAAACTGGCTACTTTAACATAGACTTCAGTCTAGCAAAGTAGCCAGGACAATGCTGTATATATCAGAGGTGAAGTCTACTCCATCCCACACAATAAACTAAGTATTATGTATTTTTATTATGTATCCACCTCTGTTACAAAAGTACAAAAATATGGATGTCAAAATATATATAAATAAATAAATTCACTCCGAAAAATTGTTAATATTCTACTTGGAAACTTCGACGAACAAATAATTTGTGACGTCGTTTGCAGACTCGCATATTTTGATTGAGCTGTGAAAGAGTTAATATTTATTTTTTGTTATGTTTGATAAGCCACCTACCTTGGCCAGACGATAAATAAACAAGGAAAACATGTAGTTATTAATATGTGTGACAAAAAAAAAAGAAAAAGTAAATAAATAACGATCCGACAACGCCTAACTCCACGTGTTGATAAAAGGAGTGCCAAATTTAACACAAAGCTGAATTTCCTGTAGCAGAGTAGCATATTTAACGGTGCTGTAATTTTCTAGATCATTCTTTCATTTCCTCTTCTTTAAACAATTTTTACACGACCGAAACTCATTTAAATGGTTCCAACTACGGCGTGGTCTATCTGCGGCAGTACATGAATGATTTTTCAAAATTTTCGGCCACATTATGCAATACGATAGTCTAGATAAAAAAAATATCCAGGACACAATTTTAGGACGAAAAATATCTGAATGGGTTACATCTAGCTAGAGATATCAGGGCCAGATTTACTCCTGAAGGAGCCACGAGCTGTATTTGGTTTATTAGATCGTGCCAAGTGTTTTACGGACACTATCTGTTCGTGTTGTCTTCAACGCTCGCCTTATATATTTTCTTTATCATCCTCTCCTAGCTCAAATGACCAAACCGCATCAGCGACCCTTCTTTTATTCTATTGACTATACTCAGTGGCGTAACTACGCCAATGCAACCAACGCGGTGCATTGGAGCCCGCGTTAGATAGGGGTCCCTAAATTCGCGTCGTACAATAGATCTAATCTACCAATCTACCAAAGCAATAAATGGATTTATATAATTAAAGCACTATCGATGTATAAGCAGTATGTACTCCGCTAAAATTATATGTTGAGTTGGGGATTAAACCATCACAGTTTGGGGGTTATGTCGGTGGTTAAATGAAATATAATGTGATTTGGCGTGTGTTGGTTTTATTATAACAGTATGATGAAAACAAGAAAGACATAGAATGAAATGAATGATGTAGAAGGTGCGTGTGTATTACGAAATGAAATGATGTGAAGCGAATTGGCGGTCTCGCGAGCCGACAAGACCGCCGTTGTGAAACGCTGGAACTGGAGAGACTGCCTAGCGGTGAATTTCGAGCCAGGCTTGTGGCAGCAGCCGGCAACGCTGTCGCTAGCGTCGATGCCGAATGAGATGGGGGTGGATTTGAATTCCGGTCGCTACAACCGCAATGCGAAAATCACCCTAAAGCAGTAGAAGCGAGGATTTTTCATTGAATGAATTTGTGTATTTTATAGGAGATAATTTTGTTCTTACTATTTAATTGACAAAAAACTGTGTTTCTACACAATTATCTATATTATCTTAATATTCTGATAAATTTGAAACAATATATTATATATAAGAGGTCCTTTTTCGTATTATGCATCGGAGACCAATTTTTTATTATGCCACTAACTATATTACAAACAGCTTTACATTCTCTCCTGATTTGTCCATTCGTCGCTGTATCATGCGCATAAGCAAACATATTTCCACCACATTCAATCTGATACTACCCCTGCGGGCGGCTATTGTGGCCACTACACGGTCAGGGTTTCCGTAGAATCTATATTTCAATGCGAAAATTCTTCACCATGTAGTGCCATCCACGTCGGTCCCTCATAATTGAGGATCGCCATCTCCAAAAACTTCAGCCCTCCTGAGTATGCTCCTCCACTTTTCTCAGCATCCTGCAGACCTTACTGTCACAAGAGATGTGTCTGTTGCTTTTGAAGGATCTTCATCTTCCTCTTCAACAAGCTTCTCCAAACTACCTTCCCTTCTTGCAAGATGCCCAAAAAATTAAAGATTCATTTCAGACAAATGGTTGAGATACCGTGTAGTGTAACTTGTCTATATTTCCTTTTTTTTGTATAGTGATACTTGCTATATATATATGTACACCTAGAGCTATTTAAATATAAATATTAGATATCAGTGACATCTATTGCACAAGCGGAAATATTGTAAATTAATATTAATATTCATTATTATTTTTGCTAATCTATACTGCCATCTAGCGGAATTCTTAAGAAAATACATTGACAGATACAATGGACACGAAACGCAATCTGATAATAATCTACTTGCTTTTTTGTTTGCATGATCACTTATTATTTAAAATGTTAAGTTTTAATATCTTAGACTTGACTCTTGACATTAGAACTTTGAGGTCAATCTGGCAAGTCCTTTTATAAACTGTGATTTATGCGGCCTTTGGTGGCGTTTATAGAAATCTAAATAGCAGCAAAACCAAAGAACATCTCTAAAAATCATGTTCTGAAAAAATGAGTTGTCATTGTGGAGTTAAGAGTTAATTTCACTTGGGAAAATACAACTCCTAGGTAAACTAAGGAATGATTGAAGGTAGAGTATTTTTACCATTGATTTGACTAATGAATCATTATTACTAATGAGACAAAATCATTTTGTCTCATTAGATCATGTGTAAAGAACACAAACCATCATATCAAAAAGTTATTAATAAATTCCATCACCCTTTTTTCTGAAGTGTGGTGATGTTATGTAACACAATACCTCTTTTAAACAGTGATACAGTAGTATAGAAGATACTGGTTAATGTGATCACATTTGTTGGAATCAGATTTCAAATTCACCGCCATCTCAGCCAGCATCGATGCTAGTGACATATCGCTGCCGGCTGTCACTACAGGTCTGGCCTGATTCCTCATCGTCGAGCTCTCTCCTGTTTCATCGCTCCGCAGCGGCGGTCTTCCTGGCCCACGCGCGCCTAGAATGAATGAATGAAATGAATGAGTGAAGATGCACATCTTCTGCATCTTCACTCATTCATTTCATTCATTCTATCCGTCTTCCTTGTTCGATCTATCCAACTCAATAAACATCAACGCGTCAATCACCTTTATTTCATTTAACCACCGACCTAACCCCGAAACATTTATCACATTCTAATATCTGGCAATTATATTATCTGAAACTAAAAGATTTATGAATGTTTATAACACCTATATTTATGTTAACTGTTAATTTATTGTGCGTATGTAAAACAAATATAATATCAAAATCATTTAATAATTGTTTAAAATACTCACTGATTTTAGTTTGTTTATTAGAATGTGTAAAATGTACATTAACTCGATTTTCAATATGGTACAAAATTTTGAGTTATAAAAACCGGATAAATTGAACAAGATCGGGCCAATATTCAACATAAAATTGTGACAAAAAGTGCCGACATTTGTAATCCGAGATTTATGAGGTTAATTACTGTACAATACTGCCAATGGCACAAGGAATTAGGTAAGTATCTAAAATGGTTATGTGATACTATTGTTGCTTGTCATTTCACTCTAAAACATAATTATTTATGTATATTCTGATCCTAATAATGATAGCAATGAGTCTAAAAGGTGATGAAAAACATGTGTGTTTTTGATGTTCAATTCCGTTAATTGAAAATGGAGCACAACATACTGCTGATTCTGAATACCCCTGAACACAATGACCTTCACCTACTGTATATCACAAGACATGACTGCTTTGAACAACAACATAATTATTTAAACACTCAAATTATCTTTACTCAGGAATCAACATAGAATGGAATAAAAATTGTTAGATTTTATTATGAATCATGTGTTTCTAGAAAATATTACAGATAGCGCTTACCTGAGTCCTAAATTATATGACTCAGGTAAGCCCTCTCGTCCGAGGAATATAGTTTTATTGTGAAAAACTGAAACTGATAAAATAACATGTTTGCAGTAAACGGTGCCGCTTATAACAAAAGTGTTTTACAATCTCCGACTCCATTAGTGTTATCACAACTTCCACTTGGTGATATAAAAACTCTTGTTTGCATTTTCATCAATTGGAATTTATGTCTGTCAATTCAAACATAGATTTAAACAAAGCCTGCGATTACCCGATAACATTTATCTTTTTCTGTCTAATGATGATAACATCATATAATAATTAGGAGAACACATTCTTATTGTGAAGTTGTAATTATTCAGAACAGACGGTCTGTGTATTTTTCGACAAAATTCATTTTATATGTGTATCTTTCTAATTAATATATTTAATTCATATTTTTATATAATAATAATCACCTAATTACAAAATCAATATTCATACTTTTGTCCAGAACATACATTACACATTTCTACTTTCACACATCATGAGTTTGTGTATTTGGGAAGTATGTTTGATAGAAACGGAAAGGCTGAGAATGATATCGAAAGGAGGGTGACTACAGGAAATAAAGTGAACGGCGCTTTGAATGGAATTATATCTAACGGGAACTTGTCAACCGAGACAAGACACTGATGTATGTAAATGAGGCCTGGAGCTGTCATAAGAGGAACGAAAGTTAACTGAATACAGTGGAATGAGATCACTTAGGCGTGTATGTGGTAGATCTACAGAGTGGGCCAAAAAACTAATTTTGTTTGTGGTCATTACGTCGTTGGATCTAATGCCGCATGGATCAGTGGTCAGCTGGAGCTTTAGTCAGCTATATCTTTTGTCGTGGATGTA
This sequence comes from Eubasilissa regina, assembly GCA_022840565.1. Classification (NCBI taxonomy): domain Eukaryota; kingdom Metazoa; phylum Arthropoda; class Insecta; order Trichoptera; family Phryganeidae; genus Eubasilissa; species Eubasilissa regina. The sequence continues at coordinate 19,323,178 of JAINEB010000029.1, read as the reverse complement.
TGGTCATTGGGCCAAAACTCTGTGGAGTTTTTGTCGTGGAATCCTTCTTGCCACCCATATACAAAACACATTGATCATCTACCGCCGCTTCGGACCTTTTACTTTCTAAATCCTTTGCCTCATTTAACATACTCTTAGTTTTTAAGGGAAGATTTTTGGGCTAACTGGGGCTAATTATAACATTGCACTAGCTGGTTAATATAAACCCCTACCCCTTTGTGCTGGGACCTTTTTTATTTCAAGAGGGACTAAATGTGAACAATGCGTTTGTTTACCTGACATGTTACTCTAACCAAATGAACATACTAAGAATAAAATTGGTATTAATCGTATCTAATTTGATATGCCAATGACCAAAAAATAGCTAGTTGTAATTATTCAGAACATAGGTCTGTGATATTTTTTTAAATACAAATTAAACATATTCATTTGAAATATATACATATAAAATCAATTTTATTGAAAAATATTATTGTTGCTTCTGGAATATGAACCTGGATCCGAGTAAAAAGCAATAACAGTGACAAATTTTCGAACCTATATGTTATACTTTTCTAATTGATACATATATCTCATTAGCAACAACTATATTTTTTGATAAAATTGATTTTATATGTATATATATATATATCTTTCTAATTAATACATTTAATTTGAATTTTAAAAATATGACTAGGAACAACACGTTTCATACAATATAAATATCCACCACCTCTGGCCAGGGTAAATAACTAAAATACTCATAAATGATTTATGAACTAATAAAATATTTCAGATGAAAATTAAAAGATGGCATCAATTGCTAAAGAAAAAATTTTGACACAAATTAAATGAATCAATCAGAAAGATATGCAGAAAAAATCTCTCCAATCACGCTAGCAACCAAATATTTTTTCAATAGATGGATTTTTTTCTGTATATCTTTCCGGTTGATTAATTCAATTTGTGTTATAATATTTTTTATTGGGTAGTATTAAAAACACCAGTTAGTGGACATAGATTTTATTCACTTGTCAATATGACTAGACAGACACTTATGACATTCTTATAATACACAAATATACTATATTATTTAACAACACTCTTATTACATAGACATCACTACATTATGTTTATTATTATTAAATTAAAAAAGAACAAACCGGAAGAAAGTATGTCCTCTCAAAGTAAAGAAGAATAAAGATTTTAAAATATATGCAATAAAAATTATTGATAATGAAATGCAGCTATTTAAAATGTGACAAATACGTAGTTTAAAATATCCAACATTATAGCAAGATAGCAAACATAAATTTGAAATTTTTTAAACATATACTTGTTACAAATAGTAAATAATATACAATGCTCCCTGACCAAATAACGAAAACAAATTTACAAAAATATATGAAATCATTTTAATTTTATGTATTTCACAATATTTTGATATTGTTTAGAAGTAGATTTAACTCATAATTATAAAAAGTGCATTTTTTAGTTTTGTTTCTGATTCTGCAAAACGGTATACGCCGTAGCCTACCAGAAAGGTGAATGGATTATAGCTGGGAAGAAAGTATTATCACATGATTAAAGTTCATAATAGACCAAACTAATATATGTGTAAGGTGAAATGAGACAAAATTTGCAATACTCTGGATGTCTTTAAAATATCATAAACAATAATTGAGAAATACGTGCAATTTCATGGATAAGTATTGCATAATAAATTCCAACAAAACATTTTTATTTTCCTGAAGGGACAAGGAATTCATTTTTTCATTATGTGAAATCACAAGTGTCCTTATGTTACAAGAGTAATCTTATATTTAATCAGTGCTTTTCTTAAAAATATATATTTGGACCAATGTTTCCTATAAGGTGCACGCAGTACACACAAAAAAATATAATGTGCACACATTTTTTAACAAGACTGCTGCCTTATATTGAAGGTTGGTAGCCATGTTGCAGTATGTTGATTTATCTCGTATAAGATTACCAACATTTTGGACATTGAACCACTTTCTGAGGTTACACACAGCCAAGATAATCTTTTTCTAACTCCACCTCTGCTGTCTTCTTCATTACGAATAATAAACTGGAGAATGCAGCATCTATTGATAGTTGTTATTAGTTCTCTTGGGTTATTTATGCATCTTAATACATTGGTAATATCATCTGTAACCCAGGTATTACCAGAAGCCCTATACAGGTATGGTAAAGTTTTTCTTATTTTCATCCTCGGTACACAAAATTCCACAATAGATTTTTTTTGATGCACATCATAATTCAAAATTAGAGGGAACATTGATTTGGTCGACATTGCTACTTGCTACATATTATGTATATTAAGTCCCAACTAAATTTAAAAAAATTTAAAAGAACATCAGAAAATGTTAAAAACTACTGGGATCGAGTATCAAACGGATACTGTACAAAATTAAAATGAATTGACAATCCAACAATTTGACATAAGTTTAATTTATTTATTTTGTGTAATGTAATGTAATAAACATATGTTGGTTAGAATTCTCATCTGTAAAACAATTATTTTATCGAGTGATGTGAAAAAAAATTCAATTAATAATAATTAAAACCAAAATTATTACATCAAATACATTGAATGTGTTTAATAATGTGAAAACACTTTTTAAACAAAAATCCTTGATTTGGTGCCAAATTACGTGCCAACAAAAACTACACAAATATTTAAAACAAATGATCAATAAATATTTTTTCCATGTATAAGAATGAATTATGTAATTGTTTTTGAAATTCTCTAGTTCTATGTATAAATATTTCACACGGGTCACATAACAGTTTATTCAGACAGTGGCGTAACTATATCATTGCAGCTGATGCGATACATCGGGACTCATGTAAGATAGGACCTCAAATGACCAATTATTTTTTAAATCTGTTACTGCAATATACAGAATTATACAGCTTTAATTAAAAATTCTCACAAAATACACTATCATCGTACATGTTGACCATCAACCACAAAGCGAAAAATATCCGCAAAGTAAAAATCGCTGTAAAGTGAAGCGAGGCTTTTTTCAATTACGAGAGAATATATAAACACACACGCTTGCGCTTTGCTAATATTTATTGAGTACGCTATTATGTTGCGTCATTAATACTGCTAAAACCGAACACTGCACGGCTATATGTATACATTCATAATTCTAGGTCATTGTTTTTTATAAGGGTTTTTAGCAAATATCTGATAATAATAAAAAAAATTCTGTAAAATTAACTGTACACATTTATTAAGCGATGTTAACAGATAGGCCTGTCATAATTGTGTAACCGTATCAATGTTTATAGATAAAGTTATGAAATATCTGTTGATCACTTTTGGTTCAGCTTATCTATATCCTGGTTACCTCCTCTTCCTGTTGGGCAGTTGTACCTGCACCGGGCAGTATGAATACCATTTAGTATTTGTGAAAATCAATTTAGAAATATTCACCATACACTTGCAAACAATTAGATATTTTATGACATTTTAAGTAAACAATAAATTACGTTGCAAATATGTACTATCTATTGACAAGTTGAATATCTGTGATAAACATATTAAAACAATTTCAAAAAAGCTACACAGCTCAATAATTGGTAAGTCTGAGGCCGTGAAGACAATATTATCTGTGGGCATTCATTTTATCAATCATGATATTAATATATATCTCACAGAGACAAAGCTATTATTTTTACATGGGTAGTACGGAAGTCTTGGGCATTACAAGGCTTACGGCCTGTCATCGGCACATATATACAACTTCCAAAAATTTGATAGATGTGGTAGCATGGGTAAATAGGTGAAAGTTACATTGTATAAAGTGATCACTTAACCCAGCCGATGACAGGTCGTAAGACCTTTAATGTCCAAGACTTCCATACTTCACGTGTAAAAATAATAGCTTCGTCTCTGTGAGACATCTATATCTTGATAAATCCCAGTAATTGGTTCCGTCAAAGATTTGGACATACTCAAAATATGAATGTTTTCAAATGCCTAAAAACAAAATGTTATAAATTAAATACAATGGGAAACTGGAGGTGGGTATGAAAATTAATAACTATTGTTTATACAATAACTGTTTAGTTATTTATTTTCATATACTATTACCCGTTGTTCTCTCTCATTTACTTGGAAATGTGCTCTAGTTTGATACATTTGAATTTTAACAATTGTACAATCATAGAAACAATGTCAAATAAGTATGAAATCATTTTTTCAATACTTCTCATATTCTATTTACAAATAAACCCGAGCGATATCGCTCAAGTCCGCACACAAATCCAAATCAAATGCACTATTTAATAATGAATACAAAAAAGGTTTTTTTTTACAAGCAGTAACGACCGTTATGTATAATATTAAAAGCAAACAAAATAGCCCAACTCTAATAGTTACTTAAATTAGTACATAGAAATGTATATACAATATGGCGTGGAATGGTTTGATCGCTTACACATTTAGTTTCAAAGTGCAAATCTAATATGGCTTTAATAAATGACAATCAGTGCACACATTGCCAAGTTCTGTAAGTGATTATGTATTTATTTTACAGCACTTGCGTAGACAGCTCACTTAGCGAGAAAATGATGACAAAATAAAAAATCGCAGTTCCGCTGGACAGAATCTAATGCCTAAGAATAATTGTGAAGTCAACTTTGGCCTTTTATAGCTTCTAACTCCTTGGTAAGTAATAATTTACACTGACAGATGCATGGCCTTGGCCAATCTTATTTGAAAGTCCCTATACAATAGTTTTCCGCCCAGCGGTACTCTGTTTAGGTACATGTCGACAGTCATGAGGCAGAGTCCTTTTCCGTTCATGGGGAATCTCTCGGATAGAGGATCGGGTATTCTGTGCTTTGCGGCCATCGTCGTCAACCAACTGCTGACATCGGCTCTGGTCCAGTTCCTTGGATCTGAAATTAATTATATACACATTATAATTAGTGTTATTTTAATTAGTTTATACTAATGAACATAAATATGGATTTAACTAAAAATGTAATAGAATTTATGTACAATTATAATAATATGTATACTATATTTTAATACAAATTATATATACAAAATAAATATTATTATTGTGTAATTTTGTCACTATGCAACTAATACAAAACAGGGATGCGCGTATGGATGTAAGGCTATTTATTATATACATAGAATAATCACTTTTCTAAATTGCTCTAATGCACTAATGACTGATTTATTTCAGTTGTGAGGGCATGCCTTCTTTTTTTTATAAAATATTTTTTTAAAGTGAATATTTTATTTATTTATTTAATATTAGAAGATATAATACATTTATAAAATAATCAGTAGGAGATATATATATATTTCTTTTAACATTTATTTCTTCTCTATGAGAGTAAGACTCGTGTATATGAGAGTGTATAATTTATGTTTCAGTTAGTCTGTGTACATATTTTTTGACTTCAGATACAAATTTATACTAGTCTGTTATTTTTCTAATTGTGACGGGGAGATTGTTAAAAAACTTGATGCCTTGATAAATATAGTGAATTTGGGTTGCGGTATATTTTAATTTTGGAAAATCAATTTGGTCTCTAAATCTTGTAGATCGGAATTCACTTCTAATATTGAATTTATTTTTGATTCGAAAAATTTGGATAATTAAATTTTTTTTGTATGTCTATTATTTTAAATACTTTGAAATCTGTGAAGAGTTGGATACTTGGATAGTCATTTTTTTTTTTAGAATAATTTTTATCGTCATTTTTTGAGTGATTCCTAATTGTGATATTGAAATTTTATATGCTCCTCTCTTTCAGTCTTAAAAATATGTAGGCAGTTTTCCTTATTTTGTTTGTAAGATTATTTTCCATTTGAGTCTGTTATCTTTTATGATTCCTAGGTACTTGATACAATATTTTTCTTCAATTTATGAACATTGGTCACAAGAGTCTTCTCGGATACAAACTTTCGTGTGAATTTTAATATTAATTTCAATGTTATCTTTCTATTGAAAATATGTATTATAGGAGACAAGAGATTAATTTTGTTCTTATTAAGCGAAAGATTTTTCCAATTCTTCAGCCATAATATGTGTCAAAGTGACACCCAAGAAAAGAAGATTATCCTGGGAACAGCCTAGGACCATAAGACCTGGAAGAGTGCCACAGCGGTGAATAAGATATGTTGCATATGACTGGCGACCCAGGACCGGGACTTGTGGAGTTACATTACGAGCCAAATTTCATCTGATTGAGGTCAGTATATGTCAATAAATGACATAAAGGAAAGAAAAAACTGTGGATAAAACCGTGCAATATGCCTTTTCCATTTTATATTGGAGCCCAATTTTTTTAGTTACGCCATTGTAAAAGTTATATCTATAGTTATATTATACTATCGCTGCTCTTACCTATTGGTAATGTTTCTTCTGCATAGGCTTGTCTCCTCCCCTCTGACAGCGGTGTCCCTCTCCAGTGGTGCGAGCTGATCGGCCCCCTCTCTCCGCCGCACCTGACAGCCAGACCGCCGTCCATTTTGTTTTCAGATCTGGGTGGAATTATTGCTGATTTATTTATCAAAACTACTTTGAATCTCAATCTATTTTCATCACAGGATGAACTGCAATGCTATACAAGTATTTTATAACTTTGTATTATAATTTGTAGTTGATTTTTATTTAATTCCTCCAATTCTAGGTTTAGTTCTTCAGGGTTGAGAATGTCGGTATCGCCAATCTAAAAAATAAGTTTAGAAATATAATTGATGTTGATAAAGAGAGAAGTTCCTGTGAGTAGCTAGAGCAATCAATTAATGTGGTCGAGGCGTATTTACTAGAACAAAAACACAACAAGATTAACTTGCTAGACCGAAGATCGACTTCCATACCTTATTTGGTGGTACCAAATAAGCTTGCAAGTGCATAGTATAAGTCTGTTATAATCTCACAACACATTTGTCAATAAACACAAACATATAATTTTGACATTTCAAAAACATTCAAGCAAATTTGAAATCAAATTTTGTTACTTAGTGTTTTATAATGTTAATCAACTAACTTAATATTAAAATAATCCTACGTCACCATTAGTATATCGGTCACACTATTAATAACCTATGGATATTTTTAATAAAATAATTTGATTAATTGTCTGACTCTTTTGTCACGTGACTGGATATGAAAAAATAATGCACTCTTGAAATTATTTTTTTCAAATGAATAAACCTAGTTTTCTGTATTCATCCTAGGTAGGTACCTAGTTCCCATGCGTTCAACTATAATTTAATTCAAATCCAGAAGAGAGATAACTACCAACTATTCTGTGTGGACATAAGATTTTTATCATAGAATACGTATTTCCTGTAAAATTTGTCAAGAAAACTGCGTTAGAAAAAAGCGCGTAATAACATTTTGTATACTCTCACATTTACCGTGTGCTTATTTTCACTTTTACTGATCGGTACTGGACACCTTCAGAACCTTTTAGAAATCAAAAATACTTTGGAGGATCCGAGTATGCGAATACCGATCCCGGTACCTATCATATGCTAAGCTAGTTCTGAGCCATCTTAGCTACTCCTCTAATAAACTGTGGTGCCAAATTGTCATATAAGTACATAAGGCTTATTTTTTAGTTAGAGTTAATATTTAATGCATATATATACATATATACAAATACTAATAAAAAGTATATTAATATTAATAAGAGCTTAAAATATTTACAATCTGTTATTTAAAATCTTGCTTGATTCTTCGGCAATATAGTGGCAAGTATCGGATTTTTTTCATTATATTTCATCAATTTTGTACAGAAATTTCTTTATAATAATCTTAGAATATGAACGAATCCATTGTATCTCGATTCCAAACAATTGTTCGTGTTATATTGATAGGAAGTGAACAATTTGAAAAAAAATATCCGAAAGCAGCATAAATAGATAAATGCAGCACTATAATAATATATATCTGGCTCATTGTTAAAAAAATGGCGGTCGTTCTAAATTCAAAAACAGGAAATGGCAAAGGGATGTGGCCGCGTCACCGCGCCATACACGCCGGCACACCACTTCCTATCCGTGTAATAATCATTATCGAACGTGTAGGTAGGCGCTGCGGACACATAAGTGGGTGCACACACGGAGAGTGCGATTATTGTTTGCGAATACCAATCAAGGCCGCGGAGTGAAGACACGGATACGCAGGGTCATCGACTATGTGTCGCGCGAAATGTATACGGAGCGGTGGTTTAATAGACAGAGCGGTATTAAGTAAACAGAGTGGTAATTAAGCGAACATACAGGTAATTTAGAAGACTGGACGGTAATTAAGTAAACAGAGTGGTAATTAAGTAGATAGAGTGATAATTACGATAGATATTGCCAGCAGACGGTACTTCTCTCTCTCCGATAACTCCGTATTGTATAAAACCATATCTTGTGTATTTTTATGAATTGGTATTTTTGAATTATAAATACGTTATTTTTGAGTGGATTGTATATTGTAAATTATGATTAAGACAGCATCAAAAGGGTATTGGAAGGTTTTAAATACATTAAGTGTGTTTTTAGCTAATCTAAATATTTCATTTTTTAATTTCTTTTCCTTTTAAATTAATTTTTCATAGTTAACTGTTGAATTAAACTATCGCGTTAGTTAGCATTCTTGAGTGAAACCGACAAGGAAGTTTTAACTTCTGAAATGGTTCCGGGAAAGGGTGGGTAATTAAGTAGACAGGTCTGTAAACAAATAGACATATTGTGCCCTTGGAATAATAAGGTATCATCTCACATTCTGATTTGATCATTGATTTTTTTGTATTATAATTCTGACAATAATTTAGTTTTAATCAAATATGTCAAATTTCCTAATAGTTTAGGAAATGACAAAAAAATAAAGCTATATTTTAGTAGCACTTGTGATATATTTTGGAACTGTTGATTTGATTACAAATAAAATGTAAGATTTATTTTGTACATTTTCGTAGAAATCAATTACTTTGTATGAAACCACGAATTTTATTACATGCCAACCGATTTCGCTTAGCTCAAGCTTCGTCAGGATGTATTTAAAACTAATAATAAATACAAAAAGAGTGCACTTATACTATACATAAAATACATAAAGAGGGAGATATAATATAAAGTTACATGTGAAAGAGAGAGACAGCAGATTTATTTTATAATATAACGTACCTACCTAAATCAAGAATCAGTTAACTTTATAACTCTAAATTATAAAGCGTCATTTTTGTAACAATTTCACCTCATGGGGGGTGAACCAAACTCCACCGAAGAAGACGAAAAATGAAAATTCAAAACTTTGAAGCTCAATATCTCAGTTTGATGAAAATGTCAGATGATATCTTGTTGTAAAGGTACAATTGACCGCAGTATCTGAATTTCATATTGAAAAAAATTGTTTTTTGTTTGAAATTAATGTTGTGGTAATAAATACTATGAATTGAATACAATACAGACAATTTAAATAGTGTGTTATTTTGACAACCCTGATTTGTTGTTAAGTATTAAAAAAATCGTCCACTTCCGCTAGTATTTGCGGGAAGACCTTGCGGTGGATACCTACACTAGTGATTATTAGATCACAAAATAGGTAAGTAGGTGTCAATACGGGTTTCGTTCTAAAACAAAAATGGCGCTGCGAAGCTATGAACGTCTTCCAAATACGAACCAGATTTCGAATCTCTTTTTGTTCAATTCGACAATTCGTCGATCAACCGCGCGGACGCCAAGTGGCTCCAATACGACGACGCGAATCAAAATTTAGAATCAGTGTCAAAAGTTTTAATTTGTATTTATCAATACATAATGAATCCGAATATCAAAATAATAATATACGTATGTACAGAAGAAGATAATTGTATTTCATGAATATGATTTTATAATTGTATTAGGCAGCGAAGTGAACATCTCGAAATAATTAATCTATGTATTGTATTGAAGTAATACAAATGTTTTATTTCCGATTGTCTTGGTCTGTTAAAAACAAGTACAATCAGAAGTTATAAAATGTTTTGCAAAAAAAGTTATAAAAATATTTTTGTCTATAATATAGACAGATGGAGACAAATTATAAATTAGTTTCATTTCGCTTTCTACCCACGTCAAGCGACCACTTTGTTATTTTTGGTTTAAAATCGTTAATCACTTTGGACTCTTTTAAGGTCTAGTACCGATTTGTTAAATGCACGCGGTGCACAAAACACGAAAGTTCAATGGCCGAATTTGGTATTCATTTTTGGCACTGAAAAGTATCCTATGGTTTTGCCCCTATTTTGCTTTGGATCAGATCTTGGAAGTAAAGATAATTTAATAAAAAATGGTTTTAAGAGTTATGTCTAAATGGCCTCTTGTGAGATAAAAATTGAAATCTATCCCTCTTTAATATGGTTTCATTTTTTAACCAACAACCACATTCAGGAACTTATCTCTTTCGTTTGCATTAGTTTAGGTTAGTTAGGTTAAATCATATATAAATATAATACAATGGTATCGAGCGTATGACGCACGACGGTCAATATAACCTGTCGCCAGGCGGCGTCACGGCACATTACGTAAATGTCTAATAGAGTATTTTTTTGCGTTAATTGATTAAATTAGGTTAAACTGTGGTCCAAACCACTCCCCTCTTCTTGTTAATTAGGTAGATTTTGATAGAAATACTATCTACTCGTATTACAGAGTGCAAATATTCAATTTCACCACGTTTCATACAGATTTTTGTGGAGTTCTTATCATACTTCGATCAAACTTTAAAAAAAAAAATTGTTAGGAGAACACATTTATCCAAAATTTAATAAAAATGAATTGATAATTCTGGCGTCTGCTATCAGATTACTCAAAGGTATTTGAGATTCTGTAAAAATAAGGTAGATGGCTCTTTTAAATAATGGAACGATTAAATGTATAAATATCAAAACGGTAATATATAGGTTCGAAAATTGCATTGTTGGATAATGCACCTTCCCCGGTTTGGAAAGAGATCCAGGTTCGAGTCCCGGTGGCGCAACAATGTTTTTCGATAAAATTGATTTTATATGTATATCTTTCTAATTAATATATTTAATTCGTATTTAAAATATTACAGAGCTATGTTCTGAATAAATACAACTTCATATTAACATAATTTGCTTGTTAGATATCTCGGATACGTTCGTTTACCAGCCTGATATGTCATCTTGTTACAAAATGACAAAAACTTGAAAAATTCGTAACTCCGTTAATATTGGACAATCAATTATATTTTTCGGAAATCCTAGGCGTGGGTCATATCACGTTAAATGTCTTCTTCTTTACCTGTCTGTAAATATTGAGAAAGCGAGAATATTTTTGTTATTTAAATTAGTTAATATTTCTGGTTTTATAACTTGTATTTTAATTTAGATTAATTAATATTGTTTAGCTCTCATTGTTAGAAGGAATGAACCTGTCTTCTTTAGTACAAACTTCGGTCTAGTTAAGGAGAGTGAACATGTCTTTCATTGTGTACACATTACTTTATCTATGAAATTTATTAGACTTTATTGACATACACGACTTAGTTATAACAGAGATTATTGCTATTAAGTATAATACTCGTAGTTTATTGTGTGGGATATAGTATGAATATATATGGACCCAATATATGATCACTAGTTTTATAGTTATATATATATAGTGAGAGTGTTGTAAAACTAGTGATCATATACTGGGTCCATATATATGTCCATGATCATATATTAACTAGTGATATATATATATATATAGTGAGGATGTTGTAAAATTAGTGATCATATATTGGGTCCATATTTGTGTAATCTTGTTGGAAGTGAACGATTTCCAGTTGGTGTTAAGTGTGTTGTACAGTTTCGGAGCTGTGGTAAATAAAAATAATAATATACAAATTTTTATCTACTGCGTAATATGTATCGGTTATATAGAAAGATGTGTTTTTATTAAAAGTTTCAACGATAATACAGGAGTTCTGAAATAGCCCACAAACAAGCCAACGCCGTTTTCCCTGTGTGGTAATATAATAAGGATGTTTGGCGTCACATCCCGTGCGGGGCGTCGCATCCCTTCAGCTGGTTTCCTCTTCCTGTTTCATATTTAAATACGTTCCAAATAGAATTAAATTGCCGGGGACGTAGATAGATGATATAAATTATTCTCTTACTAGGTATTCGGAATTATTTGACGGTGTGTGTTAAAAATATATTAAATTTGGGCTAAAGTATAATGTTATATTTTGGTGATGTTGTTGATGCTGTTCCGAGTCAAAGCTGTTATTAATTTTGGTAGTGAGCCATTCTGTGTTAAAACTAAATTTGATTATTTTTTTGTATTCTTCTTCTTCTTTCACACAGACAATCCACCCTTCAAGAATGATTTGTGCCATTAAACAAGTTAAAACATTATTTTATACAAAAGCAGTACAACAATATTATAGAATAGGGAATATTACGCTACAAGTTAATACCGTTGTCGTTCAAGAAATTTGCTATCATATGGATTAAATGTGGCGAGTTAAGGGAAAGAAGATGACACAAGTTAACCGGGAGTTGAAAATTACCATTGACAAGATTACTGTAAAAAAACCTGTGATCCGCAATGGACAGGCAAAAATGACACGGTCAAGGGTTTCCTCCTCGGCACCACACTCACACATTGGGGAGTCTATTATGTTTAATCTGAATAAATGTAATAAACCAACATTTAATTAAATACATTAATTAGAAAGATATACATATAAAATCAATTTTATCGAAAAATGATTCGAACCTGGAACTCTTTCTAATCCGGGGAAGGTGCATTATCTAACTGTGCTACAGCGACGATATTTTAGCGACAAATTTTCGAACCTATATGTTATATTTTTGATATTAATACATTTAATCGTTCCATTATTTGAAAGAGCCATCTACCTTATTTTGACGGAATCTCAAATACCTTTGAGTAATCTGATAGCAGACGCCAGAATTATCAATTCATTTTTATTAAATTTTGGACAAATGTGTTCTCCTAAAAAAAAATTATTGTTTTTTTTTTTTTTGCTTAACCTTCCTTTTTTTTCTTATATATCAATTCCATACTATTTGTGTAGCTGCACATCTTTTGAAAAAAAAATTATAGAAACCTGTAAGAGCGTGAATTCAATATAAATAAATAAAATCTACATATTCCCTTATAGTGCAACAATGAAGACATCCGAGTAAGTGTCAAGACAGAACTGACTTCTTTTAAAGCTGTATACAGCCGAAATGATCTTCATAGTGCAGGGGGAGTAGTAGGAGTGACATTAATGAACCGAGTGAGAAGTATCGCTATAAGGGGGACCCTTACCGTGAAACTTTTACATATATGCAACAATATGTACATCGGTATTTACAAATTTTGAAAGATAGACGAAGCGTCAGCCATCTTGGATGACAGACAGTGTTGTTCCAGAATAAGATCAATTATGAATTGTATTAAGAGGTGGTCTCATATAACGACGCGTGTCCACGAGCATTAAAACTTACAGAGTTCAGAGTGATGCGACCGATGAATCATCATCGCATGTGCTTCGCTTGCAGATTAGAATGGTGTACGTACGTACCTTTATTTATTAATTATCAGTGATCAAAGTCTCATTAAGAGTGGCTTGGACATGTCTTGCGAATGTCAAAGGAACGACTACCAAGTTGTGCCTTATTGGTAACTCTGGTGGTTCACCCCAGATTATGTTGGGATAAATAGAGGTTGGATCTTGATTGGTCAAGTACTGGATCAGCGCAAGACATGGTGAGATGGGAGATGCCTTGTCGATAATTTAGGCCCCCGACACTCTTAGGATATGATAATGATGACGGAAGGTTAATAAATAAGTTGTATAAAAACATATTTTTGGAAACTTTTAGGTGCGACATATATTTTTGCCTACAATCAAAATCAAGGTCAGTGGTGTAGCTACGTCAGTACAGTCAGTTAGACGGGCCCAAGTTAGACGAAGGCACGAAAGGTTTGAGTCTTGCAGTACTAATAAGTACCCGTGTTCAACGACTGATGACGCCACTGATGCATATTTATATATTTGCACGAGGTGGTGAGGAAATAAGGGATGCAGGAAGGGTGGGACGAATTCGGGAAAGGGACAGGAATAGGGAACAGGGGCCGGCTAAAGGATCACCCAGAATCAGAAAACACGACCAACCCGTGAAACGCTCCTTCCGGTATCTGGATCTTCCACGGGATCCACAAGTCTTCCGGCTCCAAGACGTACACTTGGACATACACTTTTGAATATAGCGCGAAGGTGTCAAACAACACCTTACACAATCGCAGTGTACAGGTTTTGGCACGCACGGTAGCGAGCAACCAAAACAAATACAATAAACTGTAGCCCCACACAGCAGAATGATAATTCACAGCAATAAATGCAACCAATAGTAAACGCTTACTTGACAGTTTGAAGGCACAACTTCAACTGAAAAACTATAAAAAACACACCATATAAATAGGTCGTGTTATGGTACAGGAGAAGGGGGTAATGGGTAGGTACTGCATAGGTATTATATATAAACGCATTCACATATCCGATCCGTACATCATAAATACCGAACCATTGTTTAACGCCATCTTTCGAACGACGCCTGTCAAAACTGTCAACAGATTTATTTATAAAGTAGTTTTTTTTTATAGCTATTGAAATTGGGCTAGTCCATGGATGTTTCTAACCATGGAAAAAAGAGCAATATCGGTCAGTTATTCGATTCCTTTTTTTGGATGGGAAGACGCGTGAGGAAATCAAAGTGAAGTTGCACGCCGTTTATAAAGACCATGGACCTTCGATGACTACCATCAGATAGTGGTTTAATGAATTCCAGCGTAGCCGAACGTCCGTTTTTGATGAAGAGCGCCGTCCGTCAGAGGTGACTATGCAAGATATGGTCAACAAAATCCATGATAACCCTTTTCCATTTCACACTGGCATCTAATTTTTGTAGTTATGCCACTGATCAAGGCAGTGTAATATTTTTTACGACGATCGGTGACCGGTGACAGTTTAGATTCGGCAGGGGCCGCGTAACCTATTTTTTAACATAAAATTAATCAAGATAATGCATTGATATGAATAAAACAATGTTATAACTCTACTTGAGTTTATTTGCTGTAGTGCTAATAAACTCAAGTAGAGTTATAACCTTGTTTTATTTATATCCATCCAATTTGATGATGAAACTCTACAAAGTTAACGCCGATTCAATCAATAATGGAAAATATATATTCGGTTTAGATTTATTTTAATATTTACATAGCAATCAATACTGTTTTTTTTTTTTTAGGAATATTACGTTATTTTATTAATGCACGAGTACACAAATAAGGCCCTGCGTCTACAATATTAGAGTAGAGAACACACACACTTACGTAGAACAATTTCCGTAATCCCGAGCAGGATATTCATACAAATTTAATTTCACTGGATGCTCATTGAATCCGCGAACAGAATGGAAAGACAATGGCTGAATGAGGAGGACGGGTGCGCGCGCAGCGCGGTTCGGACGCGCGCTCCAAATCCAAAAATTCAAATAGGATATCCGTCGCGCGCACAAATGGCCGCCGCAAGATGTCAATTTCCTGTGCGAGCATTCAAATCGGCATAATAGCATTTAATCACCTATTTCATAAAGCATTTTAAATACACGGGCGATCTGTACGTTATACGAACATTCAAATACTTTCTCCGTGTATTGATATCCTAGCCCGTTAACATCTTTTCCACCGCGCAATATCACGCGGTTCGATTTGATTTGTTAGAACAAGACACGGTGTCGCCACGACAGCTAATTATACGCAATTTTACTAAGAAAGCTTAAATTCTTAGGGCCGGTTGTGTAATCAGTTGTATTTTTAGCGAAATCGGTAAGCAGTAAACTCATTTTTCTCTCCGATATCCGATAGTAAATACGAGAATCGACAGTTAAACATGGCGGACTTTTCACAGCTGTTCCAAAAGTCATCTGACACACTGATACATCGAAAGTTGCAGTATACGACAATTAATCATTGATGAGAGTTCGTCCGGTGATGATATCGTTGTTTAATATACATTATTATACATAATACGAAAAAATGTCACCGCCAAAGTGACAGATGCGTAAAATAAAGCACATTTCATTGTCACACCTATAGACATATCCATCTACGCTTTGACAATAGTAAATTTGACGTTCGAACAACCCGCAAACGATTTTAACCACGGGCGTTAGTAAAAAGATACTAATGATCACACAAAACCGCCCCCAAGTTGAACCTGAATACACTTTATACGACAGTAAATAAATAATTTCATTATAAAAATATACTTTCACATTTTATTGTGTCGAATCTGATTGAATCAAAATTGAAAACATTAATATTTAGTTGAGAGATGATTTGTCATCCCATCACCTGCCTAGTTCTTTTAGTCTTGTGCATTTTTAATTACATTTTTTTTTTCAGCACTACACCACTGCTGAAAATTTACACCCAGTGTTTATAAAACTGTTCTAAGACAGACATAAGACTAAGGTTTCTATGAAGAAATATAATATTTTTAACCTACTTACAATACAGCAGCATTACAGTGATTTATTTTTCAAATTTCTGACGATGGAGAAAAATGCACCTTCAGATCAAAGAAAATTGATATATTTCAATGAAATTAATGTTCCATTCAAATATAGTTTATAAAATTCACTTTCAAATATTCCTACGTATGACACACATCAGGATATTAGAGTACATATAGTATGTAAGAAAAAATCAAAGATAAGTTTATTATTCGAAATCATTAAATACAAATTAAATGTAATAATTAGAAAGATATACATATAAAATCAATTTTATCAAAAAATATTGTTGCTGCTACCGAGATTCGAACGTGGATCTCTTCCAATCCGGGGAACGTGCATTAACCTATTATGCTACAGCACACAGTGCATTGACGACAAATTTTCGAGTCTATATGTTACACTTTTCAAATTGATACATCTATCGTTACATTATTTGAAAGCCACGTGTGCTGTAGCGTAATCGGTTAATGCACGTTCCCGATGAAGAGGTCCAGATTCGAATTCCAGTAGCAACAATAATATTTTTCGATAAAATTTATTTTATTTAGTATTTAAAATATCACAGACCTACGTTCTGAATAATTACAATTTAACAATAAGAATGTGTTCTCCTTAATAACGAAATCATTATTTCTAAAAATGTTATGACTTGCGTTAAAATTTTGAAATTTTACAGTTCTCAAAATATGATAAATAATACCCTTAATGTTGTTGCGAATTTTAACTAAAAATACATTCAGTACACCCGGGGAAGGAATGTAAATGTGTTTGACCAAAAATAGTTTAGGGAATCGGTTGATAATGTTTTTGAGGGAGATCGGACAAGAACACGAGCTCTATGATTACCGTTCAATAATGTTTAATATTTAAATAATTTAAAGGCTCCCAACAGGGTCGCCCAGGCAAAGCTAAAGAAAGAGATTGAAAACCTGTCTAAAGAAAAGTTTTATTTATTTAGACACATATAACATATAAGCATTGTACAGCTGCAAAAAAAAAAAGACAGTTTGTTACATATATTTTACACAGATTTTAAAATGCATTGCCCAACTAGGCAAGCTCATTTTAGGGCAAATCGGTAAACTAGATACATTTCACAAAACTAAATAACACATTGAAGGCAAGACACAATCAAATAAATACGTAACATACAAGGCAAATGTGAAAATATTAAAAATAGAGAAAAAAATACCAATGTGCAATGTACAATATGTAAAAGAATGTAAGCAAATGCATATACAAGGAAAAGGGAAATAAATATGCAAAATCAAAACACACAAAATACAGTTATAAGAATTATTTAATTATATTTATATAAAACAGTTTACTCTCAGTATCTGCTCTTCCTAATTTCAACAACCAATTTGAAACACCATTTTAAAAGCCTTAATGTAACTTAAAGTTCTAAAATGATTGTATATTCTGAGAGCTTGGAAGGTGAATAATCTTTAACCAAAAGTAGATTTCATTCTTGGAACTATTTTAAGATTATTTGCTCTCGTGGGATAATATCTTTAAATTCTCACAAATGGATCTCTTATTTTTTTTTTTAGTTTGGCCCGCGATTGCAGCCACCGAAGTAACGGAGGACACGACACCTGGCAGATCCCTGGAGAGGCGATGGTGACCAAAAATCTAACCTGTCAAAATCAACAGTAATGCACCGAGTGAGAAGTACCGCGATAAGCGAGATAGACTTTCAGTATAGAACCCATATTTATACATACAGAAATATCTCAACGAGGTGGCTCGGACACAGTTGCGAATTATAAAATGATTACCAAGACTTACTGGCAACTCTGGAGCATGGGTGGACTGGAGGAGCTCACGCGACTCCTTGTTAAATTTAAAAAAAAAAAAACAATATTGTCATATCAAATCAGTACCTAACTGCAATTTCTGCAGATGGTTTAAATGTTTTATGAAACATAAAACTTGCCTCTTGAAATTTCTCCTGAAATTATTTATTTCAGGTGCATAATAAAAGAGGCCTAGCCGGTTTTTTTTAGTCTAACAATGCTTAAAAGCATCAATGTTCGATGTATGTTCCAGCTTCCAGATGTCAGATGTTCAACGCAACATTATTGTGAACGATTATCCTTCATACTTCACACGTCCATATTTTATTCCCTTTACCGTAATTGAGCACAGTTTTGAGAAGGACGGCTCTTAATATTTATTACTTCGTACCATAGTTTACTAAAGAAGTTAAACATTAGGAGAACTTTACTTTCAACCCGGTATTCTGATAGTATCTATTTCTGCGTCAATCTTGGAACTCTTCACTCTTGCAATCCAAGGTAGATAAGTACATTTTTCAGCTATTTATATTAATAATTTTACGGTATATTTGCGTATTGTTACATAATATAAGTATATTTCGTATAATTGTATAAGAACAACGCGAACAGCTCTGTGATCAAGTGAGACCTTTGTTAACGTATTGGCAGCCCACCGATGCTCTGGTGTCGTCCCAGATTAGGTTGAAATGAAGACTTTAGAAGACAGATCGGGACTTAATTGATTATTAAGTATTGAAACAACGCAGGACAGAGGAAGATGGAAACGCCTTGCCCAGACTTTGGGCATTAACCTAACCTAACCCAACGCTCTGGTATTATATTGATGAAAAGAAGATGATGATAGTTATTAAAAAATTTGTATAATGTACATACATGCATACAAAATACATTATTTATCAATCATACTTACAAAATAATAAATAATAAAATATTTTGAAAGCCTCTGGAAAATTTTGTAAATAAAAAAAATATTGACAATATTCAATGTATTAATCAAACAATAAAATAGTTTTTTATTTGATTTAAAGTTTTGTGTTATTCGACTTTAAAACACGTTGTAACCAGGTGTGTTCATAAAACATAGCAAAGCCATTCATTATCAAGCAACGATTTGATACTTTATGCTGGTCTTGCATCATAGCGATAAAGTTGTAGATTTACATAGAATTGTTAACACATTATCACAATAATTGTAGAGTGGAACTCATTTACAAAAAAATTTATTATTTTGTATCAAAAATACAATATAACAATGTGCTAAGGCTAATTGTACTCTTAAATCGGCCAAGTCCCATTTCATCTAACAAAAATTTAAAATAATTCTAAATATGGCGCTAGATACTTAGGTTAAATTATTACAGTCAACAATGACGGGAACTTCATTTTTTTTATAACATTTAATACACCAACGAAAATACTAATTCACATTGTCGTAATAACCGCACAATACAGATTTTGTTAAGTGTTAATATGCGTTTGTTGTATGTTGCTATGCGACACGGACGGACAGAAATAATGACATGATAAATGTAAGATTTTTACTAACATGAGATAAATAGCAGCCTTTAGAACTTTTTAAATAAAAGAACTGTTGTATTTCTTTTGGTAATATAAGAAATCATAGCACAATTTTTAAAAATTGATTAGATAGCTTATTGGTATTTTTTAAATATGTGCGCGTCTAGGTATGTCTGTCTTTTTTTATCAATTGATTGAATGATTTAATAACTTATATGTATCTGTCAGTCCATTCATTAGTCCTACAAATTCTCATTGAGACTTCTCTTAGATCCATTTTATTCTCCAGTAATCTGGAGATAGAGTAATGAAATGCAATTTAATAATTCATTAGCGTCATATTTCACCTTCTTACCAAACTTTCCTCATTCTTACAACATCATAATTAACAGCTAAACAATTAGTCAGCTCTGCATTATATGTTTAAATGAAAAAATAATTAAAAACATTAGTAGATGTACCTACCTCATTAACAGCCAGTTATCCAAATTAATTCAGTCTATCTTTAAACTCACAAATTTTTCTTCACAATTTTTAATGTCTTAATATTATCACAACATCAAAGTCAATTTCCACAACAGTTTTTAGTAAATACTGCGCGCGCAACGCTCTGATTCAGTGCACATTTCAATACTTTTTTCGGTCAATATAAAGAAAATTTATATTGCAAACATCAAACAAAATTGCACCGAATTTCTTTGAAAGATTTGAATACGTAATTTCGTATACCGGCAATAATCGCGTAAGACAGAGACCACGAACGAACAGCAACGGACACACCCGCGCTCGACACAAGTGTGTTCGATAATGGGGCGGATTTTGACAGAAGCTTTTCCCTAACCTAGGTACCTACACATCTACGTATGCGTGTGTGGGTAACCAAATGCAAGTAAAGGCTCGTTCACACATGCGTTAAATATCTTTAACATATAATATGATTTTCGCAGACCTCTCGGATAAGACTGTATTATAAAAGTGCGTGACATTTTATAGTTTCGCGGGTGGGAGTCTAATATATAAGACTCCCAACCGCCAAGGTCAAAGCGGCATCCGACAACATGTTGCAATTGAGAGAAGAAAAGGCATAGAAAAGAACATAGAAGTCAGTCCGTAACCACTGTCTTCTCATGTCCAAGATCTTCTTTCTTTCAACTTTTTAGTGTCTATGTTACTTTGAATACACTAAGGTACTAACTTTACTTCTACAAGTATTTACCTCGATAAATGAGGAGTTTGAAATTGGACTATGACAGCTTCCATAAATGATGTCACAGGTTATACATAAAATTATGTCAAAAGGTGTCACATTATGCCAGATCCCCCCCTCAACAAGTAAAATTATTTTGATTTATAAAGGAAAATGCGATTGATAGAATACAAATTGATTGGAATTATTGTTTAAATTATCAAAATTATGTTCACCGCATAAACAAACTAAACTTATCGCGCTAATTGTTTAAACTGGTACATACACATCACGAAAAACCTTTTCAACTCTTCCAAACACATTGACAGCAAAACTTTTCGTTGTAATACAAAGATTTGTTTTTCCCCACTGATTACAGTATCATTTTATAATACTAGAAAAATATCACAATGTTTTGAAACCTGTGAATTACGTTTTAAGAAAACTGTTTAATTAAATTTCGCTTATTAAAAATACATTTGAAGGCTACCTTATGAACAAATTCGTGATGTCACATTTTTTTAAAAGACCCCCTTGCCATAGACTGTCACAATTTCGCCGACCCCCTGCCACCCTCAAGCCTGCGACATAATTTATGGAAGCCGCCTATGTTTAAATATTACGTGATTGACAAGTTTTTTATAAGTTAATATCAAAACTAATCAGACCATCTTCTTTCTCATTCTCCTGGCGTCTCCTCACAGTTTGGAGTCAGCACTTTTAGCGACAACTTTTGTGATCGCTAATTGTTAACTGATTATTTATTAATTATATCGTTATTATTGTACAAATATACATTATTAAATGTAAGTTATGATTTAAAAAATTAACCAAACACAAAACATGTGACGACAGACGTGTGTCAGTTTGAACCTACCTTAAGAAGTAACTTATTATATTGACAGATGACCAATGTTGCAGGTAGGTACTCTGTCCCCGTATCAGGGCTGACCAAAATATATTCATTTTTAATTTCTAATTAAATCAAAATATGAAAACTACTATTTGAAGACACCGTACTGAAAGCCGAAACATGGATTGTCCCCTAGCTCGCTGGACCGATGACGTAAGAAACAGCTGGGTATGGAAGACAGAGATAGAGAGGAATGTGTGTCGTAGTGAGCTCCCGGGACGAGATTCGAATCCCTGATCCACCACTTATCTCACTGACTACTCGTGTCACTGATATTATATTAATAATAATTTAATATTTATAAATAAAAACTACTTAATAAACTTTTCAGAACGCTATTATAATTTTAATTTCACAGTGTTCAATCTGCATTAATTCTGTATTCGTTTTACGTTGTATACCCTCCTGCACACCATATAGTGATGAATGCGGTATGGTTAAGTACAAGTCATTATTTGAGTGTGAACTGGCTGTAGTGCCGCGTGCGGAAACACTGGGTAAACTAAAAAATCCTACAATAAATAACCAAATTAAATTATCAATGCTTAACCTAAATTTGCTAGCAGGGAATACTCTATAGAATGCCTATTTACCATTTTCTTTTAAAAATAGACTAGCCTGCCCGCACCAGCTACCGCACGGTAGCAGACGTACTCTGCAGAGACGCAGTACACTGTTGTCAATCTCCAGATTAAAAAAATATTTAAAAATTACTAATGCACTTTGATAAGACCATAAAAAGCATTTTGATAGGGAAATAAGAAAAAGAAGAAGAGCGAAAGACAAAAATCTATTTGCGTTACAAGTTTTATCTATCACCAGAACTTTTAAATTTAAATATTAAACTTTTAATGACTGAGAAAAGCTTAAAAAACAAATGTGATGGAAGACAAATCATTTTCTTGTAAATAATGAAGTTATTTGTAAATTCATTTTCTTTTAAAAGTAGATAGGATTTCCATCGAAATCTAAATAGGGTACTGAAGTTCGTAAAACTATATATATGAAATAAATATATTAATTCTTCTAAGTATTCCTCTTGATTGTAATGAAAAGTTCTAGCAGTAACGTAAAAATTCACTTTCATCCGAACATAAACAAAAAGAAAATTAACTACAATCTTAAAAGCATTAGAAATAAAAATGTTTAGATACCCTTTAAATTATATTAAACTGCGCCCTTTTGATGTGCTTGTGGTTTATTTTAGTACGCGGAATACATGTCACTTTAATATTCTTATTATTTTCAAACTGAGCTAAATGCTTATATTATGAAAATAGGACTATCTTGCTGGTCTCTGGAAAGAGGGTCGAACCCCCGATTACTAGATCACTAGGCGAGTATCTTAAACACCCGTAACACTAGAAAAATATCGATGTCGAATTTATTGTAGGTAGCGGACCTTTTAGACCTTGTGGACCCCAATGAACCGCATTGGCTGTGTTGAGGTAGTCACCTTAACACAGCCTTTATCTCAACACAGCCAATGAATCGCATTGGCTGTGTTGAGGTAAAAGTGAACGATACAAGACGTAAGACTATGGCATTCTATTATTTCTGCTTACAGCTTGATGGTAAGTTAATTTAGTTTAAAAAAAAATAGTATTCACGCGATTTTCAATTTGGTTTAAAATTAAAATGAAATTGAAAGATATCCGAAATGTTTTGAGTCACCCATTTATTTGGGTACTGCCTAATTGAGTAATAGTTCTGTGAACAGGAAACGGCGCAGCCGCCCGCGTTTAGGGGAGGGAGTCCTGCGGAGAGGGGTGGCAGGAAGTGCCGGCAACAACCCTTAGTTCTAACCATCCTGTTTGGCAGAAATAAAACTGCCGTCGCACTCTGGAGCGATGTTATATTATACTTCACACGACCTTTCGTCGAATTTTGACACAAATTTAAATGCTTGGCACGCGTCAAGCCGCGCGTACTAAGTAGAATTCGTATTACGAGTATTATACTTAAATCACATAAAACAACACTGTTATATGTGATTTAGCTGTTTATTGTGAAAGCAGACTGAATGTAGTGAGATTAAGATCAGTCGAGCGTATGATTTCGTTTATTATTCGCTCTCTAATATTTTTTGGTACTTACGAGATTCGTTCCGCTCCTGAGATATCGATTTGCGGGCATAATGCTGCGACTAACTAGCACAAGTCTAGCGCAAGCGGCACCCGCACCAGCTGCAGTTCAATTTCTGTTGACTCCTCTGTATCATCGACCAGTCGCTTGTGAGATCTTCCAACTGTTCGATTTGAAGATCGAGGTCTCCTGGCACACCTGTCAACGCTTTGACAAACAACATGGCCTACGATCAGCATACCAATGACTTGCCTCAAGTAAATGCATAATGAGAATACTCAGAACTCAAGAAAATGAAATAATTAAAAAAGAAATAACTAGATAAGGAAAGAAAAAATCGAAGAATAACATTTTTCGTTAAAAATTAACATAAATTTCTACACTAATTAAATGTATATCTTTCTAATCAATACATTTAATTAGTATTTAAAATATCACAAAACTGTGTTTTGAATAATTACAACTTCGCAATAAGAATGTGTTTTCCTTAATAATACATTTCTATCTTTGAAGTTTGGACAACTAGATTGATTAAAAGTTAACTGTACATTTTGTATCACATAGTTTCAATAAAAAATATATTTTTATTTTTATATGTGAATAATGTGTTAAAGAATACCGATGGGAACTCATTTTTTATACTATTGTCGAAATGGAATCTATAGGTATATTACACACAAGAAATGTGATAACATATATTTTGGGGTTGTGGAACGAATAATCTGAGTTTTCAATATTTCTCATAGGTGAATTCTCTTTAATATACAAGTGCTTTGGAGTACAAACACGTTTCCGAAACGAATTATGCTCGCAATCCATGGTTTTACATTTTACGTATATTGTATGATTATTGACGTGATAGGGATAAAAGGTGGCGAGAGAATAACAGATGGAACCAAAAAGTGACTACATGGAGACCATGGACGAGTAAATGTAATTGGGGAAGACCTTAGGCTAAACGGAAAGATGACGGTACTAGACCCGATAGGCAGCTGACAGGAACAAATGGAGACGATTGAGAGAGGCCTAGGTTTAAATCTTGGACAAATAATAGCTGATAAGAAGAAGAAAAAGAGGTATTAAATCTATGCTAATATTAGCATTTGTTCAGTTATATTTTTTAAAATATTTACGACTCTGAGACATAACTGAATTAAAAAAAAAAAATTATATGTACTAGAATAACTTAAACATTACTATAATGAAATCACATTTTTATTGTGTGTGCAATATTAGAAAATATTTCTTTGATAATTCAAAACATATTAGTAAAGCCTAAAAAATTATAAATATAAATAGTTAACATTATCTCGGCAAGAGAAAGGTTCGTGTTTGAGTCCCGGTTACAACTAGATATTTTTTCGGTAGATAGATTTTTCTGTATTTTTTATTTTGATTTAATACATTTTTTCATCAAACTCGCTTAATTAATTATAGGTATATACATACCTACTAGGATAAACATTTAAATGTTGATTCTCTCATTTTATAAGAAGGAAATATTAACATTCACAGTATGTATTCTCTAACGGAAGTAATATTATTTGAAAAGGCATAAAAATAAGCTTGCTCGAACTGAAATCTGCTTATTCATGCAGTTAATGGTGGTGATTTACAATCTAGCGCCCGATTTAGAAACTTCGTGAAAGACACTTCCTTCTCCGTATTTCTGGAAGAATATGAATTCTGCTAGAGCAGAATGGGCTCTACAGATCGGTGATAAATGGAAGGAGACTAATATTCTGCGAATTCCACCTATTCCGTTCCAGGATTTTCTACAAAAACAAACTAAAGTTAATCCTCTATTTATTTGTATTTGTGTATTTAGTTCACTAACGACCGTGGCGCGTTTAGGGCCTCTGAATTTTACTCGAGACTGTATTTCTTTATTTTTCAAGAGATACAGGGTGTATCAGAGCTAGTCCGCAATATTTTATGAGTGGATACCTGGTTAAATTACAAGTCGAAAATTTTCAAGGAATATGTGCAAATTCTGCACTGTTACGTGAAGTATTAGTGTTTGAATTTTTTACAAAATCGTGTTAAGTTTGAAGTTTACGCACTTCGAAATAAATATTTGCGAAATTGTTTCATTAATAATCTGTATCTTTGATTCAGGCCCTAAATTATATAACAAAAAATTTAATGATAATTAATTTTTTGTATTCAATATATGATTTGGAAATTAATAGAAATAATCGCATAATTTCGATTTTTTTAAATGCTTTTATCTCTGACATGGATGAGATTAAACACATATCGCTTGAACATTTTCGACTCGTAATTTAGTCAGGTATTCACCCATAAAGTATTGTAGACTACTTCTGGCGCATTCTGTATATATAAATTACATATTATTATTATAATTACATATTTTTTGACTTGTGTCTGTATTCTAAGGGCCGGTTGTGCGATCAGCGGTAACTTTTTACTAACGCCCGTAGTTAAAATCCTTTTCGGGTTGTTGATACATCAAACTTACTATTGTCATGTCTATAGGTGTGACAATGAAATATGCTTTATTTTACGCATCTGTCACTTTGGTGGTGACATTTTTTATATAATAATGTATATTAAACAACGATATCATCACCGGACGAACTCTCATCAATGATTAATTGTAGTATACTGCAACTTTCAAAGTATCAATGTGTCAGATGACTTTTGGAACAGCTGTGAAAAGTCCGCCATGTTCTGTCGATTCTCGTTATTACTATCGGATATCGCAGAGTAAAATGAGTTTTCTACGGGTGTACTATCGAGAAGTATATATTTTTTTACTAACGATCGAACAACCCCTTTTCGCATAAAAAAAATATTTCAGTAACAGTTACTACTGATTGCACAACCGACTCTAAGAGCCATTTATAAATCTTTTCTTTTTTAGTGTCTAAACACTGTCACCCCGCTCCAAAACACTTCGCACCAGAGTAATCTCAGTAAAACTCTGTGATAAAAAAGTAATCAAACAAATACATCACACTCGTTAAATTAAAACATGTTCTTTCATGTCCCGGTGGCGGTCGTGACTTTTTGTAGAAGGGATGCTGGATAAGAAGTTTATATAACGCATGCGTATACAATATTCACAGACCTTGAATATTGAATACTTTCAAACTTTATGGATACGGGACGAATGATAGAATCCACTGTTGCTGGTATCTGTGTGCTTACGCGATTCATATATGTTTGAAAGTTGAGAATGTATGTATATGTATGCGTAGTACGTGTTGTGACTGGTCTCTAAAGGACGAATTTATTTGCAGCAGTGCTGCTTTCGACTAGAAACAAAATGTCCAAATTTTTTGACTCTAGATCACAAGGGATGTGGAGCATCTAAAGCATGTATGAAGCGACCGCGCCTGCTCAGTAACCATCTACAAAATTGAATAAAAAAAAATAATAAAAAAAACCTTGGTGTTCCAAAATATAATACAATGCGACGCAGCCGTTATTTTTTAATTTAAAAAAAATAGTATAATTAAACCTAGGTTAATTTTAATATATGATCAATATCGATGCAGCATTTTACAATCTTTGTGATAATATCCTCTACCGTAACAGGTGTATTAAAAATACGTGTTTCTTTTGATACCGGGTGGCGATCGTTGTGCATCTGTTGCAGTTTCTTCATGCCGGACGCCATTGTAACAATGTCAGCTGTGTATGTTAATTGTACATTTAATCCCATTTAATTGAACTCCAGTCTTCCCTCTTCTTCTTCTTTTAAATAGGCAATCCACCCTTCAAGAGTGATTTGTGACAATAATGAAGTTAAAACATTATTTAATTTCCGTTCTAGCTATAAAATCAGTTACACACCGTTAGAGGGAACATTTATGTGCTGATAAACTGGCCAAGGAGGCCACTCTTTCCGGAGTTTTCCCTCATCAATTCCATATCCCGATGTATGACAGACTTAATATGGTAAAAAAACGTACGAATTCTATCTGGAGTGCACAATGGATGGATCCAAATAATCATAAGGGTAATCGACTTAAAATAATTCAAAGATCTATTCCCCGCATTTCCTGGTTCTCCAAAAGGAAAGTCTCCAAAAGAACAATATCAAATATCTCTAGAATGAGAATTGGGCATTGCCAGGTAGCCTCACATTTATTCAGATTGAACTTGATCGATTCTCCAATGTATGAGTGTGGTGCCGAGGAGGAAAGCCTTGACCATATCTTTTTTGCCTGTCCGTTGCGGATCACAGGTTATTTTTCAACTCCCGGTTAACTTGTATCATCTTCTTTACCTTAACTCCCCACATTTAATCTACATAATAGCAATTTTTTTGAACGACAATGGTATTGACTTGTAATATAATATTTCTTATTCTATAATATTATTGTACTTTTTTCTATAAAATAAAGTTTTAGCTTGCGGGGTGGATTATCTATTTAAAAGAAGAAGAAAATGATATTTAAAAAAAAAAAAAAACTGGGGTATACAAATTAATTTGCAATGTTTGCAATCATTTTTATATAGGCAAAACTTGCAGAAATTTTTATTTGATTGAAAATGGAGAATCCGTTTCCCCAGATAGGAAGAGGTCCAGGTTCGAATTCCGGTAACAAGTAAATATTTTTTCGATAGATAGAATTTTTTATGTATATCTTTCAAGTTGATTAATTTAATTTGTGATAAAATTATCTTCTTTATACTAAACATATTTATTTATTTCTCTATCCTGATCATTTATTTAACTGCAGTGTGTATTTTACTCATAGTTCTGTATCTGAGCGCACGCACGCATATTATTTCTGCCACTGATTTTAAAAGTGCAACCGGTTTACTTTTGCTCCGCGGTATATAATCGCGCTCGAATTTGTTATCTGTGTATGGTAATGTATGGTGGCGCCCACATAGCGGTTAAACGCGTGCGGTTTTTTCAGTCACTACTCAATACTAGCGAAGGGAAAAACTTCATTTCGTAATGAACGCTTCGCGAAGTGCACGTTCGCCAACATGAAGCGCTCAAAATGAACGCTTCATTCGAAATATGTTGGTACAACTGGTTGGCCCACTCCCGACGCAGGTCGAAATCGCCTCGCACTTCATATAGAGCAATGAAGTGTGGTTAAATCGTTATTTGAACAATACTTTAATGAAGTATCTAAATTATTTTTTAATAAAATATTTTTAATTGTCCCTCTAATTTTGGATCACGATATGCGCATAAAAAAATGTTTCTTGCAATTTTAAGGACCACTGCTCTTATTTGTGCGCTGGTACCCTACCAGTACAAGGCTACTGGTAAGGCCTGGGTTGACCTCATTACTAATGAAGGTATAGAAATACGCATAAATAAGTCAAAGAAGTAATAACAACAATCAAGGAAAGCTGCATAATTTGGTCACATTCTTCGCAATGAGAAATATTACATTTTACTATTCATTATGCAGAGGAAGATAGAAGGCAGCAGAAGTGTAGATATAAAGAGATTATCTTTGATGTATAAAAATAATTGGCAAAATGTTGGTGATCACATTTAAGATAAATCAACAGATAAGCAACACGGTCGCCAACTTTTGGTAGGCGACACAAGTTTGTGTGTGAGGTATATTTTTTTGTGTGCGCTGTGATGCAAAATCGTATGCGCACGCAGACCACACTCACACCTCAGAGAGAACATTGGTTTTAGTTTACAGACTACCAAATATATAGACATGAACTAACGCGTTTTCCTTGTTTCAATATTTTCAATTTGGTGTCACCCACGTGATCAATTTGGTACCACTTACGCAATCAAATAGCTCTGCGACTATGCATTAATATAAAAAATACGTCTTGTTTACACAAAGATTTATTATTCGAAGAGTAAATACTTTTACTGTTGCATAAATGTGTCATAAACTATTGGATTTATGTTTTCACCAAGAATGTGTATTACACCTTATTTCATGTCTATTCATTGACTGGTCTGTTGTTTTAGTTAGTTTTTCTGACATCCTGATGAAGGAAAAGATATTTTCCGAAACCGGTTGGTGTATAATTAACTCATTAAAGTGGTTTAAAAACAAACTTAATAAATAATTTAATATAACTAACTAAATGTGCACAAATATGGTGTGAACTATCGAAGTGTCAGCACGATTTAAAACGCACAAACTGTGAAGTATAATGAAGCAGTTCATTGAAGTACTTCGTACAGTGTCGACCCATCACTAGTCAGTACGCGTCGAACCAACCGAGAGGTTGGACGCTTCGTCACTATGTCTTCAAGTGATTCCGAGCCTACGTTTACGGCGACATCGTATGAGAATCTATCAGAAAAAATTATACACGAAGTCAAAAATCGACCTGTATTGTACGATAAAACATTACGACAGTACCACGATAGAAACATGAAAGCTAAACTTTGGGAAGAGGTCTATCAATACATATATGACAACTGGGGAACTCTTTCGGAAAATGAGAAAAAAAAGAAAGGTTAGTTATTTTTCATTATTGTCTTTATTAATCACATTTTGTATGTAAATTATACACCATTATTGAATATATTGTCACGTACAGCTCGGGCTGATGGAACGCTAGGCCCCGAGCTCCACGTCAACGGTTAGCTTCAATCGGCACTTAGAAATTTATTGGTTCTTACCGGGTGACTTCAAGAGAGCTACTTTTTGTCTGCAGGGGAGGGTGAATGCACAATTATACAAATATGTTCACTATTTAAAATTATAATTTACAATAAAATTTTACAAACTACCCACGCTTCTCACACTTAACATACACAGTTTTTCCTAGTTCCCATGTCCAGTTTCACTTCATCGTAACTTATTGCACACCGGAGGTCCTGGAGATCCGAACTGACGGTGGCCAGCGTGGGTCAGCTCCCCGAAACAGTCACAGAATTATTTTCCACAAAGAACGCCGTCATTATCGAAATTTTCCAGAATCTAAGAGCAAAAACATCCCGCCAATATCCATAAAAATAGCTTTAAGGACGCGCATAACCACGTTATGGCCCTTCGCCTTCCCTTTTTTCATTTTATTCTCATCTCAACTAATACTCTTTTCACAATTTTAACCGGTTCGACCTGGTCCAAAACAGAAGTGACAGTTCTCCCATTTTGCATCGCACCATAGATCATCTGGCTTCTTATTGGCTCACTGGACTGCCGCAGGTTCCATAGACAATGCGATATTTTACATTTATTGTTTTTGGTGAGAACTCACACGTGGACGAATGTACCCTTACATCATAATATGTTACTGTCTACCTAATCAAATACTGTCTTATTGAAAATTTAAATCGCCAGCGCGAGAAAATAGTCTGCGAATAAATTTCTTATTTGCGTGTTGCGATCAGAGTGTAGGACTATTTTCAAATCGAGCTTGAAGTGCTTCGTCTTACAATTGCTTACTATCATTTCTCCTTATGTAGTTGTGCAATATACAACACGTTTTAATTATATGATAGTATAATTCAAATTTGACATCCAACGGCGTGTTTAAAATATGTAATTTGTTTGCTAAAATCCCAAAAGCATATTCAATTATGCGTCTCGCATAATACAACCTATAGTTGTACTCCCTTTGTTTTATTAATAAGTTATTAACTTTTTGAAAAAAATAAATAATTTTTCAAATAAAAGACAACGTTGTTTGCTTCACACAACACTTTAATTAAAACGTTTTCGACGCTTGCCGCGTCATCGTCAGTAACAAACTAAAGTTTAAATTACAAGATATGCTATCGACTGCTTTTGAGGGGGGGGGCGGTATGAGAGCGGTGTTTGGTTGAGAGGAGTTTCGGTGAAAAGTGAAAGTGGTTGTGGGCGAAGCTAATATGGACAGGAGAGGAAATGTAATAGGGGGTGTTTGTATGTTATGTACATTTATATTATATTATTAATCTCTATATTTTATAGAATGTCTAATTTTCTCGCCTTTCTACATATATGTAGTACTTTAACGTTCTCGTGGGCATAACAACTAAGTTTTTGTTTGAATAAGGTCTTATTAGATGTTTCGAAAGTGAAACGCCTCATTGCCTACCAAACCGAATGGCATCGACATAATTTATTATCTTTGCTGGTAAATCTAGTTGGTTATTAAGTAATCTTTTGCCATAATTAGTGTTTGCAAATACGTTTGAATCACTGTTTGAATCGTATCCACCAACAACAATAGCGGAGAAACAATAATTTGCATTAACAATACCTGGTAATATCGGTGAATGGATAAACAATAATTTGCATTAACAATACCTGGTGATATCGGTGAATGGATAAACAATAATTTGCATTAATAATACCTGGTGATATCGGTGAATGGATAAACAATAATTTGCATTAACAACACCTGGTGATTCTTGTAATTAAAGACCTCTGAGCCAGTATTGTCAGATTTTTTTGTCATTTTGTACTCGCCGTCAACTGAATCGATACAGTTTGGGAAGTAATTGATCTGTTTCTATTTTTTCTGCCTTATAAGCAGTCTGCAAATGTTTGCAAGTATCTATTTTAGTATTGTATATCGTCGCTGTCGCTATTTAAAGCGTCCTTTAAAAATAACACAGTCTTAAAAAAATCCTCTATAGAATAGCAAATAATGAATATTAATGTTTATTTACATTTTTTTCACATTGTGCAATAGATGTCACCCATGTCTAATATTTGTTAAAACTGCTGTGAATAATTCAGTTCAAAATGGTTTAACACAAAATATCGAATTCATTAGAATTTTTTTTAACTCGTTTATATTATTTCATTTCTTTTTCCTTCGTGTTAGTGCTTTTAATGACATTCTGATGATAATCGTATCAATTTAAGATGTACATATTACTAATTTGTTTTTTCTTACTTTACTCATATTTATTAACCTTATTTTTGTTTCAGGACTTACCGTACAAAAGAAATGGAAAAATATGCGAGATTGTTTTTTAAAAGAACTAGCGGCGCGACGTGCAAAATCTGGCCAGGGTGCGATTATAAAAAAGAAAAAATATGTTCATTTCGACTCGCTATTATTTTTGATTCCATCTTTGCAAACGCGAAAGGCTATTGGCACTAATATAGAGAATTTTCCAACAAATAAATTTGTGAAATCTGAACCGAGAGATATCAATCGAACACCAGTCCAGAAAATAAATTCCAAAAACACAAAACCTAATGATTTCGAAAGGCAAATATTAGAATTGTTAAAGGAAAAGAAAACATCTGATGATCACGATGAAGATACAATTTTTTCACAGATGCTTGTTCCGATAATGAAAAAATTAAAAGATGAACAGAAACACTATGCTAAAATAGAAATTTTGAATATATTGCAAAAAGCTAAATCTTACCCATTTCCGCTTCCGTCTCAGTGTATATCGACTCAACCATCTCTTTCTTGAGGCCATTCTCCAGCCACACTGACGCCAATTTCACCGACTCAACTTACAATACAAACCAATAATAATTTATCTAGAATGTGCAAAACCAGTTCAAACGCCGGTGTCTGCTGTCTTTTCGCAATTCCAAACAGAAGAATTGGCAAATATGAAAACGTTATAAAAATCAAACGTTTGAAGACGATAACAATGATTATTTTTGTAATAATTAAATAATTTGCTAAAAAATTGTTTTCTTACTTCAAAATAACAGAGATACGTTCTTCTGGTGATGTTGATTTGCGAAATGTTGTATCTTGGAGTGCAGAAGGTAGGACCCACTGGACTAAGTGCGTCAAAACTAGTGATGGGTTTAAAATCACTAACCGTGAGTCAATCACTGATATTTTTGAGTCAGTGATTGGATATCTGGGAATATTGTAATTCGTGATTATTATATTTGGTTGTGAACCGTGATTCGGTGCATGTGCATATAAAACGAAAATATTCATGAAGGAATGACATTATAATTAGTAGATTCTGCCAAAACGTGCTACGCATTTCGACCGAAAAATAAATTCACATTTTTTAAGGGTTTTCATTCTCTTTGCGATGATATTAAATTAAATATATATTAATTACATATGCTGAAATACGATTTTCACGTATATTAAGTTTGAATAATATACGCTAAAAATTATGTTTTTTTAAATTTATTTCGTGCATTGTGATATCGAGAGGTGCACGCGTAATAATAGTGAAACTGTTATCACAGTCGTAGTTTTCAATCACTGATATTATCGAATATCAATCACAATCACACCAGTGAGTCAATAGTTGCATTTTTCTCATCACTAGTCAAAACTACTTAATGACTTTCTATAGTGCCTAATCAAAAAACTTACCGGGATGTTCTCGCATATTACGAGTGAACCCAGTATTTATGATGGCAGAGACAATTATTTTTTCTATTTCTGATTACCAGAGATACTACCAGTGGTGTAGTATCAAACTATAACATATACATTTAAAGATGACTGTTTATCAAGTTTAATTGATAATGGTCAATGGTTGATATAATGGGATATCGCCACGCGCCCAGATGATCCATTTCTTGTCAAAAAACACTATAAATTTCCTCGTAATGACTTTCACGTTATGTGAAATGCTACGGTCCAATATATATTTTTTTCATTCTCGTAATATTCGTCCGCTGCACGATATTTGATATTAAATGTTCTACAAGGAATATTATGTGTTATATTAAAATATTATTTAAAATACATACTTGAAAAGAAAGTTCCATGTCAAAAAAAGTACCCACCCTGGCCGCTGCACTACGCTGCATACTACACAAGGTGTAGTCCATCCAGAAGTACATTTTTATACTGAACTGAATATACGCGGTTTAAAACCGCGTATATTGCAAATTGGGATGGTAAAAAACCGCGATGCGTGCTAAGTCTTAAAGCATGTGTCTGTAATTTCCTTTAAAAATTATATAATTTACAACCGAGACTATAATTTAGAAAAACGCAACATCCGTCTAACGACACCCTTTTTTAAAAATAAAAAAAGATTTCGTACACAAAAGCATTCAGGCCTCGCTCGCTGGCAGGATGACCGTCTGTAAAACCAACATTCGAGGGATAAAGGACCTATTTGTAGTGCCTAACAGCTAGCAGCCTAACTGGGAACAAATATCGATTGTATTTCGGCGGAAGGGACGACACAAACACATCCTGCCTTTAATGGCGGCAAGCGGCTTCCCTCCTTACTCTTGACAGTCCTGACGGACGGATAAAGATGGCGGCGACTGCTGTGAAGTCTGCGCGGTCGGCGCGGTCTAGGGTTGCCACACGTTTTAATAAAAATATTTATTTAATGTTCTAATATTATTATGTTACTGTTCGCGGGCAACACGTGCTGTGAATTTAAAAAAATGTAACAAAAAATAAATAAATATTATTAAGGAGAAGTTGTAATTATTCAGAACATGGGTCTGTGATATTTTAAATAACGGAACGATAGATGTATTCATTTGAAAAGTGTAACATATGGGTTTGAAAATTTGTTTTCAAAAGTACTGTCGCTGTAGCATAGTTGGTAATGTACCTTTCTCGGATTGGAAAAGAGATCCAGGTTCGAATCCCGGTAGCGCAACAACAATATTTTTCGATAAATTGATTTTATATGTATATCTTTCTAGTCAATACATTTAATTAGTATTTGAAATAAAGATTTGCGTTATAAATCACAAATTTCTTTAAAATTTTATTCTGAATTACTGAAAAATGTTTACATATCATGCATTATATATTTAGGCGCTTTATAGAAAAGATGTATCTAACGACAGTAATAATTTATTTATTTGAAAAATCTAAATTCAGAGATCTCACGCAAGTCATCAAACCCATTCCGTTCCGTTTAACATGTTAGTTGCACAACAACTATTACTATTTTCTTATCTCACCATCATGATGTTTCTCCACCAGGGTAGGCAGAGAAGATAGAGTATATATACTATACTTTTTGTCCTGAAACACAACTCAACCACATTCATACACCTTCTTATGCATATTCGTTGATTGTTGAGATCTCTATCAAAACTTGCCTTCTTGTCAGGTTTGCCTGATTATGTCAAGTCTTCCGCAGACGTCGACTATAACAGTGATAATACTTCTAATTTGTTTATGTCCATTAGGTTTTTTTCTATTAATACACCGGGTAAAATGGAACCAGATATCAATTTACTCGAATCGGAGTACTTCGAGATTTATTTATTTGATTTAGATGGTGTAGCAAGAGAAAATTTATGATTTAATTTAAACTATTTTTTGTTCATTACATTCGTAACAAAATGAACAAATGGCAAACTTATTTCAATACTCACGTTCCGTTACTATTCTATATTTCTTAAAGTCATTATAAATTTTACGAAGAATAGTTGTTCCGGATTCGTAAACCATATTTTTGCGCATCTTGCGAATCGGCCGCAATCCATATTGTTGACACCTTTCCGCGTCCTAATTCACACCGATAACCTTTTCTTATGCTTGTATTGTCAGTGTGAATAGTGACCTTGACGTCAGTAGACGACGTCAACGCGACCGATACTTGTTCGAGCGTGACATCGCGATAGCATTAGCGGTGTGGATTTATTCAGCTGTGATATCGCTGTCTTCAATTGGATGCGGAGAGCTGCCCATCCGCGTGCTGTATGTGTGATTCTTGGCGGCGACTGCAGGGTGACGGAGGTGTCATACACAAGTAAGGAGAGCAGTCCTTCCGAATCCTGGAACATCTATCCCATCCTCGACCTTTATATCCAAGATACCTTTTTCCTTCCTTCCCCCCCGCCCCTGCGGCGATTCCGATTTACGACCGGAATCATCGTAATTCAATTCGCGGGACGCACGACCCGGAGATTGCGCAATTTGAATTCCTTTATTAGATTCTATCGGCGTAGGATAGTGTTAATGTAAACATTTTCTGTCTCTTCATGTACTCGTAATGTTCAACATAATCTTTACATGCCCCTTTGCGTCATATTATATGTACCGGAAAAAATAAAATAATGACAGTTATAATGGGATTATCTTTAACAGTATCAAATATAAGAATATCAGATATTGAAATAATGCATATACATATTTATAACCCTACCAAGTTGGACCAAGAGCATGAATTAAATAATTTACTTAATTTATTATCACTGACTTCGCTTACCTTTTATTACTTATCTTCTATCAAATTTTTTTGCACTTTAATATTGTAATAACCGTTCCCCCTGTTTAAATACGAAAACTTGGTTCTTTTTTAAAAATGATAAATGTAAGGTCTAGAATCAAAAGCAGACATATCCATTTTTGGGATCATATTGAACATGACCAGTAACCACAGGTCACACGATCAAATACTATTACCTTATTGGCTGGTTTGAATTAATTATCCACTGGACATATCTGTGATTGAAGTAAGAAGAAAATTTTGAATGCGTTTTTATTCGAAATTCAGCAATATTTGTCTAATTTCAATAGGCTAGTCTTGTAGACATAAATTTGCTTTATATATATGTACATACTTAACTCAAAAACCATAAAAACTGGACATTTCTGATTTTGATTCTATACCTCACAAATGTTAATACATATAACATCAACAAAAAATTAAAATATTACACGGTATTGCATTGTAATACATACAACTAGGTACAATGTTAAAATTTAGATTATTTACAAAAAAAAATCTAGTAAAGGAGTATTTTAAATATTTAAGGATGTATGTATTATCTATAGGCGAACGTGCTCATTTTTTTTAAATCAACCAATTAATAATAATTAATTGGAATTGTTTTGAGCCTCATATAAGGTCGGTGACGGCAGCCCTGGTCACGGCGCGTTGCATTTGCGAACACACGACCCATATTATGTCACGTCCGCCCAATTATGAGCGGGAAGTACGAATACGGTTTGACAGTCGTAGAAAAAGGCTGTCAGTCCGATTTAAAATGCAATAAATACTTGAATGAACTTCCGCAAGGACGATAAGACAGGGAGACGATTACCGGGAGAAATGGGAAACTTTCGTAATTATATTGTTTATACTAGGCCTTGAGGTGGGGAATGCGATATCTCAGAATAGTAAATAAACAGAATTTATCTCAAAATAGTAAATACATTTATTCATCTATTTAAAGATGAGTAAAGAGGGTGGATTGAGCCACTCTGGAGCTGTTTTGTATACAGTATCTTAACATTTATTTTTCTTACTCGTCAACAAATGACGGAAAAATAATTATTTTTAATATTTGTAATTGTTTAAAAATATCTGCAATATGGGTGTAACAAATCTAGTTCACAATGTTTTATGGGCGATAACCATACCATACCTGAGTAAACTACAAGTCAAAAATGTTCATAGAGCATGCACAAATGCTGCACCGTTATGGAAATATATATATATATATATATATATATATATATATATATATATATATATATATATATATATATAATAATATTTTCCATAACGGTGCAGCATTTGTGCATGCTCTATGAACATTTTTGACTTGTAGTAATACATATATATATATATATATATGTATTTGCTTCAGATCCTAAATCATATAACAAAAAATAGTCTGGCCGCTCGAAGTTCGATTTTATATTTTATATTCGATATGTAATTTAGAATCAATGCAATATTTCAGTTAATATAAATAATTGCTTAACTAGGACTTCTTTAAATGCTTACGTGATCGAGATTAGGCACTAGCA
Source organism: Eubasilissa regina (assembly GCA_022840565.1). NCBI lineage: Eukaryota > Metazoa > Arthropoda > Insecta > Trichoptera > Phryganeidae > Eubasilissa > Eubasilissa regina. Next base: position 19,284,510 of record JAINEB010000029.1, on the reverse strand, counting down.
GAGTTACTTACTAGTTACTTACACATTAAGTGTTAGGGTTTCCGATCAACAATAAGCACGCATATGATGCTGTCTTTAGATTTCGATCGGCCGAAGCGCGCACTCGTGATTTATTTGGACCGCTAGACCGCTCGAAGCACGGGATGCGATAAGAATGACGTCTGTCGGTTACCGTCTTCTCAGCTTTCGAAAAAAGGCGGCAATACTCACACACGTGTACATTATTATAGACCAGGAAACCCGGTGGTGCCAATCTAAGTAACAAGGCGCGAAAACGGACATGATATAAAAAAATATTTGTCTGCCGACGTTCCATTTTTTCAAATAAATTTATTTTCAGAGGTCTGCGATCCAAATTATGCAGGTATCATGTATTCAATAATAATTGAATTATATTATATTATATATTATATCTTTCGTATGTTGAACGTATCTCGTACAGCGGTGGAACGTCTTTCTTTTAATTTGATTGACTTGTTTATATAATGTAGGGTGGGCCCCGTCAGGGTGGGTTTACGTTACGGACAGGGCGGATGTTGTAACATTAAAAACGAAAGATTGTTAAGAAGATTGCTAGCAGATACAACCCATTAGCACCGCATCAAACGACAGCTCGAACGCGCTGAGCCGCGTTCGCGCATTTACAACACATTCCGCAAACGAAGCTGTAAAATGGATTCTTGCAACGAACAGCCGGCATTCCTCTAATGTAACAATTAACCACCATTGTGCATTCTGAGGGCCGGAAATACGTCATAAATAAGTACAGACTCATTCAGTACACATCCGCTATTTCCGGTGGCCTAATGTGACGCGGCAAGGTCGGTTCGCCGCCATGCGGGCAAGGTCGAGAAAAGGACCATTTTAAAATGGCGTATAGCTCGCCGCGTTGATCATTTTGTAGGTGAGATTCAAAATAATATACGGTGTATTTTATAAGTCAACATTTCCATGACGGAAACTTGAATGCCAGTGAAGGCGTATACGTTCAGTATGCAATTTATGCAATGAAAGCTGCGATTTAGAAATTAAACGATGCATACGTATGGCGAAAAGTTGTCCAGATTTGAGAAAATAAGGATAGAGCCTATTTCTATAAGACGGGCAGAAGGCAGAGAGCAGGCGCGGTCACTTCACATACAGGTGGTCCCAAAAAAAGTGAGAATATCTCGTAACACGTGAGTTATTTCAAAACATAATATATATATATAAGAGAAAAGAAAGACAAAATAAAATATTTATAAATATATTTATTCTATTCTGGAATCACTGAAATTATTTAGCTTTTCGATGCATCATAAAAATATATCAGTTTGGTTTCGGTTTTTGAAATAATAACGGTTTTATCGGAATTCGGTTTTTGGTTCAGTTCCGAGTGATGAATTAAAAAAAAAAGGAATGTTTTTATTTGTATGTATTAAAAATTTATTTTCTATGTAATTTAGAACATTTTATTCCTTCTTTTGTAATAAGTAAACTACATGAATTGATATAATAATAATAATTTATTTTTTTATAGATTTTTTAATTTTGTTTATTAAATTTTCAAAGAAAGCAAATACGTTATGGCTTGACATTATAATTAAATAATAGAATGATTAGTTTTAAACCACTTTATTGTGCACATATACTAAAGTCATAATTAATTATAATTCTTAATGTCATTTTTTTTGCACAATATTTAGCTAATCAGAAATCATCAAAACACCCCCTATTGCATTATCTAGTGGGTTTAAATCTGGACTGTTCGGTGGGCACATGCCTGGCTCGATGGAATTAACATTCTCACGACGAAGAAAGTAGATTGTATTTCTGGCTGCGCGAGATGGAGCTCCGTCCTGCTGCAATGTCCAGTTATGCTGTAATGTCTAGCTATACTCCAGGTTTTGTTTTGAAACTCTTTGATTATGTCCCTAGCACCCGACGTTTTTCAATTCGCAAATTTTTGATCAGAATACGGTCTTCTGCAGTGATTTTTGTTATTCTGGGCAACAATTTGAAAAAACCAAATACCTATAAACAATGGAAAAAATAATAATCAAATATGGCGACCGGAAATTGTCGAAATGAAACGTAATATAGGTAAATAGGTAAGTAAGTAAATTAATAAACTATTTAAGGTGTTTTTGATATAGTTAAACTAATTTTGATGTACTTATATCAAATTTTACGAAATGTTCTCACTTTTTTTTGGGCCACCCTGTATGGTTAGGACGCAACGCATCCCTTATGTTCTAGAGTCTAAAAGCTTTGGACGTTTTGTTTCTAGTCGAAAAAAGCACTGCTACAAATAAATTCGTCCTTTAGAGACCAGTCATAACACATACTACGACACTACGAACGAGTCGAAATATATATACACACATTCTCAACTTTCGAACATCTATGAAATGCGTAAACACACAGATACCAGCAACAGTGGATTCTATTATTCGTTCCGCATCCGCAAAGTTTGAAAGTGTTCGACATTCAGTTCTGCCTGTCAAGGTCTTCGAATACTGTATATGCATTCAATGATTGCGTATACAGTACATAGCGGATTGTTTTGAGAAATTTGTTTATGTGACGCTTTTTTTGGTAGTTAGTCTTGAATATTGGAAGTCGAATTATTAAAACATTGAATATCCTTTGATTACATGTTATATTTGTACATTTGACAGTAGGTAGTTTCTTGCTATCCAGTATCCCTTCTACAAAAGTCACCGACCGCCACTGATAGAGAGGTAGTTTAAGAGCCTATTTCGAAGGTCAGGCTTATACTATCACTGGTGCATTTCATATTTTTATATGATATAGACTCGTGGACCCTGAAGGCAAGAGAGTGATATTTTAAATATTAATTAAATGTATTATTTACAAAGATATACATATAAAATCAATTTATCGAAAAATATTGTTGTTGCGCTACCGGGATTCGGACCTGGATCTCTTTTTCAATCCGGGAAAGGTGCATTACCAACTATGCTACAGCGACAGTATTTTTGACAACAATTTTTTTTACGTAATCTCAAATACCTTTGAGTAAACCGATAGCAGGCGCCAGATTTAATAATTCATTTTTGTTAAATTTTGGACACATTGATACAACTTCACAATAAGAATGTGTTCTCCTTGATAAATCTATTACAATTAGTAAACTAAGCAACGTTTTTCATTTAGAGGTCTACATTCTAACCACTTAATACCCAAGCGATCTTTTTGAAATTTTACTATACTGCAAACAAAAACGCGCGCTAAAACAATGCGCGCCATATTGCAGACGGAAGAATAGAAAAAAATCTAAAATACAACTGATTTCTACAAACACCAAACAACAGGTGTGACTGACGGCTTCCTCGGCGGACTATAATAATCCCCCCCGCCATTGTGCTCCGAGCGACCCTGTCTGCATCTTATTAGCCGACCGTAAAACAAATATTGTCCCCCGTAAACCTTTTATGACTCACTTCCTTCTCGGACGGAATGTTTGTAGGGTAGGGCCAACCCAGGGAGGGTCAATTTATAGTTAGTATGATTTATTTTCGTCTCAATCACTGACGACGATAAATTTAAATTCAACTGAAATAGAATGGACGATTGGCTAATTAATAACTTATCAAGCTCTTCGACTGTCTTGTAACTTGTGTAACTTTTAACATAAAACATTTTAAATACACGGGCGATCTGTACGTTATACGTACATTCATATACTTTCTCTGTGTATTGATATTCTAGCCCGTTAACATCTTTTTCACCCCGCAATGTCACACGGTTCGATTTGATTTGTTAGAACAAAACATGGTGTCGCCATGACAGTTATATTTGTACGCAATTTTACTAAGAAAGCTTAAATTCTCAGTAGATCGGTAATAAATTTTTAGCGTAATCGGGTTGTTTGATCATTAGTAAAAAAATATTTACTTCTCGAAAGCACATCCCTGTAGTAAGCAGTAAACTCATTTTTCTCTGCGGTATCCGATAATAAAAACGAAATCGATAGTTAAATATGGCAGACTTTTCACAGCTGTTCCAAAAGTCATCTGACACATTGATATTTTGAAAGTTGCAGTACACGATAATTCTTATTGTGAAGTTGTAATTATTCAGAACATAGGTATGTGATGTTTTAAATACTAATTTAATGTATTAATTATAAATATATTGTATTAATATAAATAATTATAAAATATTATAATAATTTTGTCGAAAAAATAGATTTTATATGTATATATTTATAATTAATACATTAAATTAGATAATTAATCATTCAATATCCCGCTATTTTAGTGATGAGAGTTAGTCGAATGATGATCTCGTTGTTTAATATATTAATGTATACATTAGCATATAATACGAAAAAATTTCACCACGAAAGTGACAGATTTCGAATACCATGGAATAAAGCATATTTCATGATTATTTGTCACGCTTATAGACATCTCCATCTATGTTTTGACAATAGTAAGTTTGATGCATCAACAACCCGCAAATGATTTTTACTACGGGTGTTACCGGCCCTAACAGGATTATCTTCCAGTAGCAGATTTAGCAAGCCATACCAAGACTTCCGCGGATATCTTCTATTTCAAGTTACTAACATATATATTATTAACAAACTAGATTCTTTATTAATGATGCAATACTCTTTAGTAGCTTTATCTGTCAATAATAAATAAGAGATTTATAATTTAATTGTACACTGTCCAGCTGAAAAATAGACACCCTCGAAATGTATTGCAAGGGAGGGATGTTATATGTTACAACAAATTCAATCACGGCAAGCTCTATCTACGGTGACGCACAGAAGTCGTGTCAATTATGCGTCAATATGACAATCTAGAAAAGAAAATTATTCTGTATTTTAGGGCAAAGGAAACTGGAAATAGTATGACAACAACAGGGATAGAAACTTGTGGAGATGTACTCCAAGCCGCGACTCATCTGACGAAGCCACTTATGACAATATCGTGAAGAAATGTACAATATATTATATATCAATGGCAATGGAAGTAAGTCCCTGTATGAAGGAAGTAGTGCTTGTGTAAGAATTTAATATGACATTCACAGATCAGAAAAAAACAAATATTGGAGGACGGCCTTGTCAAAAGCTCCAACTACCAAAGACCGTGCTTGTGAGGATGTATGAATGTGGACGAAGCAAGAGTGGTCTGCAAGGACAGAAAATTGTAGCGTTCTATCCTTTCTGCCTATTTTGAGAAGACGGTATTAGTACGTTTGGAAGTACCGAATAATAATCAGTTTTTGTACAATTCAATTTGTTTCTACCGGTGCAGTAAGGAGGTAAAGAGGATCCTGTTTAAATCGATCTTTACCAGCATGTATACCTGCGAGCTGTGGTCGAAATACAAGTGACGTACAACCGTCAACAACTCATACAGAATACTGTTCGGATTGGCGCGTTATTGAAGCGCATCTACAATGTTTGCCGAAGGTCGTATGCATGGATTCGTTCCGCTTCTGAGACATCGACTCTCTGGTGCAAGCGGCGCTCTCATGGAAAGCTGGTTCCCTGACCAGAGAATGACAGCGCTTACAAAATAGCTACATATACAATAATGGCCGTGACTGAAGTAGTTATATTTTATTTATATTTATATATATGTGTGAACATTTTATTTATTTATATTTTTCTTGGTTTGTTTTTCATAACATAAATAATATTTCGTAACTTTAATGTATTATATAATATGTTTAACTGGTGAGGAGTGTCAGTCCTTAATAATAATAATAATAATGGATAATTTGTATAGCGCCATTTCCGTAAAAATTTTCACCTCAAGGGCGCTTTACACATCAACCGTTTATAGTTCTACAATTATCTTTGTTTTTTAAAATTAAAAATCGTTATTATCACTTATGAAAATGATTTTTTGAAAAGGTGCGTTTTTAGTTTCATCTTAAATAAAGTCTTTGGTGCACTGTTTCTTATAACGGAGGGCAAAGAGTGCCACGTTTTTCAAATGCCCGTTCACTAAATTTAGACTTCTGGCAATGGTTGGTCAGTTTTACAACCCTTCCTGCAGCTGAAGTAGAGGCTGACCTGAGAGTTTGACGTCTACCATTCAAATTGTCTGGTACAAAGCTCTTGAAGATACAGAGGCGCCATGTTGTGTCGCCTTGTACATCAATCAGCACAATTTAAATTCAACTCGTTCAGGGAATCGGAGCCAATATTGCTAATGTAAAAGGGATGTCATATGAGAGAATTTGGAAACTCCATATATTATCCGTGCTGCCGCATTTAGAATAGATTGCAATCTATCCAGCTGAAACATTGTTAGGCCAGCATAGATGCTGTTACAATAGTCCACACGTGACACCACAAATGCATTTATAAGTAGACGGGCAGCCTCAAGAGGAAGATGTCTCCGAATAGTTTTAATACTTTTACTTAGAGTTGAGAACCCCTGTAAAAGAATGTACAAATACCCGACAATCGTGTACGTAATCCCATTGTTACAGTTTCCTGTTTTCGGCGACGTGCTGTCTAGGACATTTCGGACATCGTAAAATCCAAAATTTCGAAAAAAAAATTGTGAATGAAATTCTATTTGGAACGTGTTCAAAAATGGAATTCGTTTAAAATTGAATACTACTTTCGTTATTGTTAGGGGATATGATACAGAATACTGAGGATTAGCGTTAAACAAAGTATAGTATGCGTGGAACCTAGCTCAACACGAGCTGTGGAGAGTTGGGTTGCAAATAAATTGGTCAAAAAATAGGCCAGCAACACAGAATTTAACGACAGAACACAGAAATGCATAATTAAATCTATTATAATAAAAATAAAAAAACAAATAGATGAGTTTGTGTATTTGGGAAGTGCGTTTGATAGAAACGGAGAGGCTGAGCATGATATCGAAAGGAGGGTGACTGCAGGGAATAAAGTGAACGGCGCTTTGAATGGAGTTATATCCAAGAGGAATTTGTCAACCGAGGTAAGACTAGCGGTGCACAATGGAGTTCTGGTACCGACACTGATGTATGCGCTGGCAGAAGAAGAACGAAAGTAGAATTAATGCAGTGGAAATGAGATCACTTAGGCGTATATGTGACAAATCTATTTATGACAGAGTAAAGAATGAAGAAATAAGGGAAGAATGTAAAGCTGATGTTAGTATAGTGAGTAAGATTAAGAAAGGATCACTTAGGTGGTTTGGTCATATGGAACGGATGAATGAGGAAGAAAGATATATGAAGCAAGTGTTGATGGCACCAGAAATATGTGATGAGGTGAGAATTGTGTGTCAGGACAGAGAAGTGTGGCGCTTTATCCTCTAAGTAAGTATAATAAAAAATGATAATAGCAAAATTTCTATAGTTTTTTCTATTTAAAAAATGTCATCGTTTCGTAATGAAAGATGATATGTTATCTTGTGCAATTTCAAAGCGGCACATTCATTTGCAAGCTGTCAGCACTCAGCTTGTCTTCAGGCATGGTCTGAAGACCTCAGCTGACCGAGGTCACACACTAGTCAATCCTCGTCTTAAGATATAGTGATGGTTAAACCGTTATTGTGACGGTAATTGCCGTGATTCTTGGAACAGTCACTTTTACACTAAAAACGAATCTCGAAAAGTTAAATGTCAGTCACCAATCATAGAACACAATCACAGTTCCCAATCATAGAACACAATCACAGTTGCAATAACGGTTCACTGATGCGGATTGACATTTCAAGGTCACGGACCGCCGGCCAACTGATTTCACACTTAACATTCACATACAGGTTTCTGTCAACGTCATTAGTTCCGCAGTCACCATTCCAAGAAACACGTTAACTGTTTTTAAACAACAAAATTAATGTTTAACATGTAATAACAGTTTAATTTCAAGGTAACAGGACACGGACAAGATTATAAAATATAGTGTTAACAATCAGATATCAAATTCAATAGCAATTATATGGATTTATTAAAACAAAATGACTAATACGTATAAGCATGAAACACGCTCAGGGGCTCGGATGGCACGCGTTAGCGTAACGCAGTAAATACATCGTTCATATAACGGTAGTATTCACAGACAACTAAATATATAAACATGAAGTAACGCAAATTTCTCGTCACCCGCGTGATCATTTTGGTACCACTCACGCAATCAAATAGCTCTGCGATTTTTTTTTAAATATGACTCGATTGGAACGAAAATTTAAACGCTGACAATACATGCATTAATGTAAAAAATGCGTCTTGTTTATACAAAGGTTTAATTTTCGAAGAATGAAGAAATAAGGAAAGAATGTAAAGCTGATAGTATAATGAGTAAGAAAGGATCACTTAGGTGATTTAAGAGAAATGATATGTAGAGAACGCTAAGAAAGATGTATGACGCAAGTGTTGATGGCACCAAAAATAGACGACGACCGCGGAAGACTTAGCACGATCAGGCGGATGGTCCTGTTAGAAGCCTCAATAATCGGCGAGCTTGTATGAGAAGATGTATGAATGTGGATGAGGCGAGAATTGCGTGTCAGGACAGAGGAGTGTGGCGCTCTATCCTATCTGCCTACCCCCGCGGAGAAACGGCGTGATGGTAATTTAATTAGTTAAATGTGTCAAACTATCATATTTATGTTTCCACCAAGAATGTGTGTACATGTAGACTTTATTTCATGTCTATTAATTTACTGGTCACACATTTTTGTTATGAAGTTGCAATTTCAGTTGATAGTTCTGTGGTATTTTGGGTAATAATATTTTTTCGATAAATAGATTTTTTTCTGTATGTCTTTCTAATTGGTCACACGTATCCTTACAGCTTTAAATGAATGTCTGTAAAATAATTTAAATATGTAAGGCAATAATAAAATAATAGAGGGATACAGTAATACTCGTAAATCATTTGTCACACATTTTTATTGAATACTATTAACTGGTAAATACGCGTGTGTAGGTACAAAGACAATATCTAATACATATAAAAGGTTAGGAGGGATACATGATTTGAAAGTTATTTTAATTCACAATTCATGATATAGTATTACTTCTACACATCATTCATAAAAAAAAAAACTAACTTTGTAATAATCATGTCGATCGGTTTCGATACCGCTGTTCATCGTCAGAGTGGACGTACACTAAGTTAGGTTAAGTTAAGACGGACGGGTTAACATGACCTTCCAGACGAACAGACGGTGCTACCGAAACGTGTCGACGTCAAAGTAATCGATAATTATATCTAACAATGTTAACATTATGAATATTTCGGTTTAAAATTGTTAAAAAACAATAAATATGTTCTTATCGCCAGCCCTCACACTTTGACACACTCACACACGATGGGATCCGCAGCAACTTACATGTGTAATGGCCCGTATACACGGAATTAAATACGATAAGACAAATTTCAATACAAAGTATCTACACGTGTTTAGATTTTGATTTGGAGATAAATTTGAGATTGATAGAATGATATACAGACTTGAACCCGTATACGCGACGTTCGATTTGACAGAAATACACGTGCGCATGAACGTCACCTGGAATCATAGATAACTATAACTATTTATACTGGAAATTTAGTTGCATCAAATTAATTAATCCATTCCATTATTTTAGATTGTTAACTTCGTTTTAGTAACCGCTTAATGAATTAAATACATCTACCGATTTCGAAAAATATCATTTTCTAAATAAAATATCATTAATTAGAAAGATATGCATATAAAATCAATTTTATCGAAAAATATTGTCGTCGCGCTTTCAAATAATGGAACGATAGATGTATTAATTTGAAAAAGTGTAACATATGAGTTAGAAAATTTGTCATCGCTGTAGCATAGTCGGATAATGCACCTTCACCGGTTTGGAAAGAGATCCAGGTTCGAATCCCGGTAGCGCAACAATAATATTTTTCGATAAAATTGATTTTATTCGTGTATCTTTATAATTAATACATTTAATTAGTATTTAAAATATCTCAGACCTATGTTCTGAATTATTACAACTTCACAATGAGAATGTGTTCTCCTTAATAATATCATTTTTTTCTATAGATGTATTTAATTTTTTAAGTGGTTAATAATTCAAAGTTAACAATCTAAAATAATAAAAACATTATCATATAAACGTGACAGTTGACGTTAGACGTACAATAAGAGTGAAGACACAGTGCGTACACTGAGATTACGAAATCCGAGATTAATCTTCAAGGAATCTCATGAGAGCAAAATCCTTATCTCAGAGTTGGTAGAGACAAAAACTCTTAAAAATCTCGTTTAAAAATCAACGATGAGTTCATTTTGTGCATTGATTATGTCTTCAACACGGTACTTAAAGTAAATCCTACAGTAAGTAATTGCAACGTACAGGGTGGCTAAAAAAAAGTGAAAACATTTTGTAAAATGTAATATTACATCAGTTGATGTGTCTCGAATGGGGAAGACTAGTGTTGTCTTCGTTGAACCAGGCACCAAAGTAAACAGTGAATGCTATTGTGAACATGTTCTCAGACATGGTTTGATGCCTGTAATTCAAGCGACATGTCGTCGCCATAACTGAACATTACAGCTCCATCTCACACAGCCAGAAATACAATCAACTTTCTTCGTCGTGAGAATGTTAATTGTAATAAAACCCAGGTATGTGGCCACCGAACAGCCCAGATATAAATCCAGTAGATTATTCGATAGGGGATGTTTTACAAGAAAAAGTCTACCTTCGGCGAAAATTGACCACAGTTGATCAGCTCAAGTTGGCAATAATCGAGGAATGCAGAAATCTGGTGAAGCGCACTATCGACAGGAGCATAAACGAGTGGAGAAACAAAGGCGACACATTGAACATGATATCTGATTAGCTAAATATTGTGCAAAAAAAAAAATTACATTAAGAATTATAATTAATTATATTATGTTTTGAAATAACTCCATCCTGTATATTAATTTTATTTATTTATAAGCGGATCTAGAATAAGACGGCACTGTAGATAAAGGGCCCAATAGCGTCCGTGGATACGGGCCATAAGTAGTAGATGTTGATAAAATAGCCAAATAACTATTTCGCACTAAGCCTATAGAAACATTTGTCAGAATATTCAGCACAATTGATTGCACATAACTGAAATCATATCTTTGGCACGTGTATTTCAATTCAAAAATGATCTCATCAAAAAGATGGATACGCAGATTGTGTAAAATACTGTATCAAGAGGCCAAATCGTTAAAATTATCAGTCATAATATTTTAAATACATTTTAGCTTCGTTCGCTTTAACATTTAACAGGCCGAAAAAACACCAATTGGACAATACATAGGTTTTTTCTTTTCACATATTTTCGCGTCGTTTACCCTGTTTTACAGCTGATGAAATCAGTTATGTGCAATTATATGCTAAGTTTTATTTTATACAGTTATATTTTTATATACTAGAGTACAATAATCGGAGCGGTTGAGCTTAACGGTGAATATCAATTATTATGTAATATAGTGAAACCCCGCCATCCGTTTGCCTCGCTATTCGTACATTTTTCGAATACAATTTGACTCGGCATTCGTACTATGCGGTCCGAATCATCATTGAAAATACGTGTAATCATGGGTACATAAAAGATTAGTGATTTAAACAATCTTAAAAGAACGATATTTTATTTTAAAAAATAAATCAGATTGTAACTCGCGTCTCAGACCTCGCCACTCATAAAACAAGAAAAATTGATTCGGAATTCGAACAGCCTCCTGGAACGAATTGTGTACGAATAGCGGGGTTCCACCGTATTCTTAATTAATATATAGAATGAGCGATCGATGAGAGCTACTATTATATAAAAAGGTTGAATATTATGATTTCTTATAAATACATTATAAATGATTAAAGACGATTGCGCATAAATTGAATACAAATAAAAAAAAATAAACTTAAATAAGCAGGTACTCGTTAACATAATTAAAATTTAGGCAAAAATTATCATTAACCACAGAAAAAATCAGTCATTTTCAATCTTTTGAGATAAAATATGGTCCAGAAGACTGCATTTGCATTTATCTGTGTTTAATAAACTATATAATATCAATAAAAATAATATAATAAATTAAATGATGCAGTCCAAAATGTTTTGTCCTATTTTTGACTTTTAAGATAACTTAAATGTATAATAACTTTTAGACAATCGTATAAATATATCCTCAAAATGATTTAATTATACAAGAAATACAGATGACACGTAGACATGAGATTCTTCCACATGCGAATTGTCCAATTATTTAAACTTATTAAATGTAAAATTGTAAAAAGGAAAAATAAAGAAGAGAAAATTTAAAATTGTACCGGGATATCAAATCAGCGCGTAATGTTCGTGTAGACCCCCGCTTTCAGTAATGTTTACAGTAGTCACGCGCGGTCCACTTTAACAAGTTAACGAAGTACTAGAATGATTAAAAGAAAAATCTAGTTCTAGCATTCACATATTATAAAACTATTAACAGCAATGTATAAAGGTTAAAAAGTTTGAGCACATCTTTAGAACAAATCAAATCCCTCCTACGTAAAGCATCGTAACTAACAAATAGGTCATTTTTAGTCGTTCAAATATTTCGCACATATTTGATATATTTTTAAGTGGCAGTAATTATTTTTATATATTGTACATATATATATGCGAAATACTAAAAATGATTCAACAATACTTTAATGAAAATACAGAAAAAAAAAATTGATTGCTACCGGGATTTGAACCTGATTTATCGTAAACATAATCGATTACTGTTGTGGAACGGTAACACGTTTCCCCGGATAGGAAAAGATTCAGGTTCGAATCCCGGTAGCAACCAAATATTTTATCGATAAACAGATTTTTCTGTATACCTTTTAAATTCATTATTTTAATTTATATTAAATATGCATAAAAATGTGTATTAATAAATTTTTTTTTTTAGTTACGTAGGAGAGATCTAGATTTTGATAACAAAATTACAATTATATAAAACTTAAGTAACATTTTAAACAAGTTCTGAACAAGATTTTATCGCAAATAAAACTGCTTTAGGCCAAGAGCTTTAAACAAATATCAATCCAAGAAGATGACCTCACAGTATTGAATCGTTTTAAAATCATTTGCAGATTTTATTAACTTGGAGTAAAAAAATTAAATTGGAGTATATGAGTAACATGTATACGTTAATATGAAAGATGATTAAACTACGGTTTTTTACGGTCGATATAAAATAGTTAGTAATATAATTATGGTATTCTCTACCCTAGCGATTTAGAAAATGTTAATTAAATGCGTAAATTTGTTTGGTCTAATGGTGAGATATTCGCCTTGTGATCAAGTGATCCAGGAGTCCACCTAGATAGTCCTATTTTCATAGCAAGTTAAAAATAGTAAGAATATTTATGTGGTATGTATTCTGTTTACGCGCCTTTGTTACTTCGATTGGTACACCTGGAATTTCTTATTGTTGCTATTGGTCATTTGTGTGTATGAATATTGCCGCCTTTTTCGGAGATTGAAGAATGCGCAAACGACAAGACGCAATTGCATCCAGCACACCGTACGATAAAGAGATCTCAATAATTAGTGCGCATTTCTGTCGGTCGGAAATCTACCCAGAAGAAGAACAACAACATCGAATCAGCTACGACGCCAGAGGCGCGCTCGATCAAAGGTAGTGTTCATATTTCATGTCTGAACATATTATCGATAAGAAATCTGGGAACCACAGCTGTCGAAGGCATTCACGGGAACATATTCCGTGTATTAAAATCGCATCTGTATTAAAAAAAGGATTATCGTAGGTTAGGTTTGTTCTTGCGGAATAAATAAACGAGGATACGATGGTAAGAAATATATACGATTCGAGTGTTGATGCGATCAGAAATAAAGAATGTCCAAATCAGGGGAAAAGATGATCAGAATCATGGTCATCTTCATGACCAGGAAAACTCCATGATGCTAAGCCTGACGGTACACACAAAAATGTTGCAAATTCATTTTTTTCTCGTCTCCTTGCCATGTCACGATCTTCATACTCTTGATAACATCTGACATTTCTCAATGTCCCTTCACTGTGTGAACAATAGTGCCCTTTATTATGAAAGTGGTCTAAGTCATGTTTCTTTCGTTTCGAGATATTTAATCCTTCCCAAACCATGCAGTAACACAGGTCTACCATCATGATTAAACCTGTAATATTTTGGTAAATATACGCAACATAAAATTCATATTTTAGTTAATCCTAAAGAAAATATTAGCGCTTAAGAATGACTAGTGAAAAACCAATTATGAAAAGGGAATCGTACAAAAACAATTATTTTTTCCATTCAATCCATTATAAAATTAATACGTTGGTAAAAATACTATTTGTGATATAAAAGACAAAGATCACACATTATTTTCACAGTGAAAAGAACAACAAACATTCAAATATAATTGTCTCTTTCTCACTAATTAAATTAAGAGAGATAAGAAGGAAGGACACATTGTATAAGACTTAATGAATACTCTAAATTATGTTATTAATCATTTTTTTCAAAATTGAATGCTCGATATCTAGAGTAAATTCGTGCCATTAAAGCCATTTAAGCTAATAAAAACATTTTTTCTAACTGTTATTTACGGTAACACGAGTTGACGGCATGGTTGCATTCGGGTATTTTATATCATGGTATGGTAAAGGTTAAAGGTTTGCGTTTGAATTGATCGAAAAATATTTTTATATTACGCAACACAATGTTTCAAAAATTTATGTAGTCTACTAGATATATAATTTATTTCGTATTATTTGAATTATTTTTAATTAATATAACGGACAACATTGGACAAGTTCCTTGATCAGAATTGGAATTACTAATGGCTGTATTGTTTTAATTGATAGCAACTTTTGTTTTTAACATATACCTTCCTCCTCTTCCACTTCTATCACCGCGTATATCTATTTAGTACAATAAAGTTAAAGTTTAAACAGCATTTTTTACATTTTTGTACCATTTTTAGGAGTTGGAAACGGATTAGAATTTCAGTTATTTGTAAATTGTTTCTATATTCGTCATATTCTATATTTGTTAGACTCCCAGTAACAGATCAATGTCGAATATAGACGTAGATAATGTTGAATAAAAAATGTGTGTGCTCAAACTCAAAAATCCTGGCTTCACTATAATCCGGAAATATTATTACATTTATATTGTAAGACAGTTATCGAAATATATCTTACGATGTGTTATTTCTGTGATAGTCAGAAAAGTGGCATTTAGAGGTATTCCGCCCGGCGGAAGGGAGAGTAGGGGTTGTCTAGACGTCTCGGTGACGCCGCGCTCCGACGCGCCCATACCACGTTCCGTGCGATACCGCCAATTGCTTATTACGTCCAATCCGTGATACGAAAAAAATTCAACTCGAGATAGCCATCTTTGAAATATTATTCTACGCTGTATAAATTTTTTTACACTGTAATTAGATTAGGTACGTACTTATATAATTCGATCGTCTACGAAATCAAATCAAAAATGGTTTAATTTATAAAAATATATGTTTAAATCTAGAACTGAAATTGAACCTAGAATTGGCAAAATATAGAGTGCAGTGAGTGCAGTAAATTTCTGTACGGTACGATGCGGTACCCGTTACTCATTATATATACCCGTTACTCGTTATATGAACAAAAACATTTAAAAGTAAATAACTGCATTCAATCACATTACTTCTTAAATTCAAAATACTGCTCTGTTTTAAAGTTTTAAACTTAATACTACTTACTACGCACACAAAATAAACACCCATTTTTTTTTCTAAAAATTCACAAACCTGAAAGGAATCGTAAACAATAAGGAACCTCGTCGGCAGACGCTGGTTTCGATTTTATGACTTTTCAATAATTAGGGTTTTTAGATCGTATAGTATATTTTGTTTACGCGTTAATAATATTTTTGTATATTATTAATAGAATCGGCGTTAACTTTGTAGAGTTTCATCATAATGGATGGATATAAATGAAACAATGTTATTACTCTACTTGAGTTTATTAGCACTACTCTAACTACTTTACTAGCAGTATTGTTTCTCTCGAAACTCGAGTAGTGCTAATAAACACAAGTGGAGTAATAACATTGCTTCATTTATGAAGCAAGCTGTGTTGTATGAAAAAAGGCCTGAATAAAAATAATAATTAGTATTTCCTCACTATAACCGTGCTCGATATGATCGTTTTCAACTGTCTATGTCAAAATCAATTCGAGATATTAAAGGGTAAAAGTCACCAAAAATGTTTTTTTTACGAATAACACGCCTTCTATGCATTGCACGGCGATGAAGCTTATTATACAAGTTATAGAAAATATTATTATTTATAAGATTGGTTATATGTATTTTTTCTATAAGTTGAACCTTTTGCGAGAAGGGATAACAACGAATTCTTTTACGGGGTAACGCTGTATAAACTGCGGAGCAACATGCGTAGTACGCTTGTAGCGTAGTCGAGAGAATTAGTAAAGGGTTGGGCATGCAGACGGTAGGAGCGAGGAGAGCGCAGTAAATAAAATACAAGACGCTAATGTTGAAAGTAACGTCTGAGAAGACGTTCGCAAAAGACCTATCACGATCGGACAAATCACATTTGACGGCCCTGTTTAGAAGCTTCGATAGTGAACGCGGCAAGAAGAGGCAGAGAGGATAGGATTGTGTGTCAGACGATAATTGTCAGGTGTCAGAACACAATTAACTGAATGATTAATTCACGAATGAAACTTGTCGTGTAGAAGAACTTTTAAGTGATTTATTATTTTTATTTAAAATAGTAAATGGCATACTGGACACCACTAATTTAACTGAAGCGATTGTGCACCACGTTTCTGCGAGGAGTACCAGGTCGTCGGTACTGTTACGTGTAAATTCATTTTATACAATTTTGTACAGGAATGCACCCACACAAAGATTTCACAGGTTTGGGAACGATTTTGGATTTATAGATATATTCCGATATTCAAAGTTTATAGAGTGATATTTTTGATGCTGTTCTGATTCAAAGATACAATTGATTTTGATACTCAGTCATTCTGTGTCAAATTTAAATTTTTATTGTTTGTTTTGCTTACTTTTAAATGTTTTCTTTAAAGCTATATAGCTATATTTTATCAATTTCTATTTTCATACATGTATTCTCAATAAATTTCTATTATATATATATATTCCACCCTTGCCAATGGACCGAGCTCTCCAACAGTGCGTGTGGGTGGTACTGCGCAATACAACCTACACCTTAAACTCTGCCGTGGCCGACCCAAGAAACCGTGGCACACGTCATCAGACCGGGGACCTCGGGATTGTAAGTTAGTTTATGATGTGTAACGTAAAATTTTATGTTCATGTCAGATACTTACACTACCGAATCGAAGCGGAACGGTAACAGATCAATAGCAAGTTAGGCCAGACTACTAAATCGACCACTCACATAAATAAATTATTATGATGGATGTCGAGCACGCGTCTGTCGCACATCTCTGTCGTAAGCTGCCATCGAGTGCTTTTCATTAATAGTTTGCAGCATTGTAGTTATGTAGTTATAGCTACACGCGCTTCAATTGGAACAGCAGACTCGGCGAAACTCGGCGATAGCTTTCAAACTACGTCGGCAGCCGCTCTGGCGTCAGACTATGACGTCACGCCTCCCCTAACGTCACGGCTTACGTAGTCGCGAGCTAACCTGCCCCACTCCCCGTACAAATGACGAGAGCGCGTGTTTTTTTTATTATCCTGGCAATAACGTCTACCATACACAGAAATGTATTTTTAAACTCGACATTAAAATACAATTATACTACCGCGTTATAGCTTTATGTTCCAGAAACATTGTTTTTTCGGCGATAATGTAATATTAAATTAATCACTGATTCTCTAGAACCGTTTCTTCTCTCTCTCCCTCTAAAATAATTTAAAAGTGGTCACGTATGATAGAAACAATACTCTCGTAGAAGTCGATGAACATATCAAAAAATACAACAGCAATTTTCAACATTTAAATATGTACGCACAAATTATCGATTAAAAAAAGGTTAGAAATAAGATTGCCGATTTCAATGACCGATGTGAACTCATCAAGGAACATCACTATTAATAGTAACTCCTACTAGGCCAGAAAATTTGTACCGAAGATCAAACTTAAACTATTTTCAAAATTGTGATGTGTTATGTTGACAAGATGTCGATGTAAATAGCCGCGGATTCGTGAAACGAATTTATTCTTAGTTCCATAATCGAACACACTTTCTGACAAATTTCAAAAACACGCATTCGCGAACATCATACGGTCATTCCTTTGACTGACTTTTTACAATTCAAGTGACATAAACTTATTGTATATCGACCGTAAGATAGAAAATAATATAAATATAGTCGAGAAACATGTGCGGAATGGACCTATTTCATTGTGTGGAGGGAATTACACAATAAATACTTATATTTAGAGAGACAAAAGACACAATTTTAATAAACTGAATCCAAATTGCGTATGATAGTTTAGTTATAAACATGAGTACATATGAGTATTTTTTTCCAATACTATATATTGAAAGCGTAATAGCTCGTTGTAAACATAAAATGATTCAATCGGTTTCGAATTTAGAACCATATTGCCGCGCGCTACATGTTTTAGGGATGAGAAAAATTGTATTCCTGTGATTTGTGTTTGATTGTAACCGAATTACGAATAATCAACCAACCATCGCTACAATCGAACACCGATCACATAACTACATCATCACTAGTGTTTATACTATTTTACGATAAAAAAAGTTGATCAATTATTATTTTGTCTGCATCTTGTCTCTCGTGTCCCGTGATAAGATTATAGATAGTAAATAGGTGTTCTGCGCACGAATAATGATTTAAATAATCTCAGCCTTTACATTGAACCCCCAGTCCCTGACTTCCAGCAGAGCCGTTTCGAGTTTCTTCCCCTCGGAGGGCGAGATACTGCGAGTCGGCTTGGCGTAGCCACCGCTCGCGGCTATCTTCGGCTTTATCCGCATCTTGAAGTCGGCGGCAGACGCCATCTTGGCCAGGTCGCTCTCGTCCGTCAGCTCCATGATGCCGTTCGCGATCTCCTCCGGCTCCACGTGCATTCCGATAGAAATCAGATTGGAGATTAGTTTTCTCAGGACTCCCGCCTCTTCCTCGGTGACCTCTATGGGAGACAGGCTCTGGTCGATGGTGACCTGGCCGACGGCTTGGTTGAAAGCATCCGGAACCTGGTTGATGGGGATCTCCTGACACAGCGCCGAAGAGGCGAGGAGGCAAATGAAGAGCTGAACCTGAAACAAAAAACACGAAAAATATTTTCTTAACTCCTTTAAGCAAAGCAGACGGCATCGTGCGGGCTTAGAACGCTTTGACAAAATGCCGAGAATGAATATTCTATAAAAAGTTAAATGGTTTTATTAAGGAAAACACATTCTTATTGTGAAGTTGTAATTATTCAGAACGTAGTTCTGTGATATTTTAAATACTAAATTAATGTATTAATTATAAATATATACATATAAAATCAATTTTGTCGAAAAATATTGTTTTTGCGTCTCTATTTTCAATCCGGAGAAGTACACTACCAATTGTATTATAACGTCAGTATTTTTCATGACAAATTTTCGAACCTATATGTTACATTTTTTCAAATTAGTACACCTGTCGTTCCATTATTTGAAAGCCATCTACATTATTTTTACCGAATCTCAAATATCTTCGAGTAAACCGACTGCGGACGCCAGAATTATCAATTCATTTTTATTAAATTTTGGACACATTGATACAACATATATTATTAAGGAAAACACATTCTTATTGTGAAGTTGTAATTATTCAGAACATGTTCTGTGATATTTTAAATACTAAATTCATGTATTAATTATAAATATATATTATATTTATAATTAATACATTAATTTAGTATTTAAATGGTTTTATCTATCTGAGATCCAGTGGCCAATGCATTGCACTGGGGCCCAAGTTAGATAGAAACTCAAAAAATCAACGACCTACAGCACTTTCAGTACCCATATTTTTGCGACTATATACACACTGGAAAGCAAAATCGAAGATAATGAAGGCGGTTTGGTGTTGCGAGTGTATATTACAATCACCTACTAATACATTTTCTCTAGTATTTATCGAGCTATTGCGCTAGGCCTACATACAATTTCTGAAAAAATAAAATTATTTATTTATTATCTTTGTTTTATTAACCACTGAATTGAGTTTAAATACATCTACCGGTTTCGAAAAATACCATTTTCTTCTTCAGAATATCATAACTAACCAAAAATATATAGCATTGTTTCTTCATCAGAATCTATTTTTAAAATTAAAAAAAAAACAATTATTCAAAAAATAAATTTAGTACCTAACTCAAATTGCTGCTCAATACAAATTTAGTCGAATAATTTTTAGGAAAAATTTTAGAATGGGACTTTATGAATTGAATTTGATGAAGAAACAGTGCTATATATTTTTGATTAGTTGTGACATCCTGAAGAAGAAAATAGTATTTTTCGAAACCGGTTGATGTATTTAAACTCAATTCAAGTGGTTAATAAAACAAAGGTAATAAATAAAAATATGAATTTAACCACAAAGTTAATATTGCTAATTTTAAAAGTATTAAAATTATTTAAGTACTTAATTAGAAAAAGAACTACGGTTAATGTAAAAAACCTAGGACATTGTTTTTATAGGGGGCATTTCATTCCATTCTGCATTGGGGTCCAATTTTTCTAGTTTCGTCACTGTTGGGTGCGAAACTGAGAGAATGGAAATTGGTACGACTAAGGGCCAATTGTGTGATCAGTGGTAACTTTTTACTGGGGTAAATTTAATTACTATGCTAAAGCTTTTTTTTGTTGCGAAAACAGGTTGTTCGATTGTTGGTAAAAATGCAATGGTTAACTAATTTTATTCTAATAAAAATCGAAAATCGTTGATAAAATACGGCGAACTCTTCACAACAGTTTCAAACGTCATCTGTCACATTTTTACCTTGAAAGTTGAAGTATACGACAATTAATTATTTAACATCCCGCTATTTTAGTGATGAGAGTTCGTCCGATGATAATCTCGTTGTTTAATACATATTATTCGTAAAAATTTCACCCGCGAATTAACAGGATTTCGAACGCCAAGGCGAATAAAGCCATAGATAAAGCATATTTCATGATTATTTGTCTTGTCACACTGTGAGGCGACATTTCTTATCTATGCTTTGACGGTAGTAAATTTGACGTACCTACAACCCGTCAACGTATTTTACCGTGGGCGATGGTAAAAAGTTACTACAGTAAAAACTCACAACGGTCAAAATCTACTACTGAATACACAACCGGTCTGATATGATCAAAATTTAGAAGAACCGCGTGGAAGATAAAATAAATTAGAATGTAAATATCTTCTTCTTTTTCATTTCTTCATGTTAGTATTGACAAATAATTACTTCAATCAGTTGGGACATGGCTCGTAATACACTTTCATAAGTCGTCCTCACAGCTAACTCGAGAGTCTATCCAGGCAGATGCGATGCGTCCATCCACCGTAATGGTGCCTACTCTATCTGGTCTTCTTCATCTTAAAATTGCGTCCAGGATAATTTCAGCATTTTTATAGTGGCATATATACTTTGTTTTAATAATTACAGGGATCATTTATAGCCACAAGTCTCCCGCAGGGTCAAAAGCTATAATTTGTTTATGTTTATTTATTTACAATTTCTCAATTTTTTTAGTAATAATAAAGGTGTACCAAGTGGCGTATATAACTACGGTAATACAACAAGCAAAAAAGCTGTGCATTACCAAAAATTTTGGGTAAAAAATATAAATGAAATATATGGATTAACATAAACGGAAACATTATTTTACAATTAGCGCCATCTGTGTACCAATAGAAACTTTAATTGCTTAGTTATAAAAACTACCATGACAAATTCAATTTTATTAACACCTAGTACTTCAAATCCACATGTTCATATATACAATACAAATATACGGAGGGAGGCTTTTTTCCGTTTTGCATTGGGGTCCAATTTTTATAGTACAATGGAACCTCTCATAACGAGCATAATTCGTTCCAGAATCTTACTCGTAATGTGAAACACTCGTTAAGCGAAATAACTTTTCCCATATTAATTATTGTAAAATACGATAATGCTTTCCAGGCCGAAAAAAATACATAATTTTTTTTATTTGTAACGTTTATTCAAAGAAAATTACTTATTATTATTTATGAATTTATGACAATAAGTATTTATTTTTTATTAGAAAGCTATCTAGAAACACTTGTTTTTGCAGACGGTTCAAAATTTGGTAAAAATATGACACCATTATCATTGAATAAATTTGTATACCGCCCTATTAGGGTGATGCTTTTCAATATATGACGCAACAGTTTTCCATGCTTTCAGCATTTATCTTATTGCGCCAGAAAATTGTTAATTTGCTATCTCTTCCATTGACAAACTCTTCTCCGCAACTTCTTCCTGTGAAACACGATTCAACTCCATAAGCTCTTCGGTGGTCAGCTCTTGTCTGTGCTTTTCTACAAGCTCATCGATATCATTATTATTCACTTCCAGTCCCTTGATATTGGCCAAAGATACAATCAACAGACTGCACAGGTGCTGTGTCTCAAACCGCTCAGTCACATTCGATAATGCTCTCTGGTCAAAGCTTCTTCCAAGCAGAAATAAGGGTCCTCTCGGTAATCCCTTCCCACGCCTTGTCAATCATTATGAGGCAAGCAACGATGTGGAAGTGATCTTTCCAAAACTTTCTGAGGGTGAGATCGGTCCCTTCAGTCATTTCAAAACAACGCTCGAAGAGTGATTTAGTGTAGAGTTTCTTAAAGTTAGAAATAACCTGCTGGTCCACAGGCTGGAGTAACGGAGTGTTATTGGGAGGCAGAAACGCGTCACTCGTTATGCGAAATGTCGCTCGTTAAGAGAGCCGTTTTTTAAAAATTTGTTTTTCTCGTTATGCAAATTGCTCGTTGTGAGAGGTTCCACTGTAAGTATAAACATGCCATTGATAATGAAACTGAACAAAAATGCAAGATCGGTGTATATATCTTAAAATTAAAATCGTAAATCACCTACGGTACTGTACTTTGTGTCTATTCGTCACAAACCTTTTTACACTGCCTTTTTGTTCTGAATTTACAACGGTAAACATTAATGTCATTTATAATGTTAAAAATTAGAATTAAGACAGTAATATTTCAAATACGAATACTTTGTATCTAGGTAATTATTATTCAAGGGCGACCTTTAATTTTTCCATTTTGAAATTCTCGAAATTTTACACGAATTAGATATGCTTTCAAGATAAGGCTAATATTTAGTTAAATTATTATATGTATCAGATAAATAATTAATGACGTTATTTGTTACGTAAATCATGCGAGAGAAGAAGGTTTGAATAATAAAATTATTGATTTTCTCGCGTTCGATACAAATTTTATTTACCTTTTTTTTCATATTGATGTATTGGAATCATATGGAATAAAATAAAAATGTGTGTTGCTATTTGAATTAATCAATAGAAAATTAAATCATTTATTGGGTACCTAATTCATATGTTTGGATTTGTTTTAATATCAGACAAAGTACCTACATATATTTAGATCAATGTTCTAAATTTAAAAATTTTATGACAGCTTCTATTTATTATTTTGATTAATATTACCGATTTAAAACGCCACGTTGCCGTTTTGGTGATATGTCTGTTTCATAATTATATACTATTTATGAAATATACAGCTTTGTTTAAAATGCAACAGTTATACAGAAACGAAATATTTAATTCCGACTCACATAAAAATAACGTACATAAAATGTTTACTTTGTTCAAGAAAACTTTGCTTTCCTTTAAAATCAGTAAAAAGTCTAATTTATGAAATTGGCTACTAATGTTGTGATTGTTGTGAATAAATTTAATATGCGTGAAAACATATATTTTCATATTTTTTATTTATTATCTTTATTTATTTGCTAATTTTAAAAGTACATATATTTTCGATATTTTTTAAGGAAACTTACGAGATGTCACTACGGCCGCCGTCGATCGGCGATCTGAAGTTAATAAAGAATATAAAAAATACACATTATTAGGATCGATATAAATATTAGTTAGTAGAAAATTATTGCGTTTTTGATAACTAACTTTAAATAATAGCTGAAGCCTCAAAGCGTATGAGTAAATACAATATATTATTTTAAAACGTTTCACTACAACAAAGTGTTTTAAAAACGTCGAAAATTGATCATATGTACTGCAAAATTAATGGTTTATAATTATTAATTTTTAACATTTTGCTAATTTGGTTCACTGCAGATATGTCTCCGTAATCTTGGATTCAAGATTATAAAAAAATATATTTCGTTCATGCAATAATTTAGCGTATTAACACAATTTTGTAGCATGCAGGAAATGCATCTAATGGTCGCGGTTTTTCTAATAATGCTTCTAGTAAGGCAAATAACATTCAGTGAATTAGTTTTAAATGAGTATAAAGATCCTATCTAAGTAATAGTTTTTAAAAAAAGGCTAATCTAGTGAATAACTTCTGATATAAGCGAATAATAAAAACCAACATTTAGAAATACACAGTTAAAACGTCAAATCACTTTTCTCAAGGTTTTAATGTGTTAGTTATCAAAAAGTATGCGAGTTTAATTAATATGATGAAATAGTTCAGAAAAAGCGACCTTGGACGGGTTTTAAACATAAGTGTACAAAAAACATTGAACTCTCGTGTTTGTGGTTTATCTATTGCAATATCAATTGATTTGTCTATTTTATATGTCAAAAGATTAATGTAATAAAACATAGCATCAGGAGAGTTCAGATAAATGGATTTCCGTTTCAGTAACCTGTCTTATCAATCAAATCATTAACCATTGATATTTTTCTCGTTCATAATAAGCTCTGAAGACAGGAATAAAAATAAATAGGAAGCTGAAATAAAATGAATATATTTTCATGCATCTTTTATCACCGAATCTAGATAAATATTTTTAAATTATTCTTAGACTAGCAGAAAGCAATCGGCAGTCGGCAACTGCTTTATATTGTCATTAGGTCCTGAGAGCCTTTCACGTTTCCGTAAAACCTATTGTTCAATATTGAAAACATAATTTATATAGAAATAAAGAGGTGGAATGGTATAAAAATGTGTCGAAAGTAATTTAACTATTAAAAAATATGCACAGAATACATCGAATTTAGATTTGGAATGGTGGTCAAAAAGTGATTTTTTTTTAAAAGTAAATGTTCTAATTGAAATAATTCGATTGTATTTTCGGCTAGCGACTCGTGGGTTTCTAACTCATGCAATAACCGAACTCGATTATTAATAAATTTAAAAGAAGATTACTTCGTTTTTACAATATGATATGGCTATTTATTGGCGATATCGTTGTTTTGAAATTTTAGCTATCAATATTAAATCGCTCCATAAAAAACTTTCCAGTTGCAGACATTAAACGTTGTAAAAATGTATAATTTACTAAGTCGATAAAAGCACGCAAGCGATGCTCGTGGAGAAAAGAGTGAACCACTAATAATGTTAATAAACAAAACCACACATCACTTTTCAAAGTTAAGTCTGCAATATTATTTATTTTAAACAGAACACCATAGCCATCTATGGAAATATTAAAAATACTATTTGACAGCCCTATCGGATCTAACTCAAACTAATATAAGTAAACAAGTATATTATCTACTTGCGCACGTACAAGTGCTCACGAACGAGCGTTTATTCACACTAAACATAATATGAAAACTCATAAAATTTTGAGTAAAATATAATATAATAAATAAAATATAATTTAAAAGAGAAAATTGGACAGTATTCATTCATTATACTTACCAAATTCAGTTTGACAAGAGACGCCCACACAACAACGCCGGCAGCCATTTTTTCTCACTAGTGTTGCAATGACTTGTAATATTATTGATTTACAGACGTGATTTTAACAGCTGTTTCTGTAATTAATTCTGTGGGTAGGTACATCGCAATTTTAACTGGAAATTATAAAAAAGCACAGTTAACGTTTAAACGTAATAACAATTTATATTTGCAAATAATAAAGTGAGAGCTTCCACAAAATTATTATGAAAATTATCAGAACTTATATTATTCAATATAAGTTCATAATATGCATTCCTAGATTCTATATTTTTAAACATATCTGTGCATTTCTGAATTATAGTGTTTACATAATTATTTATAGATAATCGAAAATGCGTAATTTTGTTTCATATTTTAAGAGATGGGCTGGAATAGATTTTTATTTTCTCATTCTATGACCATTAATTATGGTAACTCCAGGTTCTAAAATTTCATTTTAGAATCTTTCTCAAGCGTTCAAGAAATCTCGTTTACATGGAATATCTCTGGGAGATGGAGTACCTAACGTAAAAATTCGCCAGAAAACAAAAGTAACAGATGTGGCCCAAAAAAATCGCAAGCTCAAGTGGGAATGGGTTAGACATATTTGTCGAAGAGATAATGAACGGTGGGGAATGAACGTTGCTCTAATGTAGGCCATCCGCACGATGAAGCGATGACATCAGAAGAGTGGCAGGAGTGAGAAGATAATTGAGATTGACCGAAGAATTGACGATCCTTGAGGGAGGCCTGTAACTGGCAGTGGAGAGACATAAGCTGATGATGTCGATGTTAAGTTAGGTTAGGTAATCCAAATAGGTGCTCACAGTCATTTTATCTTGTTGCAGTTGTCATGGAAGTGTTAGTAATTATTAGTAGTTTGTAAAATATTATAAATATTGATAGTAATAATGTTACACTTTTCAAAGTGACACTATAAAAATAAACATACTAAGTATATAAATGTTAAATAATAATACAAATTCATTTCTACATAATATTCGTACATTATTTCCTTTAAATTTCGTATCGGTTATTGCTCCTCCATTTATGATTTCACTTATAATAACGAGCGAAAAGATTGATCAAATCGAGAAAGCTAATCAATTTTAAAATCAATTATCTTTTAGATTGATTTCCTCATCAATCAAAGCGAAACGAACGGAATGACCGCTATCTGCGATAAAATAATTCATTGAAAATAGAAAAACATGTTCGGTCTATTTAATCATAATATCATTACAATCTGAGCGACATTCTGATGATCATATTATGATTTCGGTTCTGAACTTTGCTTCAACAACAACACCATCTCTAGATCATTTCTCAATATACATTTTTATTACCATTGATGCAAACCTTTTTGCTATTTTTTATATCTAAATAATAATAAAAATGTGCCAAAAACATGAATACTAATCTAGATAACAATGTTAAAAATATGAAAGATTTGTTGAATGGTTTTTGTTCCAGTAACAAGATTTCCGACAAGATTCCATTGAGATTCTTAGATGTGTAGATTCTATTGTGTGAAAATTATTCTGAATCCAATTCGACGAAGATATTTGATTTTCACCAATTGAATTAAAGCGGCAAAAGAACTAACCAATGAGAAGCGGTATCAGAAGTGTGTAGGTTACCCACCACTCTTATAGAGCCTTATATGAGCACCTCTCCTTACATTATTGATACAAACACAATGAAACTGTGACGTCATTAGTACAATCAGCGAGGCAAATTCATGTTAAAATGATTTGGACTCTAAAACTAAGAAACATATCCATAAAAATCAGCTTAAAAACTTTGCTGTAAGATGATTCACAAATATCTTAATATAGAATTTGCATTTTGTAAAAGAAATGCATAGAAAATCATTAAAATTTCAATTTTCTCCACCATTTTATGTACTGTACAAAGATAATTGATTTTAAATTTGCCGCGTATTACGTCAGCAGTGACGTCGGACTCGTCTGCATTGAAGTTGGCGTCGAATATGGAGTATTATGGCTGTCTCGCTCGTACACTTTGTGCGATAGTACATTGACAGGAAAGGTATGCTTGTTCGGTTTCGTTTGAATGTTGAATTCAACATGACAGGACGACAGTGTAGCAAAGGCCGTGAGAAGCGGAGCATTTCGTGCTAAACGCTTGTAGTATTCGGACACTATTGGTGTATTGATACGAAATTGATGATATTCCTAGTGCTAGTGATATGTTAAAGATGGTGTTTGTCTCAGTGAGTGAAGCGAAATCGCATTTTAAATGATCAAACGCTCCGCGGATATTATTTTCTTTCCGTGCCTTTGCGATGACGTACGTTGACGACAGTGCCATCTCCCCTGACTCGGTCGCACCAGTCCCGAGCGTTTTATCTCTGTGTTTCAAGAAAGGGCCCTAATAAACAAAAATGGCTGCAAAATTCGTACAAAATTCCAAATTGAACCTATTCCCCGTTGACAAGTTAGTTCGTGTTGGCTACTATGAGTTGGAAAAGACTATCGGCAAAGGCAACTTTGCCGTGGTGAAATTGGCGACACATGTAGTTACAAAAACTAAGGTCAGTAATTTTACTTCTTTCACCGTTTAAATACATCTTGAAATGTTTGTTTTTGTAGCATTCAAGATTAATCTTATTCGGCTGTGCCTACAGAGTGCATAAGCGGTTTTCACTCGTGTAAAACCCAAAATGTACACTTTTTCCTGTACGTGTTTCCCGTCTGACAGGAGCGCGATCGCGTACAACTGCAAGTAGACAAAATATCGATCTCGGAGTGCAATAGACATTTCTGTGAATGGATTGTCATGAATGGGAGAACATTTCGAGTATTTGTACTTGTCCTTAGCGAATACAGTTTCAGTTTGGCTATTACTTGATGACTGGCGGTCCGCTTTGCTTATCACTTATCAGCGACCGCGATGCGAGCTTTATATCTAACATCTTGCGTATCTCTACAGAAAACACATATAATATTTTCACCACTTCAATTATTCTCACTTATCTCTCGGAGACAAACATTTTCTGATTAGGAACAATAATAATTCAACGGCTGCTCGATCGTCACGTACATCCGCGCGCTTGCCGCCAATTGTTTCATTTTCATTCTATCTTTGTATCCTTTCCTTATTTGATGATGATAGTGATTGCCTATTTCTAAGGGCAATGTTTCACAGTAGTACATGTATAAAACTTGTGGAATTCATGCTACATTTTAAATAGAATTTATTCTTCTGATCTCACATCTGATCTTTATTGAAATCTCGACACGTCGAAAATGTACGAAATATTTTACAGATACACACACCAGCTGCTTAATACATTTTTTTTTTTACAAATAACCTTAATAAATAATTTATGAAGCTGCGTTGTACGTCGATGAACATTATCCATGCTCAGTATTCTCAATTATCCGAGGCGTTTGGAGGAAAAAAAAACCCGGATAACCTCCGCCAAAAAAAAATAATATTCCGCAGTGCGCCCGTCCGCCCGCTTTGCCTTAAACACTGAATCAGTAGGGTTATGATCACCCCCCGCCCCCAAATAACAATGACTAAATATTTTTTATAAAAGGTTATCGCGACATTCGTTTTGTCGACCAGTGATTATATTATGCTGCACATTTAAATATTGTTGTAAGGAATATGAAGTTTTTGAAAGTATTTTATATATTTTTTATACTATGAAAATATTCATAAACATCTCTTATAAGTAGGAAACAAACGGTTGAAATAAGCCAGACCTTTTTGCTCTTGATTATTTTAGTACGAGACCTGTCCCAAGTTTTGCTGAAACGATGTGCTTCCATTTCACATAAGAAAAATCGTTATATGTATTATGTATATTATTGAGATAACAATGTCATATACATATTTAAGGTACATACTAATATCGTCATTACAAATGGATCGCAAAAAAAAAAAATTTTTTTTTTTTAAGGAGAACACATTATTATTATTGTGAAGTTGCAATTTTTTCAGAACATAGTTCTGTGATATTTTTAATACAAATTAAATATATCAATTTGTCGAAAAAATATTTTGATACCGACCGGGATTCGAACTAGAGACCCTTCGAATATGAGAAATATGATCTCATTCAAGTTATTATGCAGGGGAAGATGAAAAACAGCAGAGGTGTAGGTAGAAAAGAGTTGTATTGACTGCGAAGCCTATATCTTGCACATAATATAACTTACTGCAGCTCGTTCGCCAACCGAAGAAGAAAACTAATATTTAAAATTTTTTTTTTCTTATTATTAATTACGATATTTCAAATAGGTACGAACGACGTGCACACCTGGTAGTAATGACCAAAATATAAAATTGAGTTTCGTGAAGCGAGCCCATTATCTTACACACTACGCAACAAACCGACCCCTCATACGTAAAGTATCGTAAGTGAAAAATGTCATTTTTAATCATGCTAGTATACTTATTTAGCATACTTATTTACGTGGCAGATTAAAAAAAAAAAAAAAAATATATATATATATATATAGTATTCTATGATGTAGGTACTAACTAATAATCATAATATTTAATGTATCAATTGATCAATCATTAAATATTTTTTTTTACTTACGACATTTTACGTAGGAGGGGTCTACAAGATTATTGTTGTGAATACCTTTTTAAAATTTAGAATCTAAACTACATCTTATTATATATGTATATATATTCCGAAGCAACTTCAGAAGTGTAAGCATATTAATAAGGGCATGTACATATATGTATATATTAACGAGGGTTTTGATTGATTGAAAAAAATCTGATTGATTTTAATCGATATATTGAATATAAATCAGTAACAATGGTAATGGGAATAGTCTATATGTGATTTATTTAGTTGTATTAACGATAGATAATATTTATAATATATATATATATATATATATATATATATATTGATTGACCAGTGACGTAGCTACAACCTGAGTAGCCGTCCCTCATGATGATGAGATTATAAAAGAAACCTGAAAATAATTATAATAAAGTAATATTGAGATATTATAGATCAACTTTGGATCAAAACTTTTGTCTTTTAATATTTAAATTATTTACTATTAAAGATGTGGCTAAATTATTACTAATTAAAATACCGTGTGCATGCTGTTTCTGATAATTCGTATCAAATTTAAAATAATAAAAACATATTTAAGTAAATAATTAGACTTGGTTTAAACCACTATTTATTGATTATTCTACATGATTCTATGGTATCTTCTTCAGGAAACAATGTATACTGAAATTAAAAATACAAGCATAGATAAAAACAAAACTATTAAGTGGTGAATAAGTAAGAACTAATATGAAAACAAATTTAAAAGGTGACTATTTGCAAATTGGATTTGGTTATTTATAATATTTAGTTTACTATTAACATTTTTTCTTATTTGTAAAATTTAAAATTTATTTAACTATAAGCTCCTAGTATTTGTACGTATAATTTCTAAACCCTTGTTAATATCAAAATAATTGTTTATTTCCAAAAGGTGATTGAAAAATTAACGTATTTAAAAACTACTGTGGTCCTTGAGATAATTTCTGATGTAAGTATACTGTGAGTTTGTTGCTACGCCACTGATAATGATTATTTAAGCAATCAAATACCTAGATAAGGCCCCACTAGGAACACCTGTCTTAAGGCATATCTTTTTAATATTCTTCTATTATACTAATAGGTCAGACCGTTAAAAATTTATTCATTTATTAATGTTTTTACATATAATTTATTGTCTGAAAATGTTGTTGTTTAAGTTTGTCATTATGTTTGAAAATTGAGTGATTGTTCAGAATTCTCAGTCTAGATTTCTTATCGGTAAATCTCTCGAAGATAGCAAACGAAATGAGTGGCATCCGTTGAAAAACCCAAGTGGTTGATATTGCCATAAGGGTGACCAAATTAAAATGGCGGAATACGATAGGATAACAGACGGAGCCAAAAAGAGACTACAACAAACCGTGAATAATAATAATAATAATAAGAACAAAATATATTTATGAAAGGGTGTGAGAAAGACATCATGTCGTTGACCGAATTTAGTTGCCATCGTAGATGTAATAAATTTATTGTTTATATTGTTTCTGGTGCCATGGCAATAATTTATGATAGTAATATTAACCTTTACCATGCCGTGATATAAAATACTCGAACGCAGCCATGGTGTCAACTCGTGTTACCGTAAATAACTGCTAGAAAAAATATTTTTATTGATTTAAATGGCTTTGGTGGCATGAATTTACTCTAAATATTGAGCATACAATTTTGAAAAAATGATTAATAACATAATTTAGAGCATTCATTAAGTCCTGTACAATGTGTCTCCTTCCTTCTTATCTCTCTTCATTTAATTAGTGAGAAAGAGACAATTATATTTGTAGGTTTGTTGTTCTTTTCACTGTTAAAATTGTGTGTGATCTCTGTCTTTCATATCACAAATGGTATTTTTATCAACGTATTAATTTTACAACGGATTGAATGGAATAAATAATTGTTTTTGTACGATTCCCTTTTCATAATTGGTTTTTCACTAGTCATTCCTAAGCGCTGATATTTTCTTTACGATTATCTAAAATATGAATATTATGTAGCACGTATTTACAGAAATATTACAGGTTTAATTATGATGGTAGACCGGTGTTACTGCATGGTTTGGGAAGGGTTAACGGTGTCTTCTAGGAAATACAGTAATACCCCGACTTACGCGAACTCAGAGTTACGCGGTTCGTTTGGCGACACCGCTGCTAGACTGCCGCCCGCTATATTCAGCGTTTCTCTTATTGTAATTGCTAGAAACTGATATCGCTCATGCGGTAGAAGAAGTTGTTAATCTTGGTAGGCAATTATATTTGGAAGTCAATGCGGACGATGTCAACGAGCTGTTGGATTCACTCAGTCAGGAGCTAACGATTGATGCGCTCATAGAGATGCGTAAGCAAAATGAAAATGAAGACACTTCAGACCCAATTCCACCAGAAAAGCACGTGACAATTGCAAGCTTGACACAGAAGGTCTCAGCTCAATCGAAAATGGCTTAAAAATTTTAGAAAACATAGACTTCAACGAAGAACGCGACATGGCTACAAAGCGAGGAATAAAAAAATTATTAACTTGCTACGAAGAAATTCTGCGTGAAAAAAGAAGGCATTGTGTCATCAGACGAATTTGTTAGATTTTATGAAGCCAATCGACATCGAATTGACTTTTTTTAAGTAAATCGTTTATTTTTTAAAAATATTTTGTATTAATATGTATAAAGAACTGCAATTTTATGAAATATTTTTCTTCTAAACTAGTGTTTTTGTTAGTCTTTGGTCCCAATTAAACAAAATTGTATGTATTTATATGCAAAGTTTATCCCGACTTACGCGAATTCGATTTTCGTCGGTCCCACCTATCGCGTAACTTCGGGGTATTATTGTATTATACTACTAGCAGATAAGCAATCTGGTCTCAATTGAATCTATATTTCAATGATAGAGCTTTCCCCAAAACAAACCTAAATAAAACGTAAATAAAATCTTGACTTCGAGACTTACTTAATTAAAATTATTCCACCTTCGCGGATAGATACAATACAATAATAAATACAAAAATACTATTTGGAATCGGATGAATGGTTTTCTCTCAAATTTGATTTTGACAAATTTTACTTCGAAACATGACCAAAAATCAAAGTGCTACGGTGTACCATAGGCAGTATAGATAAGAAAAAATGACATATCATGTATGTTTTTTCTTACTCGTAAAAAAGATAGCGTACACTTCATTTCAAATTGAATATACCTATACGTACTGTTATTGAATCTATGAAAGAGAAAATATTTAAGTAATCTTAACCTAGAGATATTAAAAACACGTTCGTTTTTTTCCCTGCTCGTGTCTCGCAGACCTGTTAGTTTACGCAAGCACTATACAGCCACAAATGGCACCACTGAAGCCGCCACATTCAGAAAGTCGTAGTAATATATGGGGGGGCGTAATATTACTACGGATAACTAGTTGACTGACATCTGGTAAAGAAGGTCAGATGAATTACTTATAGTTTTTTTCTAAAATTCAAAACACAAAATTGATTTTTGTTCCTCGGTTACTGGATCAATAATCTTAGTATTCGGAATTTTCCTTAAATTACTTACTAACTTACGTGGTGTTCGCGATTTTTGCTTTACTTCTAGTATAAATCACGGTCGACCACGATATTTAATTAATTTATTTGTATTTCGTTGTAGTCGAAGCTAGATGCATTCAAAATCTGGTGTTAGATGAGACGGTGCACATTCAATGGAGTCTCGTTCTCCACGAACTAAAGATTGTCAATGACGTGCGTGCATTGAAAGGATTCTCTTGTAATTCGGACATGCGAGTTTGAGACGGTAGTGGTTATTGGGCGAGCGAGTCGTCTCCGTACTCTCCATCGAGATGATCAGAACAAATAAAGGAGATGACCGGTACTTCACTGGCATGAATACTCATTGCGGTTCCACTGAAACACACAAAAAAAATTATTATCTCCGTATCTAAATGAATTTTGACAAATTTTCCACTCAGAATTTGGACATTTATTCATATTTTGAATGAGATAATGTAATTAATAATGAATTGTATTTATTAATCGAACGATTGCGGATTAATATTGAGATTACATTGTTTTATTATTACTGATACGCTAGACAGTTCAATGATCAAACTTGCGCATGACTCGAACAACTCGAAAATTGGGCCCCAATGCGAAATGGAAAAAAAGGGCGCCCTGAATAAGAA
Source organism: Eubasilissa regina (assembly GCA_022840565.1). NCBI lineage: Eukaryota > Metazoa > Arthropoda > Insecta > Trichoptera > Phryganeidae > Eubasilissa > Eubasilissa regina. The sequence goes on along the minus strand of JAINEB010000029.1, from coordinate 19,249,879 downwards.
TTGCTTATAAAATTATGAATATTAATTAAATAGTAAATATAAAATTAGTCCGTTTTCTCGTATAATATTTACACTTTGCAAGGTAATTTATATGCGCTTGCAATTAAAAATTAACACGAAATATTAGCGGTGGGTACTGCTGTATGTATTGATAATGTTTTCACGTGTCTGTCGTGGGCCACAATGCACCGCATTGGCATAGATACACCCTTTGAAGCCACTCTCTTCACATAGCGATTATAATAAACCCTTGGAAAGTATATAATTTGGCACCATTGAAAACAGACCGAGTTGTATTTGTGGTATGTCGAAACATACTTGAAAAAGGCATTGCTCACGAAAGGTGCACCTTATTGACTTAGTATTATTATATATATGTAATTTTTATTTATTAGTGTTATTTGAATTGCTACACGATTCACCGGTTTGAGAATGATTTGTGTTGGATAATTACTAGTATTCGGTTCTCAAATCACCGTTAGTGATTATGATTTACAGCTACCAGTGATTGATTCACAGTTTGTGATTTTGAGCTAGTCAACATGTTGTGAGTCTATTGTTTTAGTAGATGAAAAATATATACATAAATAAATGACGCAGAAGGTGCTGAAGTTTTCTGCATGGTTGACATTTATTTTAAAGATTTAAAAAATTCCACTGTCGTTTAAATCTGCATTTTGATATGTTATGCTAGAAAAAATAATCTACTTTCGTTCATACATTGGGGGTGGGGATTAAAAAATATAAAAAAAAGATTTATGTTATAAATTATTTTAATCTAATGCGTGTCTGTAATCTATAACTCTGTCTTATATGTATATTTGAAAGAAAACTGACACATCACGCATTACGTTGAAGGGAAGTGTCAGTTTCCTTTGAAATACGAATTGAACAGATATGTGACCTTCTTGTTATGATGGTGAATTTTTGAAATCGAAAAAACGAACGAATTATTTTTATCGTCAAATAAATTTCAAAATTAAAATTTTCTTCTGGATTTTACAATTTTTATTTTGTCACGGCCTTCGTAAATTTGTATATGTATTTTTTAAGGTAGATGATATATCACATGAAACATTGTTAAATGTATTTTTTTCGTGTAACAACTTTTTCGAATTTAAAAATGTAAAAGTTTAAGGCGTAGTATTTTGTTTGTCCCACGATCATAAAGTTTTGTAATTGTGTATGTATTTAAAATAATTTTAAGTATCTTTTAACTTTTCTATCTTTTACATCTGTCTATCTGCGTCCAGTGTCAAATCTAACTTTTTTCGATTTCACAGCGCCACATCTCTTGCGGTCTATTTTACCGAAAATTTGCCTAATCAAGGTGCTTTTCACGGAACTTACCCTAACACTTCAACTAAAAATATAATAGTGTTTGTGATGTAGAATTAAATGTAATCTACATACCGTATTTTTACGAGTATGAGTCGCACCCAAGTATACGTCACACCCTAAATTTATGGACAAAATTTTTTGGAAAAAAAGTATACCATTATTGCTAAACATTGTTAATGTTTGAATCGGCACTTTCTTCATCTTCAGTCTCATCCAGCATGTTTGAAATTCTTGTCTTCTTGAATGACTTAAATACAAACGCAGTGCTATCCGATCGATTATATTTTTTTAAGACAAGCTTTTTCAAATTATTAAATTTGCATCAGTACGCGTAATACGTATGCCCAAACATCACGATCGATATTAGTGTCTAGTGTCACGCCCGTCCATAGTCGTTTATCGCAGATAGGACGGAAGATGAAAAAGCAAATATGTTTTTACAAGTACCTAAACACTGTGCGAACATTTTATAATTTGCAAATTTGACTTGCAGTCCTTGGTTTATTTATTTCAAAGGAAATTGGGAAAAATGTGTGACTTGTACTTGTAAAAATACGGTATGTAATGTTTAATAACTGTATTATGTAATATGAAATTTAGCGAACATTCATCTCTTTGTACGTCTAACGTGGGTGGCCTACCTCTGTCTCCATATATCTTCATAACTGAATTATCTTAAAGCTGAAAAAAAATCTCAGAAATACAATTTTTTTACGAGCGCTCAAAAGTGTACATACACTTTTATAAAAAAATGCTTTTGCTCAATTTTGAACGTATTCAAAATTACAGAACAGAAATAGGCGTATGTTTTACAACCTATAGATTGTGTTATTTTTCTTAGTGACTCTCCCACTTTTATCTTGTATTTTATTTTCACCTTATTTCAAAAATATTTTGAAGTTGTCTGGTGTCGATCCCTGTACCTCTCGCGTGCTGGTCGGGCGCTTTATCGCTTTGGTTATGTGGCACCCCGTTTGGCAGCCGCGCTAAATTGTCGTACAACAATATTATGCCAATTTTTTTCTGTTAATAGTTTAATGTTTTGATTTATATTTTTAGCATACTTTTTTGTTAACACATTCTTAACATCAATTTAAACACTAATATTTAATTTTATTTAGAGTAAAATACCGCAGCTATCTTTGTACAGGTGGTAGCACGTGTAGCATATATTTTTACGGACTCGTTTTTGTCAATTTTTTTTGTTTTTTTAAAATTTTTTTTTTAGATTTAAAAGATTTTTAAAATTTATTATCAAATTTATTCTTAAGTAGGTAGTTACTCATCCGAACTTAAAATAATTTTTTTTTTTAGAACCAGGAAAACATTCTATGGAGCGGCGGTGTGATTAATGCGTCTAAAACATTTAACACTTTTTTTTTTGCCTATACAGGCTGTAATATTTTATGGCCAAGTCGAAAATGTTCAGGGAGTGTGTGAAAATTCTGTACCGTTACAGAAAATATTTTAAAATCGCGTTAAACTTTAAGACTACGTTCTTAAATATCTTAAATAAATATTTGAGAAATTGACCCATTATTCTATATCATTTCTTCAGCCCCTAAATCATCTAACAATATAGAGTATAGTCCATTTTTTGTAATCTACGTGCTTGTAATATTATGTTCCAGGCCGATGTTCTATCATTCATCAAAATTTCAAGCGTAGTTTGGGTTGTGAGTGAGGTGGCACCGTCCTGTTGAAACCACACGTGTTGCAGGCCCAATCGACCCAATTCGTTCGCCAAAAAGTTTTTACAGCATTGCCTCTTGCATCCTAAATAAAATAGGGCCCGATGATTCCGCTGGCCCACATGGTGCACCATACAGTAACTCTGCGTGGGTGTAAAGGAGGTCGTTGGTGTATCAGTTGAGGATTTTCAGTGCCTCAATAACGGTTGTTCTGGTCTGTTCAAAAGACGAGTGTGTGTTTGTTTGTTTGAATGTTTTAATGATTTCAACACGTTGTTGAGACGTTAGATGTTTTATAATAAATTGTAATCAACTACTCTTCACGATTAGCAAATGCAAACTGACAAATGTCTGCCAAACCAAAATGGCGACCAAATAAAATCGGCCTTGAACATAATATTCACCTTGTATATTTAATTTGAAACAATAAAATAGTTAAATTGATTGAAATAATCGCATATACAGAGATACAAATTCATCAAGACGTTCAGTTTGACAGACGTCACATAGATGCGATAAAATTTACAACTGTTTAATCTGAAAGTTAGACAAACAGAAGGCATTGAATTATAAACCGTTTTAGTTCTGCTGGTGAAATTCAAATTCACCCAACTGACGAACGGAACATCAAAGGGGAATTGACTGAAATTTGACGTTTAAATCTGTGAGGCTTTTTATGCTCACGATAGACCACGAAAGGCACGAGTTGTCTCCAAAAAGTCTCATGGGTGCATAATATCTGTCTCGTGCCGAAAAACTCAACTGTGGACACGTGTCATTAGATCACTCTGGCAAAGGTACAGGTGGAATACGAGTATGAACACACCGCGTGTACGTCTTTCGGGGTCAACGCGGCCCCCGTCATCTTGGACATTATCTTCGGCCAGTTTTATAGTGTTCTCGGCGAGACGAACCAGAAATTTTATTTTTACTCCGGACACAAAATGTTCAAAATAAAAGTCGCGCGTTTTGTCCGTTTGCCAAAACAATGTCCGTTTGATATTTTGTACTTCATTAAAATAATTATTAAAATAATATCAAGTTTTGTGAAGTTGAAAAAAAATAAAATGTTTTTCTTAATTTTAATATGTTGTGTATGAAAAACAAACGATTTGTGTCATTTCAAATGCACGATACTAGTTGAATTATTATTATTTTATTTAAAAAATATATAATTTGCAAAATACGTACGTGACTACTTTTATTATTGAGATACTATTAAGAGAACACCTTCTTATTGTGAAGTTGTAATTATTCAGAACAGAGGGTCTGCGATATTTTAAAATATGAATTAAATATATTAATTAGAAAGATATACATATAAAATCAATTTTATCGAAAAATATTGTTGTTGCGTCACCGGGATTCGTACCTGGATCGTTTTCCTAACCGGGGAAGGTGCATTATCCAACTATGGTACAGCGACAATATTTTTAGCGACTAATTTTCGAACCTATATGTTCCCTTTTTGATATTAATACGTTTAATCGTCACATTATTTGAAAGAGCCATCACTCCTAATAATAAAGTTGTATCAATGTGTCCAAAATTTAATAAAAATGAATTGATGATTCTAGCGTCTGCTATCAGATTACTCAAAGGTATTTGAGATTCCGTAAAAATAAGGTAGATGGCTCTTTCAAATAATGGAACGATTAAATGTATTAATATCAAAAAGTTAACATATAGGTTCGAAAATTTGTCGCTAATAATATTGTCGCTGTAGCGTAGTTGGATAATGTACCTTCCACGGTTAGGAATGAGATCCAGGTTCGAATCCCGGTGGCGCAACAGCAATATTTTTCGATAAAATTGATTTTTTATATATATATATTTCTAATTAATGTATTTAATTCATATTTAGAAATACTATTATTGTATATTTTTTTCATGATGTATTTATTTATTGGTACCTATGTATATATGTATGTATTGTTAATGTCGTTTCTATCCAAACACTAAAAAATAGATCGAACGTAGTTCATTACACGCGTATAATGTTTTCATTTTAATATTTCGAAATAAATCATCATTTGTTACGGCGATATGATTGGTTCCAACACTATCAAATCTAAGTACGTCACGATTAGTCCAGTGTTACATAATAGCAATTAAATTGTTAAAATACCGCATTAGGTTGGCGTTGTTTGGGAATAGTTTTTTTTTTTTTTAAATTAATTTATTATTTAAGAAAAAATAAAATAGAGGTAGATGCGTACCCGGAATACTTGGTGGTCTCCACAGACTAGTTGATGAATAGACACGACATGAAGTGTGTATATAGGAGATTTATTTATTTTATTAGTAACTATATAATACTATGTAGAAATCTGTTTGGACTGTGCCCGTCTCACTAGAGAAATTCTGTGTCGAGACGGGTATAGTTTACAAGCAATTGTTCAATTGATTAGAATTACAAGTAGATAGAATTATAATTATTACTATATACTCGTAAAAGGTGTATATGAAGAACAATTTTAAAATTGACTTAATTTTTGGATCACTTTGTAGCAATAATTAATATAGGTATGAGTCAATATATTTGGGTGAGTGCACCAATCCTGGCTCTATCCATATTACGAATCCAAGTTTTAATATATAATTTCATGTTCTTGGGACAATTCAATTGATTTAAGTCTTTTAGCATTCTATTAAATAGTTTAGGTCCAAAACATTTGTAGTTCCTTTGACCAAATGCAGTATGTGCTCTTGGGGTTTGTAGGTTATTTGTATTTGTCCGTGTGGAAATTATGTTTTGAGTTGTTTTAAAATTGTTTTTATATATGTATTTGAGAGTAGTATTAGCGTATATTTATGTAATATCAAAGACATCGAATTTATTAAAAATTTCGTCAGCGCTCGTTATGATTGGGGATTTGAGGATAACTTTTAATATAATTTTTTAAGCTGCTATTATTGGATTAATTGCAGACGAAGTCGCTCCACTCCAAGCAATTATACCACGCTCTATGATTGATTGACAGATAGCGTAGTACGCCGTTTTAAGAAGTTAAGGAAATTTCTAATATTTCTAAAAAAATATATTGTTTTTTTTTAATTTTATTTGTAATGAGTTGTGTATAATGATTCCATTTGAGATAAGAATCAAATATAATTCCTAAGTATTTAATTTGGTCAGTACGTCCTATATAATTGCATCGACACGTACCGTCGTCTGAGTTGGAACAATTGTGAACTTTTATTTTGTAAGCAAATGAGGGTTGCCCATTTTCTTTTATGTTGATGGGTTTGGAACATTATTTGTGGGACGAGGGGGCATTTTCTACATTCTACACACATTTATTCAACGAAATATAAATCCGTCAGATTATGAGACATTTGTGCAACTGTAAAAATATTTACTCTTCTAAAATTAAATCTTTGTGTAAACAAAACGTTATTTACATTAATGCATATTATATTGTCAGCGTTTAAATTTTCATTCCAGTCGGGTCATATTTAAAAAAAAACAGTCGCGGAGCTCTTTGATTGCGTGAGTGACACCAAAATGATCACATGGGTGACACCAAAATGATCACATGGGTGACACCAAAATGATCACATGGGTGGCACCAACATGATCACATGGGTAACACCAAAATGATCACATGGGTGACACCAAAATGATCACCTGGGTGGCACCAAAATGATCACATGGGTGACACCAAAATGATCACCTGGGTGGCACCAAAATGATCACCTGGGTGGCACCAAAATGATCACATGGGTGACACCAAAATGATCACATGGATGGCACCAAAATGATCACATGGGTGACGCCAAAATGATCACATTGGTGGCACCAAAATGATCACATGGGTGACACCAAAATGAACATTTTAGGACGAGGAATATGTGTTTGTTCATGTCTATTTATTTGGTGGTCTGTGACGGTCTCCTAGAATGAGGCTCTAACTCCCCAACCACTAACATTTAACCACTAGATACATGATGACTTGTTAACCATTTTTGAATTGTATTTACTGGCATTTTTAATATGTTTTCATTTGAAATTGTCGGTTCATTTGAAAATAAACGTATTGTGATTTATACTCAATCCAAATGCTAACCAAATGTTATCTCTCATCGTCCTTGTTGATTTTCATCTTCTTCTCTTCAAAATTCCACTCAATAAGAAGTTAGAAATCATCACCGCTATTTGAACTCGGAGACAGCTGATGAACAATATCTGTGAGCTGCAATGAAGCCGATCGAGCGAGTTCCTTCAACCATTAATATATTTCTTGATCGCCGGAGATTAGCAATATTAAAAATAAAATATTCTTTCTCATTGAATTGTGAATACGTGAAAATATATTTTTACAAATATATATATATATATTAAACTCTTTATTAAGACTAGCTTGTTGCAAAGTTCACCAGGGTTACCTATTTTTAACCTAAATAATATAAATTTTTAATGAAAACACATTTTTTTTTATCAGAACATGGCTTTGTGGTATTTTTTAATACAAATTAAATTAATCAATTAGAAAGGTATACAGAAAAAAATCTACAAAATGTATCAGAAAAATAATTTCTCCCGGTAGCAACCAAAATTATTTATTCGATATATGGATTTATTCTGTATATTTTTTTAATTGATTAAATTTGTATTAAATATTAGTATTATAATTGACGTTGAGAATGTATATACAAAAATGTATGACAAATATGTACGTAAATCAATGATTTTTTAAAACTATTATTTGTTAAATTGGTGAGTGATTTATGGCATCTAACGTGTTATACATAAGCAGACAATGATATAATCGTATGAAAAATATGTTATAGGTATATTGGTAAAAGTAAATGTCAAAGGTTGGGCTGCAGGTTGATCTGTGTTCGAGAACGTTCTCTGGTTAGTCTCGTCTGGAACTGCTATAAGGGATGTGTAATAAACGATGCAAGAATCGATCGAAAACCCAACACAATATATACAAATAATATATTTGAGATAAATGTGTAAAAGTTATACGTAAGAAGGGGTAACTTCAATTAATAATAAATTCAGCTTCTGTCAACAAATACGTTCTATAAATTGTCATTCACTATTATAGGAGAGTCACATATTATTTTTTTTATTGATTAATACATTTTCATTATTAATAAATAAATAAATAAAGTTGTATTAATGTGACCAAAATTTAATAAAAATGAATTGATAATTCTGGCGTTTGCTATAAGATTACTAAAAGGTATTTGAGATTCTGTTAAAATAAGGTAGATGGCTCTTTCAAATAATAGAACGATTAAATGTTTTAATATCAAAAAGGTAACATATAGGTTCGAAAATTTGTCTCTAAAAATATTGTCGCTGTAGCATAGTTGGATAATGCACCTTTCCCGGTTTGGAAAGAGATCCAGGTTCGAATCCCGGTGGCGCAACAACAATATTTTTCGATAAAATTGATTTTATATGTATATCTTTCTAATTAATATATATTAAATATATTTTAATATATATTTTATAATATATATATATTTTAATTTATAATTGTGGAGCAGTGTTAGGACAACAATAATGTAAATTTATACTATATTGTAATGAATGCAATCCCTTCCAAATTTTAAATCCACAACAGTAACTCTTTGGAACACTTCCCCCTGTCTACTTTACTTCCTCCCCCACCCGATGTAAAGGTTTATTATATTATATTGAATGCCATCCGTTCAAAATTTTGGATAGTTTCTCTTTAGGACCCTGCGCACAACATGGACACCCTCCCTCAATATAAAGGCGCGATTATTGGTTTAGTTGTTTTGACACTCGCTTAGCGTTCCAGTCTCTTTCCAGGTGACCAGCAAGTTAGTCATATTTTCATAGCACAAGCGTTTAGCTTAGTTTGAAAATGTGTAGTAAGAATATTGATTTATATCCCGTACGCATCTTTATTGTGTTATGTATATTACATTGACTGTTGACAGGAGCCTGCACATTATCTCCTCACTCCCTGGCCACCCATTTTACCCTTCACAATGATAATATAATACAGTGTATTGTGCCACGCATTTATTTGAATTTAAATTGTGCAAATCACAAATAATCGCCCAATTCTACATGTCTTCCGAGGCTCGAATATTAATGCGGTATTTTGATACGAGACCATCCCTGCAACAACACTGTATATCGTTTTTGGGCAAATCTGCGTTATGAATGCCACAACGTTGTATATCTTCTTGAGCATTCAATGATACATTGAACGATCATATAAAATAAAGAATAATACTATGTGAGCTTCCCTGCAACAACACTTTGTCATCCAAGATGGTCGACGCTTCGTCTATCTATCAACGGTATGGTTGCAGGGGTGATCTCATATGCTGTACGTCTAGTCCTACTATGACAGCCACGTTCCTACGTTTGGCATACGTCACACGCGCGGCAAATTTTACGCGTCTTGAAGAGGTAGAAATATTTTGAAAATACTGTGACTCATTTGTGTAAATAAATACTCAATGAAATTCATTCTGAATCTGAACTCTTCGAATCCCCCGGGGCTTCGGGTATCGTGACCTGTGACCTACCGGATGCACCCGGGCCTGACCTGCGACCTTTGCATTATCTAACGAGGAATTATTATGGAAAAGCGTACAAATGCAGCCTTGTGCGGGTGGAACTTTATCTAATTTTGAAAAATGCAAAAACGATACCGCGGTCCCGCGCGCAACGAGCGCCTTTCAAGTGGTGGATTTTTAGTCACACAGACTATTCCACTTTTAGAGTGTTAGTGTGCCTGCCAGTATAAAGGTTGTTTCGAAATTACAAAGATCTTCCTTGTCCCGGGAGAAGTGAGAATATGTCATTTGGCATGTAGTTAATTTCGTTTAAACATCACTATTTTCCAAGTGCGCGCGCTGATGCTCCCAAATCTATCGAAAAAATTTTAAATATACGTTGGGATTTATTCTACATTCAAGAATGTGTCAGCTCTGACGATTTGACGCGAGTGTTGGTGATATCTTAAGGGGCTACTTTCAATGATAATTCAAATTTTCGCGTTTTTTTTTTTTTTTTCGAAAATGTGGGTTTTTATTTGACTAGATTAGACTTTTTTTTTAGGTATTACTTAGATTGGACTTGTACATTAAAATAAAATTAGTAAACTGAATGTTATTTGCCTTAATTAAGACGATACAAGCATTATAAGAAATACCGCGACCATTATATGCATTTTCCGCGTGCTACCGAATTGTGTTAATATGCTAAATTATTGCATATACGTAATATATTTTCTTATAATCTTGAAGCCAAGATTACGGAGACAAATCTGCAGTGAACCAAATTAGCAAAATATTAAAAATTAATAAACCATTCAATTAGCAGAACGCATTATCAATTTTCGACGTTTTTAAAATACTTTGTTTTAGTGAAAACATACGTTTTAAAATTATATATTATATTTACTCACACTCTTTGAGGCTTCAGCTACTATTTAAAGCAAAGTTTTATATCAAAAACACAATAATCAGTTTTTAAACAATATATTTTCAGTTTTATAAAAGACGATAATTTTAATTGTCCAACGAATTAAAATACGCCATTCGATTCGGCCGCGACGGATGTCGAATCTGTGCTGTCATAATTTTCGTTAAAAAATGCCGAAAATATATGTTTTCTCACCTATATTTTATCCACAAAATGAATTAATATTGAACTTATTCACAACATTACTAGCAAACTTCATATATTAGATGTCTTTTTACTGATTTTAAAGGAAAACGTTTTCTTAAACAATGTAAACATTATATGTACATTATTTTTATGTAAGTCGGAATTAAATATTTCGTTTGTATATAACACTTACACTTTAAACAGAAGCTGTCTGTTTCATAAATAGTATATAATTGTGAAACAGACGTATCACCAAAACGGCAACAGGGCGTTTTAAATCGATAATAATTTAATATTATCGATTTTGTGTACAAAATAATAAATTATAGCTGTCATAAAACTTTAAAATTTTGAACATTAATTTAAGCTACCATCTAAATATATGTAGGTACTTTGTCTGATTTCAAAACGTATTCATGTTTATTGATTAGGTACTTCAATAAATGATTTAATTTTCGATTGATTAATTTCAATGACAACACAAATTTTTATATGATTCCATATATCAATATGAAAAAGGTGAAAAATACTCCCGACACGAGTAATGTTTAACACTTGTATCGAATGCGAGAAAATCAACAATTTTATTGTCGTTTCTTTCTATTCTAACCTTTCTCTCTCTCTCTAGCTTGATTTACGTAACAAATAACGTAATTATTTTTTTCTCTGGAACTTATAAAAGAGTTTGACTGTTAACCTCGTCTTAAAATCATATTTAATTCGTGTAGAATTTCTCGAATTTCAAGCTGGTAAATGATGTTTGTGTTATACTCGTATTTAATTGATTAAGGGTGGTGAAAATGTTTGACATAGTAGATATGTAGTGTTGCTAAGGGTGTGTTTATTTAATTTTAATTCTAATGAAACAGATTATTAACAGATTCCGTAATGATTCTTAGAGTTAGATTGATTGTATAGATATTAATATTATGACACACATTGATGTGAAGTAAAGGTTAAATAAACATCTAAACTAATATGTATTAAGGTCGAGATGTCGTCGTAGAAGAACCAAGTAAAAAAAAAAAGTATTAACAATTAAGCGTTAATGTAAAATATTTTAATTATATTTATTGACTCCCAAGGTCGACGAAAACGGAACACGTGACATCGGCGTTTGAAACAACGTGTAATGCGAACCTTGAAATATGCATTATCACATAATCGACTGGATATCAAACAATCACAGTACAATTTCGCTTTGACTGCGACTGTCGCGAAGGAAATATCCAAGTTAGCGTTAACTGATAAAATTAATTCTAGACGGAGGAGAGAAATAACCAAAATTGGTGTTGTAAATCTTGATGTGAAATAGTGTTGGAGATCTCAGAGGTCGGACGGGTGTGTTTTAGATACATTTGCGTGATGTTATCGAAGTGGTATTGTTTTATGTGTCGGCAAGTACGCGATTTGAATTTGTCAAATTTCCTTTCATATCACATTTGAATCAATTAAGTATGGACGATATACGATACGATAGATTTAAAAGTATTTTTTAAGTCGTTAGTAAAAAAATGACATTTTTAATCATATCGTTTAATTTGTATTTGATACTTATTTACGTGGCTGATTATTTTTAAGGAGTACACATTTTTATTGTGAAGTTGTAATTATTCGGAACAGACGGTCTGTGATATTTTTTAAAATACTAATTAAATGTATTAATTGAAAAGATATACGTATAAAATCAATTTTGTCGAAATATATTGTTGTTGCTACTGGGATTCGAAACTGGATCTCTTCCAATCTGGCGTAAGCGCGTGTGTTGTTATAGCATAATCGGATAATGCACGTTCCCCGTACAATATTATTCGATAAAATTGATTTTATTTTATATTCAAAATATATATATATTATATTCTATGATGTATAAACATAATATTTTAAAAAATTACAGACATTTAAAATTGTATCAAACACGTGCAAAATACTAGGATGATTATGAACGTAAGAGGGGTCGAAATATAATATTCGTAGAAATCGATGTGTTTTTTTATATCATTTTTTAACGGTGAAAAATTCCACAAAATTCAATTTGTCGATCTGTTGTAAAATCAACATGTTCGAGATACGCCTCTTTGAAAGATGGACGACAAACTGGCTGATTAAATTGTGGATGACAGTTCTAATAATCTTCTGACGAGGGATTTATTATCTGGTTGTTGGTACCTACGGAAGTATTGTGAATTTTTTTATCTGTTCTGAGAATAATACCCAAGGTGTTGGTACTTGATAATCAACAAGATTTTAATAAACTTTCATTCGAATTGTAATCTCCGGGTATTGTAATTGGAGGGAAGTAGGGAAACGTGGTACAGGATGAGGTCTGTGAGGGGATTGGGGTTCCAGTCGATGGACCAGTTATCTCGGGAATCAGAATTCGGAAGGACTGCTCGCCTTACCTTGCGTATGACGCCTTCGTAATCCCTGCAGTCGCCGCCGAGATCACACAATGTTTGATACGCGGATGAGCAGATCTCCGCTTCCAACTGAAGACGACGATGTCACAAATCCACCCACGGCACAAAGAAACAATATAACTGTGCATAACAATAATAAACAATAATACAGTGCTGGTGCGCTGGAGCTGAAAGATCCACACCGCGAATGCTATCGCGATGTCGAGATCGAACACAAATCGGTCAAGTTGACGTCTGCTGGCGTCAAGGTAAATTTCACACTAAAATACGAGCATTAGGAAATGTATGGTGGATGGGAATTTGGACGCAGAGTGTGTCAATGACATTGGTCGCGGTTGATTCTAAAAGACGCGCCGAAAGTGTGTTTACGAATTCGGAACACGTACGATTATTAAATCAGTGGAGTAAATTTTTTATTAAATTAAATAAAATTATAATAACTTTGTAATGAAACCACGAAATTTATTATACATCAACCGATTTCGCTTATCTCAAGCTTCATTAGGACGTATTTAAAAATGATCATAAATACAAAAATAGTGCATTTATATATACATAAAGAGGGAGGTAGAATAAAAAATTACACGTGAAAGAGAGAGACAGAATACATATATAGTTAAATAGAACATCAAGGGAGACAGAATATAATTGAATTAATTTGAATCCATCAACACTGTATTTTCCCATCCCTTAATGTTCTGTTTATCTATAAATGTATTCTGTCTCTCTCTTTCGCATATATTTTTATATTGTCTCCCTTGATGTTCTATTTAACTATATACATATTTTGTCTCTCTCTTTCACATGTAATTTTATATTCTATCTCCATCTTTATGTATATATAAGTGGATTCTTGAGATAAGCGAAGTCGGTAAATTTCGTGGTTTTATACAAAGTTATTGTTATTTTATTTAATAATATAATATGTCAAACCAGAAAGTGATTGCTTTCTATAAAAATATTACTCGTAGGAAGAGAGGATAGAACGCTACACTCTCGCCTCGTTCACATTCATGCGTGCTCTTCATTGTTTAATCTTTTTACTGTATTTAATGTGGTTCAAATGATAATCACATGTCTTTTCGTAGTATGTGTCAAGCTTGAAGTGTTCGATATAGGTGTAATATCTTCCGAGACAAGTGTCAGAAGTTTTTTTCTATTATTAAACAATTATTGTGTTATATTTTACATAGGTTTTAATAACACGCTGAGTCGATATGTGATCGAAATATTTGTATTAATAATGTAGTCGATACAATTGTCTGTTCTGTGCGGCAACTGGATGTGTGTATAAAACAAAGAATAGATATCTCAGAGATAAAGAAGCTAATGGAAAAATACGGAAGTATGGCTAGTTACAGGGCTTACGACCTGTCTTCGGCTGGTTTAAGTTATCACTTTACACAATGTAACGTTTACCATTCCACCTGATCAATTTCCATATCTATCAAATTTTTGAAAGTTGTATATATGCTAATATGTGGAATCGCTTCGAATACCACTACACTGTCGCCATCTATGGACTAAATTTGATATTCATGAAATGTCATATACGTCACAATGAGAGTCTTAATTATTTTTTGAAAATTATTTAAAGCAATTTTTTTTATTTGTAAAATGTTTTTAACGCATTATACTAGAATATGCCTGAAAAATCAATATTTCATATATAATATTTTCTTATTTTGACCAGTATATTATTTGAATATGTCCAAAAAGATTTTGTCCTACAAAGGCACTTTTATTAAACAAATAATAGTTATCGCACAGAGATAGTTATAAGTTATAATATCGCTTATTTAAAGAGGCGCTAGAAGGGGAGAACCCACCCTATCCCGGAACCGTTGTAGAAGTTTCAACTTCTTTTATCGGTTCCACACAGAGTGCTACAGAAACGCGAAGTGTACAATTAATAAACACAAAAGAAAAGAGATGAAAAACAAAAGCATTGTAAGAGATTGCGAAAACGAACAGAGATTTTAATTTAAACTTTCCTGCGCCCTTTTAAGTGCTATCTTTATTTATTTTTAAAATACAGGTATATAACAACATTAAGAACATACATATAATCAAGTGTCATGTACGGAAGTAAAGAGACCAGTGGGTACAGGACGGTAATGATATAAGTTGTAACTAGACTGCATTTGCACATGTGAAACTTCACAAGTCGATAAAATTGTTTTGATTTTAATGATGTTAATGCGGTGTGATGTGTGATAGGTAGATGTTAATGCGGTGTGATGTGTGATAGGTAAGTATTCCGTAATTGGTTGTTTATTACTGCTTGAAATAATGATTGCAAATTGGCCTCTCGATACGAATAAAATATAAAATATTATTCGTCTCGTGCTTCAGCCGAACGGCGGCGGCGGGCGGTCGCGGGGGACGGGGCGAACGGATGTTTGCGGGGAGGGGAAAGGGGGGATATTGAATGAGACGCCCACGTGACCGGCAGAGCCTGAAACGTGGTTCTACGTTGCGTAAGCCAGCATCCCTGAACGGTTTACACAACCCCCAGGACGCCGATGGTTCTGGAATCGTATTTCGAACGATTTTATTTCATTGAATTTTCTGCGCCTGTTTTTTATTATTATTTTTTTTTTTTACTTCAAGCGGTGGTGGTTTCCTTGTGGTTACGGCACCATCCATTCACCCCGATTTTCTGCTAAGGTCTTCAGCTTTTAAAGAAATGCTTCAAGATTGAAAGGCTCTTACGTAATAAAATTGATTGAAAGCGCGAGTTGCTGTAGTTTTTGAAAAAAAGATACGAAACCTTACACTAAATTGACTCTCCAAAAAATAAACACGTGGACCTATCTGGCGTGCCAGTCTTGCTCTGTTCACTTGTCTCATCAACTATGCTACAAACACATCAACATTCACTTGTAATCGAGTGGTCTAAAATGCGGAGATATAAGAGTCGTCCCTAATCCATTATTCCGTTTTGTGCGATCGACTCGACTGGCGCGCGATGTAACTTTGTATGTATATATACATAAAATGTAAAAATATGCGTAAATGCGGGGGCGACCACGCGATACTTGTGAAGAGAAAAAATGTAACAAATTTAAAATGAGGAAAAGATGTAGAATAAGAAATGTGATTGAGGGAAATTTTTCACATAGTGCGTATGCCATCGACGAGTTCGTCTTATGATCGTTCACCTGAGCGTGCGTGCGTGTGTGTAGTTAATTGGCCAGTTTCTAGCCATCTCAGTGGTGGATAATGTGTAGGTACAGTATGATTTACTTTACTATTATTGGTTATATGTTTTAAAAATAATTTTTAGGGTACTTTTCATTCTAACGTTAAGCAGTGCGTATAAGCAAAAAAGCTGTGCATGACTAAAAATACTGGGAAACGAATATACATTAAAAAATTGGATTAACATTAACGAAAACATTATTTTGCAATTAGTGCCATCTGTGTACCACTAGAGACTTTAATTGCCTAGTTCTAAAAACTCATCGCAACTCACCGCTGTACTCATGGCGCTCTTTTTTTATTCGCCGCATCGTGCTATTTACATTACTCATTTCTGTCTTTAAGCTAGCGAATTACTCAAGTCATATAAATGGCTATTTACTGAATTGAAAATTTCTTTCTTTCGGTTGATCCGTTTTGTATAGAGTCGTTTACCTATGCTGTTTTTAACAGAATAACATTAGAAAGGTTGCGCGCAAATCATTGAAGTGTCTACTTCCTCTTTTACTTATTAGTAAATTTTACTATCTTAATGTTTTTTAAGGTGTTGATTTCCTGATTGTTCTTTAAATTTGGTGCATGGATTTAGAATGGCAATTGACAGAACTATTTCCTACGTTAACCACTCATAGAAATAATTATTTCCTTTAGTAATTACGTGAAGGATTTTCAAACAATAAATGAATCATGTTCAGTCATAGAAAGTGTTCTTAAAAACCTACATACATTTTTTATGTGGGTAAGAAGGTGTTATTTTACATTAAAACTTTAAAAACACTATTGATAGTACTTTAAAATTACAAATAAATACACGGTAGGGTCGTATAAACGACAGATTAATATTGTCTAAAGACGTTGGTTAAACGAAAGTACATATATTATATATGATTGTATAATGTCATTGGTAACAGCATAACCTAAATCTATACTTACTGCACGCCACTGATGTTAAAGCCACCAATCTGGGAATGTTGTGTTTTTCATTTTATCAGTAAATATGTAGTTTAGACTTAATACCTATCACAATAGTATTTATTCGTTCAATCATTTATTTTTATCCGTTTATCCTAGGAGGGTCGGGGATCCAATGCGTTTCTATCTTATACCTGATGACATTCAGGGCAGGTGTCTATGGGGACGAGTCGACATGTTGTATGAACGTATCTAATCTAAGGTCAACACTGTGTGATATGATTGGATCGCCAGTATGAGATTAATGTTGGGGATGTTGAATTGGTGACGCAGGAGTCTGCTTGTGAGTCTGCTTTGATCAGAATGATGCTTGCGCTTACTGCGAAAAGAGTTGTGTACTTATTAAAGAAGCGTGATGTTCGTCAGACCGTTGCTGGCCGCATTAGTATTCCGACCTGGCGTCGGTGCTGGGTGTGTTTACGGTTGCTAGGAGTTTTGTTTCACGTGTCGGTATTGCGGGGTGCGTTCGGTACCGACAAGAGTGGAGGCGATGGATCTCCACATCTTTATGAAGACCGGCAGTCTTTCCTCCAGAGTTGTCAGGAAGAAATTCGCAAGACGTGTCCAAGACACAAACTAAATTGAGACGTACGTAGAAATAGGAAGATATCGTAATACATCTCTCAGCAATTTTGTATAATATAATCCAATTTCATGTATGTGTAGGTTGTATAATAATTGCACGAATATATATATATATTTTTTTTTTTTCTTATTAATATGATAAATTGTTTCGTGAAATCGTGTGACCATACAAGTGTCGTTTATCAGTACAAAATATTTTTGCTCGTGTCACAGTTCAATTGGACAAGTGTTTTTAACTTTTTTTTTTATAAATTAAATATTAGTATAATACAAAAAATTGATTGAGATTGAAGAATGTATAAAATAATGGATTTTGACACCACAGTCATATGGGGGTAATATCACGATGGTAGAGCTACCGCTTAGTTTAGTGCGATGTTTTGATTTCAACTGGTTTGGGGGCATCTAGTATTGATACTTACCGTCACCGATAGATAATAAAGGCAAAAGTGAGAGTGTATAAAATTGTAACGTAATTTTCTAACGCATTTTCTCTTACTCGTTTTTTATGTTAAGAT
Source organism: Eubasilissa regina (assembly GCA_022840565.1). NCBI lineage: Eukaryota > Metazoa > Arthropoda > Insecta > Trichoptera > Phryganeidae > Eubasilissa > Eubasilissa regina. Next base: position 19,231,533 of record JAINEB010000029.1, on the reverse strand, counting down.
TTACTTGAACAGTTGCTGAATAAATATATTCGTATATTTAAAACTTTTTCATCTACCATATATATCATTTAGGTGAATAGATATTCACCCCCTGTATAGGAATATGTTTAATTCATTTATTTCACGCGTTCGCGGAGAAATTTCTTACTTGGAATTGCTATTGAATGAACGATTTTGAATTTAGAATAAATTAAAACTAATTGTAGCAGACGGATTGCGGAGAAAAGCGATCACTGGCGGTGATTGATAATTTAATAATAACTAGTTTTATGTTAACTAATGAATGAAGAGATACACAGATTTCGAATGAGGCGCCGCCGATCACGTCGTCAGCACGTGGTGGATAGTCTGCAGACTAAATATCAACTTCTTTCTACATGGTGTTCTTAACGCGCGTCGTAAAATTGGCACCTCTTCAGGTTCTGGTCTGATCTAAAGCAAGTATCTTACAGTTTTTGTAAGATTTGTATTGTTAAGGTACAATCAGAAGTTATAAAAAAGATTTTTGTCTATAATATAGTTGGAGACAAAATGAGTAGGTAGTTAGGTTACCACAAATGATAAATTAGTTTCATTTGGCTTTCTACCCACATCAAGCAACCACTTTGTTATTTTTTTAGTTTAAATACGTTAATCACTTTAGATCCTTTCAGTTCTAGTGGGAATTTATTAAATATACGCGGTGCACAAAACAAGAAAGTTCGTTGACCAAATTTAGTATCCATTTTTGCCACTAAGGTATTGCTCCTAGTTTCTTTTGAATCTTATCGTGGATGGTGAAGTTAAGTTTTTAAAAATAATAATTGTAGGATTGATTTGGTAAACGGTTGTCTAATATCCAAAACTTGAAATAGTTTGTTCTTTAGAGTTATATCTAAATAAATCAGTCTTTTTGTTACAGTATGTATTTTTTTTATACAGCGTGTATTTTTTTTTTATACAGTGTGTATTTTTTTTATACAGCGTGTATTTTTTTTATACAGCATGTATTTTTTTTTATACAGTATGTATTTTTTTTATCGTTATCATGATACGCTCAGTTGTTTTGCCTATACATAAACAAATCTTGTAAAAGAAACCCCGTTTTCATCTCCATAATTGCGAGCTCTCTTAGTAGATGTGTGAAATGTGTTTGGATCTATCGCTCGGGCTTCTCAACGACTATTATACTTCAAGAAGTTCCCGAGAAGAGATCGAAGCTTATTTGACAAACATTAACTGTGTTGAAAATTCTCACGAAACGTTATCCGGAGCCGCGAGATCAGAAAAACGTGCTGATCGGCCGAGAAAATTTCTATAAATTATTAATTATAATTATAGTCTAATTACAACAGCTCGTATTTGTGGTGATGGTAATGCGGGTCATTTCCGAGATATTGCCTTACATGTATAGATTACAAAATTTCACGCTCTGTGCCGTGCCCTTCCGTCGCCGTGCAGTAAGACAGGTCTACCGATCGGTAATGTTGGTACATATACTTGTTACTCTTAGATTGCATATGATGTACGCTCCGTTATATTATTAGTAATTTTTGGATTAAGTGTGATAACGAGTATTTTACCGCCAATGAAACTAATAAAGGCATTTTTTTCAATTAAAGTGCTTAAACATTACGCATTCCTCGCGGTAACAAAAGTTGACATTATGGATGCGTACGTGAATTTTTTTATAGCGGCATGTTGAGGGTTATAGATAAATATGAATTCAATTTATTAATTAGAAAGTTATTCATATAAAATCAATTTTATCGAAAAATATTGTTTTGTTGCGCCACCGGGATTCGAATCCGGATCTCTTTCCAAACCGGGGAAGGTGCATTATCCAACTATGCTACAGCGACGATATTTTTAGCGACAAATTTTCGAACCTGCATGTTACCTTTATGATATTAATACATTTAATCGTTCCATTATTTGAAAGAGCCATCTGCCTTATTTTTACGGAATCTCAAATACCTTTGAGTAATCTGATAGCGGACGCCAGAATTATCAATTCAATTTTTATTAAATTTTGTACAATCTAATTAATATATTTGATTCATATTTAAAATATCACAGACCGTCTGTTCTGAATAATTAAAACTTCACAATAATAATGTGTTCAGTTAATAAAAATACATTCAGTTTTAATTGGTGAGATGACTTTTGGCCCACTCTGTATTGTTATTTGATATACTGCTGTCTTGCTTTTTAATACATACTCACTTTTATTACACACACAATTGGTAGTATGGGAAAATTGTTTTTTTTCAGTTACAATTATAACAATTACAAAAAAATATAGGATGAACACTTGTCTCAAAAGGCAGACTTACTTACTTACCATCAAGCCGTTTCCCCGCGGGGGTAGGCAGAGAGGATAGAGCGCCACACTCTTCTGTCCTGACATACAATTCTCGCCTCATCCACATTCATACATTTTCTCATACAAGCTCGCCGATTGTTGAGGCTTCTGACAGAACCATTCTCCATTATCTGGTTTACCTGGTCGTGCCAAGTCTTCCGCGGACATCCTCTATTTCTGGTGCCATCAACACTTGCGTCATATATTTTTTTTACCATTCTCTCCTCATCATCAGTTCCATATGACCGAACCACCTAAGTGATATTTTTTTAATTTTACTCACTATACTAACATCAGCTTTACATTCTTTCCTTATTTCTTCATTCTTTACTCTGTCATAAATAGATTTGCCTCGAATACGTCTGAGTGATCTCATTTCCACCGCGTTCAGTCTGCTTTCGTTTCTTTTTGTGCCAGCACCAGGCCTCACTTTCATACATCAGTGTCGGTACCGGGATTCCGTAGGCAGACTTGTACAGGAATATTACGCTCGATTAATGAATAGTACGTATAATTTGATATTTTATTAAAAATGCCATATTTCCGCGGCCGTTCCAGAATCTTCTGTGTTGAGTCTGTTCTTTCACACGGCTCGATAGTGCGGAGTGCTCGTCTCGTTTTAATGGCGGTGGTGCGATTCTTCGGAACACATCGTTCCTTGGTAATTAAACATTCCATGTTGGCCAACAGGCAAATAATGATCGAGCCATCTTTGGTGTCAAACTGTCGCTATGTTTATTTTTAAATGCTCTCTTCCCCTTCTCCATTGCTGCGCTCTTGGAGTTGGTGATTAGCTAGCGAGTTATTTGCTATACGATGTTTTACTATGATATATATGTATGTAATTAAATATAAAACCAAATACTGTACATTTGTGATTCCTCAAGCTTTTCTATATGTTTTAATATCGGGAATTTTACAAAGCACTATAAATGTTAAAAATCGTTAATTAAAATAATTAACACACCTGATTCGCAATAATTTTCAATAATAATTTAATTAATACTAATTGAATGTTTTAATTAACGTATACAATCAATTTTATCGAAAAATATTATTATCGCTACCGGGATTCGAACCTGGATCTCTTCGAATTCGGGGAACGTGCGCACTATCCGATTATGATACCGACAGTGGATTGACGACAAATTTTCGAACCTATATGTTACACTTTACAAATTAATATGTCGTTCTATTATTTGAAAGCCATCTACTTTGTTTTTACGGAATCTCAAATACCTTTGAGTAAACCGACAGGAGATGCCAGAATTAACAATTCAATTTTTATTAAATTTTGGATACATTGATACAACTTATATAATATTAAAGAGAACACATTCTTATTGTGAATTTGTAATTATAGATGGTATTAATTTGAAAAGTGTAACATATAGGTACGAAAAATTGTGCTGGTATAGCATAATCGGACAATGCACGTCGCCCGGATTGGAAGAGATCCAGGTTCGAATCCCGGTAGTAACAATAGTATTTTTCGATTAAATTGATTTTATATGAATATCTTTCTAATCAATACATTTAATTAGTATTTAAAATATCACAGAGCTATGTTCTGAATGATTACAACTTCACAATAAGAACGTGTTCTCCTTAATAATAATTCAATTATTAGTTGTACTCGGGAATACCTCTTCGAGACTTATATAATAATATATACAATCAATTTGCCTTCACCGAAGGTACATAATCGATTCAGACCAATCGTACATAAGGAAAAATGTTTTTTTCTATACTAGGAATAACAAAAATAAAATACAAAATGAATCAGTCTGGTGTACATCAACAAACGACGCTATAATGGATATGTAGTTTTTTTACATCGAATCTTTTGAAAATATATCGTTGACCGACATTGTAAGCGTTGTCGGGATATTTTTGCTTGGTTGTGTGTGATTTTATTAGAAAGGGTTTCATTATATTTTCACTAAGAATTTTTTTTTAATAAAAAATAGATGTATTGTATACTATTTTCGCAGTTATATATATATATATATATATATATGTAGGTTACGTTGGATGATAACTCCTTGCCCTAAATATCTTTATTTTGATGAATGATGTGTAAGGAATGACGTTATATAATCAATTATAATACATACTGCAAAAAATGTACTAATCTATCAATATAAAAATTACGAAAACTAGCAGTGAGTCCACGAAACTAGACTTGGGCAGAGAACTATAAAATAACGAAGAACGAAGAACGAGAAGAAATAACAATAATATACTGAACTCGGTAAAAATAATACAGAGAACAATCATCAAAGTAATATTGAAAAAAAAAATCTACTCTTTCAACACAAACACGTTTTGCAAAATTCCCAGTTCCCAAAATATAAAAAAAAATCAATTAATCAATTAATTAAAGAAAATAACACTGTCAAATTTGAAACAAGCACATCATTAAGGTTTAAAAATAACTTTAAAATCCCTAAATGTGACAGTTTCAAATGATAAAAAATTTCAATAGCTTCCCTACACAAATTAAAGAAATAAAATATATAAAAGAGTTTAGCAAGAAACTAAATGAACACTTCAAAAAAACACGTAATTGTAAAATAAACAATATTACAGAACACTTCAGAAGCGCACAAATGGACAATGAATAGAATATGTAAGGTATTATATACAATTATTGTAGTGTAACTCCCTCTCCATGCACAGGAGCTGATTTCTTTTTTGGAGAGGTAAGCGAAAGAAAAACCACGTAATTTTAAAAATGTAAAATACTTAATTCATGTTATAAAAAATTGTAAAAATGTCAAATAAATTTTTAAAAAATTACTTCATTTAATTATACAACAAATTGCCAATGGAAATGAAAGATTCAACAAATGGATAATTTATACAATGGATGAATGAATTAGATAACAAAACGATGATACTTTCATATATTTTCTAGTGATCTTGACTCACCGGTGTGATTGTGATTGATATTTGATGATATCAGTGATTGGAAACTGTAACCGTGATCACAGTTTTATTATTAATACACGTGCGCCGCACGATATCACAATACACATAATAAATTAATAAAAAAACATAATTTTGAGCGTGTTACTTATATTATTTAAACTTTATTAGAGTAAAAAACATATTCTATCTATTCTATAATTAATATATTTATTATCGTCACAAAGAGAATGAAAATCCTTTGTGAGTTTATTTTTCAGGTGAAATTCTCAGTATTTCGGGTAAATGCCGAGAAAAGAGGTAAATAATGCGTAAAATGGTTTGACTGAATCTACTAGATAGTGCTTATCATGAATTATAACGTCATTCCTTCATGAATATCTATATTTCATATGCAGATGCACCTAATCACGGTTCACAACCAAATATAAATAAATGAATCATGAATCATGATATTCCCAGATATTCAATCACTGATAGTGAGTGTGGCTCAAGATATCAGTGATTGACTCACTGACAAAAAACTATAAAAATATAATAAAAAATTGCTTCGTCTCTATGAGATATTTATTATTTGTTTAATTAAACAATAGCCCACCGTGACACAAGATCATCCTAGTGAGGAAGCGTTATAAATAAGTGTTAAAATATTATATTATAAAAAATGAAAATGAAAAAAATTACATTGGTTCTAGAACTGTATTTGACTATTTTTTAATCATATACGCTCTTAATTTAATCGTAGACTTTTAAAGGTCTGAGTGTCCGAGACAACATGACATTTTCATTTAATGTACCTAATCCAGTATATCCAATAAAATAAGACCTTAATATGTATAAAGGCCGATTATTATGTCTATGTTAAGGAGGAAAATGGTTTTTTCATCGATTTCCAGGTGACTTTGTACCATATTACCATATAATATCAATACCACTTGCATTTCAAATCGGCCTATCATTCGGCCTCACAGGTCACACTTCTCGTGCCATCCAGGTTTATCAAACTGATTAAAATTTGATGACTCTTTAGACCGGTAACATGGATGTAAAAAGTTGTATTATAAAATATCACTATTCGGAGCCGTATTCGAATGATTTTCGGGGATTACTAAAATCTAGAGTACGATTTAATGATATATCACACAGTGTGATATTATCAATTATTAAAATTTTTAATACCAGCTAACAGATTATTGCACAAATTCGATTAATTTGAATGGAATTCGAAGAATGTCACATGTGGGGGGAAATTGATAAATTTCTTTCTAAAATATCGTGTTTATTTTAATAACTTTGGGAATAATTTGCTGCACTAGATATCCCGAGGAAGATGAAAGCAAGGAGGCGCGTAGAGAAAGTAGACGACCTGTAACACGCACAGAGCCAGCAGGTGCGGGTGGGCGTGCAAGATGTAGGCATATTCCGAATGGCGCACAGACAACCGACATCCCAAGAGGCCGCTAAAGATGATTTCTGATACGAATATTTTTAACGTATTATATCGATTATAAGACGCGTGTTTTTTTCTTCTTCCTATATTCATGGTGCGTCTTAGAATCGATGTTAAAAATGTACTTGCCGTTGACGATCATCGGAAGTCACCTCCGGTGAGCTGCCGCTCGCTTGCGATACATTCATCGGTTTCAAATTGTTGCGTAATATGTCCTCAAAAACGATTCACTGCGTCGCTGCATTGAAACGAATTGTATTGTATATGCAATACGATGTCTATTTTTATTATAAACTTTTTATGTTTTCTTTCTAGCTTAGAACAATAAGGGTGCGTCTTATAATCGATGTAATACGGTCAATATCTAATTGAAGGTGATATATTATAAATTTGTAGTAAATTGACTTTAAAATTATGCTTCTTGGTTTTTTTAAAATAATTACTTTAATCCACTAAAGGACTGACTCTTGCCTGTCACGCGTACACCCTTCATCCACTTTATTCTGCGATTGAAGGTGTTACGAAAGAATGCTACGTAGTCGTAACACCTTCATTCATCAAACATCTTAAATATCTATCGTTTATTAATCTTAAAACGTCAAACTATTTTTCTTGATGGTAATTAAAAAGTGTTTATGGTGTGGAATGTGGAAGACGATCCGGTTCAGCGTCACTTGAACGACATCCTAAAATTTCACAATTGAACGTAGTTATGCAGTTAGCCACAGAAAACTAAAAAAAAAAATAATAGCATTTTTGTGAACAGTGTGAATAGTCAAATCTACGTAACTTGAATCAGATTTTCTATGACTTTTATGAATATATTTTACATATGTTGGTGTTTATACATATTTTGAAGTTTTTTAGATTTTAAAATAGGGTTTTGCAGTGGAAATGAGATCACTAAGACGTATTTGTGGCAAATCTATTTATGACAGAGTAAAGAATGAAGAAATAAGGAAAGAATGTAAAGCTAATCTTAGTATAGTGAGTAAGATTAAGAAAGGATCACTTAGGTGGTTTGGTCATATGGAAAGGATGAATGAGGAGAGAATGGTAAGAAATATATATGACGCAAGTGTTGATGGAACCAGAAATAGAGGACGTTCGCGGAAGACTTGGCACGATCAGGTAAACCAGATAATGGAGGATGGTTCTGTTAGAAGCCTCAACAATCGGCGAGCTTGTATGACAAGATGTATGAATGTGGATGAGGCGAGAATTGTGTGTCAGGACAGAAGAGTGTGGCGCTCTATCCTCTCTGCCTACCCCCACGGGGAAACGGCGTGATGGTAAGTAAGTAAGTAAGTAAGTTTTTGCCATCAGCGACATTTTCAGAGTACGATTATTATACATTTTTGTATGAAAGAAGCGCCCTGGCCGTTTTCGGCAAAGATATATATATTTCAAAATTGTGCACCACTCGCGTGTACGGCGGACGAGACGCTCCCGATGTTGTAATGTTTCGTAATTCGGACCGATGCGTTTATGTCTCATTGTGCCGCCGATGGTCGGTGTCGGCCGCCCCGCGCGGGTCGTTAGCGAACGTAAACGGCCGCTTTGTGCAAATTTATTTGCATTTCATACGAGACGGTGTCCGCAGCGCGCACGCGCACGCGCACCGCGAGAACAATCACTTCCGTCGATGTCCCGCGATCATCACCTTGGAGAAATCTGACTATCTACGCGGAGCAGAGCTGCCCAAACTTGAGAGTGCTTCAAAATTTGATATTTGAAGATGGTAGGTATTGTGAATTTTTAGAGAAAGGAGGTATGAAATAGGGTGAGGAGTACTCGCTTAACCGGGTTCGTCGGAGCGGCGGCTGCATCAGCCTGCACTCAAGAATGCGAATTACGGGTCGGCCCACGACGTCACGAATCGGGTTGCGATGGAACAACCCAACTGAATGTGTTAATCTCGATAATGGTGTCGAAGTTGCTCTGTTCAAATCACTACTCGAAAATTGTTAATTATCGACAGGCTCTCCAAATTGCCATGTTGTATCCCGAAGAAGGGACTGTGTTGCCACAAAATAAATTTGCGTTATTATCTATTTATTCTTCAGTATTCAATCTGTAAGATGAATTTTTATTTTCGATTGTAAAATTAAGTTTAATGTAATCACATATTACGATTTTTCAAAATGTAGTTCCCCGAACAACAAATTAGATGAATCGCCACTTAGAAGAATTCGCAGAATCCATCGATAATATCCCAGAAATGTTCCGTGTGTCGCGAATGTGGAAATTTGAAAGGAAATTGATACATTACATTGGTTTGAAATGGCACGATTTTACGATGATTGTATGAACAACTTTGTTGCGTTTCATTTTACGAAACCATTCCAAGTACTCACGTCTTACGAGTGATTTTAAACATTAATTAATATATATATTTTTAAAATTTTTAAATATGAGTTAAATATATTAATTAGAAAGATATACATATTAAATCAATTTTATCGAAACATGTTGTTGCGCTACCGGGATTCGAACCTGGATCTCTTTATCGATAAAATTGATTTTATATGTATAACTTTCTAATTAATATTTATTTAAAATACCACAGACCGTCTGTTCTGAATAATTACAACTTCACACTAAGAATGTGTTCTTCTAACATTACATTGGTTTGAAATGGCATAATTTTACGATAATTGTATAAATAACTTTGTTGCGTTTCATTTTACGAAACCATTCCAAGTACTCCCGTCTTACGAGTGATTTTAAACATTAATTAATATATATATATATTTTTAAAATTTCTTTGTGATATACGAGTATTCAAAATCAATTCGAACCATGATGTAAACAAATAAATCCATTTTTTACACTCGCAGTTAGTTGGTAAGTAGTTCTTTCTTCCGAATAAAATTATTCATTTGTATATGACATTAAAAAAGCCGTTACAATTATTTCATTTCAATGTGTAGGGTATTTCGTATTGATAATCAAATAAAATAATGTCTCGATATGTTAAATAAATTGTGTTTATTCATATCCTTGTCAAGTTTACATTGGTGTACTGTTTTATAGACATTTAACAACAACATATTTAATTTCATATATGAAAACAAAATCATTTTCATCGATTTCACAATTGTTATGTATTGAAAAATAAAACACGCAATGTATTTATTTCTTCATCGATAATTTCATTAATATTCGTCCCTCGTGAATGTACAAATTGGTGATTCATGGCGTTTCTCCAATTACCGATTCAATTATTAAAATCATGAGCTTTTTGGTAAAAGTTAATAACTAATATTTTCGTCGGGAATATTCGTGTATAGAGAAAACTTGCGACATTAATATTGGTATTTGATATCGAGATCGTTTCGAAATTATCTGATACAAACATTGAACAGATTTTGAACAGGAGACGTGGAGTTTTTTTAAGTGTTTGAATAACAATGACACCTTCGATTTTTAAGTGTTTGAATAACAATGACACCTTCGATTTTTAAGTGTTTGAATAACAATGACACTTTTGATTTTTAAGTGTTTGAATAACAATGACACCTTGGATTTTTAAGTGTTTGAATAACAATGACACCTTCGATTTTTAAGTGTTTGAATAACAATGACACTTTTGATTTTTAAGTGTTTGAATAACAATGACACCTTCGATTTTTAAGTGTTTGAATAACAATGACACTTTTGATTTTTAAGTGTTTGAATAACAATGACACCTTGGATTTTTAAGTGTTTGAATAACCATGACACCTTCGATTTTTAAGTGTTTGAATAACAATGACACCTTCGATTTTTAAGTGTTTGAATAACAATGACACCTTCGATTTTTAAGTGTTTGAATAACAATGACACCTTCGATTTTTAAGTGTTTGAATAACAATGACACCTTCGATTTTTAAGTGTTTGAATAACAATGACACCTTCGATTTTTAAGTGCTTGAATAACAATGACATCTTCGATTTTTAATATTGTTATTTTTTAGAAAATGCATCTACGTATAACAGCTGCCTCGAGTGTTGTTCTTCAGTAGTTTCCACAATACTAAGGATATCGTGACGTGAAATAACCCAAAAAATAATTTCTCTCTAGGATATTTATCCCTCCCTACTTCAACAATCGAATCAGAGAGCGTCATGCAAGAGGAATAGATAGAATGAGACTGTCATTCGGGAAGAAGAAGATTAATCTAAAAAAATTAGCTATGTGCAGTGCGATGAAAATTTTCAATGAAATTTCAGACGATATTAGACCGCAGGAGAAATTACATTAATTCATAATGAAACTAAATAAATATGTGCATGCACTGGGCGTAACAGATCCTGGTCCACAATACTTGACGAGTCGAAAATGTTCAAGGGATGTGTGCCCAATCTCAACCATGTCAGAGATATAATAAGCATTTAAAAAAAAATCGTAATTATGGTATTATTTCGAATAATTTAAATACTTTATTGATTCCAAATTACATGCTGTAATTATAATAATTATATAATGTATAAAATATAATAATGTACAAATAATTAAAGGTCATCAAATTTCGAGCAGCTAGACTATGTTTTGTTAGATAATTTAGGGCCAAAGATATAAATTAATAATGTAATAATTTTGTTTCAAAGTAGGTAGACTTCAAGCTTAATACGATTTTGTAAAAATTTCAAACAATAATATTTTTTGAAACAGTGCAGAATTTGCACATATTCTTTGAACATTTTTGACTCGTAATTTAGTCAGTATAAAAAATTATGGAATCGGTCTGTTACACTCTGTATATATATAACAAGTATTTATTATAATTAGTATTTATTTAAAATATCGCAGACCGTCTGTTCTGAATAATTTCAACTTCACAATAAGAATGTGTTCTCTTAAAAATATCTATTATTTGTTTGAGCTTTTTGTTAGTTGTCAACTTTAACCGACCGACCCTAATTGAATCAATATAATCAGGATGGCTCTGTTTGCTTCTGTTTGTTTATCGGCGGACGCCGAACGGCGGAAACGCACGTACGACACGCGCCCCGCAACCTCAAACACCACCAGTAATGTGCAATCGACGACGCAGACAAGATAACTCGTTCGGTGGTCGGCTGTGTTCCGGCGCATCGTGATTAGTGATTAGTGATTACCCATTTTCGTGATTCGGAGCTGCCGTTGGAATAATATTACTAACAGCACAGCCCACGGACAATTACGCACAATTAATTTGGAATTACTACTGTATTAGGACAGATGCGATATCTTTTGACTATTTATTAGCTGTAAAAAAATCTACTCGCGCTATAAAGTCTTTTTTTTTTTCTACACCTTTACACTCATTTTTGACCATACGCACAGGGCTTGCGTGAACCAAAACGCACCATAGATAATTGCCGGATATTATTTCACTGTCGTGTTATTCAGAGAGAAATGTCATATCGGGAACTTGCGAAAAGTCGAGGTAAATATTTGAACTTTGCATTTAAAAATATGATGACTTGCCGACTAACCAGTGTTGAATCAGAACGGGCCTTTTTTTAAAATCTGAATATGTACAAAATTCGGGTCATGTCTAAAAGATGAAAAATATTTTAATTTTGAAAAATTACTGTATCCAAAAAATTAATATTTTTTTTTTAATAAATTCGATAAAAAACGTTCAGTTGTAATATTATTTTATTTTATTTTAATTACGAATTTTTATTACGTGTATACAAAGCATGTATTCATACATTTAATATACGTTTTACATACACCAATAAGTTAATGGATAAATTAATATGTTAATAATGTCAACTCCTCACAGACAGGTAAACCAAATATTACACAGTCGTAATTCAAATTAACCAAATATACATAAGTGATTATCTGATCTCCCATTACCATATCTCAGTAAAAACAAAAAGTACATCATATACATATATATTATATGTATGTATTTATGTGATATTTTTCACCTGAAACGTATTTGATATTATTTAGGTTATATCGTTTTTAGTAAAGGTAGCCACGTACATTTACACTTTAGTCATGTAATCTACTTCATTTTTTTTTTCATTTACCGGTAAATAAACAGTAAACCGGTAATGGGAAGAATTGTTTATCGGTAATTGCAATTTTACGGTGAATTGCAAGTCCTATACTTGTCTATGATTTAGTGTGTTTGGTTGACTTTTTTACGACCTTTTTCATTTGTATGTTTACTTATGCATTGGTTACTTTTTTATTCTTTATTGTCTTGTCTTACTTTTGGTTCTGAAGGTACATTTTTTTTTTGCAAAATAATAAACAAAGAATTCTACTCAGATATAAAAAAAATAAATTATAGTTATAATTATAATTAGGTATATTTAATTTTCTTGACGTTTTGTTTGATATAATGGATATTGAAAAGTTTGTAGTGTTTCTATAATATGAAAGAGACGTTTAAATAGAGAATGCATAAATGACGAGCTCTATAAAGTAACAGACTGCGTTGGGAAATTGTTGATATATCATTACGCGCAAGAAAGATGGAAACACACCCAAACTAGACATACAGCTGATGATATTTACCACGCAGTAAAAAATATTATTTATAATACCTTCCGGTAAGGGATTAATCTATTTTTAAAATTTAAAATAATATTTATCATCGACGTCTTCAGAAAAATAATTAAACAATTTTATAAATATGTACTTTATAAATAATAAATGTCTCTAGTTAATTTCATTTTAGATTACTTACTGAATGATAAATGTAATATATTTGTAGATACCTATATGATTGGATTTTTTTGATACTATTTGTTTCAATTTTTTTTTTTCGTTCTTGACAAAAAGGTCACTTAATAAGTCATTATTAAGGAAAACACATTCTTATTGTGAAGTTGTAATTATTCAGTCTGTGATATTTTAAATACTAAATTAATGTATTAATTATAAATATGTACATATAAAATCAATTTTGTCGAAAAATATTGTTTTTGCGTCACTTAATAAGTCGGATACTTTTAAATTTAAACCACCTTGTCGGGGAATCAGTCTTGTGGTGACCATTGGATCAACCGATGAATTTACGTTTATTTTACATGCAAATGTATAAAACTAGAAATAATCCGCTAATAATGGCGAAAAATTAATAATTTTAACAAACTCACATATTTAAATAATCATCGAAAATATAATTCAATATGAAAATAATTTACACACTCTATTTGACGCGATAATCGCGCACTTTCACGCGATAGAATTGACAGTCGTCTGTTTTATATTGCCACGCGACTCGGACGGATAAACGGACATGAGAAAATTAGATATGAAGCTGATAAAAAACATAATTTTCTTAATTAGGCTCGCTGTCTGAATTCTATTTTTATTTATCGTGATTTAAGCTAATAAAGTATCTTCTGTGTGGAGTTTTCTGAGCTATTCTGCCGTGTTTCCATATCCCCATACAGATAATAAAGTTAAGCGCGTATTAGTGTTGTGTTTTATTTCAGTTATTGTAGGACTAAGAAAAAAGAGAGAAATAAATATAATAGGTATATATACTAAAAATGAGACGAAAGAAACTTTATTAAAATATTAAAAAAAAATTATATGTACTTTATTTTATTTATTTATTTATATATTCGTATTATTTTTAGATTGTCACCTTGGGTAGCCTGTACCCGAACATGTAGTAAAGCGACTTGGCAGTTTGCCTGCGGCCGGGTTGTTCCGCTTTTTACAACTTTTACCAGTACCGCTTTTCGGTACCGCCCGGCCGGATAATCCGGTGTCCGACCGACCAGTCATATTTGAATATCCGGCCCACAATATTTAGTATCCGTTGTAAATAAAATTTTACAAAAGAAGATCGACAAATTTATCGTCTTGTCGATATTCTCGCAATTGTGAAAACAAAAAATGACTAGAAATGATAAAGAAGATTGATGGTGGATCAGTTTAACAGTTAATTTTAATATCATAATCAAATTCCACCTATTTATTATATATATTTTTTTAATCTCAAGTTATAACGAATAGATTGTTATTTTATTCCGGTAAAATTTAGATACTCGTGGTATACGTGTGGAAAATCTATCATCACCATCATCGCTACTGGTTTTACAACTCGTGGCGGATCTTGGTTTTCTCAAGAAATTTCCTCCATTTGTATTGCGGTGGTCTATCGCCTCCACTGTCGTCATCACCGCCGACGATCCTGAATGCACCTCGAATGTGCCGGTGCAAGAAATAGGACTCCTAGCAGACGTAAATATATCAGGCACCGACGCCAGGCAACAATAACCACGTGACCAGCAGCCATCTGATGGACTTCTCTAAATCTGTCAACAAACTTAGTACATACATAATACATTCCGTATAATACAAACGGACACAGCTTAACATAATATATTACATGGTATGCCGCACAGGATCACGTTCGCGAGGCTATGCCGGGATGCTGCCCTGAAAAGAGCCTTTTTGGAGCCATCTGTGAAAGAAAATCTGCGAAGAACAAGTGTCGAATGTAAAGAACAATGTGGGGCGGTCGCCTGCGAATAGAGTTGATAGCATAGTATCATTATTTTTTGTATATTTGTATTTTTTGGTTTTTAATTATAAATAAATAATTCCCGGGCGATCAACTGAAATATGCGAGGCATCGCGGGTAAACATGATAATAAAATAATAAAAGGCTCGCTATATCTCTAGCTGTAACTTTTTATGAAATTAAGTAAAAATGTAGCGCAAACTGGAATCTGCCGACTCGGACGCTGCGCTGTCCGAACGGTCGGTAGAATCCGCCTATCACCGTCAGGCTGCGGAGGTGCCGGGCCGAATGAGGACGGGGCTAGGGATGTAAGCCCGCTTCCATTGGACCGGCGTGAGACGGGTGTCTGGCGCGGCCGGCCCCGTTTCGTGAGAAATAAATAGTGCGCTGGCGGCCGAGAGAGTTCATTCTCGCAATCGACACACTGTTTATTATTTCTACACCACCTCCTTCTGGGATTTAACTTCTGGCTGACGACGATTTGGAGCCCTGCACGCCGCTGCAGAGATCGCAACAACCTTCTTATACAATAAACATGTAACATTTTCCTATACATTTCTACCGTGTTGGTGTGTGTACAGTTATACTAAATATTCATAACGTTTTTATACACACACCATGAAAAAATAGTTAGAATTAGTAAAAGGTGCCATTGCATGCCGTTATAAATTGAGAAAAACAGAGTTTAGTTTAAAAAATTTGCAGACGTAAGGATACCCCTAACGTTTACACACCTTCAGTAGGAAAATATTAGTTTATTATCTTGCAACGCAGTATGACGTCGCACGCGGACTGTCTGAATTAAAAACTCTAGCCGTGGGTTACGGTAATGAAATTAGTTTACATAATTAATTTTGTAGATTTAAGTCATCGATGCTGACGTCTCATTTGTTCAATATTGAATCATTGTCGGTCGTCTGAGATTAGCGTGTGAAGCGTTATAAGCCAAATAAATAGGAGGAAATGACTATCCAAATATCCATTTCTTTACAGAATTAAAAGTACCGAAAATAATAGACATGTACAAAAAAAAAATCAATAATCCAAATTTAAAAAAATAAATATTAGAAGCAACATCCGATCTACAAGATTTAGAGAACAAATTGATATTCCAAAATTTAAATATACCACAACCCAAAATTACTACATTTATCAAGGCATCAAACTCTTTAACAATCTCCCCATCACAATTAGAAAAATTACAGACTATTATAAATTTGTATCTGAAATCAAAAAATATGTTTACAGACTAGCAGACACAATTTATATACTCTCTTATATACTCCTTCTTTAAATGTATTAATTTCATTATATCTTCTAATAAAAAAAAAATATGTTAAGGTGGAAGGAGGACATGTTAAGGTGGAATAAGGACATGTTAAGGTGGAAGAAGGACATGTTAAGGTGAGAGAAGGACATGTTAAGGTGGAAGGAGGACATGTTCTCCTTTTGTACAGAATGTGGTAATCAATCTTCCCTCAACGTTTGTATCACGATGTGCGCGTACAAAATATTTTGTGCAATTTTAAAGACCAATGCTATTATTTGTGGGCTGGAGGCGAAATTATGGAACTCTCGAGTTGACCACGTTATTAATGAAGATGTATTAAGGCACATAGATAAGTCAAAATAACTAATAACAAGTATCGAGGAATACTGCATAACTTCGGACACATTGTTCGCAATGAAAAGTCGCAATTATTCAGTGTCCAAAATGTTGGTGATCTTATACAGGATAAATCAACATGTTGCAACATGGTCGGCCGACCTACGATAGAAGGCGGCAGAAGGCGATGGAAGTCTTGTTAAAAATTGTGTGCGCTATGATGCCAAATCGTCGGTGGTAAGTGGTAACGGAGGAGTGTGACAACTTATCATTCCTCCCTACCCCTGCAGAGAATAGGCGTGCTGGTTATTTGGTCGATGCGCAATTAACCGCCGTTTTTATCGCGAATTTTTGTTTTTTTGACATCTGTCATAATATAATTGTTTAATAGGGTTAGGATATTAGAAAACCATGCACGTATAAGTCGCCCGATGCTGCACCACTTGAAGAAAGGGTGGAAAATTGCCTAGTCATATCGCGATCTTTTCGGCGAAGGAACTATTAGCGAAAGGGCATGCCGAGAGTGGTTTGTTCGCCTCAAAGCTGGTGATACCGGCTTAGACGACAAGTCAGGAAAGGGTCTATCTTCGGATTTCGATGACCAGACTCTCTTCCGGCGGCTGTGGAAGAGGACGATAGTTGCACCACCAGGACGCTGGTTGAGAACTTCAACATCGATCAGTCCACGATTACGGTGACTGCGCCGGATGATAATTGTATACGTAATACGTTTTGAGTTTATGTTCATTTTTGGTTAGTTAGGTACTAAAATATTTGGCAAGTACTTGCGTAGGTAATAAATAAATTGTACAATTTTTCTTCTTGTTAAATGAAGACATTGTTTCGAACACGTGCCGTGACAAAAAATATCCGCAACCGATGGTTGGGTCAGGGTCAGTAAAATTTGCGGCTAAATTGTTATCTCTCGAGAGTGGTGGACTCGCTGACTCACCGGCCTACACGCGCGGTGGAGATTGAGGTATACAACGTCCTTTGGAACTGTCCAATAATTTTGCGTTTCGGACGAGATGAAGTCTATCAAGCGGTCGCGCGGTTTCCTGACCGGATGGATGGCCGTACACATTCGGTCAGTTTGTGAAGTTTTCTACTATTTTTATGATAGTCTAATAATTGGAAACAATACACAAATCAAGAAATTCATCAATAATAATGAACGCATAATCGAATAAATATCACATATCCCATAGAGACAAAACTATTTTTATTATATTTTAATGGAAAATATATTGGATTGTGGGGTAATTACAGGACTCACGACCTGTCTTCGGCTGGCTTAAGTGATCACTTTATAAATATAACGTTCACCATTCTTACCCCATCAATCTCCATATATATATATGTTAATATGTAGACTCGCTTCGAGTACCACTACACCATCTATGGACCAAATTTGATAATTCATTTTTCCTTGAAACAGCATATATGTCAACTCAATGAGAATCTGATTTTTAAAATTTAATAAAAATGAATTGATAATTCTGGTGTCTGCTATCAGATTACTCAAAGATATTTGAGATTCTGTAAAAATAAGGTAAATGGCTCTTTCAAATAATGGAACGATTAAATGTATTAATATCAAAAAGGTATCTAACATATAAGTTCGAAAATTTGTCTCTAAAAATATTGTCGCTGTAGTATAGTTGGATAATGCACCTTCCCCGGTTAGGAAAGAGATCCAGATTCGAATCCCGGTGGCGCAACAACAATATTTTTCGATAAAATTGATTTTACTTGTATATTTTTCTAATTAATATATTTAATTCATATTTTTAAAATACATATATATATATATCTTTCCAATTGCTACATTAATTAGTATTTAAGATATATCACAGACCGTCTGTTACGAATAAATTACAATTTCACCACAATAAGAATGTGTTCGCCTTAATAATAATTAATTAACTAAATTGTATTATAAAAAATATGATTTTTTTAATTAAGACATGCTTGAATTATCCAGAATTAGCCAGTGGTCGCTTGAATGATTACAATTCGATGCATCACTTCCATCAAATGTCATCCTCACTCCCCGTGCAGATAGTTGGAAATGCAACATTATTTCTTAAAACCTTCTTCAACATACGTGTCACCTAATCTTCTGCTAGGCGGTCGCGATCCATTCCCTTGAAACTGGAATTTATGGTTTCTTCCAACCCTGTAAAAATTACACATAAAACAATATACAAATCTTATATTAATAATATTATATTTAATTTCCAGCTAAATAGGCGATAGCTAAAAAGGCTCGGCTGTGCTCGTCTGGAGACGGCCTAAATCGCGAATATAAATAATGCGAATATAAATTTTTTTAGAATTTTTTTTTATAATAATACGGTATATTTGATATTTTTTGTATCAGGGTTTTAAATATATAGTTGAACACAACTTTTGACACGCAGACTCTAAACCCTTTCTGCAAAAAACATCCCCGTGAAGATGATACTTTTTTTAAAAGCTAAGAATTGTGGTTGGAATTTTATACTGGGGGATGCATCTAGGTGAAAATGTGTAAATGCGATCTTGTAGCCTTTTCTGGACAGATTTTCTTTAACCCCGTGTTGATAAGACAAATGGGAGCTGAGGTATTTGAGTTTCTGCAAACCTTGCAAACATTGCAAAAACATGCTAATATGCTGATCAAATGTATTCATATTTTATTGTGTCTACTGTAATGTAGTGATCAAAATATGAACTGCAATTGTCTGAATTGAATAAAAATATTGATAATTTACCTGATTGATAATTCCTAGGTTTTTATTTTGGAATATGTACATAATATGGAATACATATCGATACCTCGATCTGCAAAGCAGGTAACTCCAATTTTTCTAAAATGTTCAGGAGCAACAAAAAACTGTTTAATTTTATAATTAAACGGATTACGAAAATTACAAAACACACTTTGGTAGATTGTTTATGCAGAAATAGGGTGGCTGAGGAATTTTATTGATATTTTGATTTATTTCGTACTTTAGGGAAAAATTTTGATGGGAGTTGGTGATTTTCCATGATAATCTAGATTTAGCAATTTTAAAATACGTGATTTCACGTGTTTTATAATTGATGAGAATTTTTTACTTTTAGTGTACCATAGAACAATAAAAGAGGAAAATAATGGTATCAAAAACAGTTTTTTTTGACCATGGGTGGAGTTAGCTGCTTTAAAGATTAACCATATATGCGATTTTTTAATATTACGGTAAGTAGGTTGTTTTTTATAATGACTAGATCTTTAGGCCTGGCAAGTTATATTACATTTACTTCTAGAATTATCTTCCGACTGTTTTCTCAATTGTCTACTTTCTTAATGTATTTTTACCAATAAAGTCAAGTACATACGATATATACCTTTATTAAGGAAAACACATTCTTATTGTGAAGTTGTAATTATTCAGAACATACGGTCTGTGATATTTTAAATACTAAATTAATGTATTAATTATAAATATATACATATAAAATCAATTTTGTCGAAAAATATTGTTTTTGCGTCACCGGGATTCGAACCTGGATCTCTATTTCCAATCCGGGGAAGTACACTACAAATTGTGTTATAACGACAGTATTTTTCATGACAAATTTTCGAACCTATATGTTACATTTTTTCAAATTAATACACCTGTCGTTCCACTATTTGAAAGCCATCTACATTATTTTTACAGAATCTCAAATACCAAAAATGCAAAAACAATATTTTTCGACAAAATTGATTTTATATGTATATATTTATAATTAATACATTAATTTAGTATTTAATGTATACCTTTACACAGATGTAAAGGTATACATCGTCAGCATATTGTTCAGTGTTTATATAATAGTGTTAACAATATTGTTAATTTGGGAAAGAGACAGAATATCACGGCCGCTCTCTCATCAGCCCTTCGCTCAACCGCGGAGGGTTCATATTTTTATTGTACGAATCACGTAAAAGGTTTTCGGGGGTACATCACGTTGTATTGTAAAGTGATCATTATTAGATGCCTCCCCCCCAGCCGATAATACAGTATTATTGTGCCGATGACTGTAGGGCTGGCGGTCGCGTAACTCGTCCAGATTATGAACCCCTTTGTGTCGCTAAAACCCCATTAGCGTAACGGTGGCGTGTTTCTGACATGTGTCAACTAATGAGATGGAGGCTGGTTCATAGGAAAAATGGCTCCCGCTCGCACTTGTTTCGCTTATTATTCTTCAATGTACGTATGTCCTCAATAATGCGTATTATATTAAGCTACCGTCTTGTATAATTTGTTTTCTTTCTAAAAGATTCATTATATATATATAATATAATATTCTTAAAGAGAAAAATGAATTAAATGTATTAATTAGAAAGATATACATATAAAATCAATTTTATCGAAAAATATATAGTTGTTGCGCTATCGGGATTCAAACCTGGATCTCTTTCCAAACCGGGGAAGGCGCATTATCCAACTATGCTACAGCTACAATATTTTTGACGACAAATATTCGAACCTATACACTTTTTCAAATGAATACATCTATTGTGAAAGTCTAAAATCCCACCGACTTCTCGTATGATGGCAATAAGCGATTTTTATTTTTTTTATATTTTATAATGTTCTACATAAATACTGTTAATAGTTTAAACAATTCTCATCGATTTACTTTGTAACGTTGCGTGCGTAAGAGGACGACACCGCACTTTACGGTGCCGCACACAATTTATTGCGCTCGCGGCGGGCGAGATTGCATTTGAAGTCTCGCTATCGTTACTCAATGACCACATTTTAAATATTCGAATGTTTCGACGTACATAGAATGTTCTCGAACATGTCGGTTTAAGGAAGAACTCGCTACTAGTGCATTATATTTTGTAACATTAAATATTATGCCACAATGATCCACCCAAGGTGAAAGAAACAAAATTTTAGTGCGGCTCGGTGTGTTGTGGAAAATGGACAAGTAATCGTCATGATCGCCATTTGCGTGTCACCTAACCGACAAATTATTAATATGTTCGAATTTATTTTGAACGCACAGTGTTTGCAAGATATTTAGATGAATTATTTTAAAACGTAAGAATATGTCTATTCAGCGGGTACCTCGGTAAATAATACAAAATTTATGTTTTCTCATTTTTACCTTGTGTTTAAATTTTCACTGTGGTGTCAAATTGTCGACTAAGTATACAATGTTGATTTTTTTTTTTAATGTTGATTGTCAGAATATAATGGGCGGTTGATTTGTATTTTTAATAACTATGCTATATTATTATCTAATTTTATTTAATGAATGTGCGAAACTTGTTGTATGTTTGTATTGATAGATATTTTTAACTTGCTGTTCACATCTTATTTGTGATTCTCTGAAGTTGTAATTATCTTTACGTCTGTCACACGGGAGACTGTAGTTCGATTCCCGGCAACGCGTTTTTTTTTCTCTATTAAATCATTAAAATTCTCGGTTATTAAAATAGTCAAAACATTTTTAGGACATTTTTTTAACTGTGCCTAACGACATGGTACCTAATATTGTAGAAATATACTGTTGAAGGATGTCGCGTATCCCGTGGACATCTGCACGACGCAGACTACGACAAGATCTATACAGGGTGTAACAGGCCTAGTCCACAATATTTTATGGATGGAATACCTGAGTAAATTACGAAAATGTTCAAGGGATATGTGCCTAATCTCAACCATGTCAGAGATACAAGCATTTCGTTTCATTAAAATATTTTTTTTACACCCTGTATATTATTTATCACCGTCATGATCAGCTGTTTTATATCCATTTTTATATCTGTTGGATGAAGGCCTCTCCATGTGTCTCCCACTTTTTTCAGTTTATTATTATTCGCTGCTACGTAATTGTAATTTATATATACAGGGTGCGCCGGACCTAGTCCACAATACTTTACGGGTGGATATCTAAGTAAATTACGAGTTGAAAATATTCATGTAGTATGTGTCCTAATCTCAACCATGTCAGAGATATTAGCATTACAAAAAAAAAATCTAAATTATTCGATTATTTCGATTAATTGAAATATTTTATTGATTTCAAATTATATGTTTTATGTCCGATAATGAATTTCGTAAATATTTATTTTGACGTACGTAGACTTGCAACTTTTTGATTTATTAAATGTATAAATTAGAAAGATATACAGATAAAATTAATTTATCGAAAAAAATATTTTTGTTACCACCCGGACAACTGCAACTACACAATAATAATAATGTGTTTTCCTTAATGGCGCAGAATTTGCACATTGTCAATGAACATTTTCGACTCGTAATTTAGTCAGGTATCTATCTACCCATAAACTATTGTGGACTAGGTCTGTTATTCTTTCACATTTTTGATAATCTGTTAAAGATAATTATCTCGGGGACAAATTTAGATGAAGAGTGCCAATGGATTGATGCGTTGCATCTGGTTGGCGAGAATCTGGAGTCAGTTGTGAGAGTGACCCAGGGTCCGCGACTCGTCTGATTGAGGTCACACCGAGGTCAACACTGATCTGTGAATTTTTTTTTGTTTTTTTTTGTTTTTCTTCTATAATACTATCTTTTTATGCGGTTACAGCTCTTGTCGAGCGGAAATAACGTTATTAAGAAACACCGACGTAATTGAGGTGTTTAAAGAAATATATTTCGTGGATTTTGGATACGGTTTACGAACAATTTGTACAATGGTAAACGATTGAACTGAATTTTAAAAGGCCATCGCTACTTACGTGCACAATGGCGTTGTGAAATATTTCAATAGCGATGACGAAAATTGGCTCTCTGTACGAATCCGAGTAATTTGTAAGATCGGCGACCGGGCGGGTGGCAGGTGATGCATTACTGTGTGACGTTGCACCATGGCCGAGAAATAAATATTTATTAATGTGTAAAAGTAAAAAAAAAAAAAAAATTCACCAGTCGCAGATTAATTGATATCTGCGACTGGTGTTCGATTGTAACATTGGATATTCAAATATTCGCGGATCGACCGTTCAGTCGAGTGTATGCGCACGCCAATACACGGCAATGTACGTAAGCTGTATCACAGTATATCTCATCACTAGTAACGATACTATGCAGTACTTACTTACTAGTCTGTATCCGGAGCCGGCGGAGGCGTGGCGGTTTCTTCTCTACACCTCCATGTCAGTATTGACATATACGAGACTCGGCTCGTAATCAGTGTTACCTGATTACGAGATTAACAAGATTTTTTTTTTCATATGCCGTCTTCCATAGAAGGTTAGCGACCATGTTGATTTGACATTTTGGACATCGAACCACTTTCTGAGGTTTAATGTCTTTGCAGAATAATAATATGATTTTATTCCATTCCTTGATTAGTTATCTTGACTTAAATACAAATTAAATGTTTTCATTAGAAAGATATACATAAGAAATCAATTTTATCGAAAAATATTGTTGTTGCTACCGGGAAATGTGCTACAGTGCATTGACGACAAATTTTCAAAGCTATACGTTACGATTTTCAAATTGATACATCTATCGTTCCATTATTTGAAAGCCGTCTACTTTATTTTTACGGAATCTCAAATACCTTTGAGTAATCCGATCGAAGACGCCAGAATTAACAATTCATTTTCATTAAATTTTGGACACATTTTTATTGTGAAGTTGTAATTATTCAGAACGTATTTATTAGTAATGTGGTGAACCCGGGCCCTACCAGCAGCCCTATACTGGTAAGGTAATGTTTTTTTCTTATTTTCTTTCCCAGCGTACAAATAACAACACGGCTCCTTAAGATTTAACAAATTTATTTTTTATACGCACTCTGTGAGCCAAAATTAGAGGGAACATTGCCCGTAATGCACCTCCATAGGTCCCGGTCCTACAACCGACTAT
The DNA here is from genome assembly GCA_022840565.1 of Eubasilissa regina. Taxonomy (NCBI): domain Eukaryota; kingdom Metazoa; phylum Arthropoda; class Insecta; order Trichoptera; family Phryganeidae; genus Eubasilissa; species Eubasilissa regina. The sequence continues at coordinate 19,206,860 of JAINEB010000029.1, read as the reverse complement.
ACCCCCTCCTAAATTCGTACAGTTCACTATCCCTACAAAACAAATTATTATTGTACAAAGCAATCTCCGTCCTATACTCACATACGCGAGCCCCATCTGGGGTTCAAGAAACACAAAAATTTTAGAATCCAAACAAAACAACATCCTTAGGAGAATCACGAACTCACCCTGTTTGTCAGAAACACAATCATTCACAGAGATTCAAACGACACATGCACGATTTATCGTCTAAATTTTATTCTATATTAATTTCCATCCGAAACCCTTCCATAAACTCCCTCGGCCTGTACGATCCCTCATCCGATCCCCGTCATCTTCGTCCCATTTCATTTCTTTACCCCATTTATTGAACAAAATTTATAAAAAGATTTTTTAAAAACTTTCACTAAAAATATAAAAATTTGTAAAAAATTCAACAAAATCAAACATAAAAAGAATTAAAAAAAAAACAATTTCACCATGTTCCTCGAATAAGGTCCCACAAAAAAATCTTACGCCATTGTTGTTACCTCATATGTCGGAGAAAAGAGGGCTCAGCCCTTACCCCTCCCCACTTGAACAATTGAATCAGAGAGGTCCCGGTCCTGGGTCGCCCTCACAGCTGACTTCAGGTTCTCCAGCTAGATGCAACGCTGTGGTACTCTTCCAGGTGTTTTTCGACCTAAAATTGTGTCCAGGATAATCTTATTTTCTATAATATGACTTTGATGCATAGTGTAGCCGAATAATTGGTAGAAACTTGTTCACGCCTGTAGATAGCCTGGCTTGCTGTGGTGGTGCCATTCGTGCGTCGTGCAGATATCCACGGGATATGTAACATCCTTCTCCAGCGATACGTTTCGACGGCATCTATTTTACTCTTTTCGCTATTGCGAACTGTCCAAATCTCTGCTGCATGTGTGAAAATCCGTCATATATGTATATCCAAATAAACTTTTTGTTAGTAATATTTAAATACGTCCAAGAACACACAATTACTGGATTTTCACCTGCAAAGGCACTGTTATTAAACAAATAATAGATATGTCAGAAGTGGGTAATTACAGGGCTTAGATAGTGTGGTGGTATTCGAAGTGATTCCACATATTAAACATGTATACAAATTTAAAAAATTTGATAGGTATTAAAATTGATTGGGTGAAATGGTGAACGTTACATTGTGTAAAGTGATCACTTAAGCCAGCCGAAGACAGGTCGTAAGCCCTGTAATTATCCATACTTCCATATTTTTCCATTAATAAAAAATAGCCTCGTTTCTATGAGATATTATTTGTTTGATGACATAATTTTGGTTGCTCGCTTGCTAGATAGAATTTCCTGCACTGCCTCTAGAACTACCTCATATCCTACTATTTGGAATGTTTTTTGTGATTCATTAGCGCGATCCACAGGCAGTTTTTCGTTTTAGATCGATTTATATCTAAACCAAAAATTAGCTCGATTTCATTCGGGGTGGACCTTTCTTCGCGTGTATTTTACCTATTAAATATGACACGTACGTCTGTCGCATGTTTTGAAAGCTCATTTGTATCGTGAGGAAGCGCGTCGGTGCGTGATACGGATAGAGCGAGAACGAGGGCATTTATAAAAGTACGTATATTTTTTTGTCAAATGTTCTGCATATTGTCATTATGAATAATATTTTGAATATGATTACGTTTTTAAACAGGATCGGCGGATCGGCGCACGGGTGTAGCCAGTGGAGAAGGCACCGGCCGGCAACAATTGTTGAACCGACGTGCCCACATATCGTCCCATGTTCGCCGTCAATTTTTCACATAGTTTCATTTGGCATATTAGAGAAATGTCGATGTAAAATTTTGGATATCAAAATTATATCAGGAATTTATTACGTTTCTTGTTGATAATTTTTTTTACAAATAAATCTTACAATTTTGTTGCGATGTTTGTGAATGTAATCTTGATGATATTTTAATAAGAATGCTTTTTTTAAATTTCTAAATTTTTGTTGGAACTTCAAATTTTTTCATTTTATCGGAATGTAGGATTTTTTTTTGGCAGCGTCTCGCGTCTTTTCAGTATTGGAGATAACATCTTAGATGGCCTTTATGTGAAGTTTTATCAATTAAGATATGAGATTCTTTTCATTTCCATCTTTTATTCATATCCGTTTATCCCTTTCTATCTTGTCTGCTACGGATAATTTTAATATATTTAATAAATGGCGGCTCGACAATAAGATGCCATCTTCCATGTGGGCTTTACTTATTTCGATACCCATTTAGATTGCTATGATAATTTTTATATTTAAAATGTATATTTCTCGTTTTGCTAGTAGCAAAAAATATTATCATCATCATTATCGTCTAAATCGCCATCTTCTTCTTTTCTTTTCACAAACGACGCAGATGATAGAACACCGCACAGTACAGACAATTGGAACGCGTTTATTTATTATTTACACGATTATTATTATAACCATTGTCTTTAAAGTTAGGTTAGGTTAGGTTATATTATGTTACAGTTTAGCGGGCGGGCTGTGAGTTTGTTTAAATATTATTCAACATCAACACGGGAATTACAAATGTGTCCAGAATGATACAGCATGTTTATTTTTAAATGCGTTATTGAATTTACAGGAAAATGGTTTGTCTCCCGTTACATTTGTTTTTGTAGCTTTTCTCAGTCATTAAAAGTTCAATATTTAAATTTAAAAGTTCTGGTGATAGATAAACGTGTAGCGCACATATATTTTTTTAAGTCTATTTTTCTTCTTATTTTATTATTAAAACACTTTTTTTTGGTTTTATCAAAGTGTATTAGCGATTTTTTTTTTTTAATCTGTAGACTGCGTCTCTGCAGAGGTACGTTTGTTACCGTGCGATAGCTGCTGCTGGAAGACTACTAGTAGTATTAAAAATATTAAATGTGTATAAAGTATGTTTTAAATATCATAAAAATCGATAACTAGGAAATAACTTCATAATTTTTATTAAATATGTATTGTATCAAAGATATTCCAGATTATATCAACATTAAATAAATATCAGATATCTCATAGAGACGAAGCTATTTTTATTATATTTAATGGAAGATTAATAGAAATATGGGGTAATAAGAAAAATATAGTAAAAAAATAAAAAATTTAAAAAAATCAGATTGTCATAGTATTTATTACATATATGCTGTTCAAAAAAGGAAAAATGAATGATCAAATTTGGTCCATAGGTGGCGATGGCGTAGTGGTACTCGAAGCGAGTCCACGTACTAACATATATACAACTTACAACATTTTGATAAATATGGAGATTGAGGGGTGATAATTGGTGAACGTTATAAATATATAGACAGGTCGTAAGCCCCGTAATTACCCCATATTTCTATATATCTTCCATTAAATATAATAAAAGTAACTTAGTCTCTATGAGATATCTGATATTTATTTAATAACAGTGCCTTTGTAGGTAAAAATCCAGTAATTGTGTGTTCTTGGACGTATTCAAATATTGTTATATAAAAATTGTTTAATTTACCCTGGCGTCATTTAGCGTGTATTGCATTGCAAAATGCATGTATTGCATTGCAAAATGCATGCAGTCTTGATGAATATTTTATGGTTAACGCGGCGAAATTGGTATCTCAGTTCCCCAGCAAGGAAACGTGTTCGTATCCCGGCGGTTATCAAATATTTTTTAATAGATAGATTCTTTGTCTTCTTTCTTCCTTCATGTCAATATTGACATATGGCGGCCTCAATCAGATGAGACTCGGCTCGTATGTAGGCTAACAAGTCCCGGTCCTGGATCGCCCTCTCAGTTGACTCCAGCTCCAGGGTCTTTCCAGTCAGATGTAACGCATCTATCTGACGCTGTGGCATACATAAAAAATATATACATATTTTTTTACAGCGCGCTGTCTGCTGGCTAACGGACTACGATCGTTATTCTCCTGAATGTTTCGACGCCTTCGCACCGTCACAGTATTGACAACAACTGTTATTGTCCAACTCCCCAAAACCGATTGCGCGCATTCTATTGATCGGTATATTTAGCTATTTGTCTCTGCATTACCACTGTGGAAGTGCACTAATGTATATAAATCATTAGGAGAACACCTTCTTATTGTGAAGTTGTAATTATTCAGAACAGACGGTCTGTGATTTTTTAAATATTAATTAAATATATTAATTAGAAAGATATACATGTAAAATCAATTTTATCGAAAAATATTGTTGTTACGCCGCCGGTATTCGAACCTGGATCTCTTTCCAAACCGGGAAAGGTGCATCATCCAACTATGCTACAGTGACAATTTTCGTTGAATAATTACAATTTCACAATAAGTATGTGTTTTCCTAATAATAAAGTTGTATCAATGTATCCAAAATATAATAAAAATTAATTGATAATTCTGGCGTCTGCTATCAGATTACTCAAAGGTATTTGAGATTCCGTAAAAATAAGGTAGATGGCTCATTCAAATAATGGAACGATTAAATGTATTAATATCAAAAAGGTAACATATAGGTTCGAAAATTTGTCGCTAAAAATATTGTCGCTGTAGCATAGTTGGAAAGAGATCCAGGTTCGAATCCCTGCGGCGCAACAACAATATTTTTTCGATAAAATTGGTTTTGTATGTATATCTTTCTAATTAATTAATATTTTTTATATAAATCAAGTTGACCGATAGCAATGCTCGCTAGCTCTTTAATAGATCAGTTTAATTTATTTAAATAATATTATATTTGACGTTGATTTGCTTGAAACCGCTCCATGACCGATAATCTCCGGATATCTGATTACTTTCGATTTCTTAGAAGATTTTTTTTTTTTACTGAGAGTCCGGTAACCCGATTCGTAGAATTGCTCCAATCTTTCCGTTTCATTTCCTGGGATGAAAGAGATGACTGTATTTTTCATTGTTGCGGACGTTCTTATCTTTATTTATTATATATTGAAAACATAGCCAAACGTCATTTTGATCAGGTTTTTATGTAACCGTCCAATGTGTCGTGTATTAAAATTATTTAATTTTGATTGTTATTAAGTAATAGCTTAAATACTAATTTAATGTATTAATTATAAATATATACATATAAAATATTGTTGTTGCGCTACCGGGATTCGAATCTGGATCTCTTTCCCAAACCGAGGAAGGTGAATTATCTAACTATGCTACAGCGACGATATTTTTAGCGACAAATTTTCGAACCTATATGTTACCTTTTTTATTAAAAATATCGTCGATGTAGAGCATAGTTGGATAATGCACCTATCGCGGTTTGGAAAGAGATCCAGGTTCGAATCCCGATGGCGCAACAACAATATTTTTTGATAAAATTGATTTTATATGTATATCTTTCTAATCAATATATTTAATTAATATTTAAAATATCACAGACCTGTGTTTAAAATAATTACAACTTCACACTAAGAATGTGTTCTCCTAACATTACATTGGTTTGAAATGGCATGATTTTACGATAATTGTATAAACAACTTTGTTGCGTTTCATTTTACGAAACCATTCCAAGTACGCCCGTCTTACGAGTGATTTTAAACATTAATTAATATATATATATATATTTTTTTAAATTTCTTTGTGATATACGAGTGTTCAAAATCAATGAAAACCATGATGTAAACAAAATAAATCTACTTTAACACTCGCAGTTAGTTGGTAAGTAGTTCTTTCTTCCGAATAAAATTATTCATTTGTATATGACATTAAAAAAGCCGTTACAATTATTTCATTTCAATGTGTAGGGTATTTCGTATTGATAATCAAATAAAATAATGTCTCGATATGTTAAATAAATTGTGTTTATTCATATCCTTGTCAAGTTTACATCGGTGTACTGTTTTATAGAGAATGATTTTTTATGAGAACTGAATTATTTTCGTGTAGATTTACGTACTCAGTATATAATACAGTGGAACCCCGATTTTCGTTTTCCCGTGCGTTTTCCCTCCATTGTCCGTTTCATGCGTTTTCCCTCCATTGTCCTCCAGTCCCGTGTCATTTTAGTATATTACAAACCCCTGTTTTACGTTTGTCTTTCCCGCAATTTACGTCTAAAATTTGTTCAGCCAGTTCGCAATTCGCCATGGAGCCAAGAGAGCGTTGGAATCAGAAAGAAAATTGCGTAGAAGATAGTATTAGTAGTAGAAGATAGTAGTAGTAAGATAGTAACATTGATTGATGGCTGGGAAATAATTCACGAATAACCCTTACAGAGAGGTTGACTCCAACGAAATAACATCGGACGTAGTGAAAATTGATGAGGCAGTGGACAGTCGGATAAACGAAAACTTTCTTAAAGTAGTGTCTGTTCATCCATAAAGCCAGTTCCTACAAAGGACGATGCCATGAGGCATGTTGAACGCTTCAAAGCATATTTTACTAGTATTAGTAATGTGCCACCAGAAAACTTTAATTCTTTTTATAATACTGTAAAAACTATTGAAAAACAACATGCAGCAAAAAAAAACATTGTTTGAATTTTTTCAATTAAACATAAATTTAATCTGTTTTCTTTTATACCCTTAATTTTGTTGATCCCTTCACAAATAATAAATATTTAATTTACATTTATTTTGCAAAGATTATAGTTATGCACAGCTTTTTTATTTTTATTGTATAGAGTGCACGTCCTTGAATATAAATAGTGCACAGATTTGTTTATGGATTGGGAATTAAATAATATTAATCACATATCTTAATAATAATAATCGGTATACATCACAGTTTTGATGACTAATTCGTTAGAAATGAAATATTTGGGAAAAGCGAATCATTGTATGCGCAACGTAGCCCGCGATAAAGGGAATTCCTACGGGAAGGGGGAAGGGAAAAGGGAATTAATTAATTAATTATTCTTGTTATTTCGTTAAGATGTAAACACCCCGGTGGTAATTAGTTGGAAATAAAAATCAAAACACCTCTTGCTGTGACTAGTGATGGGAATTTTCGTTCGATTCGGTAAACTGTAATAATTCACCGATTAAAAAAAAAAAATTGTCCAGTGAGGGAATTGATTATATAAAATATTTTTTCCGACTTAACTCGTCTTACACGTCGACCGATGTTTCATCCTGATTTTGTACACGCAATTGTAATTATATTTTCGCGTAATGTTGTTATCTATCTACCTTTGATTAATTCAATTATTATTGATATATAAGAGGTAAGTACCTACTTCACTTTTATGAGATCTGGGAATAATGTAGGTTTTTTTTTCTCCGCAATAAATAATAACTATTTATATACTATAACTGCAGTGCATTGTGGATCCTTATAATGTTGCTTTAGATGAAATGTATATATATATATATATATAACTCCGCTTAAAGCCATTTTAAAAATATGATTTCAAGACGAGATTAACAGTTAAATTCTTACAAGATCCAGAGAAATAACTAATGACGTCATTTGTTACGTAAATCATGCGAAGAAATTGTTGATTCGATATAAACGTTAAATATTACTCATGTCGGAAGTATTTTCCATCTTTTTTCATATTGATATATGGAATCTTATAAAAAATGTGTGTGCCATTTGAACTAATCAATCGAAAATTAAATCATTTATTGAAGTACCTAATTAATATATATATATATATAATAATTTAGTAACACGCGGAAAATGCATCTAATGGTCGCGGTCTTTCTTGAAATGGTTGTATCACATTAATTATGGCAAATATCATTCAGTTTATTAGTTTTATATTAGTGTATAAGTCCAATATAAGCAATACTTTAAAAAAAAAAACTCAAAACTAGTGTATAACTTCTGATATAAATGAAAAATGAAAATTGTATTTGTATTATCGTTGAAAGTAGCCCCTCAAGAATACTATATAGATGATTTGGTCGAATGGGGAACGACTGGCCCCTTTGAGAAATACATTTTTGAGGTTATAAGTACTTTACAACAGGAAATCCACGGATCGCTAACGTAAAGGGATCCTATTTGTTAATTATTTGTTATCGATTGTATAAATTTTATTTTTCAATCGGTCGGTGAACAGTTAATTAGTTCAGAACAGTTCATTCATGCACCGCCCGCCGCCGGTTGTGACGATTGATTTGTAAAATGTTAGGTAAACCCGACTGAGAATAAGCCGACCTTAATGGAATATCGATTGTCGCCATTACACGTGCGAGGGATGCGGAAATGTGATCACGGGCGGTGGAAGTGAGCGAGACGATGCGAGCACAACAAATAATCGAAGGTTGAGATTAGTGTATTGGGAACTGACACACTTTTAACATACATTCGGGACTGTGAACATTTCTATTAGGACAGTACAAAAATATATATTTTTTTAAAAATACAAATTAAATGTATTATTTAGAAAGATATATACATTTTAATTTCATCGAAAAGATCTCTTTCCAAACCGGGGAAGGTGCATTATTCAACTATGCTACGGCGACATTATTTTTGACGTCAAATTTTCGAACCTGTATGTTACACTTTTTCAAATTAATACGTAAATCGTTCCATTATTTGAAAGACATCTACTATCCCGGTGGTGCAACATCAATATTTTTCGATAAAATTGATTTTATATGTATATTTTTATAATTAATACACTTAATTAGAATTTAAAATATCACAAACCGTCTGTTCTGAATAATTTCAACTTTACAATAAGAATGTGTTCTCCTAATAATATGTTTTTTTAAATTCTTGGTCTGTCTGTAGATACTTTATCATTTACCTAAATATATTTTTCTTCATTTCTTGAGTAAATAATAATAATAATGAATAGTTATTTTTCTAGAAAATATGTTTGTGGGCTATGTTTTAGAGTTAGGGAGTGTTTTGTCTGTTGCCCCTGCCCCTTTATAATTTTACACTTGTTTCGTCCCGATCGGACTTACGGTTCACCAGCCATGGCGTCCTGAAGTTGACCGAGTTCGTCAATTAGTTCCGTTTACGTATCCCTCTAGTACGGGGCGCGGCGAGGGGGGGTCTGATGTAATCTACAAAAATCTTTCATCTGTCCTTAATCCATTGACACAATTAACTTTTTGAAGTGTTTAAACTCTAATAAATTTTCAAATATATATCTCATACCTCGATCCGATTTTGAAGACATATTCATGTCAAAAAAAAACTGTATTCTTTTAACATTTGCCATACCGTGATATAAAATACTCGTACGCAGCCATGTTGTCAACTCGTGTTACCGTATGAAATTAGAGCTCTATTGGCCTTTTAAATGAGAAAAAATGGTTAATGCCATAAATTTACTTCGGAGCATTCATCAAGTTCTGTATAGGAGGTTGCATTATATAATACAACCTTCCTTTTTATATATCTTCATTTAATTAGTGAGAAAGAGGCACCATTATATTTGTTATTGTTTTCACTGTGAAAATAACGTGTGATTTCTTTCTGTCTTGCCGCAGATGGTAAATTTTATCAACGTATTAATATTACAACGGAATGAATTAAAAATAATTATTTTTGTATTTCTTTTAAGTCATTTCTAAGCGTAAATATATTCCTTCAAATTAACTAAAATATGAAGTGTATTACAGATTTAATCAGAGCGATAGACCTGGGTTACTGCATGGTTTGGGAAGGGTTTAAAGAAGGCATGTTTGTCAACTGTTGAATCGAACTGATATACAGAGAAGGTCCAGCAATCTTGATGAACATAACTGCCGATATTACCTTAGTCAACAACCGATGATCTTAAAGGGATTACTCTAAGGTTGATCTGTGAATAACCATGTTAACTTGTCTCTTGGGTGAGTTTCTCAGTGGTGACCGCCAACGGGATACGTCCGATCCTTCACGTAGCTCTCTCGGCGGACAATAAGAATTTTTTGGAGACCAGTTCCTAATTCTAAATTTAAACCATATTCTACTGCATAAATGTTGCCAATATATCTCGTCTATTTATGTGGAAAATGTTTTTTAATTCACCCAACTTGATTTAATAGTAATATTTGAATATATCTAAGAACACACAATTTCTGAATTTTCTTCTATGAAAGGGACTGTTATTAAAGAAATAATTGATATCTCATTGAGACGACGCTATTTTTTATTATATTTAATGGAAAATATTTTGAAGAATGGGTAATTACAGGGCTTACGACCTGTCTTCGGTGATCACTTTATATAAACATTATTTAATGAGTACTTCATTTGTGAAAATTAACCTGGAGAAGAGATGTAAGTGATATAGTATATCTATATAAAATAATCAATAGCATGTTGGACTGCCCTGAGTTGATACAAATGGTTTCGCATGAAGTACCAACTCATACGAGATAACGTGAAGTGTTCTCTGTAGGTGTACATATAAATAATTCTGCTGTTAACTCGCCAATATCGCGGATGCATCGGCTCGGTAACGAGACATTGTTCGTTGCAGGAGCATACTTGAACTGAAGAAATATTTGTATGTAAATTAAACATAGTTTTTTTTTTTATGTTATATTTAAACTATTATATTGAAATGTCAATTAAAAATATACTGTTATATTTAAATTAAATAAAAAATGTATTCTTATGTAAAAGCTCACAAGGGTGTTGATGGAAATAAATTAATATAACGTTCAAATTTTTTAAAGTTGTTGGGTGATAATGGTGAACGTTATATTTATATAAAGTGATCACTTAAGCCAGCCGAAGACAGGTCGTAAGCCCTGTAATTAATTACCCATACATCCATATATTTTCCATGAAATATAATACGAAATGGCTTCGTCTCTAAATTAAAAATTTATATTTAATGTTTGGCCAATTATTAAGTATTCAGAGGTATTTAAATCATATCGTTTTCACCGTCGGGTTACTAATATATAATACTAGCTGAAGTATCCAGCGTTGCCCGGGTTTACGCATAGTGAAGAGGCTTCATTTAAGAGAATGGGGGTAGTTTTTTCGAAATCTCATGTAGACAGTGACCTTCCTACCCTTTTGTAGGTCAAGTGTGCCAAGTTTCATCAGGCTCGGAATAAAGCTGTAGGTTTGTATAAAAAACAGACAAAAGAACATGCACTCTTCTTTATATATGTATATATATTACAGTGAGACGTTTTTATGTGTAGATGTTAGATACTTGCGTGATGAGAAGAAAGGTATTTAAGATAGACAAATAATAAAACAAAATACACTCCAAATCCGTATATCGGTTGGTTGGTTTCTGCTCAATCAGCCTCGCCTCGGCTCTTCTCTGCCTACCCAGGCGGCAGGCGCTCGCTAAAGAAATAGGTCAATCGTAATGGGATCATGTGATGCTCTTCTCCATTGTGATGTCTCAGATGGATATGTACATGGTGACCCATAACAACATTGACTAGAATAATGCGGTTAATTAATCCTACAAAAAGATTGCATTTGATGTCTGTAATGAACTGAATATTTTTGGTACTGATTCTTAGCTTGCCAATGAAAATAAACAATATACTAGGTACCGAATCCCTAAAATATTTTGTCGCGTCGTTTTACCGCGCCACACTCCTCTGACCTGACACACAATTGTCGCCTCATCCACATTCATACATCTTCTCATACAAGCTCGACATCTGGTTTACATGGTCGTCCTCTACTTCTGGTGCCATCAACACTTGCGTCATATATCTTTCTTACCATTCTCTTCTCATTCATCCGTTTCATATGCCACGAAGGAACAGTGAGCGAAGAGTGCGGAACAATGAGAGTAAACATGTAGAAGATTACAGCTGGCAAATGTGTTGTGAACCAAAATAATTGCCGCTACCAGGACACGGTGTACCGAGGTGCAGCGGCATAACGTGCTAATACGTTAACAAGGGGCTCTTTGGATTTTTTATCACTTGTTACGGTGCGGCCTGGCTCCCGCTGATAGGACGCCAGGGCACCGCCACCGGTTAGATAGCGGTTGCATGAGACATGTGGGTTCGGCTGGAAATAGAGTTCTAGGCACTTACCTTCGGCCGACGACCTTTCTTTCACCTGTGGTAAATTTATAGTGTTGTGTAATGTGAACTGGGAATCAATGCTATTTATTGAAAGAGATTAATTTTTAGACACGTTTGTTTAATACAAAAGAGCATGATCTGATCTGAAGGCAGTTTCTCCATTCGGGTATTGAACTCTAGCTGCGTGTGGAGTGGCCCCGTCTTGCTGAAATTGTGTTCTGTTGCTGAATCCGAGAAACAGCTGCAGTTGCGGTACCAAAAACTCGTCGATCATTCTGCAATACACGTCAGCAGTGACTGTCTCTTGCTGGTTAAAAAAATAAGGGCTAATTATCCCTCGCGCAGAAATTGCACACCACACTGTCGTTTTTGGACAATGCGAACGTTTTTGATGGCGTTCCCTTGGCTTGTCGGGATACCAGTATCTCGTGTTCTGTTTATTAACATAGCCATCGATATATATATATATATATATATATATATATACTATACTTATATTACGTAACAATACGCAATATACCGTAAAATTAATATCAATAGCTAAATAATATGCTTGCCTATCTTAGATTGCAAGAGTGAAGAGTTCCAAGATTGACGCAGAAATAGATACTATGAGAACACCGGGTTGAAACTAAAGTTGTCCTAATGTTTAACTTCTTTAGTAAATGATGGTACAAAGTAATAAATATTAAGAGCCGTCCTTCTCAAAACTGTGCTCAATTACGGTAAAGGGAATAAAATATGCACGTGTGAAGTACGAAGGATAATCGTTCACAATAATGTTGCGTTGAACATCTAACAACATCTGGATGCTATATATATCGAAAATCGGTGTATTTAAGGATTGTTAGACTATAGACGAAATAACGGTTAGGTCTCCTTTTATTATGCACACGAAATAAATGTATTTTATGAGAAATTTGAAAAGTCAACAATGTCTTATGTTTCATAATACATTTAAACCATTTACAAAAATTGCAGTTAGGTACTGATTTGATTTGAGAATATTGTTTTTTCTTAATTTAACAAGCCTCCCTCCAGCCCGCCCCTGCCGCGGGGAACCAAGAAACAGAAGGTGCTAAAGAGAATATTCCTCTCTTCCTGACGTCGCCTTGAATGACAGATGATTCCGGAGTAAACTGTTCGAGTTTAGACTTGTGGATGACCCGTGGTGTACATGTGGGAAAGTGGAACAGACGTCTGACCATATTTTGTGGAATTGTGAGATACTTAAGTGGTGGTTTGACTGTATTTAGACACCGCCAGACCAGGAGTGCAGACCTAATTAGTAATGTGACGAATATTGTTTTATATGAGGAATTTATTTGGGTATGAGTGACACGTTGGAGCTTCTTAGGTAGATAGTTAGGCCGGCCTGCATGGGTGGGTCACTTCCACCTACGCGCCTACCTCGTGTTTTGGAACTTCGTTAGTCTGTCCGTGTATGTGTGATACAATCTATTTTGTGTCTCGTCCACTGTCCCTCTTTTGGGAGTGTCTTTTGATGAATGGATCCCTGAGTGTCTGCCTTGTACTACTACGCCTTAATTTTCTTAATGTTCTATGGATTTATATTCTATGATTTGTATGAATAAAGACACCACTTAAAGGATGCTGGAGGGTCTAAATTTTAAAATATTTGCGATAATTTCTAATAACCATATTAAATTACTTCTCTTTTTTCTTTTTGTATATACTTAAATATGTAATTGAATTAAAGTCGCGTATTTTTATTAGCTTTGATGAGTGGGACCGACAAGGAAGCCCTAGCTTCGTGCTAAAGGGTGCCCCCCCCCCCCCTCCAGCTGTCCTTTTTTTAAAAAAAAGTGCGAAAAGGGGTGACCGACTCGAAAATAAGAAGACGTGCGTTTGTCGTCGTTGTACTACATTAATTGGATTTTATCGTTCTGAATGGGAGGCGGTCCAATATTTCTTGGCCCACTCCGTACATTTGCATGAATATATGTATGATATATATATATATATATATATATATATATACGGTACGTACTCGAAGAGTACACTTCATTGTTGAACACAGTATCGCGATGCCGCACTACGCACGCGTTCCCGGTCGCGGGAACTTGAAACTTTGAATTTCTGGCGATACTAGAGAAAATCAGGGGCCCGTTTCTTGAGGCTGGCCTGACAGAGAGGATTGATTTCGCTTTATAATACAACGTACACAAAGATGTAGATAAATGTGTACATTGTGTTTAGCTGCTATTAAGTATAAAATGAAGTCATAAATGACTTCGTATACTTAACCGTCTTCTCCACTCGTTAACTTATAAAGGTTTAATAATGAACAATTTGTGAACTGTTGATATACAAAAGAATTTAAATTCGGAAAAAAAATTTAACAATTTAACATTCTCTAACACTTCGCCTGTATTGTCCATATTTCCGTTAGCGACCGAATCTTCTCCCTCTTGCCCGAATAGACAACAATTCTGTTTTTAGTTTAGTCGAAAAGACGAGTTGAGTATGTTGTTATTATTATGTGTTAAGGAAAATAGGAACGAATAATTCGCGTTTCTCTAGACAGTTTTGTTATACACACCTGCAATGAATGATGTCTCTATCTAGGTAATTTTAAAAAGGGCTACAAGTTTTATATTCCACAATACAACGGATGAAGGAAGACCCAAAGAGTGCCACCCTATCCCGGAATCGTTTGGAGAATTGTTTACTCTCAATAAAGTAACGCGTGTAATATTTCATAAAATCTTGAAAGCTTTTTTTTGACAATATTTTAAAGATAAAGTTATCGTATCAGAGCCATTCCTGTACAATTTGACGTGAGACTCGTTATCATATTAAATTCAGAAGGCAGCCAGGGAGAAGCTATATAAGTCATGCACCCCCAAAAAGGGAAAGTAAACGTCACATTTATGTAAAGTCGCAGAATTCACCCTGCAATAGGGTGCAAGAGAGAGCCAGTAAAATGCTCTGTTAGGTCTTCCTAGCCTGCCATCGTTCAGCCCAGCAACCCCCAGCGGGAGACCCACACCTTAATTAATACCCGGAAAAGTCACAAATTTATTAATAGGTTAATGACCTATTACATCTAATGATACGACGCATGAAAAGGTATTCGTTTGGATGTTGGAAGGAACAAGCTATACGCACATTCTGCAGAAACTACACGTCAAAAATCATTTGCCTGGGACGTATCGTCCGATATTTGAACATCTTGCGAGGAGGGTGCATAATCAGGAGTATCAGGCTATTGTGGAGAGGATATAGGAGGAGATAGAATAAGATCACTGACTGAGTGGAAACAGAAATGAGCGCTTCTCTGGTGGCATCTTTTAGCGGGAGGGCGAGAGTTCACCGAGATCACGATCCACAGACACGAGGGGTCGGCGAGGAAGGTCGTATTGTTATGCTAAACACGGAATAGGATACGATCTCGACACTTCCTCTGGTTTGTATTGCAACTTGAGCCGTCAAGTGCTTGCGATAGCTTACACGTTAGTCGTGTTACGGCTTGCAAGTGCTAGGGCTTAAATGTGAAATAAAATGACGCGAGAAATTTGATTTTCACAGTTACGTGTTGCAATCTACTTCGTTTGATACTTTATTTTAACATGTTTATTCAGTGGGTACTTCACTAATTTTTTTACGAAAACTGAGTTAAAAAAATTCGTAACATTTTTAGATGCTCTCACTTGTGTTTTCGGCCTCTTGATTCCCCTCGGGCACCACTGGATAACTGCATTCGTCCAACGGTTGTCCGTCCTCCGAGCGATTACATTTCACTTTCTTGGCGTATTCGATTATATCAATTACTCTTGTCTGTGGCCTTCTCCGCACGTTACTTTTCCCGACTCTTCGTGTATATTATTTGTTGGTTTATAATCAGAGGGAGTTATTATTTTTTTTGATTTTTAATTACCTTTTTTAGCATAATCTTAAATACATTTGAGATATTAATTAAAATAATGTAATGTAAGATTGACAATACTAAGTTAATTGTAGTGATGAGAAAAAATGCTACTCTTGACTCACTGGTGATTGTGATTGATATACGATAATATCAGTGATTGAAGACTGTAACTGCGATCACAGCTTCATTACTAATACCCGTGCTTTGCACGATATCACAACACGAAATAAATAAATAAATAGAAAAATACAAATTTTGAGCGTGATTACTTATATTATTCAAACTTAATTTGCGTAATAACATATATAATTGAATATCACCATAATAAGAATGATAACCCTTAAAAAATGAGAATTTTTTTTCTGATCAATTTCGCAACATTTCTGGTGTACTAGTGTACTTATCACGAATTGTAATATCATTAATTCATTAATATTTTCGTTTCATATGCGCATGCGCCGAATCACGGTTCACAACCAAATATAAATAAAATAAAATAATAAATCGCGATATTTCCAGATATTCAATCACTGATAGTGAATGTTGAATTGACTCACGGTCCGTGATTTTGAGCTCATAATTAGTTATTAATGGTATTAAAATTGAAGTAATATTTTTTATTAATTATATTAATAGTCGAAATTTTTTGTCTTATTCTATTACAAGCACTATAGACAAAGAACGATCCTCATTTCTATCTGTCAAATATAATATGTATGGATTCTCTTTTGTTTGCCGTCATTCACCCATCACAGAATCGAACAAATATTTTAAAATAATTTGTTTGATATCATTTTTAGAAAAAAACACTAAAATCTCGTAAAACTATCGAAATTATGTTTTTCTGCAACGTTCTGCATTGAGAAGCGAAAAATTCCGATGTTTAATTGAGGTGTTAATTTTTATATATGTTTTAACTTCGTAATAAAACGTGGTCTTGCAGCCGCGCAGAGTTATAGCATAACCGGTGATCTAGACGGCTGTGGTTCCCGACCGGTGTGACGTGAGCGATTATGTTGTATAGTTAAACCGTCGATCGATTCGAAACTCTCACGAGTGACAATGTGATGCGAATTGTTACAATCGTGAAGAATTTGAAGCGTCATTATATTCAGTGTACAGGTAAGCCCCGTTCATCGCGACCCCGGTGAGTGCGGATTCGTCACGACGCGGTATTTAAAAAAAAAAGATTTTTTTCTTAACACTTGTCCGACTTCGACACATTGAATGAACCGTTACAATGTGTATATGGATAAATGTGTGAAAGAACTGGAATGTATGAATGTTGGAGCAAAAATGGGCGATTTGGTTGTGTGCTGTTTATTGTACGCCGATGATGCAGTACTAATGGCGAATAATGAACAATAACTGCAGAATCTGGTCTGGAGAATTGTGTGTCAGGACAGAAGAGTGTGGCGCTGTATCTTCTCTGCCTATCTCCGCGGGGATAGGGTGTGATGGTAAGTAAGTAAGTAAGTAAGTAAGTTATAATGTGTGGTTGCATGAGCGAGCTATCTTTCTTTTTCGTTCACTCACATAATACACATGTATATATATGTAAATTCACGAGCGCGAGTGAGACAAAATATGTAACGCTGGTACGCCGGTTCCTGGTAAGTTTGTGTTTTTCTGCTATCCTCAACTTCAATACTTCAGTGAAATCTAGCCGAGTATCATATTTTTATACCTTTGTTAAAATCACCCTTAACTAATGAAGAGCTGCAGGAAATGGACTGTCATATTATGTCACAAGAAAATGATGTCTCGAAACCTGTTCCCGTGCGAAAATTAAGTGTTTAAATAATCGAAAAACCCCGTTCTCTTCACAATCAGTGCATGAAGTTGTTAGAAGAAATTGACGAAAATTATGAGGGAGTGAGTGCTGTAAAGCGTGGTTGTAATGAATTTTATTTGACGGTTATAATAGGT
Source organism: Eubasilissa regina (assembly GCA_022840565.1). Taxonomy (NCBI): domain Eukaryota; kingdom Metazoa; phylum Arthropoda; class Insecta; order Trichoptera; family Phryganeidae; genus Eubasilissa; species Eubasilissa regina. Next base: position 19,189,148 of record JAINEB010000029.1, on the reverse strand, counting down.
GTACCGGAAAAGAATGTCGTTTTTTTTTGTTATCGCTTTTGAGTGGTCAGTTGTGCTTCGGCAGTCGAACTTTTACAGCGTGTTCTGTGTTGTTTCTCTGAATACGTATACCTGCAGTGTACTAGGACTTTTAAACAAAAAAATTTACAACCCTATATACAATGGAGAGCTTTGTACCGAATGAGGAATTTATTCGAAATATTATGCTTTACCATTTCGTGAAGAAAGAGAGTGCACGATAATGCACGACCGCATTACCTCAAAAATTACGAAAGAAAAAATTAAAGCCCCAGGTTGGACAACTGTACGTCACCCACCATATTCACCGGATCTCGCTCCATCGGATTACCATTTGTTCCGGTCAATACGACACTTTTTAAACGGAAAAGAATACAAAAATTATGAGGATGTCACAAAAGGCATATCTGAGTATTTTACATCGAAACCGGCTGAATTTTACGAACGTGGTTTAAACAATTGACTGAGAGGTGGGAGGAGGTTATATCAAACGATGGCAATTATATTTTGAACTAAGTTTTAATAAATAAATACATTAAATGCACCAAATTGTTTTATTAAAAAAACGACATTATTTTCCGGTACACCTACTAGACAAATTTTACACAATAAATGAAGAGAGACCAAGTAAGGAAATGTAGCTTTTTTTCAAACCGGAAAAAAAAAAGAATTATATTTTATATGACATTGTTATTTAATGTTTATTTAGAAAATAAAACGTTTTTTAAATTTTTAAAACGATTTTTTTTTAAATCCCCCGTTGTACGCGGAATTACGCTTATCGCGACCGTGTCCAGAACGCATTTCCCGCGACCGACGGGGGTTACCTGTATTGTTATGACGCTCGACGGTAGGTCATTTCAACATCACATTTTTTATATCCTTATAAGCTACGTGCAACAAATAAATAGAAATAAATTATAAATATAGTAGACTAAATACATTTTGAAACACTGTGTTGTGTAATATAAAAATATTTTTTAATCGATTCAAACGCAAACCTTTAAATATCTCGAAACGAAAGAGACACGACTTGGACCACTTTCATAATAATTAATAGGCGCATGTATAAAATAAATATTTAATTTAGATTCATTTCGCAGGCATTACAGTTTTCAGTCGCGAGTGTCGTGACGCGAAAAACGTTGAGAATCACTGTTGTATGGCATCGTTCGCACATCGAGAGCAACATGTTTGCGGTTTGCGTTGGTTTGCGAGGAAAGTACGCGGCCACGTCACAAATATTGGCTACTCACTGAGCATGGAAGTCCACGTGACGAAGGCATCACATCGCATGCGGTTAGACGGGATAATATTACATATGTTAATTCGCTTATACACGATTTTTCACCTCATACATAAAAGTCAATTTATCACTGTTGGGTACGATCGGCTGCCTTCCGAATTTTCGCCACATGGGACGACACAGAACTGATTTCGCGACGTTTTGACTAACTTCTGAATTAGCCGTAGTGTACATGTGGGAGAGTGGAGCATATTTTGTGGAACTGTGAGATACTTAGAGATGCACGCGAACGTATGATTGGTGGTTTGACACCGCCCGTCCAGGAATGCAGACAAGATTAGCAATGTGACGAATATTGTTTTATTAAAGGAATTTGTTCGGGTATGGGTGACACGTTGGAACTCTTTTGGGAGTGTATTTAGATGAATGGATCCCTGAGTGTCTGCTTCCATCTGTGTATTTGTAAAACTATGTCCTATGGATTTATTTTATATATTTTTTTAAGAATAAAGGCAGCGCTTAATGGACGCTGGAGGGCCTAAATTAAAAAAAAAATGCGAATATTGCTAATAACCACATTGAATTTCTTTTTCGTTTTATATACTGCATAAACTGTTATGTTACTGTTACTGAATATGTTATTGAATTAATGTCGCGCATTAGCTTTGATGAGTGGGACCAACAAGGAAGCCCTAGCTTCTTCTGGTCCCGGGAAAGGGTCGGTCCCCCCTCCCCCCTTCCAAGCCTTAAATGATCAAAACATAATTTGGCCGCTCGAAGTTCGATAACCTTTTTTTTTTTTTTTTTTTAATAATACAAATTAAATGTATAAATTAAAAAGATATACAGATAAAATCAATTTAATCAACCACGTCAATTTTCAAACTTATATGTTGCGCTTTTAAATTGTTACATCTGTTATTCAATCAGTTGAAAGCAATCTACTTTATATTTACGTAAAATCTCAAACACCTTTGTGTTAAATCCGAAAATATAATAATATTTGAAATCAATAAAATATTTAAATTAATCGAAATAATCGCATAACTAGGACGTTAAAAAAATACTTGTAATCTCTGATATGTTTGAGACGGCTTGGACATTTTACACTACTTAATCTTTATATATAATATTATTCAATATCTATCATGCCTGTATTGCACGCAGTGTGCGACTGCTACTTTAGATAATTACTCTGAAATGACAATCTATATTGACCGGATAAATCGTTTCTCCGTATATTGTTGTGTGATATCTGATAAATAAGCCGATTTCCTTGTAGAGAATGTGATTATACGTTGCTGGGTCCTCGCTGAGTTGCCAGAAATCAAAATGATTATATTCTAATTAATCGATAACTTTTGTGTCACGACCACTTTATAAAGTAACGTACTTGTATGCTGCAGAAGTCTGGGGCGAGAGCGAATCATTCTTTCATTATTATTTTTACATTTTAAATAATATTTTAAAATTTGAGAATATTTTACTGCTCTGACTGATCCGCAATCCGGTTAATGAGACCGCCTATAATCGATAGTCTACTGCAATATGTTTATTTTAGTATTATTATATGTATTATATACTGTATATGACATTTCTGTTGCACAATATTTTAAGAGTTGATACATATTAAAAATATGAATCGAAAATGTTCAAGCTGATTGTGCCCAATCTCAATCGTGTCAGAGAAATCAGCATTAAAAAAAAAGTGGTAATTCTGCGATTATTTAGATTGGTTTTTTTTTTTTTTTTTATTCCAAATTATATATTGAATAATAAAAATAAATGATCATTGAATTTCGAGCGACCAGGCTATTTTTTTTTTGTTAGATGATTGAAGCATTGTTTGCTCGAAGCAAAGATATAGATCAATTTCGAAATACTTATACTCAAAGCTTAATATGATTTTGTAAAAATCTCACACAGTAATATTTGCCATAACGATACAGAATTCATACATACCCGACTCGTAATTTAGCCATTCACCCATAAAATATTGTGGCCTAGATGCTCTACACCCTGTATAATAAACAAAACATATATTTTTTTTAAGGAGAACACATTCTTAATGTGAAGTTGCAATTTTTCAGAACTCTGGGGTTTCAGAACAAGGTCTCTGATATTTTTATAATACAAATTAAATGTATTAATTAGAAAGATATACACATAAAATCATTGCTACCGGGATTCGAATCTGGAACTCCTCCTATCCGGGGAAATGCGTTAACCGATTATACTACACCAACACAGTGAGTTGACGACAAATTTTCGAACTTATTTATATGTTGCACTATCAAATTGATACATCATTATTCGAATAATGGCTTTCAAATAATGAATAAGATCCAGGTTCGAATCCCGGTACTGACAACAATATCTTTTCGATAAATTCATTTTATGTGTATATCTTTCTAATTAATACATTTAATTTGTATTAAAAACATAATTGTATTTTTGATTAGTGATAAACAATATATTACATTATATTGTAGATTTATAAATTAATTTTCTCAAATTACCCGATTTGTTTTCTTTTGGGAAAATTTCGAAGTAATATTATTATCTATCTACCTTTGCTTAATTAAATTATTATTGATATATACGAAGTATGTACCTACTTCAGTTTTATGATATCTGGGAATAATGCACGTTTTTTTTCTCCACAGTGCATGTGCATCCTTAATATATATTTCATCTAAAGCAACATATTAAGGATGCACATGCACTATATATATATATATATACTTAAAGATATTCTTGAAAAATACGAATAAAACATTAATATGTCACATTTGACTACGGTAGCATTTGATAGTGCTACCATGGATAAGAAAAGAAACTGCGACCATAGAGTGCGACGCGATACGACCGTGAGACATAGATGAGATGACTGGATGCTTTTCTTGTCTATGACAGGACGCTCAATATGTTTGTCAGTCGTAATACGATTTCGCTGATATTGAATATATAAAAGAGAAAACATTAAATTTAATTAATCTTAATCTAGAGATATTAAAAACACGTTCTTTTTTTCCCCGCTCGCGTCTCACAAACCTGGCCGTTTAAGCAAGCACTTTACATCCACAAATGACACTGATAAAAAGTTGAAAAATAAGATGATATATTTACAGAGTCAATTTGTTGAGTGATACAACAGTTGATGAGTATAAGTAAGGTCCAGTGTCCCTCTGCGGGTTCGCGCCGGTTCGTCAATTTTATGAACCGGTTCGTACCGGTTGTTAACATTGAAAACCTCTCGCTGAACTGTAAATATGATAAACAAAACTGTGTCTGTTCTCTATTCAATCCTACATCCTTCAGCCGATCTAAACCAAATTAGACCCTCGCGAAATTATAGGCACCCTCCATCCACCCTCTGGACATCTCACCCCATGTATCCCCCCGATGTAAAGGTATATTATAGTGAAATCCATCCGTTTCAATTTTTGCACAGATATTTTTTGGGACCCTGTGTAAAACATAGACACTCTCCTACCTCCCTCTGGTTTCTTCTCGATATACACGCGTATTAATTTGAATATTTTACAAGACCCAAATGAAAATATGATCACCCCACTCTCATCCGCCCCCCTGGCTGGACCGAATTTTGCATCACAATAAAGGCAATCCCGGGCAAAGGGTCACGCCGGGTAGAAACAGCTAGTTCGTGGTAAAATACTCGATATGTTTAATTATTCATTTTTATATTTAGAGTCGCTATTTAGTTCGGCACGTTCAGCAACAAATCGATCAAATACATACTTTAAGGGCCGGTTGTGTGATCAGTAGTAACTTTTCACTAACGCCAGTGGTTAAAATCATTTACGGGTTGTTTGAACGTCAAATTTACTATTGTCAAAGCATAGATGGAGACGTCTACAGGCGCGACAAATATACTTGATGTAATATACTTTAATTTAAGCATTATCTATGGATTTTTTCGCCTAGGCGTTCGAAATCTGTCACTTTGGTGGTGAAATTTTTTCGTATTATGTGCTAATGTATTTTAAATAACGGACCAACTCTCATATAGAATAACGGGATATCGAATGATCAATTGTCCCGTGGAACAGTTGTGAAAAGTTTGCCATATTTAACTATTTCGATTTTCGTTTTTTTTTTTTTTTTTTTACTATCGGATATCGTAGAGTAAAATGAGTTTACTACGGGTGTACTTTTGTGAAGTAAATATTTTTTTTTACATTTGTAAAAATTAGTACTGATCGGCTAATTTACAAGATCCTGAAAATAAGGTTAATAATATCCTTGTCACATGGTCAATAGCAACAACTAAAATCCATTCAGTCACTTAGGAACGGGGATGTATGAGCAGTAGCCAAAATTACTTTTGGATACGTATTTTGAGGACATCACCGACAATTCTGGTACTCCTTTGTCACTTTTAGTCGAGCCGGTCTTCTCGACACTTAATTGGATAACTTCTGCTCGACGCTCGTGAGAAGTGAATGTGTGGAATGATGAGCACCTCATTGGTCCATTTTTTTTTTAAATGCACACTGATTAATGGGATACGCAGATGACGACGCCGTCGCCAAACTGTCGATGAAGATATAAACAAATCAATGAAAATCATCGGCGATCAATTCAAGCCTATTAAAACAACCAACACTTGAAAACGTTTACACTCGCTTAGAACATTTATACTTATATTCAGAACTGTATACACCAGTATCGCAATGGGAGTGTTTTAACTAAAATATAAAAAAAATCGATTAATACGAAAAAATATTTTGGTTTGATTTTATACATTTTTTTTTTCTTTCTCTCACTTGTTAAAAACGAAAACGCGTAATATGAAATCGTATCAGTTGTACAAAATAATACGTCGACCGTCGCGCCGACACCAAATGGTGCACTGTTTGTGACTTTATGATTCGAATTTCTCGATGACATTATAACCTAAAATTCTGTTGACTATGCCGGGAACTGTCAATTCTTTTAACATTACATTCGATTATTATCGTGGAAAAATATTTCGGTCCGTGTGGTTTCATGTACGTCAGTGAAAAAAGGGCGCAGGGTTAAGTTAAAAATGATAAATCTTTACTAAGTCCATGTAAATATGTCACTGAAAAAAGTGCAAATCTTTACTAAGCCCGAGTAAATATGTCACTGAAAAAAGTGCAAATTTTTACCAAACTCATGTAAACATGTCACTGAAAAAAGAGAAAATTTTATTAAACCCAAGTGTATGTGTCACTGAAAAAAGTGCTAAACTTTACTAAGCCCGAGTAAATATGTCACTGAAAAAAGTGCAAATTTTTACCAAACCCATGTAAGCATGTCACTGAAAAAAGAGAAAATTTTATTAAACCCAAGTATATGTGTCACTGAAAAAAGTGTAAATCTTTACTGAGCCCAAGTAAATATGTCACTGAAAAAACTGCTAGTCTTTACTGAGTCCATGTAAATGTATCACTGAAAAAAGTGCAAGTGCTAAACCGAAGTAAATATGTAATTTTGCAAGAGAATATACAATGTTGGTAAACATGTCGTGACTGTGCATCATTTGCCTCCTTTCTTACGAATGTGAACTCAGATTGTTTTTGTTTATTTAGTATATCTCTTATTAGTACTTTATTATTAATTCTTAATCTTTATGTATGATTTATTAGGAAAACTGATAATTGTTCTATTTTTGTTCAGATTGTCGCCAAAAATATAAACATATGTTTTAGTAAAACATATGTTTATATTTTTAGAATAATTAACGCGTATATCGATTGGTCCTCGAATACCGCCCCAGTACGATATCAATATACAACAATTTATTAAATACGGTTTTGTACAGTAAAATTGAAATGCCTTATTTGTGTAATATACAGTGTGTAACAGACATAATAACTGACTAAATTACGAGTCGAAAATGTTCAAGGGATATGTGCCTAATCTCAACTATGTCACAGATATAAGTGTTTAAAAAAATCGTAATCATTACGATTAATCGCTATATTTTTTTGATTCCAAATTATATATTGAATACAAAAAATTAAAGATTATCGAATTTCGAGCGGCTACACTATTTTTTGTTAGATGATTTAGGGCAAAGATATACATTAATAATGAAACAATTTTGAAATATTTATTTCCAAGTACGTGGACTTAAGCTTAACACGATTTTTCTTTAAATTTCAGACAATGGAACAATAGATGTATTCATTTGAAAAGTGTAACATATAGGTTCGAAAATTTGTCGTCAATGCACTGTGTTGGTATAGCATAATCGGATAATGCACGTTCCCCGGATCGGAAGAGATCGAGGTTCGAATCTCGGTAGCAACAACAATATTTTTTGATAAAATTGATTATATTTATATATATTTATTTTTATCTCCGTTTTTATTTGTATTCCTTTCGAATCTTTCTTGAATTAAATAACACAACAGCACGAAAAAAACTGTCTACTTTAACACAGACTACAGTCTAGCAAAGTAGCCAGGACAATGCTGTATATATCAGAGGTGGAGTCTACTCTATCTCACACAATAAACTACTAGTATTTAATTGCAATATAATTGTATCTTATGTTTATCATGTTATATTATAATATCTCTGTTACAACAAAACATGTATGTCAATAAAGTCTGATAAATAAATATGTTTATCGTTCTATTTAATATATTTAATTTGTATTTATTTATAATTTGTCTTATTGTTTTTTTTTGTTTATTTAGTATTTCTCTTATTACTACTGTTCAGTGATTTATAATCTTTATTACACCATATTATGTGGTTTATTAGGAATGTTTATTGTCCTATATCTGGTCTCTTTTTGGCCAAAAATATATACATGTATGTGTTTTAGTAAAACAGCTGTATATATTATGTAGACTATTATAATTCGCAATGGTTGATCCCTGAATACCGATCCAATATAATGTCTGTCTTCTGTTTTCTATACAATTCTACGACCTTTGACTGATCTAAACCAAATTGTGCGCAAATATAGATACTATCTCCCTCCCAGGTATAAATGTGTTTTATATTGAATGCCATCCGTCCCAAATTTTGCGTTGTTACGCTTTAGTGGGACCTTCCCCTCTCACCCCCCCGGGCATCCCAGTCTTGCCAATGATGTAAATGTGTATTATAATTAATACTATAGAGTCTGTCTAAAAAGCCGTAGTACCTATAGAAAAATAATAAATTAATTCCAATGTAAACAAACGATATTATAAAGACGCCGGATAATTGCGCGGACTTGATGCGCACATCACGTGACTCCAATCGAGTCACGCGATGTTGCGCCGCAGCGTCAACACCGCGCCGCGAGAGCGGTGCAATTTCGAAAATAATGAATAAACATTTTTAAAGTGTCGTATTAGCGGTGCGTCGTAAAGCGAGGCACGCCCGTGTGCATGTGCGTATGATCGCTGTATTGTTTTAAGTGCACGGCGTACAGATTGATAAGATTATTCGTCGAGAGTGTGATAAGGGTCTCTAGTTCACCTTGTCGGCGAATTTTATTATTTGATAGTCAAGTGATTCGCGTCAAAACAGAAGAGTGCAGTCGCGCGGGCGGCAGGGCTGTACCAACAATTAACCTTTTGAATTAATTAATTCTTAATATAGTGCATATTAAAGTATTTATATACGCTCTAATATAAATAAAAACAAAGTCATTAAGGAGAATACATTATTATTGTGAAGTTGTAATAATTCTGTGATGTTTTTTAAAATACTAATTAAATGTATAAATTAGAAAGATATATCAATTTTATTTGAAAATATGTAAATATACGGCCTTTAAGTAATGCAACGGTAGATGTATTAATTTGAAAAATGTAATATATGGGTTCGAAAATTTGTCGACAAAAGTACTGTCTGCTGTAGCATAGTTGTATAATGCACCTTCCCCGGATTGGAAAGACAGCCTGGTAGCGACAACAATAAAATTGATTATATATGTATATATTTCAAATTAATACATTTAATTAGTATTTAAAAATCAAAATCGTTTCTTTTTTTAGTTTATTTTCGCATTGAATCCATGATGCAGTTTCTCATCTTTTCTTATGTCTTCTGGTATTTCATTAAAAATCTTCATCGCACTGTATTCTGAGATTTGGTCTTCTTCCTGAATGGCAGAGTCTCAGTCTATCTTTTCCTCTTGTATGATGTTCGTGCTCATGTTTGATTTGCATACATTTTTCGTATCAATTCTGCCGATATTTTCCTAGTGAGGATTATATAAATGAATACCGTTATATTGAAATATATTTTCTGCTTAAAGGTCATCGTATTCAGATCAATTTAATGCATTTTTTTAAAAATTATCTCGGTACATTTTCATCAGTGTTTCTATTGCTGGTTGTTCCAGCGGTCGCTCGAACCTATTAAAGTAAAAAAAAAAAAGACAGAATTATTTTCTTTTACGGGGCCTCACTGGAATCGGAGGTCCATGACCATAGTCCAGTTGACCAACGTTCTCTAAAGGGACTAGGGTCTTAGAATACGAGAGCACTAGTGCGAGCAAATCTCACGAGCGTGTTCTTTTCGACACAAAATTTAATGTTTACGTATTAATAAAAATAATTATAAATAATTTTATTAAATATATCACAGTACAAGCTATAAAAAAACTTAAGTAACACGCATTTATTTATTTTTTGAATCGTAAAACATTTAAAGTTTTCGTGGCAATCACTAAAAGATTGCACTTACACCTGTGCCTGCAATATTATCTCGACAAATTTCTCTCGTTATAAAATTCACATGTATGGTGTGAAGACATTCATTGGATATTTTTTTTTTTTTTTTTACTGATTTACTGATTATATTATATAAATGATAGATGCAGTGCGCTGAAAAATTTATTATCGTTAAGAGCACCGCGAGCAGCTTAGAGGGAATATTGGCCACTACAGAGCGCCTTTCATCCCGTGACATCTCCGATGTGGTCCAGTTTATTGGGCACTTGTCTACTTCTTGCAGTTTTTATTGGACAGTTGGATGCTACAGGTTTATATAGACTTCTGACATTCCACCTAGTTGGTGCATTTCAAGTCAAGTCAGGATGAATATTATGATCCAGGCCGATGTTGTTTTTGAATAACTTGAAAACGGAACACAATTTAATTTGGTTTTTATTCATCGATTATTTGGTTTATTACAATTATGTACGGAATATGATATCGGCCATGTGGCCGCCTCTGGCAGCGGCACAAATGCGTGCTCGTTTAACCGTATATTTTTCATAACATTCTCGCACACTTCGCGTGTCATTTCAGAAATTTCATTTCGAATATTGTCCTGTAGCATCGGAATTGTTGTTGGCTTATTGGCGTATACCTTTCTTTTCAAGTAAAGCCACAGAAAATAGTCGAAAGTCGTCAAATCGGATGATCGAGGAGGTCAGTTGATACCGTCACTTTTTGACAGTATGCGGCCGGGAAAAATTTCTCGCAAAATTTCAAGCTTAGCTTGGGCTGTGTGTGAGGTGGCGCTGTCCAATTTTGAAAAATATATTTTTTTACTAATTTAACTAAAATTAAAGAACTTTTTTTATTTTTTTATATTTACCTATACAATTATTATAAAACGGTATGCATATATTTTGAACATATTTTAGGCACAATGATTGGTGTGGCTTTGCTATTTTATTTTTGTTTACTTACCAATAATATGTATACACCTATATTCTTATAAATATTTGGTTAATTTTCATAATCAATTTGTTTGTATTCAAAATAATGGGAATATTTAAATATTTAAATAGATACTATTATTTTTTTTTTAAGGTTCATTTTATTTTTTTTAATTAACACTAGACCCACAAAATGTCTTGATAGACATTTATCTGCAGGTCCATTTGTTACATTTAATGATCTCAAAAACATAACAATTAATCAGTCACCGTTTATACAATACATATTCTTACAGGTAAGATAGGTAGGTAGGTAGGTTAACAATTTTATAGAACTGTATCCAAATAGTCTGTTGCGCCATTATACAGACTGTTGACATTAGATGTGGACACGTTAAAGGTGTACCATACTCGCTGTTTTTCCAAGTCTTTATTGTGGTGACGCGATAATCAGTGACACGAGCGGTGTAAACAACTTTAAAAAACAAATTCTTGTGACAATTCTGAAATGCATTTTGGTATTTGTGAGCCATATTTGTTTTGCTCCTTCACAATCTACATTTTACGTATGCTTGGCAATTCTTTACATTCATCCTCCTTTGACTTTTTGCATAAGAGACATTGCGTCTTGTACCATCTGTGTTTTCTTTAAATTCTATCTCTTTATTAGTTATATTTCGTATATCCGAATCATTCAATACAACTTTGATCATTACATCAGAAAAATAAATGGTTCTACACTACTCTTTCTCATTGAAGAAGAATGTAGAAAATTGGACCTTGAGATATACATGGAAAAAAGAAAACTAATGATCATTCTATGTATAGTTTTCTGTGCTAATCTGCCATGTATATCTGACATTTCTAAACTGAAAAGAGGATCCTGTTTAAATTGTTCTTTACTAGCATGTATACCTGCGAGGCTCTGGTTGAAATACAAGCAAGTGACGTATAACCGTCTCCGAATTCAGTACAACAACTCATACAGAATACTGTTTGAATTGGTGCGTTATTGCAGCGCATCTACAATGTTTACTGAAAGCCGTATAAATGGATTTGTTCCGCTTCTGAGACATCGAGTTGCGGGCGTAAAGCTGCAGTTGAATCTCAGCATCAACTCTCTGGTGCAAGCGGCACTCTCATGGAAAGCTGGTTCCCTGACAAGAGAATGACAATGCCTACAGAATAGCTACAAATATAATAATGGCTGTGACCGAAGTATTTATATGTGTAGTATTTATATTTTGTTTAAATTTATGTATGTGTGAACGTTTTATATATTTATTTATATTTTCTCTGGTTTTCTTTTTCAAAATATTATATTTATTTCATAACTTTAATGTGTTATATAATATGTATTATCTTTATGGCGAATTGGGTTAAAAAAAAACCTAATTATGCTGGAATAAATGCATTATTTTTATTATTAAACTAAACTATACACAGAAGATTCTGAACAGCGATGAAAACCTAACCAGCTTTCACAAACAGATGCCCTTCCAGACGTTGAAATTGTCATAGATTGCAATCATCTCGGGTCTGTAATTACTGATGACTTGACAAAATATAGAAAGATTGCAGTATTTCCAAGACAACGAACATCAGGCTTGTAGTCTCTGATGCATTCTATATTTTTGTATGGTGTGGTATCATGGACTCTGTAAGCGAGGGAGAAAAGACGGACAGCGAGATGTACAATGTCTCCATTCTGCAGAAACAGACAACTAGAATTTTTTGGGCAACTTGCGAGAAGGGAAGATTGGTTGTGGAGAGGCTTGTTGTGGTGGACCACTTCAAAGGACAAAGAGAAAGAGGAAGATCCTCCACACTTTGGATTGACCGAGTAGAAAAGGCAACAGGAACTTCTCTGGTGAAAGCTGTAAGATCTGCAGAATGCTCAGAAAAGTGGAGGAGAGTAGTCAAGTAGGTGGGAGTTCATAGAGATCACGGTCCTCAGTCACGAGGGACCGACTTGGATAATTATTATATACCACATGCTGTATTATGACTTCTGCATGCTCCAATCAATCAAAGTTTGGTACAATGGTTAGATTATGCACAGATAAGCTTTTTATTAATTCTAGCTCCTTATGTAGTTCAACAGTGGTAATTTTTTTAAATTTGACGTTAAAAATTTATATATAATAAACTATGAAAATAAAAAATATGAATTCTAAAACAAAATATTAAAATACTTGTATGACAATTTGACACCACAGTCTAGGGCAATGATGGCGAACCTTTTGGGCTCGGCGTGTTAAAATTTGACTTAAATTAACTTTGCTGGTGTGTCACCCCCCCACCCCCCCACCGACGTAGTATTTCATTTGATGTCAATTAATAAATTGCTTATTTCAATTATTTGTTTTTTTCACATACATATGTAATATGTATGTAGTAATAAATTCGAACGTTGTTGTCGGGTAGACGTCTAACTATCACGAGTCATACACGCTTTGCGACAAAAGGACGAAAAACGGCATTTTACGACCATGTACATCATACACAGGTGCAGTGATATGATAGAAAATTAGCTAGCCAATGTCCATTTGGAAATATTTAAAAAATATTTTTGATTGTCTGTTCTCTCTTATATGATATAAAAAGATAAGTTTATAAAAATCAACGCGTGGATCATTTAAAAAGCTCGCATGGGTTAGTGTATGACCTGCGGGTCATAGGTTCGCCATCACTGGTCTAAGGGAATAGCAAAATGACAACGCACTCGTTTAGCATGCACTTAGGATCGATATTCGGCACTTTTATAACATAGTTTTTGTGATAAATTTTCTAATGCAGTTTTTGTGATAATTTTTACTGCTGAATAAACATATTCTATTTTAAAATAAAATTAGAAATTTTTTAATATACTTGCAGTTCAGATATTTCCCAAGATTACACAGATAAATAGCGATGGAATTTTTTTTATTTAACTTTTTTCACATATCAACATTACCGCGTATATGTTTATTTTACGATTAAATATGTTTTTCAAATGTGGTGCAAACTAGTTCACACTTTTGTTTGCTCACCCACCTGACACGGAGGATAATGAAAAATATGTATACAATGTTTATATTGTCGTATATCAACATTTTCTTATTCTTGTTTTGTAGGTGGCCATAAAGATAATAGACAAGAGCTGCCTGGACGAGGAGAACCTGAAGAAGACCTTCAGGGAGATAGCCATCATGAAGAAGTTGCGGCACCCCCACATCATACGGCTGTACCAGGTTATGGAGACTGAGAAAATCATATATCTGGTCACAGAATATGCTCCTAATGGGGAAATTTTCGGTAAGATGTTTTTTGATGGTTTATATTCATTTATTAGGATATGTATGATTGAGTTCTCATTTTTTTGTACTTTTTGTATTTTTTGTACTGTGTTGTTGAATGATTTGATCTGAATTAATATTGGAAGATGTATGTAAGCGAAAGTGCAACCTAACTGGTGAATGGAGGAGATCAAAGAACTTGGAACTAGACTGCGGCATGAGTCCCATGAGATTGTAAAAGAAAAAGAAGAAAATGTATGAGAGTGAATGGTATTTCAGGACAGAAAAGTGTTGCATTCTATCCTTTCATCACATGATGTTAGTTGATTTGTATGATGGTTTGAATAATTGGTTTTTGTATTTCACCAATAACTTGCAACACAGTATAAAAAACTTTTTTTTTTCATTATCTGGTTACTTGTTGTAGGTATATTAAAGCAACACCTATTCAATTTATATTCTGACCGTCACTTATCCAGATCACTTGGTGTCGCGAGGCCGCATGTCCGAACCTGAGGCGGCGCGTGTGTTCCGGCAAATGGTGGCTGCGGTCGGCTATTGTCACTGGAGGAAGGTTGTGCACCGGGACCTCAAGGCTGAGAACCTTCTGCTCGATGTCAACATGAACATCAAGGTGGGTCGCTCAGTTCTGTCCAGACTGGCCTTTAATGGAGCAGTTCAGAGATGATACTGGGTTATTTATTTCTTACGCACAGGTGGGAGAAATTTCCAAAGCTGGTGATGAATTATTTAGAATGCTAATGTAATTCATCGCCTGCTGTTATATCATGAATATCATCAATATTTATTTATTTATTAGGAAAACATACAGTTAATCAACAATGGTTAAGATAGTAACAAAAATAATAGGAAATTCGACCAATTAGATCTTTTCTCTCAATTATTAAATACAATAACATGGTATAGTATGGATTTGGTATCGAAGATGAATGTTAAATAGTGTAGAAGACAATGAAAATAGTGACAACTATCTCTTCTATTGAAGAAGTAAAAAAAATTAAGAGAAAGAAAAGAAAAAACCATTTTATTTTAGAGGGACTGGAAAAGAGAAGAAGAAGGAAGATGGGATGGTGATTAAATTCTGTGTAATAATAATAAAATGTATGGCCATTTCTGATAATAAATTGGACTTAATACCTTACATCTGAGAGCGAGGTATATTTGTATATATTTGTAGGTAGAATGATTGGTTCAAATTGAAAATGTTCATGGAAAATTTGAAATCATTGGAAAATGTTCATGAAAAAGTTCATGAGAAAAAATCTTTTAGAGTAGTATGGCAAGTATTGAAAATATCTATTTCTGTTAACTTCTCATTATGATATTTACACAGATTATTTTTTTTTGGAATTTTACATATAAATACATTCAACTTCCCTTGTGTTATTTATTGATGGTTTTTATTTAAACATTTATATACCGATATATTTTTTTTAGATCTGTTATTACTTTTAATTGAGTCGCACAGCGGCAGAGTGGTCCATCAGCAAAGTGATCAAATCGTGATACAAAGGATTGAAAAGATGACACAATTAAATATTTTTATTTATTAAAAAAAATATAATAACATCATTATAATTATATAATGCTCCTATGTATATATCCTTGTGCATAAAATTAAGTCAATACAAAACAATTCATATTGATCATATTAGTGTACATATATAATTTAAAATACAAAAATTTTCACTTGGGCTACTCTGCTGCTGTGTGACTCAAAATGTATTTTTTTATTATTTTAATATTAGAAAATATAATACATATTTCATTTAACATTTATTTCTTCTCTATGAGAGTAGGATTCGTGTATAGAGGAGTGTGTACGAGATAATTTTGCTAATATCAAAAGTAATTTATGTTTCAGTTAGTCTGTGTATATATTTTTTTTACTTCAGATATAAATTGATTGTAGTCTGTAATTGTTCTAATTGTGATGGGGAGGTTGTTAAAAAATTTGATGTCTTGATAAATAATATATTTTGGGTTGCGGTATATTTTTGTTTTGGAATAGTAATGAAATTTAATGTAATACAATTGTTTGCATCTTGTTTTGAAATTCAGAAAAGTGAATTTTCCACAAATAATGTAAACAAAAATGGTTTTTTGATTGATTGATGTGTTTTTTAGTTGGCAGATTTTGGGTTCTGCAACGAGTACAAGCCCGGAGAGCTGATGTCCACTTGGTGCGGCAGTCCCCCCTACGCCGCACCTGAGCTGTTCGAGGGGAGGAAGTACGACGGACCCAAGGCGGACATATGGGTGAGTGCATTTATTCTGTTGCATAGACTATTCAGACCCCCGGACACATACGTATTCTGGGGTACAACCCCTAATCACTGCACATTACATATTTTCATGTTTATTTAGAATTTACTATTAGTATGTACTAGCTTCTTATATGTTCAATAAGGTTGACTTTTTTTTTAAAACTTCATTTGAATATTGATATTAAAATTTAATGTTAAGAATGTGTAAATAATACAGTATATATTAAAATTAAAAATCTATTATTAAATTCTAATACAAAAAAACCGCATGCATTCTTATACAACAATTTGATCACAATCTATTAGGATAGCGGTTACCAACCTGTGGTAATGTGGGGATACGTGATGGACTGGTTAGGGGTATGTGAAAATAATATTGATATTGGTGGAAAACATCAAAAAAAGGAGTTTAAATAAAAACACAAAAATGGATTATAAAATTTTGATTTACATAAAATTTAAAATAAAAAATAAAAGCCTATAAATGTCATTTGATTAATTTGATTTGTTTGATTATTTAGCTAACCTATTATTATTAATACTCAAGGTGGTTCTTTGAAAAATCCTAGCACCTTGGTTATGATTGCATTGTAGATTGGAGTGGAAGGGCAAACAATTATTGCACAAGGGTGTTTCCTACCCACGTCGTGGCACTGGGTGGGTGTAATGAAGAGAGGGAGTAAACGTAAAAAACTAGAAAAAAGGTAGGAAACCGATGTATTAGGGAATTACCAAGATGATAGCCCACTCGCTTAGCATGTGGGAGGTACTGTGATCGATACTCGGTGCCTCTAAAACTTTTTTAGTATCTATCCCGGTATTGGTAAAGGTAAAAAAAAACATACATATAAATGTGAGTACATGAAAATACATCTTCTAATGAGCCATTTCTAACGCAGTTTTCGTGACAAATTTTATTAAGGTACCTGCTGTGTAAATATATTACATACTATGTTAAAATTTATCTGTATTTGTAGAGATAATAAGTAAAGATTTGTACATACAGTTGTCTGTTCTTAATCATTGCTAATTGGTTTTTTTTTTAAAAAGAAACATGATATTGTATAATGTGTAATAATTCAAAGTACTCAAATGTCTTAAACAGAAACATGACACGCTTTGTTTCTATAGAAATGTATATCAAAATATTGTTTAGTATCGTTAAGTATTCACTTTTGTAAATGGTTAACCGTTTGAATGCTACGCGTCGCAAAAGCGCTGCGATCGTTTGTATCGAAAATTGCTTAGCACTAAAACGGTTAATAATAATGTGTTTGTTTTGCATTTCAGTCACTCGGTGTCGTATTATACGTCTTGGTCTGCGGTGCTTTACCTTTCGACGGCAACACATTACAAGACCTGAGAAACATCGTTATTCAAGGAAAGTTCCGAATACCTTTCTTCATGTCACAAGGTTTGGATCTTTTCAGACATTAATCTTTCGTCCTTTTATGCCCCATCCATTTAACGGAAGTTGGCTATCATTACTTCGTTTACTGTGGCCCGGTAAAGCTCTACAGTAGATTGTCCATACTGTTACCTTCTTCATTAGTTCTTCAGCTATGATATTTGAATTTTTTTTTATTATATAATATTCTTGCATCTAAACTTAGATACTACATATTTTGCAACTAGTGTGCTGTTTCCTGGATAACATCTGCTGGCAGTGGTGCTCGGGTAGAGAATCAACTTCACATTTTTATTTTTGTACCCATATGTGTGTTTTTGCATACTTCCCTAGTTGCCCCTCTGGCCCCCAGCTTTTGTGTGCTATTACTGTATCTGTTATATTATTATTCCGCACATTGTATATTTTACACAATAAAGATTTTTATATGGGGTCATAGGTGTAATCAGGGATGTTTTAGTTAACAGCGGTGCGTCCTTGTTTGGATGTTTATATGATAGTTGCCATAAGAAAATTTTAAAATATTCAAAAACCATTTTTCAATTTGCGTATTTCATATTTCACAGTATATTTTTATTTATTTTCAGAATGTGAACAGCTGATAAGACACATGCTTGTGGTTGACGCCGAGAAACGCCTCTCTCTGAAGCAGGTAGCGCGCCACCGCTGGATGAGAAATCCTCGAGCCGTACCTGCGTCGCCGACCTCGCCCACCTTCAAACCGCTCGACCTGCCTCCAAACTCACTCCTCACTCACAGTTCACCGCTGACCCAGGGTTCCGGATTGACTCACGGTTCAGGGGCCACTCCGAGTTCAGAGTTGACCCAAAATTCACCGATGAATCAGGGCTCTAAGTTGGTGCAGAGTTCGCAGATGTCCCTGGACAGCCCATCGTCTGATTCCAGTCCACCCGGCAGGGAGTTTGAGGGTTTGGAACGGGGTTTGTGCAGGTGTTGTGTCTTTTCACCAGATTCTCCGGATGTAGAGGGGAAACAGGAATTAAATACAACAGTTCTGGATTGTATGTTGACGCTGCCGGGCCTATCTTTGGACATGGTTAAAGAGGTAAGAAACATCAATAATGAACTAATCTGTCAAAAGTTTGACACTTTTTTTAGGATATTTTATTTGCAAAAATATGAACTGCTTTCTAATAAGGTACAACTTTATATGATATATTTTATTTCTACTAAAATCCATATTCTTAGAAGTGAAAAATATTGATTGACGTTTTTTCTGGGAATTTACAATTTTGCAACGCTCGTTTTTTATTTTTTTTAAATTTATTTTTTATTGAGCATTAATATTTTGATAACAGATCATGAACAGTAAATTAATTGTTATCGTACAATGCGATCATCAAACCTAGCGGTATGACTGCATCAATACAGGGGCCTGAAATGTTCTCAACGTCCTACCATATAAAAATGAAAAAATCATTTCTCACTTGTGTTCAGTAGTACTCCACCTATATATATCAGGTTAGAGATGGGTGTCGCAAAGTGAAACATTTTTCAGTTGCATATTTTGTCATTTATCTTAATCTAGTTAGTTTACCTTCACATTTTGTCTCCAATCTTATAGATAATAGTCATTTTGTGTTTTAGATTTAACTTCTATATACTTTTAGTTTAACAATATATAACATTAAAAAACTGTACCCCATCTGTCTTATAAACCTTTATTTAAATGTATTTTTATGTTAAAAAATTAAGTATATGTACATATATAAATACTAATTAAATGTAGTAATTAGAAAGGTATACATATAAAATCAATTTTATCGAAAAATATTGTTGTTGCGCAACCGGGATTCGAACCTGGATCTCTTCCCAAACCGGGGAAGGTGCATTAACCAACTATGCTTCAGTGACAGTACTTTTGATGACAAATTTTCAAACCTATATGTTACACTTTTCAAATGAATAGGTCTATCGTTCTATTATCCATTATGCAGGTTCGAATCCCGGTGGCGCAACAACAATATTTTTCGATAAAATTGATTTTATATGTATATCTTTCTAATTAATACATTTAATTAGTATTTAAAATATCACAAACCTATGTTCTGAATAATTACAACTTCACAATGAGAATGTGTTCTCTTTAATAATATATATAAATACCTAAAAACAAACGATGTATTCTTTTTTGTTATGAATGTATTGTTTAACAAATAAAACTGCAAAGTATTTAATATTCTTTTGATATTAAGGGTACCCAAAAAAAGGTCATTTTTTAAAAATGAATAGCAATTTTTTAAAAGCAAATTTATTTTAATAACATTTTAAAATATATTCTCCGTCGATTGATGCGACCGCCTCCGTTGTTCAAGTAAGTTTTTGATTTTTTTTTGGGTACCAATTGGGGCCCAAATTTTTTAGTTACGCTACTGATCAAACCTCTTACAATTGCTCATTATATATGTGAGTTACAATTTGACTACCCTCCGTAGCCTACAAATACTACAGTGAGTACGAATTGTACATTGACTGTAAAATATTTATAAAAATGAAATGTTACAGGATTTTCATTGTTGCTTAATTATAAGAAAATATGGTGGTGGCGTTGGGGGATGGTGAGGGGTGGTGGGATGTCTGGATAATATGGTACATAAGGGTTGGAATAAGAGAAGATTGATCAATTTAAGGGCCATATGTCCATTATCCTAGAAATAATGAGGGTAGTAAAAAATATTATTTTCTATTTGAACTCTGTCAAAAATAATGTATATTATTTTGGCCAATGAATACTTTGTATATAGGAAATCTATTATACAAAGAACAATTAATTGAAAAAAAATAGTTATTATTTTAACAATTTGCAGTCTGTCCATGGAGCGAGGTTTGACCACATCTCGGCCATCTACAGCCTCCTGGTGGAGAAGTTGAGTCGCAGGGGTCGAGGAGGGCGCAGGCCTTTGGGGGCGGGTGGTGGGGGGGTTACCGCCAATGTTAATGTAAGAGAAATTACCCATTAATTGAATTAATAAAATTATATATAATTATTAAACCGCTTAATTTAATTTGGGTCTATTGATCTAAGAGGTTTGATCTTTTAGGGGATTCTTTTATGAATTAATTTTGTCTACAATGTTTGGAAAAATCTGGAATTCCATTTCTATTAAATTAATTAAATTCTTATTCATTACATTAAATTCATTTCCCATTCTCTCCGCCAGCCCGTGGCGCCTGCACAAATGTCCTCCATCGCGCTGGAGTCGGACAGCTCGCCCAGTTCCCGCTCTTCCAGCGAGGACTACCCTGAGCAGCAGGCCGGCACGGTACGCCAAGAGATGGATGCCCAACAACAGCAGACGGACGACCCGAGGGACGGAGTGGGGTCTCCCTTCGTGTCCATGCCCGCTATACCCGTGTCTGTGTACCTGACGGATCAGGAGGCGCAGAATTTGGAAAAGGTAATTGTTGCTGTTTTAGTGTCACCGTTGGACCACAGGCATAATTAATTATGAGCTTGTTCTCTCGGAACTCACATATAATTTAAACATAATTTTCCCATAGATTGGGCAGCTGGCGAATCCTATCTCAGTAACGGGACTGCGGTTTTGAGCTAGTAAATTCGGCAATGCTTTTATCGATATTTCCAAGCGTTTTGAAGTACAAATCAACTAAATGGTAATCTAAAGGAGCTAAGTCTGAAGAATAAACCGCATTAGAGAGAACTTTCTAATCCAATGAACATATGGTGTCCTTGGTGGTATTCACCATGTGTGACCTTGCGTTATTATGCAACAGCTGGTCTTTTCTGCTCAGTTACATCACTCAAATAATTAAGTTGCCGTTGATAACACTCGCAGTGATGATTTCACCTGGTTTAAGTAACTCAAAATATAATACACCCTTCATGTTCTACAAGAAAAGTTCAATTTAAATAAGTGATTTTATTATTTATTTAGGGGTTGAGAATTAATTTGTACAACTTATATTAAGACAAAACTAATATTCTGCCCACCCTTTACCAGAAATTGATGACTTGTTTTTTCTCAGTTTGGTGAGATGGACCTTGACCCCGCTCCCCTCCAGCAGCAGTCGTCGTGCATGTTCGCTGCCAGTGGCCACCGCGGCGGGGACCTGCACCGAAATGATGCCGCACCTTCTTTGCTGACCCACGCCACGGCCAGGCGACACACGGTCGGGCCGCAGGATTCACGACACAAAGTAGGTAATCTGCGTTAATGGATGATGTAAACTATGTTGCGTCAGACATAAGATTGAATTGAGATAAGTGTGTCCGAGTATCCCAATAATCTAATGATTAGTTCTTTTTTATTCTACAAAAAAATAACATTGAATAGATGTTTTGGTTTAGTTATTGGAGTAGCTTGTTGGTGTAGTTGTTGGTGTTGATCTAGTGGTCGGGGGTTCGCGCCTCGTTCCAGGGCACCGGCAAGTTAGTTCTATTTTCATAGCACAAGCGTTTAGCTTAGTTTAAAAATAGTAAGAATAGTCTGAAATGTAAGATCATAAATGTAACAAATTCATTATTTTAATACTCTAAGAAAGATTCATAGCAGATTTACAGCAAATACGTATAAATCTCGATTGCTCAAGTGGTGTTGGTGATTCCTATTGCAGGCGTTGGAGTGCCACTATTCCCTAGCACCGCCCTCGGCACACGGCACCGCTAGCCGCGTGTCTGTCTCCACGGGAGGGGCCTTGACTGCTGACTGTGCCCAACAAGACGCCATCATGGGCGGCGGAAAGGTGAGTTTTCTGACAACACGGTCAATCGAATTTGCCAAGGGTAAAGATGAATGGTCATATCCTCATACAAAACATGATACATCATTTTCAGTCACTCCATTGATAATTGACCAATACACAAATAAATTAAACTGAAACCAGCAAATATGAAATGCCGAACACGATGTCTCCGAGGTACATCTAATGATATATTATATAAAGAATAATAACTCTTGTTTTTTTTACTTATTTTATGATGAAGAACCAGTTGCGCCTCTGATGAGACCCTATCCTGCAACAATATATCGGTTTTTACAAATGTTAATAAATAGACAGAGGGTCGGCCATCTTGGATGCTATAGAGTGTTGTTGCAAGGAAGCGTACTTAAAAATTGTGCTTAATAGTATTTTTTATATGGTTGCTTAATATACCATTCGATGCCCAAGAAGAGATACAACGCATATACAGACAAACAACATCCAAAACCTATATAGAGTGTTGCAGGGGTGGTCTCACGTACTGAAATAACTTGTTCCTTGTAATGTTATTAATGTAATGTGTATGAAATTTTCTTTGTGTAAAAAATAATTATTATAATTTTCCAGTTGAGGAGTGTCCAATGCGGTGGAAAGAGGGTCCGCTCCGGGAATTACCACTCTCTACTGCCGGACATAAACCTTCCGGTGAACCTTCCACTGGTTCAGCATCAGCCACCGCACAGCTTCAGCGTCAAAGACCACCATCTGCTAAAGCCACCTCCCGTCATGGGTCAAGGTTAGTCTTTCTAGATCTTACACAATGTAGAACAAAATAATTTGGAGTATTTTAAATAATTCTACTTCTTCTTCTTGTGCCCAATCCGTTCAACAGACGTTGGCTATCAACACTTTGTTTACTGCGGCCCGGAAAAGGTTTACAGTAGACAGGCCAAACATCATGACTCTTCAGGCAGGATGTTCTCTTTCCAGCAATTTTTCCCTGCATTATGAGATGTAAAATATTGTACTTCTCCGGATGTTTCATTACTTATCTGAAATATTGAAGTTTTCGGATTTTTATTTTTTAAATACTCTTTTTTCTTTTCTTTATTCATCCGAACCATAACATCTTAATTCGTAACTTTATCCATTCAGCTTATTTTGAGCATTCTTCTGTTGATCCACATCTCAAATGCTTCAAGTCGCCTTATCGTTTCTTCGGTAAGTGTCCATGCTTCCATTCCATAAAATAATATCGAGAACGCGTAGCATCTGACCATTCGCATTCGTAATCTAAGGTTGAGATCATGACTGCTGAATATTTTTTTCACTCGGATTAAGGTTGCACGAGCTTGCTCAATGCGGTGTTTGATTTCAACAGAAGGATCCCATTTTTCATTTATATTGCAACCCAGGTAATTCTACAGATGTGGCTTATTTGGATTGTCCTTCGTAAGCGTCGGATGAAATTTATATTATAATTGCAAATATTTTGTAGTGAGCGCATTTGGAAGGCGAGCGTCCGATGGCGGGGCCAATCTCCACATGTGCTATCAGCCAGGAACTACCACATTGTCCGGCGGCACTGAGGACTGCAGCGTGGGGATGTTTCCGCACCCCAATAGCGTGAGAATTTATAAATATCTAATCTGACACAAATTTCATCTTGTCTTCTTAAACAAAAATGTTGGTCTGAATATATTTTGAACTGTAATGTCTCTTTTCCTCATATAATATCAGGAATACATGTCTTCTGGGTGAATTGATTGAACATAATGAATGGCCCAGATCACATTAAAATATATGATGAACTTACGGTGAGATTTAGTGTCCTTGTCTCCCCACACTTCACACCTTACTGTCACACTTTTCCCAAATTGATAAGATCACAGCATAATGTGAATTATGAACAGCAACACAGATATAGATATTATATTTTAGGTTTAACTATCAATAATATAACAGACCTGGTACCTAAAGATCCCGAGCTGATCTGACAAAGACTGAGCGTCCTCAAAGTCACAAATGTGTTTGAACAGTGTTTCTGGGTTTTATTTTTATTTTTGCTACCGGTTTTACTTCTTCTCAGGGACCCTCTGGAATATGGGGCCCGATACAATTATTGAGACTTGCATGAATATAGATCTACCACGAAATAGTTTTTAAATGAACTCAGTGGATCTGTTGAAATTTTAATACTTTACATTTATGCTATATTGCTTTTTTAACATGCATAAAAATTAGCTTTATTATTACAACAGTGGGATATTCTTTTGCCATATTATGTGTTATGATGAAATGCAATATTTACCTACTGATCTCTGATATATTAACATGGGTCTCAAACATTTACTTGTTTTGATCATGCTTTAATATCCAAGAAATGAATGCAGCACACCGCTTGTTGCACTTTAGCTCAATATCACAATAGAGCAGAGAATATAAAGTATATTTTTATTAACAAATTCTATCCCATACACATCTCAAATCCAAAGTACAATAGGACATCACAGTTGCCAGATGCGAGGCAAATACAAAATTAACAGAGTATTTTTAAAATTATTCCAGGCCTCATCATCGGCTGGGGCGGGCGTGTCCATGGGCTCGGAGAATACAATCGGCGCAATTGTGCCAGATTCGCTCACCAATGTGGGGGATGACCCCACATCATCAGAGGCCTACAACACCAATCTTTCCAGGTAAATATTCTTCAATTAACAGCCCAATCCAACTTGATAACGTTTATAACGAGCATAATTAATGTTTTAAATGCAATTAACTAGTTAACACGCTAAACTTTGCATGTCACGCCAAGTCACGAGGGTGATTGCACGACCTTGTAGAGTCATGATTAAACACTATTTTTAATGTCATATAGTTGAAATCATTCTACCGTCTGCGGACGGCGGTCAATGTAATAGTGAAGATGTTAAGATGGGTTGGGGATGTCCATCAAAGACAAAGACAAAGATTAAAATGAGTATAGAGGCAGTTTCAAGGTTGCTTTTATTTCAGAAAAGCCGAGGGTAACTCGACTGATATATATTGACAGAAGGGAAAATACCATCTACTGAAATCACCACTAAACACTGACAAGTTTATTGAAACTGACAGTTCAAAAGACATCTTACATAAACACCCTTAAAGCGTACCCCTATCCTATGCAGTGTCCATGGCAAATGTGGTTGACACTTGAAAGGTTAACATGTTATTTTTATCTATTTTTCAATGCATTTGTGATTAAGATAATAAGACATGGTAGCAGATGTCTCTAGGCCACTAGAGAACTGGTCATGAAGTGAGTTTCTGTTGGTGAAAGATTTCAAGGCAATTCGCCTATCAGACAAAACATTAGCAACCTGTTTCTCCAAAATGAAGTTCGTTTGAAGTAACACTAATAATATTTTTTAAGTGAGTTTGTTTAATTATTTGAAATACTGTATGTCTTATTAATTATACAATCTATTCCACAGATACATGTTGACACGTGGAAACAAGCAGCGACACACGGTTGCAACAACAGAGGACGTGCATAATACAGTAGGTGCAGTGTTGTCGCACAGTCCTTCACCTAACTCTATGGTCAGTTTGTTTCTAGTAAAAAAATAAGTTTTAATAAAATTTATTGATCTTGTGTATTAAGATGGTATTTCATTTACCTACCTGCCAAAATTTTTTTTTGGCTACATTAATTATGCTTGTTTGGTTTAGTGGTAAGAAAATTGCACAAAAACCTAGTGGTCGGGGATTTAAGCTTTGTCCGGGGAGATCATTCAGTTAGTCCTAATTTTTATAGTACAACCGATTGGCTTAGTTTGAAAAATATTAGAATATTGATGTGACATATGTTCTATATACATATGTATATATTTAAAAAAAAAGTTAACTGTCTACTTAAGTTATTGTGATTAAACTAGTTGAAAGCCCGTCAGCAGAGAAAAGATTGTGTTTTCGAATTTACACAGAATAGCTGGTAGGTACCTACCTTCTGGAATTAAATTAAATTATTATTGAACACTTGGGAAGTAGGTACCTACTTTGGTTGGATGCATAAAGTTGAGTCATTAAAAAAAATGGAATATTCAGAGAGCAATATTTTCCATATCTAGTAAAACATTAGCAAAGTGTCAGATGATTATTTGAGACATTATGTCTTACATTATTAAAAATATGGCCTACAAGTAGCTAGAATTATTTTAATATTAATAATTATGAATCACTTTACATCATTAAAAATTAATATATTCAAGTTTCAATAGTTTTTAATTTTTTTTGCACAAATATTAATTGTGGTGACTCTTTTCTTGCATTTCAGACAAGCAACAGTCCTTCATCATCATCCAACATCAGGACTCGCAGGACCGGGTTGTTGACTGTGACGGAACGGCCACCAGGTAAGGCGGGAGCGCTTTGTGACCACATATTTTTGGTTCATTCGTAGTACATTAGTATTATTGTATTCTCGTAAGCCAAGTCAACTTGAAAATAACAAAGATTATTATTATGAGTGAAAGCCGCTGGCTAACAAACATCCCATATTTTATTCTCAGCTTTTGATTATCAAAAGTAGCTGAAATTAATTTGCATATGTAATATTAATTTTTCTGTGTCATTCTGTAACAACAAATTTTTTAAATTCTCTGGTGAAACATTCTTATATTCCTCCATCAATCTAATGTTCTAGGTGAGGTGCCTTGATAGTCATCACAGTAGGAAAAGATTTGTTTGTACTTTTTAATATGATATCACGATTGTCATGATACAATATTCAAAACCACTGCAACTACCACTAACTATGTTCCTTATTTGTGGAAAAAAGGCACCTCCAGCTGTTTTATATTGTTCACTTCTAACCTCAGTGGTGTCATCCAGCCAGTTTGTGTGAACCACTTGTTAAATTCAGGCAAGGTTAGCCAAACTGGTTGTTGATGATTTTAAAAATAAAACTTATCACAATCCCGTGCAAAATACAATATCTAGACCTGTATAATACATATTGTAATGGAGGCATTAAATTTGGATGACTTTACTGCTCTGTAATGCGAGATACAATAATATTTTTTAGATGTTCTGAAAGTTCTTGGAAACAATACAATATGTTTGAAAAAGGGATGTTTCGTCGCATTGAAACAGTTGCTGAATATTTTCGTAACAATAATTTATAACTAAAACTACAACCCCACATGTTGTAGAGCAATAAGTTGTCATAGTCATAATAGAGCGATTGATCATACTCATATTACTTCCAGTTTGGCCAGTCATACTTTATAGGTCTATCAAAAATTAAATAATGAATATTCTTCAGCTTTGTTATTTAAAACAAAAATAGCGAAGAACCGGTTGTTAAAATATTAGGATGACACCGTTGATTGTCCCGGAAACTCTCCCCAAATTTGTTGGTAAGGCAGATATGACAAACTGCAAAAATTGATGGTGGCAATTGGGAATATTCAGATATACTACATCTCTGAATAACAGCTCTTTTTGATAATTTTATTTTGAGAAAAAAATGGAGCATTATGAAAAATAAGATATTTTCTATATTGTGTATGTAATCTTCAAGTTGATTGTGGTTTATATCATAATTATAAGGGTTCTCCCACCCTCGCTGAGTATGGGCTTGAGAAGCACTTTGCTGTTCAATCAACAGTAACTTTAAATACTTAACAATTTTGATTTAATATTAGAAATCAGTGTTTTTTTTCTTATTTTTATTTTTTGCATGTTCTTAGCATTTGTTGAATTTTTATTTGGAATGGTTGTGTTGTTAAACGTACTTTTATAGTTAAAGCTGTGTGTGGCTTTGTATTGGAGTTCTAGATAGCATACTAAGTTATTTTTTATGAAATGTATTTATAGTTGATTTATTTAAGTTTTGTGAATAATGTGAAAACCTCTTTCATTTTATATATTTTTACGATTCGATAACGTGTGATGATTTATAAGTCGGGTAAATTTTTATTTATTCAATTAACAGAGTTTTTCTCATGTCCAATTTTTGTTTTTATTTTGTTTGGTTTTAATTAGTTTTTTTGTTTTAACTTTTTTGTTCCTATTTTGAAATCTTCGATACGCAGTCATTAGTCCCGAGCTTGTGATGGAGGTCGAAGCTAGGATGAAGAGAAACTATCTGCCTCCGTCCATTCAGACCAAGCAGCAAGCGGCACATATCCAGACACAATTAATATCCCAGGCCGGTACTTCGGCCCAATTCCAACCGTTTGCCGTTAGTCCCCAGCACAAGGCGCAGTACCAGGGACCGTTGCCGGGGCAAATTGAAAATTTCACAGGGATAAATACAAACTACGCAGGCCAAAATCCAAACTACATAGGTCAAAGTGGAAATTATACAGGTCAAAATGCAAACTATACCGATCAAAGTGGAAACTTTTTGAGTCAAAATCCTAACTACATCGGGCAGAATGCTAATTTTGGCGGGAAAAATTCTCAGTTCATCAGCCAAAGTGCGAGTTTCATCGGGCCGGGTGCGAACATTCCAACACAGAATCCCCTGCAGTTGGTAACGCAGCAGTATTCCGGAATGTTTCAAGCCAATCAGAATCCACCGATGGCTTTGCAGGCGGTCGGAGCCCTGGCGAGCCTCGGTTCCATTCAAAGCGGCCAACCGCCGAGAAAATACTCGAACCACGGACCCCACAGATGTAAGCTGCAAACTTTGGCCACCGTTCAGGAGATGGGTAAATTATACATTTTTATTTCGAAATGGTGATGGGATTTCAATTAATATTGATTCTTTGATAGGTTTAAATATTATCCTGCGTGGAAGAGGTCCACAAAAGATAGTTTTGAAATATAGATGTATAATATTTTAGAAAAAATTTGGATGTAATATGGAAATTTGGCTTCATGGCAATACAATTGGTCGAAACAAAATAATGATGTCAGTTTGGGTATGATAGATTTTGATTAACAGACTTTCTGCATGTACCTGTTTTTTCCAAGTGTGGTCTCCCTTTCTTCTAGACTTATCTCTAGTTGTAATGAACCTGAAATGTTGTATGACTATGTATTGGAGATGTAATTCTATCATACTGAATGGTTATTTCATTGTTGCAAAAAGTTTGAGACAGGTATATGTGTGATGAATTATTGATAAAGAGTTTCTGTAGCTAGCAGGAATAATAAATTAATATATCTGATCTAAGAATTAAAATGAAAAATGAAAACTTCTGCCCGCATCTCATTCACCGAGCATGACTATTATTATTATTATTATTATTATTATTTTTTAAACATTACTACAGTGATGATGAGAATGCTGAAGACAAAAAACATAATGTTTTTTAAGGTAAGTTTCATTTATTTAATTTGATCATTGGCTATCGTCATTTATCTGTGTGTTGCGCCCGTTGCGTTTGATGTTATGACGTTTTACTTACGAAAGCTTGTTTACCAAAAACCCTTGGTGCCCACTGTTTCATCTTATTTCTTTTATTTACCGTGCGGTGTAAAATATTTCCACGCTATAAGGTTTTAATTGTTTTTATTAACACGCTGCTTTGAGTCTAAAATGAACTAGTCATTTTGGGGGCGGTTTTCATAATTATTAGATACCGAACCTCCAAACGAAATTGCAAATACACGGACACCATGCGGTGATGTATCTTACGCGGTTTATTAGTGCGCGCGGTAACATTTCACAAATTGTGCAGCCGCGCTGCTCATAGGGAAGATGCTCAGATCGTGACCGAATACAAAGTTTAGCCAATGATCAAGTTAAACAGTTCGCAGTGTAGTTGTGTGTGTCGAATGTTTGTGCATTTTTAGTTTTTTTATTAATTTGATTTATTTTCTAAAATCGTACGCATGTGTGTTTTTTTCTTAGCACCTTTTTAACGCTATTATTTTGCTAAAAGTTAAGTGTGAATAATTTAAAATTATTTGTTGTAAGTATTCTGTACATTTAAAGTACAAAATAAACACAACCAAATGTGATATTGTGAGTTTATAGACCATACTGTGTATTTTTCGAACAACATTCTTGGAACACAAACACAAATCATCTCTGGAAAAATGATTGATTCATTTTTGTATTTAATATTTTACAAAATCAAACGGACAAATCTTTAAAACCCGCCAGGAACTCCATTAAACAAACAAAATTTATCCTTAATTAAATATGTGTGTTGCTACTGTCACCTTCAACATGTTCCCCTCGTAAAAAAAAACAGAAATCACAGGCAGATAAGTCAGGCAGAATGATTTAATGGGTAATCACTTTTATGGCCAGGAAGTATCTCACAGTGAGCTCATTGTGCTTTAAATTTTGATTGTCTATTTTTACACCAAAGTGCACACACAAGATGTTTTAATAATAACTTTTTTAGTTTGGAATTTATCCACATATTAATTCAAATACAGTAAGGCCCCGCTTAACGCGGGGGATACGTTCCAATAAGTTCCAGCGCTAAACGAAACAGCGTTAAACGAGGCAATCTTAACACGTAAATAATGGGGATAAGTGAAACAGAACAGAACAGTTACTTTATTAGTTTTTCTTGTAACATTTATTGTTAAATATTTTTTATTACATTAATTACATATCTACTAATATCTATTTTTTACATAAAACATTCATGACAATAAAAAAAGTTCTGAGTATAGAAGTTATGTTAGCGATAAGGAAGGTTCTTTCTCATTTAACTTTTTATGTTTTTTTTTATGAAGAAGTTATTTAACTTCGTTCGTCTTTTCCTGTTTCGTTCAGCAAGCAGTTGTCGATACTAGACATCACATTAATAACACTGACTTACCTTAGAACTTCTATCAAAACTGGTATCATTTTGAATAAATTGATCCATAATTTCCATTATAGTGGTTAAACTATAATTGTTCTCGCTTTTTCCATTATAATTGATCGACTTAATGGCATATTGCGTCTAACTTCATCGTCAATCTGGATGGAAAGTCGTTTTTCAATAACGTTGCTTCTGGAATTGGTAATTTTGGTTTCTGAAGTCCTTGCGGTTGTAGTTGCTGATGATACGATTTTTTCTTTATTTTTTAGAATCGTTCGTATTGTTGAAGTAGACAAATTTAATACAGTAGTTGCCGTTCATCTGCATCTAATCGTCTGAGCACTTGTGTTTTAGTTTCCAGCGAAGTGCTTTTTCTTGTTTTACTTTTTTTTTTTTTGCTATCACCCATTTTAGGAATTAAAATATATAACATATTTATCACAATAAAATAATATACGTGTTATGGGTATATCTTTATACGTACACAATAACGTTGATGACCAATAATAAACTAACTTTGATGCAGTAAACGAGTGTTTATATTGAAATGCACTGTGAGACTGCACGCGAGTGTCAAAGCAACAAAATCGTGCGCAATTTCGGGGAATCCCAATTTTACATTAACAGCATTAAGCGGGGCCTTACTGTATGTTCAAACACAAATTACTCACGTGATTTTGATACCGATATGTTACAAACAATTACACGGCATTTCCCACAATTAAATTGTCACACCTATCAAAAAGTGATTTTTAATTTTGATCTGGAACATGCATTGCAACAACAAGTAGCGTTGAATTATGTATTAAGACATTTTGATGCGAGAGTCAAAGTGACATCTACAGGCGTGTTGTAATAATTCTTCAGTCTTATTAATTTTATGTTTACCCTCTAGCCCGTGAACACAGTGAGCGCTACTCACCCGTCAGGCGGTGCTCGGACAGCCAGTGCTCGGCCGGTCGGGGCGGAGGGGAGGATTCCGTCCAGGCCGGCTCGGCCGGAGACTGCTCCACAGCCGACGTCAGCATGAAGAGCGTTCGGCAGGAGTATCAAATGCTGCAGGTGATTTATAATTTATCTTAAAAATGAATTTTTCAAAATTTTCATTGAAATGAAAATCCCACACAGACATGAAAAAAAGTGTACATGTAGGAGAGAGGTTTGGAACATTAGTTGCGGGACGAGGGACATTCTACAAACATTCTAAGTGGATATCCGATAGTTTATGACTTTATTTATGCAACGGTAAAAGTATTTATTCTTCGTAAATGAAATCTTTGTGTAAACGAAGCGTGTTATTTACATTAACATTTATTATAATATCAGCGTTGTTCCAATTGAGTCATACATCCGGCACCATACAATTATTACATCAAGTAAACAAATTCATTTTGTAGGTTCATGTCACTTACATCAGGATAGTGTGTGAAATTTTAAATGGATATTTTTTTTATAAATTACGAAGTCATATGTTTATCTAATGACTTGCGACTAAAAAGTCACAGAGCTATTTAATTGCGTTAGTGGTACCAAAGTGATCACGTCAGTGACACCAAAATGAAAATTAGTTCATGGTAAAAACGTTAGTTCGTGGTAGTTTGTGAAAAAACCACATAACCCTGATCCTAAATTATTTTGGGTTTATAGGGAGGGCTTTTAATAATAATTCATCTTTTCATGTTTTTTGTTTTAAAATGCGGGTTTTAATTATTCATTAATATAATAACTTATATACTAGACTAGATATTTTTTAAAACAATAACTAAGATAAAACCTTTGTACTAATATATAACCAATAAACTGAATATTATTTATAGGAATATCTATATTGTCCTAATTCTTTTATAAAATGATATTCACTTTATTAGTTGCATATTAGTATGTACAAAGGTTTTATTTTAATTATTAAAAAAAAAAAGGATAACTGTAACTACGTCTAATGTATAACTTCTGATATAAATTATAAAATAAACAAATGCGAAAATATGAATTAGTATTGAAAGGGTCCTCTTAATTAAATTTCATTGTTTAGGTATGCATTACATAAAATAAGCTTTCTTGGTGTGTCCGTGTATTTTTCAATACGTTTTGAATAGTCCACCGGGTTTTTGAGATTTTTGTATGTGTATACTTTATGTAATGGTATTTATTAGAAGTTAACTAATCATACCGTTTATGTTAAGATAATTGATGTATTAATAATAATAATAATTTATAATTATTATTATCACAGCGAGGATTAGAGCGACAGAGACAGGCGCAGGTGACTCCGTCCCCGCCGCTCTTGGAGACGAATACCAGTGCCAATCTTTCATTTCTGGCTACTAACACTTCCAGCTCAGTTCCTGGTAAGCATTATTCATTATGAACATACCGTCATATAGAAGGAAGTATGCTGGGAGTCATTAATAAAACACTTTGTTTAAAATGTACACCACGGTAAAGGATGTCATTGTCATTGATAAAAAACGTATAGACAGGTATAATTGATGGAGAAAGAATTATCTAGAATGGTATCAATGAGACAAACAATGATGTAGTGATTGGTGGAAAATTGAAGTCGTGAAGACTAGCGTAGTAGTGGATTAACAATGACTGATAATGCCAATGAATTTTAATATTAAAGAGATTAATTATTATTTAACATTTACCATTTTCATTTTATGCCTGTGCTATAATAATAATTACTATAGCTATAATAGTAATTACTATAGCTATAATAGTAATAGTAGGGAAGTGATTAACAGGGGGCATTGAAATAGGGAATAGTTTGTAAGGTTTAATGTGTTATTCATTTTATTGGACTTATTGTTGAGCGATTTTTTGATTTTTTGATTTCTAGACTTTCTAAATTATCTAATCTGATGCCTTTATTATTAAAGCGTAAAATTTCAATGCCGTTTTCTTTTACGAAATTGTGCAGCCAGTTGTATGCTAGTCCTGACGAAGATACGTTAATATCAAAACCGGTTGGCGTAAAAACAACCACAACAAAGTTAATCATAAATACAATTTTAAATTAGGTCTAACCACTAGTTAAAAACATCAAAAACATTTATCTTTATCTTCATTCTATTAATATAAAAATTTAATTTTTTTTTTATTATTCTACAGCCCATAACCCCTTCTGAATGCTTTATTATATTATTTAATACCATTGCTACATTTTCTATCACCCTTAATCTTTCTTTTTTGGAAATTTGTTGATATTTATTTTATATTTTTATTAACAATTTAATAATTTCAACACTTTATTCCATAATTCTCATTCTCATCTATCTTCATGTCTATTGGTGGTCATGATTGGAACTTTTTAGAAGGAAGTGTTTCTTATATTTTAATTAAATAAATCTGACTTGACCAAGTTCATTATATATATCGGCAGGGCGAAGCGGGTGTAACTGTTTTTCCCTTAGTCAGAGTTGTTGGATTCACAGTCAGAAGCTGACAATCGATGCGCTCATAGAGATGCGTTAGTAAAACGTTACTGAAGAATCCAACACATCAGACCCAGTTCCATCATTAAAAATAATATAAAATTCTTCAATAAACATAATATAAATGTAACCTTATTTAAAATGCAAAATTAGATGTCAAGTATAAATAATGTGTGAGAATATTGAGATCCCTGCTAATATGTTTTCATACTCCCTCGGAAAACATATTAAGAGAGTTTCATTGTATTTACCTTTACAATTGGTTTTTAGGTTCTCCGATTCATCAGGGCTATCAGCACTACCAGCAGATTCATATTCCGCCCTACCAACGGATGAACTCGGCTCCCGAAACCCAGCAGTCGTGCGAGCAAATCCAACTGCTGGCCGCCATACAAACCTCATCTGCCATTGACATTTCTGTTCTCAAGCCTGAGCTGGTACAGAGCATCATACGAGCGTTGGAACAACTTCTCCAAGATTCTCAAATAAGTCTGGATTCTGCTAATCATGTTGTGCAAACGGGCCATCTCACGCAAGAACTGGCACAAAAACTCGGCATAACTCCGCAAATCATAGCCGATAATTTAAATTTCACTCCGCAATCTCCTTATCACAGTCATAATGTATCTCCAGTGCACGTTAAACAGTATTTAAATAACAGCGGTCACACATCACCAAATGTCGCCTTAAATCAGTTTGGTGATCACACTTCTCCGATCAACCTGTCGGCTTCCAGTTCAACTAATTCGGCTTTGAATATATCATCAAGTCACACTTCAACAGGTTCGAGCAACTCGCCTTTGTACGGGAACCAGAGTGCAAATGTTTCACCACATCATTCAGCAAATAGAGCGATGATGAATTCACCCCTGCACCAGATCACGCAAGGTATCAGCTTCTTGAATACGACCGGGGTTATGGGCGGATCGATAACAAAAGGAACGCCACAGCCGCAGAATATGATGCCTTTAGATTTGAGAAGTTCAGCCACCCTGAGCAGTCAACAGTCACAGCCGATGGAGAATTTAATGTCCGATGTGAGTATGGATACGACGCCCATGTTCGCCATGAGCTCCCAACATGAGCCTTGGCAAACGCAACCATATATTGGTAGTGTTAGTAATCAACAGTTCAACACAAACCCTGGCCAGTTTTTACCTATGGTGCATCCCCAAGTTCACATGGTCTCGGGCACACATAGATCGCTGAACAATTCTCCTATATCGAATCCCGGATCTCCCGGTCTTGACATGATCCAAGAAGAATTTACGGGAAATAACTCGATGGTGTCGCAGCAGAAGGCAATACAATTTGGTCAAGACAGCATGTACCAAGCCCAGAGCAACCTGCCATTTCTGAACAACTTTGGAGCAGATGTATCGCGGGTGCCGCAAATTGTTTTGACACCAAATGCAAACTTGCTTCTGAATCAGTTTACCTTGAATTCGGGATATATGGTTCCAGTAACAAACCCACAGAATCATCCGCAAATCAGTTTGACAGACTGTTTAGGTTCTGAGATTACTCTAGTAGCTTCTTCGTCTGAAGATAGCATGGATTCATTAGAAAATCATCCCAAATATTCCCAGTTCAGGGCCACTCAAGATTTGCTACCACAATTCATTATTTCTGAACCGTCTGACTTTGAAGACAGACCATCAATTATGAAGGGAATCGGCAGAAAAACTAGTCAAGAAAACGATATTGCGAATAAGAATAATAACCCTGCAACGAATCAAGTGGTGTCAGGTTTCGTACCGCAGGAAGTTGAAAAGTCAACTTTACCAGACAGCATCGTAGAAACTGATGCAGATAAAATACCTCAAAATCCGCTGCCGAACTTTGGTAGTGAATTGATTTCGCCGGATTGTGACAGAAGTAATCTGTTATTTCTAGCGCAGAATCCTAATTCAGATGAAGCAAAGTTTGCAAGGAGAGGAAGCGACAAGTCCTTGGGGTTCAGTGATGACTCGCTCAGCAATGACTCAAATCATTCTGCTAATGCTTCACCGAACTGCGAACAAAATGTCACTTCCTTATACTCCAATATTGTCTCGATCAGTTCTGGATTTAGCGAAAACAGAGGAAGTTTTTCAGAACACCGCGAGAGCTTTTCAGAAAGAGCGGGGAGTGAGTATCGCGGATCGTTTTCTGACCGCGGTAGTTTTTCAGAACGTGGTGACTTTGGTCGATCGAGTTTTTCAGAACGCAGTGATCTCGGGACGCGAAGCAGCTTTTCAGAAAAGGGTGAGACTCCGCGATCCAGCTTCTCGGCTCAGGGAGCCGGGTATTCTTGCGTGATCGGCGAAGGTGATGAATATCCCAACTTCATGAGTAGAGACAGTAGCAGAACAGGAATATCTGCGTTGGAGAAGTGTGAGGAGGAGGACTCGCTCTGCATGCAGGGAGATATAGACAAGTTACAAAAGTCTACTCTCGATTTGAGGATAAGTGATAGTGACCAAAGTAATGTGTGCACGCGAGAGATCCTCGTGAAAGAAGAGCTACCTAACATTAGTCGAATAAATGAATATTACGAAGTCACGTTATCAGATTTCTGTTCTAAAATGGATTCTAGTCGCATTTTGGAGGTTTTGAAAGAGGTGATTAACACGCGCGTTCCTCCCCAAAACATATTTGTGTTTAGGAACTCTATCGAGAGTGGTTTTCCCAAACCGGTTAGGGCGGATGGCGGGGGCGGCGGCACGTCACCGACGGCTTCCAACGGCTGCTCGCCCAAGATGGCTGAGACTTTGAATCTGAATTTGGAGTACTCCGGCGGCGTGCAGATCGAGCTAGTGGTCTGCGAAGGGAAGACCAAAGACAACAAGGGATTAAAGATGCGACGCATATCCGGAGACCAATTTGAATACGGAAAACTCTGTCAGCAATTGATTAGCAGCCTGACTGTTTGAATTTGACACCTGATGTGGTTTTCAATTGGGAATTTTCCAAAGTGAAATGTTTCAGAAATATGATTCTTCGAAATTGTGATCAACAAATGCACCATTCCAAATTAGTTATTCTAATCAATACGTTTAGTTACATAAGTAGGGTTATATATGAAGTTATACAAATAATATTAATACCGAGGCATTCTGGCTTGTTTTATATTATCAATAATTAGTTTGACTCAAAGGGAAAACGATCTCGATATATAATGCGTTATCATCCAAGAACGATCCACATTATGTATAATTTGTATTACACCGTGTAGTATTCTGGAGTGGGCCTTAGCTAACCGTGTCAGCCAGTCAGTGCATGCTCACAGATGGCGTTTCACAAACTGTTAAAACATTTAAATGAAAACTGCGAGTTTTAATTATTGTATCGTTTCGCGTGATGTAATTTTTTCCTGGTGAATATTATAATAATTAATTTATTGAATATGGGACAGGCCTGACGGTAGACAAATATGTAAAAAAATTTTATTGGAAATGCCGATACGTCGCTTGTAAGAAAAAAATATAAATTTATCAGTGTTAGTTAACGTGTGTTATAATTTTTTTTTCTCCTTTTGAAAAAATATAAATAAAAATAATAAA
This sequence comes from Eubasilissa regina, assembly GCA_022840565.1. Taxonomy (NCBI): domain Eukaryota; kingdom Metazoa; phylum Arthropoda; class Insecta; order Trichoptera; family Phryganeidae; genus Eubasilissa; species Eubasilissa regina. The sequence continues at coordinate 19,150,879 of JAINEB010000029.1, read as the reverse complement.
TATTAAATTTTATTTTGAATAGTTTGCTTTCTTAAATTAGTTAAATTCCACCCGTGTGTACACACGATGATATTAAATTTTTAACCTCTTATAAGAAATCAGTATATATTATAATTTATTAATTTGTTTCCGTCCGTCTTGCAAGATGAATTTGGAATTAATATATTTTTTAAATTATCGGGTTTTCTTGAAGACTGACATTCCATAGCAAAGTAATTGTAACCCGGGTAGCGGGTAATCTGCAAGACGTCACACTCGGTGTCCAGTGAATAAATCACTATGTCATGTTACATCACGTCACGTTAAACGTAAAAAGGATACGAGGATAACATAATTTTGACGTAGTGTATGAATTGAAATGGAAAATTTAACGAACCGGAAAAGTCGATAATGTATGGAATTTTACACTTATTTTTAATCAAAAAGAATACACTTATATTACGATGCTAAAATAATTGTTTTCAATATATGGTTGATCGGTCGACTGACACCTTTTTCCGTTCTAGGAGAATTGATTTATGACTCAAAATTAATTTTGAATAATAATATAAATTTATTGATAAATCTTTTTAATTATTTTATTAAATCCAAAATAACAAATAGAAGCTGTAATAGAAATTGAAAGAATATCGCGAATTGGAGCTATATTCATGAGAATCCTACGAGCCGGAGTGGCATTCCGGTACATTTCAAGTGTTAAATTAAATATCAAAAAATTATTTTGTATTACTTGTAATTTATATTAAATTACGACCGCACGGTGCATTTCTTACATTATTGCCACCTTTGGAGTTGAGTTAAAATAGTGTTAATATATTCAATTGTAAACATTTCAAAATTTAGATTTTCTAATAATCCCATTTTACCCAAGTTATGGTGAATTAGTATACCACTTGTCACTTATTTAAAGATTGATATCAAAGATCAATACATATTTTTAGATGTCACCACTTGCTTCTTGTAGGGTGTCGGGAAAATATTGACTGTAGCATTTTGGTTTTAAATATTGAATCACGACTAGGAGTATTACCTTGTACTTGTAATTCACACTGCTTCTAGGATTCGTATTGGATGTTTAAGAACAAAAGTGAAGAAGTTAGAACTCAAAAAATAAATTTGTGCAAGAAATCTTTTTTTTTTTTTTATAAAGACACATGTAGTGTGTGTATCGATAATTTAATTAATTATTTTCAGAAAATAAAATAAAAAAAATTCTTGGGTAAAATTAGTAATTGTATATGTTGTGAGTTCTTGCATTTGGTGTTCCCACTCGGCCCTAAATCGTTTAGTTACAAAATTAATCACACCTCTTGACATTCCAATCCTTTATAATATAATTGAAAAGTATAAATCTGTTATTTCATTATTCTTATGAAACTTGTTTGAATTAAGCAGATTTAAAGAATTTTAACTAACTTAAAAGTGTATTTTTTTCCACTCTTATTTAAATCTTTAGTATAAATAAATTTCTGTTACAGTTTCTACATATCAGAATATATTGTTAATTTAGAAAAATCAATTCATTATTTTCAGTGTTTTTAAGAATACGTGTATTATTCTTGCACAATGTGAAAAAACACAATTTTATGTTGAAAAATGAATTTGAAAAAACACATCTAATATGTTGATGCGTGAAAGAAGAGAGGCAAGTTTGTTAAAGTAAGAAACAGTTGGTTACTACATGTCGCAGTCGTACAATTCGTATACGTGACATTGCATTATTTTACTTAACCTCTACAGCATCATTAAAGCTTAATGTTCAATTGTTATTTCTTCCGCATCTGTTCTTCTCCGGAAACACTCCGGATATTTAAATAAAAAATTTTAATCCTCCCTTGAGCATCTTTAAAAGAGACAAATCATTATTTTGTTTCATTAGGACGACCTTTAATGCAATTTTAGTATCAATTTAGTTTAGTGAAATAATTTCACTGTAGTATATACTAGTACACAAATTTCTTAACAATATTTAGTTCCTCTATTTGCCATTTTGATTTTTTACTCAAAATTTATATTTATACGACCTGTAAATACTTGGATTAGAGTTAGAATTTGCAAATGCTGTGTAAATATATTGTATATAATAGATTTGTATATTCAGAGTGACGGAAAAATCTCAGATGTTGAGGACTGCACAGTCAATTATAATGTAAGAGAGAAGGTGTGAGAACGCTGAATTGTTAATAGATAGTCGATCAGAACTTAATGAATTCCAATATTTAATAATTATATTTATATATGATTGTAAATATGTATAATCCTTCGTCGCCATTCGAGACGCTCCTTATATCAAACACAATCTTGTCTAAAATATTCAGTAAATTTTTGTTATTCAGGAAAGTAGCTGATTTTGAAATCCTCAGTATTGTTTATATATTTATTATAATTGCAATTTGTAATACTCATTTAGGTATTAATTCTCATATTATCTGAGATTAATAGAATTGGAGATATCAATGTGAACACATGGATCACACTATGTGGATTATGTTATATCTGTGTATACAATGCATTTTTGCCACTCAAAAATTACATATAAATGATTTTCTGAACAAGATTGTGTGATTTATAATACAAAACAATTGTTTATATAATATTGTCTGAATTTTTAATGACATCTCTAACATATCATCCATTGGCAAGAACACTGTCAGTGTATCGCTATTTTTTATAGTTTAAGTAGAAATGATCATAACTATGTAATTAGAGTATAAATATTCTTGAAACCAGGTATGGTTTATTAAATGTATTTTTTTGACGAAACATGTTCTTGCCGATGTGTGACAATATTTCAGACGGTAATTATTTTATTCTGTCAGTGGTGCCATCTAGAAGTGGCATGTGAAAGCTTGTGAAGAATTGTTTTCGCAATATTGACTTAACCATCTAATTAACAAAACTGGCCATAGACGGATTTGTCTGCAAATGAAATTTAAAATGATTATACTATTTCATCATTGCCATTTGCCATTTTGGGAGCTGAAATTCTGCATATATTCTAGTGTATTTTCATCTCTTAACCCGAACAAAGTGTACATGTGTGCAATTTTGTATTTTGGTGCTTTTATGTTTAATAGAAAGTTTATATTATTTCCGTGCCAAAGCGAAGCTTGCGGAGAGTACTTCACTAATTCCGCAATTAAAAAATGTTATCGTTTTATTCCTATGTAAATTTACCGCAATATGTGTGTTAAATTAATTATATTATTTAAGTATTGTTCATTAATCTGTTAACAGATGTCCTTGTGTCATATTGTTAAATAAATTGTGTTGGAGTCTTTTGTGTGTTCTTACAGTAATGCCTTGAATAACTTCATGATATTATGCAATGTTCCCTTTTCATTTGTTTATGCAATTTATTATTGACTTGCGACAGGTGAGCATTTACATTTGTAGGAATAAATCAGGTTCACAAACCTACAATTTAAATAATTAAATTATTGTTTTCTCTTTAAATTGTTTTGAATATAGACATAATACTGCCATAATATTTTGATGATTTTCAGATTAGTCCGCATAACAAGAATTCTGTAATTTTTGTGTGTTGCTGAATTTGCCATTACATATAAAAGGGCAAGTCTAAAACCGGGGGAAAATAAATGAATCATAGGGAGTTTTTTTAAGACAAAAGTGCATTACAATATTTGATTGTGAATGGTTCCGATTAATGTAAAATTATTGTTAGTCAAGGCTTTACTGTAAGTGTTATGGATGGTGGAATAGTTATAGGAAAGCAAGGTAAAAAAGCACAAATTATCTATATCTCTTGTAATAAATCTAACTTTACTGAAAATATCATAATGTATTAAAACAATGTTTCTTTATTGCAAATAACTTTTTTACAAATTCCCCTTTGATTTGGTTTCATATTTTTTGAAAAGTGTTCCTCCATTATTTCACGAGGGAAATAAAATGTTATTGGTTAAAATTATTAAAGTATGACAATTTTCTAAATATTTTTAGAAATGAAAATCAAATGCTGATAAAAAAAACATACTTGAAATTATTATTGCTGTGTTCATTTCTGTTTTTAGATTACGTTTGTGCCAGAATCAATTGATTTACTTTATTCTAGATATGAGATAAATGATAAAGTTACTTTTGCAAGTTTTGTGGGCATTTTAAAATAACCCTCAAAGTAAACAATGTTCTAAGTATAAAAAATATACAAATATAAAATGAAATGTGGTGACTTTGTTTAGTCAAATGCGAGGCATTTTTTCTATATAATATATGATAAAAGTAAATATTTCTAAATGTTATAGAATGGAGGTCGTTTTGGGTCATTCTTAGTAATGATTATTTTAAAGACTGCTGTGATTAAAGATACATTTTCGTAAATGATTTTATTGTAAAATGTGAGCATTATCATCCTATGTTGTAAGTGCATAATTATATTGTAACTATTAAACATCATTTATATCGTAAGATTCAAAATATATTAAATATTGACCGTTTGTCGCCGCATTTATTTCTCTCTTCCTAAAAACCTGCATCTCGTGCAGTCATGAATTAAGTTATGTTTTTGTAGGATCTATAACTGACTGATTGGACAAGCATCGATTCTCCCTGCATGTCCAACGTGATGAACATGTTCCAACAGAAATATCATCAGAAATATAAGAAAGTGTCATCGATGTCTGACAAAATTGATCCATTCAATGTGTTGCCAGAAAAAAAAATTGTTTTTTAGAATGCGCTCAAGTAATTGTCATTGTTTAACTTTAGATGATCAGAAAAATACTAATTTTGTAGAATAAATTTAATACAAACATATAGAGGAGAAATGAAAAAGAGTTGGCAATTATTTTAATAAAACGGTAATTAAAATAATTTCCATTTTTCTAGTGAATCTGCAAATAATGGAATTTGCTTAAATTAAAATGATATCTGTATATATTTATTGAGCCCCATGGTTTTTGATTAATTGTGATGACAATTTTTTTTCTCAATTTGTTAAAAACAACACAACCATTGTATGGTTACACCTCATATGGTAGTCAGCCACTTTGCGTGAACTTGACTTTATAAATAGTTTTATTGTTTCACGTTGGATCACTGGTTTACCCCATAGTTTACTCTCGCATTTGGACACTTTTTTTTGGTACAATACATTATTTTTTTTTTTATCATATGTCATTACTAATGATTGAAATCAAACCTTCGATTACAAGCTGTGAGTTGATAATAATAATAGTAATTTATTTTCTGGTTGAAATAGAGTTACTTAATTAGGAACATTGTTGCTGGGTAGGCAGCAAAATAAAAACACTTCATTTGGTGTCTTGCCTGCTATACTAGTATTTTTCTGTATTTATAGCAGTGCTTTTTCGGCATAACAGCTAGTGCACAAATGCTGATTGAATGAAATAAAGAAAATAATTACAACCTAATTGAATAAATTGGGTTTTGTACATACAAATATGTGACTTGGCAGACATAAACATTAAAATGGTAGATATAATCTGAAACTCAGACAAATAAAACTCATTTATTTTGAGGTCTCATATATTTGAAAGGAGAGAAAATATTATAAATTGTGATATGAGCATTTCGATTCCAGTAATTTATTTCATATTTCTTTTCGCATATTACATATTTGACGAATTCTAAACAATTCAGTGAAGACAGCCGCGCACTGTAAAATCGATATTTGTAGTTCGTAGCGTCGCCATCTTTGATATCTCGCTGAACCTAACAAAAACAATTTTGTCTATGCTTCACAAATGTCAGACGAACTGTCAAATATGTGTATCAAATTAAATGTCTGTCGTAGATTTGCGAGAAAATGTTTTCTAAAGTGCATAAATTTTCCTTGAATGTCACTGAATAATATAATTTTATGAGGATGCTCGATTTTTTAGCTGCGTATTATACAGTGTGCCTATTTTATCGATCGTACGTTTAACACGAATACTTTAGCGTAATATTAGTGTTAAAAATGTACGATTCCGAGGAAGAATTAGTTGAAATTAAAGTGCGGAGAGAGTATGAGAATTTGGGTTATCCCGTTAATGAAAATGAGAGTGAAAGTGAAGACCCTTTTATAAGGGACAAACACGGTTTCGTAAGGGACTGCGAGGTACATAAAAGATGCGTTGAAAACAGCTCGACCGATCACGGAACCTCGTTGAGCTACGAGGAGGCTTGTAAGGCGATAGAAGCTAACGCCAACCGCGATCCTCTGGAAGTGAAGAATGATATTTCTGCACTGTATACGTGTGTATATTGCGGTCTTGTGTTTACACACGCCAAGAGATTTATAATTCATTACAAGTGGCATAGCTTTGGGCCCACGAAGGACGCTATTGACGCTAGTTCCGTGGTGCCGAAGAAGAAGAAGAAGCCAAAGGTGGAAGAAGCGCCGGACGACAAGAGGGAAGAAGAGGATGGCGAGTCGTACGAGTGTGATATTTGTAACCAGATTTACAGGTAAGAATTGTGGTTAATTGTATTTTATTTACAAATTAAAATAACAGTTAGTGGAGAACCAACATTGATTGTTACTAATTAAGTATGATTGAATTTTTTTATTCAGTGGCCAAATTTTTTATTTAATTGTGTTTTTAGCTGCTTTAAAAAGCTAAAATTAATGTATTAAATTATTTTTTTCAACACGTATCAGATATCTCATAGAGACAAAGCTATTTTTTATTATAGTTAATAGAAAATATATGGAAGTATGGGGTAATTACAGGGATTACGACCTGTTTTCGGCTGGCTTAAGTGATCACTATATATATATAAATATGGAGATTGAAGGGTGAGAATTGGTGATATATATATATATATATATATATAAAACGTTCACCAATTCTCACCATTCAATCTCCACATTTATCAAATTTTTGAAAGGTCATAAGCCCTGTAATTCCATATATTTTCCATTAAATATAATAAAAAATAGCTTTGTCTCTATGAGATATCTGCTATTTGTTTAATAACAGTGCCTTTTTAGTAAAAATCCAGTAACTGTGTGTTCTTGGACATATTCAAATATTGGTAAGTTTCTTTTTTCTAGAAAATCAATTCAACTAATAAATTGCAAGAAAATCACTTTGCATGTCATTCTGCATATTATTATATCACGGGTATTGACCCCATTAATAGTTTATTAATTTTTTATCAACCCTTCACATTAAAATCGCCATAACTACACTTCCTTTGGTTTTCGCAATTTAATATTTTACAAATTAAAGTTAAATATCTTTGTTTGCACCACTTCATTAGATATAATATCTACATTTTTCGAGAACCGTGTACTCTTCTCATGTAGTTTTTATATTTAATAAGGCGGTGTAAACAAAGTTATTGGATTTTAATTCATTAATGATGTCATCACAAAGTAAAAACCTAACTTCAGAAGAACTATTTTTTGAAAAATTAATATTTAACATTTATGCATTACTCAAAAACGTTTATTTTAACTTTTTAAAACAACGTCTAGGTCTAAAGAAGTGCTTGTTACTGTTTACACTTGTCGATCTAACAAGTGAGAGATCTTCCTCTTTTCTCCATTTTTCCATGTGGTCCATTCCAAAAAGCTTCTCCGCGCTATCTTCTCTTCATGCAAGATGTCAAAAAATTGGAGGATTCGTCTCAGGTAGTTCCTGCAGAATGGAAATATTTGTGTATCATGCACGGTATGTGCAGTATGACTCCAACACCAGAGATTGCAGTAACCTAACCTTAATTGTTTTAAATGTACTATGGTCTTTCCTTATTTTGTCAAGTTTAGGCTTAAAACTGGTACATTTTTTGCTAAACTGATACATTTTTCGCCTAACTGATACATTTATTATGTTTACAGAACGAAACGAAGCTTACACAATCATCGTACACGCCTACACTTCGCCACTCCCAAAGAATGCAATATTTGCGGAAAGTCCTTCACAAATACCAGCTACTTGACGAGTCACATGATGACCCACAACGAGGGCAACCAGTTCATGTGCAGTCAGTGCCCCAAAACCTTCAAGTTCATGCACAGTCTCCAAAGACACATTCCTACTCATTGCGAGGACAAGAACTATCCGTGCGAGAGTTGTGACAAGTCGTTTGGGTCAGACTTGCTGCTGAAGATTCACGCCAAGACGCATTTGAAGCCAATGAAAGGAAAGGGATTCAAATGTTCCTTTTGTCCGAAGAGTTTCTATCAGGGGTTCAGCTTGACGGCTCACGAGCGGACGCACACTGGAGAAAAGCCCTTTGAATGCGGACTCTGCAAACAGAAGTATCCCACTAACTCCAGTCTCTCCAGGCATCTAAAAGTAGTAAGTCCTTTTGCAAGGTATATAATGTGTATATATATACAGGGTGTAACAGACCTAGTCCACATATAGGTCAATTGAATTTCGAGTGGCCAGACTGTATTTTGTAAGATGATTTAGGGCCTGAAGCAAAGATATAGATTAATAATAGATACATTTTGCTAATATTTATTTCTTAAAGCTTAACATGATATTGTAAAAATTTCAGATGATAATATTTTCCGTAACAGCACATATTCCTTGAACATTTTCAACTCGTAATTTAGTCAGGTTTCCACCAATAAAATATTGTGGACTAGGTCTGTTACACTCTGTATATGTATAGGGTGGCTACGAAAAGAATGTCAATAGTACGGCAGCTTACATAAAATATAGAGATAATCATCCCGTTCCAAATACGGGCAATCTTCGCTTAACGTGGACTCGTTATAACGCAGGACCATGCTGTGTTTTAAAATTTCATAGGTACTGCACTAACGTATGCGATTGGGGCTTCCCCCGAATGACCATATCAGTAATTTTTCAAGAACTGCAGATTGTTTATATTAAAATAAATTTATGTTGTCAGGACAATATTTCGTTGCAGTCTTTTTTTTAAAAAAATGACGTAACGTATGTTATTATCATGTGACCGTTACATTGCCAAAAACGCTAAAGTTACACACAACTCTACAAGAGGTATTTTGTTGGATTTTTTTTTCACATGTACGGAGTTTTTTAAAATTATTTTTAACCGAATAAGTGAACAATGAAAGCAGTATTATTAATTTCCCCCTCTAACGCCATTTTTCACTTAACGTAATATCTGAATTGTGGTGGCGAAACAAAAATCATTTTGTTTACAGTAGAACAGAAGAATAACTAAACATGCTTTATAATAATGGCCCTTCCAAGTTCCAGGCAAAAGCCATTAACATAAGTCCATTATTCCATGCACAGATATTTTTCTCTTAATGATGCACATATTTGCACTGCTATCGTCTTGTACAAGTATAACTGAAGATCATATCGCACTTATATCTAATATAAACACTAGAACTATTTTAAGTAAAATATTAAGCACACTAATCACCGGACAATTAAAATTTGTGGAGGTCGATCTCCTTCGCTATTATCATCATAGGCCGACGACCCTGAACACACCCCGCAGACACTTGCGTAAAACGTAACTCCTAACAGCTGCAAAAACACACTTTGTACCGACGCCACAATAACATGCACCCGCAACCATCTGGTTATTGGGGCACTCATCACTCTTAAATGTGCAACATAATCTTCCGATTTATGTACCATACGCCCACACAAACAGCAAACATTAATCCACAAAACACTCTTTCATATATAACTACATTAATTTTAATAATATTTGAGTATGTCCAAGAACACACAATTACTAGATTTTTACCTCCAAAGGCATTGTTATTAAGACACATTATAGATTTCTCATAGAGATAAAAATAAATAAGAAATATATAAAATTGACTTCAGGCGTTTTCTAGTATAATGTGTTAATCATTTGTCATATAAACAGATAAAGAATATAGCTCCCATTATATTTAATAAAAATAAGATTCTCATCAGTGACATCTATGCTGTTTCAGGGAAATGAATATAAAATTTCAGTCTATAGATGGCGACAGCGAAGTTATAGTTAATACTCAAAGTGTTTCTACATGGTAGCATATATACAACATCCAAAAATTTGATAATATAGAGTTGATAGATATATTTGATATATATAATTGGGTGGAATGGTGAACGTTACATTGTGTAAAGTGATCACCTAAGCCAGGTGAAGACAGGTTGTAAGCCTTGTAAGCTTCGCAAGTATAGCTTTGTCTCTATGTGATATCTATAATTTGTCTTAATAACATTATTTTTATCCTAAAAGTTAAACATTCACTTAATTTAATCATGGCCGCTTCAATGAGTAGATTTCTTTTATAAAAGTAAAATTTAACAGTTAACTATGAATTTGAGATATCTCCCACAATAATTGTGGGTGCTGTGGATTAAAATACCGTTATACATAAAATATATTTAATAAGGATGTATTACAAAAACAGGCACATCTAGACCGTCGGTTTGGTGCAATAAAGTTTGCAAGGCGTATATTGAAAAATTGTGTTTTCTCATATTTTTACAAAAAATATATTTTACTGTAGAATTGAGTGCCCTGATTTTAAAATAAATTTATATGATCGCGAGTATTTGAAAAGTTATCATATTTTAATGTTTCGAATTTTCACAATAATAATTTCTGACATTTAACACACTTTACCAATGTTTAACATCTCAGCTTTCTGAGAAAGGCATAGTTTCTAGTGGTGAGCTCAAAATCACGAACCGTGAGTCACTTTTATTTCACTGATATTTTTGAGTCACACTCACTATTAGTGATAGAATATTTGGGAATATTGTGATTAATTTTTAATTTTTAAAAATTATATTTGGTTGTGAACCGTGATTCGGCGCATGTACATATGAAACTAAAGTATTAATAAAAGAATGATGTTATAATTTATGATAAACGCCATCTAGTAGATTCTGCCAAAACATTTTACGCATTTGACCCGAAATGCTGAGAATTTGACCCGAAAAATAAATTCACATTTTTTAAGGGTTTTCATTATCTCTGTGATGATATTTAATTAGATACATATTAATTATATATGCTAGACTATGTTTTTTACGCAAATGATGTTTGAATAATAGAAGTAATTAAATACGCTCAAAATTATGTTTATTTATTTATTTCGTGTATTGTGATATCGTGCTGCGCACGCATATAAGTAATGGAAAACTGTGATCACAGCCACAGTTGTCAGTCACTGATATTATCGAATATCGGACTCACAATCACACCAGTGAATCCAGAGGAATCCAGAGTAGCATTTTTTCTCATCACTAGTGGTTTCCAATAAACCACAATATCCTACTTCAAAATAAGGAAAAATGACCCTTAAAGTCAATAAATTCGAATCTTTAAAATATAACTTTTTAAATATAATACTTGCGACCAGATAATTTTTTTTAAAATCAGGGCACTCAATTCTACAGGAAAAAATATTTTTTGTGAAAATCTGAGAAAATACTATATTCTCAACATTAGCTGTTTGTAGACTTATGCCTGAAGATTAGTTTTATTGATATTTGTGTTGTTATTTTTGGATTTATTGCAAATGTCTCCTTTGTTGTTATTGTTTTGCTTTATATTTAATTTTTCATTTATAAAATGTTACATTAATTGTTTTTATTATTATTATATGTGTAGTAAATCTCGGAATTGATTATTTATTGAATATTACAACATTAGTTCCACATGACATATGACAGCTATATTCTGTCAATATCTGTACCCTCATTTCAATGACAGTTATAGTTGTTTGTCAAATGAAGTTGTATGGAGAAAATATAGCTGTCGTTATATGTAAGCTAATTGTATAGCATGTTTAGATTATGTGTCCCTATACAAAAATATGACTTCAATATATTCATTGATTAAATTTCCAAACTTGCGTGAACTCTTCTAAATATGACAGCCGTAGCCGTCGACACTTCAGTGTCTCGAGAAGTGTCCTATAGCATTTTGTCATTTATTTTAATCTATTTTGTTTCATCGATTTATATTTGAATAAATATAATCAATTTTAACCATTACATTATTGCTCCAATTTTTCTATATATTCATTTTAAAAAGGATGAAAATTATGTTGCGTCTTATTAGAAGGCTTTAAAAGTGTCCGCAAATTTGTTAATTTTGTAGTCAGTTTCTTTGCTGATTGATACAATTTTCATTGAGACATGCCTATGAGTAATTACTGCATTTTATATGTTGTATTTAATAACATACATAATTGTGTTTCGTTATATTGTATCGTCACTGTCAGCAGCATCATCGCATATCTCAATTTTTTGTCAAATTAAGATATTTATTATATCGTTATAGCGTTGGTTAGAGGCGTGCAAATCAAAGAAATGTAATCACCACATATCTGTAACCTCCCTGTCAACTGCGCACAAGTCAAGAGAATCGTACCTAAGTTTAGTTCAATTTCAGTTTAGAAAGAATCTGCTCCTGTTTACATCTCTAGAAAGGTAAATAATAATTCTACAAAAATCATTTAAAACTAATTATGTCTCTCTTTTGTTAAGTACACAATTCTTAGATATGTGGTGTTGCTGTTTAGGTGACGATATATGTTGTAGTGCATGTCATATCTCTGCTATTTACTTAATACAAATATTCTGTGGATACTGACTGGTAAGGATGTCACCAGTTTCTTCATACATGTTATGACGTGTCTGATTAGTATGCGCATTTGTATTGTGGAAGATATTCAACATTTATTTTTTCGTAAAATTGAGTCATTTGTTCTGAACTCTCTATGGAATTCATAGTCTTGTCAGCACATCTCTAATACATCTATCTTCCTGCCCTCTTGTTGTTTCAGTCTCGCAGATCCATACAGTTTGGGAAGACTAGTGTTCTGAAAATCTGGTCCTGTTGACAAATTTTCTTCAGTTTGCCCATTGCTGATTGGATCACTTAGTTAATAGTCAAATGTTGCTCCGCCATTGGTGGTCTACACACCGCACACAGCTATGCTTTCTAATGATATACATTTCTTCCAATCGAGCACCTTTGAGGTTTCCCATCAGTTTATTTAAGTTGGCCAGTAATTGATTCTAGAACCGTTGATAACTTTTAAAGATTTCAGACACATCATGTGACATTATCATAAGACAACCATATTTACAGTGTGTATGGTTGTTGAAGAAGAGATGCAAGTATGTTAAATAAGAAATATGTGACGCTCCGCTCGATCCCTTCCCATAGACGAATGCAGTAAACAATGTAGCATGTATGCATGTATTAGTGAACAGATAAATGGCCATTTTTGACTAACTGAAGTGAGTGTGATTGGTGTTTGATGATATTAGTGATTGAAAACTATGATTATATAAATTAATAAAAAATTAGTCTCTAAATAAATAATATTCAATTATACTACTCCATGATTATATCAACCCTTTACTTGTTCTATTAAAAATACGCACTTTACCAAGATTTATTATGTTAAAATAAACTATGATTTTTTTGTTAATTTATGAAATCAAACTCAAATTTATACATTTTTCATAATATACCTTGGAAGTTAAATGTCTTCTATTCACATTTCTGCTCCATGATCTTAGCAGACTGCGCACAAATTCAATTATTTAATTGAATAAATATTTGTTGACAACAAATCAATCAAATATGAATTATGATATTTTCAGATATTCAATCACTATTTGTGATTGTGATTATGACTTATCAGTGATTGAGTCACACATCGTGATTTCGTGCTCTTCACCAGCATGTATGTATGTGCACGGTAGTGTAGTAAAAAGGAATATGACTGTACAAAAGTAGTCTAATTTCATAAACCTATTAATTGGTCCTTTGTTACCCCTCCAGTCCCACGGTGGCTCGCTTCCCTTCGAGTGCCAGTACTGCGGCAAGTGTTTCCACATCCGCTCCGCGTGGGATTATCACATTCGGCGCACGCACTTCAAGGAGCGTCCGCACGTGTGCGACGTATGCGGTAGCGGATTCTCGTGTCAGTCGGAACTTATGAAACATCATAAGAAGGTAAAAGTCTCAAGGTGGAATCGATAAGTTGCTCGGTGAATGTGGGTGGAAACGTGAGATGGTGTTTGATAGATTATTCATGGTTTCCGAGAATCAACAATGGGGTTTCATGAGGCTTTTGTTTCAAAGAGTTTTGTTGTATTTTTTATTTAACCTATTGAATGCTACTGTATCAACAGTTGATGTCAATAGTTGAATGACGACTTTGGTTCATGATCACATAGATGATACAATATTTTAACATATGTACACTAAAAGATTGAAGATAAAAACGTACTTCTTAGTAATATTTATAATCTGTTACGTGTTTCAAGCAGCAGCCGCATTGCTGTACCGTTATGTATGTTTTTGTATGGAGTTTATGTTTATTCATTTGTAAACATCCTGGTTTTTATAACCATGTTTTAGTTTCACATTGAACAAGATAACCTTGTATCTCTATCTGAAGCGATAAATTGTATGTAAGTTGTCTATTTTGATGATTTCATGTAGTCATAAAAATGTGCCGCATGCGAGTATTGGAATGTCAGGGGTGGGAGTAACGTTCAAATGGTTAATAATTATTTTAAAAAGATTCAGATTTTAAAAGATCAGGTGACCAAAAAAGTTAATACGGTTTTTGTTAGAGTTTGATGTATGGAATTGTCGAATCTTGTTGAGGCTGTTGGGCGTGTGTATTTATGTGTAGTGTAGATATGCGTCAGTTACTTTGTTGTCACGGCATTATCTTTTAGTCTGGGATTTTTCACCCTTATAAAATGTCCATTAAATTGAGTGTAATTCGAGCATGTTTGCTTTATGACTTTAAACTTATACAGACATGACGTAAGATATGCGTAGCGTTCGGACATGTGTTAAAATAACGGATTTGCACATAAGTGGTTTAAATATTTTTCTTCTGGTGATGAAAGCCTCGAAAATGCACCACGTCGAGGAAAACCTTCCATATTGATATCAAACAAATTACAAGTCGCCGTTGAAAAAAATTCAAAAGTAACGTGGCAAAAATTCTCTAAAATATTTACAGTGAGTGACAAAATAATTTGTTTATATTTACATGCATTGGGAAAATTATGAAATTTGAGCCAAAGCAGTTAGTCGGAAGAAATTGTTATTTTTACAACATAATACAAGACGCCGTGCTGCAAGACTCGCCCAGGAAAAATTTTTTGCGTTAGGATGGGATAGTTTTTCTCACCCCTCATATTCTCTCCATATTTCTCAAACTTTTTCCAATTTCTTTGGCGCTAGATAATCACTTGCGAAATAGAAAATTTCGCAATAAAGAGGAGACTGGTAGTTTTTAGCAGGGCTTGGAATCGTTATTTTTTCAATTCGGTTTTCGTTTTAGAAAAAATAACATTTTTTTCGGTATTCGGTTTTCGGTTCAGCTCGAATGATTAATACATTTTTTTTTTACTAAACCAACGATCAAAACATTAAATTCTGCATAAGGAAGGTGAAGGTTACATATTATATCAACATAAGAAACAAACCAAATTCTCTTTTGCGTAAGATGAGTTACAACTACGACAGCTTTAGTAGAGAGTAAGATTGTGTTAACGTGCGTGTTTGAAAATGTATCGAATTGAAATAAACCAATATTTTTTTCGGTTCAACAAAAATAATGTTTTTTTTTTCCAGTTTTCGGTTCAGTTCTGATTCAAAGCCCTGGTTTTTAACCTCTAAAGACACAATGTTCTATAAAAACGGAATTTATAAACTTGTATTTGTAATTGATTAATGAATTTAAAAAAAATTACATCATTTTTAATTTCTTCTTGTATGATTTTTTAATATACAACAATACCGCACAAACTTGGTATATTCCATCATTAACAGAATATTGATTGATAAAAAAAAATTTGCAGGATTAAGTTTTTATTTATTTTTCGTAAAAACTTTCACCTCAAGGGCGCTTTACACATAAACTGTTTATAGTACTACATTATCTTCATTTATAAAGTTAATTGTTATTTTAACTTATGGAAATTATTTTTAGAAAAGGTGCATTTTTAGTATGATGCACTGTTTCTTATGAGGTGATTACGGAGGGTGAAGAGTTACAAGCTTTTGGGCGAGCCACCGCAAATGCCCGTTCATTATATTTAGACTTTGTGCATAGAAAATTTTTACAAGAATATTATAGCGATTTCCTACTCAGGCTAGGCCTGATCTAGGGAAACTTCTATACATTTTATAATATTCAGGAGATCGAAAAGTAAACAAAATTTCTCAACGAGCTCTTTCACAGTTAGTTTGTGTCAGATTCTCGTCAAACAATCGAGGAATTATCGTTGAAGATTGGTTGTCCACGGTCTACAGTTCAGGATCATCTTCATCGCATAGAAAAATTGCACAGACAAGGAATTTAGGTTCCTCGTGAATTAACGCAGACGGCACTCGATCAACAGCGTACCATCTGTGCATCTCTTCTGTTTCGGTATGAAGTCAATCCTTTTTTGTGGTGAATTGTAACTGGAGACGAGAAGTAATAATCCTGTATGAAAAAAAAATGGCTTTCTTTCGGACAAGTACCTGTTTCGACTCCTCGACCATCACTAACAATAAAAAAGGTTCTTCTTTGTGTGTGGTGGGACATTTCTGGAATTATTCATTATGAATTGCTTGAACCCGGTCAGACCATTACAGTGATAATTTATTGTGAGCAACTTGAGTGAATGAAACAAGAGCTTGTAAAAAAAAAATCTGTTTGATAAATAATCAAAAAAAGATTCTGCAACACGATAACGCGAAGCCTCATGCTGCAAAATAATACAGGAAAAGATAAGGGAGCTTGGACTAGAACTTTTAACTCATCCACACTATTCACCGGATCTCGCGCTGTCGGATTACCACCTTTTAAAATCGTTAGAGCATACTATAAGACGAAAAAAATTTATTAATGTTGGAGAAGTGAAATAAGCTTTTCATTGAAAAATCAAAGGATTTTTTCAAAAAGGGTGTTGAACAATTGCTTTTACGTTGGCAAAAAGTGATAGATTATTTTGTTGATTAGTATTTAAGATTTTTTTTTTTAAATTTTTGATTACTTCAGTTTAGAAATCATAGTAAAAATATAAATATAGTTGGTATAAATTTAAATAAAAACGTATGGCATTGACAGCTAATAACAATAATAAAATACAAATTAAAATATCATTCTCTTCCATATTACCCTAGTGTATGTTTTTTTCATGGTTTTTCAGCTTTTCAACATCATTTATTTTTGAAAAATGGTGAATATTTTTGATAGAATTAACTCTGTGTTGGATCTAAAATGTTGTATAGTTTGAGTGTTAGGCACAGGAAGTGTCTTTGCCCAAATGTAGTAGGTTTTGTGATTGTGTTATGGTGTATTGACATAGTGTGATATAATAAGGTAGCATTGTAATAAAAAATAATGTCTGATCTAGAGTAATGTTGATGAATTTTTTGTAAATCATGTGATTTGAAGAGTTGCTATGTAGGGTGTAAAAATGTTTTTTTTTGATATCCCTCGTATTATCAATTTCTATGCTTTAATAATTGTATCAAAACTCTGATCCACCATCCTGGAAAATATGGATTAAATTATAAATTAAACTGACAGTTTTAAATATGTCATGATGAAGTTTGAGATAAGTGAAACCGGTCGACGTACAATAAATTTCGTGGTTTCATACAAAGTTATTGTTATTTTATTTAATATAATATGTCAAACCACAAAGTGATTGCTTTCTATGAAAATATAATTATATTGAATTTTATAAATTCATTCGCTTTAATACAAGTCAAATAAAATATTATATAAACATATCCTCCTTGTATCGTTATCATCATTATCATTATCAGCCATTTTCTATTCACTGTTGGATGAAGGTCTCCCTAAGTGTCTCCCTCTCTCCTTTGTCCATTGTTATTCGCCGCCACATATTTCCAGAATTTGATGATTTCGTTAGTTCAGCGGGTTTTGGGGTGGCTTGTTGGCTTTTTGATTCCCCTTGGGTATCACTGGATTACTGGATCAGTCCAACGATTGTCCTCTCTCTAATCGATGTGGTCTGCCCGTTGCCATTTCATTTTCTGGGCATATTCAATTACATCAACTACTCTAATATGTTCTCTTATCTACACATTTCTTTTCCCGTCTCTTCATATGATGCACAACATGCATATACAGGGTATAGCAGACCTAGAGACTGAGTCCACAATATTTTATGGGTGGATACTTGACTAAATTACCAGTCGAAAATGTTTAAGGAATATGTGAAAATTCTACACCATTACGGAAAACATTATTGTTTGAATTTCTTACAAAATCATGTAAAGATTTAAAAGTCTATGTAGTTCAAAATAAATATGTGCAAAATTTATCCATTATTAATCTATATCTTTGCTTCAGGTCCTAAATCATCTAACATAAAATAGTCTGGCTGCTCGAAATTTAATAAACTTTATTTTTTTGTATTTAATATGTAATTTGGAATTAATAAAATGTTAAAATTTATTGCATAATTACATTTCTTTTTTAAATGCTTATATCTCTGAGATTACGCACATATCTCTTGAACATTTTTGACTCGTAATTTAGTCAGGTATCCACCCATAAAATATTTAGAATTAGGTCTGTTACACCTGTATATATAATTCCTTAATTTTACATTGAAACACAAATTCTAAATTCCTACATTGACATTATATTAACACAAGCCAAGATACAATTGAGACTACCCCTGTAACAACACTGTATATCGTCTTTGGGCAGATCTGAGTTACGAATGCATATGCGTTGTATATCTTTTTGGGCATATTATATGGTATATTAAACAACCGTATAAAATAAATAATAATACTATTAAACACTCCATCTATCTATCAACATTTGTAAAACTCGATATTCAGTGTTGTTGCAGGGGAGGTTTCAATTATGGATAGATAAATACGATTGGATATCAATTGGCAAGATTGTGGAGTATAAGTTCAAAATTTGTCAAAAATGTATTCGATTTCTATAGCGAACGCGCCTCTCCGAATAGGATCCTAGTAGCAACTAAATATTTTTTCGATAAATAGATTTTTTCTGTATATCTTTCTAGTTGATTCATTTAATTCGTATTTGTGTTAAGGTTATAATTACCACTGATAGAGTAAATTTTATCTTATTTACAGCAATCGGCTATGTTTCTGTTTCGTTTAAAATCATTTTACTCTATTTATTATTCACAATTTTTTGTAATTGTTTTCATATTATTTTTAATATTTGAAAAAATTCCATTTGATCAATAGATTCGCCGATTTGATTTTAATATTTATTTTGTTCCAGAATCACGAGAAAGTTGATGACTCCATGCTGATTGGCCATTCGGTCGACGAGGCTCAATCTTATGTGAAGAAAAAGAAGCGTCGAAGAAAACGGAAGGAATATTCCGATGAAAGTTCTTGAGAAAATTATACCTGATCGATTTGATTTTGTGCAAGGTTTTCTGACAAAATGGTTACCATAATTGTAATATTATTATCATAATTCCCTTGTAGGGTGGCTCCTATTCCAGAAAAAATAAAAGAATGCCGATATAGAAACACCACGAGCAACATGGATAGCCCCGGTCGCGCTCTTGAAGATTTGAAGATGACCGAGATAGAACAAAGTGGAACAGAATGCTTAGAGTAGTTAACTCCAGGTGAATGGGATAAGACGAGGATAAAGAAGAAGAAAAATTAATGGATCCTACAATTAAAATTATGCAATATAAATTATTAAAAAAATATATATATTGCTTATCAAAATATGTGCACATCTAGAGTTTTAATGGTATGAAGTACCAAATTAAGATTGTTACTAATATATATATATTATCTCAAGTTTCCACACAGTTCAGAATTTTACTTATCGTGTTTTCGTGTAGATGGCATGACACAAGTTCCAAAATGTGTTTATCTGTTGACCCTTGAAGTGTAGTATATTTCAACTGTTTTGAAAAATAGTTAAACAATGCAGAAACCTAGACTCTGAGATTGCAGGCGTTTATCGCAAAATTGTTAGAAAGACCTTTGGTCCAATTTCCGAAGATAACATTTGGAGTCACCATTGTAACTTTGAAGTTTACGAGCTCTAAGATAAGTCTCATATCGTCAAATTTATTTAAAACCTAATGATGAATTAAGCCAGGAGCCTTTACAATCTTCACCTGACATTTCATATACCAGATGGGAGACGAAGTTTAGTTAAGTCACGACTTTGTTGGCTAGACAGGATCCAGAAGCATCTATATGGTTTTGAGGTTGACGTTGAAGGGGGAATGGAGGGATTTCTTTGAGGCGGTCAACACCCACCCTGATTTGTACTGCCATGTTGATGTTTTGAAAATCATTCCAAATTTGAGGGGTCCATATTAATAATTCATGGTTGAGACAAATGGCGAGCGAACGAGACCGCGTGGAAATGTTGTGTTCCTTTGTTTACTGGGGCAGAGGAGATAAATTATTTAAATGTGAATAGAATATATACATTACACTTATTTTATTATCAACAATTGTGAAACTTTTATTGATAGACAACATATTTTATTCCATATGACATCTCTAAATTTCTTTCTATGGCATTATATCACATCGGGGTCACCATTTATGGGGATATTCAATTGATGGATTATGAGTTGTGTATAGCGCCGACACTACGCTCCCCCCGTAGCTATACTATAAAAATCTGATCTAAAAACTCAATTACTCTGTCTGATGAAGAGGTCAAATAAAATAAGTGAATATTCACTTACAGAATCTGGTCATTTAATAAATTAATAAACTAGAAAGATGTACAGATAAAATCAATTTAACCCTTCCCAAACCATGCTCTAACGCAGGTCTACCGCCCCAATTAAACTTGTAAATACACGCAACATAAAATTCACATTTTAGTTAATACCAAAGAAATTTTGCGTTTAGGAATGATTAGTGAAATATCAATTATGTAAAGAGAATTATACAAAACATGATTATTTTTCTATTCAATCCGTTATCAAAAATACCATTTGCGGTAGGTAAGACAAAAAGAGATCAAACATTAATTTCACAATGAAGAGAATAACAAACATACAAATATAATTGTCTTATTCTTACCAACTAAATGAAGAGAGATAACATGGAAGATTGTATTGTATAGGACTTGATAAATGCTTTTAATTATATTATTATATCAATCCTTTGTTCATATTTAACGCTCAATATTTAGAGAAAAATTGTAGCATTAACAATTTTAAAATCATTTAAGCCAATATAAGTGTTATGTTTCATTAAAAATCTCTAATTTCTTACGGTAACACGAGTTGACAGCATAACTGCGTACAACTATTTGATAAATATTGCGGTATGGTAAAGGTTAAAAAATATATATTTTTGATGTCAATCGGACTCGAACCAGGAACCCTTCCTATCCGGGGAAGTGCTTATATGTGCGAGATTTTACTCAAAGGTGTTTGAGATTTCGTACTAAAGTAGATTGCTTTCAAATAATGGAACGACAGATGTGTCAATTTGAAAGTGTAACATGTAAGTTCGTAAAATTGTCATTATCTTACTATGGTGCTGTGGTGTAATCGGTCAGCGCACTTCCCTGGATAGGAAGGATTTCTGGTTCGAGTCAGGGGTGGCAACAAAAATATTTTTTCGATTAATTGATTTTATCTATACATCTTTCTAATTCATAATACATTTAATTTGTATTAAAAATATCACAGAACTATGTTCTGAAAAACTACAACTTCACAATAATAATGTGTTCTCTTTAAAAATTATGAAAGTACCTACAAGCTACATAAAGTACAATTGTACATTTTTCGAAGTCTACTTGACTTCAATGTCGTTACAACATTTAAAGTGGCCAAGTAATGTCGGTACAACATTTAAAGTGGCCAAGTAATGTCGGTACAATATTTAAAGTGGCCATTAATGAATTTTTTGTTATTAATATAACGAAACTGCTGCCAAAGATCATCGGTATCCGAGTGTACATACGTATATAGATATAATAAGACAAAAATGAAAAAATAACATTTTTGGATTTATATTTATCTGTTGTTATGTTATTGTTTATTTATTTTAATAAATTATATTACAATATTATAAAATATTTTTTTTCTAACAAATGTACCTAAACAGAATACCATACCCCAAAGAATGACGGATTTAATATAGCTAAAAGCTATATATAATATGGCTGAAGAAAAATAAACTAAAATTGAATGTAAATAAAACTAATTTCATGAACACTGAAAATAAAAGAATGCCAATCACACCAGAAATTATCATAGATGGTGGAAGTCTAAAGGAATTGACTGAAATAAAATATTTGGTAATCATAATAGATTTAAAATTGAATCTATCATAAAATACAAGACACGTGACTAAAAAGATTGCTAAATAAATCACTTCTGGGAAGGATCAGAAGATTTATTAGTACGGAGTTTTGTAAAATAGTATACAACTCTGTTATTATTCCTCACATCAACTACTGCACCTGCATTTTGTTTATGGCTAGTGAAGAAGAAATACAACAATTGTCTGTGCTGCGAAATAAAGCTTTGAGAATAATACTCAGAAAAAATAGATATACTCGGATCAGTGCAATGCTGAAAGATCTGAATATGATGACCTTTAAGCAGAAAATATATTTTAATGTAATGGTATTTATTTTCCAAAATCCTCAATACGAAAATATCAGCAGAATTTATATGAAAAATTGATGCAGGCCAACATGAGCACGAGCATCGTACAAGAGGGAGGGATAGACTGAGACTGCCATTCAGGAAGAAGGCCAAATCTCTGAAATAGATGATGTATAGTGCGATGAAGATTTTTAAAACATAAGAAAGGAGGGGAAACTGAATAGATTTAAAGTGAAACTGACCAGATATGTAAAAGGCAAGTTTTAGTAAAAGAAAAGACTTTAATCTTAATTATATTAGAGCATATATAGGAGTGCTTATGTATGAACTACGTTAAGAATCAAATAAATAAATAAAACTTACACTAGTACTTACACTATCTGAAATATGTACTTATACTATCCAAATAATCGCAAGGGTAATCAATTCAAAATCATTCAAGTATTTATTTCCCGCACTCTGTGGAAAGTCTCCAAGTGAACGATTTCAAATATCTCTAGAATGAGAATTGGGCATCGCATTTGTTTAGATTGAATTTTGATGGATGGCCCGATGTGCGAGTGTGGTGCGGAGAAGGAGACCCTTGACCGTGAATTTTGTTTGTCCATCGTAAATCACAATTTTTTTTTTACAACGATCTCGTTAATGGTAAATTTCAACTACATCTCTCTCAATTCGCCGTATTTGATCTCCATAATATCAAAATTTTTGAATGAGAATGGTTTTAAATAAATATCAGATATCTTGTAGAGACAAAGCTATTTTTTATTATATTTAATGGAAAATATATGGAGGTATGGGGTAATTACAGGGCTTACAACCTGTCTTCGGCTGGCTTAAGTGATCACTTTCACCAAAATTTGTATATATGTTAGTATGTGGACTCGCTTCAAGTACCACTACAGCATCGCCATCTATGGTCCAAATTTGATAATTCATTTTTCCTTTTTTTTTTAAACAGCATATATGTCATCACAATGAGAATCTGATTTATTTGAAATAATTTTAAAGCAATATTCTTTATCTGTAAAATGTTTTTTAACATATTATACTAGAATACGCCTGAAAAATAAATATTTTTCAATTTTTTATATATTTTCTTATTTTGACCAGTATATTATATTAGCAATATTTGAATACGTCCAAGAACACACAATTATTGGATTTTTGACTACAAAGACACTGTTATTAAACAACTATCAGATATGTCATAGAAACAAAGCTATTTTTTATTATATTTAATGGTTTTGATTAATATGTCCTATTCTGTAGTAATATTGTACTTATTCTATAAAGTGTAGTTTAAACATAATTAATGTCACAAATAACTCTTGAGGGTGAATTGCTAAGTAAAAGGAGATGAAATTTACATCATTTCCTTTGTCTGTCATCGTCTCCTCACACCTCGAAACTTTTAATAGGATTAAGCCACCAAGGTACGAAAGGCTTCTCAAAAGAAAGGGCTCTTGGGATACAGCTCGTGTAGCCTGATAGGTGGAAGTAATGTTAGGTAATGTAGGGTTTAATGAGTTTCTTTTAAGTTTTCAAATTTAAAAATTTCGCAGCACCTTTAGGTTTTTGACGCCCTTGTGCACAACCTAGGCTATATTCGGCTTCTTTAGTGCCTTCGGATGACATCTGGGTCCCCAACTAGCGGAGTACTAATTTATTATACACCGATAAGCGTGTTTTTGTTTCTTGCTATAGTAGATTTAAAAAAAACTTGTTGGAAAAATAATCGATACCGAATAGGACCTTTTGGGCCCCTGTTATTAGGGTTGCATTAGCATACTTACGCCACTGGTTCTCTGCATTGTTTGATTGTTGTCTGTCCGCGTATTCGATGGTTTTTCGCGGGTTCAAATATTCGTAATTCAAATCATTTTTCACAAAAAAAGGATAATATCCTGTCCAGGAATTGGGTAAATGTCTCGTCGATATTTGTTCTTCTCTTGATGTCTAAATTAACGTTCAAATTATAAATACTAATTAAATGTATTAATTAGAAAGATACGCATATAAAATCAATTTTATCGAAAAATATTGTTCGTACCTGGATCCAAACCGGGTAAGGTGCGTTATCCAATGGTCGCTGTAGCATAATATTCGAATTGAAGCGCAACAATATTTTTTGATGAAATTGATTTTATATGTATATCTTTCTAATCAATACATTTTATTAGTATTTAAAACATCACAGACCGTCTGTTCTGAATAATTACAACTTCACAATAAGAATGTGTTCTCCTTAATAATAATTCAAATTGTAATTACGCATTTCCTGCCAGATCTGAAAATTGCAAAATATTGCGCAACATTCTTCGCACGACCAAATCGAGACTTGTCGGCAAAACATAGTAATTGACAGATGGCGGGAATATTATCTTTAGTTGTGTAATAGTTACGTTATTGAGAACTTTAGTAACTAACGGGGAAGACTGCGAGGTAGAGATTAATAGAAGAAAAGTCGTGGATTTATCCATGACATGGCAGAGGTTACGGAGGATAGTGCCATGTATTAGAGGCAAGGATAAAGGGGATTAGTGCCATGGATTAGAAACAGAGATTGAAGCGGGTAAGTGTCATGGATTAGAGGCAAAAATTAAATAGAGAAGTGCTATGGATTAGATGTAAATATTGAAGCGGGTAAGTGTCATGGATTAGAGGCAAAAATTAAATAGAGAAGTGCTATGGATTAGATGTAAATATTGAAGCGGGTAAGTGTCATGGATTAGAGGCAAAAATTAAATAGAGAAGTGCTATGGATTAGATGTAAATATTGAGGAGGAAAGTATCGTGGATTAGAGGCAAACATTAAAAAAGAAGTCTTATGGATTA
Source organism: Eubasilissa regina (assembly GCA_022840565.1). Taxonomy (NCBI): domain Eukaryota; kingdom Metazoa; phylum Arthropoda; class Insecta; order Trichoptera; family Phryganeidae; genus Eubasilissa; species Eubasilissa regina. The sequence continues at coordinate 19,125,491 of JAINEB010000029.1, read as the reverse complement.
GATGTTAATATTAAGAGGAAAAGTGCCATGGATTAGAGGCAAAGATTAAGGGAGAAGTCTTGTGGATTAGACGTAAATATTAAGGGGGAAAGTGCCATGGATTTAGAGGCAAAGATTAAGGGAGAAGTGTTATGGATTAAACGTAAATATTAAGGGGGAAAGTAGCATGGATTAGAGGAAAAGATTAAGTGGAGATGTGCTATGGATTAGACGTAAATATTAAGGGGGAAAGTGCCATGGATTAGAGGCAAAGATTAAGGGGAGATGTGCTATGGGTTAGACGTAAATATTAAGGGGGAAAGTGCCATGGATTAGAAGCAATGATTAAGGGGAGAAGTGCTATGGATTAGACGTAAATATTAAGAGGGAAAGTGCCATGGATTAGAAGCAAAGATTATGGAGGAAATTAGAGGTAGTGATTAATATGAAATAATTAGAGATAATCAAGATAGTTTTAAAATTTAAAAAACTGTCAATTATTTCTATTGTTTGTGGTTGTTGAATATTTATCGCGTACTCTTCTTGAAAGAGTGTCGCCTACGATATTCTTTAGAATGTTAAAAATTTCGCTTTAAGTCTGAATGTTCTTAAAATATTGGAATAAAATTCCGATATAATCAAAGAGAAATGGGTGGGAATGCAGAATGCCGTAAATATTATTTTGTTTGATGGCTGAACTCGGGCTAAATATATTATATTTGAAGCTGACGGCCAACCGGTTTGCCCGTGATCTCGTGCATTTGTGTGTAATAAAATTGCTCTAGAGGCTGATTCATTCATTATTGAAGATAATTTAAAAATATGTTCTATTCATACATAATGGTTTATTGTTGAATTTCAGTCCTGCTTTGGAGCTCAAGTTATTCTTACTATTTACTAGCTGCGCTGAAGGAATGAAGATCTTCTTATACAACTGACATCTAACAGAATGTGAAACATGTACTGAACACTTTCAGGCCTGCTTCCAGGAATGAGATCGCCGTCTAAGATGCACAAGGGAAGTGGCTACAGTAGCCACTAGTGCACGATGGCTGTATGATAAGTAGGCATGTTTAACGACTGACGTTGTTATAACATTGTTTAACGCCATCTTTCGAACGACAACTACTGTCAATATTTCAGACAGATTTATCGAATAGTTTGTACTTGTTGCAACCGTGGAAAAAGAACAATATCGGTCAGTGATTTGATTTCTTTTTTGAATGAGAAGACGCGTAAAAAAATCAAAGTAAAGTTGTGTGAGTTTTGCCGAATATCCGTCATACTGTTTCAAAAGTAGGTATATATATATGTATGTATTTTTAAAGGTGCATTCCGGGAATTAGATTGTCACACCTCATATTCCATGTTAAAAATAGATAAATGAGATTTGTAAAGTTAGATATTCAATGGTCGTTGACTAACAATAAAAAATATTAAATATATTAATTAGAAAGATATACATATAAAATCAATTTTATCGAACCTCGATCTCTTTACTAACCGGGGAAGGTGGATTATCCAACTATGCTACAGCGACAATATTTTTAGCGACAAATTTTCGAACCTATATGTTACCTTTTTGATATTAATACATTTAATCCTTCTATTATTTGAATGAGCCATCTACCTTATTTTACCCTATTTCCTCGATTATAAGACGCCATCGATTATTAGACACATATCTTTATATATGTACCAATGATAAAAAATAAAAACATTATGTAAACATTATTATAACAGTAAAAATCATAAAAATGATTTAATAGGAAGGATTTCTTCATATTTAGTGTTCCATTTTTCTGAATTACTTTTTGATTCAGCTCTACTAGTAATCAGTGATGATTCATCACGTCTGCAGAATTTTACAGAGATTGTAAGACGCCATCGATTAAAAGACGCACACCAATTTCAGATACACCAAACAAGGAAACAAACGTACGTCTTATAATCGAGGAAATATGGTATTTTAGAATTTGATAGTGTGTGTATCAAAATGATCATGCTGTAGCTCAATTATAACCTACTTGGGGGTAATTGTTAAACCTGCACACATCCACAGATCCTTACATGGCAGACGCCAGTCGTCGGTGTCGTCAGTATCTGTCGGGTTTTGGTTTTGGGCGGTTGTCTCCGCGTCGCTATTCCCGTTTAGAGAATTGACGAAAAGGTAATAATATCAGTGAATAAAAAATATATCACATGTTTCGTCTAAAAATATATGTTTAATACGACTAACAATATTTAATTCGGAAGTTATTAAAAATAAAAGCAATTTGATGGCTGAATATTTTTTTTTGTTTATAATATTATGAAACCGTTTTAAATAAGACAGTTTGAAATATAAAATCAATTTACTTTGTATATATATATATAAAATTGATAAAATTTGATAAAATAACGTTAAGAAAATAAACTTCGATAAAGCAAACGTTAACAAAATATCGATGCATACATAACGGCAATATTTATTTATTAATAATAATGTAGAATTGTAGAATTATAATTGAAATATAATTAGGCCCCGCGAGCGGCTATCGTGGCCGACATACGATACGAATTATTTAAAAATGATATTTGAGAAACGACAGTACAGTAAAACCTCGATATAACGGACTAATTGGGGGGAGAGGGTGTCCAGGGTGATAGGTTTAAAATAAATCAAAAACCTTTTTTTTGAAAATATGTACACTGTATTTAGATATAAATAAACAATACAAAATTCTATTTATTGTCTTCGGACACTCGACGTGAAGTGACGTTGCTGTTTGATATACGCGCTTGCTTTCGCTGATCCTGCTTTGAAAAGGAATCATGTTTTGTTTGCACTTTTGAAGTTAGCTGTTTTTTTATAATCAACTCTCTAAAATTACGAAAATGCGTATAATATAGTTGAACTTAGTTATCTGACGAATAGTCAATAAATGTTATCAGATCGTTGAGATGTGATCTTACCACTGATAACTTTTTGAACATTCACTTACATCCTCATTTTTTAGGTTCATAACATCATCTGCTATTTCACTTTCAGTCATGATATTATACCCAGGGTCACGTTCATCTACTTCTAGCCATTGCAATTGCTCATTATGTCTCAAATTTTAGTGCTAGACGTACGACGTGATTATCATGGCCGCTAAAAATTGTTTACATGCGGCGACACCTGAATTGAAGCATGAGTAATATTAACAGGTGTTTTTAATTTTTTTACATTTGACCGGATTTTTTGTTCGTTGTATCCGAAGTTCGTTAAATAGAGGTCCGTTATATCGAGGTTTTGCTGTACTCCTTTGTCTCAATGTCACGTATTTAGCAATTATTACAATTATTTTTTTTAATTTGCTTACTTTTTCTTTGTTGTGAAACATGATACCTCTAGTGCTCAGATTATTGCGTTTACTGCTGGAGAAGTCACAGTAATTATTAATGAAATATACCTATTTTATATATTGAAATATATATATTAATGTGTAAATTGTCTATTTTATGTCGCACGAGAGGTGGTTAGTTTTAGATAAATTTATTAATTAACCTACTTAAGGACGTTCCCAAAGAGCAGTCGTACTCAATCTTCAAGAAGATTCCCCCGTATGTAAACTATTATGAATAGAATAAAAAACAGTTGAGGTACAGTGTACTTTTTCGCTTCCGCTCACATGCGCAGAAGTTTGAAAATCTCTCACTATTCAAATTATAAAAGGAAACGTCAAAACCATTCAAAAGTAGCTCACTTTTAACATCTTTTTTAACAAAACGAATACCGCTTGTTTTAGTTATTTTTACAGAAAGATATTTGTTAAATTTTCATGAATGATTCTCAGTTTTCCAAAACAATGGTAAGAAAATGACTGTTGCTATTCAATGAAACGTGCGCTACAACATCGATCGGGGTATGGTTCGTATGTTAAATATGCTCATTTTAATAGTCAATATTTACAAATTTAGTATCGCAAGGACTATTGAAAAATATTTAATAATATAAGTATGTGTATTCAAAGTTTCAAAAGTATTGTAAGAAAAGTGATTTTTTTGGGAACGTCCTTAATAGGTTATTAATGTTATACCATACATCTGTTCCGTATTCGTAATTATTTTTTTGATACGTGAACACATAATTTCTACATATATTCAATGACTTGTTAAACGTACTGCTATTGTCACCAGTTTTAGTTTTGTTCCTACCCCTTAGCTCACTCCCGACCGGTACACATTGTTCCTTTGGCTCGACTGGTTTGTTTTTGATTTCGTCAAATTCGTCGATAATCGAAGTGGAAGTGTTGAAAGGTAATCTAAAAATGTGAAAAAAGATATTTTCATAAAGGTCAGTAAATTAAACAGTACCCTTTTTAATATCTAATATTTGTAAACTTTCAGAGAATGTTCCTAGAGTCGTTTGATATTCTCCTGGTGGTAATTGGGCTGGTCAGTCTGCTGTTCCTGTACGGCCGCTGGGAGGATGGCTACTTCAGCAGGAGGGGCATAAAAAGTCCCACCACCTGCTTGCCCTTCGTGGGGCACATGTTGGGGGTGTTGACGAGGCAGGAGCACTTTACAGACTTCCTGAAGAGGCTGTACAATTCGTTTCCTGATGAAATGTTAGCATTTTTGTGTTTATTATTATTAGTTGGCTCTAAGGGGCTTTTAAATCCATGACGGCACAACCTGACTCTGGCTTGAGCTGTAGTAGTCTTTCATCAGGGTGTTTGTAGCCTTCCAATTTAATTATTTTGTCCTTCCCTCGGAGTGCGATATGCTAAGTACGTGTATATTTGTCAAAGTTACGTGTTTTTATTATTTTTTAGTGTGACGTCTATGGAATGTGGACGAGTGACAGGCGCACGCGCGATTGGGACGAATGGGTCTGTGTGCGTATTTGGGAGAATGATTAAGTATGGTAGACCTCTTCGCTCCATGACTCTCAACGTAGATAGGTCTAAGAGCATATTGTAATCTATACTAGTGTGATCGGAATAAATACTAAATATATACAACCTTAAAAAAATTGTTAAATGTGGGGATTGAGAGGTGAGAATTGGTGAACATTATATATATATATATATAAAGTGATCACTTAAGCCAGCTGAAGACAGGTCATAAGTCCTGTAATTATCCCATATTTCCGTATATATTTTCTATAAATATAATAAAAAAATAGCTTTGTCTCTATGAGATATCTAATATTTGTTTAATAATAGTATTGCTAAAATACTAAATTATTACAAGCTCTACCGAATATAATTCACATCACCACTTCAACCTATATTCCTTGAGGAAGGGATATAACAACTGGCGCAGCCGAATTATAGCTGGCGTCACAGGATATAATATTTAGTTTGCTTTATTTCTTTTTTGTTATATTTATTGTATTATCCTTATTGTAAATACATTAATGTACTGTTATTTATTACTTTAAAGGAACGGTTAACAACAAATGAATGTAGCTTCATTATTATAAGCGGGTGAGTCATAAATTATCTACACTTTTGCCATAACACATGCCTTCTGCGCATGTGTGCTTAGAGTTGGTACGACTGAAATTGATCCCGATTGCGTCATTTGGATTCCAGCTATTACAGTGTAAACATGTCCGCTCCGCTAGCAGTTTGCACTAAGAAAAAACACCGAGCAGTGATCAAGTTTCTCTGGTCGGAGGGTGTGAAAGGGGCTGAAATACGATTGCAATACGAAGACAGTGATTTATTATGTAAAAGTGTTTATTTGTGGATCGAGATGTTTAAAAGTGGCCGGACGAGTGTGACACACGAAGAAGGAGCAGGATGCCGTCAACGTCCACCACGAACGACAAGAATCGAGAGATGGCTCTAGCGAATAGATGTGTTATTCGTACCATCGGTGAGGTGGCGTCTTCTTTGAACATCAGTCATGATTCTGCCCATCAAATCATCCACATAGAGCTTTGCTTCCGTAAAAGTATGTGCAAATAAATTGTAGAACGAAAAATGTAGATAATTTTTGACTTGAAGAATTAATTAATCTTTTCTGGTTAATTTCAAATACCCGAAATTTTTTGTATCGTATTAACGCACTGAAGAAAGTATTTGATATTTCACAGATACATTGGCTTTCGGCAGTTCACGAGACCCCTGGTGATGGTGAAGGACCTCGAGGTCCTGAAACAGGTCACCATAAAGGACTTTGACCACTTCGCGGATCATATGAAAATGATTGATGAAACGATTGACCCGCTTTTTGGCAAAAATCTTTTCTCGCTACAAGGTAAATTGTAAAATTTAAAAATTTACAGAATTCCAAAATAGAATCTTTCAGAGTAAATATCAGTAGTTGGTTCCGATGCTGAAATCCAGCAAATAAAAGATAATAGTGTGTAATAAAAATATTCCAGGTATAAACAATCCAAATAAATTCAATATGTTATCCGTTATATCCAGGTTTCCTTATTTTCTTTTCCCCCCTCCCTTGCGGTGATTCCGATTTACGACCGGAATCGTCGTAATCCAATTCGCGGGACGCGCGACCCGGAGATTGCGCAATTCGTTCATTAGATCCTATCGGCGCAGGATTTACGCCCCCTTTACAATATCTTTTGATTATTCAGATAAATAATAAAATATAACAGAAAATAATAAAATAAAAGATTAATAATATTAAAATTATTTCATACTAAATCAGAAATTTGTAGTCAACATTAATGTCCAGAACGTATATAGGTAAAAAAAAGAAAAAAATAATATAACAGAAAAAATGAGGAGCTTGACACATTTTATCTCTAACTTGAATAACGAAAAACAGCGCGGTCCTGGTTTCTTTATGAACTTAGTTAAGTGGAGCGGGTTTGGCACCATTTTCACATTTATATTTTAATATTTTGTATGCTGAAAACGTGAATTTGATTATATTATACAATAAAAGGATGATTGATTTTTAAAAGAGTTATTTATTACTTTCAAAATTAGCAATATTAACTTCGTGGTTAAAATTCATATTGTTTATTTATTATCTTTGTTTTATAATATAAGAGTAAGGAAGTATTTGAGATGTTTGAACAATAGAGGGTTTTCAGAATTTTCTAATCAATTGATAGATAATGGTCATGGCTTTGATAAAAAATTGGGATTATCAATTTTGCATATAAACGGTGTTGGTCACAAATTAAATAATTTGGAATCATTGGAGATAAATAAAGCGTGTAAAACTAATCAAAAAATTATAAACAACCAACTAAATTTAACAACGAGTCCCATTCTAAAATTTTTTTCTAAAATTATTCGACTAAATTTGTATTAAGTAACGATTTGAGTTAGGTACTAAATTTATTTTTTAAATAATTGTTGTTTTTTTAAAAATAGATTCTGGCGAAGAAACAATGATATATGTTTTTAGTTAGTTATGACATCCTGAAGAAGAAAATGGTATTTTTCGAAACCGGTTGATGTATTTAAACAGAAAGGCAGAAAGAAAACTGATAACAGAATATTTATAAAATATTACAGCATTAACAAAATTGTCTGTTAAAAAATTATAACTTTTTGTGTACGTATTATTATTATTATTTTAAATTTAAATAAAATTATGTTGTACAGAGTGAGTCCCCTTTCCTTATATTTCTTTTTGTGCCCTCATTTTCCCCGGAAGGGAATGTCTTCTAACGTTTCTCCTATTCCCCGATCTCACGGTTAGTCGGTTACTATAATTTAGTCATTATTTGTATAATGTTACTCGTATGTATTATAATAAAAATAAAACAAAGGTCCGGTACAATAAGATCAAATTTAATATATGAGGCTGCGCGGTATCATCTTATTACTGTGTGAGGGGCGCTATCTAACAGCCTCCATTGTAGCATTAAAAAAAAGCCAACCGGGCGGCATAAGAGTAAGACCGAAATAGGAGCCTCGAGCTCATTAAATCTGTTTTGGGGATATCATCGGTTCACACTCATTGTGCAGAGGGTTCTGTAATAGATAAGTAAACAAAAATGTGTCGATGGAATATTTTTAAAATACGTTTTTCACGTTCAGGTCAGAAGTGGCGCGATATGAGAGCCACACTGAGTCCCGCCTTCACCACAGCCAAGATGAGGGGAATGTTCGACTTCGTTGTGGAGATCGCCAAGCAGTTGACTGACTTCTACATTGAGCAGATGAAGAAGCCAGAAAATATGGGTTTGTCCTGCATTTTTTAAAATGCATGTTTTCAGCAAGGAACTAACCTAACCTAACTTCGGATCATAAGATACGTCCCTATCTTAAATGAATTTTTTAATGTAAAAAATTGGAATTTTTTTGAAAAATACCGTACATTACTTTGGGTTTCAAACAAAGGGTGTAAACTGATAGATTGAAGCATTTTGCACATCTTTTTATTATATATAAAATATAATAAAATGCGCGTACTTACATTCATTTCAGAGAAGGGTCTGGTTGAAGTGGAGATGAAGGATGCCTTCACCCGGTACGCGAATGACGTCATAGCCACCACAGCCTTCGGGCTGAAGGTGAACTCTCTGGAGGACAGGAACAATGAGTTCTACGTGAAGGGTAAAGAGTCCACGGATTTCTCGGGGCTTACATTGTTCAAGTTCTTCGGAATAATGATAGTACCAAAACTGATGAAGGTAAATAATAAAAATAAGTTAAAGTTTAAAGAGTGTTTCGAGGTGTAGGGTGTCTCCATTTATGGAGGTGGTTAAAAATGATGACTCTAATTTATTATAACTATACACGCCCTATTCAGGCATTAGATATACTCGGATCAGTGCAATGCTGAAAGATCTGAATATGATGACCTATATATGAACATTACAGCAGGACGGAGCTCCATCTCACACAGCCAGAAATACAATCAACTTTCTTCGTCGCGAGAATATTAATTTCATCTCACCAGGCATGCGGCCACCGAACAGCCCAGATTTAAACCCACTAGATTATTCAATGTGCGGTGTTCTGATGATTTTTTAATAGTTAAATAAGGTGCCAAAAAATGTATATTAATAATAATAATTAATTACATTATGTTTTGAAATAACTCGTGTGTTACGAAATGTTCTCACTTTTTTGCGCCACTCTGTATCAATAAAAAGGTGATAGCTTTTAAATAAATGGAATGTAAGATGTATCAATTTGAAATAGTCGGAACATATAAGCTGATGTAGTATAATTGGTTATCGCACTTTACCGGATAGGAAGAGATCCTGGTTCAAATCCCGGTGGCAGCTAAAATATTTTTTCGATAAATCGAGTTTATCTGTATATATATCTTTCAAATTGATGCCATTAATTTGTATTGGAATACTCAATAGTTTATACAGAATTTATTTTTGTTAAAGTATTAGGTCGATTGAGGTAAATTGATTGAGATGACGCTGAACGCGGCTAGTGAGACGGAGATCAGTGAGGCAGTGGTCGCTTCAGCCCGCGCGGAGCGCGCCTGCCGCTGGCTGCGTTCATGGGTCGCCTCGGTCGGTGTTTCTGTGCTCGGCTCTGTTTGATGCATTCAGCTGCTGCAATCGTTGCTCGTGATGTCTCACCGCGATTTATTTATGAAGTCATTATATTTGGTCAAACTTCAATTTTGTCTCATAGTACAGAATCGTGGTTGCTTTCTAGTTGCTGAGAATCTCCCTATTTTCAGCGTCAGTCAAAAAGTTCTTTCGTACCATAATCGCCGATACAATGGAAGGCAGGGAGAAAAACAAAATCGTCAGGAATGACATGCTGCAGCTGCTGATGGAAGCCAAGAAGGGGTCCTTGAAGCACGAAGACGCCTCCGGCGAGGATGCCAAGCAAACCGGGTTCGCCATGGTGGAAGAATCGTCCGTCGGCAAGGAGGTTGTCAAGACAAGTAAGGAGAATTCTATTTTTTAAATGGTATATGTTGTTACAATGCGTTCTGGTTGCTGCTAGAACGCCAGAGCAACGCCACCGGTTAGACAGTGGTTGACGTGAAAATGACATCAACATGTGGCTTAAGTTCGACGTGAAATTATGCGCAATCTGCGTAAATCGATAAGGAAGATTGCAGCCTGTACTGGAATAAAAAAAAAGAAATTACAGTTTCATTCATACAAACTGCAAATCGTGCAGTTTCTCAACGAAAGTGACTATTCTTTACGTAAAACCTTTGCAAGAACGATGCTGAAACGTTTTGAAACAGCACGATCGCTTGGAAACATATTGTTTACTGACGAAGCATATTTTCATATCGATGGCTATGTTAATAAACAAAACATGGGATACTGGTGCCTCGGCAATTCAAGGGAACGCCATCAAAAACGTTTGCATTGTTCAAAAACGACAGTGTGGTGTACAATTTCTGCGCGAGGGATAATTGGTCTCTATTTTTTTAACCAGCGAGAAACAGTCCCTGCAATAAATGATCGACGAGTTTTTGATACCGCAACTGCAGCTGTTTCTCGAGTTCAACAACACAATACAAGACAAAGCAAGACGGGGCCACTCCCAATATTTTTCCCAATAAATTAATCAGCAAGTACGGAGACATACCTTGGGTACCTCAGTCACCGGACCTTACACCGTGCGACTTTTTTTGTGGAGATACCTTAAGCCGAGAGTTTACAGCAACAATCCTCGAACAATTGTCAGTGTTGCAAAATAAAGCTATGAGAATAATACTAAAAAAAAAAATAGATGAAACTGAAAGATCTGAATATGATGACCTTTAAGCAGAACATATATTTTAATATAATGGTATTTATTTACAAAATCATCAATAAGAAAATATCAACGGAATTCACACGAAAAATTGATGCAAACCGGCTTGAGCACGAGCATCGTACAAGGAGAAGAAATGGACTGAGACTGCCATTCAGGAGGAAGGCCAAATCTCAGAAATCGATGATGTATAGTGGGATGAAATTTTTTGATCAAATGCCAGAAAACATAAGAAAGGAAGAGAAATTGAATAGATTTAAAATGAAACTGACTAAATGTATAAAATATAAGTTTTAGTAAAAGAAATATAGAATAGAGCATATATAAGGAGTGCTTACGTATGCACTGTGTTAAGAATTAATTAAATAAATAAATAAATTCATTCAAGTTGCTGCCATTGAACCAACGCTTTGCTCTCGCGTGTTCGCTAATTTAAGAGTCCGATTGCAAGAGTCTTGAGAGAAATGGATGGCATTTAGACGATATTGTTTGTAATAAAATATGAGAATAATATTGTAGTTTTAAAAAAAATTAAATATTAAATTTGACAATTTTCTGCTGGACACCCTTACATATATACAAATAAGGGTGTGTCTAATAATCGATGTCGTCTTATAATCGAGGACATGGGGTAATATATATTTTTTAATTGTTACTAAACGACCATTGAATATATAACTTTAAAAATATTAATTATTTATTTTTAACATAGAATATGGTATACATAGGTATGACAATCTAATTGAAACAGTACGACGGAACCTTTATTAAGGATCTCTTATTCCATCTGTCATCAGCCCTCCCCATCCATCTGTTGATATCGTCTCTTGATAATAATTTATTAAAAGTACCTAAGCTAGTTATGTATTATACAACATGCATCTGTTACTGTTCAGAGTGGTCCGATGATGATATAACCGCCCAAGCCCTGCTCTTCTTCATCGCCGGCTTCGACACCTCCTCAACCCTCCTATGCTTCATGGCCCACGGGATCACGCTGCACCCGGACGTGCAGGAGAGGCTGCGCGAGGAGGTGGACGAGGTGGCGGCTAGCAGCGGAGGCAGCGTCAACTATAACGACCTGCAGACCATGAAGTACATGGACATGGTCGTATCCGGTCAGTTTTTGTATTTTATTTATTTATATTATATTAACGCCCTTATTGGCTTTTAAAATTACAAAATATTTATAAATTGACAAAAATGAGCAATAAAATAAAAATTTAGGTTAAACACAGAATGGCTTAAATACCTTAATCAATTATTATTTTGTCTTAGTACATAATTTATATTTAAGCCTTGAACATTGGAATATATCTACAAGACCAAAATTGTTCCCGAGCCTGTGAAGTCTTTGTGTGGGTGCGTTACTAGAAAAATTAGAATTCGAAGCGTTTACATGAAACGCGGGAATATAGTACAAAATCAATTCAGTTAAATTAAAGTTGTCCACCATGCCATTTAATAAATCATTAAATAAAAATAATTAATTACTTAAAGTTCTTGTACACGTCAACGCGTGTACACAATATGATTTTAATTTTGTTCAATTTTATTTATTTAATAAATTCAATTAAAAGCTATAAAAGTAACGAGCCATAAATTATTTTTAATTGGTTCTCAATGACTGACCCACCTAAAAAAATCCGCTTTGATGATTCGCTCTGGTAATGAAATATGAAATGTGTCCATGTAATATATTGCAATGTACTTAGACAAGAGTTTACACGTTAAAAAGAACACCTGGACTATTTAGTATGTAAACGCTTTTAGTCTACGTGGATATATAAATATATTTATTTTGTATATATGTAACGTCTTATTCCAAAACCCACTAAAACGACATATGAAAACGTATATTTTGAAGGCAAATGTACAAAATGTTTGTTTTTATATCAACATTTAAAAAAAAGACAATTCTGCAGTTTAATTTTCGTTGTATCGTTCTGGGAGCCATACTGAATTTTAGATCACGTGATCGTCAACAAGCGTTGTGATTGGCTGATTCATTTAGGGAGAATAGCACTTATGCTCTGTCTGTTTTGGGGCATTTTGGAACTAACCTGGAAAGTTGGCGGGTTATCGGGAGATAAAAGACAGGATGGCACTTACTTGTGAGTCTCCGATCTCTGGAAGCTGGTTCTTTTCTCCCTGGTCCACCAATTCACAAGCGATGCAGAATTATGTCACGCACTTGATGACACTCGCGTTAAAAAAGTAATTGTATTAAATATATTTGCGGTAGTAAAAAATTATAAATTAGCGGTAATTAAGGTTAGCGGTTGTAAGCGTATTTACAGCGACGGCAACGTACCGTGTTCGGTTTCAAAAGCGGAGTAGCTCGTTCAGGCGTATCAGCAGACTGCAGGAATCTTCTTTCTCCTTCGTGCCTAGGGACTAGGATAGGACAAGAGTAAAAGGGACAGGATATATTTCTGTAATCCAATGAGACGTGCGCGCGTATACATGCGTAGTACATTTAATGGCGCTAACAAACCCGTTATTTGATTTTGAACATACAATATCAATGGATTTGTGATTTGATTTGAATGAGTGGATTTTGCCAGAAATAATGTGTTCTGAATGGAGCTGACAAAAAAATCTACAAAACTGCACATTTAACTCAAATTATCCGAAATCCGTTTTAGTGGGTTTTGGAATTAGGCTCCACATACGTATAAGTTCCTATATCGAAACTGGTCGATGTCGAGGTAGTCATGTTAACATTAACTTTTAATCTACAGAAGCGTTGAGGATGTGGCCCCCGGCATTGGCAACAGACAGAAAATGCATAAAACCTTACACACTACCGCCGTCAGATAGCAACAGTGAGCCAATATTGGTAAGGAAATTAATTATTAATATATTTTCATCGTAGCCATTAAGAATCCAATTGAGCCGACAAAAATTTTTCCAGTCTGTGCTTTGGTCAGTGGCGTACCTATGCCAATGCAACTAATGCATGGGTTTGACCTTTTACAATCCGTGGAACGTGCATTAACTAAAATTGAAAAGTGTAATACATAAGTTCGAAAATTTGTCGTCAATGTACTGTGTGCTGTAGCTTAATCGGTTAATGAATATTCCTCAGATTGGAAGAGATCCAGATTCGAATACCGGTGAAAACAATAATATTGATTTTATATGTATATCTTTCTAATTAATGCAAATTCACAATAAGAATGTGTTCTTAATAATATTTAACATATATGAAGTCTAATTTATAAATTCTTTTAAACATACATTTCCTGATTTTATTCTGCTATTTAATAAAAATAATTTCTATTAATATATTTTTGGTTTTTCAGTTAAAACCCAATGATGGGATCTGGGTGCCAATTTACGCAATCCATCACGATCCTAAATACTTCAAGGACCCGGCGACGTTCGACCCGGAAAGGTTTTCCGATGAAAATAAAGGAAACATTGTACCGTTGTCTTTCATTCCGTTTGGAATTGGCCCCAGGAATTGTATCGGTACGCTTATAACGAGCTTATTTGACAAACTCTCAACAGTTGACGCTAATTTCTCATTTATATAATTCATTTAATTTGATTTAATTGAGAAAATACGTAATTAATATGCCGAACAAAGACAATTTGTAAATATGATTCTAGTTTTAAGTTTTATAGATATATATAAAATCAATTTTATCGAAAAATTGTTGTTGCGCTACCGGGATTCGAACTTGGTTCTCTTCCAATCCGGGGAACATACATTAACCGATTATGCTATACCAACACAGTGCATGGACGACAAATTTTTGAACTTATATGTTACACTTTTCAATTTAGGTTAATGCACTTTCGCCGGATTGGAAGAGATCCAGGTTCGAATCCCGGTAGCGCAATAACAATATTTTTCGATCAAATTGATTTCATATGTATATCTTTCTAATTAATACATTTAACTAGTATTTAAAATATCACAGACCTATGTTCTGAATTCTTGCAACTTTTCAGTAATAATGTGTTCTCCTTAATAATAATAGTACTAGTTGTCTGCATGTTATCCTGGCTAGATACATTTTATCGCCTAACACGTATAGAATAAATAATATTTGTAAAGGATGGTAAAAAAAGTAGTCCAGTGGCGTAGCTGTCGCCTGGACATGAATCATTGAGTAATATGTATTAATCTTAGGAGGTTCAACAAAATAAATAGTTTTTCGACACTCAGTAGTAATGACATCTGTTTGCTCCTTACATTATCTATTTTAAAGATATGTAAATAATACTAATAGTAAAACTTATGAAAGTTATTTAAAGTAAATATTTTCAATTAAAAAAGTTATGTGAGTTTTTGTCGAGGACGGTGAGAGGGAGGAACGGTTTTTTTTGTCCTTAACATTTCCCAAACCATGTAATAACACAGGTCTACCGCTCTAATTAAATCTGTAGTATTTCGGTATATATACGTAACATAGACTTCATATTTTAGTCAATTTGAAGGAAAATATTTATGACTACTGTAAAATCAATTACGTAAGGCGAATCCTACAAAAATAATTATTTTTAATTCATTTCGTTGAAAAATTAATACGTTGACAAAAATACAATTTGTGGCAAGACAGAAAGAAAAGGTACATTAATTTCATAGTGAAAACAATAACAAACATGGAATATATTGGTGTCTCTAACTCATTAATTAAATAAGACAAATAAAAAGAAAGGTTGTATTGTACAATGCAATCTCCAATACAGAACTTGACGAACACTCCGAATTATAATATTATATATTTTATATATATTTAATGCTCAGTACTTAAGGTAAATTGATGGCATTAATCATTTTTTCACATTTTAAAGGATTATAGAACTCTTATTTCTTACGGTAACACGAGTTGATAGCATGGCAGCGTACGAGTATTTTATGTCACGGTATGTTAAAGGTTAATAAACCTTATATCGATTTTGATATTTAATTAGTCGGTTAAGTTATTAAACATATCTCAACTCTTTACTGTATTATGTTGTTCGTTACATTTAGAATAATATAATTATATATCAAGTGATATGTTAACACAGAGCCCTGTTTATTGTACAGCTGTAGAAATATGATAGTATTTACCCACTGAAAATAATTTTTATTTAATTTAAGGTTCCCGGTTCGCCCTGATGGAAGCCAAGGCCGTGATGTTCCACCTTCTGCACAAGTTCGAGCTGGTGCAGATACCCAGAACGCAAAATCCAATCCAACTGAAAAAAGACACCTTCAACATGCACGCCGAGAAGGGATTTTGGATCGGACTGAAGCCTAGAAATATTGCTAAATTATAATATTAGTTTTTAACATGAAAATATTTTTATTAAACTAGTAATGCAATATCAAATGTTTTATTCACAAATTGTACCTGTAATAAAATATCTAGAAAAATATAAGCATTTCTCATAAAATGCAAATTAGGTAAGGTCAAGGCAGTAAGGTCCGGATGTGTTATCAGTAGTAAATATTGACCATGTTGTTGGTACGTCATTTTTACTACTGTCAAATCATCGGATAGACAAGAAATCACGCCTTATAGTGTGGCAAGACGAATAATTGTGCGATCGTATGTGGCTTTATTCGCCCGTGCGTTCGAAATCTGTCACTTTGCTGATGAAATTTTTTCGGTCTATGTGCTAATTATATATTAATTAAATATATTAATTAACGAGATAATCATCGATCGAACTCTCATCACTAAAATAGCCGGATATTGAATGATTAATTGTCGTGTACTGCAACTTTTAAAGTATCAATGTGACAGATGACTTTTGAAACAGCTGTGAAGAGTCCGCCATTTATAACCAATGATTTTCGGTTTTTACCATCCAATATTCAAGAATAAAATTAGTTATTCATTATATTTTACAATTGTGTTGTATATGTTGCTAATCCATTTATTAATTAATTGATAGATTAGAGAATTAATAAAGTAGGAAAGAATGTAAAGCTGATCTTAGCAGTGAAGAGGATTGTTTTTGGATAATGTAGAACGAATGAGTCGAGACGAGAATGGTAAGAAGGGCACACAATACGAGTTGGTGACGTGCACTAGAAATAAAGAATAAACTTGGTCGCCGTCTACTCGGCGATCGGCTCTGACTCAGGTAAATTCATCATTTGGATGTAACAAAAACAACTCCAGTTTGCAGAAGGAATTTTAGGTGAAACTAACATCTCAGGTGATGTACGAATAGATGAACCTTACCTTGATTCTAATTCCGCTATTATTGTACAATTTTTGTACAATAATAGCGAAATTCACAATATTACATTGATCTCTTATACACAATATTATATTACTCTTCTCTGCACAAGCGCATGCTTTTTGGAGAAGATGTAGAACTAAAAAAAAGAAAATATTATTATATTGTATCATTGTAATTATGACAAATAAATTAAATTTAAATTAAAAATAACATCATCCAAGATGACCGACGCTCCGTCTATCGACATTTGTAAAAAACGATATACACTGTTATTGCAGGGGGTCTCATTTTTGTAATGCTATTAAGCGAGAGTGACCAACTTTCAAAATGATTCTGGAATAATTTGGGACCCTTTGGAGTCTCCTTCGTCTAACTTGTCATTTACTAACAATAAAAATAAATAAATAAAATTAATTATTTTTTAGATAATTTAACTTTGTTTATAATTAACCACTTAATGAGTAAAAAAAAATGTATTTTAGAATTTGAAAGTTTGTAACTGTAATATGCCTACTCGGCGATAATTGTTTACCTCGGACAGGTATCCACAGACCGCGACGGATGTGACGTCAGTGTCAGTCAGTTGTCGGCCCTGGGCGGTCGTTCCCGCGCGGGTATTTCGAAACATAAATGATTGTTTAGAAGATTTACAAAAAAGTACTGTATCTAGATATCAGTGAATAATAAATAAATCTACTGTCCTTTGAAACTAAATATATGAAGTGAGTATTTAATTTGGAAGTTATTAAAAATAAAAGCAAATCGAAGGCTAAATAATTTTGTTTTAAATAAGCAATGTGAATCTATTTTATATAAAATAATATATTTATATACTGACACCAATTCCCCTCTAAGAAAGGAGCGTTCTTCTGCGTAAAGTATGTAATAAATTATTAATTTTTTTTTTAACAGAATTTTTATTGTAAAGATGCAATTTTAAAACATCGTTCTGTATTATTTTTAAAACAAATAAAATGAATCAATTAGAAATACATACTTACATAATATTTTTGGTTGTCACTGGGATACGAACGGAGATATTATTTCGCCAAGTCAACCATTTATGTTCTCTACAAATTTAGGATATAAACCCGGAACTTTTCTTATTCTAAATTTGTCGAAAACGTGTTGATGTGACGAAATGGTTGATGAAAGTCGGTTGATCGGTCGCACCATTGATAGAATATTGAAATATAGTATTTATTAAATGTAAAACTGAGTTGGTGACTTCACCGGCTGTAGACGCAATATGTACCTATAATTAGGCAACAAATATCTGTTTTGTCAATGTCAAATTCCCACGTAATTTTCGACTGTTCGTGCTGATGCTCGCTTTGTAAGCCTTGAATCAAACGTTGTTATTAATTCTGAGCCCTTTTCAAAAGCGTCTATTTTCCGTTTCTCGTTTGCACTCAAGGTCATGCAGGCATACGGAGAATATGAGGTCAAAACAATCTTTTGTTAATTCAATATTTTATTTAGTATTCTGCATTACTGTGATATCTTGATATGATGGGTTTTTTTGTATGCAGGATAGTGTCGTCAGGTACAATGTATTAAAGGTCAATATAAGATGTATACAGTTTCACGATTCGGAGATAAGAGCCGCGCCGACCGCGGCGCGTTTCATTTATCTTTTTCACACATTATCAAACGTACCAAGCGTTGGGCGCTCACGCATTCGTTCCATAGATACATCACACAATCACCCCCCTTAAATGCACTCCCTTTTCATGCCTCACGCAGCCACTCCACAATCCCCTCCCTGGAGTCAGTTGCTGGAATATTCATGACGCTAAGAGCATGAGGTAGGTCGTCATCCATTCCAACATCTGGAAACAGAAAACACCACATTAATGAAGCATATTCAGTCTGGAACCGAACCCACTTCTTCTCCATTGGATCACATCACTCTCTTGCAGTTAATTTGATTCAGATGGCGTTTCCAAATCTTGTCTGAATCTTTGATACGAATCAAGTACAATTGCACTTTTTTCCGTTCAGGTGTTCAAGAAAAGTTAAATGATTGTATCGATTATTCACTGTGTGTGTGTCTATTCTACATTGATATACTCAATTAACTTTTATTAGGAGAACACATTCTTATTGTGAAGTTGTAATTATTTAGAACAGACGGTAAAAATGTATATCTTTCTATGTGTTCTCCTAATAATAAAGTTGTATCAATGTGTCCATAACTTAATAAAAATTAATTGATAATTTTGGCGTCTGCTATCAGATTACTCAAAGGTGTTTGAGATTCTGTAAAAATAAGGTAGATGGCTCTTTCAAATAATGGAACGATTAAATGTATTAATATTGTATAAAAAAAGGTAACATTTAAGTTTGAAAATTTGTCGCTAAAAATATCGTACCTTAGTCGTCGACACAATAGAAAACAGGGAGAAGAATAACATCGCCAGGAACGACATGCTACAGTTATTGATGGAAGCCAAAAAGGGATCTCTGAAGCACGAAGAAACCGCCGTGGATGTCAAGGAAGCCGGATTCGCCACGGTGGAAGAATCCTCGATAGGCAAGGATGTAGTCAAGACAAGTAAGGAGAATTTAATAAATTTTATCATCTAAGTTCGTGTAGGAATCCATCTACCAACAAATAAACTAGTATATAAGGCCCCATATACATTTCTAATACGAACGATAAGATGAATTAATTCGAAAAACGTAACACATAAGTTCGAAAATTTGTCGTCAAAAATAATGTCGCTGTAGCATAGTTGGATAATGAACCTTCCCCGATTAGGAAAGAGATCCAAGTTCGAATCCCGGTAGCGCAACAACAATATTTTTGGATAAAATTGATTTTATATGTATATATTTCTAATTAACATATTTAATTCATATTTTCAATTAATATTTAATTATCTTCTCAATCAGTTGATAGACATTCGAGCTAAACCGATCTTCAAATCAAAATTATGATTGCGGACTGACGATGTTGAAGCGTCCTTTACGCAATCTAAGACAATTTTAATATTAACAAATAACTACCGGATTGGATATAAATATTATTTATGTTATTATTTCTTACTACCCTTACTGAATTATTAAAATACATTCGAAGTTGAAAAGCCAGCGAGTTTATGGGTTTGTAACTTTGATAAAATCCCAAGACTATTTTCTATCATCAATGGTAAAAAATAGTTTTTATGTAAAATACATCTTTTTAGGGACTGTCCGGGTCAATTATGTCACGAAACGTTATTTTGCCGATTTGAGTCGCAAAAAAATCCATTAAAAATATACACTGATATTATTTAGTAAGAAATTTTTGTGTTTTTGATACAAAACTTAGTTTTATATATTAATTGAAGTCCTAAAACGTGTGAGTGAATACGAAGTATATTAATACAATTAAGTAATGAAATAATCTCACTCTATTAATTGATAATTTCATAACTACAGATTTATCTTAGAAACGTTACTTTTAGACTTAGGTATAAGAAAATGTACGAATTTTGCGTACTTAAAATTTTTTCTGGAATGCTGAAAATAAATTTAATGGTCGCGGTCTTTCAATTAATGTCTATATTGACTTGATTCTTTTAAATAGTTATTTTTTTTTAAAAAATATAATCTAGTGTATAACTACCGATATATATGAATAACAAAAAGACACGAATAAGCTGAGAAAGGGTGTTTTTAATTAGTGTTTCATGCATGTGTTTTTTTTTGTTTCGGATATTATTTTGATTTTCGCTTCGTCTAAAACTTTAATTTTCAAAATATAATGGTTATATATTTTTAAAAGGGTTTTGTATGTATATAGGTACATATGTACGATAAATTTACATTAAGTGGAAAATATTTTTGTGGATATTTTAGTATATAATAGAATGAAAAATATATATTGTTTAATTAATTTCGGTACAAAGCAAGGCTTGTTTTATTCAGTTCGTTGCACCTGTTGAAATGGAAATATGTTTGAAGGCTGCATATTATATTCCGGCAACCAACCCCTTCTTATACTTCTTACTTCATACTATTACTTATATTACCATTACGACCTACCAACTTTACGGTTCATGGAAATATGTTTGAAGGCTGCATATTATATTCCGGCAACCAACCTACTTATACTTCTTACTTCATACTATTACTTATATTACCATTACGACCTACCAACTTTACGGTTTATCAAAAAAGATATATAATATTAAGATGTCTCACAGAGACGAAGCTATTATTTTTATATGAGAAGTATGGAAGTGTTGGGCATTACAGGGCTTATCGGCTGGTTTAAGTAATCACTATACACAATGTAATGTTCACCCATTTACCCACGTTACCACATCTATCAAATTTTTGGAAGTTGTATATATTAAATCAAGATGGAACATTTCACTTATTTATTACCAATTATGCTGTCGCCATCTATTGACATTTTTAAAAAATTTAATATATTCTTTCTCATGTAATAGTATAGATGTCGTGAATCTGAGACTTCATTTGAAGTGGAGGCAATATCTTTTATGTGTGTAGGAAATTCGTTCGAATTATTAACATATACTAGAATATTGAAATATACAATAGTTAAATTCATACCTATATAAATATCGTTGTATTCGTTTCTATTTTTATTTTGTCAGGCCAACGAACTCCCCTTGAGATAAGGGTCGGTGTTTAAGTTAACCAGCGGGTTCAATGAACCCATAAAAACTGCCGAGACGAAAATCTTCCCTTAAAAGAAATAAAAAAGGTTTATATTAACCAAGAACAAAGGATTGTAGGTAATAAAAGGCTCGAAGCCATAGCTGGTTTGGGTATCGGTCTTGAGAGGTTCTTCTTAAATAAATAAATAATTTTCTCTTGCATAGTGTACAAAGGATGCACTTCTGCTTTTAATTCGGCTTTTAAATATAATTTTCACACTGAATATTTACTCGAAATAACATTGGCCTGACGCGCTACACAACTGTAATACGATGTTTCATATTCGCGGGATTTCATGCCGTTCAACATTATAACTTGAAACGGGTTTTTAACATCATTTTAGTAGAATCAACATAATTAACTTAACAAAATTATACAGTCTTTTATTGGTCAATTATATTTTTCCGTTGAATAATAATACTAAAATTATTCCTTAATGATGAAATCAAAGTAAACATGTTATGCAAGAGGCACGTATAATGTATGATACGACATTTTTCTGTTTTGCACTTACGCCAAATTTCATCATCTATCCGGATGTGCTCGCTACAGTAGACTGCTAGGTTTAATCGCTATCTTACCAACAAAATTATCCTGAAATATTCTGTAAATAAATAAAACCTTATTGTCTGTCCATCACAAATGAAAACGAATGGGAAATTCATATATTTCATTGAAGAGAAGTGTCAAATTCCTTTGACAGTATATATAAATGTAGATAAGATAGGCGAATGGATGCCATAAAATAGACTTTCATTGAATCCATCCAAAACAGAACTACCATGGACAGCAACACCTAGAAGGCAAAACTTAATACAGGAATCAATGTCTGCGAATGCTAAATCTGCAGTTAAGTTGTTGGGCGTGCACATTCATTCTGATCCTTCAATGAATACACAAATCAGTTAAACTGAGACAGATTAAAAATATTCGGAGACATCTTCCTCTTGAGGCAGCTCGTCTATTTATAAATGCATTTACGGTGTCACGTGTGGACTATTGTAATCTGTTCTAAATGCGGCTGCAAGGATAATATATGGAGTTTCCAAATTATCTCACATGACATCCCTTTTACATCAGCTACATTGACTCCAATTCCCTGAAAGAGTTGAATTTAAATTGTGCTAGTCGATGTACAAGGCGACACACAACATGGCGCCTCTGTATCTTCAAGAACTTTGTATCCCAGACAATTTGAATGGTAGACATCAAACTCTCAGGTCAGCCTCTACTTTAACTGCAAGAATGGTTGTAGAACCGACCAACCGTTGCCAGAAGTTTAAATTTAGTGAACGGGCATTTGCGGTGGCAGGCCCAAAAGCGTGGAACTCTTTGCCCTGTTTTTGGTAATGCACCTTCAGACCTTTTTGTTCTGAAGGTACATTATTTTTTTAAATAACAAACAAAAAAAGAAAAAGTGTTGTTGGAGTGGTCTCAATTGTTGCAGTGATCTCAATTGTTGCAGTGGTCTCAATTATTGCAGTGGTCTCAATTGAAGTATTACTAAATACTTTATTATATAAAGGGCCCTGTAGGTGAAATTTTTACGGAACAGCGGAACATAAATTATACATTCTTATTATTATTTTAAATTATTAACTTTGTTTTATTAACCACTTAAAGAATTAAAATGGATATACCGGTTTCGAAAAATATCATTTCCTTCTTCGGGATGTCATTAATCATTAACTAATTAAAAATATATATTTTAAAAATAGATTCTGTTAAAGAAACAATAACATATGTTTTTGATTTGTTATTGACATCCTGAAGAAGAAAATAATATTTTTCAAAACAGGTAGATGTACTTTAATTCATTAATTGGTTAATAAAACAGAGTTAACAATTTAAAATAATGGATTTTAACCACAAAGTTGATTTTGCTAATCTTAAAAACAAATCTGATTATTATCACGTAGGTTCGCTTCACCAGATCACCAGGTCACTGTCAGGACGATAATACGTCATTTAAAGCAATACTTGAAAAAATTTTATTTACATAAAGGTAAGTAAATACAAGAGAACTCTTTTATATATACAATTTTTGTACACTTTCAGAAAATGGTTCTAGAGTCGTTTGATGTTCTCCTGGCGGTGATCGGACTGGTCAGTCTGCTGTTCCTGTACGGCCGCTGGGAGGACGGCCACTTCAGCAGGAAGGGCATAAAGAGCCCTACCACGTACTTCCCCTTCATGGGACACACTACAGGGATGTTTCGCAGGCGGGAGCACTTTAAGGATATGTTAAATAGGCATTACAACACGTTTCCGGATGAAAAGTTAGAATTTTTATATTTTTTATTATTATTGGCTTTAAGGGCCTTTTAAGTTCGTGACGGCACCTAACTCTGGGTATTTGAAGCCTCCTAGGTTCTTTAATAATACATTTATTAAAAATGATACATTCTTATTGTGACGTTGTATTTATTTAGAACATAGGTCTGTGATATTTTATTAAATACTAATTAAATGATATAATCTCAAACATTTGAGATTCCATAAAACCAAAGTATTATAAAAAAATGTTTTTAACACATTATACTAGAATATGTCTGAAAAATAAAATATTTTTTAATTCTATATGTTTTCTTATTTTGACCAGTTAGCAATATTTGAACATGTCCAAGAACGCACAATTACTGAATTTTCACCTACAAAGGCACTGTTATTAAACAAATAATAGATGTCTCATAGAGACGAAGCTATTTAAAAAATATATATATTTTAATAGAAAATATATGAAAGTATGGGTGATTACAGGGCTTGCGACCTGTCTTCGGCTGGCATAAGTGATCACCTTACACAATGTAACGTTCACCATTCACCCAATTAATAAGTAAGCCCTTTAATTACCCAAACTCTCAAATTTTTACATTAATCAAAAATAGCTTCGTCTTTATGAGATATCTATTATTTCTGTAATAACAATGCCTTTGCAGGTGAAAATCCAGTAATTGTGTGTTCTTGGACATATTCAAATACTGCTAATAATATATAAAAGAAAATATTGATTTTCTGGCATATTTTAGTATAATGTGTTAACAATTTTTTACTGATTTAGAACATAATTAGATTCTTATTGTGACATACCATATACTATACAAATACAATTTTTTTAGCTGGAGTGCCGTTTTTGGCTAGAAACAAAAAGTCTAAAACTTTTTGACTTTAGAACACAAGTGATGTGGAGCATCCAAAGCATGTATGTAGCGATCGCGTCTGCAGTACATACACATTATTATGTTAACAATACCTATGTATAATTTTAAATACCCTAAATCTTTTATAACATAATAGTACGCTGAAGAAATTATTTGATATTTCCCAGATATATTGGATTTCGGCAGTTCATGAGACCCCTGGTGATGGTGAAGGACCTCGAGGCGCTGAAACAGATCACTGTAAAGGACTTTGACCACTTTGCTGACCACTTGGGAACGATTGACGAATCGATAGATTCGCTCTTTGGCAAAAATCTTTTATCGCTACAAGGTAATGTGATACAAATTAAAAATATTGTATGTGTGGCATGTGTATACTCCATTAGGTTTACTATACCTACTTGTCCCCTCTCCCTCCCTTTACCCTTACCTCATAGCATGATTTTTTCTGTATGCGAGCTATGACTTGTGAACTATCAAGAAGTGTGAACATCCTGCTCGTGCTCGTCACTGATTTAAAGTTACTGGTGCTGTGTGTGTTTTGGTGTTCTCGTAGTACGTGCTGAAACTAGCATTATGTATCACAGTCCTTCGTGCTAGTCATCGAAGAAGTACCCTAAAGTTCAGGAGAGTTGTGAATACACCAAGAAAATCTAGGTAAGTTGTGTTTTTTCTGGTTGGTCCTTCAACCCTTATACTAAATTTCTACCATACTTCCTACTTTCAATTTCAGCTCTGAAAAATAGATAATTTTTTTCTTTATATTTAAAAGATAAAACTGATTAATATTCTAATATCATTAATACGATATGTATACAGGAGGCCCTTCCATATTTTTAGACACGCCACTGACTGTTATTACATATAAATAATTGTATTTTTATTTCATTTCAGTGCCGATAAATCGGTGTTTATTTTTACAACATTCTTTTTATAGCTTGCATCAATATAAAAGTCCTTAGTACAAATAATGTAATACATTTCTTTATTAGGAGAACACATTCTTATTGTGAAGTTGTAATTATTCAGAACAGACGGTCTGTGATATTTTAAATACTAAATTAATATATTAATTATAAATATGTAGAAATAAAATCAATTTTGTCGAAAAACATTCAAATAATGGAAAGACAGGTGTATTAATTTGAAAAAAATGTAACATATAGGTTCGAAAATTTGTCATGAAAAATACTGGCGTTATAACACAATTGGTAGTGTACTTCCCCGGATTGAAAATAGAGATCCAGGTTCGAATCCCGGTGACGCAAAAACAATATTTTTCGACAAAATTGATTTTATATCTATTAATACATTAATTTAGTATTTATAATACATTTCATTTACATGTAAGTCTGTTGGCCGCTTCCTACCTCGCTAAGTACATATAAAGTACCTGTTCTGAGGTAGGTAGTTCCATCCTGCTGTAATGTCTAGTTATACTCTATATTAATGAAGGTCTCGGCTTAAAAGTTTGGTTCAGTTTATTTTCAGCAGAAATGTTATTTGCATCTACCCTTAAAGCGCCGTGTTTAGTATTTTATAAATGTTTATTGATTTATGTGAATTATCACTTTAATATTCTTGTTTATTAATTTTTAAATTTAGATTATATTTTGACGTTTAAGTGTGTTGTTCAACTGAGTGTTAAAGAATTACTTTTAGATGTCGTTTTTCATGATCAGGTCAAAAGTGGCGCGACATGAGAGCCACGCTGAGTCCCGCCTTCACCAGCTCCAAGATGAGGGGTATGTTTGATTTCGTTACGGAGATCGCCAAGCAGTTGACTGACTTCTACATTGAGCAGATGAAGAAGCCAGAAAATATGGGTTTGTCCTGCATTTTTTAAAATGCATGTTTTCAGCAAGGAACTAACCTAACCTAACCTAACTTTGGATCATAAGATACGCCCCTATTTCAAATGAATTTTTTAAATTAAAAAATTAGAAATTTTTTGAAAAACACCGTACATTACTTTAGGTTTCAAACAAAGGGTGTAAACTGATATGTTGAAGCGTTTTGCACATCTTATTATTATATATAAAATATAATAAAATGCGCGTACTTACATTCATTTCAGAGAAGGGTCTGGTTGAAGTGGAGATGAAGGATGCCTTCACCCGGTACGCGAATGACGTCATAGCCACCACAGCCTTCGGGCTGAAGGTGAACTCTCTGGAGGACAGGAACAATGAGTTCTACGTAAAGGGTAAAGAGTCCACGGATTTATCGAGGGTTACGTTGTTAAAGTTCGTTGGAATATTGTCAGCGCCTAAACTGATGAAGGTAAATACGAAATAATTTAAAGATTCAACAGTGTTTAAATGCTCTGACTCTGAAGATGGAAGGTAATGCATGTTGTGTGCGTTGAGATGAGGCATGTCAGGAGGTTGAGATTTAAATGGCAACCCGCCAATATCTACAGCCAACGCCTCTAATATCGAGTCACATTCAGTGTTTGTGTTGGTATGTCACTTAGCCTGTATTGGTTATTGTGTGAGAGGATGACAATAAATACTCATTATTTATTGAACACCATAGAATACTAAATTAATTTTCGTTAAATTATGAAATTGGTTGAGATAAATGGATTGAAATGAGGCGGAAAACAACGGGCCCGCGAGGAGCGTGCTTGCATTCACGGGTTGACGGTGTGCATCTGCATTTATCAGTACCTGCTCTACTTGACATGTTCAGCTGCGACAATTGTTGCTCGGGACGACTCGCCATAAGTACAACAATGATAATAATTCAATATTAAATTATGAATTACAGCCAAACTAATTAAATTCCGGTAGTAAATCGGAATCACCGCAGGGTAGCGGAGGGAAGTAAGTAAACGTGGTACAGGATGATATCGGTGAGGGGATAGCGATTCGGAAGAACTGCTCGCCTTACCTTGTGTATGACGCCTCCGTAATTCCTGCAGTCGCCGCTGAGATCACACAAATGGCACGCGGATGAGCCGATCTCTGATCCCAATTGAAGACGGCGATGTCACAAGTACACCCACGATACAAACAAGCAATATCACTGTGCACACAAACAATACAGTGTAACTGTATAATTTTAGACTCGTGGATGCCCCGCGGTGTGTATGCGAACGAGTGAATCAAACTCCTCCGGAACACATCTTGTGGCAATGAGGGATGCAAGTGATCGCATGTTGGAGGCTTAACAGGGTTCAATGGTCGGCCTGATCAGTAATGCAAGGAATCTCAAGCTATACAGGGATTTCATCAAGACGTGGACTGCGAGATGGGGTATGTTAGGCAGATGATGACAATATCTTGTCAGCGAGAATGCGGACACTTCACTTTTCATAAGTCAAATTCTTAAAACAAACAAAATCGTGCGTAACTCCGTTGGGCTGTACTTGTACCGTGTATGACGTGACTCATGCATTATTTTTTTCGTCCAAGTCCCTTCATGGGAGAGTGTATTTGATAATTAGCCCATTAATGCTTGTCTTATACCCACTAATCTCTGCCTTTCCGTATTCTGCACTTGATTATCTGTTTGTTTGTAATATTGTTATATACCTGTCTTTCACAATAAATAAAGTTAACACTTAAAAGGGCGCAGGAAGGTTTAAATTTAAATCTCTGTTAGTTTTCGCAATTTCTTATATTAGGTTTTGTTTTTTTATCTCCTTTATTTTGTGTTTATTAATTGTACATTTCGCGTTTCTGTAGTACTGTGAGTGGAACCGATAAAAGAAGTTGAAACTTCTGCAATGGTTCCGGAAAGGGTAGGTCCCCCCCTTCTAGCGCCCCTTTTTAAAGTGATGGTGCACTGGAGCTGAAAGGTTCACACCGCGAATGCTATCGCCATGTCGAGATCGAACAAATATCGGTCGAGTTGACGTCTGCTGGCATCAAGGTCACATTTCACACTGTTTGAGCATTAAAAAATGTACAGATGGGTATTTGGACGTGAAAATGTGTCAATAACGCGCCAAAAGTGTATTTTACGAATTCGGAATAACATTAAATAAATGAAATTATGATTAAATACAGGAAAAATTAATTACACACTGTATTTATGTCTCGTTATTACAGGGTGTTCTTAAAATAAAGTTTATTTTACAGTTGCTGGGTATCTCCCTATTTTCGGCCTCGGTCAAGAAATTCTTTCGTACCTTAGTCGTCGACACAATAGAAGACAGGGAGAAGAATAACATCGCCAGGAATGACATGCTACAGTTATTGATGGAAGCCAAAAAGGGATCTCTGAAGCACGAAGAAACCACTGTGGATGTCAAGGAAGCCGGATTCGCCACGGTGGAAGAATCCTCGATAGGCAAGGATGTAGTCAAGACAAGTAAGGAGAATTTAATAAATTTTATCATCTAAGTTCATGTAGGAATCCATCTACCAACAAATAAACTAGTATATAAGGCCCCATATACGACTTTCTTATACGAACAATAAGATGAATTAATTTGAAAAATGTAACACATAAGTTCGAAAATTTATAGTCAAAAATATTGACCCTGTAGCATAGTTGGATAATGCACCTTCCCCGGTTTGGAAAGAGATCCAGGTTCGAAACCCAGTGGCGCAATAACAGTATTTTTCCATAAAATTGATTTTATATGTATATATTTCCAATTAATTCTAATTGAGTATTTAAAATATCGCAGATCTTTGTTCTGAATAATTACAACTTCACAATAAGAGTGTGTTTCTCCTAATAATATTTTTTCGATAAATTGATTTTATATGTATATCTTTCTAATTAATACATTTAATTATGGAATATGCTTCATTATCATCTAAGCTTATGGAATTTATCATATTCTCAGACTAGCTCTCCTCTCGAGAATCGCTAATTATGTATCTTCGTCCTTTTTTCATATATCGTCGCTTTCCAACCACCCATCATCTCTTCAACTGGCGTGTCCAGCGCATTGCCAATTGAGCGTGCAATTTTTTTGGCTAACATCTGTACCGTAGTTCTCTGGCAAATTTCTATGTCGATCTCTTAGAAATATTACAAGACCATCACGTACCAGGATCATGAACTGGTTGTAGACTTTAGTCTTTAAAGATTGTGCTATTTTAGTTTTGATAATAAAGGTAATAGATAACTTAAATTATTCATTCCATTTTAGTGTGTATTATAAAAGTATTTTTCATTTTGGTTCATTCACCGATCGCTAGTCGCGTCCTTGGGAATTCAGTCACTATGGAGCATATCCTCACCAGTTGTTCGTGAAATTTTCCCTGGAAAATTCATATCCCGACGATGCGACTGGCTTCCACGTAGCCCCGACTTGACACCAATGGACTTTTTCCTATGGGGCTACCTTAAATCAAAGGTATACAGTGATAATCCTCCCTCTCTGAACCAGTTAAAGCAAAATATCAGCAGCGATCACGGAAAATACGTGCCGAGCAGTTCTCAGAAATATTGCCTCCCGTTTAGAAGAGTGCCGGCGAAATAACGGATCACATTTAGAAAACATAATTTCCAAGAAATAATTTCCCAGGGACTGTACTTAAATGCAAAATAAGCATTTTTTCATTAAAGTCATCCATTATCGCCGTCTCAGATCTTATATTCAAAGAGTACAATATCCTAGATATAAAACAAATCTTTATGTTGAGACTCGTTCAATATTTCTATACTAACAACAACTCTCCTCAAGCAACAAATCAAGGACACAATACACTCGGTACCAACTGGAAATCGTACAATTCCAATAAGATTACACTAATATGGACCCAATATATGATTCAAAAAAACCCAATATATGAAAGGACGCTAAGAATAGCTGCTCCAAAAACCATTAATTCACTGCCCCCTAAAAAAAGATACCGACTAATTTCATCAAGTGAAGACTGGCTGTAGTTAGAACATGTTGATTGGAAGAATTTTAGTAAACAATCGGATTTAATTTTGAGACTCGTTCAATATTTCCATACTAACAACAATTCTCCTCAAGCAATAAGTCATGGACACAACACAAGACAAACAACAAACATCTACACACCAGTTCCGAGAGCAACGATGACATTTTATCAAAGATTCTACATGTTCTTAGCTCCGAAACTATACAACACGCTCAGTACCAACTGGAAATCGTATGATTCTAATAAGATTACACAAATATGGACCCAATATATGATTCAATCAGGTAGAGATGAATCAGAAGCATGGATATACAACATTCTAATATAATTTATAGAATACCTTCACTAAAAATTCACTAGTCCTACAACACTCCCACTACAAATATTTTTATTATATTTTTATTTTATTATTACTTTTCTATACATATTTGTAATTCTCTTTTTATTCCTGTCGATAAATAACACCACAACAGCACGAAAAAAAACTGTCTATTTTAACACAGACTTCAGTCTAGCAAAGTAGCCAGGACAACGCTGTATATATCAGAGCTGAAGTCTACTCCATCCCACACAATAAACTATGTATTTTGTATGTTTATTATGTATCCATCTCTGTTAGAACAAAAATATGTATGTCAATATATATATAAAAATAAATAAATAAAATACATTATTTTATTACAGAATTTATATTATGAAATAGACTTTTGGGACACCTTGAAACATTGCTTTATTGACTACTCAAAGGCCTCTGATAGTGTTAAATAGTTAAGTTCCACAACCCTTCATTGGACTCCTAAATAGCCTTTACAATACCATAGTTAGAGTCAAAGTCAGAATATGTCATGAGAAGAGTATCGGAAGAATGTCAGAGACGTTTTACAATTGATGGAAATATCACTAATTAACGTTTTGTCGATAACATCACGCTTGGGGCCAGTACAGAGATTGAACAAAATGAAAATATGGGTTGTGGATCGTGCTACAAGTACAAGTTCTGGCTTGGCAATAATTTATGAAAATTACCTAAGCTAGTTATGTACAACGAACATCTGTCACCTTTCAGAGTGGTCGGACGACGATATAACCGCTCAAGCCCTGCTCTTCTTCATCGCTGGCTTCGAGACATCCTCGACCCTGCTGTGCTTCATGGCCCACGAGATCACGCTGCATCCGGACGTCCAGGAGAGGCTGCGAGATGAAGTGGACGAGGTGGCGGCCAGCAGCGGAGGCACCGTCAGCTACAACGACCTGCAGACCATGAAGTACATGGACATGGTCGTCTCTGGTCAGTTTTTGTTCAATTTTATAATTTTTGTTCAATTATGTTGTTGGAATTAAAATAAATGTATAATTTACAGAAACTCTGAGGTTGTGGCCCCCGGGAATAGTGACAGACAGAAAGTGTATAAAACCATTCACGCTACCACCGTCAGATAGCAACAGCAAGCCGATACTGGTGAGGCAAATTATTTATTAGTTTTCTTTTTAGTTTAGCACAAAGAAAAAGTGAATTTTCAGTTTATGGCGTACCTACGGCAATGTAGCAAACGCGGTGAATTGGGGCTTACATTAGATAGGGTCCCAAAAGGCCACCCCGACAATTGCGCGCGAGACTACTGCGCGCAAGGCTAAAGCGCGCAGTACAACCCCAACAACAGCGCGCAGAAAAAAAACTACAAAATTAAAAAATTGGTAAACGGGTTTTGAACCCTGATATACTCAATAGACAGTTTAAATATCACTAATTTAACCTAACCTAACAATAATAACTTTTTTTCTTTGGTTCATTTAAAATTTTAATTTGATTAAAAAAACTATCTTTCTTTCCGAAAGATTTTTTATTCTGACATTTTTTATTACAGTATTGGGTATGTTTTACATTTAAAATGAAATACATTGAAATAAATGTTCTCATTTATATTAATTTTAGGGTTCTAATTTACTTTTGTATTACGCGATATTGTCAGCGCGCAGTTATCTTGCGCGTTATTGTCGGCGCGCAGTTATCTTCTGCGTTATTGTCGGCGCGCAGCTGTCTCGTGCTCAATTAGCCGGGACACCCCCAAAAAGCGCCCCACAACACATTGGTATTGATATTACGTTATTGCGCAAATACGAACTAATAATTTTTAAATTCAACCCCACCAAGAAGTGGATTAATTTACTCAAAATATTATTTACCACTTGTATAACAAAGATACATGAAAACATGATTTATTTATTAAGGAGAACACATTCTTATTGTGAAGTTGTAATTATTCAGAACAGACGGTCTGTGATATTTTAAATACTATTTAAACGTATTCATTAGAAATATATACATATTAAATTAACAACGGTGGCGCAACGACAATATTTTTCGATAAAATTGATTTTATATGTTTATCTTTCTAATTAATATATTTAATTCATATTTAAAATATCACAGATTTGTATTATGAATAATTACAACTTCACAATAAGAATGTGTTCTTCTAATAATAAAGTTGTATCAAAATGTCCAAAATTTAATAAAAATGAATTGATAATTCTGGCTTCTGCTACCAGATTACTCAAAGGTATTTGAGATTCTGTAAAAATAAGATAGATGGCTCTTTCAAATAATGGAAAGATTAAATGTATTAATATCATAAACGTTCGAAAATTTGTCGCTAAAAATATTGTCGCTGTAGCATAGTTGGATAATGTACCTTCCCCGGTTTGGTTCCAGGTTCGAATTCCGGTGGAGCAACAACAATATTTTTCGATAAAATTGATTTTATATGTTTATCTTTCTAATTCATTTTTTAATTAGTATTATTTATTTATTTAAATTACATATTATACATGGATAAATTAGCTACAGTAGATAAGTCAAGAGACTAAAAGACTTACTGAGACTTCAGATGTGTGATAAGATTGTCCATTAAATATTTCATTACATATAATCAATTATAATGCATATTTATGCAAGGAGATATATTTATGCGTATATATGCAAGGAGAACACATTATAATTGTGAAGTTGCAGTTTTTTCAGAACATAGTTCTGTGGTGTGTCAATACAAATTGAATATATTAATTATAATTCACAATTGAGCTTAGCACACGATTGATTCATAACCCGAGATATTTGTGTTATTATTTATTAATTAATTTATTAACGCCCTTATGGAGTTTTACAAAATAGGTTTTTTTTTTAAATACAGAAAACACACGAGCAGGTACACGAGTAACATGGAATGTATATATAAAAATATAAATTTAAATATAAGTAAAACAAACTTTTAAAATAGAGGTTCAAGGCGGAAAAATTAATAAAAAATTAGGTTTGACGCAGAATGGCCTAACATCAAAAACATCACTCTTATATTTAAATATTGAATATCGGAAAATATCTACAAGACCAAAATCGTTCCCAAGCCTGTGAAATATTTGTGTGGGTGCATTCATTTTTATTCCAAATAACACCACAACAGCACGAAAAAAAAAAACTGGCTACTTTAACACAGACTTTAGTCTAGCAAAGTAGCCAGGACAACGCTGTATATATCAGAGGTGAAGTCTACTCCATCCCACACAATAAACTATGTATTGTGTATGTTTATTATGTATCCACCTCTGTTAGTACAAAAATATAGATGTCAAAATATACATAAATAAATTCTTATAAAAATTAGTATATTATGAATTTACATGGAGCAGCACCGACAACCTGGTACTGGAATATGGTACACAATCAGTTCAGTTAAATTAGGGGCGTCCAGTAAGATATTTACTATTTTAAATAATAATAATAAATCACGTAAAGTTCTTCCACACGACAAGTTAATTAATTATTATTAATTCGATCTTTTAAGTATTCGTGAGACTTGAAAGTTCACGACTACATTCACTACAGAGCGCCATCTTTACCATCCATCCGTCGATCTCTTGCAGGTCCGTCTTGACATTATTTGATATCTTGGTTCTAATAGTTACTGAACACGTAAACACTTGTTACATGTTCTTCTCACTGCAGCACTTGTGTCAGATTTAATTTTTATTCATTTGTTTCTATTAATATATTTTTTGTTTTTCAGTTGAACCCGGGTAATGGCATCTGGATACCGATTTACCCAATTCACCGCGACCCTAAATATTACAAGGACCCTGAGGCTTTCGACCCGGAAAGGTTTTCAGATGAAAATAAAGGAAACATCGTACCGTTGTCGTTCATTCCGTTTGGAATCGGCCCCAGGAATTGTATCGGTAAGCTTAAAACGATACTGTTATTAGACGAACTGTCCACAGTTAAAATTATTTTATTATTCACATTTACCTCATTTAATTGTCCATTTGGGTGATGGACACCACAATGAAGATTTAATTGAACGAAAACGAGATTAATGTACCAATGAAAATAAATGTTTTAAATACTAATTTAATGTATTAATTATAAATATATACATATAAAATCAATTTTGTCGAAAAATATTGTTTTTGCGCTGCAGGGATTCGAACCTGGATCTCTATTTTCAATCCGGGGAAGTACACTACCAATCGTGTTATAGCGCCAGTATTTTTCATGACAAATTTTCGAACCTATATGTTACAATATTTTTCAAATTAATACATCTGTCGTTCCATTATTAGAAGGAGCCATCTACCTTATTTTTACAGAATCTCAAATACCTTTGAGTAATCTGATAGCAGACGCCAATATTATCAATTCATTTTTATTAAATTTTGGACACATTGATACAACTTTTATTATTAAGAGAACACATTCTTATTGTGAAGTTGTAATTACTCAGAACAGGTCTGTGATATTTTAAATACTAATTAACTACGCAATATCTTTTTTAAAATTTTTTTTTATATGTATATATTTTTAATTACTACATTCAATTAGATAATAAATAAGAATGTGTTCTCCTTAATAAGAAAATAAATGTATATATAATATAAATATGTAAATAATATTGTATGATACTAGTTGCTTGCATGTCACTTTGGAAGATACATTTTTTGCTCAACACTGAGTATAGTAGTAAATAATGATAAAAACTAGTCCAGAGTCCAGTGGCGTAGCTATCGCCTGGGCAGCTGTCCGGGGGCCCAGAAACGTTGAACAATTTCAACAATTACAGCAAACAATTAAAAATCTAAATTAAATATATGTATATATTAGAGATGCGTATACGGAATACATATCATATCAATATTCTTACTTTTTTCAAACTAAGCTAAACGCTTGTACTATGAAAATAGGACCAACTTGCTGGTATCCTGGTACGAGGTGCGAACCCCCAACCAACATCTTAACCACTAGACCAACAAGCTACTCGAGAGTATATACAATATTAAATAATTTCATGGAACCATTCAGTAATAGAAATGTGTTAATTTTAAAACGTCCAACAAGAGAAACACGTTTTAAGGCACCCAGTAGTAATGCCAGCTATTTGCTCCTTACTTAAACAACTTTAAAGAAAAATGTATTTTAAATATGAAAATATCATAAAGATATGAAAATTCTTTCAAATAAATATTTTCACAATTACTTTGGGGAAGGAGGGGTATTTGCTTGGGGGTCCAGTAATTTGTTGCTACGCCACTGCCGAAGTATTTTTTTAAGCTTTATCTATTGTATTTTGTATAGTTGCGTATCTGTTATATTATAAAGTACACGCGGCAATGAATCAAACATATCTCAACTTTGTACTGTATTATGTGGTTAGTTACATTCTGAAGTTACTCGTGTCTTACTTTACCCTTGTCACACGTGTCAAACGTAACATGTTGGTCGTCAGTTGAATGATTTTAAATAACCCCAACATTAGTTAAAAGAAAATAAATGTTTAATGAACTGAAATCAACTTTCAGAATATCTATTCTATTTATTTAAATCTATCTAGATTTAAATAACGTCTGTATGCATATATAAAATCTTGCTGTCGTGTACACCGATATAAGTTTTGGCCACTTTCTACCAATCTCAAGCCGATATCTGAGTATCTCCAGATCAAAATCTCAACACGTGTACACGGTATTGAGATGTATATCAACTAAATCTTTGTGCGTTATCATCATCGTGTCTCCTACAATAAACTTTAAGTCCAATTGTACAACTGTAGAAACACAATCGTATCTACTTACTGATAATATTTCATTTAATTGAAGGTTCCCGGTTCGCCCTGATGGAAGCCAAGGCCGTGATGTTCCACCTTCTGCACAAGTTCGAGCTGGTGCAGATCTCCAAAACGCAGAATCCAATCCAGCTGAAAAAATACAACATTAACATGCACGCTGAAAAGGGATTCTGGATTGGACTGAAGCCTAGAAATATTGCTAAATTATAATTATTAGTTGTTAACAATAAAATATTTTTAATAAATTAAAATATTACAATATTAAATCATTTATTTTGTGATAAAATAACTGGAAACATGAATGATTCTTATATAATGCAAATTATATAAGATGTCACGAGAGCAGTATGAAGATATTCTTAGATAATATATTAATAAATATATTAATTAGAAAGATATACATATAAAATCAATTTTATATAAAAATAATGGAACGATAGATTTATTAATTTGAAAAAGTGTAACATTTTATACAGGTTCGAAAATTTGTCGCTAAAAATATCGTCGCTGTAGCATAGTACGATAATGCACCTTCCCCGGTTTGGAAAGAGATCCAGGTTCGAATTCCGGTGGAGCAACAACAATATTTTTCGATAAAATTGATTTTATATGTATATCTTTCTAATTAATACATTTAATTAGTATTTCAAATATCATAGACCGTCTGTTCTGAATAATTACGACTTCACAATAAGAATGTGTTCTCCTAATAATAGAGTTGTATCAATGTGTCCAAAATTTAATAAAAATGAATTGATGATTCTGGCGTCTGCTATCAGACTTCTCAAAGGTATTTGAGATTCTGTAAAAATAAGGTAGATGGCTCTTTCAAATAATGGAAAGATTAAATGTATTAATATCAAAAAGGTTCGAAAATTTGTCGCTAAAAATATTGTCGATGTAGCATAGTTGGATAATGCACCTTCCCCGGTTAGGAAAGAGATCCAGGATCGAATTCCGGTGGCACGACAATAATATTTTTCGATAAAATTGATTTTATATCTTTCTAATAAATATATTTAAATTATTTCTTCAAAATGTCAACAATTTCTAGTATTTGTGACCCTTGAATACTCTGCTCGCTACGATATTTCTTATAATGTCAAATATTTCGTATTAAAACTGAATATTTTTCCTTAAAAGATTTGAATAAAATTTTGATGTTGTTTGAATAACATTTTTAAAGAAGAATCAGCGCGGAATGCCTTATAAATATTATTTTGTTTGAAGGTTAAATTTGGGCTAAATATGTTATATTTCAGCTGTCGGTCAACCGGTTTGCCTGTGATATTTGTGTGTATTCAAACAGTTACGGAGGTTGATTATCTTCATTGTTTTTTGTATCGAGCTGGCAGCGCGCGCCGCAGCTTAAGATAATTTTTAAATATTTTCTATTCATGCATAATGCTTTATTATTGATAATAATTTAAAGTTTACAAATATTCATGTAATTAAGTTTAATACGTTAGTCACCAGGTGTATCCGTAAATATAATACGACATTACTATAAAAATTTGATTTTAAGAAGGTATACAAAAAATCAGTAATTGATTTTGTGATTTTTACTAAAATAAATATTGTATTACACACGCGTTGTACTATGACTTGATGATGAACGGGACTGCACCTTTCGAAACTGTAGTGTTGACAGTTTGACGTCAACGTGTGTGTAGTGCGAAGTTTAGTTTAGTAAAATTATAACAAAATGAAAATCAGCATTATATACTAATACGTGTATATAATGCTGATTATATATGACACTGATGTATGAAAGTGAGGCCTGGAGTAGGCAGAAGAGGAACGAATGTAGACTGAATGCAGTAGAAATGAGATCACTTAAACGTATATGCTTGTGGCAGATCCTTTTATATCAGAGTAAAGAATGAATGAATGAGGAGAGAATGGTAAGGAAGATGTATGATGCAAGTGTTGATAGCATTAGAAATAGAGGACGTTCGCGAAAGACTTGCCACGATTAGGTAATCTAGATACTGGAATATTGTCCTGTTAGAAGCCACAATAACCGGCGAGTTTGTATGAGAAGATGTATGAATGTGGATGAGGCAAGAATCGTGTCTCAGGACCGAAGACTTTGGCGCTCTATCGGTGAAAAGTAAGTATATACTAATATGACAGTTTGACACTACAGTTAAATGGGGGATAGCGAGATGGTAGAGCGATCGCTTAGCATACGAGATGTATCTATATTTGGGACCTTCAAAATTTTTTGGATTTTATATCGATCAATATCTAAAGATGCAAATAAAACAAGGTAAATGTGAGAGAATAAAAAAAATTACAACATTTTATAACGCATTTTTCGTGACAAAATTTACTAAGGCACCCGACGAATAAAATACATCTATGTTAAAAGTAAATAAATACGATTTCAAAGTTATACTTTCTAATATAAAGGTTCATGTCCACGGGAGATAATCTCAGAGATTTAGTTGAGATACATTTTAATACCGCGTACACTAGTGATGAACTCAAAATCACGAACTGTGAGTCAATCACTGATATCTTTGAGTCACTCAATATCAATGATTGAATATCTGGGAATATCGTGATTCGTGATTCATTTATTTATTTATTTACGTTTCGTTGTGAATCGTGATTTGGCGCATGTGCATATGAAACGAAAATATTCATGAAGGAATGACGTTATAATTAGTAATACTTAATTCGTAATAATTCTGCCAACACGTTTTACACATTGGACCCGTTTTTAAGGATTTTCATTAACTTTGTGATGATATTAAATTAGACATATATTAATTATAAATACTAGAATATGAATACGCTAAAAATTATGTTTTTTGATGTTTATTTCGTGTATCGTGATATCATATGCATATTAGTAATGAAACTGTGATCAAAGTCGCAGTATTCAATCACTGATATTATCGAATATCAATCACAATCACACCAGTGAGTCTACAGTTGCATTTTTTCTCATCACTAGTGTACACGTGATGAGATTGGAGATAAACTCGGAGAATAGCTTGAGATTGTTAGAAATAGACAAAACCTCAAACCGAGAGTAGGATTTAAAATTACCATAGGTCCCAACAACTATCTATTCTGAAAGTTAAATATGTCATTAAATATAAGGCGTTAAATTACAAAATGACGTTTAACACACGAGCGTGAAGTAAGGCGCGAGACGGCGAATCTTTGAGACACGGTGAACACGAAAGCCGAGAGTTGTCTCTGAAGCGTTTCATGGGGGCAAAATCCGTATCTCGGACATTGTCTCGAGTCGAAAATCTCTTCCGTGGACGCGGACCATTAGAATTTGACAGTTGGCGTAATAAAATGATCGTGGCAGATGTGGTCTTCAGTGACGTTAATGTTAGTCGATCATTGGTTCTGGGCGGTCGGTTGTACCCGCGTCAGTTTAGTTTTGAACAAGTGTTTAAAAGAACCAAGAGAAGGTAATTTTTATAAATATCTATGAATAATAAACATTTTAACTGAGTCGTATAAAAACAACTAACGTTATATAATATAGAAGTTATTAAAAATAAAACCTGAATATTTTTGTTTATATTATACATCATGATACCGTTTTAAGTAAAACAATGTGAATCTTTATTAGGAGAACACATTCTTACTGTGAAGTTGTAATTATTCAGAACAGACGGTCTATGATATTTGAAATACTAATTAAATGTATTAATTAGAAAGATATACATATAAAATCAATTTTATCGAAAAATATTGTTGTTGCGCCACCGCGATTCGAACCTGGATCTCTTTCCAAACCGGGGAAGGTGCATTATCCAACTATTCTACAGCGACGATATTTTTAGCAACAAATTTTCAAACCTATATGTTACCTTTTTGATATTAATACATTTAATCGTTCCATTATTTGAAAGAGCCATCTACCTTATTTTTTTTACGGAATCTCAAATACCTTTGAGTAATCTGATAACAGACGCCAGAATTATCAATTCATTTTTATTAAATTTTGAACATACTGATACAACTTTATTATTAGGAGAACACATTCTTACTATTATTATATTATATATATATATATATATATATATATATATATATATATATATATATATATATAAGTAAAATTTTATTTAATAATTTTACTTCCATTACAAATATTTATTAATTTATCTTAAAATTCCAAGAGACTATTTAAATCTGTGCCTGCAATAAATATAACTCTACTTTTTTTATTTCTTGATCTTATCAGAAATTATAAACGCAGTGCCTGACGTAGTTAATTTATTTGTTTCAAATTATTTAAGCTGATAACATTTGTTTTAAACTGTTTAGTCAGATCGTTCTAGGTCGCTGTTATTTAAATTAATAAATTAGAAAAAATCTACCTATAGTAAAAATTTTGACTTAGTTATTCTAAATTTGTCGAAAACATAAATGGTTGACGTGGTAAAATGGTAACGTATGTATTGAATGCCAAAATGTTTTTTTTTTTTAAATCATGTTATTATAAGATCGAATAGACTGCAAATTTATGGAATTATAAAATAGATAATACAATACAAAGCATTGTCAAATTAACCTATTACCAATATTTGAATATGTCCAAGAACACACAAATACTGGATTTTCACCTGCAAAGGCACTGTTATTAAACAAATAATAGATATCTCATAGAGACGTAGCTATTTTTTATTATATTTAATGAAAAATATATGGAAGTATGGGTAATTACAGGACAAACATATTGTATTTATATATAAACATTTGTTTACGTGACTGTGGTAAGAAAATAATTAATCACGGTTATAATTTAAAAAGTGCTAATATATCTGTGTTATTTTAAATAAATAAATAAAATAAAAATTATATATAATACATATAAACAAACACGTTCAGTATATCTGTCAATGCGTAATAATGCCAGATTGTTACATTTTAGAAATTATATACTTTTACGACAATATTTATAACATTTATTGTGTTGCTTTTTACCCGTCATAAGACGGACGTGCTGCGTTCATTACTCTAGATTTTATTTATTTCAAATAATTTTGTAATAATAAGTACCTACCATTTCATATTTTAAACTTCTTCTTTCGACGGTCTGCATCCAGTGTTGAATGTAAGCCTTCCTTTTTTACAGATTTTTCATGTACAATTCCTATTTTGTTCCCAATTTTGCCCAACGACTTGCCTGCTTTTGTTGATTTTCGCTTCTTAGATCAGGTAGTACCTATTAGGTCGTCTATTTATACTATTTTGTATTTAGTGACAAAAAATGACAAATAGCATTTTAATTCCATCAGAAAATGTCTTATTTAATTTAGACAGCGATAATAAACAGGTGACATTAGTTTGGATTCCTGCTTATAAGGGTATTCATGGAAATGAATGTGCTGATAAACTGGCCAAGGAGGCCGCTCTTTCCGCAGTTTTCCCTCATCAATTCCATATCCCGATGTATGACAGACTTAATATGGTAAAAAAACGTACGAATTCTATCAGGACTGCACAATAGATGGATCCAAATAATCATAAGGGTAATCGGCTTAAAATAATTCAAAGATCTATTCCCGGCACTCCCTGGTTCTCCAAACGGAAAGTCTCCAAAAGAATAATATCAAATATTTCTAGAATGAGAATTGGGCATTGCCAGGTAGCCTCACATTTATTCAGATTGAACTTAATAGATTCCCCAATGTGTGAGTGTGGTGCTGAGGAAGAAACCCTTGGCCATATTTTTTTTATCTGTCCATTGCGGATCACAGGTTTTTTTGTAGTAATCTCGTCAATGGTAATTTTCAGCTCCCGGTTAACTTGTGTCATCTTCTTTCCCTTAACTCGCCACATTTAATCTATATAATAGCAAATTTTTTGAACGACAATGGTTTTGAATTGTGATATAATATTTCTTATTCTATAATATTATTGCACTTTTTTTCTATAAAATAAAGTTTTAACTTGATTAATGGTACAAATCATTCTTGAAGGGTGAATTGCTTATTTGATAAAAGAAGAAGATAGCATTTTAATTACTCTAATACGTCAGAGTTATCGTTATCCTGTATATTATAGTTATTCTTACTTTTTGAGCTTAAATAATGGAATAATGTAATGTTGAGAAAAACCAACATTTTCGACACATCTTCTTTTCGTCTTTAATCAAGGTTAAAATGGTCATCCAGGAGTCAAACTGGGAAATTCTGGCACCTCGCTCCGTCAGATTATCACAATTTTCAGTCGCTCTCCAATCAAATCTGTGGCATTACGTTAAACACCGACGATGACCTCAGAATTTGGCTCGATAACTATTTAGAAACCAGTCGTGCCGATTTTTATAGAAAAGGCTTCGACAAATTGGTTGCAATATGTGAGAAATGTTGTAATTTTTAAATACTAATTAAATATATTAATTAGAAAGATATACAAATAAAATCAATTTTATCGAAAAATATTGTTGTTGAGCTACCGGGAAAGTTGAGTTTATATGCATATCTTTCTAATTAATACATTTAATTAGTATTTAAAATATCACAAACACATGTTCTGAATAATTACAACTCCATAATAAGAATGTGTTCTCCTTAATAAGTTGTAATTTTTGTTAAAAAATATGATTTTATAATAAATAATTGAAATTTAATAGATAGTAAATATACATACTTATAATATTGTACAATGTTCTGCTAAATATTTTGTTTGTAAATATTTTCGAAACTTGTATTGTATCATATATATTTCGGTACAAACCAGTTTGA
The DNA here is from genome assembly GCA_022840565.1 of Eubasilissa regina. NCBI lineage: Eukaryota > Metazoa > Arthropoda > Insecta > Trichoptera > Phryganeidae > Eubasilissa > Eubasilissa regina. The sequence goes on along the minus strand of JAINEB010000029.1, from coordinate 19,082,131 downwards.
TCAGTTTGTCTCAACTCCAACATTTAATATATACTCGTAGTTGATCAATTAATCGGCTATTTTTTTTACAATTTTTTGAAAATATCGCCGCATCTAATATTATCTTGACTGGCATGTGGTAATTCTCATTTTGAATAAAAATCTTCACTCAGTTTTAAAGAACGTAACCTAAAAATACGTGTAGATATTTTCTCAAAGTTCAGTACATTTAATAGTTCACGTACTTCCAATATTTGTACGCTTTCAGAGAATGTTCCTGGAAACTTGGCATATTCTCCTGGTGGTGATCGGGCTGGCCAGTCTGCTGCTCGTTTACGGGCGCTGGAAGAATGGATACTTCAGCAGAAGGGGCATAAAGAGTCCCACTATGTACTTCCCCTTTTTTGGACACACTGCGGGGATGTTGTGCAGACGAGAGCACCTTAAGGATATGGCAAATAGGCTTTATAACTCGTTTCCGAATGAAATGTAGGAATTTTTCTGTTTATTTTTATATGTGATCCTGGTCCGTGACGGCATCTGATTCTGACTTAAGCTGTGATATCCCAGCTGTTGTATTATCGTCAGAATATTATAAAAAGCATAAATATAAAAGGATATAGTAAACTGAAAGAAATAAAATATAAAGGAACTTAAAATCTCAAGTGAATACGTGTAAAACCCTTATGAACTGCAATGCTAAAATGATCGAGAACCATATCCAAGAATTATAGGAGAGATAAAACATTAAACAATCCCTCTACGACCCAGCGCCGAATATATCCGTCGCAAGAAACTTTTCACTACGGCCAGCGACGTATTAATCCGTTGCGACGTAATATATTTATTTGACACATCTTGTATTTTCGCTTTGTTCTGAATTGCGACATTTATCGGAGACTTTAAATTCAATGATAGATGGTCAATATACTTGCCAGTCGGAAAAATTCATACGATTTCACTACTTTGTGTTTTTGCTTATATATATATTATATATAAATAACAGGGATAATATTTAAGTAGTCTTAACAAAGAGATACAATAAACACGTTGGACATACTCGTCACTTTAGTATTTTTTTTTACTAGCAATGATACTAACATAGGATTTGATGGCTCTAATGGATACAATGGATACAAAGGATGCATACGTTATCGCAATATTATAATATACGTGTCACGACAAAAGCTCCGTGGACATTTGGCCCAACGACAATACGTCCATGACAAAAGTTCCGCCTGACTAAAACTCCAGCCGACCACTGATCCATGCGACATTGTATCTAACGAAATAACGGCTACAAACAAATTATAAAATTATATAATATAATAACAAAAATATTAAAAAAAAAAATTAACATATAACATAGTATTACAATATTCACAATACAATACTAGGCAGCTATTCAATAGCGCCCCGCATATTGACAGGGCGATACCGCACAGCTGCCGAAACAAGATTTACCCTCATTACCCCCGGTTGACTCACTTTATTAATTAATAAATAAATAATATTTACAATACATAACATAAAGATACAATAATACTTGTTATTATAGTAACAAAATAATGTTAGTATATTTATATTGCTTTACAAACAATTGCGCTTGTTAGAAATTTAAAAACATTTGTAGCGTAAGGCCATGAGAAAATAAGGGTGATTTTATTTCAGTTACAAACAATACATTCAATACATTTATATTTTTCCCACCATTTCAGCGAGCAGGCAGCAACGGGCGCCAGCAAGAGGCATTTTATCAAAAAATGACAGTCTTTGCTTACTGAAATCTATCTCACATTTTGCTGGCGCCCTGCCGATGATTTACCGTAAATATATTTTTAATATCTGCCTCGTATCATTATCATATCATTTTATTTGCGTCACTTCGGCGACCTATCAATCCTGTGCGATATAATATAATATTGATTATAATACCGATGAATTAATTAATCTTTTCCTCCTGGTTAATTTAAAACACTTGAAATCATTTAAAGTATTTGATATTTCATAGATACATTGGCTATCAGCAGTTCACGAGCCATTTGGTGATGGTGAAGGACCTCGAGGTGTTGAAACAGGTCATCATAAAGGACTTTGACCACTTCTCGGACCATATGGAGATGATGGACGAATCAATCGACCCGCTGTTTGGCAAAAATCTTTTCGCGCTACAAGGTAGATTATTTAAAAAAAAAAAAAATAATTAAAAAACTTATGGAATCTATAAACATATTAGAAGAACACATTCTTATTGTGAAGTTGTAATTATTTAGAACATAGGTCTGTGATATTTTAAATATGAATTAAATATAAAATTAATTTTATCGAAAAATATTGTTGTTGCGCCATCGGGATTCGAACCTGGATCTCTTTCCAAACCGGAGAAGGTGCATTATCCAACTATGCTACAACGACGATATTTTTAGCGACAAATTTTCGAACTTATATGTTACCTTTTTGATATTAATACATTTAATCATTTAGCGTCTGCTTTCAGATTCCTCAAAGGTATTTGAGATTCCGTAAAAATAAGGTAGATGGCTCTTTCAAATAATGGAACGATTACATGTATCAAGAAGGTAACATATAGGTTCAAAAATTTGTCGCTAAAAATATCGCCGCTGTAGCATAGTTGGATAATGCATCTATCCGCGGTTTGGAAAGAGATCCAGGTTCGAATCACGGTGGCGCAACAACAATATTTTTCAATAAAATTGATTTTATATGTATATCTTTCTAATTAATATGTTTAATTCTATAAACATATGATTGTAAATAATATAATCTTTCAGAGTTGACAGCCGTAGCTGATGCAGAAGTAGATTTCGATGCTGAAGATCCAACAAATATATTCACAAGCGCTCAGAATCCGTGTATAGTATACAAGTCACGAGCATTGTGTCGAATTTAATGTTAATAATTTATTTATTAAAGTTAATAATTTATTTATTTCCAACAACCCGTATCCAAAACATAGTGATCGTCTACCTGAACATTTTAAATTCGTAATTTAGTAGATTATTCACATTGCATTCTGTATAATATTTTTATAATTTTAATGAACTAAAAGTAATTATATAATTTAAAAAATTAAACAAATTTTGTATTTTTATTATTTTCTAAATTTATCTTTACAAGATAGTCTACAAAACATTTTTTTTTACCATACATGAAGCTTAAATTTTTGGATATGTAAATAGAAAAATCGTTTAATAGATAAGTAAAAAATAATACGTTTTAAAGGAATAGTTTTCCATGTTCAGGTCAGAAGTGGCGCGATATGAGGGCCACGCTGAGCCCCGCCTTCACCAGCTCCAAGATGAGGGGAATGTTCAACTTCGTCGCGGAGATCGCCAAGCAGTTCACTGACTTCTACATTGAGCAGATGAAGAAACCAGAAAATATGGGTTTGTCTCGCAATTTATAATTTGCATAATTTTTTCGAAGACGTCCTTTTTGATTCTGTTGCTGCGAGTTAGTCGATAGTTTTTTGTATTGTAATTTTTTTTTTAAAGAAAAAAATGTTTTCTGCTGAGATCTATGACTATGAATTACATAACTTTGGATCGTGAGATGATTTTCAATTTTAAATATTTTTTTCAAAGTGAAATAATACGTTTTATGATTTGAAAAATACCGCAAATTGCTTTGGGTATCAAATAAATAATTTAAATTGACAGTAAGTAATATTTTCTGTCTCTTATTATTATTATTATTATATACATAATATTTTTGTTTACATTGATTTCAGGGAAGGGTTTGGTTGAGGTGGAGATGAAAGATGCCTTCAGCCGGTACACAAATGACGTCATAGCCACCACAGCCTTCGGGCTGAAGATCAACTCTCTCAAGGACAGGGACAATGAGTTCTACCTGAAGGGTAAAGAGACGGATTTCACGGGACTCACATTGTTAAAGTTCTTTGGAATGGTGACAGTACCTATAATTATGAAGGTAAAAAAATTTTTATTCATTATTTATAATATTGTTTTTAACCACTTTTTTTTTTTACGAGTTAAATTTAAAACATCAACCGATTTCGGAAAATACATTTTCCTTCATCAGGACGCCAAAAAAACAAAGTAAAACTATATGTAAAATTGTTTTATTGTTTGTAATTCTATTAAATAAATCTAGTACCTAATTAAAATAGTTACGATAGTGAAAAATGAAAGTAAAATTTATTTTCAATTTACTTAATAATTTGTATAAAGATCTGTATCGTTTGTTAAATCTTTGAATAAACCAAAATAAGTTTGACTTGTCATAATATCATGTATAATCAAACCGAATGGGAGTACCTACGAGTCCATTGATTGCAGATATTTTTATAGATAGTTTAGAGTGAATTATTTATATTTACGATTCTCATTTATAGAAAAATATTTTGTCGTGGAAGAGGAATGTTCATGATATATTGTGTATTTGAACAGGTTTGGAATGTCAACTAACAAAAATTTTAAATTTTATCAATTCATTTCGTTAAAAAAATACAATTCACAATATTCATCGAAAATAATTTCATCTTAAACTTTTTTGATCTAATATTAACTAAAAAAATTAACTAAATTAAATAAAAAAATTATCAAAAAACATTTTTACTGACAACTTTTTCAGTCAATCAATACCGTTTTGTAAAAATTTTAATATCACATTTTTAAAAATACTGAATTAAATACAATAAAACAAAGTGCTTTTGCTGATACAATACAGAATTAATAGACATGATTTTAAAAATAAATAAAAAAGTAAATTTTTTGTATAGTCCACATATAAAACAAAATAATTATAATAATTTTTGGCGTAGAATTTCCACTAAACATTATACCTGCATTTTATACAATTAATAATATTGAAAAACTTCTCATAAATTCAAAAGATAAAGATGATAAATTCCGGCATTTATACACTTATAAATATTGTACTGCTTTTAATATTGGTGAAACAGGTCGAAACTTTAACATAGGAGTCGAAGAGTATTTAAGATTTTCAAAATTTTCAAATAATACATATATTAGAAAAGTATGTAATTTTTATATATAAAAAATGTTGGTTTTAAATTGAATAATTTAGAATCATTAGAAATAAGTATGTGAAATAATCAAAATATTATAAAAATTCAACTAAATTTAACCAATAATATTCGGAATTATTTAATTTTATCTCACTACTACATGGTCCTTGGTTTTTTTCAGTTGTTGAAAATCTCCATATTTTCAGCATCAGTAAAAAAGTTCTTCAGTGTCTTAGTAACCGACACGATGAAAAGCAGGGAGAACAACAACATCGTCAGGAATGACATGATACAGCTGCTGATGGAAGCCAAAAAGGGGTCCTTGAAGCACGAAGAAGCCGCCGGCGAGGAGGTCAAGGAAACCGGGTTCGCCACGGTGGAAGAATCGTCTGTGGGCAAGGCGGTAGTCAAAACAAGTAAGGAGAATTTAATTAAATTTTTTATGGTATATGTATTATTATTATCTAAGCTCGTGTAGGAATCCATCTACTAACAAATAAACTAGTATATAAGGCCCCATATACGACATTTATTATGTGCCGTATTCAACGGCTAAAAAGTACACCTGCTACTCGATCATCTGACCAGTTCCCACATTATTAGTCCACCGTGCCCTGTAAATAGCACGTAGGCAGGAATAATAATCTGCACACAAAAGACGCCTGTAGATATTTTCTAAGCAGTTCTCTTGTTGCCGTGCAAATACAACTCGAGCATTGATTTTCTGGTATTATTATTATTAATACAAATTAAATGTATTAATTAGAAAGGTATACAGATAAAAATCAATTTATCGGATTACTCAAAGGTATTTAAGATTCCGTAAATATAAAGGAGATGGCTTTCAAATACTGAAACGACAGATGTGTCAATTTGAAAGTGCAACATATTATTTCGAAAATTTGTCATCAACTCACTGTGTTGGTGTAGCATAATCGGTTAATGCATTTCCTGGATAGGAAGAGATCCAGATGTAATATGTATGTCTTTTTAATTAATACATTTAATTTGTATTAAAAATATCACAGATCTATGTTCTGTAAAATTATAACTTCACAATGGGATGTGATCTCCTTAAAATATTGTTATTATTATTGAAAAACAGGCATCTGAGAATGAATAAGAAGAAAAGTAAATATAATCTTTGTTCTGCATGTAATACTCGTAATTTATCCTATTCCCAGACTGGCTTTCTGTAGTCATATTTTTCTTTTATCATGTGATGATTCAGAGTGATGATATTCGAGAAGGAGGAAAGCAAGACAACGTGCAAAATACTTGCAGGTAATGAATGTTTGGAACAAATATATGAGTTTGTATATTTGGGAAGTATGTTCGATAGAAACAGAAAGACAGAGAAAGATATCGAAAGGAGGGTGACTACAGGGAATAAAGTGAACGGCGCTTTGAATGGAATTATATCTATATTTTTTATTTTTTTATTTATTATCTTAGTTTTATTAACCACTGAATTGAGTTTAAATACATCTACCGGTTTCGAAAAATACCATTTTCTTCTTCAGGATGTCATAACTAACATCTTGAAGAAAAAAATGATATTTTTCAAATATATGAATTTTAACCACAAAGTTAATATTGCTAATTTTAAAAAGAATTATATCTAATGGGAACTTGTTAACTGAGGAAAGATTAGCGGTTCACAATGGAGTCCTGATACTGATCGACACTGATGTATTGATGTGAATCTTGAAGCTGGCAGAAGAGGATGGATGTAGACTGAATGCAGTGAAAATGAGATCACTTATGCGGCAGATCCATTTACGACAGAGTAAAGAATGAAGAAATAAGGAAAGAATGTAAAGCTGATTTGGTCATATGGAAATGTTAATGACGCAAATGTACCAGAAGTAGAGGACGTCCGCGGAAGACTTGGCACGATCAGGTAAACCAGATACTAGAGGATGGTCCTGTTAGAAGCATCAATAATCGGAGAGCTTGTACGAGATGATGTACGAATGTGGATGAGGCGAGATTTGAATGTCAGGATAGAAGAGTGTGGCGCTCTATCTTCTCTGCCTACTCCCTCGGAGAAATGGCGTAATGGTAAGTAAGTAAGTAAGTAGATGGTAAGGTTAAAGAGAGATTATTAATGCATCTGTCATCTTTCAGATTGGTCGGATGACGATATAACCGCTCAGGCTTTGCTCTTTTTCATCGCTGGCTTCGATACCGCCTCAACCCTCCTGTGCTTCATGGCCCACGAGATTACGCTGCACCCGGACGTGCAGGAGAGGCTGCGCGTGGAGGTGGACGAGGTGGCGGCCAGCAGCGGAGGCACCGTCAGCTACAACGACCTGCAGGCCATGAAGTACATGGATATGGTCGTCTCTGGTCAGTTTGTGTATTTTATTCATTTTTAATTTTTTTTTAATTTGTCGAGTTGTAAAAGCTATAAAGTATCCCTAGTCATAAATTATTTTTAATTCGTTCTCACACAGTTGTCTGATGCACGAGCTAGAGAACGAGATATTATTCGTGACCTCCCGAATAAATGTATCCTATTTGCATATGTATCATGCATTGATGATTCGCTTTCGCCTCAGACATATTGGCTACTTTATAAAGTCTCCATGACTCATGCATTATCGATGAATTAAAATTAAAAAAACAATAAAATAATATTAAAAATAATTAGAAGAACACATTCTTATTGTGAAGTTGTAATTATTCAGAACAGACGGTCTGTGATATTTTAAATACTAATTAAATTTTCTAATTAGAAAGATATACATATAAAATCAATTTTATCGAAAAATATTGTTCTTACGCCACCGGGATTCCAACCTTTTTGATATTAATGCATTTAATCGTTCCATTATTTGAAAGAGCCATCTACTGTATTTTTACAGAATCTCAAATACTTTTGAGTAATCTGATAGCAAACGCCATAATAATCGATTCATTTTTGAGATCCAGGTTCGAATCCCGGCGGCGCAACAATAATATTTTTCGATAAAATTCATTTTATATGTGTATCTTTCTGATTAATATATTTAATTCATATTTATAATATAAAAAACAAATTGATGACTCCGATTCTGACTCCATAACCCTAAAGACTAGACCAAGGGGCTTCCCTGTTGGTCCCACTTATCAAAGTTGATATGCGACTTTAATTTAATAAAATATTGAAAACGAGGAGCTGCTGATGAGAACATCTTAGTCTAACATCCTTCTAAGTTAGAAGTTGAGATAAATCCGATTCAATAATTTACCAAAACTTTAAGTGCTTACCGCCATCTATCGAAGAATATCGAAAGCTTTTGTAAGAGATAATTATGTGCTTACAGTATATTGGTGAAGTGCTTCATTTTATACCGTATTTTTGCCGCTAGTTCCTCAATTGTTGATTGAATTTATTATGAAATAATTTTTTTATTTTATTTTTCAAACGTTGATATTATTTCGTGTCTTATTCATTGTATTTGTTAAAGTAATCAACACGGTTAATACAAAGTTAGTTAATTGTTTGAATTCATATTAATTTTTATTAATTTACTTTGCAGAGACATTGAGATTCTGGCCCCCGGTAGTGGTAACAGACAGAAGATGTTTTAAATCATATACACTTCCACCGTCAGGTATTAACAGTAAGCCAATACAGGTAAAAAAATTATTTATTAGTATATCTTTTAGTTAAGTAAGAATACCAATGAGTAAGACGAAATGAATAGACATGAAATAACGTGTACATTTAGGAGAGGGGTTCGGACCATTAGTTGTGGGACGAGGAGCATTCTACACACATTATTTGCGGAAACATAAATTCGATAGTTTATGACACATTTATGCAACAGTAAAAGTATTTACTCTTCAAAAATTAAATCTTCGTGTAAACAAGACGTATTTTTGATATTATTGCATATTATATTGTCAGCGTTTAAATTTTTGTCGCAATCGAGTATTTAAAAAGTCGCGAAGCTATTTGAGTGCGTAAGCGGTTGTAGCCGTAAATACTTCGATAGCTAGTCCTGAATTTTCTATTGGTAATGTTGTTATTCAATCTATGCAAATTCAAAATACACCAACCTTTGTGAATCTGGGCTGGTAGACGCCGATGTCGCTCTCCTTGTAGTCTGGCCGTCCTTAACTCTGTTGGGCAGCCTCCGAAACTTTCTCACAACCGATAATCCGAAAATATATAATACAAAATGTTTTTATATCGCCGCCGTAAGTAAGTCCGTCCGAACCGAAAAACTGTCTCTTTTCAGTAGCAGCTTCGCTTTTGTTTGCTGTTTTGTTTAAATCCACACAAATAAATTAAATCTTCTATTTATAAAATGTATTTTTATTTATATATTTGGTTTTTCAGTTAAAACCCAATGATGGCATCTGGGTACCAATTTATGGCATCCACCACGATCCTAAATACTACAAAGACCCGGAGACGTTCGACCCGGAAAGGTTTTCCGATGAAAATAAAGGAAACATTGTACCATTGTCGTTCATTCCGTTTGGAATTGGCCCCAGGAATTGTATCGGTAAGCTTAAAATAATAATGTCATTTGAGAAAGCGTTGATTTCCTGTTCATTTGATTTCAAGTACGTTTTGGGTAAAACTATAATACGTTGTGTTTTGACATCAATTAAGAATAATATATGAAACAATATTGTTCGTCTACAACTGTTCGCGGCCACAATTGTCCTAGACACAAATATTCGCGGCCACAATCGTAATACCATAATTCTTCCTCTGAAAATTTGTTCGTCGAATACATTGAAAAACATTATTTTTAAATATTCTCCAGGCGAGAGAGAATTCCGGACTTGAGTCCCGGCGGTAACTTAAAATTAGATATTTTTTGAGTACTTTTCTAAGTGATTCATCTAATTTGATTTGATTATCAAAGTTTTAAAGTTGCATCTTTACAATAAAAAAGTGATTTCATTAAAAATGTACAATAATCATATATTACACGGTTTTAATTTAGTCACATCAACTACTGTAGCAGCATTTTGTTTTTGGCCAATGAAGATGAAATGCAACAATTGTCAGTGTTGCAAAATTAAGGTTTGAGAATAATACTCAGAAAAAATAGAGATACTCCGATCAGTGCAATGCTGAAAGATCTGAATATGTTAACCTTTAATAAGAAAATATATTTTAAAATAATGATGTTTATTTATAAAATCCTCAATAAGAAAATATTGATGCAAATCAACATGGGCACGAGCATCGTACAAGAGGAAGGGATAGACTGAGACTGCCATTCAGGAAGAAGACCAAATCTCAGAAATCGATGATGTATAGTGCGATGAAGATTTTTAATGAATTGCCAGAAAACATAAGTAAGGAGGAGAAATTGAATAGATTTTAAGTGAAACTGACCAGATATGTAAAAGATAAGTTTTAGTAAAAGAAAAGACTTTAAATCTTGTTTATAAAGGGTTTTTCATTAAGGGCGCTCAAACTTTTTTTAAAAATAAAACAAAAACGAATGAATATATCTAAAAAAAATTTATTATGTTTTGAAATACATTTAGTGGCAATTATGTATAAAATTCAATTTTCCTCGCATGACCACCGCGGGCACGTTTGCAGAAGTCCAATCGTTGAATCCAATTTTCCACCGCTTTTTCACATAATTCGGCCCGAATCGCACCAATTTCGCGTTCAATATTTTCTCTTAGCTCTTGTAACGTTGCCGGCTTGTTGGTATAGACCAAAGATTTAACATAACCCCAAAGAAAATAGTCCAATGGTGTTAAATCGCATGATCTAGGCGGCCATTGAACTGGTCCATTTCGCGAAATAACACGCTCACTTTCAATAAGTCAATTGTTGCGTGTGCCGTGTGACTGGTAGCGCCGTCTTGTTGAAACCACATATTGGCCAAGTCCATACCTTTCAATGAGTTCCAAAAATAATCAGTTATCATGGAGCGATAACGATTACCATTCACAGTAACATGATGATTAGTATCATTAACAAAAAAATATGGTCCAATGACACCTCCGGCATGTAATCCACACCAAACAGTGATTTTTCCGGAATGCAATTGTGTTTCGTGAAGCACGTGTGGATTGATGCCTGCCCAATAACGCATATTTTGCTTGTTTACATATCCATTGAGCCAAAAATGAACTTCGTCGCTAAAGATGATTTTTCGATGGAATTCAGCATAATTTTCAAATTGTTGTGAGGAATTGGCGACGCTTCAAATGGTCAAGCGGCTTTAGTTTTTGTGTCAAGTGGATCTTGTATGGATGTAGGCCAAGATCTTTTTGCAAAATTCGCCACAATGACGTCACAGAAATGCCCAACTGTTGAGAACGTCGTGTTAGTGACTCATTTGGGTCATCAAGAACAGATGCTCTAGCGGCGGCAATATTTTCCTCACTTCGTGCATTTCTTTGTCTCACTGGCACTGGAACATTGTATAGCGACAATGTGCTTTCAAATTTTTGCGCCAAACGTTGAATTGTTGATGTGGCAGGCAAGTGATGACGACGATAAAATGGTCGCAATGCTCTTAAAGTTGCGGTGAGCGAACGCGAATTTTGGTAGTAGATTTGAATAATTTGCAAGCGTCGCTCCGGTGTGTACTGCTCCATGATGATTTGCCAACTAAGTACGAGTGTTAACCTCAAAAAAAATTGAAGAAATATGGCGTAGTTTCTTGTCTCTGTTGAAAGAAAGTTTGAGCGTCCCTATTGAAAAACCCTTTATTAGAACGTGCTTATATAAGCACTATGTTAAGAATGAAATAAAAAGAATAAATTATTGCGTTAGTGTACATTGCCAGAAAATAAAAAGCACCAAAGTAGCGAGAACGCGTGTCCAATATAAACATGACGAACGTAATTTTGATATCTCTAGGTTAAGATTACTTAAATGTCTTCTTAGTTTGAAAATAGTGAGGACGTGTGGGACGTATTCTGAGGAATGGAATATATAGAAATAGTATTATATATTTTTTAAATAGAGTATAGAAACTCTATTAAAAAAAAACAACGATGCAAACGTACGTACATCACTATTTATATTATCAATACCATTACAATGTAATTGTCAATAATCATTAATGCCATAATCCAGTCATTATCAAGCCAGGCTATTCACTGTAGAAGTATGTGTGTATTAATTCAATAATAATTAAATTTAATTGAAGGTTCCCGGTTCGCCCTGATGGAAGCCAAGGCCGTAATGTTTCACCTTCTGCACAAGTTCGAGCTGGTGCAGATACCCAAAACACAAAATCCAATCACGTTGAAAAAAGACACCTTCAACATGCACGCTGAGAAGGGATTTTGGATTGGACTGAGACCTAGAAATATTGCTTAATTGTAATATTAATTATTAAGGTGAACACATTCTCATTGTGAAATTGTAATTATTCAGAAATATAGGTCTGTGATATTTTAAATACTAATTAATTAGGTGTACATATAAAATCAATTTTATTATTGTTGCTGCCGGGATTCGAGCCTGGATATCTTCCAATCTGGGGAATGTGCATTAATCGACTATGCTACAGTAGCAAAGTGCGTTGACGACTAATTTTAGAGAATAAATTAGATGGCTTTCAAATAATGGAACGATAGATATATCAATTTGAAAAGTGTAACATATAGATTAGAAAATTTGTCGTCAATGCACTGTGTTGCAGTAGCATAATCGGTTAATGCACTTTCCCCGGATTGGAAGAGGACCAGGTTTGAATTCTGGTAGCAACAACAATATTTTTCGATAAAATTAATTTTATATGGATATCTTTCTAAATTTAATTTGTGTTTATAATATTAGTTTGTAAACGATAATGTATTTTTATTAAATGTGATAAAATAACTGTAAAAATATGATAATTTTTTATGAGACGGGAAGACTTGAAATAATCTGAAATGATTGTTACTCTAGTGGTTAAGGCATACGCCTAGCAATACGGTAGTTGGGGGTTCAAGCTTTTTTCTAGAAGACCAGTAAGTTAGTAAGAACATTGAAATGATGTGTATTTTGTTAGCACGTCTCTGTTTTTATTTTTATAAAAAATAAATAATTGTCAGGAATACCAGATACTGGAAGATGGTCATATTAAAAGTCTCAACAATCGACGAGCTTGCGTGAAAAGATGTTTGGCGAGAATTAGGTTAGAAGAAAAGTGTGTGGCGCTCTATCCTTTCTCGTGGTAATGACGTGATGGTAAGATAGTAAATTAAAATGATGTGAAAGTAATTTACAAATATCGTAAATATATAAAACTAAAATAATATATTATAATAAAACGATAGAAATATACTCGGTTTTGCTCGAGTAGCACCTAACCTCCCTTCCCCCAAAACATCCCCTTCACGTGCCCTTACCTTTCGTTTAGTGTAAAAGAAACGCGTAAAATATCTTATATATAATTATTGCAATGCAAGGCGCATGGTTTTCGAGGTCAGTGATATGTAATACACGGTGACAATACACTTTTTTTTTGATCATTTAACTTTGTTTTCTTAACCACAAAGTTGATACGACTAATATTTAAAATTAAAATCAACGTGTATATTTTTAATCTATGTTTAATAGGCGTGGTGGTGTAATATATAAGAACGTTGTTACATGTTTTTATGAAATAATAAGACGAACGAAACCAACTGAACTTGAAATAGAATTCAGATGTAATATTTGAAGGCTAAAACTATACATAATACGATAAACTGTACGTATACGAGGTGAGGCTGGGCTAGCCATAAAAACATATTTTATACCGGGGTGGTACGAAACATATGTTTGAGATATTTAATACTTTTTTGTAATAATTAGGTATTCTAAGCAAAGGAGAACAGTCGGATATCTAACAGGACTGTTTGGTCTGTTTGTGACTTGAGGGTGTCCAGTTTGTTAACATATTTTGTCAAGTGTTATTAGATCAAACAATGTATTGGTGAATTGCGTACAATGATGGGGAACAGGTCATTTTAGTCAACAGTTGTCGAGTTGATTACTTGATCAGTCACGAACAGGCTCTCGCTCGAGTCTGACGTGTGGTATGTTTTTAAACGAGTAAGGTCAGTGGATTACTATGTGTACCGAGATCACGTTACATTAAATCGTTATATTTTTATATATTATTATAATTAAAACTATTATTACAAGAGGAATTATCTGACCGGAGGTCAAATATCAGGTTAAGTTCAATTTTATTATAGTATTAACTATTATTGTATTTTATACGTCATCTATTCTTGCAAATATATATATGTATATTTGGAACAATTAATAGTCGATTAATTGTATTAATAAATAAATGAAATGTTTCGTTATTTCATGTTTCGTCAGTGGCAGGCACAAATAATAATTATAAAATTTAAATACAAATCATTTACAAAAAAAACCTAAATCGATTTCTCAAAGAAAATAATACTGTATAAAACTTGATACAAGTACATCATCCAAATTTAAAAATATTATTAAAATCTTTAAATGTAACACTAAACCTATCAGCAAAATTTTATATACAGAAATTCTAAAAGCACGAAATTAGATAATAAATAATATTATAAATTACAAATGATGTATAACTTATCTATATTAATTATTACAGTGTAAGTTCTTCTCCAAGCGCAAGAGCTGGTCTTTTTTTGGAGAGGTAAGCGATTCAAAGAAATATGTAATTTTATTTTTTTTAAATACTCAACTAACTTAAATATTATAAAAATTAGTAAAAAATTCAAAATAATAAAAATAAAGTAATAATTTGACTGAGAACAAAAATATGGGTACTTTAATTAATTATTATTTTCATAAAAAATAATCATATAAAAAAGCGTTACATATATCATACTACCTATGTATGGAATATATTATGTTCTTCTGGTTCGAAAAATTATTAATATATTTTTTTTAAAGAGAACGAATTTTTATTGTGAAGTTGCATTTTCAGAACATAGCTCTGTGGTATTTTTAATACAAATTAAATTAATCGAAATCTAAAAACTATATATCTATCATATTTTTTTTTGTTCATCTTGTATTTTATTTGTATTTATAAATTCAATTAATTAAAAATAATTAATATATACAAATAAGGCGTGGAAATAGGTGATTACAAATATCTTTTTTTTTTTTCATTAATATTAAGCTTGTTTTAATGTTCATCAGATATTACTATTTTCTATATAAAATTCATTATTTATATTAAAAATTGTTATTAAAATGTATAAAAAATAAAGCGCGTAAAAAAATATATACTTTTTTAAAATAAAAAAGTAGATTATTTAACATTGTTTTTTAATTTATTAATTAGTACACCAACCTGTTTCGAAAAAATACTATTTCTTTCGTCAGGATGTCTAATGAACTAACCATAACCATATATGGTATATATTGCGTTATTCTAATTAAAAAAAAATCTATTTTTCGAAATCAATCAAAATAATAAATAAGTACTACATTTAAAAATAAATGTAGTACTGCCTTACTTAAACTGTTACAATGATGAATAATTTGGAAATTTGGAATATTATTTTAGAATAGGACTTGGGTTTAAATTTAGTTGGTTGTTTATAATATTTTGACTAATTTTATATATTTTGCATATTTATTTCTAATGATACTAAATAATTTAATTTAAGAGAGTTTATCAAAAGTATGACCATTTTCTAATAAATGACACGAAAATTCTGAAAAACATTAAAATTTAAAGTTTCAACCTGTTTTACCAACATAGAAAGCAGTACAATTTGTACAGCAAAGTTATTAAATTTATAATTTTTGTTTTGGAATTATAAGTAATGTAGTGAAAAAAAAACTTTAATAATCTATATAAATATTAACATTGACCACAAAGTTAAATTTGCAAATATAAAAAAAAATTTGGTACATACTTTAATCACAATTTGACACCGCAGTCTAACGAGGTAATATATAGATAGCAGTAAATTTTTTTATTTCGTTTTTTTATCTTTTTTTCTTTTTCTAAAAGGTTTAAGAGGTACCTGTCACTGATCCCGGTACTGATAAAGGTGCAACACAAGGTAAAAGTGAGAGTGAATGTTATAAAGTTTTCTAACGCGTTATTTCTAACGAAGTTTTCAGTGAAAAAATTTAAAAGTCTATATGTTGATCAATATTTTGAATGAATTAATTTTCGCATATTTAACCTTGCGTAAAAGCTCCATGTATATAAAACCGGTATAGATGACACGCGCAAAGAACATACAGACGTTCGAGGTCACAAATGAAACCGGACACCGCTTTGGTTGATGTCTAGAATAGTGTCTTCAGTGGCGTAACTCACTTTCTATAGGGCCCAAAAGGTCTGCACTCTGAAAAATATTGTTATCGATGCTTTTCCCACCACTAATACGGGAAAATAATTTTTAAAATCCACCACAGCAAGAAAAATAAATTAAATTTTAAAATTAATTTATTTTTCTATTGATTAATTCTCACGCATGGACCTGAATTCTTTAAAAAAATTCACTACTGGTCTTTGTACGCAAGGTTCTAAGAAGCGTATTTGATCCCAAAAATATAACGAACTGGACGCAGTATTTGGTGACCCCAACATTGTTCAAGTCATCAAGCTAGCGTGGCTGAGGTAGGCTGGTCATGTTCAGCGATGGACTCCGAACGATCAGCGAGGAAAATGTTTTATGCAACACCTACTGGTCTCAGGAGTATTGGAAGAGCCAAGCTATGATAGTTAGATGACGTCACCCAGGATGCATGTCGTCCTGATTTTTACAAATGTACTAATTTAATACACTAATAATTACATAGTATTTTCATTAGTTCACTGTCCGACTCACGAGGTTAGAGTCTGAATCGAGGTAGGGAGTGTTTTAAAATACATCTTTTTTTTTTTTCATGAAAGTGTGCATTTTATAGAAGACACGAGACCTGTAATTTTGTTCGACGGATAAAACTGAGTAGTTCTAACTTTTCTTATACAATACAATACATTTTATTTATTTATTTGATATCAAATGTTGTGTGTATATTTATTATTTTAATATCCGCCTCACTGGGCTTCGTCCGTGCTGAGTCAAACATTTTCCATTGTTAATTATTATAGATAATTGGTTTATCAAATATAAATTTCAAATAATTAACGAAATAAAAAATGCATATAACAAAAGAAAGAAAAAAATGATGCAATATTTGAACATGAGAAATATATATATATTAAAAAAAAAATTTCTTCTTTATTATATACATATACATATTGATTTTAATTATATTTTTTATTTAATATAACAAGGGGAAAAATTAGATAAGGAGATGTTAGATGAATTACTTAGAAAGATATAAAGAATAAAATATATATAAAGAAAAAATCAATCTTTCAAAAAGACATACAGTTTTTACAGGGTGTAATAGACCTAATCCACAATATTTTAAGGGTGGATACCTGAATATAATATAATATAACAACGATATAAAAAATTAGTTAAGAATATGTTATTTTACTTTGTATTTTAAAGTGGTTACTGGGGTCGCATTATTTTTTAAAATGTTTAATAAGTCTTTATTGATTTTATTAATTATTCTTGGCACAACACATTCTCTTGTCCTCTCACCGTACACCACATTGTTCGCGACAATATCTACCTGAAATTTGTGTAGATAATGCACGTTCGTTTTCAACGAATTTAAATAATACAGTTACAATTCGATTGAAACAATTCAGCTAACGGCATGTTCCAGGTTGATGAAACATACATACGCGCACAGGCTGATCACTCACCGGTGTTAGGGCTAAAGTTTTGACTCTGCATGTGTTTATATTGAAGGGTGACCATGTTATGAACATACGTTCGATCTGAGTTTTTTAATCAGAATTTTATTGCGCCTTTATCTGTCTGTGTTGTTCAATATATATTTAATATATTTAAAGAGAGAATTATACAATGTGGGTGCTGCAAAAATATAGATTTTTTGTCCGTATATGGTCATTTCTATGCAAACCCCAGATAGAATTATTGATGAACGTGTATTTTATAATGCAAGGTCTGGACAATGTCCAGTATTCCCAGGCTGTTGAAATGTAGACTTAGAGGTGTCCTCCATGTTACATTTTTCCATTCAGCATTGAGACGCAATTTGTTTAGTTACGCCACTGAATAATGTCACACTACAATAATGTCGTAACCATCGGACTCTAATGTCAATGTCACACTACACTGTCTAAGTGTAGTGTGACATTGACATTAGAGTCCGATGGTTACGAATGTTTGTTCAAGATGGTGATTTGATAATTTATTTTACACAAAAGTAATCATACAATATACACATAAACAATAAAGATCATATTTTATCGTATCAACAGATTAAATTGTTAAAATTTTTTAACGCTTTTATTTTTAGGTAGATTTCTTTAGAAATGCTAACTATTATAGATGGTTTCGTATTGCAAATGCCGTAAAATTTCAATGCATTTTCTTTGCGCGTGTCCAGGAGTCCTCAAAATCGGCCTCTCAAACTCATATTTCAAGTCAACGTACTTTGAAATACATATTTTCGAAATTGTCCCATTATTATTCTATATTTTTGCTTCGTGCCCTATATTATCTAACCAAAAACAGTCTAGTTGTTCGAACTTTGATAACCTTTTATTCAATATGAATGGTCCGACAATAGGTAGTATTGATAGTTTTTATCGTACGATTGCCAGCTTAGCAATAAAAATATACTTTTTGTTTTGTAAATTGAGTTGAAACACTATTTTATTCCACTATATATATTTTTTCGGGAACGTTTTCGGGAACATCTTCCCATTATAAATAACACAATTCAAGTAGAGTTAAAAACATTTTAATTTTAAAAACAGTTAAATTTAGTTAATGAACATCCAAATACCGCCTATTACATCCCCTGTCTTATCCATTTTAACTCCTCTTAACCATAGACCGCCACATATATAAACATGAAGAATATTTTCATTTTCGTGTCACCGCTTTGATACTACTTACGCAATCAAATAGCACGGCGACTTTTTTAAATATATGACTCGATTGGAACGAAAATTTAATCGCAGACGACATAATGTGCATTAATGTAAAAAAATACGTATTGTTTACACAAAGATTTAATATTTGAAGAGTGAATACTTTTACTGCTGCATAAATGTGTCATAAACTATTGGATTTATGTTTCCGCCAAGAATGTGTGTGGAGTGCCCTACGTCCCGCAACTATTGTTCCAAACCCTTCTTATACATATAGATGTACACTTTATTTCATATTTATTTATTTACTGGTCTATGTATATAACGTAAATAATTAAAATAAACAGACTGCCTCTGACATTTACTCATATATAATTTCTTAACCTTTCCTTCTCGGTGATCTAAACTGAGTTAACATTGCTTCTAATAATGTTAATATATCTGTAAATATATTAAATACAGAGTTCATATTTTAGTTATTCCTCCGTAATATATTTATGTATTGGATAACACAATTACAATATATAAGTATTTACCATACGCAACAATAAAAAATGTTTTTTCGAAGAACCTGACGCGAATTTGTCAATACGTGTATTTGTACGCGCGGAGTGGTGTGGATGTGGATGGCGGGATGACGGATGCTGATCGTCACTTTAGTTAGTGGCAGAGCGTGCACTGGCTGAGTTAGACGTGTCTTATGCGTATTTGTGTTGTTAATTCGTATGTAAAATGTTTTTTTCTCATTTTTAATAATTGATATATATATATACCGATATATAAATATCAAACCGGAATTTGCTCATAGATGGCCTTAGCTGTCAATGTAGTTACCGTCAAACCACGACATTGACGCTATTTTCTTGTTTTGACATCTGACAAAGATTTTCAACTCATAACAATACAAGTTTCATACAACAGCATAGTTTTTAATAGCGTTGAACATGTCGAATTTTGTGCCTGGGAATTACGATTTGCGGACAGCATTGATTTTCTGTTACCATTTGAAAAAATCATGAAATGCTTGTAAAAGCTTACGGTGAGTATGCTCTTGGTAAATCATAGTGCTTTGAGCGGTTTGAAAAATTCAAAAGTGGCGATTTTGACATCAGAAATGAAGAACGTGTGAGACCACAGAAAAAGTTTGAAGACGGCAAATTGCAAGCACTGTTGGACGAGAATGACGCTCAAACGCAACAACAACTTGCGGATCAATTAAATGTGACACGAGAAGTCACCTCCATATATTTGAAAGCCATGGGAAGATTCAGAAGATGGTAAAATGGGTTTCACATGAACTAAATGAAAGACAGCGGAAAAACCGAAAAACCACTTGCGAAATGGTGTTCGACAGGTACAAAAGAAAGTCATTTCTCCATCGAATTGGGACTGGCGATGAAAAGTGGATATATTTCGAAAATCCTAAGTGTAAAAGATCATGGGTAACTCCAGGCGAACAATCGACATCGACTGCAAGGCCAAATCGCTATGGACAGAAGACAATGCTCTGTGTTTGGTGAGATCAGAAGGGTGTGATCTATTATGAGCTGCTAAAATTTAAATCAAGCTTTGCATGAAAAACGACCAGAATATCAAAAAAAGCAACACAAAGTGATTTTGCTTCATGACTATGCACCATCACACACAGCAAAACCGGTCAAAGACACGATTGAGGTACTTAGTTGGGAAATGCTTTCGCATGTGGCTTACTCATCAGACTTGGCTCCGTCCGATTACTACTTATTTGCATCAATGGGATACGCACTTGCTGAGCAGCGCTTCACTTCTTACGAAAATGGCTCGATGATTGGTTTGCCTCCAAAGAGCAACAGTTTTTTTGGCGTGGCATCCACAAATTGTCAGAAAGATGGGTAAAATGCAATACTTTTTCATTTTTATACAATAAACGTGTATTTTCTACACAAAAATTCCGGTTTCTTATTGACATACCCAAATATATATATTCACTTATATATATATTAATATAAGTAATAAATGTAAAATATTAATATTTATCCGATAAAAAAATCCCAAAAGTCTCCGTGTACACTGAGTTTACAGCATCGTAATGCGCGTTTTTATTTTAGCACCGCATGGGAAAGGTTAAACAGTTTAAACAGACCCCGCTTAGTGCTGTTCCAATTTAACGCTGTTTTATTTGAACAGGGTATTCCTCGAAAATCACGCACCGCGTGGGATTCACCGATATCCAAAGCGTAATGCAGAAGAGTAGTATGCCGATCGCCGCTGATCAGAGTGCATCGTACATTTAGGACGAAATAGTGGAACTAGCAACACAAACGGGTGTAGGTGAGGTTGATGTGCAAGATCTTGAAGAGATGTTAGAAGAAAGAGCAGAAAGTTTTTCTAATGATAAACTCAAGGATTTGGAAGAACCAAGAAGAACACGAAAATATTGAAAGTAGCAATTCTGAAGAAGAGCAAGAAGAACTTTCTACGTCATTTTTAAAATCTAGTTTAGACACTATAACGGAAATTCTGGACCAATTTATTGAAAATGACCTTAAAGGCAAGACGGGGTATCATGAATGCCTTATCCACTTATCGACAACTTCTTACACAACGCAAACGAAAAACATAAATGACATTAGACACATTTTTGATAAAAAGACAGAAAATTGAAAATGCGGAAGAATCTGAATGATCTCAAACGTAAATGATGACTTAGAATCTCTTCGATTTTTTCTATTTTTCGCGTCGAGTGTCTGTTACTTGATGCACTCTTAACGGTTGGTTTATAATTAATAATACCGGTGTATGTTTATTTATGTTTCTATATTTGTAAGAAATAAATTTTTATTGTATTGTTATAAAAAAAACATATTTAATAAACTTAATTGACAAAATACATATGCATTATTGAAAATTTTCCCCTAACCCCGATATTTACACGGTGACATAACCTCGTTTAACGCTGTTTCCTATAACGCTCTACTTTGCTGGAACGTATCCCCCGCGTACTTTTATAAAATGCGCATTTGGAGTGTGGACTGGCCTTTGTGAGTTACACGGTGTTTATACTTACTGTTACGTAACTGACTACTTGACACGGCGGAATATTTTATAATTATCTTTCTGATGTAAACAGACTGTTCGAAAGGAATCTTGCACTGCCGATTAAATATTTTTTATATAGCGACATCTCTTGTAACATGAAAAAATGATAATGATTATTCAATCAAACAGCGATTCTAATTTTTAATGTAATATATTAAATTAAAATATTTGTCAGTTGATACAATTTTCAAAATATACATTCCATCTGTCGTATTGCGTGTTGTGCTGTGTTCTGTACGACCTCGAGCGAGATGGATCTGTTATTTAATCAAACCTAAAGAGATTTAGTAAATTGACACCAATTGTCTTGAACATCATCCGATGCAAGACTGGCTGAACGTAGTATGACTCATCATCCTCACGATTGTGGGTCCTCAGCTATCTGAAGAGTACAATCCTGGAGCATCTTGGACATGGGAATGCAGCGACTGTGGGGTTACTTCCGTTTTCCGCTTACTCTTCCCTGTTTGATGCATTCTGTTGGTGTTCTGCTTCGAAGTATGAACTGTTGTATCAGGGTGTGGGTGTCCAGTTGGAGAATCCTAAGAAGATTAACTGTGGCTGGGGTTTTTCAATCGGACTCCCCGTGTGTTGCTACCCGGGTGATACACCCCCGCTCCGCAATGTGATGCGCGCGCCGCTATGTCGAAGCTCTGTCAGTGACGATCGAAAAATACTTTCTATAATTCATTCATCAGTCAGTCTTAAATAAACTAGTCTAATCGGTTAAAAGTTAAAACTGTGATATTTTATCTTATCAGTTGATACTTAACACTATGCTCTTTTGATCTCTCCTGCGGTATTATAATCTTTAATATCTACTGACTTTCCATTACGCTGTTTCCCCGAGCGGGTAGGCAGAAAGGATAAAGCGCCACACTCTTTTATCCTGACGTACAATTCTCGTCTCATCATTCATACATCTTCTCATACAAACTCGTCGGTTATTGTCGCTTCTAACAGGACCATCTGGTTTATCTGGTTGTGCCAAGTCTTCCGCAAAATTCCTCTAATTCTGATGCCTTCAATACTTGTATATATCTTTCTTACCATGCTCTCCTCATTCAACGTTCCATATGACCAAACCACCTGAGTGATCCTTTTTACCTCACTATACTAAGATCAGCTTTACATTCTTTCCTTATTTCTTTATTTTTTACACTGTCATAAATGGATCTGCAACATATACGCCTAAGCGATCTCATTTCCACTGCATTCAGTCAACTTTCGTTCCTCTTCTGCCAGCTCCAGGTCTCCCTCTATTGTGTACCGTTAATCTTGCCTTGGTTGACAAGTTCCTATTAGATATTATTCCATTCAAAGTGCCGTTCACTTTGTTCTCTGCAGTCACCCTCCATTCGATATCTTTCTCAGCCTTTCCGTTTCTAATAAACATACTTTTCAAATATATAAACTCATCTACTTGTTCCAAAGATTCATTACCTATAAGTATTTAATTAAGTAATTAAATTAGAAAATAAAAAAAGGTATTTGGTTATACAGGGTAATACATAATATCATGTTTCAGGCTGATGGTGTTCCATTTATCAAAATTTCAAGCGTAGTGCGGGCTGTGTATGAGGTGGCATTGTCTTAATGAAACTACATGTGTTGCAAGCTCAATCGACCCAATTCGTCCACCTATAAGTTTTTACAGCATCGCCTCTTGCATCCTAAAAGAAATAGGGCCAAATGATACCCCTGGTCCACATGGCGTACCATACAGTAACTCCGCTTGGGTGTAAAGGTCGTTGATGTATCAGTTGATAATTTTCAGTGCCCCAATAATGGCTGTTTTATTCTTAACGAAATCCGCTTGTCGAAAGCCGAAATGAGCTTTTCCCAAATTCATGACTAACTATGACTTTTTCCCATAAGTCGGGTTTGTGTTTGTTTTAATGACTTTAACACGTTGTTGAAGTATTAAATATTATTCATTAACATCATTGTAATTAACTACTATTTATAACTACAAAATATAAATTGACAAATATTTGCCAAACCAAAATGGCGGCCAAATAAAATCGGCCTGGAATATAATATTCACTTTGTATATTTACTTAAAAACATTTTAAAATTGATATTTTATTCGTCTAAAAGATCATTCCGGTTATAGTAACAATCGTAAAATAAAGCAATTAAAAATCATTAAAAAACTTTAATTATAATTTTAATTTTGCGAGCCGCTGATCTGATAAAGGAGTGACCAGAGATTGGTCGTGGAAGTTAGGCTATAAATACAAGTGCTCTGTATTCAGTCACTCAGTGTCAATTCTGAGTGACTCTATTCAGTATCTTAATTTGAATCCACTTGTTTAAATTGATCACAAGGTAACAGCTTCAAAATATTATATAATTAATTTAATATTACTTAAATATTGATAACTCATAAACAATAACTTTATATTTTTAAAGATAACACGTTATTATTGTGACGTTGCAGTTTTTTCAGAACATAGTTCTAATCCTGGATATTTTTTCTGTATGTATATCTTTCTAGTTGATAGTTACATTTAAATTGTATTAAAAACTTTTTTTATGTATGGTATCTCCTCTGGCTGATGATGCGCCATGTGAATTGTGATATTATTGGATAGTGTGCCTATGGACACGGTATTGCCGCGAATATATGCCGCGTCCCTGTCTCGGATACGGTATTGCCGCAAAAAGCATAAACAATGACGCACCGTGTTGTGGGCACAGTCAATACAAAATCGTAAAATCAACTCTAAATGGACTCTAGAATATGATCTGAGAGGTCGGATACACGCGGCGGAATAGCCCAACAAAAACTTTACGCAAATATCTCAATTTTGCAACTTATTGTATTATATCATAGTCGTATAGGTTGTATAAGAACAATAGCGTGAAAAAATATTTTTTTTACGTATGAAATTTTTAATTTTGTGTTTTTCATAAAACTATGTGTAATATATAAATATTAAAATTCTTTTTACACCCTACACAATTTTCTCGTATCCGTCCGTGTCATAGAACAAAGCAAAACATCAAGATCTGTATGTACAAGTATTTTACAATTGACTATTTTAAATAAAGGGTCGCATCTGTTAAAATAGTTTTAAATGTGAAATATCAACATTTTTTAAAATACGTGGCTTTAATTAATACATAATTTTATATGAAGAATAGTAAAACTAATATTTATCTGCAGTTGGTTAAATTGAGAATTTTATTATCATTTGTTCTTTTCGGAACACATTTTTACGCCTTCCATATTCCAAATATCGCGGTAATTATTTCTAAAATTATTAGATATGTGTATGATTTTTTACAGATAAACATTTACTTCTGATAATTTATATAAAATTTACAATATTTACATTATATTTAAAAAAATATATATATATATATACTATTCGTTTTATATAATGATCTAATTGAAGGTACAGCGTAATATTCAATATTTTTAAAAATAATTTATCTTTCAGAAATGTATTTGTTTTATACTGCTGTGCGATATCTGTCGATTTATTATGTTGGCAGGGCGTGAAAACGGATATAAGAAAATGATATAATTAAATATGTTTAATTTGAGCGTTAGTGTATGTAGTGTAGATTAGATTACGTTTTTTGTAGATAATTCCAAGCTGGCATTTCGGAACAGTAACACGTGCCATTGTCGAGGTTTGCTAAGTGCACTATTTCTTCTTGGCCTTCTTTTTGTTTAGCATTACTTTTTATTCGATGATAGTGAAGTGCGGGTAACTTATTTTCGTTCTTTTTTATTAACGTTTTGTATAAGAACTAGGTAAAGTAAGAACGAAATTAAATTGAATTATAATTTAGTTTGCTCTGTATCATATTTTTAAATAGTTTTTGTTTATTCTTAATGTGAATACTTAACGTTTCAATATTTAACCAGAAATATAATATTGTTTAGACTCGGGTAAGGTTAAAAATCTAAACCTATAAAATATAGCCAGTGTGAATGTAATGTTGAAGTAAACATCTTAATACTAAAGATTTTTTTAAAGTTTCACTGTTAAACGAATTCAGAAAACGATTAAACATGTCCAAGAGAATACTGACTAAAATTGTAAAGACACCAATAGTCAGGAATTATAATATCTCATCGAACACATAAGGTACGCGTTCACGCAAGAAAACAATATGAGAGATTCACTTGAGATATAACTCGATACCGTTGATGTTTACATTTCGATCTGGAGATAAACTCAGAGATCAGCTTGAGATTTACAGAAAGGGACAAATACTTAAACCGGTGTAAATTAAGTTTGATTTGACACGTGCACGCAAACGTCACCTCAAATCACCTTAAGTCCGCACAATTAGGGATTGCAAATTTTTCAAAAATAAAAAAAATGGAATTCGATCGAATTTCGATAATTTTTATATTAAGACTAATAATAAAAAAACTGCTCATTTAAGAGAATAAATTCAATATTATTTATTTTATTTTTCAACTAAATATAAACTATCTTCTTGAGGATTCATTTTAATACAAGACCAACTATATGTCAGTATAATCAATTTGCCCTATAGCACTTTTATATGCATTGCGGTCATTTGCAAATGATATAAGTTTAAAAAGTCACATGTTTTTACGTTATATTATGGTCTCAATTAGTCCGGATAATCGAGGTTTTACTATATATATATATATATATATCAAATAAAGATAATAAATCAAAACCGGTTGACGTATGATAAATTTGGTGGTTTCATACAAAGTGATTGTATTTTATTTATCGCTGTCTACGAAAATATATTAATATTTCAACGTATACGTTAAGTCTCAATAAACAAATAATTTTTTTTTTACTTGTACTTGTACTGCGTGGTACACCTGTCCCCTAACGGCCATTTCGAATTAAAATATAGAATTTCGATTGTTCTCTATTTACAAGCGTTTCAAAACCCATAATTAAATAAACACAAATATCGAAAGAATTATGTGAATTACTGAAATGATAAAAACAGAGCACATTCCAACTATTGATCTGATTGAAAAAAGTTACTTTCCTTTTACAAAATGCACATGTCCCGTGTGCTACTGAAGACAGGTCAAACGCGCCTCCTGACAGCGTGTAATATATATACTTACTATATTTTACTAGTTATTTGCATTGGTACTGCTCGCCCCTGGTACAATTAACGTTTGTCATACGCGATAAGCGCGAAGCAAGGCGCGAAACGACGAATCTCTGAGAGATGGGGACTGTGCAAACTGAGAGTAGTCTCATGGGAGCGAAATCAGTTTCTTCACTTACAGTATTTGAAACAGTAAACAGGAAACCATTTAATCTTCGATAATTGCCCTTCCAGACAATGTTTCTGGAGACCTGGGATGCACTCCTGGTGGTGATCGGGCTGGTCAGCCTGCTGTTCCTGTACGGCCGCTGGGAGGATGGACACTTCAGGAGAAGAGGCGTGAAGAGTCCCACTACGTACTTCCCCTTCGTGGGCCACATGATAAAATCAATGTGTAGACAGGAGCACTTCAAGGACTTTACAGAGAGGATGTACAGTTCATTCCCGGACGAAAAGTTTGTGTTTTATTTGTTTTTTCTTCCACTAGTTTTTGTCATTGATTTATATGGTGTTATATATATATATATGAAAATTAAAAAATCTTATTTTAATAAATGTTATTATTACAGCTATATATTTAATTATAGCAGCTGTTTCGGCGGTTAAGGCCATTTTCAAACAGTGTATTGTGCGAATTCTTAACGGTTAAAGAAAATATTATTGTTTGAAATATTAATAAAATCATGTTAAGCTTTAACCCTACGTACATACTTTGAAATAAATTGATACGGCGTCGGGCTTTCCTCACTGCCCGATCATCGTATCTCAATGCAACGTTGGTCACTGAGAAGGAGGTGGGGATGAAAATCAATAAGTCAATAATTTAGTATGATATTTACAATTTTATTCGATTGGTTAAGCGAGGAGACGAAAATAATTCTAGGCTAAATTATCTTAATTTATCTTACGGTCTACTTAATTCTAATCTTAAATTAATCTTAACTCTACCTTAATTAAGTTCGGTCGGTCCGGGCTTCGAGGATCGATGTCCGCCGCGCGGATGGCGACCGACGGCGCGATCTGGGCGGGACTGGGGCTTCAAGCCCGCTCCGCGATCCCGTCCTTCTGGTGGGTGGTCTTGTTCACCAGCTCCTCTGCACTGCCTTCCTTCCATCTCCGCTCGAGTTGCACTGTTTTCCAGTCTTAGTTTCGCCTGTTGTTCCAAGCATTTCCTTCACGCTGGCCGACCTCGAGCGCTGGTCGCCAGCCGTCCGATGGCTGACGGTGGAGTAGAATATTAACTCGAGAGTTTTTACTTTTCCATTTCTCCAAGTGTCTAAGTTAACTGTCTGCGTTAGCTTTTAACTGTCTTCAAGTAACCAACTGGCTAGTGCCTCATTGCAACTGTTCGAGTCTCACTGACCGAGTCCAACTTTCCAACTGTAACTGCGACTGCTAACTGCAAGTCCTGTGACTAACCCGAGTGCTAACTGCAAGTGTCCAACTCCAAGTGTTTTGTTCACCGCCGCGTCCGGCCTTTTTAAACCCTCAGGGGCTTAGGGTGTGCGCGTATCGTAAGGACAGGTCGGTCGCACGTGCTATACCATTAAAATTACCCTAGTCTATTGTTAATATACTAAAATCGGAAAATACTAAAACGTTGGAAGGTCTTGTCGGCATTCTGAGAATGCATATAATTTGGCGGGCTTGCGAAAAATTCCGACCGGGTATTATCCTTGGAAAGGTACGTCCTCAACAATATACAATCAGGATTAGATGCATTTCTTGGGGTTGGACCGTCATAAAATGTCCCTTAATCCCCCAAGAAAGCAAACGCATTCACCTAATCCTAATTGGTTGTACGGCCCTGTTACCCCTGCTGATAATCCCTTAAGGAATGCACCGCGTTAAGTGTTTTTTTTCTTCACAATATGGGGAAATTCGCGTCACTTTAATCACCGGGCACATCAAAATATTTGCGAAATGTATTAATTATTAATCTATATTTTTAATTTTTCGTATTCAAATATAATTTTAAATAAATAATATATTCCAATAATGGAATAGTTACGATTTAAAAAAAAAATGGTTACATCTCTGACACGGTTGAGATTAGGCACATATTCTTTAAACATTTTCGACTCAAAATTTAATCAGGTATCCACCCATAAGGTATTGTGAACTAGGTCTATTATATTCTGTAAATTTCTCATTCTTTCTCATATTGTAATTTTTTTTTCACTTTACATAATTGTTTTCTAAGATTTGGCCTTCTTCCTGAATGGCAGTCTCATTCTATCTCTTCCTCTCGTATGATACACGCGGTCGTGCTGATTTCTCTTATCAATTCTGCCGAAATTTTAAAATGCATATTCTTTTTCAATATTTGCAAAATTGCTTTGTGGCAACATATTATATAAATAATAAATAAAAACTTAAATGTAAAAGGTAACACGTTGATTTATCAATAAATAGTGATTTAAACAATGTATTTTTTCTTATTATTTATATAATATATTTTTTGTTTAAAGATCATTTAGATTTATAGAACATAATATTATTTTATTAATTATACAGGGTGCAACAGACCTAGTCCACAATATTATATGGATAGACACCTGACAAAATTATGAGTCGAAAATGTTCACGGAATACGTGTCTAATCTCAACCATTTCATAGATAAAAAGCATTTTAAAAAAATCGTAATTTATTGATTTTAGATGATATATTGAGAACAAAAAATTAAAGATCATTGAATTTCGAGCGGCTACATTATTTTTTGTTACATAATTCAGGGCCTGAATAATAAATAAATTTTGCAAATATTTATTTCGAATCACGTAGACTTAAATTTTTACAAATCATGTTAATTTTGTAAAAATTAAAAAACAATAATATTTTCCGTAACGGTGCAGAATTTGCACATATTGCTTGAATATTTTCGACATAAAATATTGTGAACTAGGTCTGTTACACTCTGTAGTCATTATTTTTTTAATCATCATCTTAAACCGTTGTCGATCCACGACTGGATGAAGGCTTCCCTGTAACTGTGCCACTCGCTACTTAACTACGCGATTGTTAGTTGGGGTGGTGTAGCTAGTAATATTCTAGAATCTGTAAGTAAAGCCTAAAAAATAATTTTGAGAGTTATTCATAAGAAAACCTTTCGCTATCCTTCAAATGAACTCTTCAAAGAATGTCACGTCCTAGACATTCGTCAAATGTATTCTTGGTGTACTAAAACACTTTTACCGACATAAACTATATTACTAGCAAATTACGCACCCCCTCAAGGACACAGGCTAACTGTCACTATCTTGTGCCAAAACTAAACAAAACTTTTGCACAAAGATTCCATTTAGTTTTAGCACTAAAAAAATACGACGATCTAAATGCAAAAGTGAAAGATTGCAACCATAGTGTTGCATATTTTTCACGAAAAGTGCAGTTTTAGCTCCACGAAATGGGGAGAAATTACGCCCAAGAACTTTTAAAGGTCTAAACCTGAGAATAAAACTGCTACAACAGTTTATTGAATTACCTAATTGGATCTCTTGATTAACTGTTTATATATATATATATTGTACATTGATCATTGCACTTTGCTTACTGTTATACCGGTGGAACACTGTCTGCTATAATACAGTAAATTACTAGTGTAGCAGGCAGGGTACCCAAATATATATTGATATGTTGTATTTACTTTGCCAAATTGTATATGCATACCCTCGGTACATTTGTCTGATATTTGAAATATTACGCAACACTCATAGTAATGAACTAGGTGAAAATGTATACTTAATGAATATTAATTTGGAAGAGTAATACGTCAGACCGTTAGACATTATTTACCAATGTAAGTACATAATAATTGTAAAAAGTGAACCTAATAAATGTATTTTTATTATTAATAATGTATTGCCTCATTTTTCTGTTACTAATAATTAGTTATCCTCGCTTTCTGGGATGACATGCCATTGATAATTACAGTAATAGTCAACTGATGACAAGATAATGTCAGCGAGAACGCGGACACTAAACATTTGTTTTCATATGACCAATCAAATTCATCAAATAAACAAACTAAGCCCTTTGATGGCTGTCTTGTACCCAGTGGTTTCTGTCCTTACTTATATAACATGTTTGGATATATAATCTTTTTATGATCTTTCCTTTATATTTATTGTCATTTGTAATATTTATTTGTACCTTGTATTGCATCATCTAAGAGTAAATAAAGCCACCACTTGGAGGGGCGCAGGAAGGTCTAAATTTAAATCTATGTTCGTCTTACTTAAACATTTTCTCAAACTAAAATATAAATTAAAATTCTTCTTCATATATTAGCTTTTGTTTTTTATTAATTGTAGAATTCGCGTTATTTAAGCATTGTGTGTGGAACCGATAAAAGATGTTGCAAATTTCTACAACGGTTATAGCATAGTTATATAGAGGCAGACCATTTTTGGGGTATAGGGTATAGGCTTTGCTATAAGTTATACTAATCTAGTAATTGTCACTAATGACGTTGCTGTTTGTGGTCATATTTGGTTAAAATGTACTCGTCTTATGAGAACTTTCCCTCATGAGAAAAACGGTATCTGTCATGATTTTTTGTCTGAGATAAGAATATGGTACTCCTCAGATACGTCGGTTTTCGCCAGTTCACGACGCCCCTGGTGATAGTGAAAGACCTGGAGGTCCTGAAGCAGATCACCATTAAGGATTTCGACCACTTCACGGATCATTTGGGGGTCATCGACGAGGATGCTGACCCGCTGTTCGGCAAAAATCTTTTCTCGCTGAGAGGTAAAAAAATATTCTACTGTAATAAAATTCGTCCTGTTTCAATATTTACTTATTTACAGATTGATCTTCCCAAAACTAGTCGCGATACAACTCAAAAAAATTGTGTGTGTAGTATAAAGTGTTAAAAAAATTTAAATGCTACACTACGAAGTAACTGCCAAATCAAACGATGATATTACATTTGAATAATTTAACGAAAAAGTGTATTTTATAACCCTCTGGTGCAGTAGCAATATGTTTACGAACAAAATTCAGAAAATAAATAAATTCAGACCCTATTGTGACAATGAGGTAGTAGAGCATGTCAGAAATGAGCTTCTGTAGTATACAGGGTGGCCCAAAAAAAGTGAGAGCATTTCGTAAAATGTGATATAATTATATCAAAATTATTTATTTATTATTAATTTTCCCATTGTTTATATTTAATTTTTTCAAATTGTCGCCCAGAATGACAAAAATCACCGCGGAAGACCGTATTCTGATCAAAAATTGGCGAATTGAAAAACGTCGGGGTGCTAGGAAAATGATCAGAGTTTCAAAACAAAGCCTGGAGTATAGCTAGATGTTACAGCAGGACGGAGCTCCATCTCACACAGCCAGAAATACAATTAACTTTCTTCATCGTGAGAATGTTAATTTCATCGAGCCAGGCATGTGGTCACCGAACAGCTCAGATTTAAACCCAGTAGATTATGCAATATGGGGTGTTTTGATGATTTCTGATTAGCTAAATATTGTGCAAAAAATTAATTAATTATTATATTATGTTTAGAAATAACTCGTGTGTTACGAGAGATGTTCTCATTTTTTTGTGCCACCTGTTATAATGTGTTGAAAATAAGTGTTCTTACTGCATAGTACCATTCCATCCATCCGAGCCAGCCATTCCGACATCATACGCATATTACACCCACAGACTGAGCCTAGACGGTGGCGTTGTCATGGCGTTCGACGCAACGTAACACAATATTAAAATAACATAATATTAGATTAAAAGTATTACTTTATTTAAAAGTATGTATAGCAGGAGATTTGTTAAACTGATCGACGAGAATTATGGATTTAAGTGTTTTTATATTTATTATCTTATCGTTGTGCTTTGGTTATATTATCTATAGATAATATAACGTTTTACTTTTAGTTCTCAATTTATTATCAGTGAATATTTTGCTATGGTTTTTGTGAAAATTTTTTCTAATTTAAATGTTTTTGGATAATATAATACTTTTCGTTGGTTATCGCATATTTTTATTCACGATGTAAAAATACATCTTTCAAAAAGATTTTTTTTCTTCTTCTTTTAAATAGTCAATCCACCCTTCAAGAGTGATTTGTGCCATTAATCAAGTTAAAACTTTATTTTACAGAAAAAAGTACAATCATATTATAGAATATGAAATATTATGTTACAAGTCTATATATACCATTGTCGGTAAAATTTTTATTTTAATTAATTAAAATTTTTATTAATTAAAATTTGCTATTATATAGATTGAATGTGGCGAGTTAAAAAATATTTTTTCTTATACAGAGAAAAAAATTGAGTCAACTCAAAAAAATTATAGATTTATATAAAAT
This sequence comes from Eubasilissa regina, assembly GCA_022840565.1. Taxonomy (NCBI): domain Eukaryota; kingdom Metazoa; phylum Arthropoda; class Insecta; order Trichoptera; family Phryganeidae; genus Eubasilissa; species Eubasilissa regina. The sequence goes on along the minus strand of JAINEB010000029.1, from coordinate 19,048,758 downwards.
ATATATAAATAATTTTAAAACAGCTAAATGACTAGTCAATTAAATATTCTCAATTATACAACACCATCATTATATATATATATATACAACCCTCCAATCGCATATTTAAAATGCACACTTTACTGCTAGTTTACTAGAAAAATAAGTACATGTATTAAAATCAAATCAACAACACAACAAACAAGAAACATATTAAATTCTTTAATAAAATAAATTTGTACTCTAATTTACTATATTTTGAGATACTCAATCACCGTTAGTGATTGCGACTCACATATATTTGTGAATGACTCACAGTTCATGATTTTGAGCTAATCACTGGATTAGTAAAGACGGTTAAATAAATATCTCGCCTTCTTGTAAAAGTATTGACGATAGTAATTAACATTTTTTGAATTACCTAATATTTGTCATTACTGAGTTTTTTTAAAGAGATAAAATTTCGATCGCTCGACTTCGTGTGATCAAAAAAGATTTTACTAAGACGAACATGTTCAAAGAATGTCTCCTCGACGATACTCCCGGATGGCACTGCATCAGCAACCTCAAGGGACCCGGCCAGAGGGTAGTTTCGAAGATGAGGCGACAATATTGTGAAAAATAGGTGTTCACAATTGGAGTGAAGATAGGCGGAAATGGTGAAAACTATCACATAAGAAGGTAAAGATTTTAAAATATGTTTTCCACGTCCAGGTCAGAAATGGCGCGACATGAGAGCCACGCTGAGTCCCGCCTTCACCAGCGCCAAAATGAGGGGGATGTTCCAATTTGTTGCGGAGATCGCTGAACAGTCGGCTAACTTCTACATCGAGCAGATGAAGAAACCGGAAAATAAAGGTTCGTTTAATAATTTATTCTTCCATAGTTCTACACACCAGGTGATACTCGGTTCAAGACCTTGCTCCAGTCTTTCTCCACACACTTAACCTCTAAGCCGTTTCTGTTGTTGTATCTACTTGTCATAATCTTATTTATTTTATTAAGGAAAACACATTCTTTTTGCGAAGTTGTAATTATTCAGAACATAGTTCTGTGATATTTTAAATACTAAATAAATGTATTAATTATAAAATCAATTTTGTCGAAAAATATTGTTTTTGCGTCACCGGGATTCGAACCTGGATCTCTATTTCCAATCCGGGGAAGTACACTAGCAATTGTGTTATAACGCCAGTATTTTTCATGACAAATTTTCGAACCTATATGTTACATTTTTTCAAATATATGACAAGTATTGAAGTTTAAATACGAAACGCTTCAGTTGTGACTTGTGTTCTAACAAGTGATGACTACTCTCGACTCACTGGTGTGATTGTGATTGATGTTTGATAATATCAGTGATTGAAAAACTGTGTTTTATTACTTATACGCATGTGTTGAACAATATCACAATACATGAGGTGAATAAAAAAATAATTTTTTGAGCGTGTTTATTTATATTATTCAAACTTAATTTGCGTAAAAAACATATGCTAGCATTTATAATTAATATATTATATTACTTTTAAAATTAGCAATATTAACTTTGTGGTTAAAATTTATGTATTTTATTTATTATCTTTGTTTTATTAACCACTGAATTGAGTTTAAATACATCTACCGGTATCGAAAAATACAATTTTCTGAAAAATTGTATTTTTCGATACCGGTAGATGTATTTAAATTCAATTCAGTGGTTAATAAAAAAAATATAATATGTTATATATCTAATTTAATATCATCACAAAGAGAATGAAAACCCTTAAAAAGATGTGAGTTTATTTTTTGAGGCAAATTATCAGCGTTTTGCGTCAAATGCTTAAAACGTTTTAGCAGAATCTACTAGATGGCGCTTGTTACGAATTATAACGTCATTTGTTCATGAATATTTTCGTTTCATATGCACATGCGCCGAATCTTTTACGAATCATGATATTTCCAGATATTCAATCACTGATAGTGAGTGTGACTCATATCAGTGAACGACTCACGGTTCGTGATTTTGAACTCATCACTAGTTGTAAACTGTAAGTTGTTTGAATTCGAGGATTTCTCTCGGATACAACAAGGTCATCTTTAATTCTTCTCGAATCTTTGGTGTCGTTTCGTCTGCCAGTTTTGTAACCTACGATTGTTTCTTGTACATTACATTTTCGAGCATTTGTTTCACTTTTATTATTACTTTTGTTTAATTAATTATATTAATTTTTCGTACTACATATTTTGCATTCGAAGACTGTCAATTTACTTTTTTCCTTTTGGGCCAGGCACCATATTTCGCAATCATATTCGTGATCATTGGTCTTATAATTGTTTTGTATATTAATATTTTTTTAGTTGACTTTGTATTTTTGACCTCAGGAGTCACTTGCAAACATTGAAGCAGACCGTCATATCTTTATCTCTTCAAGATTTCACTATTTTATCATCCCGACAGCGTATACTGAATACACTAACGATGAGTTCTACTATTGATTCATCAGTAATCATTGATATGAGATTGATAATCAAGTATATTTTTTGTCAATTGTCTACTGTTATATATGCGAGGTGTCATCTTGCCTTGCTTTATACTAAATAACCTGTCTAAGGGTTAATTGAGCATATCTATATAAACATTTAATGAACCATACCATCTATCATTCGGCTCCTATTTAGATGCAGCAAACTTACAAAGACCCCAGAACATCGACGAACACGTGCTGACCTAATACTTCTCTTCAAACTACTGCAAGGCCATATTGATTGTCCCAACCAGTTGGAATTAATATCTCTCCATGTGCCATCTAGATCAACCCGGCAATCTGCACTCTTCCACATTCCCAGAAGTAGAACATCTTACATACAAAATTCGTTCATTCGCCGGTCATGCAAATACCATAATGAGAAATTTACAGAAATTGACTTGTTCAACATTAGCCTTACTGCGCTTAAAGGGTTCTTTTTATGAACCACCTCAATCTCAATTTTGACTAATCATTCTACCTACAAACAAGTCTTGTTCTCCCTTTACCGCAACAATAGTTGCAACCTCAACACCCTTTCACCCTCTTTTTTATCTTTTTATTTATCTTCTGTACCTAAACATTTCTGTGGATTTTCATATTCACATGTTAAATATTTATTATATTAATTGTAATAAGTTTATACGCTGTCAAAATGCCTCAATACAATAAAAGAAAAATACCTTTCGTGGATTTCAGAGAAGGGTCTCATCGAAGTGGAAATGAAGGACGCCTTCACCCGGTATGCAAACGACGTCATAGCTTCCACAGCCTTCGGGCTGAAGGTAAACTCTATGGAGGACAGAGACAATGAATTTTACGTGAGGGGTAAAGAGTCCACGGACTTCTCCGGGTTGACGATGCTGAAATTCTTCGGATTTATATCGGCACCTAGAATAATGAAGGTAAATTATTGTTAATCTTTTACAGTATATCCTTTACATACGAACGCGTTTTGTTTTGAACTCGTTCGTAAGTTCAGTGATCTTAGTCTAGACATATTTATTTTAATAATTACTTTATAATATTTTAAGTATGTCCAAACCTTTGTAGGAACTAATTACTGGGTTTTATCCCCTGGGGGATTGTCATCAAGATTAAGATGTCTCACAGATATGAAGCTATTATTTTTACATGAGAAGTATGGAAGTCTTGGGCATTACAGAGCTTACGACCTGTCATCGGCTGGCTTGAGTAAATAGGTGAACGTTACATTGTCTGAAGTGATCCGATGACAGGTCGTAAGTCCTGTCCATACTTCTCGTATAAAAAAATAATAGCTTCGTCTCCGTGAGACATCTTAATAATTACTTTCCCCTTCAGACCTGGTGCACATTACAATGCACAGTTTGAGTGGAAGCCGTCATGTTCACTGGCATGATCCATCTAAAAAATATTTTTATCTTAATCTATTTGCCTTTTTTGAGAACATTTTGGTCGTTTATTTAGTGAAATATTAAATAAAACGACACTAGAGACAGCACGGCGACGCCGAGCAAAAATGGCGCAGGTTAAACAATTAAAAATTTATTTTATTTCAGTACTTAAGATCATTAACTGTTTTTTTAAATTATTTTATGATATAATTTTATGATTACATAGAGTAATCTAGTAAATATCTAATGATAAACTTAATGTGCATTCTGTTTCATTGCCTACAAAAATGTTAACAATGAAGATTACTTTCTATTGTTATAGCATTGAAATGAATTTATGTATATTATTTTTCGTTCACATAACATGATAAATAATACAAACACAATTTAAAATAATTACTAATAATGTGAATTTTATCGAAATAAGTAATGATTTTTTTAGGTTTTTAATGTTTTCCTTTCCAATTATTACGATAAGTGTAATTAATGTGCTTGTATCCAAATGTAAATTAACGTTAACCCTATATTATCAAATCATGGAAAAATACCCCTAGTAAAACTTTACTGACATTAAAGATGTATATTACGTATCACACGGAGAGGAAAATAAATGTATAGATAAGAGAAGATACAAGAATAATTGATGTAGTTGAACACATCTAGAAAATAAATCGGCGATAAGCAGATCACATCACTCGGAAGATAGACAACCGTTGGGCGAATGCAGTCATCCAGTAGTACACGAGAGGAATCAAAAGGCCGACAGGCTGTCCTAAAATCCGTTAGATAGACCGTCTTATTTCACAAAATAAAAATGTATTATTTTTTTTCAGCTTCTGAAAATCTCCCTATTTTCGACATCTGTCAAAAAATTCTTTCGTACCCTGGTCGCCGACACTATGGAAGACAGGAAGAAGAACAACATTGTCAGGAACGACATGATACAGCTGCTGATGGAAGCCAAACAGGGGTCCTTGAAGTTCGAGGAAGTCGCCGGCGAGGATACCAAGGAAGCAGGGTTCGCCACGGTGGAAGAGTCGTCGGTTGGCAAGGGGACGGTTAGGAGAAGTAAGAAAACTTTATTTATTTTTAAATGGCGTATCACGACCATCTAAGGTTGCGAAGATAGACCTATCATTCGGTCGCCCCTCTATTTGAATATTCGTTGTAAAATTTAATTATATTAGCTTTTAATTATATAATATGCGTAATAAATATCGTTCAGCGCCGGCGCTAGACTTTTGCTGTCACATTGGCCGTCACAGGCAAGATTATTCGTCACGGATATAGCAAGTGATTGTTATGACTAGGAAATTTTATTGGTTCTATTAGGCTATGGATTACATTTGCCTATCCAACATATGCGTTTCGTTATTAAATATAATTCAGAGTGGAAGGTTGGATTAGATAATCGCGATGTATTCGACCTCGATGGCAAGAGCTCTCGTGATGATAATTATCAAAGCTTCGATAACGAGCATTTGTCACGTTTCAGAGTGGTCGGATGACGATATAACAGCACAGGCTGTGCTCTTCTTCATAGCCGGCTTCGATTCCGCTTCAACCCTGCTGTGCTTCTTGGCCCACGAGATCATGCTTCATCCGGCCGTGCAGGAGAGGCTGCGCGAGGAAATTGACGAAGTTGCGGCCAGCAGCGGAGGCACCGTCAGCTATAACGACCTGCAGAACATGAAGTACATGGACATGGTCGTTTCCGGTCAGCGTTTCTTTTTCTTTGTTTTATTACATTTTACGGTACATTCAAATTAACGGCTTGAGCCTTTTACAATTGACATAATATATGACAGTAATGCATAAAGTAAGATAAAAACGAAAAATATAAAATAAAAACAAGTACACGATGAAAGTTAAATCATTGGTAAATCATAACACATGGTAAAATAAGAAAAATATGAAGTTAACAAAGTATAGAAATTTTTTCAGATACTACCTTTTAAAATCTATTTCTTATATACAGACATAATACACAATAATTAAAATTCGACATTTTTCACATTTAGAAATGTAAATATTAAAAACATTATCTAGTGCTTTTGTTGGTCGCAAATCAGTCCGTTCGATCTGTCAGTCATAAATAAACATATCAGAATTCCTCTGAATTTCGATAATGCTATGTGCCATACATTCGCGTACTTGTATTGAATTCTGTGTAATGGAGAATTAATAGAGCAACCTTCCCAATATTGTTACAGTAATAAGGTAAGTTGATTAACCGCAATAAATAAGGGCTGTCAATTTTATGATACATAATTTTAAATATACATACTAGATTAAAAATAATTCTTCTTTCGCTCAGCTAGAACATCATAATTGAAGAGAAAAATCATAATTCAATTACTCTCGTGCAGACGTGGTCGTTTCATACATGCTTTGGATGCTCCGCATCCCTCGTGTTCTGGTGTCATTATTTTCAGCCGAAAATAACACTGCTACAAATACATCAGTTTCTTTCCGTTTGAGACCAATCATAACACACACTACGATACGGCGCGTGTACGGAGCGATTCGAAAAACATACATATAAATACTCAACTTTCGAACATGTATGAATCGCGTTAACAGATACCAGCAACGGTGGATTCTATCATTCGTTCAGTATCCACAAAGTTTGAAAGTATTCGGCTTTCAGGCATGTACATTCAGTTAACGCTTGTCAAGACCTTCGATTACTGTATACGCATTCATTAACAGCATCCAACGTACGAAAAACGACTTTTAATGTTTATGGGCATAATGCAACGGATTATTTTGAGGAATTCGTTTACTTAAAGCCGAATTATTAAAACATTTGATATTCTTCGATTATCTATTTAACTTGTCAATAAATTTTTTTTTATCTGTAATTGATATTGCGGAGCGTTAAGTATCTATAGAGCTTATTTGACATACTATTTTTGTCAGTAGTCGCATCATGTTTGTGGGGTAGTTTGTAGATTTGTATATTTGATAGTAGGTATCAACTTATTATCTAGCATCCCTTTTATAAAAAGTCAACGACCGCCACTGCTCTCGTGGTGTATTCAGTTTATGATTGATAAATGTCAGAAATTTATTTTGTACTCTATCAATTGTGTACGCATTGTAAATACGCATTGTAAACATTGAATTATACTCAATTAGTACGATAGATAATTGACTCTGTTTTATTCTATAATGGTAGATTATTTGATCGTGAATTAGGAATTAAATAATCCAAATATTACGTGTGTGTGTGTCAGACATTGTATTTGGTTCACATGGAGATCTATTGAGGGAATGATGTCATGTAGTTAATGTTACAAATCATGATATTTTTCATCATATTCACGTGACATCACGCATTGACTGTATGAATTCTGCCAACTGCGAGACAGGAATGTTGAGTAAACAATAGCACATACGATCCGGTATCCGGCGTTGCTCGAGATTCAGATTTACATCAAAATCATTCGTAGAAGTGAGGGGAGGATGCCATTGTTTTACGTATGCCCTGAAGGGTAACGATGTATATATAATTTGGTCCAGGAAGGAATAGGATATTTGGGGGTGGAGTAGGGTGACTGTATTTTATTCAAGGTTGTTGCGTGCAAGCGTAGATGCCGGAAGATTTCAGGGTGCGAAAGGAATAAGCACTCACAATAATTCAGGTTCTGCAGACATCTCCAAAATGTGGACTGTATTTTTATTCACAATTTCGTCAAAGGTTCGCGAGGTCTCAAATTAGTAATATTGTAATTCTTTAGATTCGCCAATCGACTGGTTCGGCAGCGTGCCGGGAGGGGAAAGGAAAGGGGGGGAAGGCGAAATTTTATTTTCATACACGTGAAAGCAAAATATTCAATTAACTTTTTTTTAAATTATTTTATTCATTTGCAGAAGCCTTAAGGATGTGGCCTCCGGCTGTGGCGATAGACAGAAGATGTATTAAACCGTACACACTGCCTCCTTCAAATATTAACAGCAAACCAGTATATGTAAGGAAACCGTTTCATATTCTTCTAGTTATAACATGACCATTGAGGTCTAAAAACTGTTATCGTTAAATACTAAAATTAATGTATTAATTATAAATATATACATATAAAATCAATTTTGTCGAAAAATATTGTTTTTGCGTCACCGGGATTCGAACCTGGATCTCTATTTCCAATCCGGCTTTCAAAGAATGGAACGACAGGTGTATTAATTTGAAAAATGTAACATATAGGTTCGAAAATTTGTCAAGAAAAATACTGGCGTTACAACACAATTAGTAGTGTACTTCCCCGGATTGCAAATAGAGATCCAGGTTCGAATCCCGGTGACGCAAAAACAATATTTTTCGATAAAATTGATTTTATATGTATATATTTATAATAAATACATTAATTTAGTATTTAAAATATCACAGACCTATGTTCTGAATAATTACAACTTCACAATAAGAATGTGTTCTCCTTAATACTATTATCGTTAAAAAAGCAAGTTTTAAGAAAATCAGCGTCCGCTGACCCAATGTTGACATAATAATCTAAAAGACTCCTATAATCAATTAAACGAATAATTTTATCCGATAAATATTTCATTTCGTAATTAGTTAATTAATTTTATTTTTGATAGTCTGACTGATGCCGCACGAGCGACGCAAAAATTAAAAAATATTCCGTTTTATTATTGATCATGTATATTTGATTTTTCAGTTAAAACCCAACGAAGGCATCTGGATGCCAATTTACGGCATCCACCACGACCCCAAATACTACAAGGACCCGGAGACGTTCGACCCGGAAAGGTTTTCCGACGAAAATAAAGGAAACATTGTACCGTTGTCGTTCATTCCGTTTGGAATCGGTCCCAGGAATTGTATCGGTAAGCCTAAAATATGTACATATATATTTATGCATACGTTGCCTAGCAAGGTGCAAGCTTCTAAGTAAGGGCACAGTAACGTATTCATTAGAAGTTTCTAGAACTTTCGTAAGATTCTCAAGGGTGACTAGTGTTGTATAAGGGCGTGTAAAAACAATACAGAATTATTATTGAATGATGCCAGCGCCTACTGATCCAATTTTTAATTGCCACTCTCCGCGTGTTCCGGGGGCATGTTTAATCCGTGAACACGCAATATAATAACAAAATCCAACTTCAATTTTTGATCCCAGCTAGTCTTAATTTTATTTGTCTTCAGAAATTAGATTTTTCAGGAACTACTTATACATAATATAAGTTATGTATATTATAGATACATATTATGTTTATTTATTAGACTTTATTGACATACTTGTTTTTGTTGTAACAGAGGTGGAAATAAAATATAATAATATAACATGATAAACATAAGATACAATTAAATATAATACTCGTAGTTTATTTTGTGGTATGGAGTAGACTCAACCTCTGATATATATAGCATTGTCCTGGCAACTTTGCTAGACTGTAGTCTGTGTTAAAGTAGCCAGTTTTTTTCGTGCTGTTGTGGTGTTATTTAATTCAAGAAAGATAAAGATTTGACAGGAATAAAATATATATATATGTAGTGAGAGTGTTGTAAAACTAGTGAATTATTAGTGTAGGTATTGTATTATGATTATGTTGGAATGTTGGACAGCTTCTGATTGGTCTCTACCCGATTGAATCATATGTTGGGTCTATATTTGTGTATTCTTATTGGAAGTGGATGATTTCCAGTTGGTGTTAAGTGTGTTGTACAGTTTCGGAGCTAAGAATATGTAGAAACGATGATAAAATGTCATTGTTGCTCTCGGAACTGGTGTATAGATGTTCGTTCGTTGTCTTATGTTGTGACCGTGTTTATTGCTTGGGGTGAGTTGTTGTTAGCATGGAAATTTGTTTTATGTTTAGGACATTGCACTCTTTAAATATAAGATCTGATAGATATCTAAATAAACATGATGTTGTGTAAACATTTGTCTATGCATCGACATATTGACATTTATTCATCTTTTTCCACGGCATTGCATCCTAGGATGAGATTTGGCCTCCTCCACAAGTGGTTTCCACCGACTCTCTCTAGTTCCTGGACTCTCTCTTACTGCTCCGGTCTTTTATCACAGTCAGCTCGCCTCTTACATGATCTACCTCTAGGTCGCTTCCACTGGTCAAGATCTTTGATTTTTTTGATGTCCTGTTATCTGGCATTCTTTCAACATATCCAGATCATTGCAGTTTTTGGAATCATACGATATTGACATATATTTTATAATATTACTATTATATTTTGTGCTTTTCAAAGTAAAAAAAATACAATTGTACATCAAGTAAGGTGTTATTACCGAGCCCTGTTGAACACCTGTGGAAATATGATTATATCTACCTATCGTTATTGTTTCATTTCAGGTTCCCGGTTCGCTCTGATGGAGGCCAAGGGCGTGATATTTCACCTTCTGCACAAATTCGAGCTGGTGCAGATTCCCAAAACACAAAATCCAATTCAGCTAAGAAAAGACACCTTCAATATGCACTCCGAGAAGGGATTTTGGATTGGACTAAAGCCTAGAAATGTTGTTAAAGCATAAAATAAATTGTTATTAATTAAATATTTTTATTAAACTGTTTAAAATAAGATAACATCAAATCTTTTATTCATACAATATATAAGAATTAAGCCTGTGATAAAATATTAACATTACTACACGATCAGCCTGTTTCTCCTTTGATGGTGAATTCGTGTATGTAATTCTCTATATATTACATATTTAAATCTATATAAACTGATCAAATAAAAAAAAACCGCCTGCTTTGTTATAAGATCAGTACAGAGATAATTTTTTTTTTAATATTTAATTATTTTTCTATTATTGAGAGTGGGAAGCAGTGGAGAAAAATTGTGTTTTTAAATAATCTTACTTCAGATTAAATTATAAAAAATATTCCAAATTCTGTACAATCAGCTTTTTACACTAATAACAAATTAAAAAATTATGTATTGTATATAATATAATAACAAGGATAAGGACGATATTTAAATAAAATCGGAGGTCTATAAATTAATTTGCAATGATTGCAATTATTTTTATATAAGTTAAATTTGCAGAAATTTTGGTATTAGAATTAGGGAGCACTTGAGATGCCTAAATAACAAAAACTATTCAGAATTTTCCAGTCATTTGATAAATTTAGATTTAGAACAGTTAGATAAATTTGATATTTTAGAAATAAGAAAAAGTGTTAATAGCCGACTAAATATTATAAATAACCAAATCATCTTTTAATTTTTTTTTATATTAGTTCTTACTTATTCACTACTTTATAGTTTTGTTTTTATGTACGCTTGTATTTTTAATTTTAGTGTACACTGTTTGTTTGTGTGAAGAAGTACCATATGTATCGAAACATGTAGAATAATCAATAAATAGTGGTTTAAACAATGTATTTTGTGTATAATTATTAATATTTTATAAATTATTTTATGTAATTTAAAATTTTGATTATACCCGGCATTGTAAGAGTAGTAACCTCCCCTTACCTATCACAACGTAGTGCTCTAAATATAATTATTGTGTAATTGCATTCTTCTAATACACGATATTAAAATAATTGATGTTTTTTTACAAAGCACGCCGTTAATTGATATTTAATTTAAAGTAAATGAGGCGCTGAAATAATTGGACGGTTAGATTTTAGTGATTTAATAGATACCGTTAAGACCCTGAATGCTCCACTAATCGAATAGTTCCACATTAAAATTCAAACAAAAGCTGATATAATGGTCAAGCTATTGGCGTAGAAGACCTAATTTGAGGTAAACAGTCAAGAAAATAAAGTGTCATCAGGGCTGAGGCTGTCCATTATGATGGACTCAGCAATGGGATCCGAAACGTCAGGATGCCAAGGATTTGAGAGGTCAAGATAGCCAAGAAAAATCTACATGAAAGATGATAATAAGGTTTTTGGAGGTTTTTTGAATGCGAGTGAGGATGTGATATATAAGAACCTGTTTACGGTTATTTATAGACCACAAGAATTTGTATGAACAATTTATTTTCAATACAAATTAAATGAAACAACTAGAAAGATAAACAGAAAAAATCTATTTATCGAAGAATTTTTTTTTTTAACCTCTACCATACCGTGATATAAATATCCGAACGCAGCCATGTTGTCAAATCGTGTTACCGTAAATAACAATTAGAAAAAATGTTTTTATTAGCTTAAATGGCTTTAATGCCACGAATTTACAATAAATATGGAGCATTCATTAAGTCGTATACAATGTGTCCTTCCTTCTTATCTCTCTTCATTTAATTAGTGAGAAAGAGACAATTATATTTACATGTTTGTTGTTCTTTTCACTGTGAAAATAGTGTGTGATCTCTGTCTTTCATATCACAAATTGTATTTTTACCAAAGTATTAACTTTACAACGGATTGAATGGAAAAAAATAATTGTTTTTGTATGATTCCCTTTTCATAATTGGTTTTTCAGTAGTTGTTCTTAAGCGTTAATATTTTCTTTAGGATTATCTAAATACAGATTTAATTATGATGGTAGACCTATGTTACAGCATGGATTGGGAAGGGTTAATACAAATTAAATGAATCAACTAGGAAGATATACAGAAATAAATTTATCTATATATAGATAGATTTTTTTCTGTACATTTTTCACGTTGATTAATTTAATTTGTATAAAAAATACCACAGAACTACGTTTTGAAAATTCAACTTCACAGCAAAATGTGTTTTGCTTAAAATATTTTATTACTACCGTATTCAAATGATTTGTTTAAACTGTGACACTGATAAATTATGTTTTAATTATATTAAATGTAATAAAATTTATATAAATATACCGGCAGACAGACGTCTAGAAGAAATGAAGAATTTGTACTATAGTATTTTGTTTTATTCTCTATCTACTCACCACGACCTTGGACAGACAAGGTATAATCTGACAGTCTGGTCAAAATTGGCCTTAAAGAGGTTTTGTTGGTCTGCGAGGTTTTCGGTAATGCGGTTAAGGTTCTCAATACGATTGTATTAGAAGGTAAAGTTGTGAAAGGGACCGCCTTTATCATAGGGCTCCCTTCAATGTTCGATGTGAAGGTGTGTGGGTGTGCACCTGAATTGAGTATGCATCAATCATCAGGTAAATACAGAATGAAATGTACTCACGATCATATACATTGAATTTACGAATACGCGGAGTGCATTGCCAGAGGAAAGTGCGGCACTTGGGCTGGGTGCGTTCAGCAGCATCACCGAAACCTCTTGTATCAACATTCTGACAATATTTCTTTATATAGGGTCTTTTAATAGGGACGCTCAAAATTTGTTAGGTTATAGCAGCCATGTTGTTAAAGTGACATCTGTCAAATTTATTGTCAATTGTTAAGTAGTATACGGAAAATCACCACGGAAGGTTGAACAACGTGTGTAAATCATCAAATTTTATTATCAAAGTCACGAGCGATTTGAGGGCACATAATAATCTAAAAGACTCCTATAATCAATTAAACGAATAATTTTATCCGATAAATATTTCATTTCGTAATTAGTTAATTAATTTTATTTTTGATAGTCTGACTGATGCCGCACGAGCGACGCAAAAATTAAAAAATATTCCGTTTTATTATTGATCATGTATATTTGATTTTTCAGTTAAAACCCAACGAAGGCATCTGGATGCCAATTTACGGCATCCACCACGACCCCAAATACTACAAGGACCCGGAGACGTTCGACCCGGAAAGGTTTTCCGACGAAAATAAAGGAAACATTGTACCGTTGTCGTTCATTCCGTTTGGAATCGGTCCCAGGAATTGTATCGGTAAGCCTAAAATATGTACATATATATTTATGCATACGTTACCTAGCAAGGTGCAAGCTTCTAAGTAAGGGCACAGTAACGTATTCATTAGAAGTTTCTAGAACTTTCGTAAGATTCTCAAGGGTGACTAGTGTTGTATAAGGGCGTGTAAAAACAATACAGAATTATTATTGAATGATGCCAGCGCCTACTGATCCAATTTTTAATTGCCACTCTCCGCGTGTTCCGGGGGCATGTTTAATCCGTGAACACGCAATATAATAACAAAATCCAACTTCAATTTTTGATCCCAGCTAGTCTTAATTTAATTTGTCTTCAGAAGTTAGATTTTTCAGGAACTACTTATACATAATATAAGTTATGTGTATTATAGATACATATTATGTTTATTTATTAGACTTTATTGACATACTTGTTTTTGTTATAACAGAGGTGGAAATTAAATAAAATAATATAACATGATAAACATAAGATACAATTAAATTGCAATTAAGTATAATACTCGTAGTTTATTATGTGGGATGGAGGAGACTTGACCTCTGATATATATAGCATTGTTCTAGCAACTTTGCTAGACTGTAGTCTGTGTTAAAGTAGCCAGTTTTTTTCGTGCTGTTGTGGTGTTATTTAATTCAAGAAAGATAAAGATTCGACAGGAATAAAATATATATATATGTAGTGAGAGTGTTGTAAAACTAGTGAATTATTAGTGTAGGTATTGTATTATGATTATGTTGGAATGTTGGACAGCTTCTGATTGGTCTCTACCCGATTGAATCATATGTTGGGTCCATATTTGTGTATTCTTATTGGAAGTGGATGATTTCCAGTTGGTGTTAAGTGTGTTGTACAGTTTCGGAGCTAAGAATATGTAGAAACGATGATAAAATGTCATTGTTGCTCTCGGAACTGGTGTATAGATGTTCGTTCGTTGTCTTATGTTGTGACCGTGTTTATTGCTTGGGGTGAGTTGTTGTTAGCATGAAAATTTGTTTTATGTTTAGGACATTGCACTCTTTAAATATAAGATCTGATAGATATCTAAATAAACGTGATGTTGTATAAACATTTGTCTATGCATCGACATATTGACATTTATTCATCTTTTTCCACGGCATTACATCCCAGGATGAGATTTGGCCTCCTCCACAAGTGGTTTCCACCGACTCTCTCTAGTTCCTGGACTCTCTCTTACTGCTCCGGTCTTTTATCACACAGTCAGCTCGCCTCTTACATGATCTACCTCTAGGTCGCTTCCACTGGTCAAGATCTTTGATTTTTTTGATGTCCTGTTATCTGGCATTCTTTCAACATATCCAGATCATTGCAGTTTTTGGAATCATACGATATTGACATATATTTTATAATATTACTATTATATTTTGTGCTTTTCAAAGTAAAAAAAATACAATTGTACATCAAGTAAGGTGTTATTACCGAGCCCTGTTGAACACCTGTGGAAATATGATTATATCTACCTATCGTTATTGTTTCATTTCAGGTTCCCGGTTCGCTCTGATGGAGGCCAAGGGCGTGATATTTCACCTTCTGCACAAATTCGAGCTGGTGCAGATTCCCAAAACACAAAATCCAATTCAGCTAAGAAAAGACACCTTCAATATGCACTCCGAGAAGGGATTTTGGATTGGACTAAAGCCTAGAAATGTTGTTAAAGCATAAAATAAATTGTTATTAATTAAATATTTTTATTAAACTGTTTAAAATAAGATAACATCAAATCTTTTATTCATACAATATATAAGAATTAAGCCTGTGATAAAATATTAACATTACTACACGATCAGCCTGTTTCTCCTTTGATGGTGAATTCGTGTATGTAATTCTCTATATATTACATATTTAAATCTATATAAACTGATCAAATAAAAAAAAACCGCCTGCTTTGTTATAAGATCAGTACAGAGATAATTTTTTTTTTAATATTTAATTATTTTTCTATTATTGAGAGTGGGAAGCAGTGGAGAAAAATTGTGTTTTTAAATAATCTTACTTCAGATTAAATTATAAAAAATATTCCAAATTCTGTACAATCAGCTTTTTACACTAATAACAAATTAAAAAATTATGTATTGTATATAATATAATAACAAGGATAAGGACGATATTTAAATAAAATCGGAGGTCTATAAATTAATTTGCAATGATTGCAATTATTTTTATATAAGTTAAATTTGCAGAAATTTTGGTATTAGAATTAGGGAGCACTTGAGATGCCTAAATAACAAAAACTATTCAGAATTTTCCAGTCATTTGATAAATTTAGATTTAGAACAGTTAGATAAATTTGATATTTTAGAAATAAGAAAAAGTGTTAATAGCCGACTAAATATTATAAATAACCAAATCATCTTTTAATTTTTTTTTATATTAGTTCTTACTTATTCACTACTTTATAGTTTTGTTTTTATGTACGCTTGTATTTTTAATTTTAGTGTACACTGTTTGTTTGTGTGAAGAAGTACCATATGTATCGAAACATGTAGAATAATCAATAAATAGTGGTTTAAACAATGTATTTTGTGTATAATTATTAATATTTTATAAATTATTTTATGTAATTTAAAATTTTGATTATACCCGGCATTGTAAGAGTAGTAACCTCCCCTTACCTATCACAACGTAGTGCTCTAAATATAATTATTGTGTAATTGCATTCTTCTAATACACGATATTAAAATAATTGATGTTTTTTTACAAAGCACGCCGTTAATTGATATTTAATTTAAAGTAAATGAGGCGCTGAAATAATTGGACGGTTAGATTTTAGTGATTTAATAGATACCGTTAAGACCCTGAATGCTCCACTAATCGAATAGTTCCACATTAAAATTCAAACAAAAGCTGATATAATGGTCAAGCTATTGGCGTAGAAGACCTAATTTGAGGTAAACAGTCAAGAAAATAAAGTGTCATCAGGGCTGAGGCTGTCCATTATGATGGACTCAGCAATGGGATCCGAAACGTCAGGATGCCAAGGATTTGAGAGGTCAAGATAGCCAAGAAAAATCTACATGAAAGATGATAATAAGGTTTTTGGAGGTTTTTTGAATGCGAGTGAGGATGTGATATATAAGAACCTGTTTACGGTTATTTATAGACCACAAGAATTTGTATGAACAATTTATTTTCAATACAAATTAAATGAAACAACTAGAAAGATAAACAGAAAAAATCTATTTATCGAAGAATTTTTTTTTTTAACCTCTACCATACCGTGATATAAATATCCGAACGCAGCCATGTTGTCAAATCGTGTTACCGTAAATAACAATTAGAAAAAATGTTTTTATTAGCTTAAATGGCTTTAATGCCACGAATTTACAATAAATATGGAGCATTCATTAAGTCCTATACAATGTGTCCTTCCTTCTTATCTCTCTTCATTTAATTAGTGAGAAAGAGACAATTATATTTACATGTTTGTTGTTCTTTTCACTGTGAAAATAATGTGTGATCTCTGTCTTTCATATCACAAATTGTATTTTTACCAAAGTATTAACTTTACAACGGATTGAATGGAAAAAAATAATTGTTTTTGTATGATTCCCTTTTCATAATTGGTTTTTCAGTAGTTGTTCTTAAGCGTTAATATTTTCTTTACGATTATCTAAATACAGGTTTAATTATGATGGTAGACCTGTGTTACAGCATGGATTGGGAAGGGTTAATACAAATTAAATGAATCAACTAGGAAGATATACAGAAATAAATTTATCTATATATAGATAGATTTTTTTCTGTACATTTTTCACGTTGATTAATTTAATTTGTATAAAAAATACCACAGAACTACGTTTTGAAAATTCAACTTCACAGCAAAATGTGTTTTGCTTAAAATATTTTATTACTACCGTATTCAAATGATTTGTTTAAACTGTGACACTGATAAATTATGTTTTAATTATATTAAATGTAATAAAATTTATATAAATATACCGGCAGACAGACGTCTAGAAGAAATGAAGAATTTGTACTATAGTATTTTGTTTTATTCTCTATCTACTCACCACGACCTTGGACAGACAAGGTATAATCTGACAGTCTGGTCAAAATTGGCCTTAAAGAGGTTTTGTTGGTCTGCGAGGTTTTCGGTAATGCGGTTAAGGTTCTCAATACGATTGTATTAGAAGGTAAAGTTGTGAAAGGGACCGCCTTTATCATAGGGCTCCCTTCAATGTTCGATGTGAAGGTGTGTGGGTGTGCACCTGAATTGAGTATGCATCAATCATCAGGTAAATACAGAATGAAATGTACTCACGATCATATACATTGAATTTACGAATACGCGGAGTGCATTGCCAGAGAAAAGTGCGGCACTTGGGCTGGGTGCGTTCAGCAGCATCACCGAAACCTCTTGTATCAACATTCTGACAATATTTCTTTATATAGGGTATTTTAATAGGGACGCTCAAAATTTGTTAGGTTATAGCAGCCATGTTGTTAAAGTGACATCTGTCAAATTTATTGTCAATTGTTAAGTAGTATACGGAAAATCATCACGGAAGGTTGAACAACGTGTGTAAATCATCAAATTTTATTATCAAAGTCACGAGCGATTTGAAGGCACGGTTATCTCGCGCGGCGGTGACGTGAACTGGCCACAGAGATCGTGCGATTTAACGCCTTTAGACTTCTTTCTTTGAGGCTATCTTAAATCGCAAGTCTTTACGAATAAACCGCAAACAATTGACCCCCTCAGAGTCAACATAACAAACGAAATCCAGCAAATTTAGCCATATTTATGCGATAAAGTTATAGAAAATTGGACCTCCCAAACCTGCCACCGAACAAAACCGCAGCGGATATTCGAACAACGTTATATTCCACACTTAATGCCATAAAATATACTTTCAAATGAAAGAAAAATTGAGTGAATATTTCACACACAACCTGTTTAACTTACATTTTAAAATTGAGCGTCCTCGTTGAAAGACCCTATATTAACATACAGGCAGCGGGAAGGGTATTAATACAATTCACGTACTTTTTTTTAATTGATAAAATGTAATTAAACTTCGCGTTTTATTTCAACAGAATACATTGCGTAAGTTTACAGAATTTATGAGATGTATTAATGCTTAAATAATTAATGGTTCAAAAAAAGAAAAAAATACAATATAACGAACATAAACGATTGGTGAATCATTTGACATTAGTTGTAATTACCAGTGGCGTGCAGTAGGTATAGATTTAGGTTACGCCGTTACCAATGATATTATGCAATCATATATCATATATGTACTTTCGTTTAACCAACGTCTTTAGACAAAATAAATCCGTTGTTTATACGACCTTACCATATATTTATTTATAATTTTAATAAAATAAACCTTTTTATCCATATAGATAATGTATGAACGTTTTTAAGAACACTTTCTATGACTGAACATGATTCATTTATTGTTAAAATCCTTGACGTAAACTAAATGAAATTATTATTTTTATTAAAGGTTAACGTAGGAAATAGTTCTGCCAATTATTTTTTGTTTTCCCAAATCAAAAACCAATCCATACACCAAATTTGATGAACAATTGTGAAATCAACACGTTAATAACAGTAAAATTCGCAAATTAGTAAAAGAGGAAGTAGACTCTTCAATGATTTGCACGCAGTTGTAAGCCTTTGTAATGTTATTTTATTAAAAAAACAACATAGATAACGACTCCACACAAAACGAATCAACCGAAAGGAATTTTCAATTCAGTAAATAGCCAATTATATGACTTGAGTAATTCACTAGCCTAAAGACAGAACAGATCAATGTGAATAGCCCAATGCGGCGAATACACAAGAGCGCCATGGGTACAGCGGTGAGTTGTCGTGGTAGTTTTTAGAACTAAGCAATTAAAGTCTCTACTGGTACACAGATGGCGCTAATTGTAAAATGATGTTTCCGTTTATGTTAATCCATATATTTAATTAAAATTTAATTCTCAGAATTTTTAGTAATGTACAGCTTTTTTTCTTGTATGCATTGCACGCCCCTGATAATTACTATTTATATTGTTGAAGTTGAACACCCTCACGTCCACATGACAATTTGTACTCATATCAAACACATAATGATATTTTTATCTCTTTTAGACTGATAAACAACATGATGTGTAAAAATAAGATATCAAAATAATAATTTGGTTTAAAGAAGTCCATTGTTTTATATACGGTAATGGGCTACGTTACGCGATCGATTTTATATGTAAAAAAAAATGTTCAAGAATGTGTTTTTGGCGTCAATAAATACGCACTTTAGTAATTTTATGACAATATGGAAAGGTAAAAAACCTTTGTTTCATATTTAGGTTATCGAAGAAATCCGGTTGAAATGTGATGTTTCATGAGTTCACTACAAGGTATTTTCGGCTATAATGACTATTTTCCATGACACATATAACTAGCGAGGACGTCGAATAACAACTATAAGAAAATTTTATTGAAAAACATTCAGCGGTCTATGAGATATTTCTAATTTTCGAAAATATATATTTTTTGCCAAATCATGATTGTTTGTTTACCCGCATTACGTCATCAATTTTCGCGGAAATGTTATCAGAGTTGTTAAGGAGATAACAAGCAAACAAAGTTATATTACAGCAGCACTTGTAATGTTTTTTTTTTAGAACAACACCTATTGTTCTGAACGAAAATTAAATGTACGAGTTATAATATTATGTACGAGTTATAATATTATGAACAAGTTATAATATTATGTACGAGTTATAATATTATGTACGAGTTATAATATTATGTATGAGTTATAATATTATGTATGAGTTTAATATTATGCACGAGTTATAAAATTATGCACGAGTTATAATATTATGTACGAGTTATAATATTATGTACGAGTTATAGTATTATATGCGAGTTATAATATTATGCACGAGTTATAATATTATGTACGAGTTATAATATTATGCACGAGTTATAATATTATGTATGAGTTCTAAGGGAATTTTATGTACAGGAATGGTAATGATGAATCAAGTGTGTTAAGGATGGTAGGAATAATAAAAAAAATAGAAATCCGTACATGGAATACGCATCACATCAATACTATGTATGTATGTTACTGATGTTAACAGCTAACATTCATTTTATCATTTAATCATTCTTCAATATCAATTCATTTGCATCATCGATTGAAATAATTAACCCTCTATATCCGAATTAATTCCCTTAAATATAATTTTTTTTTTTCGTAGAAAGGAATCACTTTGTGGTTTGACAAATTATATTAAATATAACAGAATTATGTTTGTTTCCTTTAAAATCAATTAAATATCCATCAATATTGTATTTTCCCCTCCCTTAATGTTCCATCTATCTGTATATGTATTCTGTCTCTCTCTTTCACAATTTTATATTCTATGTCCGTCTTTATGTATAATATGTATAAGTGCACTCCTTTTAAATACATCCTGATGAAGCTTGAGATAAGTGAAACCGGTTGACGTTTAATAAATTTCGTGGTTTCATACAAAGTGATTGTTATTTTATTTAATATAAAGAATATTTATTTCTTGATGACGTGTCTTGGTATTTTTAGAAGATTTTCTAAAAATTAGATCTATCTCTTATTATACCTAATGCAATCGTAATCTCGGACAACGCTGGTACCGGTCGCTAGTTATGATATTATTAATTATTGATTTAAGGTTTCCGCGAGCACTAGTGTATGAAACTAGCGTCTCTTTTAGGTTAGATCGCATTTTTTGTAGATAGTTTATTTAAAGAAATCTTGAGATATTCTCCCACAGTTGAACAGTTAAATCTCAATCATTTATATCTCCTGCGAAAATGTACTGTTCTACCGTAACTTTTTGTGGCAACACCTTGGTGACAAACAATGGCACGTGTTGTCGTGCGTCTTTTCTAGGTTAAATCATCACTTGTGCAATAAACATTAAAATATGCAAATAACAAGCCTATTTTATTTAGGCTGGGACCGAATAAACTATCAATATTATGGCGTAGGTGCCGTTGCAGCCTCTACGCCTGCTTCAAGATGACTATATCGACTCGGCGCAGTGCGACCTTGACGTCAGAGTCAGGTCGACGAGAATTATAGTTTACCAATGATCGTGTGTTGCTTAATTATTTAACGCAAATGTAATCTCACAACACAATTAAATACTTAATCTGCATGACTAATCAATATTATGTTGCAGTGACATACGAGTATGTTATAATATTATTATATTCTCTCTGCTATTAAATGTAAACAAATTATATGGAGATAAAACATAAAAGGAATCTTGCGTTGCTGACACTCCACACGGCGGCAACACTGGCAACATAAAAAAATGATAATAATTATCCACTTGATCAGAGTTTCTCATTTTTAATATATTTATCAATATATCGAAATATTTTTTTTGTATCATGTAATAATATGTTCATATTTATTCAGCGGGTAGGTACCACAGTAAAAATTCTCACGAAAAATGCGTTAGAAATTTGCATGTATGTTTCGACACGGTATCGTGTGTAACCGTACTTGTTCGAAGATATGAAATCTCCTTATATGAGATATGTAATTTCCTTCATATGCTTATTGCGCGTGACTCGTAGATGGCGTCAGTGTCAATGCAGTTGAGAGAAAAACAATGAACTCGATAAATCTACTCATAGATGGCGCTGAAGTTACTGGCAATTAATAAATTTACTTGTAGGTGATGAATGTTTGGAACAAATAGATGAGTTTGCATATTTGGGAAGTATGTTTGATAGATTCGGAAAGACAGAAAGATATCGAAAAGAGGGAAAAAGCAACGGCGCTTTGAATGGAATTATAGTTAATGACACTGCTGTGTGGAAGTGAGGCCTGGAGCTGGCACTGAATGCAGTGGAAATGAGATCAATTAGGCATATATGTGGCAGATCCATTTATGCTAGAGTAAAGAATGAAGAAATAAGAAAAGATTGTAAAGTTGATCTTAGTGTATAGTGAGTAAAATTAAGAATGGATCATTTAGGTGGTTAGGTCCTATATATAGAACGGATGAATAAGGAGAGAATGGTAAGAAAAATGGTGTTGACGGCACCAGAAATAGAGGAAGTTGGCGGAAGACTTGGCATCTTTTCAGATGTATGAATATAGATGAGGCGAGAATTGTGGGTTAAGACAGAAGAGTGTGGCGCTCTATTCTCTCTGCCTACCCCTGCGGAGAAACGGCGTGATGGTAAGTGTGATAACTCTATCCTCTAATAAATGACTAATTTCTTGGATCCCGATTCCTTGTAAGTGAAACTCAGTATCCAGGCAATAATAATACAACAAAAGTTTATTACAATAACGTATTTACAATCAATAATAATTACACCCTTCAGAGATAGAGTAGTTATTCCGGAGAAGCTGTGATTGAAGAAAGCCGTTCCCCAGAGACGGCCTCTTATAAGGTTTGTCCCCCACCACTCATCTACTCACTTTCATGACACACACACACACATTTTTCTATTATGTACATGCAAAAGTGAACCTAATAAATGTATTATTATTATTAGTTAAAATTCTTCTGAAAATTGGCTTGGCTAAGTTGATCAACCAAGACTAAAATATAAATATATATTTTTTACTTTTAAAATTAGCAATATTAACTTTATGGTTAAAATTCATATTTATTATTTATTATCTTTGAATATTAAAATAGATTCTAGCGAAGAAACAATAATATATGTTTTTAGTTATGACATCCTGAAGAAGAAAATGGTATTTTTCGAAATCGGTAGATGTATTTAAACTCAATTCAGTGGTTAATAAAACAAAGATAATAAGTAAAAAATATATTTTTTTTAAACTTTGTGAGTCGCTGATCTGACAAATACGTGTTTCACAGTCAGAGATTGGTCATGGAAGTCAGTCTATAAAGAGAAGCGCACGGTATTCGGTCACTCACGGTCAGTTCTGAGTGATTCTGTTCATTAACCTATTGAGTCCATTGATCACAAGGTAATCATTTCAAAATATTACAGTTAATCTTTTTTCTAATTTTAAATATGTGTAACCCGAAAACAAGAACTTTATTTACATTTTAGATTTTAATCTGATTTGAAAAAATTGACATTTTATAAAGTTTGTTTCATTATTATACTCGTAATTCTATATATATATATTGTTTTAAATAGAGATGCACGGAATACACGTCACATCAATATTCTTACTATTTTCGAACTAAGCTAGACGCTTGTGCTATGAAAATAGGACTAACTTGCTGGAGTCCTGGAACGGGGCGCGAACCACCGACCACTAGATCAATAGGCCAGCGTCTTAACCACTACACCAACAAGCTACTCGATATTGTATTTAATCAATATTTTTTATGGAAGTACTAAATCTAGTAAACTAGTCAATACACATTATTTATATATTTTTTAGTTTAAAATATCATATATTATTACAGACTTTTATCTCGCGATTATTTTAATATTTAACATTTTGTGTAGTTTCTTATACTCGTAATTCAATATTGTTGTGTTTAATCAATAATCTTGTCAACGCTTCACTGATTTTTCTTATTAAGGGGTTACGCGCACTTGTCATAGATTTTTTTTCACAACTTAAATTAATATTTTAATCCATAACAATGCATGATGTCATAGTACAAGCCAGTATTGAACTTAATGTATAAATTATTCTAATATATATTTAAAAACGGGCGAGGTAAACTTGTTTTGCAGTGTACCCGATAACTTAAAAACACCTAATCTGAAACATACGAAAAAAATTATTATATTAGAATATGTCAATATTTAATAAAATGTAAAAAATTAATTTTTTTGACTTTCCTTAATTAAATATCAAATATTCATCGACAAAAATATTAATCAATTATTAGCAGCTTGTGTAGAATAATCTGTCAAAATGTGAAGCCGATCAGTGAAATATCGTGTACACCGTATCGGCCTTTTTTGAAAAATGCGTTTTCGAGAAAAACGCGTTTTAAGTTTCAAGTTTGAATATATTAGTGTAAAAAAATTTAATTATTATAGCTATTTTAAATCTTCCAACCTACTAATACGAATGTACAACCGTGTCTTAATGGTATTATATTGTATATAATGAGTTAAATACACAGGTAAATGGGTCAGAAGGGGAAGGGTGTAGCTGCCTACCTTGCGCTTCGTGAAAAATTTTTCGATCGATCTGAAAGTTTGTAGAGATATTCTTCAGATACTTTGAAAATATGTAAAAAAAAAAATAGTTTTTTACCTAGATAAGTGCGCGTAACCCCTTAAGCTTAAGTACAAGATTTACTAATCCGGTTTCTTAATAGAAATCGTGAAATGTTTATAAATCAACAATCTTATATAATAATGCAACGTACAATCTCAATATTGCGTAGTATGACATAACAATATCTACCATTCATGCTTGCGCATGATGTACAATAACAATAGCATTAGGTTGGAAAAAATCGATATTTTTTCATTCTCTAATTCACTTTGAAAATGATAAAAATTAAGGTCCAAGACAGAAAAAAAATTAAGATTAATACAGAGTGCCTGAGTATCAAAATCAATTGTATCTTTAGGACACATTCTTATTGTGTAGTTGTAATTATTCAGAACAGATGGTCTGTGATATTTTAAATATGAATTAAATATATTAATTATAAAGATTATTGATGCTGTTCTGAGTCAAAGATACAATTTTAAATATTAATTAGAAAGATACACATATAAAATCAATTTTATCGAAAAATATTATTGTCGCGCCATCGGGATTCGAACCTGCAATATAATAATGGAACGATTAAAATGAATTCATATCAAAAAGGTAACATATAGTTACGAACATTTGTCGCTAAAAATATTGTCGCTGTAGCATAGTTGGATATCCAGATCCAGAGATCCAGGTACGAATCCCGATGGCGCGACAACAATATTTTTCGATAAAATTGATTTTATATGTATATCTTTCTAATTAATATATTTAATTCATATTTAAAATTGTATCTTTGACTCAGAACAGCATCAAAAATATATTTACACTCTTATATTTAAATATTGAATATCGGAATATATCTACAAGACCATCTATGTATGTATTTATAGCGTTGCGGGTTATGTAATCAACTTGGCATATTTAAATCGACCATTTTAAACGGCAGTACACTTTCGAATCTGTAAAAATATTTTTAAATATACAACAGCGTTGATCGATATTACACTTAATAAGTAGGTACTTAAATAATTTTTATCAAAATTCATAGACAGATTTTTTTTTTGGTTGAATTTATAGACAAATTGATTAAGATGTGCAAGAATGACAAATTGTTTTTTAGTTGTTAGATTTTTTAATCATATTTATTTTAATTTCTTCTCGAAATGCTATATTTTTCGACTCTTCTTTGAACTCTGACCATCGAGCATTTTATATCAAAAACAATTATTATGTTTTTACATTTACAGATAAATATTTGTTGACTGAATGCACATTTAAATTAAATATTTATCATATTCGTTTGTAATTATTATTTATTACAACACATTGAATGATTTAATATATTTAAAATACATTATTCGTTTTTTAATCTATTTAATTGATTCGATCTTGATTATGGATGACAAATAAACATAATTATATTAGATTTGTTAAAAAAAAAAATTGGTTGTCTGTAAAGTCGGTTTACGGACGATAGTTTAACGTGACAACGTCATAAGAAAACATTGATGAAATGATTGCATACTTTTATGAATAAAATGGAATCATTTTTATTGAATTATCATTATTTTGCATGGATACGAAGAAGGAGTGAAATGAAATCTACAATTTTTTATTGATATATTTTATTCGCACTCATTAATTCAAATATGTTTATTACTTTGATGAACAGTTTATTTACAAGTAACAATGTGCATGGGTACATTACTCCTTGACGATAGTGGCAGATCCGTGAGATTCACAGGTTCGTCAGGTTGGTCTGCCATGGTGTGACTTTAGGCGGTTCTGCGAAAGAAATCGTTGATAATTTATTGTTAAAAGTATATTTGTTATACGTTAATCAGATTTTTAATATGCAAGAATTAATTACCTGTATTGCCGCAATTGTTGTTGTAATATAAACAATGAAAACCACATTAACATTTCACTTCACTTTATAAACAGTTGTAAACAGATCACGTGTAGGTACTATAGGTGTATAAGTTGTGTGCTGCCGCTGTCTCTTTTCTACTCAGACGCATCGACCAATCGAGTGGAAGAGAGATAGATGCGGCACAATCCGAACGGTAGGCCGATCGTGCCTCTCTATCGCTTATCCGCGCTCTCGCTCGCACGCTTGCCTTCGGCGTAACGCGACAAACGGGACAATAACGCGACAAACGGGACAATGAGTCATGTTTTTTCGTGCGTGCAGCGGGCGTTCATCGATTTATAAGACGTTGTCACGTCAATATGCCTAAACTTTCACGGTCGTTCAGAATCGTGTATGTTTTCCTGGTTTTCCGATCCCATGCAGGGTCCATCGTCAGTACTGGCTTGCAGTGCCGTATCAAAAGGCCAGTTAGGCTTGCAATACGGTGTCGAAAATAGTTGTAAAGATTTGTTTAAGGCTTTAGTTAAAAGCATTTAAAAATAAATTTCGACGATTTATTTTTCATTTCATAAAATTCGTTAATTAAACATTGATTATAAATTATACGCGTTGAATAATTAAATTACGATTTTTAATTAGCTTTCTCGTGTAAGAGAACTTTGAGCGATTTAATGTTTTAACAGAAAATAGTGATTGGAAGCTGGACGTCCTCGATTTGACTGATTTGATTTCGTACCGTGTATCTACTTGAAATACTAGGTATTTAAACAAATTATTATACTTTTTTTATATTTTATTTATTATCTTTGTTTTATTAACCACTGAATTGAGTTTAAATACATCTACCGGTTTCTAAAAATACCATTTTCTTCTTCAGGATGTCATAACTAACTAAAAACATATATCATTGTTTCTTCACCAGATTCTATTTTTAAAAAAACATCAATTATTTAAAAAATAAATTTAGTACCTAACTCAAATTGTTGCTTTATACAAATTTAGTCGAATAATTTTTAGGAAAAATTTTTAGAATGGGATAAATTTAGTTGGTTGTTTATAATTTTTTGATTAGTTTTACATGCTTTATTTATCTCCAACGATTCCAAATTATTTAATTCGTGACCAACACTGTTTATATGCAAAATTGACAATCCCAATTTTTTATCAAAACCGTGACCATTTTCTATCAAATGATTAGCAAATTCTGAAAACCCACTATTGTTCAAACATCTCAAATGCTCCCTTACTCTTATATTAAAATTTCTACCCGTTTAACCAATATAAAATGCAACACAATCCTTACAACTAAGTTTATAGAATACACCAGAATTGTTAAATTTATCATCTTTATCTTTAGAATTTATGAGTAGATTTCGTATACTATTATTTGTATAAAATGCCGGTCTAATGTTTCGTGGTAGGTGTTTAGATATTTGTTTTGAAAACTAATTTATGTATAAAATCCTACGCCAATTATCATTATTTTCATTATGTTTTATCTGTGATTTATATAAAAATTGATTATTATATTCTTTTAATTTATTTTTTATAATAGTGTCTATTAAACTTGTATTATACCCGTTATTAACTGCTATTTTTTTAATTGTATTCAATTCAATATTGAAATTGGATGTTGACAAAGGAATATTGACTAAACGATGTATCATGGAGTGGAACCCTGAATGTTTGCGTGATAATGAATGATTAGATTCATTGTGTATGATAGTATCTGTAAAAGTTGGTTTTATAAAAATTTTGAATTCAATTTTATTATTATTTTTAATCAATGTTAGATCTAAAAAATTTTAGAGTAGAATTATTTTCCATTTCTAATGTAAATTGTACTTTATTATTAAATTAATTAATGAAATTTAGAAATGTAGTTAGTTGATGTTGTCGGGTTTACAACTAATTTTAAAAGTAATATAAATTTAGTCCACCTCGGAGGTGCCAGAAAAACTGGATTGTGGTGAGTGCAAACCTCCTTCCGAATATCCTGTTTCTT
Source organism: Eubasilissa regina (assembly GCA_022840565.1). NCBI lineage: Eukaryota > Metazoa > Arthropoda > Insecta > Trichoptera > Phryganeidae > Eubasilissa > Eubasilissa regina. The sequence goes on along the minus strand of JAINEB010000029.1, from coordinate 19,020,066 downwards.
CCGGCATCTATGCTTTTGTGCAACAAATAGTTTTAATTATTTCTCGAAATTCTGAAAATGGAATAGCACACGATTTAACGTATATACGATAATTGTCTTTCTAGAAAATGTCCCTGGAGACCTGGGATGTTCTCCTGGTGGTGATCGGGCTGGTCAGTCTGCTGTTTCTATACGGCCGCTGGGAAGATGGCTATTTCAGCAGGATAGGCGTAAAGAGTCCCACCACCTACTTCCCCTTCGTGGGGCACATGATGAGAGTGCTGAGGAGACAGGAGCATTTCAAGGACCTGGCGGAGAGGCTGTACAACACATTTCCGGACGAAAAGTTAGTATTTTATTCGTTTATTTTTGATAATTTATTTTATTACAAATTAAAATAATCAATTAGAAAAAAATCTATCTATAAAAAAAAATTCTTGCTACCACGATGGACCTTTTCCTATTCGGGGATATATGTTATCCAATTTCACAATACCAATTAAGTATAATAATTTACAACAAATTTTGAACTTATAAATCATCTGTCATTCCATTTTCAATATTATTCTATTGTTCTATCCAGATAGCAACTAAATTTTTTTTTCTGTGTATCTTTATTGTTTATTATCTTGATTCGTATTAAAAATACCACAGAACATATGTTCTGAAAATGTAACACCACAATAAAAATATATTCTCCTTAAAAAAATAAAAAAAGATTTATTTAATTTAAAATGCACAATATTTATATAACATAATTTTATGCCATGTCACTTCCAATGCTCCAATAACTTCGAATATCTATCTAGACTTTGTGCATCCTCTATAAAGTTTTGAAAGCTATTGAAGAATATTATTTATCCATCAATTATTTGTGCATACAGCCTTCATATTGCTATTTAGTAGTGACTATGACATCGCACCCTCCGGTCTGCGCGTTTGAAAATAATTTCGCTCTTTGTAGATAAAATAAACTGCATTCAACTAAAATAATTCTATAAAATGTGTGCTATTTTTCATTGTTTTTCTTTGATGGTCTTATTATGCTTTCCCTGCTTTGTATTCATAGACGATATAAACAGGGTCTTTCACAATTTTTTGTCTGAGAAAATATTCATTTGATACTCCTCAGATACGTCGGTTTCCGTCAGTTCATGACGCCCTTGGTGATGGTGAAAGACCTGGAGGTGCTGAAGCAGATCACCATTAAGGACTTCGACCACTTCGCGGATCATATGGGGGCCATTGATGAAGATAGTGACCCGCTGTTCGGCAGAAATCTTTTCTCTCTGAAAGGTAAGATAATTAATATAATACATTTAATTATTCTACTCTGAAGACATCAGTAAATATACTCAATTTGGCAGGCACATGTTTCAGACACTCGTGGAACCTTGTCCGATGCAGCAGGCATTTATAAAGACAAAAAATAACAGGAAATAAGGGTATCCAGAAGAAAGGACGTAACTTTGGTGGTCAGTTGTGATTCATCTGTCGTTTAGATCGCACGTATTTCTTTCGTCAGTGTTGGGACTATGTTTGGAGAGTGTATTAAAATGACATAATTTACAATAGAAGACTTCGTTCCGAGCAAGCTGTTTATACGATTTTGTATGCTGTATGAGTTTCGCAAAAAAAAATTCGGTAACTAAAAACATCTGTGCCATTTATAGTGAAGTCTTACTAGTTCGTCAATGCCAAAAACGGTTTTGAAAATTTTAATCAGGAAATTTTTCATTAGAAGACGACCCTAGAAGATCACCAAAAGTCATAGATGAAAATAGCACAGTTGCAGAAGTCGAAGGCAATCCAGATGTGTCTATTCAGGATTTAACAGATTCATGCATCGAAAGAAGTTTGAAAAACATCGGGAAAGTTTGGAAACAAGGCGTGTGGGTACCGCACGAATTAAGCGACGAGAACAAGTCAGCTTTCAAAAACGCTCTTTCTAGAACACATGGTGACTGGAGACGAGAAAGAGCCCAAAAGGCATTGGTTATCGGCACAGCAGGTACCGAGAACAACCCCGATATCCGGCCCCATTACAAGAAAGGTCCAATTGTCTGTTTGATGGGACATTCACGGAATCCTTTATTTCGAATTACTCAAATCCAGAGAGACAATCACGGCAGAAAACCACTGCAGCCAACTGGACAAATTACAAAATTAATTTAAAAAAAAGAAGGCCTGCTTTGATCAATCGTCACACGGTACATTTACAACCACACCGCTAAAATTACTCGGAACAAAATTAACGCACTCGGGTGGCGGACGGTTCTACACCCCCCATATTCACCGGACTTGGCACCATCGGACTATCATTTATTTCGATCTTTACAAAGTTTCTCGGATGGTAAAAAATATACCTTTAATGATGGGATAAAATACGGTGTCTTGGACTATTTTGGGTCGAAACCGTCAAAATTTTATGAAAAAGGGATAAATAGTTTGCCCGATAGATGGAGGAAGGTGTTAAATGTAGACGCTGACTATTTTGTACAATAATTTTTGCAAATAAAAAATGATTTTCATTTATTAGATTTTTATTGACGCGAATTACGATTCTCTGTTTTATACTTAATGATCCTTATTCACATATGAGATTTTCATTATTACTGAGACTAGGATTATAGTCCCATTTGATTCTTTACAGATAACTCTCGGCTAAATCTCACTTCACGATTGTTGTACATAAACATCTTACAAATATCAGTCTATTGATCGATTACGTTCCGTTTGTCAGTTGGGTGAATTTGAAACCCCTACCAGCAATTAAAATGTTGGTAATTTAATCTCTTCTGTTTATCTAACTTTTATAATAATAAGCTGTAGATAAAATGAAATAAAGTGAAATTAAATATTATTTAAATCTAAAGAAACATGATAATAATTGTAATTTATTTCGCAGAAATTCTAGTTTACTACAGCTTATTTCAAAGTACTGATTGCACACCGCTGACTGCAGGTATCTATGGTTCTAGGTCGAGTCTCGTTGTCAAATATAATGTTGTGTAAAGCGAATTTGAGTTTCTATCCTATTTTACTCAAACCGATCATTGAGACGTCCAGATCAAATTATCAACAAGTCTATATCGTAATAAGATTTATCTCATCGTGTGATAACATATAAATAACTCAATAACAAATAGCTGTAATTAATTACAGCAATTTGTTTATTGAAATTCAAATAGCTGTAAATAATTACAGCTATTTGTCAAATTCTTATTTATTTCGTGTGCAAATACATATTTGACATTGGTATATTATTACAAGATACGTTATCGAAGTAGACATCAGAAAATATTGTACATTTCTAGATATGTATCAAAGATTGAGGTAACCTCTAGTGATATACATGTAGATAAGGTATTTTTGCACCTCACTATCTTATCAGTCAAGCACTTGAGTCAGTGAACTTGATGCGATAATGACATTCGGTACAGGCAGACGCAAGTATGATACGACTCTCCCATAAATCGGTTTAATTATTTCATAACGAATTCATAAACCAACAGCAAAACACAGACTGTTTTCAAAATGTACACGTCGCGTTGCCAATTTTTGATTTTGAAGTATGTTTCCATGTGCAGGTCAGAAGTGGCGCGACATGAGAGCCACGCTGAGTCCCGCCTTCACCAGCTCCAAGATGAGGGGGATGTTCCAATTTGTAGCGGAGATCGCTGAACAGTTGGCCGATTTCTATGTCGAGCAGATGAAGAATCCGCAGAACAAGGGTTGGTGTAGTAATTCGTCATACTACGTTCCCAATTTGCGAATCCGTTAGATCGATTATTTTCAACTGAAAATGGCGAATATTGAGAATATGGTGTTCTCTCAGATTATGACAAAAAAAATATTTTCGTGTAGAATTGAGTACTAATTTAAAAATGATTTTTTTTTTAAGTATTTAAAGTAGGTTAGTTACTTACTTACTTACCATCACGCCGTTTCACCGTGGGGGTAGGCAGAGAGGATAGAGCGCCACACTCTACTGTCCTGACACACAATTCTCGCCTCATCCACATTCATACATCTTCTCATACAAGCTAGCCGATCGTTGAGGCTTCTAACAGAACCATCCTCCATTATCTGGTTTACCCGGTCGTGCCGAGTCTTCCGCGGACGTCCTCTATTTCTGGTGCCATCAACACTTGCGTCATATATCTTTCTTACCATTCTATTCTCATTCATCCATTTTATATGACCGAACCACCTAAGTGATCCTTTTTTAATCTTACTCACTATACTAACATCAGCTTTACATTCTTTCCTTATTTCTTCATTATTTACTCTGTCATAAATAGATTTGCCACAAATACGTCTGACTGATCTCATTTCCACTGCATTCAGTCTACTTTTGTTCCTCTTCTGCCAGCTCCAGACCTGACTTCATTGTGTACCGTTAGTCTTGCCTTGTTAGATATAATTCCATTCAAAGCTCCGTTCACTTTATTTCCTGCAGTCACCCTTCTTTCGATATTTCGGTAGGTTAGATAGTTTAATTTTACAATCCGATGATGCTAATATACATTGATGATGGTGTGTGTTTTAAAATGATTATTATGTCACGGTTTTTCTTGATACTATAAGATGAAATTATTTTTTTCATATTTTCTTCTTAAGGGTCATTTTTTTTTAATTTAAGCAAATTTTTTTTCAGAAATCTTAGAAGTTGACTATAGATAAAAGAACGGATTTCAAATATCAGAAATATTTACGATAAAATTTCGAAACTTTAAAGCGTGATAACTTTTTAAATACTTGCGACCGGATATATTATTTTTTTTTTTTTTTAGGAGAACACATTTTTATTGTGAAGTTGTAATTATTCAGAACATACGTTTTGTGATATTTAATTAATATTTAAAATATCACAGACCGTCTGTTCTGAATAATTACAACTTCACAAAAAGAATGTGATCTCCTAATAATAAAATTGTATCGATGTGTCCAAAATTTAATAAAAATTAATTGATAATTCTGGCGTCTGCTATCAGATTACGCAAAGGTATTAGAGATTCCGTAAAAATAAGGTAGATGGCTCTTTCAAATAATGGAATGATTAAATGTATTAATATCAAAATGGTAACATATAGGTTCGAAGATTTGTCGCTAAAAATATCGTCGCTGTAGCATAGTTGGTTAGTGCACCTTCTTCCCGGTAGCGCAATAACAATATTTTTCGATAAAATTGATTTTATATGTATATCTTTCTAATTTATATATTTAATTCATATTTAGATGTATTTTTATTCATTTTTGAATTTAGGGTTCTCAATTCTATGAGAAAAAATATTTTTTGTATAAACCAGAGAAACGCCATATTAACAATATGTCTTTAAAATATTTTTATTCTCATAATTGTGTCTTATTTATTAGATGAATTTCTATTGCTAACATACAACCAATAGGGCAATAAAATACTATTTTATGTCGGCGTGTAAGTGTTGATTACTAATGCACATATATCTGCATTATTCATATTAAATTTCTTACTTACCATCACGCCGTTTCCTGCGGAGGTAGGTGGAGAGAGATTTCTTAACAACATATTATTTCGTATCTTTGATTGACAGTTTAATTACAGGATATAGGTATATAATAAATGACTTTCAATTAAAATATGGTCATCAAAACATTTACAAATGTTTATCGCATGCGTTTACTGCAATGTAATCACCCACCGCAGCCTACAGGTAGCGCGCACTAAAATATATAGCGCGCATACACTTTTTAACCATGTTGCAGTATATTAATCCTGTATAAGATCACCAACGTTTTGAATATTGAACCACTCTCTGAGGTTTCGCAGCCAGGATACTCGATAAATTGATATATGATAAGTTGAGACCCCCAATGCAATAACATTGTATATCGATTTTTATAAATGTTGATAGATAGACGGGTTGTCAGCCATCTTAGATGACATATAGAGCCGAGAGAGAGATGCAGTAGATTTATCCTATAACTTTTTACTAACGCCCGTGGTTAAAATCATTTGCAGGTTGTTCGAATGTCAAATTTACTATTGTCAAAGCATAGATGAGATATCCATAGGCGTGACAAATAATTATGAAATATGCTTTATTTTATACTTAACCTATGGATTTTTTCGCCTCTGCGTTCAAATTTGTCATTTTGGTAGTGATTTTTTTTTTGGATTAAGTGCTAATGTATATTAAATAGCGAGATTATCATCGGACGGACTGTCATCACGTGGGATATTGAATGATTCATTGTCGTATGCTGCGACTCTCAAAGTATCAATGTGTTAGATGACTTTTGAAACAGCTGTGAAGTCTCTGTCATATTTAACTATCGATTTTAGTTTTTTGTCTGAATTTTTGAACTCCACACCAGATTAGTTGTGTGCTCGGTCCATCACTTACTCGTAGAATATTAAAGTGAGTATAAAAAGCGCGACGCGCACGAACCAATAATTCACCGTACTTTAAATATTGCTCAACCGCGAACGCGCGGTGCGCTCCCGACCAGTGACTCATTGCGACTGGCAAATCAGTAAATCACGCGTATTGAATAATACACCTCCCACTTACCTCACTTTGATGGTTTACGAGCAATTAAAATTTAATATTGAAATTTTTCCGCTGGACACTCTTTATGTGAGATTCCGTAAAAACAATGTAGATGGCTTTGTTCGAAAATTTGTCGTCAAAAATACTGTCGCTGTAACATAGTTGATAATGCACCTAACCCGCAGTGGAAAAGAGATCCAGGTTCGAATACCGGTAGCGTTACAACAATATTTTCCGATAAAATTGATTTTATTTTTATAATTAATACATTTACTTAGTATTCAAATCTATTTATTTCAGAAAAAGGTCTTGTCGAAGTGGAGATGAAGGATGCCTTCACCCGGTATACAAATGACGTCATAGCCAACACAGCCTTCGGGTTAAAGGTGAACTCCCTGCAGGACAGGGACAATGAATTCTACGCGATGGGCAAAGAGTCCACTGACTTCTCCGGGTACACGTTGCTAAAGTTCTTCGGAATTATGTCAGCACCTAAACTAATGAAGGTAAATGAAACTAATGAGTTCCGTGCTGAGACGAGGATACCAATGACGCGAGGCGACATATTACACTTAGGGACTCACCGCCAGGCTTTATTAGCAGCGTTAAATAAAGCGCTCATCTTGTACAAGGCCGTCATAAGGCCTATACTCCTGTACGCAGCCTTCCTCATCCAGAGATTACGCGGCCAACATACATAAATAAACTAATGACCTTCCAAAACAAACGATCATGAGGCTAACACTATTTTTATTGTAAACGAAATTGACAACTGCAGGGGGGGGACGGGACTCAACTCTCCAGGACCGGTTTAAAAGTTAAGGCTACCTTGTCGATTCCACTCATCAAAATTAATGAAAATACGCGATTTTATTTCAATTAGAAAACGAAAAAGGAGAAAAAATTCAATATGGTTATTAGCAATTAAGATTTAAAATTTAGACCCTCCAGCATCCCTTTAAGTGCCGTCTTCATTCATAAAAATCGTATAACATAAATCCATTGAACATAGTTTTACATACAGATGGAAAATTAGAGTGCAGTAGTTCAAGGCAGACACTTTATCTAAAACACTCACAAAAGAAGGACAGTGGACGAGACACAAAATGGATCGAGTCACACTTAGACGGGCAGACTAACGCAGTTGCAAAACGCGAGGTATGGAGAGTGAGAAGTAGGCGAGTAGGTGGAGTCCCACCCACGCAGGCCAGCCTAACTACACACATAAGGAGCTCCAACGAGTCACCCATACCCGAATAAATACCTTATATAAAATAAGATTCGTCCCATTACTAATTAATTCTATCTCTAAGTATCTCACAAGTCCACAAAATATGGTCAGGCGTCTTACACATGTACACCACGGGGCATCCATAAATCCAGAATTGTCCATGGCTCGTGATCATCTGCTATTCAAAATGATTTAGGTCTGGAGGGTTCATCACGCCTTTCAACTGGACGGCGACGTTAGGAAGAAAGGAACCTAAATGGATTAGGACCACACAACTCGCTACGCTGGCATCCGCAAGCGCCAAAACCCCACGATAAATATCTTACTGAACTATCATAACGATACCATCGCGTATAAGACTTCTCAAAATCGTCCTCTTTTAGAGATCTATACTGCCCCAGCTAGCAGCCCCTGCCCCATTTTGTAGTAAATCTAACTTTGGCTTTTATACACCGCCATTAAATTTTTATCAGGCCCATAAGGCAAACTAAATGATCGTAGTCAATACTAAATAAAGCGGTTTGTGTCTTGGATACAGAGTGAAACAAAATATTTAAATGCGGGCCGGTAGAATCCGAACCTATGTTCACAACGTTTCCGATTTACTGTCAGATATATCAAATTAAACGCTTGTCTAGGGATGGAAAACTCGTTGATATTATCGTATTTATATAAATATACAAATGGCTATAGCTAAATTCGTTTTTATGATATAATAAAAATAGATATTAGTTTCATACTAAAGAATAATTGATACGAAACGTAAGTTTCGGTAAAAACTCACCCACGACAGAATATCTGTAATAATATATGTATAAAATTATAATTATGTGTAATATTTTACCGCGATACGCGTTGTACTTTCATTGCACTATGTTGAGAAAGTAAATATATTTTGTATTTTTTTCAGTTCCTGAAAATCTCCCTATTTTCAGTTTCCGTCAAAAAATTCTTTCGTAACTTAGTCGCCGACACCATGGAGGCAAGGGAGAAGAACAACATCGTCAGGAACGATATGATCCAATTGCTGATGGAAGCTAAAAAGGGATCCTTGAAGCACGAAGAAGCCGTCGGCGAGGATGTCAAGGAAGCCGGGTTCGCCACGGTGGAAGAATCGTCGGTGGGCAGGGAGACAATTAAGAGAAGTGAGTAATATTTTAAAAATATATTTATCACCGAAACTCGAACTCGGTTTCTCTTATTATACCATAATAACGTATTCACTATGGTAACGTTAGTTCAAAGTAAATTATTTTTAAAATTGACTAACTTGGTTAAATTAAAATACATCAACCGGTTTAGAAAAATATTATTTTCTTCTTCGGGATGTCAAATCAAATAACTAATCAAAAACATATGTTATTGTTTCTGTAACATAATCTATTTTTAAAAAACAATAATTATTTTAAAAAATTATTTCGCATGTAAACGGTGTTGGTTATAAATGTAATAATTAGGAATAGTTGGAGATAAATAAAGCGTGTAAAACTTAATAAAAAATTATGAACTACGGACTAAATTTAATTACAAGTCTCATTCTAAAATTTTTTCCTAAAAATTATTCTAGTAATTTTGTATCACCAAGTAACAATTTGAGTTAGGTACTAAATTTATTGTTTTTTAAAAATATGTTCTATTAAGAAGCAATAAAATATGTTTTTAATTAGTTATTGATATCCTGAAGAAGAAAATGATATTTTTCGAAACCGGTAGATGTATTTTAATTCAATAAGTGGTTAATAAAATAAAGTTGACAAATAAAAATAATGAATGTTAATTACTTTCAATTTCGATATTTATATATATTCTTTCTATTTTTTGCAAAAAAAAATCATAATAGGTAGTAATTAGTGATCTATCCAGTGTTTTTTTAAGAAAAATGGTGCCGCAACTCACATCTTGTTAATCATTAATTTAAAAAAAAAAATTAACTTAAATGAAATTATTGTATTTAAAGGCAATGTTCATAGTAAATTCGAAAGTTTTTCCCAAATAGACAGACCATTCAAGTTCAACATCAAATTATCAAATGTTACTTTTAAAAAAAGGTGCCGGAACGCCGGTCCTGTGCGTTCTACGACAAAAAAACAATTAGATTTTTATAATTAATATTTATCTAACTTCTAAACAACTTCGAGCAATAAATACTCGCGCAGAATATTTTAGGAGTGCTTAGATACATTTTAAAAATATGAGTCGAAAATGTTCAAGTTGCATGTGCCTAACAGCAACCATGTTAGAGATATGAGAATTTAGAAAGAGTATGGAGGTCTATTCTTCCCACAATCATCAAACCGCCGATGATCTCTGAACGTATCCTGCAGATATCTGGGCGCAAAACTAGGTTCTCGTCAGCCGTAAAAACCCACCCGCCATCGACGTCAAAGCGAGTGCCGTCAGCCGCTCGGGTTGCTAGCTCCTGAGCGTTACTCTATTCCCGACCACAAGATCTGTTAACTACTTGGGCGTAACTTTATTGTTCTGTCTAATTTCTCTTCATTTCTGTAAACTGTGCTTAATACATTTCTGTTAACTGTAAGTAATCGTAGTGTAAGTATGGTTTGGATTGGTGCATGAGTATCTTTGCTCAACCTTTGTTTGATGAGCATGTGGCACCTTTCAGAGTGGACAGACGACGATATAACCGCTCAGGCCGTGCTCTTTTTCATCGCTGGCTTCGAGACTTCCTCAACCCTACTCTGCTTCCTTGCCCACGAGGTAATGCTGCACCCGGACGTGCAGGAGAGGCTGCGCGAGGAGGTGGACGAGGTGGCGGCCAGCAGCGGAGGCACCGTCAGCTACAACGACTTGCAGAATATGAAGTACATGGACATGGTCGTCTCTGGTCAGTTTTTATTTGATTTATCGATTTATTTATTTCTTATAGTGAGCAGAAGAACATAAATTTATTACTAATATAGAAAATATTTAGTTTTCTGTAAAAGCAGATTTTTAAATTATTAATCAGGTATTAGAAACATTGTATCTATATTTAACTTTGTATAAATCAATGTGAGCTATTTTTATGTCAACCGGTTTTTGTACTAACATATCTTCGTCAGGACTGGTGTACAACTGAACTATTTCATAAAAATGAAATATTAAAATGACTCCAATTACGGCGCGGAGGCGGAGTCTTGTTAGGAGTGAAAAGATGATTGACAGGGAGACGTTGAAATAGGAAATATGTTAAATACTAGATTGTTTGTTATGTTTAATTAGTTATTAATTACTTCTTAAACAATTGCAATAAAAAAACGCTTTGTTTATACCACTGTTTATTGATAAATCAACACATTTCAAGGCTAATAGTTGTGATGTCTAAACAGTAACGACTATTCTGAATTCGCCAATCATCTTCTGGAAATAAACCATTATTTTGTTTCATTAATTATAGTAATAATTGGATTTTGGCGGAGTAATGGGAGATAAAAAAAGGATGGCACTTACATGATGATCTGACTATCTCTGGAAGCTGGTTCTGGTTGTCTCTCTAGGTCCACCAATTCACTCGCGACGCAGAATTATGTAACAAAACACTTGTTGACACTCGCGTTAGAGGCATTGTTTTGTTTGTATTAGCGGGATTAAAAGATTATTTTATTAATTAATATTAGATAGTAAAGCGGATTTACAGAGAGGGCAGAGTGCCGTGTTCGGTTCCAAAAACATCAGTGAAGTCGTTCGGGCGTATTAAACTGCAGGGATATCTTCTTTCTCACTCGTGCCCAGGGAATAGGTCGGAAAAGAGAAAAGAAAAAAAAATTTTTTTATAATCTAACACGGTGTGCGTGTGTAGGTGCGTGAGTACATTAAACGGCGCTAACAATAATAATAATGGATAATTTGTAACAACTTTCACGCATTTTACACATAAACTGTTTATATAGTTCTAAAGTTATCTTTGTTTTTTTTAAATTTAAAAATCGTTATTTTCACTTATGGAAATGATTTTTTGCTTTATGGTTAAATATAAACAAATTCGATATCTTCACCTCTACCTTAACTGTTGTTGGCCTTTTTTCGATGGAGACGCGGTTCATGGACACAATTGAGGGCAACTGGAGCTGCTACGTCTAGGGTGAAGTTTGTTGTGGAAACTATCAATAAGAGAGCAATGTATGCTATCAGGCTTCCTGATGATGCTTCGGTCAGAATTGACTCTGATAAAGCGAACATAGAGTGACATCTTCTGGAACAACACCAAACTAGCGATGTCAATTTTAAAATAAGAATCGTTCGCGTATATTAACAACGAAAATAGGCGCATTGGACTGGAAAGTTGACAGAATATTATCTGTAATCCTATCAGGTTAGAACTTTTCAGCACGTCATCTCATTGGTAGTTTATTAACCATGTCTATCATTAATCCGCCGATTGCGAGGTGCGATCGATGATTTGCTTTATAAACTCTACCTACACATGGCAGAAGAGCTGCAGAAGTTAGTGTGAGAGCTACTGGACCATTCTTCAAGCAGCCCATACCTGGTGCCATCGGAATTTAAACTTTTACCAAAACTAAAATGAATTTTTGAACGGAAATCGCATGTATATCGATTACAGCATCCACGAATTGTTAGCAAATGGTTCAAGTAACAGATGACAGATCTTTACCATACCATGGTAAAAATACCCCCAGGCAGCCACGTTGTCAACTAGTGTTACTGCAAGAAATTTGAGTTTTGTAAGGACTTTAAATGGGGAAAAATTTTTTTTTACAAGTTTAAAAGACTTTAAAGTAGTTAATGTCATAGTTACTATAAGTATAATATAAGATATGATAAATATAATAATTGAATAAGTATATTTTATTTTCAAACATTATTCTTATAACCCATACATCAAAAGACCCATCTAACGTGATCTTTATCTTTATCACTCTTCATTTGAACTAATATATGATCTTTTTCAAGTGGTACAAGTGATATTTTTAACGCAGATAACATGCAACGCATCAATTTTATATAGTATTGAATTAAAAAAATATATTAAATATATTAATTAGAAAGATATACTTATAAAATCAATTTTATCGAAAAATATTGTTGTTGCGCCACCGGGATTCGAACCTGGGTCTCTTTCCTAACCGGGGAAGGTGCATTATTCAACTATGCTACAGCGACAAATTTTCGAACCTATATGTTAACTTTTTGATATTAATACATTTAATCGTTCCATTATTTGAAAGAGCCTTGATTGATTTTTACAGAATTTCAAATACCTGTGAGTAATCTGATAGCAGACGCCAGAATTATCAATTCATTTTTATTAAATTTTGGACACATTGATGCAACTTTATTATTTCTAATAAAAAAATATTATTTTCATTATGATTTACTTTGCATAATTGGATTTCCACTAGTCATTTCTAATTCTAAATGATTTTTTTAGGACTAGGTAAAATATAAGTTTTACATTGTACATATTTATAGAAATACGATTTAATTGGAGAGGTAGACCTGTGCTACTGCGTGCCTAGGGAAGGGATAACGAGAGAATTGTTAGGCTCGGAAAAATACATAGACGTCAAAGAGGATTATATTAAAAAATAATTTAAGAAATTTTCATTGCAATTGAAAGTTTTTCAAATGCAATTGTTGTGAGTAGACGACTAAAAAATGGTGTAATTTTTTTAAAATTTACAGAAGCCTTGAGGTTGTGGCCCCCGGCCGCGGCAATTGACAGGAAATGTATTAAATCATACACACTACCTCCGTCAAATATTAACAGTAAGCCAGTATTGGTAAGATTTTTTAAAATTATTTTTTCAAAGAACATATAGAAAGGGACACATGTGTAATATTTCAGAAATGATTGCCACTTATTTTGACATTGTATATGAAGAAATATGTGTAACACATTAATATTTTATATATTATATATTATTTAATATATTGCAGTTAATAGAAAAAATTAAAACTATATTATAATTTTCATACTGAAGATGTGATGTATCGCTTTACATTCACGCCCGCTACTTACTGTACTGAATATTATATTAGCTGATTTTGACTTTATTAATTGGTTTCAGTCCGAAAACTATATAGTAGCGTTCTCCACTACATGTTTAAGTATTATTGGTTGTCGGACGCACGCGGCATGAACGACACAAGACCCAAAATATTTAATTTTATCACTAATCATACATTTTTGGTTTTCCAGTTAAATCCCAATGATGGCATCTGGATGCCAATTTTCGGCATTCACCACGACCCCAAATACTACAAGGACCCGGAGACATTCGACCCGGAAAGGTTTTCCGACGAAAATAAAGGAAACATTGTACCGTTGTCATTCATTCCGTTTGGACTCGGGCCCAGAAATTGTATCGGTAAGCTTAAAATGTTTATATTATATGAGGTAAAACAGTTGACGTTAATTGTTTGTATTTATGAGCTTGTGAATATCATCTATACATATATAAAGAAGAATGTATGTTTGCTTGTTTTTTATACAAATCAGCTTTATTCCGACCTTGATGAAATTTTGCACATCTTGACCATCAAAACAAGAGAAAAGTCACTGTCCACATGAGATTTCAAAAAACTACCCCCGCCCCCCCATTCTCACCCCTTAAAGTAGAATTTTGGTACTTCTTGATTAAATTTTGTACACTTGATCAAAATAAGAGGAAAATATTTGATTTCGAAAAAAAACTACCTCCATCCCCTCAAAATGAAACCTCTTCCCTCTGCGTAAAGATCGGGCAACGTTGGGAACTTCAGATAGTTCGAAATATAAATAAAAAAAAACATGAAATGAAATTTTCGAATACACTTAAATAGGCGCAGTGCATTTATCTTACTCTGTGTTGCTAAAAGGAGAAATGTGGGATGGCTATATTATCTCAGGGTCCTAGAGTTCAACTGGACAAAATTATTTTTAATACTACTCACCTACTAACCTCGACCTATACTCACATATGGCTGCAAAATAAATATTCATCATTTGACATTTTAACCAGAAGATAATAGATCTTACAGGAACTGCTTTCGTAAGATAGATTGCATAATTATTTTTATATGCATATTATTATATGAATGAAGAATCTTTCCTAACTAATATGAAAGTTTAATAAACATTTAGGGCTGCATTTTTAAAATTAAATAAAATAAAATAAAAAATATGAAACACTATTTTTGTTTTATTTTAAAGATTGAGAACTCGTGACTTAAATAGTTATGTAGAGCGATACGATAAAAAAAATAATGTACAAAATAAACTATAATATATGTTGGAACTGAAAACATTGAGTCACGAAAAGGTATTTTGTCTAAAACTTACAATATCAATGTTAGCAATTTGTAAAAATAGAAGGGTAGCATTTTCTTTATGGCGGCATAATATCTAGAAGCAACCCCTTTAGTTTTCTTTTCAAGTGTGAAAATATTACTCCCTACATATAGAAATACGTTTGTGTAAACTAATTAATTATTATATTTATTTATTATCCATTGAAGGTTCCCGGTTCGCCCTGATGGAAGCCAAGGCCGTGATGTTCCACCTTCTGCACAAATTTGAGCTCGTACAGATCCCCAAAACACAAAATCCAATCCAGCTAAAAAAAGATACCTTCAATATGCACGCTGAAAATGGATTCTGGATTGGATTAAAGCCTAGAAATATTGCTAAAGAAAAATAATATATGAGTTTTAACAATAAAATACTTTTATTTAATTATTATACAATATATTATTAGAATATTTTTTAATCCATATATAATGTCTAGAAACAATCTGATCATTTCATAAATTATAGGTTGGTGCGAAAGTAATTGACGTTTCGGATAAATGAAAGTTATCGATACTTAAAAAGAAAGAATATTTATTAAAGAGAACACATTCTTATTTTAAATTTGTAATTATTCAGATATCTGTGATATTTTAAATACTAATTAAATAAATCAATTAGAAAGATATATATAAATAAATTTTATCGAAAAATATTATTGTTGCCACTGGGATTTGAATTTAAATCTTTTTCCAATCCGGGGAAGATACATTAATCAAATATGCTACAGCGACAGTACTTTTGACGATAAATTTTCGAACCAATATGATACACTTTTCAAATTAATACATCTATCGTTCCATTAATGCACCTTCCCCGGATTGGAAATAGATCCAGTTATAGATATATGTATATCTTTCTAATTAACACATTTAATTAGTATTTGAAACAGTGTTTATTTAGTGATTTACATATTTTATATTATGAGCTGTAACTGCAAGGTCTCTAGAAGTCAGTCGAAGGTCTGCATCCACCGTGGTCCGTAGTTGTTCATCACCTTCGAAGGGACATCCAGCGCGGGAATTGTCTTCCAGAGATATATTCCCCGAACAAGACTTGCTAAACCACATGCGACTCGTTCAAATTTTTTCAACACTTTCACCATATGCTGAACAAATATCGTTTGTCGCATCAGTTACATTGTTTTCTTCTCGGCCATCGCTAATATATATTTTTTGAGATTGTTATTATTCAACATTCGTGCGAATATGCTGTCACGGCGTTTCTGCCGATGCAGTAAAGAGGTGAAGAGGATCCTCTTTAAATCGTTCTTCACCAGCCTGTACATTTTGTGATGTCTGGTCGAACGTCGACAAACAATCGTCTACAAATTCAATATGACAACTCATACAGAATTATTTATATTTTTAATTTATTTCATATCATATGTTGTAAGTGCATTTTGTTTTTTAATATCTGCCTCACTTGGTTTCGCCCGTACTGATATACGATACGATGCGTTTGTTCTTGTATAATAAATTATGCATAAATTATAATATGTTGAAATATAATAATAACAAAATAAAATACAATAATACTACAGAAATAAGGCGTAGTTAATATTTTTTTACGTTAGGTACTTATATTAAAAAAAAATCGAGTGGACACAATTAATCGGTAGTCTCACGGATATGTGTAAATATCCCGTGTGTTATGTGTACAGTTCGTTGGGAAGGAAGAGAGTCCTGTCAACACAGGGCAGTGCGGCCCTGACATTAGTCAAGATTGTTAACAATTATTACAACACCAGTCTTTATCAAAATATAATCTTAATACATACTGCACATTATTTATTTATTATTATTATAATTTATCATCAAGAAACAATTTAAGTTTGGTATTAAATTTATTTTTTAAATAATTTGTGTTTTTTAAAATAAGACTCAATAAAGAAACAATAACATATGTTTTTTATTAATTATTGACACCCTGAAGAAGAAAACGATATTTTTCGAAACCGGTAGATATATTTTTACTCAATAAGTGGTAAATGAAACAAAGTTAAAAATAAAAGTAATGAAAAAAAAAACAATTTATCAAAACACATAAAAAGTAAGAATTATTAAAAGCAGACTATTTGAGTTAGGCTGGGGCCGAATAAATAAGCCAAACGTCAATTCCTTAAATATATTTATTTGTAATGTACGCGGAGCTATGAGCGTCCTGTCAACTGTCAACACAGTGTACCTTAACCTCAGGGTAAAGTGTTTGTCAATAATGGTAATTTAGATCATTATTTCACACATAAGTAACAACATGAATAATTTGTGTAATAGTATATATTTTAATTATTAGGAAAACACATTCTTATTGTGAAGTTGTAATTATTCAGAACAGACGGTCTGTGATATTTTAAATATATTAATTAGAAAGATATACATATAAAATCAATTTTAACTAAAAATATTAATTATTAATATTAATTAGTATCAATGTGTCCAAGATTTAATAAAAATTAATTGATAATTCTGGCGTCTGCTATAAGATTACTCAAAGCTATTTGAGATTCTGTAAAAATAGAGTAGATGGATCTTTCAAATAATGGAACGATTAAATGTATTAATTTCAAAAAGGTAACATATACGTTCGAAAATTTGTCGCTAAAAATATTGTCGCTATAAGCGTTGTTGGATAATGCACCTTGCCCAGTTTGGAAAGAGATCAATAGAGAAAGAGAACAATATTTTTCGATAAAATTGATTAAAATTGAAATGTTAGTGTTATTAATGTAAACAGATTGCATAGAAGGAATCTTGCACCGCAGACAGGCCACACAGCGGCAACACGCACAACGTAAATGTACAATATACAATTTATCAGAACTTCTCATTTTTTATACATTTAATTTTAATATTCGTCATATAAAATATTTCTTTCTATATTTGTCACGAAAACTGTATTAGAAAATTAGCGCGATGGAAAATTTCGTAACCTTTTTTTAAGTACACATATTTTGAATGAAATTTTTGAGTTGCCGAATATCGATTCCGGTGCCTCTCATATGTTAAGTCAATTCTCTGACTTCTTGGCTATACAATGCAGTTATTTTTTGTTATTATTAGTTTTTTTTATAATAGATATATATTTTTTAAGGAGAACACATTCTTATTACGAAGTTGCAATTTTTCTGAACATATGTATGTGAAAATAAATGTTCGTAATCGGTTTATGTATTTTTCCGGATAGGAAAAGATTCAAGTTCGTATCCCAGTAGTAACAAAAATATATTTTCGTTAAAATTGATTTTATATCTTTCTAATTTATACATTTTATTTGTATACTTATAATATACATTTTCAACATTCCTACTTTATGTCAGTATTGACATATAGTGGCCTCAATCAGATGAGCCTGCTCGCAATGCACCTTCACAAGTCCCGGTCTTGGGTCACCCTCATAGCTGGGTCCAGGTCCAGGATCTAAGGCACACTTCTACGTTTTATTCAGTCTAAAGTTATGCCAGGATAATCTCCTTTTCTAGGCTGTAATATCGACGAATAATACGGCCTAAAATGACTGCTGCAGATGGGATTGTTGTAGTTGGATTTGTTATTTATTTTTTGAGGTACTCATATGTTGTGCTATCCACAGGATACGTAACATCATTCTTCAGCAATACATTTTAACCCTTTTAATGACATGGGCGCGTTAACACGCACTTTTGAAACATGTAAACTTGAAGGTATTAAAGTCCAATTTTAAAATTAATTTTGCCAGCTGTGAACGATAAAAATAAATAAATCAAGACTCTTGAAGCCTAATTTAACTCTATGTGGTGTATTTCATTTCAAATAGAGTTGGCAGTCAAAAGATTAAAGGCATCTATTTTACGCTTATCGCTGATGTGGAGCGTCCTATTTCCTGCCCATTCATCAGTATTATTCATATACACCATACACATATAAATTTCATATTATATACGTAGTATAATAATGTTTAGACTACCAAATATATGGACGTGAACTAACGCAAATTATTTATTTTAATATTTGCATTTTGGTGGTGTCTGTGTATGGGACTCGATTTGAACGAAAATTTACACGCTGGCAATATAATGTACATAAATGTGTCACAAACTATCGGATTTATGTTTCTACAAATAATGTGTGTAGAATGCCCCTCGGCCCGCAACTTAAGTTCCGAACCCTTCTCCTGTATCAAATATCAACGAAATTTATACGAAAAATTGATGCAAGTCATCATGAACATGAACATCGTACTAGAGTGGGGATAGACTGAGACTGCCATTCAGGAAGAAGGCCAAATCTCAAAAATCGTAGATCTATAGAGCGATGAAGATTTTTAATGAAATGCCAGAAAACATAAGAAAGGAGGAGAAATTGAATAGATTTAAAGTGAAACTGACCAGATATGTAAAAGTTAAGTTTTAGTAAAAGAAAAGACTTTAATCTTGTTTATATTAGAGCATATGTACGAGTGCTTATGTATACACTATGTATAAATAAATATGTACGTTTTATTTCATGTCTATTCATTTACTGGTCTGTGTATTAATGTTATAAATTTTTGCGAACCGCTGATTTGACGAAGGAGATTTCCACCGTCAGAGATAGGTCGTAGAAGTCAGTCTACAAAGAGAGGCGCACGTGAGCGGTCGCTCAGCGTCAGTTCTGAGTGATTCTGTTCCTTGCTTAATTGAAGTTTACTTCTTTAAATTGGCTGAATTGATCGCAAGGTAACAGCTCTGAAATATAACTCACGTTACTTCGTTCTTAATCTTAAATATTTAATGATATTTAAAATTGATATTTTATAAAGTTTTTTTCATTCTTATACTCGTAATTCTATATTGTATTTAATCAATGATCTTCATGAAAGTACTAGATCTTAATAGATGTACTCTTGATACCGATCTCAGTATTGCGTAGTATTGTAAGATATAATAGTACCATTCGCGTGTGCGTAGATTGTACAAAGACTATAACTTAAAAAATAGTTGGAAATCATCTATATTGCTTCATTCTCTAATTCATCTTTAAATTACACTAGCGGTTGCCCTAGATTCAGATTAATTTGTAATCTATGTAGGGATCAGGGGTAGGGGGTGCTTTTGATTTGAGCAGGACCTATATATTTAATTATGATTAGGCTACTTCAACTCAGACTTCAGTCTAGCAAAGTAGCCAGGACAACGCTGTATATATCAGAGGTGAAGTCTACTCCATTCCACACAATAAACTATGAAAATGTCTTATGTATGTATCCACCTCTGTTAGTACAAATAAACGTATGTCAATATATATAAATAAATAAATAAAATGTTGGTCCAGGCAGGCACGTGAGGAAGTGGAGTGCAACTGAACAAAAATGGAAAGGGATTAAATATAATTATATCGAGGGAGTAAAATGAGTGCCTATGTTTTGCGTAGGGTCGTAAAACTATGCAAAATTTGAATTTGATCGTTCAAAGGGCTAAGAATTTTATATACAACATACAGACATTCAGTTTTGTATGTAAAAATCTTTGTTAACATATACAGGGTGGCTAAAAAAAAGTGAGAACATCTAGTAACACGTGAGTTATTATATAATGTAATATTTTTTGCACAATATTGAGTTAATCAGAAATCATCAAAACACTCCATATTGCATAATCTACTGGGTTTAGATCTGGGTTGTTCGGTGGCCACATGTCTGGTGAGATGAAATTAACATTTTTACGACAAGGAAAGTTGATTGTATTTCTGGCTGTGTGAGATGGAGCTCCGTCCTGCTGAAATGTCTAGCTTTACTTCAGGCTTTGTTTTGAAACTCTGATCATTTTCCTAGTACCCTGACGTTTTGCAATTCGCAAATTTTTGATCAAAATACGGTCTTATGCGGTGATTTTTGGAATTTTGGGCAACAATTTGAAAAAACTAAATATAAACAATGGGAAAATTAATAATCAAAGACGGCGACCGCAAGTGTCGAAATAAAACATAATATAGGTAAATAGGAAAGTAAGTAAATTGGTAAACTGTTGCTCCTGTAAAAGCTCCTGTTGATATGTTAAACTAGTTTACATTTTACGAAATGTTCTCACTTTTTTTGGGCCACCCTATATATTATCTTTATGTGAGTGTAAATTGTAGGTCATTTTTTCGTGTCCGTCCGGGTCACAAAGCGACATAAATCATCAAGATATGTTGTAAACATGGAGCAGTTATAATTTGTAAAGAGTAAAATACTGCATATGTAATTATGAAGCGTGTATTTTTCGATTCTGTGTGGTAAGAACTAGTGATCTGTAGGATACTGTATCTAAAATACCGTTTTGGCAACCATAACTGGACAATATTATCATTTTAATAACAATTTTGCACCGGTTTATTCATGATGATCAAAAAACGGAATAGCACACCATTTACTCGTGATTTAAATACGATTATTGCCCTTCTAGAAAATGTTTCTGGAGACCTGGGATGTCCTACTGGTGGTGATCGGGCTGGCCAGCCTACTGTTTCTGTACGGCCGCTGGCAGGATGGACACTTCAGCAGAAAGGGTGTGAAGAGTCTCACCACCTATTTTCCCTTCGTGGGGCACATGATGAGTGTGCTGAGAAGACAGGAGCACTTCAAGGACCTGTCGGAAAGGCTGTACAAGTCGTTCCCGGACGAAAAGTCAGACTCATATTGTATTTCATTTCAAAAAATATTTTTATTATTTTAACCAGCAGGTTATGTCTCATCAATCTGTAACGAGAAATGAGGTCTCGCGCTCATTTTGTCTGAGAAAACATTAATTTGAAACTCCTCAGATACGTCGGTTTCCGCCAATTCATGATGCCCCTGGTGATAGTGAAGGACCTGGAGGTGCTGAAGCAGATCACTATTAAGGACTTCGACCACTTCACGGATCATATGGGGACTATTGACGAGGATAGTGACCAGCTTTTTGGCAGAAATCTTTTGTTGCTGAAAGGTAAGGCAATTAAAAATTAAATTAACTATTAAGTTCTAAGTACGTCTTAAGTGTACACTTCGTAATGTGAAGGGCTAATAAAAAAAAAAAAAAAAGGTATATCACTAGTATAAGTCAAACGATAAAGCCGATGGACACGCAGAGAGAGCCCACGCCCTGCCGCGCACCAACCTTTATAGCTTCGCACACACGCGCCGACGGTGCGGCATTCACACACACTCACACACACAACCATACAATCCCAAGGACATCACATTAAGAATAACTTCAGAGCTATCTTTTTACCAATCTCATGTTGATTTCCGAGTTTATCTTCAGATCACAATTTCATGACGTCTACGTACATGTTACTAGAATCAATCCAAATTAAATATCAGATTTAATTCATAATATATCATTCATGGACCCGCCCATAAGATTGACCTTTAATGTCAGGGTCAAATCCATTATTTACAACTATATATTTATTTATTTATTTTATATTTCGTGTGCAAAATTTGACACCGGTATTTTTTACAATATACAAACAACAATATACGTATTGTCAATATTTGAGTATGTCAAATAACACATAATTACTGGATTTTTACATCCAAAGGCATATTCTAGTATAATGTATTAATCATTTGTCATATCGCACACCTAGATCAAAACCAAAACAACTCAAAAAAACAAAATTTTCGAGTTATTATTGTATTCGGATACTGATATACGCAAGTAACAGCCCCAGTTCTCAATTAGTATCATTTTAGGATACATTTATGACCTAATATATTATTTAGTTTCATAACTATAGTAACAAAAAAATGAGAAAAATGTTATTATTTTTTTGTCTACTGAAAAATGACTTTTTGAGTTGTCTTAGTTTTGATCTAGATCTACGATATATACAGATAAAAAATAAAGCTTCCATATTTTCTAAAATAAGATTCTCATTAGTGACATCTATGCTGTTTCAGGGAAATGAATATCAAATTTCAGATCAAAGATGGCGCCAGAGAAGTTGTAGTTAAATACTCGAAGTTTTTCTGCATTGTAACATATATACAACTCACAAAAATTTTATAAATATGTAGGTTGATTGGGTGGAATGTGATCGTTATATTATGTAAAGTGATCATTTAAGCCTGCGTAAGACAGGTCGTAAGCCCTGTAATTACCCATACTTCCATATTTTACGAAATTATTATTACAGAAATAATGTGATATAGGAGTGAAAAAAACTTGTTAAATAAATTAAATAAAATTTATTTTTAATTCAATTAAGCAATATGCCATTTATAAACAGCAACACACTAACTGTGAAAATGTGCACTTCGTATTGTAAAATGTTGTTTTTGAAGTGATTTCAAAAAACGTCTTCCACCTCCAGGTCAGAAGTGGCGCGACATGAGAGCCACACTGAGTCCTGCCTTCACCAGCGCCAAGATGAGGGGGATGTTCCAATTTGTGGTGGAGGTCGCTGAACAGTTGGCCGACTTCTACATCGAGCAGATGAAAAAACCGGAGAATAAGGGTTCGTTCGAATTAAAGGAGCACATAAATGATTTATTTCTTCTTCTTCTTCTTCTTGTGCCATATCCGTTTAATGGACGTTGACTATCATCACTTTGTTTACTGCAGCCCGGTGCAGCTCTACAGTAGACTGGCCAAACCGTCGCCTCAGGTCCTTCTTCTAAGGCCCTGATTTATAGCAATCTTTCCCTCCACTATTAAGTGCAAGATCTCATACTCCTCCGGATGTATCATTACATGTCCAAGATATCAATCTATATTCATTTATAATTTTCTGCGATCCAAAATATTTTTTTTCTCATACTTCAATGTGCGTTCTTTATTTATTTAATTTAAATTTTAACATAGTGCATGCATAAGCACTCCTATATATGCTCTAATGTACTTACTTACCATCACGCCGTTTCCCCGTGGGGGTAGGCAGAGAGGATAGAGCGCCACACTCTACTGTCCTGACACACAATTCTCGCCTCATCCACATTTATACATCTTGTCATACTAGCTCGCCGATTGTTGAGGCTTCTAACAGAACCATCCTCCATTATCTGGTTTACCTGGTCGTGCCAAGTCTTCCGCGGACGTCCTCTATTTCTGGTTCCATCAACACTTGCGTCATATATCTTTCTTACCATTATCTCCTAATTCATCCTTTCCATATGACCAAACCACCTAAGTGATCCTTTTTTAATCTTACTCACTATACTAACATCAGCTTTACATTCTTTCCTTATTTCTTCATTCTTTACTCTGTCATAAATAGATTTGCCACAAATACGTCTGAGTGATCTCATTTCCACTGCATTCAGTCAACTTTCGTTCCTCTTCTCCCAGCTCCAGGCCTCACTCCATTGTGTACCGTTAGTCTTGCCTTATTTAACAAGTTCCCATTAGATATAATTCCATTCAAAGCGCCGTTTACTTTATTTCCTGCAGTCACCCTCCTTTCGATATCAATCTCAGCCTTTCCGTTTCTATCAAACATACTTCCCAAATATACAAACTAATGTAAACAAGATTAAAGTATTTTCTTTTACTAAAACTTATATTTTACATATCTGGTCAGTTTCACTTTAAATCTATTCAGTTTCTCCTCCTTTCTTATGTTTTCTGGCATTTTATTAAAAAAAATTATCGCACTATACATCATCGATTTCTGAGATTTGGCCATCTTTCTGAATGGCAGTCTCAGTCTATCCCTTTTTCTTGTACGATGCTCGTGCTCATGTTAATTTGCATCAATTTTTCGTGTGAATTCCGCTGATATTTTATTATCGATGATTTTGTAAATAAATACCATTGTATTAAAACATGTTTTCTTCTTAAAGGTCATCATATTCAGATCTTTCAGCATCGCACCGATCCGAGTATTATTATTCTCATAGCTCATTGCAACACTGATAATTGTTTCATTTCTAGATTAATATTTTCTTTTTTATATCAAAAATTTACTAGGTTTAAATATATACTTAAAGTACATAAGCAATATTATATATAAGTGTATTAGGGTAGGTTGCGTAATCAGTAGTAACATTTTACTATGATAACTTTTACTAACGCCCGTAGTAAAAATCCTTTATTAATACATTAAATTTACTACTGTCAAAGCATAGACGGAGATGTTTATAGACGCGTCAAATAATAATGCTTTATTTTTTGCATTATCTATGGATTTTTTCGCCTAGGCGTTCGATATCTGTCACTTTGGTGGGGATTTTTTATATATATACATTAATATATTAATTATCTAACGAGATCATAATCGGAAAAACTTTCATCACTAAAATAGTGGGACATTTAGAACAGCTGTGAAAAGTGCGTAATATTTAATTACCGATTCTCATTTTTACTGTCGGATATCGGAAAAATATTTTTTTTTTTTTACTAACGATCAAACAACTCATTTTTACTATAGTAAAAAGTTACTACCGATTACACAACCGGCCCTAAGTGTTGATTACTAATGCAAAAACACCTGCATAATTTTTAAAATAACACATGTTCTTCTTTTCCTTCCTTCTCGAGCAATTATATTCACTTTTATTACAGTAACTCGATGCAAGCAGATTCGACTCTTGTCATAGATATATACGTCAAATAATTAAAACATTAATTTCAGAGAAAGGTTTTGTCGAAGTGGAAATGAAAGATGCCTTCACCCGGTATACGAATGACGTCATAGCCAGCACAGCCTTCGGGCTGAAAGTAAACTCCCTGAAGGACAGGGACAATGAATTCTACGCGAAGGGCAAAGAGGCCACGGATTTTTCCGGATTTGGGTTGCTGAAAGTCTTCGGAATTATTTCATTACCTAAACTGATGAAGGTAAATCAAAGTTCTTATTCTTATTGTGAAATTGTAATTATTCAGAACGTAGGTTTGTGATATTTTAAATATATTAATTAGAAAATTTTATAGAAAAATATTGTTGTTGCGCCACCGAGATTCGAACCTGGATCTCTTTCCAAACCCGGGAAGCTGCATTATCCAACTATGTGTTCTAATAATAAAGTTGTATCAATGTGTCCAAAATTTAATATAAATGAACTAATAATTCTGGCGTCCACTACCAGATTACTCAAAGGTATTTGAGATTCCGTAAAAATAAGGTAGATGGCTCTTTCAAATAATGGAACGATTAAATGTATTAATATCAAAAAAAGTAACATATAGGTTCGAAAATTTGTCGCTAAAAATATTGTCGCTGTAGCATAGTAGCACCTTTCCCGGTCAGGAAAGAGATCCAGAATCCCGATGGCGCAACAACAATATTATTCGATAAAATTGATTTTATATGTATATCTTTCTAATTAATATATTTAATTCATATTTAAAGTTTACGTTTTACAGTAAGTTTTCATGTATGAACAACTTCGAGAGAGTTCCGAGAGCTCGTTTGCAAGTCGAACAAAATTAGCTTAGGCATCCCGCATGTACTGTGATAATCACCATAGTTCGTGTTTACTGTAAACATTACTGAACGCGTGGGTCATGCTTGCAGCTAAATTTGACACGGAGTAAGCTGCTTCCAATTATGAATTTGGCACTTATGCGTTCAATTATATAAGTAATTGCACGCGAACGTTAGCATATTTGAAAGTTCGCAAGTTGAATGTTCGCATGTAGAGGACTTACTGTATTTTTCATATTTATAGCAGAAATGTCGACCCTGCGCGGCCACTGTATGTGTTTCAATAAAATTTATTTTTTAATCTTTAAATTATAATCTATTATCCAAAAAATGGTCTGACACAGCACAACTTAACGTGACAAAATTTTTATTTATTAGACTTTATTGATATACATTTTTTGTTGTAACAGAGGTGAATATATTTTAATATAACATGATAAACATAAGATACAATTATATTGAAATTAAATATATACTCGTAGTTTATTGTGTGAGATGGAGTAGCTCCACCTCTGATATATCCAGCATTGTCCTGGCTATTTTGCTAGACTGCTGTCTGTGTTAAAGTAGACAGTTTTTTTCGTGCTGTTGTGGTGTTATTTAATTCAAGAAAGATACAGATTCGACAGGAATAAAAATAAAAATAGTTAAAATTATTAGTGTAGACACTGTATAATGATTATGTTAGAATGTTGGATAGCCTTGCTTCAGATTGATCTCTACCCGATTTGATCATATATTGGGCAAATATTAGTGTAATCTTATTAGAAGTGAACGATTTCCAGTTGATGCCGAGTGTGTTGTACAGTTTCGGAGCTAAGAACATGTAGAATCTTTGATAAAATGTGGTTGTCGCTCTCGGAACTGGCGTGTAGAAGTTCATTGTGTGTGTTCTGTTCTGTCCATGATTTATTGCTTGTGGTGAGTTGTTGTTGCATGGAAATATTGGACGAGTCTCAACATATAGATTTGCCTTGTGTCTAAGGTATTGTACTCTTTAAATATAAGATTTGATGGATATCTAAAGGGACGACCATTTGTTACCTTTTGTGCTCTTTTAGACGACCTTAATATTGTTTTTGTTGCTCCTCCCCAAACAAAAATAGCATAATTAATTAAGGTGTAGCAGAGTACAGATCTAACTCGGAGTCTCGCAGCCAGTTTTTTTTTTTAGGCTGTACTAAATAAAGCGGTTTGTGTCTTGGATAAATATACGGAGAGAAAAAAAAATTGCAGCCGGTAGAATCCGAACTTGCGTTTCTAGAGAAATTGTGATTTCTTGTCAAATGTAGTAAACGCTCGTCTAGGGATGGGAAACTTGTCGATATTATCGTGTTTATATAAATATATAATCGTTACTATGTTAATCCTTGCGTTACCATTCAGTAACACGACCTGTGTTAGACCGCTCGGTACTTGCGTTATATTACGTATGATGAATACTCCGTTATACTACCACATTAATCAATGTTTCACCTTATATACTCAATATTTTGTATACAAGTATGTCCACAACTATTTTATAGCCGTCAAAACTAGTAACTACATTTTTTTTTTAAAATGCTTAAACAATACACATGCCTCGCGGTAACACAAGTTGACATTTTCGCTAGATATTAGCTGCATAGTAAACGTTAATTAACTCGAAATATAAGTTACGGTTAAAACCCACCCACGGTAGAATATTCCAGAATTATAAAATTAAAATTAAGTATAATATCGTGAGGTACTTGTCTTCTTAGTACGTATTTAGTACATCTCGTTTTTGGAAGGTCTAAGGAATAGACTTTGTAACAATTATAGGGTTATTACAGTATGATACAAATATTACAGAGCCGCGCCTTGCCGAGCGCCGCCTTTCGTAGCCTCACATACACGCGTCGGCGGTGCGCACTCACACACACACTAATATAATATAAAGTTCTGTACGATACATATCGTCCTTTCATTGCACGGTGTTCAGGAAGTAAAAATATTTCGTATTTTTTTCAGTTCCTGGAAATCTCCCTATTTTCAGTTTCCGTAAAAAAATTCTTTCGTAACTTAGTCGCCGACACCATGGAGGCAAGGGAGAAGAACAACATCGTCAGGAACGATATGATCCAATTGCTGATGGAAGCTAAAAAGGGATCCCTGAAGCACGACGAAGCCGCCGGCGAGGATGTCAAGGAAGCCGGGTTCGCCACGGTGGAAGAATCGTCGGTGGGCAAAGAGACGATTAAGAGAAGTAATATTTTCAAAAATGAATTAGACGAATTACTTTAAAACGTACATTAAAGATCTATCTATCACCGGGACTCAATCTCTTTTGTTCTGACAATTAAACTATAGAAAATATATACGGGGTATAACAGACCTAGTCCACAATATTTTAACCTGACACCTGACTAAATTACGAGTCGAAAATATTCAAGGGATCTTAATTATGCGATTATTAAGATTAATTAAAATATTTTATTGATTCTAAATTACACAGTGAATACAAAAAAATAAAAAATAATGACGAAAATTTGTCGTCAAAAATAATGCCGCTGTAGCATTGTTGGATAATGCACCTTCCCCGGTTTGGAAAGAGATCCAAATTCGAATCCCAGTGGCGCAACAACAATGTATATCTTTCTAATTAATATATTTAATTAGTATTTATTAATTATATTCTATTTAAAAATAGGAGATTTGAGCATGTGCGCACGCAGCGCCCGAGGAGAATTGTTTGACGAACATATGTCACTTTTCAGAGTGGACAGACGATGATATAACCGCTCAGGCCATGCTCTTCTTCATCGCCGGCTTCGATACCTCCTCCACCCTGCTGTGCTTCCTGGCCCACGAGATCACGCTGCACCCGGCCGTGCAGGAGAGGCTGCGCGAGGAAGTGGACGAAGTTGCAGCCGGCAGTGGAGGCACCGTCAGTTACAACGACCTGCTGAACATGAAGTACATGGACATGGTCGTCTCTGGTCAGTTTTCCTTTATATATTGCTCATTTATTAAATTGGAGTCAATATTTTGTTTTCTGTAAAACTTTCAACAGCATGCAGGAGAAAATTTCTCACGTATTTGGATATCAAGAAACGATGAGGGACTCAAGAAGCTCGTGATCACAGATATTTGAGGTAAAACAGAAAGAAGACGATCTCCTGCATGCATGATAGATAGATCAAACAAATAAGTCAACAGAGTCTCCTCTGAACGCTACCTTTAACACGCATACTTCTAGAGACCACGAAGCTCGGCAGTTAGCAAACTAAGAAGATGATTTTATTGACTGACTATTCAAACATTAACTATTTCACTTGTTTTTTAATTTACTTGAGACGCGTTTCGTCTTGTAAGGGCATTATCAGTCTAATAATTTAACACAATAACTTGTATTTATGACTATAGTGAGGGATAGTTATATAATTTGGAACGAGATCATCAATACGACATAGCTGCATTAAAAAAAATATAATTTGTGTCGTACATAATTATTTCCTAGAATTGTGCAAATATGTAAATTCTAGAATACCAAAAATATCTCACCTGCCGTATTGTCTTATTATGTTATAAAATTATATAACTGTAATTTTCTATATACTACCTATGACATAAAAATATTATTAGTGTTGAACTATAATGATTATATAGAATAATTAGAAGCATAAAATTTTTTATGAAAATCCTCAGAATTCCAATGAACAATAATGTCCCTTTTCATCGAATGCAAATAAAATTGTATTGCTGTTCCCCACTATAGATATAAATACAAGGTATTGAGTAAAATTGTTAGATTGATAATGCCGATACAAGGCGAAACGCATCTCAAGTAAATTAAACGAGTAGATTAAAAAATAATTTAAATACTAATTAAATGTATTAATTAGAAAGATATACATGTAAAATATTGTTGTTGCGCCACCGGGATTAGAATAATATTGATTTTATATGTATATCTTTCAAATTAATACATTTATTTAGTATTTAAAATATCACAGACCCGTCTATTCTGAATAATTACAACTTCACAATAAGAATGTGTTCTCCTAATAATAAAGTTGTATCAATGTGTCCAAAATGTAATAAAAATGAATTGATAATTCTGGCGTCTGCTATCAGATTACTCAAAGGTATTTGAGATTCCGTAAAAATAAGGTGGATGGCTCTTTCAAATAATGGAACGATTACATGTATTAATATCAAAATGGTAACATATAGGTTCGAAAATTAGTCGCTATAAATATCGTCGCTGTAGCATAGTAAGAGATCCAGGTTCGAATCCCGGTAGCGCAACAACAATATTTTTCGATAAAATTGATTTTATATGTATATCTTTCTAACTGATATATTTAATTAATATTTAAAATATCACAGACCGTCTGTTCTGAATAATTACAACTTCACTATAATAATGTGTTCTCCTTAATAATCAAAAATAGGTATTTTATTTTCATATACATGAATATCTTCGCTTGTTTTATGGTGAAATATGAACCAACCGATAAAGTTATGTCCTTAACCTTTACCATACCATGATATAAAATATCCGAACGCAGCCATGCTGTCAACTCGTGTTACCGTAAATAACTGTTAAAAAAGATGTTTTTATTAGCCTAAATGGCTTTAATAGCACGAATATACTCTAAATACTCTAAATCCTATACAATGTGTCCTTCCTTCTTATCTATCTTCATTTAATTAGTGAGAAAGAGATAATTATATTTGTTGTTCTTTTCACTGTGAAAATAGTGTGTGATCTCTGTCTTTCAAATCACAAATTGTATTTTTACCAACGTATTAATTTTACAACGGATTGAATGGAAAAAATAATTGTTTTTGTACGATTCCCTTTACATACTTTTTCACTAGTCATTCCTAAGCGCTAATATTTTCTTTAGGATTATCTATAATATTAATTTTATGTTGCGTGTATTTATCGAAATATTACAGGTTAAATTATAATGGTAGACCTGTGTTACTGCATGGTTTGGGAAGGGTTAATATCAACTGCCACTCCCAGGCTAAGGTTGGTTGGTGAGAAAGTATTGGGAAGATAGCAATGTGTGCTTTTAGGCTGTCTGTCGATGATTCGATCAGTATTGAGTTTATTGTGAAGCGTACACAAAGTGACATTCTTAGGAACACCGCGATGTCATATTTAAAATAAGAATCAATTATGGAACGTTATCAGGATCTTGTCTGTAGTGCTGCCTATCAGCTGGGAGCTTTTCAGCAATTTTTCAGCGGGATTTTATTAACCATGTTCATCGTTATTCCCGCCGACTGGGAAGTACGATCGGTAATTTATTTTTTAACTTCGAAACACAGCAAAAGAGCTGTGAAAGTTTGTGTAAGAGATACTGGATCATCCTCTGTGTAGTCCAGACCTGGTGTCATCGGACTTTCAACTTTACTCAAAACTTAAAAGAATTGAACAGATTGGTGACGGCTCCCGCGAAACTGTCAACAACTAGTTCAAAGTACAGAAGACAAACTTCGTCAACGAGAGGATTGACAGACTCATCTCCCGGTTTACAATTTGTTGTCATAAAAAATTGTATTTCTTTAAAAATGGCAAATAAATTAATAATTCAAGGATTATTATTATATGAGTGTAATTTTTTTTTAATTTACAGAAACTTTGAGGTTGTGGCCCCCGGTTCCGGTAATGGACAGGAAATGTATTAAATCATATACACTACCACCGTCAAATATTAACAGTAAGCCAGTATTGGTAAGATTTTTTATCATATTAATAATAAATTTTTTTTATTAGGAGAACACATTCTTATTGTGAAGTTGTAATTATTCAGAACAGACTGTCTGTGATATTTTAAATATCAATTAAATATATTAATTAGAAAGATATACATATACGAAGAAGTTACGTAACCCTTTATACTCACACCCGCTACTTACTACACTGAATATCTTATGTTATTAGCTGATGTAAGCTTTACTAATCGGTTTTATTTCTTCCAAAAACTATATATAGTAGCTATCGCCACATTCCAGTACATAATTATGTATTAATTGGTGATCGGACTCACGCGGCATGAACGATACAAAACCTAAAATACTCAATTTTATAATTTATCATATATTTTTGGGTTTTCAGTTAAATCCCAATGAAGGCATCTGCATGCCAATTCACGGCATTCACCACGACCCCAAATACTACAAGGACCCGGAGACGTTCGACCCGGAAAGGTTTTCCGACGAAAATAAAGGAAACATTGTACCGTTGTCATTCATTCCATTTGGACTCGGCCCCAGGAATTGTATCGGTAAGCTTAATATGTTTATATTATGTGAGGTACTGTAAGGGTGGGTGGACCTGCCGCTTACCCAAAACCGTTTATAAGCAAAAACTCGCATATGGTCCTACTCATTCGCCGCCTGGTTGCCATTTTTTAATTGCTAATAGGCAGCTGTGCAACTTTGTCTCGAACATGTGACGAGATGGAGCCGAACAGCTGCCATCTCAAAAACGCTCACAGTCCCCGACTTTTATTTATAGTTTATTTAATAGTTGTTGTTATTTAAGCATTTCAAGTGCTCCTTAATTCTAATTTTAAAATTTCTGCAAGTTTTACCTACATAAAAATAATTGCAATCATTGCAAATTAATTTGTAGACCCCCGATTTTTTTAAAATATCTTCCTTATCCTTGTTATTTAATATATAATTCTTTAATTTTTTATTAGTGTAAAAAGTTGACTGTATAGCTAGATGAAAACTGATTCCCTGGCCAAATAATGGCAGCGCCTAAAAAATAGCTACATATACAACAATGACTGTGACTGAAGTAGTTATATATATAGGGTCTTTTAATAGGGGCGCTCAAAATTTGTTAGGTTATAGCAGCCATGTTGTTAAAGTGACATCTGTCAAATTTATTGTCAATTGTTAAGTAGTATACGGCAAATCACCACGGAAGGTTGAACAACGTGTGTAAATCATCAAATTTTATTATCAAAGTCACGAGCGATTTGAGGGCACGGTTATCTCGCGCGGCGGTGACGTGAACTGGCCACAGAGATCGTGCGATTTAACGCCTTTAGACTTCTTTCTTTGAGACTATCTTAAATCGCAAGTCTTTACGAATAAGCCGCAAAAAATTGACCCCCTCAAAGTCAACATAACAAACGCCATCCAGCAAATTTAGCCAGATTTATGCGATAAAGTCATAGAAAATTGGACCTCCCAAATATGCCACTGAGCAAAGCCGCAGCGGATATTCGATTAACGTTATATTCCACACTTAATGGCATAAAATATACTTTCAAATGAAAGAAAAATTGAGTGAATATCTTACATACAACCTGTTTAACTTACATTTTAAAATTGAGCGTCCTCGTTGAAAGACCCTATATGTAATATCTACATTTTGTGTGTATATGTGTGTGAACTTTTTTACTATTTATTAACTTTTTATTATTTTTTTTATTTATCAATATTTTCCTTAGTTTTCTTTTTCGTAGCATTATATTTATTTCATAACCTTTATTTAATGTATAACATAATATGTATTATCTTTATGACGAATCGGGTTAAAAAAAAACACCTCATTATGCTGGAATGAACACATTATTATAATTACAATTATTATTATTATTATTATTTATAATTGATTTAGAAGTAGGATTATTTAAAAACACAATTTTTCTCCACTGCTTCCCACTAACAGTAATAGGTGAGTATACATATGATCTGATAAACTTTTTCTTGTACTTTTAGTTAAACAAATTATTAATTTAAAATTGTAACCATAATTAATTGAAATTTGTTTAATAATATTTATTATATGTTGAAGTTATTTATGGATAAAGGAACATTAACTAATCTAATTACATGTAGAATAATCAATAACTAGTGTTAAGGAGAACACATTCTTATTGTGAAGTTATAATTATTATTATCACAATAAGAATGTGTTCTCCTTAATAATATAAGTTATATCAATGTGTCCAAAATTTAATAAAAATAAATTGATAATTCTGGCGTCTGCAGTCGGATTACTCAAAGGTATTTGAGATTCTGTAAAAACAAAGTAAATGGCTTTCAAATAATGGAACGACAGATGTGTTAATTTGAAAAAGTGTAACATATAGGTTCGAAAATTTGTCATGAAAATATTGGCGCTATAACACAAATTGTAGTGTACTTCTCCGGATTGGAAATAGAGATCCAGGTTCGAATCCCGGTAGCGCAAAACCAATATTTTTTCACAAAATTGATTTTATATGTATATATTTATAATTAATACATTAAATTAGTAATTAATAAATAGTGGTTTAAACAAAGAATTTGTCTAATTTTTAATAGGTAATATATGTTCAAAGAAATTAAAAACATTTGTTGGAACTCAAAACAATGAGTTATGTCGAAAGCTTTGATTAACAGCTTATTAAAAATTCAATATTTATGTCAACCATTGTATTACTAGAAATATAAAGATGTCGTTTTCTAGCTTGCCTAAGAGCAGTACAATATTTAGGTGCAGCCCTGTAATAATGACATACATTTGAATCTAAAATAATAAATTAAGTTAGAAATATTTTTGTTTCAACAAATTAAATATCACCTTTATTCATTATGTTAATGAATATGTTTGCGTTAAATCAAGTGATATTGATAAAAGTTTTTTTACAATTAAGGTTCCCGGTTCGCCCTAATGGAAGCCAAGGCCGTGATGTACCACCTTCTGCACAAGTTCGAGCTGGTGCAGATACCCAAAACACAAAATCCGATCCAACTAAAAAAAGACACCCTCAACATGGACGCTGAGAATGGATTCTGGATTGGACTGAAGCCTAGAAATATTGCTAAAGTAACGACATGTTAATTATATATTTTTTTTTTATTAAACTGTTTCATATACAATATAATATTGGTATTATTTTTAATCCGCATATCTAAATCCCTGATAAAATTAATGAATAGCTGTGATCACTCCATGCACAATGCAAATTAGAATATTTATGTTTTACCACACGAAAAAATAGAATTGTATATTTATCATAATATAAATTAAATCAATCAACTAGCAAGGTATACAGAAAAAAATATATTTGATTGCTACTGGAATTCGAACCTGGACCTCTTCCTATCGGAAACGCAAACGCGGTGGTATAATTCATTTACAATATTTCTGAATTGTGCAATAGATGTCACTGATTAGGATATATTATTCACTTAAAATAAAATTGTTTACCTGTTCATATTATTTCATTTCTTTTTGTTCCCTATATCCTTTGTGTTTATGAGATTATTATGAAAGCTCTAGGTGTACATTATGTACATATGAATGCACTACATGATGTATTGTTAAAGTAATATAATAAGGGATTTCCACATTGAAATATAGTTTTTACGGAAACCCTAGCCGTGCAGCGGCCACAACTGGCCGCTTAGCAGCCACTATCGGCCGCGACGTAGCTACAATAGTCGCTTGCAGGGTAGAAGCAAGTGGTTTTCTGCTAGTTTAAATACAATGCACAATCATATACGTAAAGTATCAAAGTGTGACATCTCAATTGTCATAGTTTTGAGATAATCGTTAAAAACATGGGTAAATATGTCACTTCTTGATAATATATATGTTTTTACAATTCAAAATGCTTTAAATTCATAAGGATATATAATGTTATGATTTCATAGGCTTATCATAAGTTTTATATTCTACAAAACTACATTCATAACTCATTTTATCTAAAAATGGAGATGTCACACTTTGATACTTAACGTCACATATAATACTTTATAAAGTACCCACTTGGCGTGCAGACGGGCCTTTACGAGATAAAATTTTATATTTATTTATTTAATTCTTGACATAGTGCGTACTAGTTTACATAACATACAACTACTTTACATAACGGTTCATGAATTATTTTGCTATGTAATGTTGGCAGAACTGCGTGTGAACCATATGTCAAGTCTTGTACTATCGAATGTCGATTCTTCATCAAATATACATCGGCATAAAAAAATATTTACGACTCGAAATGATTTCTCAATCAAGGCATCTGATTTTAAAGACTAAATTTAAACTCTCTATAGCGAAACATTATTTTTAGGAGAACACAATCTTATTGTGAAGTTGTAATTATTGTTCTGAATAATTACAACTTCACAATAAGAACGTGTTCTCCTAATAATAGAGTTGTATCAATGTGTTCAAAAATGTAATCAAAATGAATTGATAATTCTGGCGTTTGCTATCAGATTACTCAAAGGTATTTGAGATTCTGTAAAAATAAGGTGGATGGCTCTTTCAAATAATGTAACGATTAAATGTATTAATATCATAGATTCGAAAATTTGTCGCTAAAAATATTGTCGCTGTAGCATAGTTAGCTAACGTACCTTCCCCGGTTAGGAAAGATATCCAGGTTCGAATTCCGGTGGCAAAACAACAATGTTTTTCGATAAAATTGATTTTATATGTATATCTTTCTAATTAATATATTTAAGTCGTATTTGAAACATTCTTTTTCGAAGTTTCTTTCGGATCCCATTGCTAGATCCATCATCAGGACTAGTGGCGTAACCTTGACAAAGCAACCGATGCGGTGCATCGGAACCCACGTTAGATGGAGGCTCGAAAAGTCCGCGCTCTACAATACTTTTGGTATAGATACTTAGCCCACCCCTAATAAGAACCGATAATTTTTTTAATCCACCACGGTAAAAAAATAATTAAAATATTAAATGCAATATTAAAATCACCGTAAAGCAAACAAAGGATTTTTTTTAGGAAAATAGACAAATTTTGTTTAATATTCTCATTTCCTAGATACAGAGGCCTTTTTTTCAATTTTGTATCGGTGCCCAATTTTTTAGTCACGCCGCTGATCACGACTAATGTCGATGATGCTATCTACATAATGGATCCAACAATGGATTCAAATGACTGACAGAGAGGTCAGATACACAGAGCAGAAAACTCTACACGGAAGGTAATTATGCTTTATCGACGGTTTGCTAGGTAAAAAAGTGCAAAACGTCGCAGGTAAGGGGTATATAAAACATAAGAACCTTATTAAAAAATCTTCTCAGGTTTTCGGATCCTAAAAATGTCAGATATACATTGCAGATTACCCCAGAAAACTGTACATAAAAGGACCTTGTTGCGGGTATTATCTATCTTTGTAAACACTAAAGAGGATTTGACTAAACAAAATAGTACTAATTACTTTTAATAAAAATTCATGCAGTGTGAAGCGATCAAAACATAATTCAATGATCTGTATACGAAAATATATTTTAACAAATCAATACAATTTGTAGAATGTCAAGAGGTCACATGATCCAACAGCTGATCGGTGAAATCATATTTATGATTCTATTCACGGAACCGAATCTTCACGTCGCTCGGTTTACTTTTGCGACATTACACTGGTATGTAACCTTTAAATACGACATTACACTGGTATGTAACCTTTAAATACGACATTACACTGGTGTGTAACCTTTAAATACGACATTACACTGGTGTGTAACCTTTAAATACGACATTACACTGGTGTGTAACCTTTAAATACGACATTACACCGGTGTGAGAAATATTATTCTGCACGTGCAGAAAAGACCCGGAATCAAAATAATCAAACTTTTCGAAACAACGAGTTGAATTGCTTTCGGCATTTTGAAAAATTCAGAAATTATACGTGCATAATCGAACACCTTTAATACATTAGTAACGAACAGGCAGTTGCCCGAGTCGGACGTATATTATTTTTTCAAGCGTGCGCTGTTAGTGAATCGCTATACCGAGGTCATATAGTTACACGTTAAAAGTATTGTGTAATTTATACGTATAAAATAAATTATCTGATCGGTTGGTCGATAGCAGGTAAAATTCAATTTTACAATTGAATATATTTACGTATGATAACATTTTAACATCTGTATGACTAATTTATATTTTTTGGAATAAGTAATTAAGGAGAACACATTCTTATTGTGAAGTTGTAATTTTTCAGAACATAGGTCCGTGATATTTTTAATACAAATTAAATGTATTAATTAGAGAGATATACGTATAAAATCAATTTAACAAAAATGATTTATCAATTAATTCTGGTGTCTCCTGCCGGATTTTACTCAAAGGTGTTTGAGATTGTGTAAATATAAAGAAGATGGCATTTAAATATTGGAACGACAGATGTATCAATTTGAAAGTGTAACATGTAAGTTCGAAAATTTGTCGGTGTAGCATAATCGGTTAATGCAGTTCCCCGGATAGGAAGAGATCCAGGTTCGAATCTTGGTAGCAACAACAATATTTAGTCGATAAATTGATATAATATGTATATCTTTCTAATTAATACATTTGTAGTAAATAATTATCCATTAATTTTAAATGTAAATAAAGTTATTTTTTTACTGACACGTACAAATTATAAAATTGTAGAATATAATAATTATAAAATGCAATAACATTACAGAAATAAAGCGGTATTTTTTATATTATACATTACATGAATTAAAAAAAAATAGATAACAATCCTACAAGAAAAAATCTAGTGAGTACAATTAATAGGTTGTCTCATGGCTATAAACATTGCAAAGTGTGTTGTGTGTACAGTTCACTGGTAAGGAAAGGAGTCCAATCGAATAGTGCAGTGCGACCTCGACAGTTGAGTCAGATTGTTGACAATTCATCGTGCATCTTTCATAAATGCGAATTTCGGTTTTTTTTGTTATATTTTACTAACTTTTTTTTTGTTTTTAACCACTTATTGAGTAAAAATATATCTATCGGTTTCAAAAAAATATCACTTTCTACTTCAGGATGTCAATAACTAATCAAAAAAATATGTTATTGTTTCTTTAATGGAATCTATTCTTAAAAAAAAACAATAATTATTTAAAAAATAAATTTAGTACCAAACTCAAATTACTAGAATAATTTTTAAAAAAATTTTTTAAAATGGGACTTGTTTATAATTTTTTGATTAGTTTTACACGCTTTATTTATCTCCAACGATTCCAAATTATTTAATTTATAACCAACACCGCTTACACGCAAAATCGACAATTCCAATCTTTTATCGAAACCGTGACCGTTTTCTATCAAATGATTAGCAAATTCTGAAAACCCACTATTGTTCAAACATCTCAAATGCTACTTTACTCTTATATTAAAATTTCCGGTAGATGTATTTTCACACAATAATTGATTAATAAAACAGAGTTAGAAATAAAAATAATGAATTTTAACCACAAAGTTAATTTTGCCAATTTTAAAAATATTTAGTTACGATTGGGGTCGTATTGTCATATTATCCTAACACATGTCTACAATACACTCAAACGGGCATTTTTTTATTTATTATTTTTCAATAGGGAAATATTCCACACAGTTTCTTAATACGAGTATATCGTCTCTGTAAATTCGACAGCTTTGTGATGCCACTCTTTGAAAGATGGACGACAAATTTTGACAATCGTGTTTATCGTGCGTCATATTTAATGATTGTGTTTTTATAATTGTTATAAAAACCTTGACATGTAATGTAAACAAATTACATATATGGTGGCAACACAAAAAAATTATAAAATTATTTAATTTGTTAACCCTTCCCAAACTGTACAGTGACACAGGTCTACCGCTCTAATTAAATCTGTAGTATTTCGATAAATATACGCAACAAACACTTCATATTTTAGTTAATTTGAAGGAAAATATTTACGTTTAGAAACGACTAGTGAAAAATTAATTATGTACGGCGAATCCTATAAAAATAATTATTTTTAATTAATACCATTTGTGGCAAGACAGAAAGAATATATTGGTATCTCTTTCTCACTAATTAAATGTAGATAGATAAGAAGGAAGGTTATATTATACAATGCAATTTTTAAATATATTTAATTCTCAATACTTAAAGTAAATTTATGGCATTAACCATTTAAAAAAAAAACGTTTTTTCACATTTTAAAGGCAAATATAATTTCTTACGGTAACACGAGTTGACAGCATGACTGCGTACGAGTATTTTATATCACGGTATGGTAAAGGTTAAAGCTAATTACTTTCATCAAACTTATTTAAACAATTAAAATGTTTTTTTTTGGCATAGAATATAATGTTTAATGTACTCATTATTTTTTTTTACTGTCATTTATATTTACCAGTACCGGGATCGGTACAAGATCTGCTGTCAATTAGGCATCGTTGATTTATAAAAATAACAAAATAAATGTAAATTTTAAACAAAAGCAGATTTTTGAATATACCAAAAAAATGTTATTTATAAATCATCATAGAAGGTATACTTTTGATCTTAATCTTTAAATCATTTTTTTTTAATTTCTAGAGAAATTGATTACAATTTTAAAGGTGTCTTGTCTGCCCTCGCATAAAATGATTTCGGAGATCTTGGAAAACCTTCTCCTGGCGGTGATCGGGCTGGTCAGCCTGCTGTTCCTGTACGGCCGCTGGGAGGATGGCTACTTCAGCAGGAAGGGCGTGAAGAGTCCCACCGCGTACTTTCCCTTCGTGGGGCACATGCTGGGGGTGCTGAGGAGGCAGGAGCACTTGATCGACCTCCTGGAGAGGGTGTACTACTCGTTTCCGGGCGAAAAGTTAGAGTTTATTGTATTTTTTATATTATTTTTGTTTTTAAAATTTAAAATTGTTATTTTCACTTACGGAAATGACTTTTTGAAGAGGTGCGTTTTTAGTTTCTTCTTAAATAAAGTCTCTGGCGCATTCATTGTTTCTTATGACGGGGGGTAAAGAGTTCCATGCTTTTGGACCTGCCACCGCGAATGCCCGTTCACTAAATTTAGACTTTTGGCAACGGTTGGTCGCTTCTACAACCTTTCCTGCGGCTGAAGTAGAGGCTGACCTAAAAGTTTGACTTTTACCATTAAAATTGTCCGGGATACAAAGTTCTTGAAGATACAGAAGCGTCATGTTATGTGTAGCCTTGTACATCAATCAGCGCAATTTAAATTCATCTCTTTCAGGGAATTGGAGCCAATGTAGCTGATGTAATAGGAATGTTATATGAGATAATTTGGAAACTCCATTTATTATCCGTGCTGCCGCATTTAGAATGGATTGTAATCTATCCAGCTGAAACATTGGCAGGCCAGCATAGATGCTGTTTCAATAGTCCACACGTGACACCACAAATGCGTTTATAAATAGACGGGCTGTCTCAAGAGGGAGATGTCTCCGAATACTTTTAATCTGTCTCAGTTGATGTCAGCATGCACTGACAGTTTAACTGATTTGTGTATTCACTGAAGGATCAGAATGAATGTGCACGCCCAACAACTTAACTGCAGATTTAGCATTCGCAGACATTGATTCCTGCATTAAGTTTTGTCTTCTAGGTGTTGCTGCCTACGGTAGTTCTGTTTTGGATGGATTATCGCTATCATTAACATCATTATCATAGTCATGCATTACTGGGTGAAGGGTTTCCCATCATTCTGTCACTCTGTCCGATCTTTTACCCAATCGTTGTCACTCCCACTGTTCTGACAACTTCGTACGTCCATCGATATTTTGTACATGCTTTAGGTCGTACCGCGTAGATGTCATATCTCCATGAGATAAAAATTGTTTTCTTTTATAATGCAATTATAGGACTATCTCGTGATACGATTCCAAATGTGTGATCTGAGTTATCGAATTACTCGAATGTAATAAGTGATGTTTGTAGGTTATGTAATTCGGATCAGAAGATTTTATACATGGTGAGACTGAAGGCCCTATATCTCTTCAAGTCTCACGCGTGTGGATTTATATCGCAGATTATATATGCTGTGACTAGAGCAAGATGTACATTATAATTAAAACAGGACTTACAAAAGTTGATTCAATATTAAAAATACACGAGTATAAAGTTAATTTGTACACATAAAGTTCGTAACGGGAGATGCTCGCATTAGGTATTACTGGAAAGACGGGCTGGTCTCGTCTCGATGTATTGACATCTGGATTTTTGTGAATACCAGGCGGCCTAATGTAGCTGCCAAGTGCCTGTACTGACAGCCAGGTACTGTAAGGTGTATGCAGGTTGCCCACACCTGTTTAATTACTTAACCCTTTGCCCTCCAAACGATGTCAACTCCAACAACGCCAGGTTCACCAACGGCAGCTAATTTTCCTCTTTCATGACCGCAGGCATATCCACCACCCGGAAAGTTTTATATCAATCTGTCACGAGAAATGGGTATTTTTTGTTTGACAAAAGAATTGGAAACTTCTCAGATACGTCGGTTTCCGCATGTTCGGTACGCCCCTGGTGATAGTGAAAGACCTGGAGGTGCTGAAGCAGATCACCATAAAGGATTTTGACCACTTCACGGATCATCTGAAAGTCATTGATGAGGATGCCGATCCGCTGTTTGGCAAAAACCTTATATCACTAAAAGGTGAGATTTTTAAGTAGAACACATTACATTGATAAACACAATTTTTGGCACACGACAGTTTTATTGTGTTTTTAACTTTTCACAATTAACTCAGATATACGATCAGAATTTTTCCATCACCCACACTTTTTGTGTAATGACATTTTGAACAATTAACATTGCCGTACCGATGATGTGG
Source organism: Eubasilissa regina (assembly GCA_022840565.1). Lineage (NCBI taxonomy): Eukaryota > Metazoa > Arthropoda > Insecta > Trichoptera > Phryganeidae > Eubasilissa > Eubasilissa regina. The sequence continues at coordinate 18,977,120 of JAINEB010000029.1, read as the reverse complement.
CGTGAACAATAGTAAATTGAAACACAAAGTACAGTACCCACATTTACCGTCTGCTGTATAAGCAAAATGATTCCGATTTTGAAGCAGAATCTTCTGACCGTGAACCTCATCTGATAAATCAGGGAGAATTAAACGACCTTGTTCTAGATTTTCAATTGTCAAAGAAACACTCCGAGCTTCTGAGATCTAGGCTAAAATGTTGGAATCTTCTATATATCGACACTAGGAATTCTAAAGTCTCGGATTTTATCAATTCCCGGGACTCGAGACTTTGATTATTTTCACTGTGAACGACGATATTAAAATGCCTTCTATTTCGTAAACTCGTCCATTCATCCATAGTCAGGCTGAAGCGAGCACCCAACTCTTTAAGATTATTTATTTTGCTAATAATTTCTTTTTTTTTGGTCAAAGTCAAAATACAAACTGAAACTTTCAATAAATAAAACCAACTCCGAGGAGAATTCTTTTAAATTATTCTAGGAATTACACGTGCGTCGTATTTGTAATTTTGCCGGTTCTTCCGCCTGCTACCTGCTTGTATACAAACCGGGCACAGGTTGTTTTCGACTATGAGGATTTTATTTTATATTAAATATATTAAATAAAATTTGAATCGGAAAGTCTCGAGTCCCGGGTTATTTTCTTTTAAATCCCGGGACTCGATTCAAAAAATCTTTGAATTCCCGGGAAGTTTCGACACAGAACGATAATTCGAAAATACTCAATACAATAAGTACTGTTGGGCAATATGTAGTGATTTAAAAGTTGTTCGTTATCAATGTATTTACAACCTGGCAACACGAAATTTTGTGGTTTTTAATGTGAATGGGACTGCAGGGTCAGGGTAAATCATTATAAATAAATAAAAAATTTAAAAAATACTATTAAAAACACATATTCTATGCTATGTACCTCTCTGATTCGATTGTTAAAGGGGAGAGGGGTAAGAGCTGAGCCCTCTTGTCTCATATATATGAGGTAACAACAATGGCTTAGGATTATTTTTTTTGGGACCCTATTGCGAGGAATATGGTGAAATTGTTTTATTTTAACTTTTTGTATAATTGTATAATTTTTTTTTTTTTTTATGTGTTGTAAATTCTTCACCATAGTGAGTTTGTGATTCTCATAAGGGTGTAGTTTTGTTTGGATTCTAAAATGTTTGTGTTACTTGAACCCCAAATGGGGATGCTCTGTGCTAAAATGAATGTTAATTTTTGTTCCTCAGTGTTATTATTGAGAAGTTGCAATTTTTCAGAACATAGTTTTGTGATATTTTTAATACAAATTAAATGAATCAATTAGAAAGATATATTTAATTTGTATTAAAAGGTAAGATGACTAAAACAGATTAAAAATATTTTAAAATGTTTTCGTGGGCACGACGAAAGCGATCCATCAATGTAAAAAATATCGTTTTAAAATAAATATTAACTATTTCATTATTCATATTTTGGTACATTTTGTAAAATATTCTGCATAAAAGACATACAATTCCATCACATTTGATAGAAAGAAACATTAGTTTGGTATTTTTTCTTACTGGCAATCAAGGCGATGTGCACTACTGGAAAAAATAAATTCTTCGTAGCCTAAATAAATATATATTAATTAAATTAATCCTTGAAAAAATTTAATTATTGTAAATAAAATAAACATGCAATGTTTTCATATAAGAACTTCAATGTTTTTATATAAGAACTTCAATGTTTACATATAAGAACAACGAATCATTCAATCACCGGAGAGTTTTTAATGTCCAGGTCAAAAGTGGCGCGACATGAGAGCAACACTGAGTCCCGCCTTCACCAGCTCCAAGATGAGGGGAATGTTCCAATTTGTGACGGAGGTCGCTGAACAGTTGACCGACTTCTACGTCGAGCAGATGAAAAAACTGGAAAATAAGGGTTCGTACTATAATTCATAATTTCGTTATCTTTTCACTTCACGATCTTATCATCGCGAGAATTAAATGAGTTACTGAACTACCCCTGTGTACCATCCTGACCTAGTTGTGCCTTAGTGGAGCACTACCCGATATACATAGGGATGATACATTTGTAATCTCAATGGCATTAATCTGTCGTACAATAAAATTAAATTATGAAATTCCACGGTCAGAAGTAAATTATCAGTTATCATCGAAAGATTGCTAAATACGACAAAAATCACAGGAGACAAACTAAAAGATTTCGAACAAGAAGTAATTTCTCACCGGTCATATTTACCTGACCTGTTCCTTCTGATTACCATTTGTTCAGATCAATGCAATATTATTTGACTGAATATTAAGCGAAAAATATTACGTCTCGTCAAATGGTGTAAACAAGTTACAGAAAAATGAAATAAGATTTGTTAAGGATAACACATTCTTATTGTAAATTTGTAATTATTCTGAACATAGCTCTGTGATATTTTAATTACTAATTAAATATATTAATTAGAAAGATATACATATAAAATCAATTTTATCGAAATATATAATTGTTGCTATCGGGATTCGAACGTGGATCTATTTGCAATCCGGAGAAGGTGCATTAACCAACTATTCTACAGCAGACAGTACTTTTGACGACAAATTTTCGAAAGCAAATGTTATACTTTACAAATTAATACATCTATCGTTCCACTATTTGAAAGCCATCTACTTTAATACAACTTCCCTTCCCTTCCCTCTTTATATATTTCTAATTAAAACATTTAATTAGTATTTAAAATAAGATTTTTATCAATTTAGATAGATATTTCAAATATATAGCATTATTGTTATTATTATTTTTTTTTAATATTTAATGTTTTACTTGTAACCTTAAATACATCAAATAATTTAAATATATCTGTTTTATTTCAGAGAAGGGTCTTGTTGAAGTGGAAATGAAGGATGCCATCACCAGATACACCAATGACGTCATAGCCAACACAGCCTTCGGGCTGAAGGTTAACTCCCTGGTGGACAGGGACAACGAATTTTACACGAAGGGTAAAGAAACAACGGACATTTCCGGGTTGAAGATGCTCAAGTTCTTCGGAATTCTATCAGCTCCTAAACTAATGAAGGTAAAATTATCTTTATTTTACCCAGGCTTCAGATACATTTTTTGTTCTACAATTTATTAACACAAAACTTTACGGAAGCCAAGCACGTCGTGTATGATTTGATGGGCAGATCCGTGAGTCAATCACTGATATCTTTGAGTCACACTCACACCGGTGATTGAATATCTGGTAATATCGTGATACATTTTTTTATTGTATTTATATTTGGTTGTGAACCTTGATTCGGCGCATGTGCATGTAAAACAAAAATATTCACGAAGAAATGACATTATAATTTGTGATAAGCGCCATCTAGTAGATTCTGCCAAAACGTTTTACGAATTTAACCCAAAATGCTTAGAATTTAACCCGAAAAATAAACCCACATTTTTAAGGGTTTTCATTCTCTTTGTGGTCATATTAAATTAGATATATATTCAATAATATATTTTTTACGTAAATGAAGTTTCAATAATATAGGTAAATACGCTCAAAATGATGATTTTTTTAATATATTAATTTATTCGTGTATTGTGGTATCACGCGGCGCACGCGTATTAGTAATTAGACTGTGATCACAGTCACAGTTTTAAATCACAGATATTATCGAATATCATTCACGATCACACCTGTGACTCAAGAGTAGCATTTTTTTTCATCACTAGACAGAACCATGACTGATGTTACTTCACCGATGGTAGCTCGCCTATTCGCTAGAACCATACCTCGAGCTTGCTGAATCTTGTCGTTTCTGATGGAGGCTGACAGAAGTCCCTCTTAGTGCATCACACTCGTCCGGCCCCTTTTTCTGACTTCTCATTCGACCAAAAAACACGTTTACGTGATGTCCTCGTATTGTGATAAAAGTCTTCGTTGAATTTCAGCCCCTTTCACATCCTTTGAACAGAGAAATCGGATCACTGCTCGGTGTTTCCCCTTAGTGCAGACTGCTATCAGAGCGGACATATTTACACTTTAATAACCGGAAAGCAAATTACGCGATCGGGATCAAATTTTCCACACGCGAAAGTGTACATCATTTTTAAATCATCCTGTATATATGTAACAGTGAATTTTGTATTACCAGTAAAGTTATATTTTATTTACAATAATATACATATTGTATTCAGTAAATATAACATTCCAAATAAAATGCACCAAATAATTGATTTACAATTATATTTTCGTAGAAAGCAATCATTTTGTATGAGACAGAATACTTGTACAGTTAAATAGAACATGAAGGGAGTCAGAATATAAAATTATATGCGAAAGAGAGAGGCAGAGTACAATACGGAACATTAAGGGAGGGGAAAATACAGTGTTGATGTATATTAAATTGATTTTAAAGGAAACATACCTAATATGGGGCTAATGGATAAATTAATTTGATTATTAAGAATTGGCGTACCACTATTTATTGCATTTTTAATTTCGAGGGCTTCTAAATTGTCCATGTCTACTCTTTCACATGTAATTTTATATTCTATCTCCCTCTTTATGTGTATATATATCTTTTTGTATTTATGATCAGTTTTAAATACGTCCTGATGAAGTTTGAGATGAGCGAAACCGGTTGACGTATAATAAATTTCGTGGTTTCATACAAAGTGATTATTATTTAATTTAATATGATTTACAATTTCTCTGCTTAGTAGAAGTGCATCTGGTACACGTAGGTTTTAGATATTAGATAATTTATTAACTTGTTTATTTCTATGCCCTGACAACGCACACGTGCAATACAACTAAGTAGAAATATATACTTAATATTAAATCAATTAGAAGTATATATAAATATTCCTAGTGTATTATTATTATTATGCATATATATATTATATATACGTGGTCTAAAAATAAAAATACTAACATAGTTTTTTTTTCAGTTCCTGGGAATTTCCATATTTTCAAAATCCATCAAACAATTTTTTCGTACTTTAATCACCGACACCATGGAAGACAGGAAGAAGAACAACATCGTCAGGAACGACATGATTCAGTTGCTGATGCAAGCCAAACAGGGGTCCTTGAAGCACGAAGAAACCGCCGGTGAGGATACCAAGGAAGCCGGGTTCGCCACGGTGGAAGAATCGTCGGTAGGCAAGGAGATAATTAAGAGAAGTAAGTAATATAATTTGTGTTTTATGTTCTACGTTGTAGTACGGTAATCAAGTAATTCGGCCCATTGTCAGAACAAAAATGAGCTATCTAAGGAAAATAGCAAGAGTAATATTATTGATTAGAGCGACCCTTGACATGGAATCTTTCCTTCTACCTATAGATAGCTATCAATTTAAGTGGCTTGGATATGTTTCGTGTATGTCAGAGGAACGACTTTCAAAATGCATCTTCTTGGAAGACGACTGGTGGGTCATCCCAACGGTAAACAGAACAAAGATTAGACTTTGAGACCCCGACCCCCTAGGACAGTGATGGCGAACCTATGACAAGCCACAGCGTTTTGGGCGACACGTCAGCGTTCACTAATATCAGAGTTATCAAAGAACACGTATTCCACCACCAGACGTCTACCCGATAACAACGTTCGAATTTATTCAACTGTACGAGAGCACTGGATGTATACATTAGTGGAACACTGAGTTTTAGGCCCAGTTTAAGAACACTGTTGAAAAGCATGCTTAGGCGTCCGAAGCACTCCAGCTTTGCTATGAGAACAGTTTCGTCGGATATGCATCCGGATCCGGATATTATTATCGTAGAAAAATGCTAAAATATGAATTAGTATTGAAAGTCTTTCCTACATGAATTGAAAATGTTATTCAATGATATATTTATTTATTTATTTACTTATTTATTTATCAGATGACATAAATATTTTTGTTCTAACAGAGGTGAATATATTATAACATAATAAACATAAGACATTCTCATAGTTTATTGTGTGGGATGGAGTAGACTTCACCTCTGATATATACAGCGTTGTCCTGGCTACTTTGCTAGATTGAAGTCTGTGTTAAAGTAGGCAGTTATTTTTTCGTACTATTGTGGTGTTATTTAAATCATCGACAGGAATAAAAAGAGAAATAAAAAAAATATGTAGTGGGAGTGTTGTAGGACTAGTGAATTATTAGTGAAGGTATTCTATAAATTATATTAGAATATTGGATACCCATGCTTCTGATTCATCTCTACCTGATTAGATCATATGTTGGGTGCATATTTGTGTAATCTTATTGGAATTAAACGATTTCCAGTTGGTACTGAGTGTGTTGTATAGTTTCGGAGCTAAGAACATGTAGTATCTTTGATAAAATGTCGTTGTTGCACTCGGAACTGGTGTGTAGATATTCGTTGTTTGTCTTGTGTTATATACTCTAAAAATATTTGTGTAATAACTAGCTTATAATAAAATAAAATACAATATATTAATAACAACGATATAAAATATTATAAATTTTGGGCTGTATGTGTATCTTTAAAGCATTTCTTTTTTCCCTGGTGTTGCGCAAATTATGTGTTAGTTTATGAATATGAAAATACAAATTTATACCTAGTACGATTTTCGGTGATAAGATATTTTTCTTCCTCTTTTCACAAAATGTTGATACTTTGAATTCTTCGAAAAGTAATTTTGTCGGATAATCTTTTGGTTTTTTTAGTATTACTTTTATGGTGATTTTTTGTACATTATTTACTGGAGTCAGGCTAGTGTTATAAGCTGATCTCCAACTAATTTAAGTCTCATAAACAATTAACGTTTTGCACATATGCTCTATAATATTTCAAACATTCAATTAGCGTACACGTCAGCGGTAATTAAAACCGAAATAACTTTACAACGTAACCTCGCACTGGTAATGCACCCAACACGATGAGATAAACTTTTTAAAATATTATTTGTACCTCGGTAAACGATATTCATTCTTCACTATTATTAGTCAAAAAAATACTTAATTCTTTTCTAGATAAAATTTGTACAAGTTGAGGTGTGTATGTTGAAGTTACTCAAATTATAACTGACTCGAGATTGTGTCAGATGGTTATGATGCTGTTAGACAGAAGCTCCTAACCTCTCCATGTCTAACGCGTGTTGACTATATGTCGCAGTGTAGGGTGTCTTAATAATATATAAGTTGTATCAATATATCAAAAATTTAATAAAATAGAATTGCTATTTCTCGCGTCTGCTATCGGTTTACTAAAAGGTATTTGAGATTCCGTAAAAAGATGGCTTTCAAATAATGGAACGATAGATGTATTAATTTGAATAGTGTAACATATGGGTCATAAAAAGTAATGTCTGCTGTAGCATAGTTGGTTAATGCGCCTTCTCAAGTATTCATCAGATGATAATTGGCAAGTTGTATGCTTCGTTTGATGAGCACCTGTCACTTTTCAGAGTGGTCTGATGATGATATAACGGCGCAGGCCTTGCTCTTTTTCGTCGGTGGTTTCGACTCCTCGTCAATCCTGCCGTGCTTCATGGCTCACGAAATCATGCTGCATCAGGACGTGCAGGAGAGGCTGCGCGAGGAGGTGGACGCGGTGGCGGCCACCAACGGAGGCACCGTCAGCTACAACGACCTGCAGAGCATGAAGTACATGGACATGGTCGTCTCTGGTTAGTTCTTCATATCAATATTTTGATAGTATATTTACATATTGAGTACAGTAACCGGAACATTGTCAGCCCACATTAGTTCGATCACAATTGTTCCCGGCTTTAATAGTTCAGGTCACAATTGTGCGCGGTCACAATTGTTCGCGGCCACAATTGTTCGCAATCGGAATTGTTCGCGGTCACAATTGTTATTACACGATTTTTCGCAAAATATAAAACACGTTACAACAGATATGTTTAATGAAAATCTTTCCGGCACTATCCGAAATTAATAATAATCGGGTAGATTAGTTTTATGTACGAAAAATGGTTTTTATAATATAATATTAATGAACTGCAATTTTCTTAAGATTTTGAAAAGCCCCTATTATGAAACGAGACGGTGGATCAGGGCGGCTAACAAATTCAGTTAATATATTCACAAAATATTTTTTTTTTTAAAGTTGTTTTTGGTCAAATTTCTACAAGTCCCATTCTAAAATTGTTTCTTAAAAATTATTGTAGTGATTTTGTATCATCAAGTAACAATTTGAGTTAGGTACTAAATTACTTTTTTAAACAATTATTGTTTTTTATAAATACATTTCGTTAAATAAACAATAATATATGTTTTTGATTAGTTATTGACATCCTGAAGAAGAAAATGATATTTTTCGAAACCGGTATATCTATTTTAATTCAATAAGTGGTTGATAAAACAAAGTTAGCAAATAAAAATATGAAAGCCTTTCACCCGACGTCATTTGTTTGTTATATTATATATTCTCTTTTTATCATAATTTGCAGAAACCTTGAGGTTGTGGCCCCCGGGAGTGGCAGTAGACAGGAAATGTGTCAAACCATACACACTACCACCGTCAAATATTAACAGCAAGCCAGTTTCGGTAAGGATACCCTTTCATATAATTATTATTTTTTATAACAAGATATAGAAAAGGATACATATACTATGCAGCCTGATCGTTGGGGTCCAAAAATAGCAAGGTTCAAGAAAATCAGCGTCCACTGACCTAATGTTGACTAATTACTTGCTTACTTACTTACCATCACGTTGTTTCCCCGTGGGGATAGGCAGAGAGGATAGAGCGCCACACTCTTCTGTCCTGACACACAATTCTCGCCTCATCCACATTCATGCATCTTCTCATACAAGCTCGCCGATTGTTGAGGCTACTAACAGAACCATCCTCCATTATCTGGTTTACTTGGTCAAGCCAAGTCTTATGTATGGAAATGAGGTCTGGAGCTGGCAGAAAAGGAACGAAAGTAGACTGAATGCAATGGAAATGAGATCACTCAGACGTATTTGTGGCAAATCTATTTATGACAGAGTAAAGAATGAAGAAATAAGGAAGGAATGTAATGCTGATGGTCAGTATAGTGAATAAGATTAAAAAAGGATCACTTAGGTGGTTCGGTCATATGGAACGGATGAATGAGGAGAGAATGGTAAGAAAGATGTATGATGCAAGTGTTGATGGCACCAGAAATAGAGGACGTCCGCGGAAGACTTGGCACGACCAGGTAAACCAGATAATGGAGAATGGTTTAATGTTGACTAAACATTCTAAAATACCTATGGAAGACGGTTAGAACTAATGTTATGTGGATGGTGGATGCTAGACGATGGCTGTATTAGAAAATTATGCTTGATGTACGTCTGCTTCCAATCTCAGCCCTATTTTCATGTTCAGGTGTATTATGGAAACGTATCGTGTAGAAGTATTGTGTGGAAATAAGCAGGCAGCAGGGATGATCAAGATAAAAACGCTACTTACTGTTGGACAAAGTTTATTACACAAGTTACAATCGAGTTTTAACTAATTAATGTACGTTTTTGATTTTTCAGTTGAAACCCAATGAAGGCATCTGGATACCAATTTCTGCCATTCACCACGACCCCAAATATTATAAGGACCCGAAGACGTTCGACCCGGAAAGGTTTTCCGACGAAAATAAAGGAAACATTGTACCGTTGTCGTTCATTCCGTTTGGACTCGGCCCCAGGAATTGTATCGGTAAGCTTGAAACATTACGTTAATATATGAACAAATTTGAATGATATAAATATCATCGCTTAATATGCGATTCCTCGTTATTATAAAAAGCTAACTTTTCAGAAAGAAACAAAAAAACAGTTTATAAAAATATTACTAATTATTTTAATATTATTACTGAAGTATTAATTAAAAAATATGTTGCCTGACATTAAGTGCAAGTATTAAGGAGACCACATTCTTATTGTGAAGTTGTAATTATTCAGAACAGACGGTCTGTGATGTTTTAAATACTGATTAAATGTTTTATAATTAATGAAAGATACACAAATGAAATCTCTTTCCAATCCGGGGAAGGTGCATTAACCAACTATGCTACAGTAGTTTTGACGACAAATTTTCTAACCTATATATTACACTTTTAAAATTAATACATGTACCGTTCCATTATTTGAAAGCCATCTACTTTGTTTATACGGAATCTCAAATACCTCTGAGTAAACCGATAGCAGACGCCAGAATTAATTTTTATTAAATTTTGGATACATTGATACAACTTATAACTTGAAAAGTGTAACATATAGGTTCTAAAATTTGCTATAGCATAGTCTTTCTAATTAATTAGTATTTAAATGCAAGCACAATTTAAATCTCTAACGGTTGATTTATATCTCCGCGAACAAGTGAGTTTGTAGTTTTTTAGGCAAATCCTTGACAATGGCACGTGTTACTGTATCAAAGTTTCAACCACTAGTACTCGCGGTAAACTCACATAATTGCTATTTTCTACATGCGCAATCTCTGATGGCATGATTTATTCGTAGATACGCTCCATAATAACCTAACCCAACTTCAATCTTTGATTTCAGTTGATCTTAATTTATATATTTTTTTATTTATTATCTTAGTTTAATAACCACAATTGAGTTTAAAAAACATCTACCGGTTTCGGAAAACACCTTTTCCTTCTTCAGGATGTCATAACTAACTAAAAATATAGCATTGTTTTTCTATTTATCCAGAATCTATTTTTAAATTTTTAAAAAATTTTTTAAAAAAAAACAACAATTATTTAAAAAGTAAATTTAGTACCTAACTCAAATTGCTGCTCAATACAAATTTAGTCGAATAATTTTTAGGAAAAAATTTTAGAATAGGACTCGTAGTTAGATTTAGTTGGCTGTTTAGAATTTCCTGATTACTTTTACATGCTTTATTTATCTCCAACGATTCCAAATTATTTAATTTGTGACCTACACCATTTATATGCAAAATTGACAATCCCAATTTTTTATCAAAACCATATCCTGAAGAAGGAAAAGGTGTTTTCCGAAACCGGTAGATGTTTTTTAAACTCAATTGTGGTTATTAAACTAAGATAATAAATAAAAAAAATATGAATCTTAACCACCAAGTTAATATTGCTAATTTTAAAAGATCTTAATTTAATTTGTCTTCAAGAAGAAGAAGAATATATTTTATTTCAAACTGACTGACGGTACTTAAGAATTTATTTATTCAGGAACTGTTTTTTTAAGACCGCTGGTCATATTCAGCATAAATGTTTTTTACGTATATACATCGATCTTTGACATTTATTTTTGATGCTTTTCTGAAGTTAAAATTATATGTCAAGTAATGTTTCATTACCGAGCCCTGTTGAACACCTGTGGAAATATGTTTGTACCAACCATTGACAATCAATTTTATTTACGTTTAAGCTTCTCGGTTCGTCATGATGGAAGCCAAGGCTGTGATGTTTCATATTCTTCTCAAATTTGAGCTGGTGCAGATCTCCAAAACACAAAATCCGCTCCAGCTTAAAAAAGACAACGTTCACATGGCCGCTGAGAAGGGGTTTTGGATTGGACTGAAGCCTAGAAATATTGAAAGTGTAAAATAAATTGATAATAATAAAATATTTTTATATATATTTATCATTATTAAAGGTATCCCCAAGTGTCTCCAGATAATTTGGTGATTTCAGCAGATCAGCGGGTCTTAGGGCGGTCTGTCGGCCTTTCTATTCCCCTCGAGTTCTACCGGATGACTGCATTCGTCCTCCGAGTAATGTGGCCATTTCATTTTCTTGGCGTAAACAATCATTCTTCCCCTGAACCAAGTAGTGAAGACGTGTAAGATTTTCGGGTTAGAACATAATAAATACAACTAGAATAAAATATATGTTCATTAGCAATATTTGAATATATCCAAGAACACACAATTACTGTATTTTCACCTACAAAGGCACTGTTATTAAACGAATAATAGATATCTTATAGAGACGAACCTACCATTATTTCTTCGAATACACAACATAAATATTTTTATCATATCCTGTCAAGTAATAGCAATTTTAATCAATTTTTTATGAAAAATTGCTCAGATTGAGATTGTCTTAGCTAAGATCGTTAAAAATAACAATAATAATAATTCTGTTTGTCAAAAAATAATAAACACAAGTGATTGATTTATTAATTTCAGTTGTTTATTTTCAAAATAACATTCTTTTGAAGCTTGCATCAATATAAACATTTTTAAGTAATTAATACACTAGCAATTAAAAAAGGTATTCAATATTACATTTTATGTACATGCAAGCCTGTTGGCCGCTTCCTATCTCGCTAGGTACCTACATTTAAAGTACGCGCGCAGAGACGAAATCTATCTGACTCTCGCGATCATTGCTTGAAGGGTTTTTCTTTATATTACTAGTAATTATAGTATTAATCTTACTATGCCAATAGTTTTAACTTAAATAAATAAATAAATAAATAAACAAAAGAACTCATTCAGATATAGTTAATTAACAAAAAAAATATTTTTATTAAATACGTACATGACGTGAGAATGGGCCTTTGTGGGGTAAACAATATTTACATATAACCTACTCTACGTAACAACTCATTAATGTTTCTACTATGGTAATAAATGTAAAGAATCTCGAACTGCCGAATTCCTATTCTCCAGTAAATATTTAGCCGCATACAAAATGCTTATAATTATTTAACAAATCAGCGCTTTTAATTTTAAATATTAAATTGTAATATTCTTCGTTTGTAATATTAAAAAAAATATATTGCACTACGCATTATTTCTGTTGTATTGTCTATGCAGCTTGTGTACGATCTCGGGCGAGATGAATCTATCCTTTAATCAAACCTAAGCGATTCAGTAATTGTTAGCAATTGACCTCAGTGGCGTAACAATAAAATTTGGACCCCGATGTGAAATAGATAAATAGTCCCCTGAGCATTTTTATTTTACAAAACATATAAGAATATTCAAAATAACGCTATTTTATCCATTAACTAGTAAGAATAAAATTTCTCTTCCATGATATTCACACGTTAAAATACACAAATAATTTTTTCGTAATTTGGACATGTTGTCAGAAGAGATGGAGGAATGGGTGACCACTGGGAGTGTACAAGGAGAGGTGGACCAAGTCCGAAACGTGACCGTAGGAGTACACGCTATACTAAACAAGGTCCTAGATCGCGATGAGTCTAGCATCTCACACTGTAGAAGAAGACTAGAGAGATGTCTGAGAGAGAGAGAATTTTGGGTCAATTTTTTTTTCTTTCCTGCTTCATGTCAGTGTAGACAAATAAAACACAATCATTTTGTATAAAACCGCAAATTTTATTACACGCCGACCGGTTTCGTATAGCGCACTAATGTTCATTTTAAATTTGCTTGTGTTGGATTTAATAAAATATATTTATTTTGCATTTAAGTGCAGTCACCGCGAATTAATATCTTAAAAATGATGTTTTCTAAATGTGATCCATTTTTTCTCTGGCACTCTTCTAAACGGGAGGCAAAATTTCTGAGAACTGCTCGGCACGTATTCTCTGTGACCGCTGCTGATATTTTGCTTTAACTGGTCCAGAGAGGGAGGATTGTTACTGTATACCTTTGATTCAAGGTAACCCCATAGGGAGAGTCAAGTCGGGGCTACGTGGAGACCAGTTTATGCCACCTCAATTATCCAGGGATAATTTCACGAACAACTGGTAAGGACATGCTCCACAGCGACTGAATTCCCAAGGACGTGGCTACTGATCGGCATATCCCGCTTGTTGCGTTGGTGCAGCGAATGCGTATTTAAAACTAACGTTAGTTTTAAATACGTTGAGTAATTGCTTTCTACGAAAAAAAATTAAGACATTTATTTATTCTTATACGCTCTGATATAAACACGATCAAAATATTCCGTTTTACTGCAACTTACCTTGCACATATTTGCTTAGTTTGATTTTGAATCTATGTAGTTTCTCCTCCTTTCTTATATCTTCTGGCATTTTATTAACCCTTCCCAAACCATCAGTAACACGGGTCTGCCGCTCTAATTAAATCTGTAATATTTCGGTAAGTATACATAACATACACTTCATATTATAGTTAATCTGAAGGAAAATATTTACGCTTAGAAATGACTGGTGAAAAATCAATTATGTAAGGCGAATACTACAAAAAAATTAATTTTTAATTCATTCTATTTTAAAATTAATACGTTGATAAAAATACACAAAAATCACACATTAATTTCACAGTGAAAATAATAACACACATACGAATATAATGGTGTCTCTTTCTCACTAATTAAATGAAGATAGATAAAAAGGAAGAACTTGATGAATGCTCCAAATTATAATATTACATATTTTTTAAATATTTAATACTCAATACTTAAAGTAAATTTATGGCATTTTACTTTCACATTTTAAAGGTTAATAGGACTCTAATTTCTTACGGTAACACGAGTTGACAGAATAGCTGCGTACGAGTATTTTATATCACGGTATGGTAAAGGTTAAATATCTTCATTGTACTGTGCATCGTTAGTGTTGTATTTTTGGAAGTACCACCAGATTCCCTTGGGGTTGTTTCCTCACTTTGTGCTCTCGAGTTGCCTTGGAATGAAACTCAGCAGATATGTGTCAATAATTTATTTATAGACATTTACAATTATAAAACTCAGATTGTAATTATTACTATTGCGAAAGAACAATGGAAAAGAGCCCCGTTCCTCCGGTGACGGCCTCTTATAACCCATGACCCCCACCACTCATCTGACACACACACATAGAAAAGTGACAGTTCTCACAATTAGTGACCTCAATCAGATGAGATTCGTTTTGCAATGCACCTCGACAAGTCCCAGTTCGGGATCCCTCTAGCTAGATGCGACGCATCTATCCATCTCTGAGTCTCTCTTCCAGGTCAAAGTTATGAACAGGATATGTGTCAAAGTGATATCCTTTTCTAGGATATCACTTTGACACATAATGTGTGGAAAAAATATTTTGTTCACTTCTGTTGAAAGGGCTTGCTGTAGTTGGATTTGTTAAAGTCTACAGAATTCGTAACATCCCTTTTCAGTAATACAAAAGTCTACAGAATTCGTAACATCCCTTTTCAGTAATACATTTCAATGGCGTCTATTTTACGCTTGTCACTGTTGCAGACTGCCCAACTGTCCAAGAGTGTGAACCAACATAGTTTAGTCGCTGGCTTGATGTCACAGTCTTACCATGCTCTCTACAGTTGGTTCACAGCAACTTTATTTATGCATTGTTCGCATCTTCGAATTTCCTGCCCACTGTCACCGGTGTCCAAATAAATTGGATTTTGAACTAGGTAGGTACATCACTACCTGATATTTGTTATTTATTATTATATATTTTGGGACTATGTGATTATGAATGATGCACGCGAGATGAAAGGAAATGAAAGGAAACTCGGACATTTCCGGGATTTAATAAGGTGTGGGTCTAGCTGGAGATTGCTGGGATGGACGATGCCGGGAAGAGCAGTGGCTAGAGAGACTTAACGGAGCATTCTACTGGCTCTCTCTCGCGTCTCTTGCGACCTGGACAGGGTGAATTTCTGCCGGACTGTGACCGAGTTCTGCGACAGGAACACATAAGTGTGACGTCTACCCTCCCGTTTTGGGTGTGCATGACTTCCATAGCTTCTCTCTGGCTGCCTTCTGAATTGAATGTGATAACGAGACTTACATCAAATTGAACAGGTATGGCTCTGGTACAATGATACCGGAGCCAACCTATGATGGTATTATGATGATAATGTTAATAATGACTGAATGTAATAAAAAAAAAGAGTATTTATGACGAATCGAAACGAGAGTAAACAACTCTTAAAATAGGGTGGAACTAAATAAAAATATTATTATATACTATTCAGGCATTAACATAATATGTAAAACAACAGAAATAACATAATGTCAGCGTGTTATTTCATAATCAATATTAAAAATAAATATAAAATGTCAAGTAAAGCAATTTATCCGTCACCATTGAGTTGAGACACAAAAAATTGTAATAATGTAGTCCTATAAAGAGTTAAGTTTACAGCAAAAATGTCCACTATATTCATTCCACAAATAATGCATTCTGGGGACTGCAGAGTTAGCTAATGCATAAGTTCTGACATTACCGCTGTAATAGAACAATGAATTGTGTCTTGATGACCTCAATGGTGTGTGAAAATCAAGCAAGCCAACAATCTGGGAGCAGTCTGTCATACCATTGATGATTCTGTATAGAAATATAAGGTTGGTCATTCTACGTTTCACTGATAATTTTAACATGACATGTTATGATAAATCTTTGTATTGTAATAAGAAATAATGAAAAAAAAAATTTGCTGTTATTTTCATCTATGTAATAAATAACATTTACAAAAATTTCATTAAAATGCATTACAAATGAAAAAAAAAATTTTTTTGTAACTTATGAAATTTTGTGAGCCACTGATCTGATAATGGAAAGATATACCGTGGAAATGATGCTATAAAGAGACGCGCGCTGTAGTTGGTCACTCAGTGTCAGTTCTAAATGATTCTGGTCTTTAACTTAATTGGAGTCCATTTCTTCAAATTGGCCAAATTGATTTCAAGGTAATGGCAACAAAATAATGACACTTTTGGAATTTTTCTAATCTTAAATACTATTTTAAAATTTCACGACTTGACTGTAGGAAACTATAATTTATTACAGGTTAGTGTCTTATATTTTTTTTTTATTCTTATACATTATCTAATTAATAATGTTATCAACATTTCACAGATATCTATAATTAAGGTTTAATTAAGATTCTATTGTAGAAATCGTAAAACGTTAAACTTGTACAAAATTTGTCCAAACCAGTTTTATTGTCCTACCACTTTTGCGATGAATCGCAGACATTTTGTGATGAATCACACATATTTTGTGATGAATCACACACATTTTGTGATGAATCACACCCATTTTGTGATGAATCGCACACATTTTGTGATGAATCGCACACATTTTGTGATGAATCACACACATTTTGTGATGAATCACACACATTTTGTGACGAATCACACTCATTTTGTGACGAATCACACACATTTTGTGATGAATCACACACATTTTGTGATGAATCACACACATTTTGTGACGAATCACACACATTTTGTGATGAATCACACACATTTTGTGATGAATCACACACATTTTGTGATGAATCACACACATTTTGTGATGAATCACACACATTTTGTGACGAATCACACTCATTTTGTGATGAGTTCACGTTCCATTGAATCACGATCACAATCTCTCGTCACCGTTCGTACAAGTCGAAGTAGTTCTGGATTTCCGGAAGCTGGATTTCCGGAAGATCGAAGCTAAAAAGATTTTATATAAAACTGTAGATTTATATAAAAACAATAACACCCACCCGCAGACAATTCTTTATATTATGTACAATATATGGATAAACATGACCATATAAAATACATATAATATATCTTTTAAAAAATCTGTATCGTGTACATAAATAAAAATAGATCTATAATCATTCCTAAAAAAACACACAAAAGAGCACAGTATTTTACAATTTTTAAGACTTTGTATCAGTCTAAATATATTTAACTGTGAAATACGTTACAAATTATAATTACATAATATTTGTGAGATTGGCAAAAAAATATTTTGCCGTGGTCGGTCATTAAGACAATTTAATTGTTTTTTTATCAGAATATTTTAAATACTAAATTAATGTATTAATTATAAATATATACATATAAAATCAATTTTGTCGAAAAATATTGTTTTTTTTGCGTCACCGGGATTCGAACCTGGATCTCTATTTCCAATCCGGGGAAGTACACTACCCTTAATTTACTTAATTTCTTTATGAAAAATAAAGTTTCGGCTGTGATTGTCCCGCCATCTTGTTATTTTTTATAAACATTGAGAACACCACATTTTAACTAGTCATTTTGCAGTTTTCAGTAAACGGAATAGCACACCATTTAAGCTGTAATATTATAATTATCATTCCAGAAAATGTTTCTGGAGAGTTGGGATGTCCTCCTGGTGGTGATCGGGCTGGTCAGTCTGCTGTTCCTGTACGGCCGCTGGGAGGATGGCTACTTCAGCAGGAAGGGCGTGAAGAGTCCGACCACCTACTTCCCCTTCGTGGGACACATGATGAGTGTGCTGAGGAGACAGGAGCACTTCAAGGACCTCATGGAGAGGCTGTACAACTCGTTCCCGGATGAAAAGTCAGATTTATATTGTTTTTTCTTCCAAAGGCTATTTTCATTGATTTATTTTAAGATATATTATATTATATATATATATATATTAAAATGTATGAAACAATCGATTTACAATTAATATCACTGCTCAATATTACTATGCTATAATAGCGCTTTGAATGGAATACTATCTAATGGGAACTTGTCAACCGAGGCAAGACTAGCGGCACACAATGGAGTGAGGCCTGGAGCTGGCAGAAGAGGAACGAAAATAGACTGAATGCAGTGGAAATGAGATCGCTTACGCGTATATGCGGCAGATCCATTTACGACAGAGTAAAGAAAGAAGATATTAGTATGGTGAGTGAGATTAAGAAAGGATTACTCAGGTGGTTCGGTCATGTGGAACGGATGAATGAGGAGGAAATATTAAGAAAGATATTTGACGCAAGTGTTGATGGCACGACCGGATAGACTAGATACTGGAGAATGATTCTATTTAGAAGCCTCAATAATCGTCGAGTTTCTACGAGAAGGTGTATGAATGTGTTTGAGGCGAGAATTGTGCGGCAGGACAGAAGAGTGAGAAACGGCGTGATGGTAAAGTAGTTAGTTAGTTATACCAGCGAAACTGTATTTGTTCACAAATGGTCAATTTGGTACAATTAATTATATTATTATTAGTTAATGTTAGTTTTAGAACATTCACTTTAAAGTATATCGGTAAAATTGTATTATCAAAAATAAGTAAGTATAGTAAATATAGCTATATTTACTATACTTACTTTATTTACTATACTTACTTATCTGAGCTCAGATTGTATAATTTTTTCGCATTTTAAATCAAAAACAAAAACCAGCACGTTTCACAACTGTCAAATTGACAGATGGTATAAAGCAACGTATACTTTCACTAGCGTCTATCAGTTAAATTATATTTTAGCTAGTAGAAATATATATCTTCAGTTGAAAACGAATTCGGATACGATTTCAATAAAACGCCAGTGAAAATACAACTTAGACATGAATTAAATATATTAATTAGAAAGATATACATATAAAATCAATTTTATCGAAAAATATTGCTGTTGCGCCACCAGGATTCAAACCTGGATCTCTTTCCTAACCGAGGAAGGTGCATTATCCAACTATGCTCTACAGCGACAATATTTTGTCGCTAAAAGAGATCCACGTTCGAATCCCTATGGCGCAACAATGATATTTTTCGATAAAATTGATTTTATATGTATATCTTTCTAATTAATATTTAAAATATCACAGACCGTCTGTTCTGAATAATTACAACTTCACAATAGGAATGTATTCTCCATACTTAGATTTATACAAAATATCTTAATTTTATATTGCTTGAATCATGATATTGATTATATATTAATCATCAAGCTATACAAATTATAAAATAAATTGCATAAAATTTGTACATAGCAGTTTTATTTATATACAGCTAACGAGTCAGATATTCTGTACTAATTTCTCAGTATTGAACCCAATCCCTCAAATGAATTAACAGGCTCATTTCCCTATTTCGTATTCGTAGATGATATTATCAAATGCGCCTCTCGCTAACGCACATCACCTGCGGGATGTTTCTCATCAATCTATCACGAAAATGAGGTTTCACACGGTTTGAAAGAAAACAATTTGAAACTCCACAGATACGTCGGTTTCCGCCAGTTCATGACACCCCTGGTGATAGTGAAGGACCTGGAAGTGTTAAAGCAGATCACTATTAAGGATTTCGACCACTTTTCGGATCACTTGGGGATTATTGACGAGGATACTGACCCGCTGTTTGGCAAAAATCTTTTCTCGCTGAGAGGTAAGATAATAAAAAGTGTAGTAAAGTCTTACGACTGCTTACTTTCTATCATTTAATATAATTGTGATAATATTTTTTCTTAATTGTTGAATGGTTATTTAAAATGTACTTATATTTAACGATCACACTGTATAAATACGTTTTTTTTCTTACATAGAGGTCACAAAAATTCTTAAGATTAAATGAGTTCTAATATTAACAGGTGTATTTAAAATTAACAGGTGTCTTTATAATTGAAAAAATAAATATTAATTTAACGATAGATATAATTTTTTTTTCCTCACATAACCACACAATAATCGGCCGCATCAGGTTCACTATTTAGTCAGTCAGTCACCCACACAAGGGAATTCATGGAAATGGAAATTTAGGTCACTCTTTCCGGAGTTTTCCCTCATCAATTCCATATCCCGATGTATGACAGACTTAATATGATAAAAAAAGTACGAATTCTATCCAAATAATCATAATCATAATCGGCTTAAAATAATTCAAAGATCTATTCCCCGCACCCCCTGGTTCTCCAAAATGTAAGTCTCCAAAAAACAATATCAAATATCACCAGATGAGAATTGGGCGTTGCCAGGTAGCCTCACATTTATTCAGATTGAACTTAATAGATTCCCCAATGTGTGAGTGTGGTGCCGAGGAGGAAACCCTTGACCAAATTTTTTTTGTCTGTCCATTGCGGATCACAGGTTATTTTTACAGTAATCTCGTCAATGGTAATTTTCAACTCCCGGTTAACTCGCGACATCTCCTTTCCCTTAACTCGCCACATTTAATCTATATAACAGCAAATTTTTTGAACGATTGACTTGTAATATAATATTTCCTATTCTATAATAATTATTATTGTACTTTTTTTCTATAGAATAAAGTTTTAAGTTTATTAATGACACAAATCATTCTTGAACAGTGGATCGCCTATTTAAAAGAAGAAGATGAAATGATTTTTTTTTCGTTTATTTTATAATCATTTAAACTCGTTACATAATTGGAATTTTATTTATGATTTTGGTGGTAAATTGAAATATTTTTAAGATGCATAAATAAACTACAATCTATACTAGAAATATTTCGAGTTCAATTAAGGGTCTTAAAGATTTGAAACATTTTACAAAATATTAATATTTTTTTCATTTAATTCTTCCTAGGATAATTATTTATGTTAAATTTATAGTGTAAAAATGATTTTTTTAATAAAATAAGCATTGTGATTATTAGTTTTAGACAAGAATAAGTCAAGAACCACAAATTAGATTATTTTTAACTAACTAACTTACTGTTTCTGCGCGGAGTAGGCAGACAGGATAGAGCGTCATACTATTCTGTCCTAGGATAGATTTTAAAAGACGTTTTCCTCGTTCAGGTCAGAAATGGCGCGACATGAGAGCCACGCTGAGTCCCGCCTTCACCAGCGCCAAGATGAGGGGGATGTTCCAATTTGTTGCTGAGATCGCTGAACAATTGGCCGGCTTCCACCTCGAGCAGATGAAAAAACCGGAAAATGAGGGTTCGTCCTATAATTTATCACGCCGTTATCTTAACGATCTTACTGAATGTTAAGCCTTTTTATTCTGACGGTACTTTAAAGTACCATCGACTTTATCTAGTCATATAACAATCTCAAATAGAAAGGACTAACTAATCTCACAAACAAAATAAGGAAAACTGCCTTTATATTTTTTAGACTCAGAAACATTTTATCACTTACATATCTGAAAGTAATATATTACGCGTATGTAGTCACATTTGCAATATGGTATTATTGGATGGGGAGGTGCATATAAAACTTCAATGTCATAATTAGAAATCACTTAAAAAATGATAATAAAAATTATTCTAAAAATAAAACTATACATGTATACAACTTTACACAGATTTTAAAGTACCAAAAATAGTAGACATATATAAAAAAAAAATCAATAATTCAAATTTTCAAAATTAAAAATCAATTAAATTTTAGAAGCGAATTCCGATCTACAATATATAGAGATCAAATTGATATCCCAAAACTAAAATATACCGTAACTCAAAATCAATATATTTATCGAGGCACCAAATTTTTTAACAACCTCCCCATCACAATTAGAAAAATTACGGACTATCATAAATTTGTAACTGAAGTAAAAAAAATATATACACAGACTAAGTTAAACATAAATTAACTTGTATATACTCATTCTCTATTATGAGTCTTATTCTCATAGAGAAGAAACAAATGTTAAAATATATATGTATATATTATATATATCCACTGATTATTAAAATTATATTATATAATTAATATTAAATAAAAATTTAAAAAATATATATATATATATTTTGCCGCGGTGTCAATTCTCTGACGATACTATGTAAATAATAGAGTACTTGATTTATTTATTTAGTAATTTTTTGTTATGTCAACACTGCGGCAGGTGAAATGTCAGTTGCGCATTGTTACATAATTAGGTTTGACACATTTATATTTCTTGTGATTATAATAATTATTTTGACAAAAATTTTTTTCTTAAATTTTCAACTATTCTCTTAATGTGTTAGAATATTACTCATATGTTTTGTACTATGCTATAAATATATTAATATTTTTTGTGTAATATCTAAATACTACAAAATTAATGTGTAATACTACAAAAAATGTACAGTTGCTTGGCACTTAAATTTAATAATTCGGGATAGAAAGGGTTTTCTTATTTTTCTCATATCTTAGCGTCATCTGCATGCGTCTCTGCTGTATCGAAAAGTCTTTGATTGAATTTTATTATTTTATTGAAAATCAAAACTTATTGAAGGAGAAACATAATAAAATCAAATACATAACATACAAGGCAAGTAAACGTGAAAAAAAATATATATGTATATATAAAACATATAAAAAAAGAGAGAGAAAAAATACCAATGTGCAATACAATATGTAATGTAGGCACACATAAATTATTTGAATATCAAATATATATATATACATATTTGAGGTTGTGTCATAAAAAATACAATGAAATATACCTTACGTGAATTCCAGAACGTATCGTAATATTATCGAAGCGTTTCAACGTGACAAATAATTTAATCAAACCTATTTAATTTCAGTGAAGGGTTTTGTTGAGGTGGAGATGAAAGATGCCTTCACCCGTTACGCAAATGACGTCATAGCCAATGTAGCCTTCGGTCTGAAGGTGAACTCCCTGGAGAACAGAGACAATGAATTTTACACAAAGGGTAAAGAGGCTACGAACTTAAGTATGTTAAAGTTCTTCGGGATTATGTCAGCACCTAAACTAATGAAGGTAAATTAAAGTTAATTTATTTTTATTTTACTTGATCTTGCAATGTCTCGAGACTTCAGTATATCTTTATCTGCATTATTTATATGTACACGTATATGTAATGGAGAATTAACCCAGCAATCGTCCCAGTAATGTTACTGTTCCGCACAGCCGGACGGCCGCGAAGAAACCCGCGGAAATAGCTAGCCGAGACCCGAACCCGGCCGCGCAGAGCGCGGCGCCCGGGCCTGCGCTAGCCGAGACCCGAACCCGGCCGCGAAGAGCGCGGCGCCCTAGCCCGCGCGAGCCTCAAGCCGAGGCCCGAACCTAGCTGCGGCTTCACGCTGCCGGGCGGCCAGGGGGAGGCGCGGTGTCGCGATCCAAACTTGGCCACTTCACGGCGATATCGCGGCCACCACGCGCCGCCATTGGAAAATCGCCGCCACTGAGCAGCCGCGCGGCCGAGGAGAGGGGGGAAGCCGGATTAGCGAACGAGACCACGCCCCCGGCACCGCATGGAAAGATTCCTTCAGTTTTTGCAATATATCTACAGTTAAAAAATTATGTCGAATAAAATAGATAATGAAACTTGTAGAATTTTGTAAGGGCGATCGCCCAGAGATAGTTTGACGCACCTCAAAAATCGTTGTACTAATAAAAAATGGATTTTAAGGTTTTGAGGTGCGTTAATAAATTCCCTGGGCTATCGCCCGCCTTGTAATATGTCAGGCATCGCGAGGCAGGTTAAAGTTTATAATAAAAAATACTCGCGATGCCTAAAAAAGTTGAGATAAAAATGTAATGAATAAAAATGTCAGACGAATGTCAGTTCTGCCGACCCACACTGGACGGCGGAAAAAATGAGCTAAGTTTCCGGATTTGGCCGCCAGGTGGTGTCGGCGCGGGACCGAATCGGGGTGGCGCGGGGAAAATTTGAGCCCCCTGATTGGTCCCTGAGTTTGCTGGAGACATGCGCTCCTTAGAAAAATTAATGTTGCATAAATAAAGCGATCCAGCGGTGTGGAACTCACTCTCGCCTCGTGTGCTTCACCGGTGGACTTCTCTACAACCACAAGACTTTTTATTTCTGAACCCCGCTTACCCCTGGACTTGCTTCTGTTGGAATTTCGACCTGGCTGTACCTTTTGGACTGGACCTGTATAATTCCACGACTTGGCTATCGACACTGGATGAAGATTTGGATTTTCCTGGGAACCACTGCACGCCGCTGCAGACATCATCATCCGAGAAGCGAGGCGAATCGGCGAACCATCCCTGAGATTCTACAGTTCTTGTTCTTATACTGAACAGTTACAATATTATAATAATATGCTTCTGTTATTTTTGACGAGTACATGAAAGTTGATTAGCCGCAGTAAGTCAGTGCTTTTAATTTTTGTTGCGTAAAAGCATAGATGCCGGAAGAAACAGGATATTCGGAAGGAGGTTTGCACTCACCACAATCCAGTTCTTCTGGCACCTCCAAGGTGGACTGTAAATTTATATTTATCACTATCTCCGTTCAGGGTCCTGAGTCCGTCGGATTGCACTGGATTAGACCCGACGTCTCACGTTAATATTATATATGGTGGAGGTGGAGGGCACAGTACACTACCTTCGTTCAAGAATAAATATATCTCACAAACAATTTTATTATGTAAAATTTAAAATATTTTTTCTCACACTCGACCGCAATAAGTTACAATATATGGACCACTTCCTGAAGCATAGTAAATTGCTTGATCGATCATACTGAGATGCGTAGATCGGATTAAAGAATCCGTCGACCTGAAGCTAAAGTTATAAAACATTTATCACAACATGATACATCCGGCTTAAAATGGGTAGAAAATTAATGTACAAAAACCTGTATAGCTACATAACATTTCGCTTCTTACGTAGGCGACATAAAACTCTCACTCGCGAGTGTCATAGTCATTACCTCGCAAACATTGAATATTTGGATACACAAAATTATGGGACTATGTTAAAAATACTACTCATCTCTTCGATACATGAATGTGATCTATTTAATTACAAACATAGCGACAGTTTAAAAAATAAAAATATATTGTTTTAATTTCAGTTCCTGAGAGTCTCCCTGTTTTCGGAATCCATTAAAAAATTCTTTCGTAACTTAGTCGCCGACACCATGGAAGACCGGACGAAGAAAAACATTGTCAGGAACGACATGATTCAGTTGCTGATGGAAGCTAAGAAGGGGTTCTTGAAGTACGAAGAAACTGCCGGCGAGGATACCAAAGAAGCCGGGTTTGCCACGGTGGAAGAATCGTCGGTGGGCAGAAAAATGATTAAGAGAAGTAAGAAGTATAAGTGGTATTTTACTTTCCTTTTAAAATGCGGTGATCAACGGAGAGAATCAGATCAAATATCAATGCTGCTGAATTGAGTTATCGTAGGGAATTAGCAGAAATATATATAAGTCGTCCCAAAAGTATTTTTCATAATAAATTTTCTGAACTTAAAAAATGGATGGGTTTAATAAAAAAATGTTTATTTTGCATTTAAGTACAGTCCCCGAGAATTAATATCTTAAAAATGTGATCCATTATTTCGCCGGCATTCTTCTAAACGGGAGGCAAAATTTCTGAGAACTGCTCGGCACATATTCTCTCATTTCATCTTTCATGGTATTTGTGGTGTTTATTTTCAATCCTGCTCTATCTATGTTACTAATATTATAAGTTGTATATCTGTATACTAAAACATGGATAACATTTGCCTACCCAGACACTGCAAATCATATAATATAAAAATCGTAATTAAATACGTGGAAATTAGAGTAGAATACTAGATTAGATAACCACAATGTACTCGACCTTGATGATGAGTATAGTGTATATGAGCAAGTGTCCTCGTGATGATAAATATAAAGTAAATAAGACGATGAGTTTGTTTGATGAGCATCTGTCACCTTTCAGAGTGGTCGGATGACGATATAACAGCGCAAGCCCTGCTCTTCTTCATCGCCGGGTTCGATTCTGCCTCAACCCTGCTCTGCTTCCTGGCCCACGAGGTCATGCTGCACCCGGACGTGCAGGAGAGGTTGCGCGAGGAGGTGGACGAGGTGGCGGCCAGCAGCGGAGGCACCGTCAGCTACAACAACCTGCAGAACATGAAGTACATGGACATGGTCGTCTCTGGTCAGTGTTTAATTGTTTTATTCCAAAAATATATATATAAAAAAGTCAATTATGTTGATCGTAAATAACCGAAAAATTGTTCGCCTAAAATTTGTTCGCGGGCACAATTGTTCACTGACACAATTATTCGCGGACACAATTGTTCGCTGCCACAATTGTGATTCCACAATTCATCGCTTGGAAAAATAGGATACATGTTATATTACTTATATATTTAAAAAAAAACCTACTGGCGCTAAATGGATTTAACAATAATCTGATCTAAAATAATGTTTTTCAATTTTCTTAAGATTGTGGTAAACCCAAATAGCAAAAATAGAGATATTTACGAATTCAAAGATATTTTATAACTATAATATGTGTGACATAAATAATTAAATGATGCACAGACCGCACCCCAGTGATTGAACGAAAGCCTCATGAAAGGAGACATATATCCTGCGCCGATAGGATCTAATGAACAAATTGTGAGATCTCTGGGTCGCGCGTCCCGCGGATTGAATTAAGACGATTCCGGTCGTAAATCGGAATTGCCGCAGGTGGGGTAACGGAAGAAAATAAGGGAACATAGATATGAGGGATAAGGATTGATGGTTCCTGTCGTAGGATCAGTGATCTTGGGGAACCGGAATTCAGAAGGACTACATGCCTTACCTTGTGTATGACTCCTCCGTCACCCTTGCAGTCGCCGCCAAGATCACACAAACGGCACGCGGTGGGCAGATCTCCACTTCCAATTGAAGACGGTGATATAACAACTTCACCCGCGGCACACAAACAACAAACAATGCGTGATCAAATACAATATCACAAATTACATTGCTGGTGCACTGGAGCTGACAAATCACGTCACGTTGACGTCTGCTGTCAAGGTCACATTTCACACTGACTAGACGAGCATTAAGGAAAGATTATGGGTTTGAATTTGGACGTAGAAAGGTGTCGATAATATGGATCGTGGCCGATGCGCAAGACGTGCCAAAAATGTGTTTTACAAATCTGTATTCTATGTAATTTTTTTATTATATTAATCTTAATTATTATATTTTATTTTGCAGAAACCTTGAGATTCTGGCCCCCGGGCGTGGCAATAGATAGAAGATGTATTAAACCATACACACTACCGCCATCAAATGCTAACAGCAAGCCAGTTTTGGTAAGAAAACCATTTAATTTAATTAATTGTTTTTTTTTGTATGTCAAGAAAGGTTGGTTTTTGTGTTGTTAGAAAGGGATACACATACAGTGGAACCTCGTTATAACACTGTCGTTGTTATCTATAAAATAATACCTATATAGTACGGCTAGAATTACAGAGTAAGTGTGATGCGTGCGTTGAATACATGTCATATGGACGACGAATGGAAGAGTACGGCTGCCTCTAATCACAGCCGTTCTTGAATTCTAGTGTAATGTGAAGATAAAACGCTACTTACGATTGCATTGAGTTTATTACACAGGTTACAAAAGAGTCTTAACTAATTAGCGCTTAAAAAATATACTATATGATCGACAGTGTGAAACCGCTGACTCGCGTGGCCCCACAGCTTGCGGTGGCTGACGGAAACTGTGCGGCACATGCAGCCAGCGCCTTGTTTAGCTATAGCATGCTTTGGCTGACGGTAGGCGTCCACCATGCACTCCTATTTTCGTCCTTTTTGATGTCTAATAGAATTATTTTGTCTGTAAATTATTACATTTCATATTTTCTGAAACAGGTCACGTTTCGCTTTATTTATCGGTATTTAAAGCACGTTTTAAGGATCGCTAGTTTTATCACTAATAATAAATGTATTGTTTTCCAGTTAAAACCGAATGAAGGCATCTGGATGCCAATTTACGGCATCCACCATGACCCCAAATACTACAAAAACCCGAAGACATTCGACCCGGAAAGGTTTTCCGACGAAAATAAAGGAAACATTGTACCGTTGTCATTCATTCCGTTTGGACTCGGCCCCAGGAATTGTATCGGTAAGCTAAAATAATACGATATTTCTCATTTAATTTAATGACCGGAAAATAAAAAAATACGTCACATAAACATATTAAAATAATCTTCAATATATATATATATTCATGATTATTTTAAAGTATGCTATGCACCTGGCATGTCAAAAGGTTCTAAAGGTACAGTAAAAAGTTCTAGAACTAGAAGCTTCATGAAATTTTTCGACTAGTGTTGTTCAAGTGTGAAGATGAACGATACAGAATTAGTACTGGATTATTTAAATGTTATCAATTGCATTTTGTATGGACAGCGTCCTCTGAACTTGATTTCAAGTGCATTGAGTGCAAACTTTTATCCGTGGACACGCACCAAAACAACAAAACTCAACCTGAATCTTTGATCCCGACTTGTCTTAATTTAATTTGTCTTCAAGAAGAAGAAAGAATACAATTTCTATCGAATTGATGGGTAGATTATTCTGGAACTGTTTTTTTAAGACCGATATTCATACGTTTGCTTTTTTTTTATAATATATAATATTTTTATACACAATATTATAAATACACAGTTGAAGTTTATCATAAATTAAAATAATAAGATGAACAAGTAGTGTGTCATTACCGAACCTTGTTGAACACCTGTGGAAATATGTCAATACCAACCAATTGATAATAATTATATTTATTTACGTTTAAGGTTCTCGTTTCGCCCTGATGGAAACCAAAGCCGTGATGTTCCACCTTCTGCACAAGTTCGAGCTGGTGCAGATCCCCAAAACACAAAATCCACTCCAGCTAAAAAAAGATACATTTAATATGTACTCTGAGAAGGGATTTTGGATTGGACTAAAGCCTAGAAATACTGTTAAAATATAAAACAATAAAACTGTTTGATATAATAATAATAATAGCCTACGTATCTAACCCCGCGAAAAGATGTGATCATTCCACCATCAGCTGTTTTATATATACTACTGGATGAAGACATCCTCGAGTCTCTCATTTGTATTCTTGATGATTTTGACAGTACAGCAGGTTTTGGGGCGGCTTGTCAGCCTTTTGATTCTCCTCAGGCACCACTGGATGACTGTGTTCGTCCGACGATTGTCCTTCCTCCGAGCAATGTGTCATTACATTTTCTTGGCGTATTCTCTCATCTGTTCTATGATTATCCGCAGGTTGATTTTCATCTTTTTACAGAGCCTCTTTCAATAACAATAATAATTTTTATTTTATTTATTAGTAACTATACAATACATATAAAAATTTGTTTGGACTGTGCCCGTCTCACTAGAGAAATTCTGTGTCGAGACGGGCATAGTTTACAAGCAATTGTTCAATTAATTAAAATTACAAGTACATAGAATTACATTTATTAACATATAAAAGGTGTATATGAAGAACAATTTTAAAGTGGACTTAATTTTTGGATCACTTTGTAGCAATAATTAATATAGGTATGAGTCAATATGTTTGGGTGAGTGCACCAATACTGGCTCTACCCATATTACGAATCCAAGTTTTAATATAAAGTTTCATGTTCTTGTAACAATTCAATTGATTTAAGTCTTTTAGCATTCTATTAAATAGTTTTGGTCCAAAATATTTGTAGTTCCTTTGACCAAATGTAGTATGTGCTCTTTGGGTTTGAAGGTTATTTGTATTTGTCCGTGTGGAAATTATGTTTTGTGTTGTTTTAAAATGTGTCTGTTTAATATAGTGAAAAAAATTGTTTTTACATTTTGGAAGCCACTGATATGATGTAGAACTGTATTATCTGTTGGACTCGGGGCTACAATGGCCACCTCAGTCATTGAGAGCGCGCACTGCGAGCCGACGTATATAATCATAATGTATTAGTCTTGATCTGATAATATCGAGGTAATATATTATACAATATCGATGTGTTGTAATTTTTCTATATTGAAAATTCTAAAAAATTTATTATAGATAAAAAATACGTATTATATAATGATATTCAATAGAGTTGTGTCAGTTGTGATCTGTGATTCGGGACTGTGAGGTTTGATTTGAAAAGAGACAAGATAAAATTAATTTTACCGTGTGTGTTAAGATCGAAATTAATTACCAATGATATAAAAAATATTTCTTTCTTGATAATACCGTACACCGAGCGCAAATATTGAAAAAAAATGACTAAATCATTAAATAATAGAAACGAATCTTACAATATATGTGGTTCTTAACGATCATTGGATATTTGAAAGACGTTCGATTTATATAGCAAAAAACAATATATAAATAATTTTATCACATTTTTTACATATCATCTGAAAGTCTATACATTTCTCTAAATATAAATCATATGTAATAATTAAAAATAAATTCATAACACATAGACAAACAAAATAGTAAGCGCATATAACAAAGTAACTAGTGATGAGCTCAAAATCACGAACTGTGAGTCAATCACTGATATCTTTGAGTCACACTCACTATCAGTGATCTGGGAATATTTTGAATCGTGATTCATCTTTTTATTTTGTATATATTTTTTTGTGAACCG
Source organism: Eubasilissa regina (assembly GCA_022840565.1). Taxonomy (NCBI): domain Eukaryota; kingdom Metazoa; phylum Arthropoda; class Insecta; order Trichoptera; family Phryganeidae; genus Eubasilissa; species Eubasilissa regina. Next base: position 18,946,210 of record JAINEB010000029.1, on the reverse strand, counting down.
TGATTCAGCGCATGCGCATTTGAAATGAAAGCATTTATGAAGAAAAAATAAACTCACATTTTTTAAGTGTTTTCATTCTCTTTGTGATGTTATTAAATTAGATGGGTATGTATTAATTATTTATAATAGAATATATTTTCTTACTTAAATGAAGTTTTAATAATATAAACAAATATGCTAAAAATTATACTTATTTATTTATTTCGTGTATTGTGAATACTAATCACAATAACACCAATAGCATTTTTTCTCATCACTAAAAGTAACAATTTTTTTTTTAGTGCGATGATGTTAACGGAATCAAAAAAATACAGTGTTGTCAAGCATAGTTTAATACTCCAATAAAAAAAAAATTTTAACATGTTTAATACTCGCTTAGAAAATAATTTTCAAAGTTCAAACAGTCCATAACATTTTCGCGGATATAGGAGGTGTAATATACAGGGTTTCAAAATATATTTCAAATAAGAGTTGTAGCCATGTTTAGTAATATTTTGAAAACTTTAATTGTTATTTTTATTCAGTATAATCTGCCATCTTATCATGGAGCGTTTCATATTGGAACAACGTTTGCAAGTTATAAAAACTTATTAAAAACTACGAAGATCCATTTATTAAAAATATTATTCAATGATTTGATCATTTCCAAAAATGGACCTGTCAATTGGCCGCCTAGATCACGTGACATCTCTCCATTAGATTATTTTCTGCGGAAATATGTAGTCACTTGTTTATGCTGATAAACCAATGCTAACAAATAGCACCAAATTTATGTGATAGAGTGGCTGAAAATTGAATCCAAAGAATGCATTGTATCAAACGTAGTCGTGGTCTACATTTATAAGAAATTATATTCTATTGTTAAATGGCATCAAATGATCTTTCAATTTAAAAAAAATCATTGATATCAAACATGTTTTTATTAATTTAAATCTATTTTAATGATATATCACCCTTGCTGGATAACCTTATGACTAGGGGATGAAATATTTCCACAAAATATAAACACTATCTGAATTTGAAATGAAATTCATTCGATGTTTGAAGAGACCAAAACAAAATATAGTTATCTGTGTACGAGGTGCGATGGGGCGGGACGAATCACAAAAAAACATTATCTATGCAGGAGTGATATGATATGTCTAAGATATGTTACACGTTTTTAAAATTTGATTTCTGTGATCTTTGACATTATTTTATAATTTAAGATTAAAATTTAAACAATTCAATGTTATATATTATACGTTAATTTTTAATATGCAATACCGCGGTTTTCAACAAGCCCATCATTTATTTATTTATTTATTTATATATATTTTGACATCCATATTTTTGTAGTTACAGAGGTGGATACATAACATATATAATACATATTTTAATGTGTGGGATGGAGTAGACTTCACCTCTGATATATACAGCGTTGTCCTGGCTACTTTGCTAGACTAAAGTCTGTGTTAAAGTAGCCAGTTTTTTTTTTTTTTTTTTTTTCGTGCTGTTGTGGTGTTATTTGGAATAAAAAAATAAATCAAATATGAATAAAAAAGTAAGAATAAAATTAAAAAAATAAAAGTATAATAAAATAAAAATATAATAAAAATATGTGGAGTGGGAGTGTTGTAGGACTAGTGAATTATTAGTAAAAGAATTGTATACATTATAGTAAATTGTTGGATATCCATGCTTCTGATTCATCTCTACCTAATTGAATCATATGTTGGGTCCATATTTGTGTAATCTTATAGTAATTGTACGATTTCCAGTTGGTACTGAGTGTATTGTATAGTTTCGGAGCTAGGAACATGTAGAATCTTTGATAAAATGTCGTTGTTGCTCTCGGAACTGGTGTGTAGATGTTTGTTGTTTGTCTAGTGTTGTGTCCATGATTTATTGCTTGGGGAGAGTTGTTATTAGTATGGAAGTATTGAACGAGTCTCAACATAAAGATTTGTCTTATATCAAGGACATTGTACTCTTTAAATATAAGGTCTGATGGATATCTAAAGGGACGACCATTTATTACCTTGAGAATTGTTTTTTGTGCTTTTTTAGCCGACTCCAATATTGTTTTTGCTGCTCCTCCCCAAACTAAAATAGCATAATTGATTAAAGAGTAGCACAGTGCAAAGTACACCGATCTCAAAAGTTTGCAATCAACTATACATCGAATTCCTTTAAAAAAGTAAATTAGTTTTCTTATGCGTTTTGCTAGATTCGATATATGTTCTTTCCAGTTAAGATGATCATCAATCAGTACTCCTAGATGTCGAATAATTTTGACTCTTGTCAGTTTTTCACATTGGCATGCGGACGCCGTGGTCTTGTTTGCTTTGCAGTCATGAACGACGAGTGTAGGACTTTGACGTGGTGTTGTTCTTTCGTTAATACAGAAACATATATATTTTGATTTTTTTGTATTAAGTGATAGGAGGTTCGTATCAAACCATTTTTTCGCCTTGTTCAGACCATCCTGTGCACGAGTATTGACCTCTTCCCAAGACTTACCCTCAAAGCAAAGCACGGTGTCATCCGCGAAAGTGATTATTTTTCCATTGTTTAGGGTCATATTACAAAAGTCGTTAATGTATACTAGAAATAATATAGGACCTAAAATGCTTCCTTGTGGAACACCGTGTGTTATCAATGATGGATTGCTGTATTTTTCATTATTTTGGACAATTTGACGTCTATTTGTTAAGTAATCCTTAAACCACTTATATGCTATGCCCCTTACTCCAATGTTTTCAAGTCTTTTTAGCAATAGTAGGTGCGGTACGGTGTCGAATGCTTTTGCAAGGTCAAGAAAAATCCCCATGCATTTGTTTCCCTTGTCCAGGTTCGATACGATATATTCCACGAGAGACATGAGTGCATCTTCTGTGTTGCATTTCGATCGGAAACCAAATTGTTGATTCGATAGAATGTTGTTTACATCCAGAAATTTAAGGAGCCTCCGTTTAACAATTTTTTCTAGAATTTTTGAAAAAACACTTAGAAGAGAAATCGGTCTATAGTTGGATATATCACTAGGGTTTCCGCTTTTATAGATTGGGCATAGCAACGAATCTTTTAGCACGGTTGGAAAGACTCCAGTTTGCAAACTCAGGTTAGTAATAAATGCAAGTGGTTCGGTTACGTATGACTTAATTTCTTTTACAAGCTTGATAGAAATACCATCTTTACCTGGAGCACTATTAGTTTTTAATTCCTGTATAACTGTGTTAATTTCATGTGGTGTAGTCGGAGTTAAAAATAATGAGTTTGATGTTTGCGAATTTAGGCGGACATTATTACATAACTGTAATTCATTTGTGTTCATTCTAAGTAAGTGATCATCTGAAATTTTTTTACTTATTGAGGAGAAGTATTTATTTATATAGTTTAAAATATCAGTCTGATTTTCATCAGTATTTGGAATGTTTTCATCATTAACCATCTGAAATACTTTATTACTTTTTTCTATATTAGAATTGGTAAATTCTCTAATAATTTTCCAACATTTTTTTGTATTGGTTTTATTTTGATCTACTAAATTTCTATAATATAGTATTTTCGCCGTTTTTGTAGCCTTATTACAGATATTTCTATATCGCTTGTATTGAATTCGTACGTCTAAGTTGAGAGGATACTGCTGAACTTTTTTGTGAAGTTTGTCGCGCTTTCTTATACTTGAAATTAGACCCTCAGTTATCCACGGTTTTATGTTTTTTTTTGTAGAGTGAGATTTATAATACTGGTTTTTGGTGATGTGTTGTTGCAATATAGTATTAAATTCTTTAAAAGCTGAGTTTACATCCTCGCAGTCATATACTGAATTCCATGCTTCCTGTTCTAGGTCTTTAATCAGTTCGTTGTAATTGATACATTTTCTTCGCAGGTTGTTAGTTTTGTGTGATTTTTTGGTGTACTGTTCGATGCCCATCATAACCGGAAAGTGGTCGGTTATAGGTGATTGACAAATTACTGCGTGAATTGGAGACTTGGACTTAATCATAATATGGTCGAGACAAGATTTATCTCGTGTAGGTTTGTTTATTGCTGAGAGGAGTCCGTGGTGAGCTAGAACATCGAGGTAGTCTTGAGTGATGGTAGGCAGTGACTGATTGATGACGTTCATTGATCATTGATCGTCAATATCTCCGAAAGTGTTGCACATTTTGAAAAAAATCAATAAGCATGGTAGAGTGCATATGTAAAAAAAAATTTAACATACTACAAAAGATCATTTCTGACATGCTCCACTAACTCATTGTAATTCATAATAAATTCCAATCTGTGTTTAAAACGCTGATGCTACGATCGTCGCACAATCAACATAATTAATAGTGGTGGTCACGCAGTGGCGGCGGGTAGGAAAATTAATTTATGGAACCTTTTCATATTTATACATTGACATATTTATTTACATACGGATACACAAGAAAAATAAAATTCTTACAATTATTTATATCTAACCTTATCTAAGACGCGGTGGGCGGTTGTAGGTACGGCGTGCAGAGCGGTCAAAAGGGAAAAGAGCATCCTGGGCACCCTCGGCGCCACATCTCGGCCAATCCTCAGAAGAGGGGGTAGCGACGTTTCGACCGGCCGAGAATGCATGTTTAGGAGCGGGGGGAAGGGTGCTGCCCACGCACAGTTATATAGGGTGTTCAGCGGAAAATTTTCAAGTTTAATATTAAATAAAAAAATACTACAATGTTATTCTCATATTTTATTTATACAAAATGGAGTTACGCGATACTTATTTTACATTTTATAAACAATATCGTCCAAATGCCGTTCATTTCTCTCAAGACATTCTTGCAATACGACTCTTAAATTTGCGAACACGCGAAAGCAAAGCGTTGGTTCAATGGAAGCAACTTCACAGCGGATATTTTCTTATAGGGCATGAATTATTCGAGAATTGTTACTGTAAACTCTCAACTTAAGGTATCCCCACTAAAGAAAGTCGCACGGTATAAGGTCCGGTGACCGAGGTGCCCAGGGTATGTCTCCGTACTTGTTGATTAATTTATTGGGAAAAATTCCCCTCAGCTTCTCCATTGAAACTCTAGCCGTGTGTGGAGTAGCCCCGTGAAATTGTATTCTGTTGTTGAACTCGGGGAACAGCTGCAGTTACGGTACCAAAAATTCGTCGGCAATACACGTCAGCAGTGACTGTCTCTCGCTGGTTAAAAAAATAAGCGCCAATTACTCCTCGGACAGAAATTGCACACCACACTGTCGTTTTTGGACAATGCAAACGTTTTTGATGGCGTTCGCTTGGGTTGTCATTGTACCAGTATCTTAAGTTCTATTTATTAACATAGCCATCGATAAGAAAATGTGCTTCACAATAAACAATATGTTTCCAAGCGTTCGTGCTGATTTAAACTTGACATTTTTTTGCTGAACACCCTATATTTGAGTCCGTTTTTGGACAATTCAAACGTTTTTGACGGCGTTCCCTTAAGTTGTCGGGACACCGTTTGCTGTTAATTAACATAGCCATAGATATGAAAATGTTCTTCGTCAGTAAATAAAATGTTTCCAAGTGTTCGTACTGTTCCAAAACGTTCCAGCATCGTTATTGCTAAGTTTTCACGTAAAGAATAGTTATTTTAGTTGAGAAACTGCACGATTTGCAGTTTGTATGGGTTAAACTGTAGTTTCTTTTCCAAAATAACGTGCACTGTTGATTTTTTTATCCCAGTACAGGCTGCCTTATCGATTTGCGCGGATTGCGCATAATTTCACATCGAACTTTAGCCACATGTTCTGGCGTCGCTGGTGACGTTGATAGTCCTGGAGGAGTTTTGTTAACCATTGTCCCTTCTTGTCTGAAATTTTGAACTAGAAGAGAAGAACTTTGAAGATAAGTTGCGTGCTCGGCCCATCACTTACTCGTCGAATATTAAAGTGTGAATCACCGCCCATTAAATATTACTCAACCGCGAACGCGCGGTGCGCTCCCGACCAGTGACTCATTGCGACTGTCAAATCCGAAAATCACGCGCGATGAACAATACCCTTCCCATTTACCTCACTCCGATGGTTTACGAGTAATTACAATTTAATCTTGAAATTTTTCCGCTGGACACCCTATATTATATATGAATATTTAAAATTTAGCGCCGAAATAATATATGTATTGTGTGAATGTCACACGTGATTTGCGCCCGTAACAAAAGGATTAATACAAATTTAATGAATCAAGTAGAAAGATGTACATTTATTTATTTATTGGTAACTATACAATACATATAAAAATTTGTTTGGACTGTGCCCGTCTCACTAGAGAAATTCTGTGTCTTCGATAAAATATTATGTTGCTAGCGGGATTCGAACCTGGACTTCTTTATTCTCTATTCCACTAGAGAAACCTATTACGATTACGACACGTTTAGAACTTATATATGTATATTTTAACAATTGATACATTTATTATTAGCAATCAACTATATACTTTTTTTTTTTTTAAATAGAGATGCGTATACGGAATACATGTCACATCAATATTCTTACTATTTTCAAACTAGACTAAACGCTTGTGCTATGAAAATAGGGCTAACTTGCTGGTGTCTACACCAACAAGCTACTCTACTAAATTGAATTTTTTCTTCATAATGACGACTAATACAATAGCTGGTTTAAATGAAATGTATTCATAGTATTAAAAATATCCTTTCAAAGCCATTTGTACACATCCAGATAATGTTTCTGGAGACTTGGGACCTTCTCCTGGTGGTGATCGGGCTAGTCAGCCTGCTGTTTCTGTACGGCCGCTGGGAGGATGGCTACTTCCGGAGACGAGGAGTGAAGAGTCCGGCCATGTACTTGCCCTTCTTGGGGCACATGACAGGCGTACTGAGGGGAAAGGAGCACTTAAAGGACCTGACGAAGCGGCTCTACAACATGTTTCCAGGGGAAAAGTTAGAATTTGTTTGACATATTCATTTTTTGACTATATTTTTAGGATTTTGAAATCATGAAAAAAACCATAGATGGTGACAGTATAGTTGGTAATAAATAATTGAAATATTCCAATATGATAACGTATATACAACTTTAAAAAATTTGATAGATGTAGTAGCATGAGTAAATATGTGAATGTTACATTGTGTAAAGTGATCACTTAAGCCAGCCGATGACAGATCGTAAGCCCTGTAATGCCCAAGACTTCCATACTTCCCATGTAAATAAAAATATTAGCTTCGTCTCTATGAGACATTTATATATTGATGGCAATCCCTCAGGGAATAAATCTCAATAATGGGTTCCTACAAAGATTTGGACATATTCAAAATATTGCTATTATTTGGTTGATAAATTAATTAATATTATATATACTCATATAAGGGCTTATGCGCTATCATTTAATACTTGTTTGGTCTAGATCAAACTTACGGTTCACAAGCCATGGCGTCCCGAAGTTGACTAAGCGCGCCAAATCGTCCTATTTACGTAACCTTCACGTGCGGAGGGAGGAGAAGCGGCTGATGCAATTTAAATATATTTTACATTTGTCCTAAATCCATTGACGCTAATTAGTTCCACCTCCATGGTGTACTTTCTGAGATATAAGCGTTTAAAGTCTGACCTATTTATGTGACGGTGAAATTTTTGAATACGCCATAACTCGAAACGATTTTAAGACGGATTCACTCCAAAATATTTTACACATTAGACGTTCCACAGATACGTCGGGTTCCACCAGTTCGTCACACCGTTGGTGTTAGTGAAGGACCTCGAGGTGCTGAAGCAGATCGCCATCAAGGACTTCGACCACTTCACAGACCACATGGCTATCATTGAAGAGCAGAACGACGGACTGTTTGGCAACAATCTCTTCTCGCTCAGAGGTAAACTTTGATACACTTACAATACTTTAAAATATTCTAATAAAGATTGTACTTTATGTGAGGAAGTAAATTATAAATACTAATTTAATGTATTAATTATAAATATGTACATATAAAATCAATTTTGTCGAAAAATATTGTTTTTGCGCTACCGGGATATGACCTGGATCTCTATTTCCAATCTGGGAAGTACATTATAAAAAACATAGTATACTAGACTAAAGTATACTAGTATGCTACAAAAAAAAAAGTATTTGAAGTCGTTTTTCATGTTCAGGTCAGAAATGGCGCGACATGAGAGCCACGCTGAGTCCCGCCTTCACCAGCGCCAAGATGAGGGGGATGTTCGACTTCGTCGCGGAGATCGCCCAACAGATGGCTGATTTCTATCTCATGGAGATGAGGAAACCAGAAAATAAGGGTAAGTCTACTATTTTCAACCATGCAATGGTGCGTGTACGCGAATGAGACTTGTCTCGGAGATAGATGTCGCGTTAAAAACAGTACAAATTGAAGCGAACAATGATCCACTGTCTGTTATTTTTTGCACGCAGAGTAGTATTATAATTTGGTATGCCAAGAAAATTAAATGGCACTGGGCAGACCACATCGTTGAATGAACGCAGTCATCCAGTGGTAGAGTACGGCCAATGTAAGTTTGCGTATGAGATTTCGGCCACGCGCATCTATACGAAAACATTCGGAAAACTTCGGAAAAAGGGCGCACAAGCCGAATGCCTACAGTGGGTAAACCAAAAAGCGATCTTGGGAATTTAATTAAATAACACTTCACAAATATTACAAAATTTAACAGAGGTCCCAATTTAAAATTTTAAAAAATATTAAAAATAATGAAGTATAATTTAAATAACAATGAAATTTAAACTTGTTACTTCTAACAACAACAATATCACAGTAAAAAGATTTATGAAAATTAAGGCATTTATAATTTACTCCAATAATATTATAAAAATAACATTAAAAATTGATTTGGCATTCGAACCTGGATCTCTTCCAATCCAATAACATATAGGTTCGAAAATTTGTCGTCAATCCACTGTGTTGGTATAGCATAGTCGGATAATGCACGTTCCCCGGATTGTATGAGATCCAGGTACGAATCAACAACAATATAATTGATTATATATGTATATCTTTCTAATTAATACATTTAATCAGTATTTAAAATATGACAGACCCATGTTCTGATTAATAACAACTTCACAATTCTCCTTAATAAAACAATAATTTTTTTTGTGCCTGAATTTTATCACTTTTAGATAAGGTTGTGTTGTAACAACTATCGTAAGTGCAAAGTATATTATACACATATATTATTCAATCTTTTTAATTTGATGTTTACAGTTTATTATCATGATTAAAAAATAATAATTTCGTTATTAAAAAAACATTTTTCTAATCGGTCATCTAGTCAATTTTAAATACATTATCTGATATGTTTATATTTTGATAATGACATTGATATAAAAAATACTAAATTAATGTATTAATTATAAATTTATTCATATAAAATCAATGTGTTTTCCTTAATAATATATGTTGTATTAATGTGTCCAAAATTTAATAAAAATGAATTGATAATTCTGGCGTCTGCTATCAGATTACTCAAAGGTATTTGAGATTCTGTAAAAATAAGGTAGATGGCTCTTTTAAATAATAGAACGACAGGTGTATTAATTTGAAAAAATGTAACATATAGGTTCGAAAATTTTTCATGAAAAATACTGGCGTTATAACACAATTGGTAGTGTACTTCCCCGGATTGGACATAGAGATCCAGGTTCGAATCCCGGTGACGCAAAAACAATATTTTTCGACTAAATTGATTATCTATGTATATATTTATAATTAATACACTAATTTAGTATTTAAAATATCACAGTGCGTCTGTTCTGAATAATTACAACTTCACAATAAGAATGTGTTCTCCTTAATACATTGATATATTTTTAGGAGATTCTAGTTACGGATTTTGCTGCCTCGAGATGCTTTATTATTATTTTTATTTTATTTATTTAAATTAAGACAGTTTGTAACATATATTTTAAACACATTTTAAAATGAATTGTCCAACTAGGCAAGCCTATTTTAGGACAAATTGGTAAACAAATTCATCTTGCAAAACCAAAACTCATTGAAGGCAAAACACAGTAAGATCGAATACTTAACATACAAGGCAAGTAAACGTGAAAATATTTAAAAAATATATAAATACATAAAAAAAAGTATGCAAGATCAAAACACACAAAAATAGTTATAAGAATTATTTCATCATATACAAAAGTTTACTCTATATATCTGCTCTTCTTAATTGTAACAACAGATTTGAAACATCCCTTTTAAAAACCTTAATGTCAGTTAAAGTTATAATTTTATTTCCAATTTGATTGTATATTCTAAGAGCTTGAAAGGTGAATAATTGTTATCATTTTTAGAACTAGTTTAAGCTTATTTGCTCTCGTGGGATAACATCTTTCAGTCCTCACAAATGGAGCGCTTATTTTCCTATGAAAGCTAGTTAGTATACTCAGCACATATAATTGTCTTATATCCAAAACCTGAAATTCCCTAAAAAGTGGCTCTAAAGGAAAGAAAGTCACGTTGGTGCTTACTTGATATATATGTACACTCTTCAAATTATCAATACCATAGATCAAGATGGATTGGCATAAAGCACAGTTCACAGTTTTCAACTTCTTTTTATTTAGAATATATCTAAGTATTCTAAATATATAAATTAATTTTCGCAATCTCTTAGCTAATCCATCTAAATGAACATCCCATCTCATGTGTCTATCAATAACTATTCCCAAATACTTTATTGATTTACCACTTGCTTGTTTTGGAGACAACTCTCGGCCCTATATCAATTGATACACATCGGGCCCTATATCATTCAGGATGCAAGAGGCAATGCTGTAAACATTAATGGTGGTTGCTATCGTCACATGTTTGAATACTTCTCGGTGACCGAATTAGGTCGATTAGGTCGAATTAGGGCAACACATGGGGTTTCAAGAGGACGGTGCCACCTCACACACAGCCAGAGCTACGCTTGAAATTATTATGCTGAATGATGTCAGAAAGTGTTGATTTCAGGGTACTAGAGAAGAAATATCTACGCTAATGAGTCAACAACAATTTCTATGCTACAGGACAATATTCGAAGTTAAATTTCTGAAATAACACGCGAAGTGTGCGAGAATGTTATGAAAAATATGGTTAAAAGAGCACGCATTTGTACAGCTACCGAAGGCGGCCATTTGGCTGATGTCATATTCGCATTCATACTAACAATAACATAATAATCACCCTGTATTTGAATACGGTTAAACACCCATAATGGGTGATCCTATATATTGGTTGAACATTTTTCGTTTTAAATACAGCTGAAAATCATATTCAAGAGATTAATATATACATACATCAAATAATTAAATCGATTTTATTTCATTTCAGAAAATCATCTGGTTGAAGTGGAGATGAAGGATGCATTCACCCGATATGCTAATGACGTCATAGCCACCACAGCCTTCGGGCTGAAGGTCAACTCCCTGCAGGACAGGGACAATGAATTCTACGTGAGGGGCAAAGAATCCACGGACTTTTCCGGCATCGCATTTCTAAAGTTCTTCGGATTCTTGTCAGCACCGAAATTCATGAAGGTAAGGAACACTGAATGATTTCAAGTAAAGCGAATTGGAAAAGGATCACTTCGATGGTTTAGTCATATGGAATAGATGAATGAAGAGAGAATGTTAAGATAGATATATTTAATTCAAATTAAATGTATTAATTAGAAAGATATACATATAGAATCAATTTATCAATAAAATATTATTGTTGCTACCGGGATTCGAACCTGGATCTCTTTCTATCCGAGGAAATGCATTAATCGATTATGCTACACCAACATATTAAGTTGACAACAAATTTTCGAACCTACATATTGCACTTTCAAATTAATACATCTGTCGTTGGCGGGAAAAGTTAGTTAGTTTATAAATAAAATTAAAATGTTACAACCGTTTCCAGTTCTTTGGTGTTTCCCTATTTACTGAGGGCGTCAAGAAATTCTTCCGAACCCTGGTGGCCGACACAATGAAAGCGAGGGAGAAGAACAACATCGTCAGGAACGACATGATACAGCTGCTGATGGAAGCCAAGAAGGGGTCCTTGAAGTACGAAGAAACAGCCGGCGAGGATACTAAGGAAGCCGGGTTCGCCACGGTGGAAGAATCATCGGTGGGCAGGGAGACGGTTAAGAGAAGTAAGAAATATTGGGGGTACCCAAAAAAATGACGTTTTTGTGAATAAAAATTTTTTTTTTAAAACAAATTTATTTTCACAATATTATTCAAAAAATAGTTAATATGAATTAAATATATTAATTGGAAATATATACATATAAAATCAATTTTATCGATACTAAATATTGTTGTTGCGCCACCGGGATTCGAACCTGGATCTCTTTCCAAACCGGGGAAGATGCTTTATCCAACTATGCTACAGCGACGATATTTTTAGCGACAAATTTTCGAACCTATATGTTACTTTTTTGATATTAATACATTTAATGGAGTCATGCGAGAAAGGGCTCCATTCGCTACATGGATACATTGCACCATTCCGACACAAGAGGGCGTGGGTGCGGCATACAGAGTGTGGACAGGCAATAACTCGGCTTATGCTTCCGGTCCGGAAGATGGCAGGTAGAATATCAGACAGGCAAGAATGTCGATCCTGGTGTAGACCGTGAAAGTCCATGTGCAAGTGATCTCTTAATAGGAGAGCTGGGGGGAGGGAGACCCACCTTTTCCCGGGACGGGTTTAGAAGCTAGGGCTTCCTTGTCGGTCCCACTTATCAAAGCTAATAAAAATACGCGATTTTAATTCAATTACGTATTACCAATTGAGATTTAAAATTTAGACTCTTCCGCGTCCGTAAGCGCTATCTTTATTCATAAAAAATCATATATCATAAATTCATAGAACATTGTTTTACATACAGATGGAAAATGTATGGAAAACTAAGGTGCAGTAGTTCAAGGTAGACACTCAGAGATCCATTCATCAAAAACATTCCCAAAAGAGGCACAAAATTGATTGAGTCACATTTACACGGACAGACTAACGGAGTTGCAAAACACGAGGTATGGAGAGTGAGAGGTAGGCGCGTAGGTGGAGTCTCACCCACGCAGGCCGACTTAACTACCCACCTAAGGAGCTCCAACGAGTCACCCATACCCGAATAAATTCCTCATATAAAACAAGATTCGATGTGCAGGTGACCTCTGTGTTGCTCTTCGCATCATCATCACATTAGAATACTTTGTTAGTTTAGTTACAATACGTTTAATACAATGTTCGTCACGTTTCAGAGTGGACGGACGACGATATAACCGCCCAGGCTGTGCTCTTCTTCATCGCCGGCTTCGAGACCTCCTCAACCCTGCTGTGCTTCCTGGCCCACGAGATCATGCTGCACCCGGCCGTGCAGGAGAGGCTGCGCGAGGAAGTGGATGAAGTTGCAGCCAGCAGCGGAGGCACCGTCAGCTACAACGACTTGCAGAACATGAAGTACATGGACATGGTTGTTACAGGTTAGTTTTTGATTTTTGAGTATATAAATATTTATAAATATATCGTATCCTATCTTATTCATACCTTCGGTACAATTTTGGGATCATCTATTCTAACAGTAAATATTCATTTTATGCTTAACCATCGTGCGTTTTATATATAAATCAACCGGTTTCAAAAATCTCATTTTATTCCCCAGGGTAATAAAAAACTAAAACAATAAAAAGAATATTAGAATTTTTTTTTTCTATGAATTAAAATATAAATTTAGGATTATCTATTTTACATATAAACAATGTTGGTCTTAAATTCAATCAGTGTAGTAATTATCACACTGGCCTAGTGATCTAGTGGTCTGGATACCAACAAGTTAGTCTCATTTTCATAGTACAAGCGTTTAGCTTTGTTGAAAAATAGTAATAATATTGATGTGACACGTTTTCCGTGTACACAGCTCTATTAAAAAAAACATTGATAATCGTTAGAAAAAAGTAAAGCATGCAAAATTAACCAAAATATCATAAATCAATAACAAAATTTTACCACAAGACTATCCTAATAATTTTTCCAATTATTTCTGATTTTCCAATTTCCACATTGTGACAATCTTAGTCAGGCACTAAGATTCATTTTTAACTTATAATAGAATTTTGACGTCATTAGTGTCAAAACAATTTATTAATTTTGTTTCTGCAGAAACTCTGAGATTATGGCCTCCCGTGATGGCGATAGACAGGAGGTGTGTCAAGCCGTACACCTTACCGCCATCAAGCAAGAACAGCACACCGGTTCAGGTATACTCTTAAATACTACTGTTTTAATGAATTGTTCCCTCGCCAAGAGCAAATTTGTTCAAATTAATTGTTCTTTTGTTAACAGATAATTACCGTGGTTAAATGTGGCAAATTTGTTCAAATTAATTGTTAACAGATAATTACCGTAGTTAAATGTGGCAAATTTGTTCAAATTAATTGTTAACAGACAGTTACCGTGGTTAAATGTGGCAAATTTGTTCAAATTAATTTCGTTAACCATTGTAAATTTAGTGTTACGTACTTGTCTTTTAAGTACGTCTTCAGTGTATACCTCGTAGTGTGAAAGATCAAAAAATAGTCTTTGTAACAATTACACGTTTATTACAGTAAGATACAAGATACATCACTAGTATAAGTCAAACTATAAAGTCGATGGACACGCAGAGAGAGAACCGCGCCCTGATGCGCGTCGCCCTTTATAACCCCGCACACACGCCCCGGTGATGCGGCATTCGCACACACACTCACGCACAACTATACAATCCCAAGGACATCACATTTAGATTTCAGTTTTAAAATATCCCATTCATTATTGACAGATCCTAGACTATACGAAGATTACTTTTTTGCTAGCTCCTGCATTAAATTATAGAGATAAAAATTCATCACGAGAGTCATACACATCTGACTGTGTTCCTCTACTCATAATTCGGCGTTAGGCATTCCACGGTTGGAAGTGGCTGTATTGCGTGACGGCTCGTCGTCTCCAGCGCGGACCGATTATAAAAAATTTAATTCCGTACTTTTTAATCGTTGAACTGAAACATTCATATTTTGTAAATATCTCATTCAATAAAAAATTATAAGTATTTATTTTTTAGTATAAAAAGAATACATTTAAAATAAAGGTAATTGTTTTACTTAACGTAGCCTATTCCAAAGCAATTAATTACCTGTACAGTTTTTACAAGTTCTGTATTCTTAAATTAAAATCAAAAGTTGTAAAAAAGACTGTGTTATATATAGTTGGAGACAAAAATGTGTAAGTGACTAGATTAACACAAAATTATTTTGATTTTGTGTCCTACTCATATCAAGCAACTACTTTGTTATAAAATAACTAAAATAGTTTAAATTCATTAATCACTTTTGACTCTTTTAGATCTAGTAGAAATTTATTAAATATTCGCGGTGCGCAAAATAGGAGAGATCGATGTCCAAATGTTGTATTCATTTTTGGCACTAAAAAGTTTCTGAAGAAGTTTTTTCTAGTTTCCATATATATATATATTTAAAATTTATGAAAAAAAAAAGTTTTATACTGCGTTCTTAAACGATTAATTTTTTTAATCATGTGGCTCAGATTCAGTGCTAGATTAGATAAAGTACAGACTGATTCGTAGTATCAATAAGATATAATTTGAAATAAATGTTTTTCTATACTTATCAATTAATTAACTCAGTGGTTAAAAACGAAGTTAATAATTATATATTATATTTTAAAGAGTACACATTATTATTGTGAAGTTGTAGTTTTTTCAAAACATAGTTCTGTGATATTTTAATACAAATTAAATGTATCAATTAGAAAGATAAAATCAATTTATCGAAAAAATATTTTGGCTGCCACCGGGATTCGAACCAGGAACTTTTCCTATCCGGGGAAGCGCGTTGACTATAACACCATATTAGCCTAGTAAATTAACGAAAACTTACATATTGCAGCTATTTCAAATTGATAAATCTATTATTTCATTTTTTAAAAGCTATCCCCTTTATACGCTTGGAGATGCCAGAGATTTTTCAATTTCATTTTTATTTTTTATTATTAAAAATTAATAACCACTATATGTTTTTTTTTCATTAAATATTAAAAAGATGAGGTTTTTGGTTCCAGTTAAATCCCAATGAAGGTGTCTGGATTCCAGTTTACGGGATCCATCACGATCCTAAATACTACAAGGACCCGGAAACCTTCGACCCGGAAAGGTTTTCTGATGACAATAAAGAACATATTGTCCCGTTCACATTCCTTCCGTTTGGAATTGGCCCCAGAAATTGTATCGGTAAGCTTAAACAGTTCTATGATAAAGAGCTTAGAACAATACAATTAAATATTTGACCATTATTTTCTGGCAGTCAATTTAAATAAAACCTTTATATTTTGAGTTTAGCTTGAAACCATTCTTGAGAAACTTTTTTCAAAATTACTTTGTGGCTACATATTATAAATATAAATATTTAAAAAAAACACTTTGTTTAAACCACTAGTTATTGATAAATCAACATGTTTCAATAGAAATAACTGTTCTGATTATACCAATCATCATTTGGAAACAAACTGATATTTTGCTATTAATAAGGGTTTAGAAATTTTATAAATTTTTGATAAGATAGATAACAAATTTTAGAAATAAGAAAAAAGTATTAACAGTAAATTAAATATTATAAATAACCAAATTATTTTTGCAAATAGTTATCTTTTTAATTTGTTGTCCATCGCTTGTATTTATAGTTTTCTTTTATGTCTATGCTTGTATTTTTAATTTTTAATATACATTGTATCCTGATGAAGGGACCATTGGTTTTGAAACTTGGTTGATTTATTAATAAATAGTGGTTTAAATAAAGTGTTATTTCTTATTATTTATAAAAATAAATAATTATCTTTCATTGATAAATCGTGTTCTCGGGTTTACACGAAAATTTCGACTTGTAGAGTTTTCTGGACTATTCTACCACACGTACTGGCCTCTCTGGCCAACGTTTCGGATCTTACTGTAGGGTCCACGATCAGGGTTGATGACACAGATGCGACGCGTAAGTGTCGGTGTTATATTAGGCATAGTAAGCACAACACTTGCGCGTTGAATCAGCGATATAAGCTTCGACGATGGATCCTGCAAAGGGATCTGAAACGTTAGCCAGAGATGTCGAAATAGTTCAGAAAACTTTACATACGTTAAAAAAATAAATGTTAATGAATATGTTTGCGTTAAATCAAGTGATATTGATAGAAGTTTTTTTACAATTAAGGTTCCCGTTTCGCCCTGATGGAAGCCAAGGCTGTGATGTTCCACCTTCTGCACAAGTTCGAGCTGGTGCAGATACCCAAAACGCAAAATCCAATCCAGCTCAGAATTGATTCTTTCAATATGCACGCAAAAAAAGGTTTTTGGGTCGGACTAAAGCCTAGGAGTGTGGCTACAGTGTAGTATCAGTTGAAGTTAATATTGACATGAGTACATATTTTAATAAATTCTTGGATACCATTTAAAATTTATTTTATTTGAGATTATTTAACCTCTTTGGTTGAGATACATCTCAATATCAGCTGGGTGAATTATATATGTAATACAATACCTACCTACCTCAGAACACATACTTTATATGTACCTACCGAGATAGGAAGCGGCCAAGAGGCTTGCATGTAAATGGAATGTAGTATTAATACTTGTACTTTCTGATGTATTGGTTACTCTAAGGATTTTTATATTGATGCAAACATTAAAGGAATGTTGCACCGAAAATAAAAAATATAAATAGAGTGTGATAGAATTGGATAAACATGGGGTGAGAGTGGATTTGAGGGAAGTTACTACCTATGCAATGCTGGATATAGGGTGTTCAGCGGAAAATTTTCAAGTTTAATAATAAATAAAAATAAAAAACTACAATATTATTCTCATATTTTATTTATACAAAATGGAGTTTAACGATGCGGATTTTACGTTTTATAAACAATATCGTCTAAATGCCGTCCATTTCTCTCAAGATACTCTTGCAATCGGATTTTTAAATTTGTGAACACGCGATAGCAAAGCGTTGGTTCAATGGTTATCCCTCGTGCAGAAATTGCACACCACACTGTTGCTTTTGGACAATGCAAATGTTTTTGAGTGCGTTTCCTTGGGTTGTCGGGGCATCAATTTCTCATGTTCTGTTTATTAACATAGCTATCGATATGAAAATGTGCTTCGTCAGTAAACAATATGTTTTCAAGCGTTGGTGCCGTTCCAAAACATTCTAGCATCGTTCTCCCTATGGTTAAATGTAAAAAAATAGTCATTTTATGCACAATTTGCAGTTTGTATGGGTGAAACTATAGTTTCTTTTCCAAAATAACGTGCACGGTTGATTTTTTATTCCAGTACAGGCTGCAATCTTCCTTATCGATTTACGCGGATTGCGCATAATTTCACCTCGAAATTGAGCCACATGTTCTGACGTCGCTGCTGACGTTGATGGTCCCGGAGGAGTTTGGTTAACCATTATCCCTTCTTGTCTGAACTTTTAAACCCAACACCAGATAAGTTGTATGCTCGGTCCATCACTTACTCGTCATATATTAAAGTGAGTACAAATGCACACGAACCAATGAATCACCGCAATTTAAGTATTGCTCAACCGCGAACGCGCGGTGCGCTCCCGACCAGTAAATCATTGCAACTGGCAAATCAGAAAGCCACGCGCGTTGAACAATATAACTCTAACTTACCTCACCCCGATAGTTTAATCTTGAAATTTTTCCGCTGGATACTCTATATAATCCTGTCCAAATTGTCAATATCGCCAACTACTTTTTCACTAATATAGTGTTTAGTTTAGTTAACCTTTACCATACCATACTAAAAATACTCCACGCAGCCATGCTGTCAACTCGTGTTACTGCAAGAAATTTTGGTTTTGTAAACACTTAAAATGGGGAAAAGAATGCTTGTACAAGCTTAAATGACTTTAAAATAATTAATGTCATAGTTTCTACAAATATTATAAGAAATAATAAATATAATAATTTAATACGTTTATTTTATTCTCAAACGTTATTCTTATAACGCATTTGTCAAAAGACCCATCTAACATAATCCTCATCTTTATCTATCTTCATTTAAATTTTTAACGCAGGTAACATGCAAAGCATCAATTTCATTATTATTTTAATTATGATTTACTTTGCATAATTGGATTTCCGTTAGTCATTTCTAAGCGCTAATGGTTTTTTTAGAACAAGGTAAAATGTAAGTTTTACATAGTGCATATTTATAGAAATACGATTTAATCGGATC
The DNA here is from genome assembly GCA_022840565.1 of Eubasilissa regina. Classification (NCBI taxonomy): domain Eukaryota; kingdom Metazoa; phylum Arthropoda; class Insecta; order Trichoptera; family Phryganeidae; genus Eubasilissa; species Eubasilissa regina. The sequence goes on along the minus strand of JAINEB010000029.1, from coordinate 18,926,944 downwards.
GGTAGATTTGTTACTGCGTGGCTAGGGAAGGGTTAAGCAAATTCTTTCTCCTTTGCTCAATAATATATCTGAAACATATAATCTAAACCGGAATATACTTCATAAATGTAAAACTGACATTAAAAATGTAATTCACTCACTATAAAACATAAATGCTGCTGTACGTATAACGGTCAATATCCTTAAAATAATTCTGTTAAGACACTTCCCTTTTAAATTAAAACAAGAATTTAGTATCCCAATTCACAAAGCAGGAAGTAAAAATGACATCAACAACTACAGGCCTACTTAATTACATTTCGAAAATACTAGAGAACATTTTAAAAACTCATTTATAAAATACCTCGTGAGTGATAAAATCATCTCTGGAAACCAGTTCGTCTTTTTGGCAAATATGGGTACAACCGAAGCTGTTGCCATACGTGGATGAACGTCATACATGTATATCTATATACCCCGACCTCGCCAAGGTGGTAAAGAAATTAAATAAAATTGGTATCTTATACAAGTTCGTATTAAATATATCACTAGCAATCCTCTTTCCACTAACTTCGGGATCCCGCAGGGTAGCATGTTAAGTCCAATACTGTTCTCAATATACAGGGTAGTCCGAAAAAAGAAAAGAACACCTCGTAACACATGAATTATCTCAAAACACAATATAATTAATTGTAATTCTTAATGTAATTTTTTTTGCACAATATTTAGCTAATCAGAAATCATCAAAACACCCCATACTGCATCATCTACTGGGTTTGAATCTGGCCTGTTCGGTGGTCACATGCCTGACTCGATGAAATTAACATTCTCACGACGAAGAAAGTTGATTGTATTTCTGGCTGTGTGAGATGGAGCTCCGTCCTGCTGCAATGTCTAGCTATACTCCAGGCTTTGTTTTGAAACCCTTTGATCATTTTTCTAGCACCCCAAAGTTTTCCAATTCGCAAATTTTTGATCAGAATACGGTCTTCTGCGGTTATTTTTGTCATTCAAGGCAACAATTTGAAAAAAATATATAATATAAACAATGGGAAAATTAATAATCAAAGATGGCGACCGAAAATTGTCAAAATAAAATGTAATATAGGTAAATAGGTGAGTGAGTAAATTAGCAAACTATTTAAGCTATTGTTGATATAGTTAAACTAATTTTGATGTAATTGTATCACATTTTACGAAATGATCTCACTTGTTTTGGGCCACCCTGTATATTTATGACCTATGCAACATCTTCATTAATGGAAACGCAACATGATTTGCCGATAACATTGTTCTTCAATTCCGAGCTGATGCATGGTCAGCAGTATATAAAAAAAGCCAAGATGGGTATAAGAATTGTTAAAGAATAGCTCGACCTCATCACTTATTTTGTAAATTGTGTTGAATCACTATTTTATTCCACTATATTTTATTACATTAAATGTTAGAACGTTTTCGGAAACATCTTCCCATTATCAATAACATAATTCAACTAAAGTTAAAAACATTTTCAGACAATAATTAAAGGTTGTGTCTGGAACTAAGGAAGGTGGAGGTTATTGTTATTTGACATTTATGATTTCTATATTGTTGCGCCAAAGGATGAAAGTTAGACGTATTAGAGAATTTACAAATTTTTAATAATAGGAATAACAATAAGAAAATAATAAACATCCAAATAGCGCCTATTATATCCCTCACTTATCCATTTTAACTTCACCCCCACCAATCATGGAATTTCACTTCGGGTATTTAAGAAAATTGGCAACCCTAGTATTATCAAAAAATTAAAGATCATAATTATTCCAACTGATACAACGATACGTGTCAATGCATTTATACAGAAAGTACTGATCAAATCAAATATTTAGGAATTATAATTGATGCGTATCTCTAATGGAGTCATCGTACATAAAATTTAATAAAACCATCATACCATTTTAGAAATATTAGAATCTTCCTTAACATAAAACTTATAAAAATAGCGTACTACGCAATTTGTCAATCAGTCGTGGAGCATGGTATAATTGCTTGGGGAGGAGCGCCTTTGACTGCAATTAATCCAATAATAGCAGCTCAGAAACAATTTGAAATGTTATCCTAATTCTGTGTTATTCTAATCACAACGAAAACTGTCGAAATTTTTAATAAATTCGATTTTTTTGATAAGAGATAAATAAATATTCTAATACTACCCTAAACTGCATGTATAAACACAAACATACATATTTTAAAGCAACTCAAAATATAATTATCACATGCATATATAAACATAATCTACAAGCCCCAAGAACGTCAAATACATATGGCCAAAAAATAATTAAAAATATTTTGAACCTTAATTATTTAATACGGTACTGAAAGATTTAATTCTGATGAAATGTCTCGATAACTGATTCGTAATATTGACCAAACCTATGATCATTTTTTTATTATTTTAATTTTAAAGAGAACATATAATTACTGTAAAATAGTTTTTTCAGAACATAGGTCTGTGATATTTTAATACAAATTACATATACATACAGATAGAATGGAGACTTTTCTTTTGGAGAACCAGAGAGTGCGAGAAATAGATCTTTGAATTATTTTAAGCCGATTACCCTTATGATTATTTAAATCCATCCATTGTGCAGTCCAAATAGAGTTCGCACGTTTTTTTACCATGTGAAGTCTGTCATACATCGGGACATATGGAATTGACAAGGGAAAACTCTGGAAAGAGAGGCTTCCTTAGCCAGTTTATCAGCACATTAATTTTCATGAATTCACCTGTTTATTGTTGCTGTCCAAATTAACTAGACATCTTCTGATGGAACAGATTATCTAATTGTCTAGCTAAACTTTCATATTAGTAGAGAAAAATTCAAGAGCTGCTTGTGAGTCGGAGAATATAACAGCCTTAACGACGTTCCGGATTACGCAGATGTCCAAAATTGCCAATGTTCTGTTGAGAAACCGATGAATACGAAAGAAGTCGTAGCTTCACATTTATTTCTAATTAATGCATGAAGACTGCAGCTCCGTAATAGCATCTGTTACTTAGCTTAATGAATCATAACTTTTCCGATAGGGTGGGTCCCAGAGAGGTTTCCTTCTGTTATTTTGTTCATCTGCAGTAGTTTTGTTCTTATCAAACCACCTAGGCAACCCTTTTTTATTTGTTATTCACTATGCTAAGATCGGCTTTATATTCTTTCAGAATTCCTTCATTCTTTACTCTATAATAAATGTATTTGCCACGTATACATTAACATTTTAAGGTTCGTAAAATAAAAAGTATGTGCCCATTACCATGAAAGTGGTCTATGTCAAAAAATTGAAAAAAGTTTATAAATTATTTCGTGTCAAACTGTTTTAAATGAATATAATATGATACAAATTATAACAATTGAAGGGTTATATTCAGTGTATTTTCAGGACGTTCGACGGTATTCCGCTGGTGTTTATATGTAATAAATTATAAATCTAGTATACTAAATACATTTTGAGAATTTGTGCTGTGCAATATAAAAATATTTTTTAATCAATTCAAACGTAAACCTTTAAATATCTTGAAATGAAACAAACATGATTTTGACCACTTTGATAATAATGCCCACATATTTAGATTGGCAAAAACAGTAATTTAAAATTAAAATAAACTTGTCTTCGAACTGCTATAATGAGTAGTAGACATTTTATAATTCTTATAAGGAAGTTAAACATTTTTTGTTGTTAACAACTATTATTATAATTTGGCAACATTTCTAGGCTTTAGTCCGACCCAAAATCCTCTTTCAGGTACCATGCAGATAGTGTTTTTATCTAGCTGAATTGGATCTTGTGTTTTGGGGATCTGTAGGATCTCAAATTTGTACAGGAGGTGGAACATCACGGCCTTGGTTTCCATCATGGCGAATCGGGAACCTTCATTATAAAAACAATAATCAAATTTGAAATCATTAAATCTGTATATATTTTTAAGAAGAACAATTTATTATAGTGAAGATGCAGTTCTAAATTGCAGAAGATATCGAGTTGAATTAAGAAGCTGAATTGCTCCCCCCGGGAAGAAATGGTGGTTTATAATTATATGGTGGTTTATAATTATAAATGGTGGTTTATAGTTTATAGTTAGATTTTTGATAATGTATATAATCCTCACAAATTTAAAATCATTCTAAATATGAATTAAATATATTAATTGAAAAGATATACATATAAAATCAATTTTATCGAAAAATATTGTTGTTGCGCCATCGGGATTCGAACCTGGATCTCTTTCCTAACCGGGGAAGATGCATTATCCAACTAAGCTACAGCGACAATATTTTTAGCGACAAATTTTCGAACCTATATGTTACCTTTTTGATATTAATACATTTAATCGTTCCATTATTTGAAAGAGCCATCTACCTTATTTTTACGGAATCTCAAATACCTATGAGTAATCTGATAGCAGGTGCCAGAATTATCAATTCATTTTTATTACATTTTGGACACATTGATACAACTTTAATTTAATTGAAGTTGTAATTATTACACAATAAGAATGTGTTCTCCTAATAAAATCATTATTATTTGGACGTGTATAAAATTAAAGTATTTTTAACGGTAGATTTACAGAACCTATTAATTTGACGAATTCAACTTTTAAGATTAAAAAAAAACTGAAAAAAAAATTGTAATAATATCTTAATTAATTTTCTTCGTCCTATTTATATACATATATTTTCGGAATAATGAAATAACAAAACAAAACTATAAAAATAATTATTATCTATGCGTGCATTTTTAATTTTAGTATACATCGTATCCTGAAGAAGAGACCATGACCCATACGTCTTGAAATGTGTTTATGTATCAATAAATAGTGCTTTTAAATAAAGTGTTTTTCTTATTATTTATATAATATGTTGCCACAAAAAAAATTTTGCATATATTATAGAAAAAATGAATGATTGGAGTTCTATAAAATTGCGAATTCTTATTCGTTAAATTGTTGTATTGTTCATATGAGTCGGTATTGTGTGCTTCGATATTTTTTAATATCGATAATTTTAATTTTAATAATTTTGTAAAAAATGTGGGTAAAAAAAAAATGTTGACCCCATCGTGTACCGCTAGTCTTATCTCGGTTGAAAGGGTGCACCATTGTAACATTATTTTTAACTTACCGATACAATTTCTCGGGCCGATTCCAAACGGCATGTACGACGTGGGCACAATATTAACCTTATTTTCATCGGAAAACCTTTCCGGGTCGAACGTCTCCGGGTCCTTGTAATATTTGGGGTCGTGGTGGATGGCGTAAATTGGCATCCAGATACCTTCATTGGTATTTATCTGTAAAACCAAAAATTTATGATAGGCGCATAGAGAATGGTAAGAAAGATATATGACGCAAGTGTTGATGGAACCAGAAATAGAGGACGTCCGCGGAAGACTTGGCACGACCAGATAAATCAGATAATGGAGGATGGTTCTGTTAGAAGCCTCAACAATCGGCGAGCTTATATGACAAGATGTATGAATGTGGATGAGGCGAGAATTGTGTGTCAGGACAGAAGAGTGTGGCGCTCTATCCTCTCTGCCTACCCCCACGGGGAAACGGCGTGATGGTAAGTAAGTAAGTACTACTTGAAAATGAAACGTACGTTTAAGAGAACAGACTAGAGTAATGGCAATAGACAGGCAATATCTTTATAAGAGGCAAAAGAAATACGCAGAAATTAATAATAATGGGCAGAAAAAATTGGAAGACAATTGATGTTTGACACATATATTTATTCACTATCACTATTATATTGCTATTAAGTATATATGCGTAGTTTATTGTGTGCGATGGTGTAGACTCCACCTCTGATATATACAGCATTGTCCTTGCTACTTTGCTAGACTGCAATCTGTGTTAAAGTAGCCAGTTTTTTTCGTGCTGTTGTCATGTTATTTAATTTTAGAAATATAAAGATTCGACAGAAATATACATAAAAATAGAGTGAAAAAAAAAGAAAAGAAAAATGTAGTGGGGGTGTTGTAGAACTAGTGAATTATTAGTGTAGGCACTGTATAATGATTATGTTAGAATATTGGATAGCGATGCTTCTGATTGATCTCTATCCAATTGGATCATATATTGGGTCCATATTTGTGTAATCTTATTGGAAGTGAACGATTTCCAGTTGGTGCCGAGTGTGTTGTACAGTTTCGGAGCTAAGAACATGTAGAATCTTTGATAAAATGTCGTTGTTGCTCTCGGAACTGGCTTGTAGACGTTCATTGTTTGTGTCCATGATTTATTGCTTGGGGTGAGTTGTTGTTACCGTGGAAATATTGGACGAGTCTCAACATATAGATTTGTCTTATGTCTAGGGCATTGTACTCTTACCCTAAGAATTGTCTTTTGTCCTCTTTTAGTCGACTCTAATATTGTTTTTGCTGCTCCTCCCCAAACTAAAATAGCATAATTAATTAAGGGAGTAGTAGAGTGCAAAGTACACCGATCTTAAGAGTTTATGGTCAATTATACATCGTATTCCTTTAAAGTAGTAAATTAGTTTTCTTATTCGTAATATTATTGTAACCGGAGAATGGAAGAGATTGAAGAAGTTGGACCTTGCAGAAAGGTATCGCTTTAGATATCATTAGGAAGGCGGGAGCGGGGCGAGATATTTTAATATATATTATATAGATATATTGTGATATATATAATATATAGATATATTTTGACGTTACAAAATACCGTTAAGTTGATTTATAGCACGGTATCATCATTATTATTTTAGATAACACATACATAGGTAGGTATTACAGTGGAACTTCGGTTTACAAAAATGCTTCAGTTTGCGAACAAAATTTCGGTTTACTAACAGGCAAGCAGTCTCAAAACTCACTACGGAAGAAGGTAGCATTTGTCATGTAGTCACTCACAATGAACTATCCGTTACCGACTGACAGATAAATTTTATTCGGATTACACCGAAAGAACGCCAGTTAAAATTAAAATTGAACTCAATCAAAAAAAATTTAAAATTCAGGATAGTTTTTGCTATTTAGATATCCCGTATGCTACTAAATTCTTATATCATAATTTTTGCAAGACAATTACAATCATTTAAGATTACATTTAAATTTATAATCATCTCGTTCTGTTTAAATATGTTTAATCAATTATGTGCGTGCAATACAGATTCATATGATTCTCGCAGTAATTCAAATTTGATATATTTTCATCATTAACTGAGATCTGCACAGATCGAAAGAAATGATATTCAGAAGGTGCAAGGTCCGAACTAACAGAAATCTTAAGAAAATTGCATTCAACGGGATATTATTACAATGTATAAAAATCTCCTGAAACACGTTCTGCACACGTCTATAGCGTTGAAGCACAAATTTTTGCATAAGTTTGTGACGCGTTCGGAAGTGAATACGGAAGCGATACGTCGGCAACTCACAGCGGCTGAGCACAGCAGAACTGGTGAAATGTGAAGCGGACGAACATGACCGAATGGAAATATTTTCTTGAATGTTTAATAATAATTTTAATTTTAACAGACTGCGTGTTGAAAAATGTATTTTGAAATGTATTAAAAATGTATTATTGTAAAATAAAAAAAGAGAGAAATTATATTTTTTATATATTATCTTTGTTTTATTAACCACTGAATTGAGTTTAAATACATCTACCGGTTTCTAAAAATACCATTTTCTTCTTCAGGATGTCATAACTAACTAAAAACATATATTATTGTTTCTTCACTAGAATCTATTTAAAAAAAAAACAACAATTACTTAAAAAATAAATTTAGTACCTAACTCAAATTGTTACTTAATACAAATTTAGTCGAATAATTTTTATGAAACAATTTTAGAATGGGACTCGTAGTTAAACTTAGTTGGTTGTTTATAATTTTTTTATTGGTTTTACATGCTTTATTTATCTCCAACGATTCCAAATTATTTAATTCGTGACCAACACCGTTTATATGCAAAATTGACAATCTCAATTTTTTATCAAAACCGTGACCATTTTCTATCAAATGATTAGGAAATTCTGAAAACCCACTATTTTAACCGCAAAGTTAATATTGCTAATTTTAAAAGTATAGAGAAATTATAGTTAATAAAATATTAAATGAGTCATAATACGCATATCTGGGAGTAGTGATGATAAACCGATGGTAGGTAACTGAGATTCGACTGTAGAAGGTTTAGTTTCGACAGAGGGCACTAGTGATTTCTCGACGAATTACGAATAATCATTGTTACAATTTCAGTTTTAATAACTGTTCAAGTAACGGTTTAAATAACTGTTTAAGTAACGGTTTAAACAACTATTTATGTAACTTTTTAATACAATTTAAATGCATCAATTCGATATATATATACATTCAGATAAATACAATTTACGAAAAAATATTTTAGCTGCCACCGGGATTTGAACTCTTCCTATCCTATCCTAAGTCAGCCACGTAAATAGTCAACAAATTTTCGAACTTATATGTTGCAGTAATTTCAAATTGACACATCTCAAGTTCTATTTATTTGAAAGCCATCACCTTTTTTATTGCGATTACCTACTTTGAAAAATAATCGCCAGAGATTTTTCAATTTCAATTTATTAAATTTTTGGATATACTTTAATATAACTTGTATATATTTTAAAAATAACACATTATTATTTTTGAAGTTGTGATTTTTTTAGAATATAGTTCTGTGATATTTTAATACAAATTAAATAGATCGATTAGAAATATATACGCATAGATAATGTCAATTTCTATAAAATTATTTTAAAAATTACAACTTCACAAATAATGTGTTCTCTTTAAAATAGTTATGTAACTGTTTAAATAATGTGTGTGTGTGTGTGTGTTTATCGCCACCCTTTTTTCTGAAAGCTAAGAAGACGTCAACCGACAGGTGTCATTCTTATTATATCCCGCGCTTCGATCAGTCCAGCGGTCCTAATAAACCACCAGTGCGCGCTTCGGTCGGTCGAAATCTAAAGAATACAACCCAGCTAAAAGAACAACAACATCAGACCAAAAATACAGACAGTAATGAAATAATAATGACGACCAAAACAGGTACTGGAGGAACATATCAATTTAACATTAATTAGGTAGATTTTTTTACCTTTATTGGTTTACTGTTGCTATCTGATGGCTGAATTGTGTATGGTTTTATACATTTTCTGTCTATTGCCAATGCCGGGGGCCACATCCTCAACGCTTCTGTTGATTAAAAATTAATTTCAAATCAAATAATCAAACAAAACTGGCGCCCGGGGAAGAACTATTCAGATCGCATTCTCTCGCCCCAGCGCGTGCAGTTCAGCCGATCAAAACTATGTTAGTAAGCTATGCTATAATATTCGATAAATTGATAAATAATGTAAACATATATACTGATTTTCATCATAGCTATTCAACCAGATCGTCGGGTCGAACCATAAGAGTACCGATTGCGAACAATGAGTACGGTAAGAGGACGAGAGAATGTGTTGTGCCAAGAATAATTAACAAAATCAGAAAAGACCTATTAAACATTTTTTAAAAATGAGGAAACCCCAGTGATCACCTTAAAAAATAAAGTAAAATAACATGTTCTTATATAATTTTTTATTTCCTTGTTATACTCGTATTATATTATATTCAGGTATCCACCTGAATTATATTATATTATTATATTATATTCAGGTATCCACCCATAAAATATTGTGGATTAGGTCTGTTACACCCTGTAAAAATTGTATACGTTTTCGAAAGATTATTTTTTTCTTTATATCTTTTTAAGTAATTCATGCAAAATTTCCTTATCTAATTTTTTCCCCTTTGTTATATTTTATTTTTAAAGAAAATAAAAAATGTTTAACGCCGTAAAACTGGCATGCAATTTGGCAAAAAATAAAATTAAAATTAATATGTATGTAATAGAGAAGAAATGAATATCATCATCATTAGTTGGAGATCAGCTTACTCGTATAATACTAGACCGATTCTCCAGTAAAAAATGTAAAAAAACTTATACTAGAAAAACCGATAGATTATCCGACAAAATTATTTTTCAAAGAATTCAAAGCACCAACATTTTGTGATCTACTTAAAAAAATTCTATTATTCAAATATTAAAAAATATATATATATAATTTTATTACTGAAAATCGTACTAGGTTTAAATTTGTATTTTCATGCTGAAAAAATTAACATATTTGCTCAACACCACTATCCGCATATAGAAAAAAAATATTAACAGCTTACCCGAAAACATCAGAAAAATTAATGCTATCAAAAAATACTTAAAAGATAAACATGTACCCCGAAATTTGTAATATTCTTATCTTATTTCAATAATTATTAATATGTAATCCCCTTCTCTGCACAAGTACATGCTTTTTAGAAAAGTTGTAGAACTAAAAAATATACTATTGTATTGTATCATTGTAATTAAAGCAGATTAATAAATATATATATTTTTTAAATTTCTTAAAATCTGACCGGAGACGACCATGTCCATGTACTTCAATTTCGGCAGGTCGTTGTAGCTGATGGTGCCTCCGTTGCTGGCCGCCAGCGCGTCCACTTCCTCGTGCATCCTCTTCTGCACGGCCGGGTGCAGCGCGATCTCGTGGGCCAGGAAGCACAGCATGGTTGAAGAAGTGTCGGAGCCGGCGATGATGAAGATCAGGGCCTGGGCGGTAATATCGTCGTCCGACCACTCTGAAGAATTCATACATAACTAGCTTAGATACTTTAGAAGCCGAGCGCTATATCTACCATCTAAGTAATATCCAACATTAAGCAATTGTTTGAAATATTTGAAAAATTAATTATTTTCATATGAGTTGGTGACTTTCAATACCCGCTATAACACGTTATCACAATATCGAGAAAATCAAGCAAAACCGCTACACTTTAATGAAAAGAATTATTACTTTTTTACAATATTTATTAATTATTTTAATCTAAAATAAAATTATTATGTATTTACGTTAATACTTGCTTGCTTACTTACCATCACGCCAAGAGGATAGAGAGCCACACTCCTCTTTCCTGGCACACAATTCTCACCTCATCCGCATTCATGCGTCTTCTTATACAAGCTCGCCGATTGTTGAGGCTTCTAACAGAACCATCCTCTATTATATAGTTTACCTGGTGTGCCAAGTCTTCCGCGGACGTCCTCTATTTCTGGTGCCATCAACACTTGCGTCATATATCTTTCTTACCATTCACGCCTATGTGATATCATTTCCACTGCATTCAATCTACTTTCTTTCCTCTTCTGCCAGCTCCAGGCCTCACTCCATTGTGTACCGTTATTTTTGCCTTGGTTGACAAGTTCCCATTAGATATAATTCCATTCAAAGCTCCGTTCACTTTATTCCCTGCAGTCACCCTCCTTTCGATTATTGTATTAATACACAAATAAAAAAAATATAGCCAGTTTTGAAAGTCATTTTACGTTATACCGGATTTCGCTCACCATAACATTGTACTTAATATTGCTATCTAACAAAGCGTAGTTTTAAAATGAAACATATATTTAAAAAAAAAAAAAACTAAATGAAATGTGTTAAAAAAAGTGTTATTGCAGATTTTGAAGGTCAGTGACACTTACAGGGTTGTCCAATAAATGTGATAGAATTTCAAATAAAAATTTTAGCCATGTTTCTAAAAATTTTGACATCTGTCATGCAGTATATTCTGCTATTTTACCATAGAGCGTTTCACATTGGAACAACGTTATCAAAATCAGTCGACTTGGCAAACCAAACCTGCACTCGTGAATTATACTGTCAACATAATCATAAATCTGAGCAAGTTATTCGTCGGATTGTAAAAATATTTAAAACAATTATTCTTTACACGATGCGAGGACACCGGTAAGACAAATAAATTCCAGAAGTGAAGCCAATATTACCGTTGTAAATGAAAGAGTAAGAGATGATCCAAAGTTATTGATATTGACGAAATAGTGAGTTCAAATATACAGTCCACATTTTAGATATGTCTGTAGAATCCGGATTGTGGTGAGTATCTATTCCTTCCGTATTCTGACATTCTTCCGGCATCTATACGCTGTCCTCCATTTCACAAGCAGGGCTCTTCGTGAATAGGTACCATAGGCTAGGAGCTAAAAGCAGTGCTTCTACATGCCATATAAAAATATAGAATGCACCAGAGACAGTATAAGCTTGACCTTCTCGGAAATACCACGGTCCATATTTTTTGAAATCTGGTCATTTAACTTTTCGCCATACCTATACGTCGTTTAGCTCGCAGCTACCGCCCTCAGTAATTATGGATCCGAGATAATTAAAATCTTTAACAATTTCAAGGTCTGAAAGGTTCGTGGAAGATGGTTATGTCGATCCTGTCCTTGATTAAAGTTCTTGCATACTGGAGATATTCGTACGTCTCTACACTCCATTTGAGTTTCTAAACCGGCGGTCATTTAAATTTCAAAGAAGCGAGACTGCTGTTGGTTGAATAATAGTATAAATGGCAGCCGACAAAAGCGACTGGTTTTGCAACTGACGCTGACCAAGACGATTTTGCAACTAACAATGACCAATTTATATAAAAAAGGGTTAAATTTGACTGTTTAACACAATGTATAAAACCTAAATTAATAAATTAGAAAAAATAAACAATGGAAGTTGCTGACTTCGCGAGAAGTACCCGCAAAAACCATAATTTTTTTAATAAAATTCGCCATACTTGTCTTGACTACCCTCTTGCCCAACGATGATTCTTCCACCGTGGCAAACCCAGCATCATTAGCATCATCGACGGTGGTTTCTTCGTGCTTCAAATTTCCCTTCTTGGCTTCCATCAGCAGATGTATCATGTCGTTCCTGATGATGTTGTTCTTCTCCCTCACTGTCATGGTGTTGGCGACTAAGGTGCGATAGAATTTCTTGATCGAGGCTGAAAATAGTGAGATTCCCAGGAACTGGAAGAAAAATCAATGTAATTTTATTTTGAGAACGTCCGAAGATCCGGAATCACTGCGACACAAACAGTGCCGTGGCGTGGCATAAATCAGTAATTCCCATAAAAAAAATTAAATAATTCTAATACATTAATTCAATTTTAGAAAAAATATCATTACGTACATTTGATAAAAAGACTTCAGAACAAAAAAAATGTATTTCATTAGGAAAGATATAAAAATAATAAGATACTTAAACCACTATTTATTGATTATTCAACTTTTTTTCTCTTTTTTTATTAATATTAAAAATATAACACAATTTCAATAATCAGTAAATATATATATATATTTTAACATTTATTTCTTCTCTATGAGAGTAAGACTCGTGTATAGAGAAGGAGTAAATTCGAGTTAATTTAAGTTTCAGTTAGTCTGCGTACATATCTTCAGGAAACAATGTATACTGAAATTAAAAATATAAGCGCAGATAAAAACAAAAATATAAAGTGGTGACATATGAAATATGTAAACAAGTTTAAAATGTGAGAATTTGGTTATTTATAATATTACCCCTAGTGGGATAGATGGGTCACCATATATGTCTCAACATTCTGAAATCATTCTTATTATAATGCACACAACACACGTTACCTTCCATTATTAGTCACCGTATTTAAATGGTAACATATTCTACATCTCTAAATACTGTTTAAATATTAATAAATTTTTATTTACCCTCATCAGTTTGGGAACTGATAATATTCCGATTAACCTCAACAATGTACTCCCCGTGAAATCCGTTGACTCTTGACCCATCACGTAGAATTCATTGTCTCTATTTTTCAGAGAGTTCACCTTCAGTCCGAAGGCAGTGGTGGCTATGACATCATTTGTGTATCGGGTGAAGACGTCTTTCATCTCCACCTCAACCATACCCTTCTCTAAAAATAAAGTACACATGTTGTCAATTTTTAAAAATAATAATAAGAAACAAAAATGTATCTGCCAAAAAAGTATATGCTACGTAATTGATCTCTGTAGAGTACAATTTAAATTATTAAGGAGAAAACATTGTTATTGAGACATCAACATCAATATATTTTTCTACTTTTAAAATTAGCAATATTAACTTTGTGGTTAAAATTCATATTGATATTTGTTATCACAAAATTCATCAAAAAAAACAACAATTATTTAAAAATAGTTTCTGGTAAAGAAACAATAATATATGTTTTTAGTTAATATTGACATCTTGAAAAAGAAAAATGTATTTTTCGAAACCGGTAGATGTATTTAAACTCAATTAAGTGGTTAATAAAACAAAGATAACAAATAAAAATATAAATAATATATTTTTCAATAAAATTGATTATATATGTATATCTTTCTAATTAATAGGACATAGGTATGTGATGTTTTAAATACTAATTAAATGTATTAATTATAAAGATATACATATAAAATCAATTCGATCGAAAAATATTGTTGTTGCGCTAACGAGATTCGAACCTGGATCTATTTTCCAATCCGGGGAAGATGCATTACCAACTATGCTACAGCGACAGTATCTTTGACGACAAATTTTCGAACCTAATACATCTATATTTATTAATGGAACGACAATATATAATTACATTTTCGTGATTTGTGAAAAAAACTTGTCGTGGTACGGATTTTTCAGTCATTTTCGTAATCTGCCGAAAAAATTCGTTCCGACCGACATTTCCATTTTAAAATAACAAAACCTTGCATATTAATGTTATAGACGCATTTATTTTTATACCCTATGCATATATTTAATTTGAATACTTCCGTATTACAATATATTTTCTAATCACTCCATTATTTCTATAACTTTTATAATATTATAAATTTTAAAACTATGTATTACATCTTATGTGTTCAATTTTTTGGGTCGTGTATACCTGACTTTACTGGTGGACGTTTCGGATCCTATTGCATTGTAAATTAGCTCAGAAAACTGTACACAGTTGATTCTGAACGGCTGTAAAAACCTAAAAACACAAGTATTACAATTCGAAAATCAATGCCTGACTTGTGTCAATCGTGTTAAAGAAGAAATCTAACAAAAAATTTTTGAATGAAGGACAAACCTATATTTTCTGGTTTCTTCATCTGCTCAACATGGAAGTCAGTCCACTGTTCGGCGATTTCCACGACGAAGTCAAACATTCCTCTCATCTTGGAGCTGGTGAAGGCGGGGCTCAGCATGGCTCTCATGTCGCGCCACTTCTGACCTGAATATAAAAAAAGACTTCTAAAACTATTCCTTTGACTCTCAATAATAACGTGACTCTCCAATCCTTCAATTGAGATTGAAGATTTTGCTTAAAAGCATAAAAAAAAATCATGTTCTCACATACGAGTATTTAGTAAAAACCTATATAGTATTATGACTACAATAATTATATATTAAGCAAAAAATTCAAAATTGATTAAATAAAGATGTATCTTCCGAAATAATAGTACAAAGTCGAAGATAATATAAATTATCTGTATTTAAGATTAGTACAGCCAGTGGCGTTTCTAAAATGCGACCCAAAAAACGTTAAACAGGAGTCGCAGCCGATCACCGTCATTGTCCCGGGTCTCGGGTCTCGTGGTCGGCAGCGTAGAGCAGTCTCCCTTTAACGCACGGTATGAATTAATATTGAACTTATTCACAACAATAGGAGCATATTCTATAAACATTTTATGTGCGTTATTTTTATGTAATTCATAATTAAATATTTCGTTTATATATAACACTGATTGTTTCATAAATACTACGTAATTATGAAACAAACAGATCACCAAATGGCAACGTGATGGTTTAATATTAAACAAAATAATAAATTAAAGCTGTCGTAATAATTTTGAATGTAGAACATTGTGTATCGTCAATATATCTAGGTACTTTGTCTGATTTCAAAACACATTTATATATTTGAATTAGGTATTTCAATAAATTATTTAATTTTCCATGGATTAATTCAAATGACACTACGCACATTTTAACAAAAAACGTCACCTGTAATACTTATAAGAATTGAACTATTAGCCTCATCTCGAAAGTGTATATAAAATGAAAACACGCCCTTAATAAATATAAGGCGTTAAATTACAAACATTTATTCAGTTTTAACTGCTGCTGGGGCGATTCAAAATAACTCAACTGACGGACGACAATGACATTTGACATTTGACGGGTGTGATGATCGTGGAGTAAGGTACGAGACTATAAAAGCTGAGAGTGGTCTCGTGGGAGCAAAATCCATATCTCAGAGATTGTCTTGAGGCGAAAAACTCATTCGTGGACACGAGACGATTAGTAGATATTTCGTAATTTTGCACTTTTTAATACACTGATACGATTGTATATCAGTGTATTATTAGCTGCGCGTGCTGTGGTTGGTTGACGGCGCGGGTCAGTACGCAACTGACTGAAGTAGGCGTTCGCATATATATTTTTATTTGTTAAATTTGTTTTATTAACCACTTATTGAGTTTAAATACATCTACCGGTTTCGAAAAATACCATTTTCTTCTTCAAGATGTCAATACTAATTAAAATTTGTTGTTTATTTACCAGAATCTATTTTTAAAAAACAATAATTATTTAAAAAATAAATTAAGTAACTTATTCAAATTGTTACTTAATACAAATTTACTCGAATAATTTTTAGGAAAAATATTTTTATACGAGTAAAACGGGTAGAAAGGAGCATTTGTGATGTTTGAACAACGGTAACTTTTCAGAATTTTCTAATCATTTGATAAAAAATAGTCATGGTTTTGATAAAAAATTGGGATTGTCAAATTTGCATGTAAACGGTGTTGGTCATAAATTAAATAATTTGGAATCGTTGGAGATAAACAAAGCGTGTAAAACTAATCAAAAAATTATAAATAACCAATTAAATTTAACTATGAGTCCCATTCTAAACGTCTACGAAAATTAGTGTTCATAGTCAATTTATTTAATAACATATATACAGGATGGCCCAAAAAATGCGAGAAAATTTCGTAAAATGTGATATAATTACATCAAAATTAGTTTAACTATATCAACAGTAGCTTCAATAGTTTACTAATTTTCTTACTTATCTATTTACCCATATTACTTTGTTTTGATTATTAATTTTCCCATTGTTTATATTTGGTTATTTCAAATTGTCGCTCAGAATGACAAAAATCACTGCAGAAGACCGTATTCTGATCAAAAATTTGCGAATTGAAAAACGTCGAAGTGCTAAGAAAATGATCAAAGAGTTTCAAAATAAAGCATGCTGCTTCGCAATGCATAGCTGGTTGTCAGTCGGGTTATCAAACAAATTGACAACGACGGTACAACGGAACGTCGGCCCGAAACTGGTCGACCGAGGTCTGTTAGAACTCAACAGAACATAGAGCGGGTGAGCGAGCTAATCTGTAGTCAAGATGTTAATCCGCACAGTCACAAAATTCCACGGGAAATAGAAAGACAAACCTGTGTACCACGGTCGTCGGTTCAACGTATTATTATGTTTTGAAATAACTCGTGTGTTACGAGATGTTCTCACTTTTTTTGGACCACCCTGCATATTATTATTTTTTTTAATATTTTTTATTAATGTTATAAATATAATACAATTTCAACAATCAGTGGATGTATATATAAATATTTAAACATTTGTTTCTTCTTTATGAGAGTAGATTCGTGTATGGAGGAGTATATTCGAGTTAATTTATGTTTCAGTTAGTCTGTGTACATATTTTTTTACTTCAGTTACAAATTTATGATAGTCCGTAATTTTTCTAATTGTGATGGGGAGATTGTTAAAAAATTTGATGCCTTGATAAATATATTGATTTTGAGTTGCGGTATATTTTAGTTTTGCGATATCAATTTGATCTCTATAACTTGTAGATCGGAATTCGCTTCTAAAATTTAATTGATTTTTAATTTTGAAAATTTTAATTATTGAATTTTTTTGTATATGTCTATTATTTTTGGCACTTTAAAATCTGTGAAAAGTTGTATACTTGGATAGTCTTTTTTTTTTTAAGAATAATTTTTATTATCATTTTTTTAGTTATTTCTAATTGTGACATTGAAGTTTTATATGCACCTCCCCATCCAATAATACCGTATTGCAAATGTGACTGTACAAACGCGTAATATATTATTTTCAGATATGTAAATGTATGTATATTACCTACATCATGGTCACCCTAAAGCTGGAGTGCAAAGTTATAAAATGATTACTCTACCAAAAAATTACATATTTGTGCTTCTTTTACATCGGAATCAAAAACTGCACCAGACAATACTATGTGCCATTAAATAGTCTATTATTTACAGACATACGTATTTGTATTTTAATTTTAAAGTAGAAATTACTTTACCTTGTAGCGACAAAAGATTTTTGCCAAACAGCGGGTCAATCGACTCATCGATCAACGTCACGTGGTCCGAGAAGTGGTCAAAGTCCTTTATGCCGATCCGCTTCAACACGTCGAGGTCCTTTATTATCACAAAGGGTACCGTAAATCGCCGAAAACCAATGAATCTGCGGAATATCAAACATTTTTTTTTTCTAATTTGACTACCTAATTTTCAAACTAAGCCAATTGCTTGTGCAATGAAAATAGGGTAAACTTGATGGCCTCCTGGAACGAGGCTCGAATCCACGACCACTAGATCACTAGGCGAGTATCGTAACCACTGGACCACACATTATTATGATACAATCATCTTTTCGCGTTTTTTTTACGAAAAATATGTGTTTTTATTCTTCATTTAAATATGTTAGAAGTTACACTCTGTTAGATTTTTTTTAAAACTATATTTTAGATAACATATTTATATTAATATAAATTAAACTGAATATATTATTTATAAAAATTAAGATAATATATGCACTAATTGAAATGTTATTGTTAAATTTAGTATTATTGTACTCAGTTTGTTGTACTTGGCGTATTCCCCAGTATAACAAAATTTCATTTCGAATTAATTAACGCTTCACGAAATGCACGTTCACCAACAAATGGACGCTTCATTCGAAGTATGTTGGTACCGCTGGTTGGCCCACTTCCGATGCAGGTCGAAATCGCTTCGCACTTTGATGAAGTGTGCTAAGTCATTATTGAACTATACTTCAATGAAGTGTCTGAAGTGCGAAGCGAAGTGTGTAGTGTGACACTTCGCTTAGTACACACTTCGTCTCTATACATACTGTTATCGTATATACCTTCGATAGCTAGTCCTGGGTTTTCAATTGGTATCGGTGGTAGTCTGTCCAGGGAGTAAGGTGCATGTGATAAAACACCCTTTTACCTTGATTGAATTTCCAAAACAACACACGTGACTTTTGACTTTTTGACTCTTCATTTTAAGTGTTAGGAACAACACTTTAATGTGACGTGCACCACACAAAACAGTTGTCGAAAGACTAACAGAACCCCTATATATTTAGTGAAAACAAAAATTTTATATTGAGTAAAGCAATAGATTTTACCTATCTGCACCGGAAATAATTTTTGACACGACCTGATATATTAATAATAATATTTTTTAAAGGCTACCTGACTTAACATTACGTCATTTCTCTACAGCGGGTAGTGAATTGGTAAAAAAGATTGAAAACCACATTTTTGTTTACATTTTCTTGTAATAAATATACTTCGAGTTGTAATGAAATTATTTAGTGTGTAAAAAAAATCGAAATTTCCCTCAATTAATCTATCTATCTATGTGTATAAAAATAAATGTATGACATAGACATATTATATAAGTTGTCGTATTTGATTTTTTTTTTCCAGCATATCGTCACCTGACTCCGTTGGTGCAGCTATGATTTTGTTGTTCTTTTGACGGTGAATTTCATCAGAATTTTTCTTCAGGCGAGTCGAGCTGAACTTCCGGTTCCGTGAGTCCACCCTGGTCCGCTATCAAAGGATTCCCCCATCCCTCAATTCTGATTCCCTATTTTCCATCTACCCATCCTTTCCGTTTCCATCCCCACCATCGTAATCGGCGACTTGCATCGGTCGCAGACAGTTAAACTCGTTTTCAGTGTGACAGAAAAACTTATAATTACGGATAATTCATGTGATTCATGAAAATATAGAATACGTTTTCTTATGAGTCTAAAGCTAAGAGCTAAGATTACGAATATCACTATAAATATGTTATAGCCACAGATTTAAACAGAGAAGTAATAAAATAATCAACCGGAGAAGCTGTACCGTACTAAGACAAAGGTATATAATTGATTAAGGTATTTAACCTTTTCTTACCCGAGGTGTATATTTTTTGTAGTATTCTTCAACAAACATAACACATGCAAATTGGGATGAAAAATTATAAAAATAATAATCTATGTTATATTATTATTATAATAATTTGTGATACTTCTAAGTACCGTCAGACATTACATGACGTACACAAAAAATATAGCGTAATACGAAATACACGAAGGAAATATTCTAAAACATTAAAAGATTAATTGAAAATTTAAGTAGAAAAAACTCAGGTCAAAATAATTATTAATAATCACAAGGAATACAAGCGCGTCAAACCTAACCTTGTAACAATGCTCAGTTGACATTAAATAATTAATGTTAGTAGTCGAAATAAATCGAGTAGACTATTATTTACATAGACTTAGTAGTGTCGTCAGAGAAATGACACCGCAATAAGATATGTGACTTGATAAAGTTTATGGCACTTTAAAGTACAGTCAGCGTAGAAAAGGTTAAAAATATTTTTTATCTATTTAAAAAAAAATTCTTTCTTCTTTCTTTTAATTATTTTTGTTCTTTTAATTCACATATATTATTTTTTATATATGTGTATATAGGATGCTCCGTTAGAATCCAGACAAAATTGTATTTGAAGTTCCCGCTACATTCGAATTGAGCGTAGGGCGCTAGTTGGCGCTAAAGTTAACTAAATATGTCAGTAAGACTTTCATAACCTCAAAATGGCCGAGCCTGTCAACCCAAGCATGGAGTACGATAGAAGAGCGGCGATTGTAGAAAACCTGACCAAAATTGGCTCTCTGACAACGTTGACATGTTTTGGTCGAAGGACTTTTGACTTCCTAACAGTCTCGATCTAAACCCTCTGGATTATTAAGTGTGGGGCGTAGTCGAGAGACAGACCAACAAGTCTAGGCACCATAACGTCAACTTCCTCCGGGCCGCTATCGAGGCAGAGTTTACCGCCATGAATAGCGTGCTCGCGCTTTAGGGTGAGGATCGAGGAGGTGATAGAGGCGCAGGGTGGCTATATAGAATGAAAGTTCCTAGCAAGAGTCCTTTAAATAAGATATAACAGCATTTTTTGGTACCTTTTTATATTGACTCAAATAAACAACTTTTTGTAATAACGTTTTTTTGTCCGGATTCTAACGGCGCACCATGTATATTCCGATCTTATTTGTCTACTTCTACAGTATTATATTTACTATGGTGTATTTTTTTGTATGAGCTGCACATATTTATATAAACAATTTCGTAAAAGCCCGTAAGGGTGTAAAGATAATATAAATACAATTATATTTATATTATCTTTACATTTATTTATATTATAATTATAATAAAATACCCAATCGGGATACGCAGCTCAGTAGAAGATGGTTGGACCACCACTAACCTAGAAGCCATTCAAACCCATCAACAGTAAACAGAAAAATTCTAACTTTTCATCTGGAAAGGAGTTGTAAAGCCTCTTTACTGTATTCAAAAAGTGCTCCCGCCTGAATAGCATCGCTATACTGTGTCCCAAAAAGGGGAAGTATGTTTTTGGACTCTTTATGCCCTTCCTCCTGAAGTATCCATCCTCCCAGCGGCCGTACAGGAACAGCAGGCTGATCAGCCCGATCACCACCAAGAAAACATCAATCGTCTCCAGGGTCATTTTCTGAAAGTGCACAAAAGTGTTTCATTAATTTTACTGACTTATAAAAATATCTAATTCTGCATTTTTAAATACCATAATTAAAACTGAATTATGTTTTTTAAATCTCATTCGACGCGGAGAGGATTGTTTTCTATCAAGAAATTGTAAATTCGTTGACAAAAACATTAATATTATGTGGTACAAGCAGATCGAACAACTACCGGTAGCTGAGAAACCTTCTGTTTATGACGTTCATAGGATACTGAAATAAATGAAGAGGAACATGGCAGCAAGATTAGACGTAGGGGCGGCGATTTAAATCCATCGCCAGCATCACTATCTTCCAGATGACCGACGACGCGGGGACCAAGCTCCACTGACGCTTCACACTCCGCTACCTTTGGTCATCTTATTTCTAAAACCTTAATAATATATAAAGAACAACCTCTACAATACTATTACTAAAATACCAGTGGAACTTCTGAAACAGGGAAAAACGAGTTAGCAAAATAACTTATTGTTTATTTTATTATTTGTAAAAATTAAATATTCAACCAAAAAATCGTGATTGATTTATTATGTTGATTATTGTGAGATAAATTTGCAAAAATGAACAACTCCCAGAGTACTGGAAGCACGGAGTGTTAACCTCGATCCATAATATGTATGGTAAAAGGATTGCAGAAACTACAGAGGTATCATAATATCGATGGTAAAGTGATTGCAGAAACTACAGAGGTATCATAATATCTATGGTAAAAGGATTGCAGAAACTACAGAGGTATAATAATATATATGGTAAAAGGATTACAGAAACTACAGAGGGGTCATGACAGTGTATAAATATGTATTGTAGATTATCAGTGTGCCTTTTGGCATAATCGCTTCGTATTATACCAGATTTGTATTAATTGCATGTGCCTAATGGTATTTTTACAATGTTCGAAGAGTTCTATTTATAAAAATTATTGTGGGGAATTAAAAAATAAAAACATTAAGATATTTTACTAATTTATGCCACGCCACGACGCTACTTCTGCTCTAACGAATCTGAACTTTAGTTATATCAGATCCATACTGAAAATTGTGGTTCAACATAAAACACATGATTTTTTAAAATATATATTTTAGATGTATGTATTTTAGTCAAAATATATTTTAAATTTTGCGGTGGATAAATAAATATTTATAAATCACATCTATCATGACTAATCTAGTGTTTAACGTTAAATATATAATTTTGATATAATTTTTTTTAACTAATCATTTGTCAATCACAAAGTATATCAATTACGCGTTTAAATATACATTTTAAATGTGGTGTAATATATAAAACCAAAAAGGCATGTTTTATTTTCGTAAAATTAAAATTATTAAAGTACATAATGTAAACGGGAAAAATTCAGCGAGTAAATAGATAAACAGTGTACATACGAAAAATATATTAAATATATTAATTAGAAAGATATACATATAAAATCAATTTTATCGAAAAATATTATTGTTGCGCCACTGAGATTCGAACCTGAATCTCTTTCTTAAACGGGGAAGGTGCATTATCCAACTATGCTTCAGCGACAATATTTTTAGTGACAAATTTATAAAATAAGGTAGATGGCTCTTTCAAATAATGAAACGATTAATATATCAAAAAGGTTCGAAAAATTTTCGCTAAAAATATTGTTGCTGTAGCATATGATTCAATCAGGTAGAAATGAATCAGAAGCATGGATATCCAACAATTTAATATAATGTATACAACTCTTTTACTAATAACTCACTAGTCCTACAACACTCCCACTCCACATATTTTTATTTTATTCTTACTTTTTTATTCATATTTGATTTATCTTTTTATTCCAAATAACACCACAACAGCACGAAAAAAAAAACTGGCTACTTTAACACAGACTTTAGTCTAGCAAAGTAGCCAAGACAACGCTGTATATATCAGAGGTGAAGTCTACTCCATCCCACACAATAAACTATGTATTATGTATGTTTATTATGTATCTGTTAGTACAAAAATATGGATGTCGAAATATATATAAATAAATAAAATAAATAATAGTTGGATAATACACCTTCCCCGGTTAAGAAAGAGATCCAGGTTCGAATCCCGGTGGCACAACAATATTTTTCGATAAAATTGATTTAATATGTGTATCTTTCTAATTAATATATTTAATTCATATTTAAAATATCACAGTCCTATGTTCTGAATAATTACAACTTCACAATAAGAATGTGTTCTTCTAAAGAAAAAAATCTCGTACATTTTGCAGCTCGTATAATAAAAATGGCGGTATTACGGTTCAAATATATTTAAATTTATTTAAATTTTCGATAAATGCACTTTGGTTTGCTTTGACGTTGTACAATCAGAAATTTACGAATGTATTTAATTTTTTAACATTTATTTACCGTCACTTTGAGGACAAAATAATTTAAAACGTTGGACAAAAATTTTTACGACGCTAATGAGTGCTTGTTGGTGTTGTGGTTAAGACGCTGGCCTAGTAATCTAGTGGTCGGGGGTTTGCGCCTCGTTCCGGGACACCAGCAAGTTAGTCCTATTTTCATAGTACAAGCGTTTAGCTTAGTTTGATGTAACATGTGTTCCGTATATGCATCTCAATTAAAAAAAAATGTCTCTCCGATGGCTATATACGAAATTTCTGCTGCTTTCAATTAATTATTTAATATACAAGTGTATAAGGTATAATATTTAAAAAAATATATTTTAAATACTGTAAAATAGGAATGTGAATTTTTGTCATTTTGAAAACGATATATTTAATGAACAATTGCAAAATATTAATTTCTGAAAATTAGCAATACTAAGTAAAAATAATACTTTGAATCTTATACAATCAATATTTTATATAAACAAATGTATGATCTCTATTTGGAATTTAAATAGTACGGGGTTTTTTTTGTCGAAGGTAATCACAATATTGTATAAAGTGATCACTTAAACCAGCCGAAGACAGGTCGTAAGCACTGTAATACCCATACTTTCATACTTCCCACATAATATAATATAAACAGCTTCGTCTCTGTGAGTTATCTATAATTTGTTTAACAACAGTGCCTTTGTAGGTGAAAATTCAGTAACCGTGTGTTCTTGGACATATTCAAATATTGCTAATTACAATATATAAAGAAATTATTTTTTAAGAAAATACGTTAAGATCAAATGGATCTTTCACAATTAATTTGCAAAAATATTCGAAATACGTCCGCCAGACAGCAAAAATATAAATTGGGTATTACGTCAACTTAACACTAAGCTGTAACTTTATGCAACAGCGTAAAGAAATATATGTTTGCGTGGAATTAGAAGAGACAAAAAATATACGTTTGTTTTTAAGCGCAGACTAAGCTAAAAAATTGTCAAGGCGAGTGCGCACGTTACAAAGTCACAAAGAGTACTTTTTCACAAATTTTAACGTTTCATCAGTTGTTTAAACAACTGATGAAAGAAATAAGGAAGTTCTGCATGCGTAAGGATCTGTGCATCATTCACACTATGTGTTGATATTACAAAAGGTGTCAAGTAGAATGGCAAAATATCCCAATGTGCGTCTTAACACTTTCGATAGCAATAAATCCTGGGTTTTCTATTGATAATAATAAACTGATCCTCTGCTGATTTCTGATACTGCTGATGTTCTTGGTCGGTCTTCGCGAATAAACTTTGTCCTTCGAATAGCGGACCGATTTCGACGGCGGCTGGCTACCTTCTGTCAAGTTAAGTGGCGCTCCGCCCACACAAAGTAAAAACAAGCATACCACCAATGCGAACGGCGCTTTGAATGGAATAATATTTATTAGCAATATTTGAATATGTCCAAGAACACACAATTACTGGATTTTTACCTACAAAGGTACTGTTATTAATCAAATATCAGATATCTCATAGAGATAAAGGTATTAAAAAAATATATATTTAATTTAAAATATATGGAAGTATGGGATAATTTTTTTTTTAATATTAAAAATATAATACAATTTGAATAATAAGTGGATATATATATTAACATTTGTTTCTTCTCTATGAGAGTAAGACTCGTCTATAGAGAAGAAGTATATTCGAGTTAATTTACGAGTATGTTTCAGTTAGTCTGTGTACATATTTTTTTTACTTCAAATACAAATTTATGATAGTCCATAATTTTTCTAATTGTGATGGGGAAATTCATTAGGTACAATTTTAGTTAGGTACTAAATTTATTTTTTAAATAAATGTTTTTTTTTTAAAATAGATTCTGGTAAAGAAACAATAATATATGTTTTTAGTTAGTTATGACATCCTGAAGAAGAACGAAACCGTATAAACGAAAAACTAAAAAAATATGAATTTCAACCACAAAGTTAATATTGCTAATTTTAAAAGTATTAATGGAATAATTGGTTAAAAAAACTCTCAACATGCATCCAAAGACTGGTAAGAATCCATGATACATGTCCTTTTTTCGTGTCCATGATACACGTCCAAAAACAAAAAATGCAGGTACCAGAAGTACCTCAGACGTCAGGTGACAGAATATTGCCTGGGTGTATCCAAACAAATTTATATGTATTGTAATATAAATTATTAGTAACTTTTTTTTTAACCACTTTTGTGAGTTAAATTTAATACACCAACCGGTTTCGGAAAATACCATTTCCTTTATCATGTCAAATCTCTGATTCGATTGTTAAAGGGGGGAGGGATAAGGGCTGAACCCCTTGTCTCCGACATATGAGGTAACAACAATGGCGTATGATTTTTCGGGGAACATGATGAAATGGTTTTTTTTTTTTTTAATATTATGTAATTTTAACTTTGAATATAATTGTATAAAGTAGTAGCAGAAATGAGTAAAGTTTTTTTGTATTATACATTTTTTTTTAAATATTTTGATTTTGTTGAATTTTTAGTGAAAGTTTTTATAGAATATTTTTATAAATTTTGTTCAATAGGGTCATAAAAACAGGATAAAGAAGTAAAATGAGACGAAGATTATGGGGATCGGATGAGGGATCATACAGGCCGAGGGAGTACAAAAAGGTTTGGGATGGAAATTAATTTAGAATAAAATCTAGACGATAAATCGTGTATGTGCCGTTTGAGTGAGTGATAGTGTTTCTGACAAAGCAGGGTGAGTTTGCGATTCTCTTAAGTATTTAGTTTTGTTTGGATTCTAAAATTTTTGTGTTATTTGAACCCCGGGAGGGGCTCGCGTATGTGAGTATAGGATGGATGATTGCTTTGTACAAGAGTAATTTGTTTTGTAGGGATAGTGAACTGTAGGAATTTAGGAGGGGGTATAGTCAGTTGTAAATCATGTCAAATAAACTAACTAAAATTATATGTCTAATTGTAGTAATGTTTTTAAATTCAATAAAAAATATGTATATATTTAAAAAATAAATTTCGTATTTGTTTGACTTAAATTGTTACGATGATAAAGGATGAGAAAATTTTATTAAGGGTACGAAATTATTAAAGGACATTTTTAGGATAAATAAAAAATTAATTAATTAATATTTTATTTCTGTACCGAACTTTTCTTACTTTTCAATGATTTTTTTTTTTAATTATGCATTTTTTAATGTTTAATTATTACTTTAGACTTGTATCTACACATAATATGTAAAATGTTTTTCTCGGAACGGGCACGCCTCAGTGAGGCTGGCATTATAAATGCAGTCGTGTTAGGCAATTCGTGTATAAATAAAAAATAATTAGTATGATTTATTTATTATTAAAAATTACCTTTTTGTCTTGTAAACACTGACTCAAAATACTGACGCGGAGATGGTCGCCCAGAACTAACAACTGATACTGACAGGTGATGGACCCGCACTACAGTGGAACCTCGCACAAGAGGTGCTACGACGATGCACGTTTTTATCAGTTTTAACATTTTGTTACGCGCTGACGTGTGGCGTGACACGAGCGCGCTTTACCGGGGTAGTCCGATGTTCAGCAACACGAATTATTTGTCTGGTGTATTATGTATTGCAGATTAATAAAAAAACTCACGGTCCAATTTCTTATAACAACGGCAAAATTCTTTTCAATTCAAAAACTAAAATATATATATATATATATATATATACAAAGAATGTTTTTTTTAAAAGGTTTGTTTTTCGAATCGGGAAAAGTTTTTCCAGCGATAGCCAATTTAACAGCTGACAGCTGATTTGTACTCAGTTTGGTTAGTCATTTTACCATGAATAGACTTATCCCAGAACAACGGTTGCAAATTGTGCATATTTATTTTGAAAATCACGAAGCTTACAGTTACTTAGCTTATAATCGTCCATCAGTGCAAGTAATTCGAAAAACCGAAAATGAGGGCAGCCATTTCATCAAGCGATAGGCTAAGCCTCTCCCTGCGCTAACTTGCAACTGGAAACAGCTTTGAGGATCTCAAATTCTCATTATACATTCAAACACGCCCCAAACACAGTCAGTCAAATAGTAATGGAGACCTACGAGCCACTTTGCTTATGCTTGAAAGATTACATGACGTTAAGAAAAATATACAATTATTCAAGAACAATAAGTTAAATTGTATAAAATAATAAGTTATATATGTAATGTAAACCAATTTACAAATTTTTAAAAGAGCTACAACATTACTAAAAGTAAAATTTTACAATATTTACTTGCATTTTGTGTACTCGTTGGGTCTGTGTTGTGACGTGGAATCTGCAAAAAAAGGCTTTAACTGGAGCTCTGCAATTGAGATATTCTTTTTAGTGGGCATGTCGACCTCTCAGAATAACAAAGTTCCATCTGACATTGACACAGTTTTGAGATAATGTGATCAAAAGTGTTGATTGAATTTCAACGTATATTCATGTATATTTTCAGTTTTAAGGTCTTAACATATTTTCAATATTATCAATGACCACTGTGAGATGAGAGAAATTAAAAATAAATAAAAAAATTGTAAATTAACAATAATGATTCATAAATTTAAATAAATAACTGATGCAGTTGAAACTGCAGCTCTTGCTATTTCTTTTAATATCCGTTAAATAGTGTCGGTGTGTATGGAAGAAATAAAAAAAAATGCGCTAGGAACCTATTTCACCTAATAAATAACATTATCCCAAAATGTTAGTTGGAATCTTGTTATTCTAAGGGGTCGACGATGTGATAAACCAGATAGGGAATCGTAGGGCGGAGTTGATTGAGAATTATGGCTAAGAACGTGGAGGGAAGGTTGATTGATTGATTGAGGTAACAAAGTTCTCATTTATCCTTTGAACAGGGTTTCGCTAATAAATCGTTTCGCAAGTATTTGTTCTTGCTAACCCATCGTTGTTAGAAGTAAGATTTTTAATACGTTCATTCCCTGTATTTTTGTGATCTTTTCTCAAACTGCTGCCGGAAGGAAGTTGAGATACCCTGTATTCTCTGCCATGGTAGCTGCTTATTTTGGGCTGTTGGGGTCTTCTGGATCGTCGGCCCGACACCAATCGCTCTCAACGACTTCCCTTGACTCAGATGAAGCATTCTTAAACATAGACATAGTTGTGTTTTGTTTTAGTTGCCTGGAAACCCTGGCGAATGGAAGAGTGTAGCACAACAGTTTAGCGAGTGTTGGAATTTTCCACGTTGTCCAGGAGCGACGGACGGGAAACACGCAGAATCATCAAAAGTGTTTGATTTTCTATCAACCACAAAATACTGGCAGGAGTGAATTTTAACCACTGATTCTTAATGAACGATTGTGGCATAAGTGGACGAGTTTTAGGTGGTAGTGTATTGGATTACACACGGTTCGGAAAAAAACTTGCTAATTAAAAATTGCTTAACTATGCTGAAAAGATACCTTATGTTTTTGTGGGTGACGATATTTTTTCTTTATTTCCTAATTTAATAAAGCATTGTAAAAGGCGTACTTATAAGCAGCAAAATTTCAAATACAAAATACCACTTAGAAAGATGTACATATAAAATCAATTTTATCAAAAAATAAAGTTGTTCCTATTGGGATTCGAACATGGATCTCTTCCAATACGGGAAACATCAAATCATCAAAACACTTCATATTGCATAATTTACTGGGTGTTCGATGGCCACATGCCTGGCTCGATGAAATTAACATTCTCACAACGTTGAAAGTTGATTGTATTTCTGGCTGTGTGATATGGAGCTCCATCCTGCTGTAATGTCCAGTTATGCTGTAATGTCTAGCTATACTCCAGGCTTTGTTTTTGAAACTCTTTGATCATTTTTCTAGCACCTCGACGTTTTTCAATTCGTAAATATTTGATCAGAATGCGGTCTTCTGCGGTGATTTTTGTCATTCTGGGCAACAATTTGAAAAAACCAGATATAAACAATGGGAAAATTAATAATCAAAACAAAGTAATATAGGTAAGTAGATAAGTAAGAAAATTAGTAAACTATTGAGGCTATTTTTGATATAGTTAAACTAATTTTGATGTAATTATATCACATATTACGAAATGTTCTCACTTTTTTGGGCCACCCTGTATGTTACGTTTTTCAATTTGATACATATATCGTTCCATTATTTGAAAGCCATCTTCTTTATTTTTACGGAATCTCAAATAATTTTAAGTAATCCGATAGCATACGCCAGAATTAATATTTCATTTTTATTAAATTTTGGACACACTGATACAACATATATAATATTAAAGAGAACACATTCTTATTGTGAAGTTGTAATTAATTATTCAGAATTATTCAAGTCTGTGATATTTTAAATTCAAATTAAATATAAAATAATTTTATATGTATATCGTTCTAATTAATACTTTTAAAATATCACAAACCTATGTTCTGAATAATTACAACTTTACACCAAAGAAGGTAAGGAAAATCAGTGGATTCTGAGGTTGAAGACGTCGGTAAAACTGTTTCTGGGTCTAGGAGAAGAGAAAACAGAAATTCATTCGTTTCTTTGGCAGAATGCTAGCAGAAATGCTTCAACTAGAGCTAAATGTATTAGGGGTACGTTCACTGAGTACTTTAATGGGATCAAAGAGCGATTGGTATTTATTTATATTTTTATTAATATTAAAAATATAATACAATTTCAATAATCAGTGGATTATTGAACAAACAAATGTTAAAATATATATATATATATTTTAACATTTGTTTCTTCTCTATGAGAGTAAGACTCGTGTATAGAGAAGAGCTAACTCGAATGAGTTAATTTATGTTTCAGTTAGTCTGTGTACATATTTTTTTTACTTCAGTTACAAATTTATGATAGTCCGAAATTTTTCTAATTGTGATGGGGAGATTATTAAAAAATTTGATAAATATATTGATTTTGAGTTGCGGTATATTTTAGTTTTGGGATATCAATTTGATCTCTATATCTTGTAGATCGGAATTCGCTTCTACCAATCAACAGTGATCGTGACATATCTACAGACTACCAGTTGAACATTACTAATTAGTATACACACAGACTATGATCTTCTGTAACTATTAAATAAAAAACAAGTGAATGAAACAGAGTCTAAAGTTTAATTACATATTTTTCCTTCACATTCTATTTATAAATGGTGCCGGAGTTTCTTGATCTGTCAATAATTACGTTATCGGCGCAGTTTTTTGATTTTCTCTTGCTCGCTGTTGCTTTATTCAACTCCGCTCTAAAAGGAATATCGGACATTTCCGGGAATTTATTAGGGTGTGGGTCTCTCGCTGGGCGTTGTTGGGATGGGCGATACCGGGAAGAGCAGGGACTAGAGAGACCTAATGGAGTATTCTGCTGGCTCTCCCTCGCGCCTCTTGCGACCTGGACAGGGTGAATTTCTGCCGGACTGTATGATCGAGTTCTGCGACAGCAACACATGAATGTGACGTCTACCCTCCCCTTTTGGGGGTGTATGATTTCTATAGCTTATTTATAGCTGCCTTCTGAATTGAATGTGATAATGAGTCTCACGTCAAATTGTACAGGTATGGCTCTGGTACGATGATACTGGAACCGACCAATGATGGTGATGATAATAATTGTAATAATGACTGAATGTAATAAAAAAGTAAAAATGTAATTATGACGTACCGAAACAACTCTCAAAACGATTCGGGATATTATTGATAATATGCGGGTGCCTTAACACTTCACCTTTACTGTCCATTTTCCCAATAACGACCGAAACCTCCCCGATAACGAGTTCCCGAGCCCCGCTCCACTACCTGAACGAGTTAACAAACTGTAAAAAAAATTATAAAAACTTCACAGCAAAAAGTGTCTTCTCCTCAATAAATTGTATTTAGTTTAGTTATCATCTGACGAAACTATAGTAGTGACAGTGTAACGCAATGTGTGTGTAGTACAATGTTCAATTTAGAGAAAATTAAAATTGAAAAAAAAAAAAGTATAAAATGTAACTCCTTTTTAACTTTGTTAATGTGGGATTATTATTTAATCACCGTATGGCAATAACTACAAGCTTAACAAAAACAAAGTATGTAAAAATGTATATTCCTATTTGATTTAATTCGCTCCGATGTTTCCTAGTATCAAAGATCATAACTTTTTGCTAAAGAAATAATATTTGAAAACAAATAAACTTCTTTCACCATCCGACATTCAGATTGATCTTTTTTTCTTTGGGCGATATTTCATTTTATCAAGTATATATATTTAAGTTACGAAATATTATTTATGGTATGAAACGAGAACCAAGGTAAATATAAATAAAAAAAAAGTCCACCCATGTATATAAATATTTAAAAAATATATATAATACATTTCAGTCACGGACATTATTGTATATGTAGCTATTCCGTAGTCGTTCTTTGGTGGGGGAGCCAGCCTTTCACGAGAGCGCCGCTTGCATTAAAGATTCGGTGCTGAGCTCCAGCCAGCCGCAGCTTTACGCCAGCAACTCGATGTCTCAGAAGCGGAACGGATCCGTATTTACGAACTGTCGCCGTGTAGGTACTTGCAAATATGACTACATGTATTGTTATGAATCTGAATAAAAACAGAGTATTCTGCTGGCGGAAGGCATTCTTGAGTTTGCCGCCATAGTGTGCCTATATTGAACATCTGTGTTTAATTTCTTTCGACCTCATAATTCATCATTATCATCGCCGGTTGAGAAAAACAGAGATCAGCGGACTACCCTTGTCCACTTTCTTGTATCCTGTACGGAACACTAAGCTAACTAATATTTTTATCTACATTAGCTTAGAACATACATCAATAGAATTGGAAAAAATACAGAATAGCTTACTGAAATGCCTTAACTTTTCTAGTTAATCATCTATCATTTTCAAAGTTCCATCACTACAAATTCGAAAAGACATGGCCGATGTCATCTTCCTTCATAAAATAGCCAATTACAAAGAAGGCTGTCCTGATTTACTCAGACGCATATTCATTCGAGCACCAGCCAGGTCAACCAGAACTAATCTCATACATAATTTTTACCGAACCCCCTTTTATTTCAACTCACTCTTAAATGAACTAGACATTTTCAATATTCCGGTTACCTCAATTAAATTTAAATTCAACAAATAAACCTTGATGGCTTTCATTTTATTTTTATCACACAGATTTTATTCCCTATCTCATTTTCCTTTACTTTTTCCTTCACACTCCCATTCTGCTGGTAAATTTTATTACATGTAACTTTTATTCTCCTCTGTTTATATTTTTATTTTATACTTTCTCTCTCACTTCTTTTAATTTTACTGTTTTTTTTTTGTATTCCTGCCATAGAGAAGAAAGTTCTCATTTCTTTATAATTTTATATAATAAAATCTTCGATAAAAATCTTAAACGAAAAGATCAGATTTGCCAATTATTTAAAAGATTAGAAAATTAATATACATATTTTTAAGAATCAGAACATTTTTAGTCTATAAAAAATTTGTACTCGGTATACTATGTATTAATTCAATCCATATTACAATATGGCATCATTAGTTGGGGATCAGCTTATATTACTAGCCTGATGATTTCAGTAAAAATTGTACAAAAACCAAAATATTATTCGATAAAATTACTTTTCGAAGAATTCAAAGTACCAACGTTTTGTGATCTACTTAAAATAAATTTTATTATTCAAATTCTAAAAGTAAAAGAAAAATATAATTTCATCACTGAAAATCATACTAGGAAAATCGTAGAAATACAATTATTTCCATGCTCAAAAATTAACGGGGAAGTGTAAAAATAATGTAGATGGCTTTCAAATAATGGAACGACAGGTGTTTTAATTTGAAAAATGTAACATATAGGTTCGAAAATTTGTCAAGAAAAATACTGGCGTTATAGCACAATGGTAGTGCACTTCCCCGGATTGGAAATAGAGATTCAGGTTCGAATCCCGGTGACGCAAAAACAATATTTTTCGACAAAATTGATTTTATATGTATATATTTATAATTAATATATTAATTTAGTATTTAAAATTTAAATTTACAACTACCTTACAACAATCTTCGTACAATCAATTTCTGGCAGCAGTTGTAATAATCCCTGTTGATTGGAATACGGGCCGTAGCGTCCAGTGGCGTTAGTTTCACATTGAGTTTAAGAAACATTTGAACTATAGGGAGCCAAAAAAATAATGGCGTTGTCGTGGAATGTCGAAAGTCACTTATCAGATAATGAACAAAGATTAGCGAATTCACGTATTATATACGTGAATTATAGTAATGTGAACCATGTCTAGCAACTCAGTGCATCTGCGGTTCACAACATCGGAATTCAAAGCAAGGTAAATATTATTATTGTTACATATTTCATAACCTTCAAAATGCCCGTGACATCCAATAGTGATGTGGAATTAGCTAGACTTACCGTATCAGTTTATAATATATTATGTATTATTATTGGAAACATCTTCAAAATAAGCATACAATATGACAGTTAGATATATTAATGTGTATAAAGGGTGGCCCAAAAAAAAATTAGAAAATTTTGTAAAATGTGATATAATTACATCAAAATTACTTTAACTATATCAACAATAGCTTCAATAGTTTACTAATTTACTTATAATTTCCGGTCGCCATCTTTGATTATTAATTTTCCCATTGTTTATATTTGGTGTTTTTAAATTGTTGCCCAGAATGATAAAAATCACTGCAGGAGACCGTATTCTGATCAAAAATTTGCGAATTGAAAAACGTTGGGGTGCTAGGGAAATGATCAGAGTTTCAAAACAAAGCCTCGAGTATAGCTAGATATTACAGCATAACGGAGCTCCATCTCACACAGCTAGAAATTCAATCTACTTTCTTCGTCGTGAGAATGTTAATTTCATCGAGCCAGGCATGTGGCCACCGAACAGTCCAGATTTAAACCCAGTAGATAATGTAATATGGGGTGTTTTGATGATTTCTGATTAGCTATATATTGTTCAAAAAAAATTACATTAAGAATTATAATTAATTATATTACGTTTTGAAATAACTCATGTGTTACGAGATGTTCTCATTTTTTTGGGCCACCTGTATATACTCGTAGTATATACAGGTGGCCCAAATAACAATTTTTGTCAAAACTTTCACCTCAAGGTCACTTTACACCTAAACTGTTTATAGCCTTTGTTTATAAATAAAAAATTGTTATTTTCACTTATGGAAATGATTTTTTGAAAAGATGCGTTTAAATGTTTATTTATTAATCTGTTATAAGAACAATGATATGATACAATAATTTACTTTTTTTCTTCTAGACTTCTCTAAAAAGCATATGCTTGTGCAGAGAAGAGGATTACATATTAATAATTATTGTTTACAATCAGCTTATAATAAATTAATAGCAATAACGATATAAAAATATTATAATTTTCGGTGTACAAGTTTATCTTTTTAGTGTTTTTTGATAGCATTCATTATTTCTTTATTATTATTAATTTTTCTAATATTTTCGGGTAAGTTGTTAAATATTTTTTTCCTATGTGTTGATATTTGAACATGAAAATACAAATTTAAACCTCGTACGATTTTCAGTAATAAAATGATATTTTTATTTTTCTTTTAATATTTGAAGAATATAATTTCTTTTAAATAGATCTCTAAATGTTGGTAATTTGAATTCTTCAAAAAGTAATTTTGTCAAATAATCTTTTGGTTTTTTAAATATTATTTTTATGATAATTTTTTGTACATTTTTTGCTGGAATCAGGCTGGTATGATAAGCTGACCCCCAACTAGTGATGCCATATTGTAATATTGATTGAATAAATGCATAGTATATATACTAAGTTAAAATTTTTTATAGATAAAAATATTCTGATTTGTTGATTTTTCTATTTAAAATTTTAATCGATGATTACTCCAGACATTTTATATTATTTATTGTTTTTAAAATTGAGTAGTTAGAGATACAATAATTTTGATTGTGAGTTGTATTTTGTATGGTGTGTTCATGAATTATGATGTCGAATTATTTCTGAAAATCATTTGATTTTATTGCAAACGGAATAACGAAGGTTTTTTCACAATTTAATGATAATAAATTAAAATTGAAAGAGTTCTTCATTCTATTCATACTTTCCCAATAGATTTCACTTATTACTAAGACCGTGTCGTCAACATATGACCGTGTATTTATTTAAAAAAAAAGTTTTCTTAACCCTTCCCTAACCATGCTGTAACATCGGTCTACCGCCCCAATTAAACGTGTATATTTCCATAAATACGCACAAAATTAATATTTTAACTTACTTTAATAAATCATTTACGCTTAGAATAGACTAGTGATTTGCATAATTCACTTTATAACTATGTAAAAGTAATTCTTATTCAAATCAATCCCATGTAAAATTGTTACGTTGGAAGAAATAGAATTTGCAGTAAGACAGAAAAAGATTAAACGTTAGTTTCATAGTGAAAAGAATAACAAATATATGAATATTATTAAGTATCCTTCTCATTAATTAAATGAAGAATAATAAGAAGGAATGTCGTATTGTATAAAATACATAATATTTATATACTACAGTATTTTTTATCACGTTTAATGCTTGATATTTAGAGAAAATATATGAAACTAACTATTTTAAAGTCATTTAAGCTCGTAAAAGTATTTTTTCTCATTAAACATACTAAAAAAATTCTATATACTTAACGGTAACACAAGTTGACAACATGGGTGCTTACGAATATTTCCCATCATGGTATGGTAAAGGTTAAATAAACTCTGACGCACTGTTTCTTATGACGAAAGGTGAAGAGTTCCACGCTTTTGATCACAATTCATTCGTCTGCCAGATTAGCTAAGTTTTTCAATATTTATTTTTATTTTTGATGAAGACACATTTTTATTGGGAACTTATAATTTCACAACGGTTCAATGATATTTTTTAATATAAATTAAATAAATCAATTATAAAGATTACTATTTTTTCTATAAATAGATTTTTTATGATATGTCATGGTTATTAAATAGTTTAATATACATGAATTAATTTCATATCTGATTCATCTACATCATATATATATGTATAAGAATGTGTTCTCCTTAATAATGATAATTTTTTGATTATTTTCATCGATAATAATTAAGCTTAAGTGTTATTGCTTGAATTATATAATTAAATCTATCTAATTGCACAAGAAATAAATGTTAATATATATGTATATTAACATTTGTTTCTTCTCTATGAGAGTAAGACTCATGTATGGAGAAAGAGTATATACGAGATAATTTATGTTTCAGTTAGTCTGTGTGTATATATATATATATATATTAACATTTGTTTCTTCTCTATGAGAGTAAGACTCGTGTATAGAGAAGGAGTATATTCGAGTTAATTTATGTTTCAGTTAGTCTGTGTACATATTTTTTTTACATATGTACACAGACTATTTCTCTATGAGAGTAAGACTCATATATGTAGAAAGAGTATATACGAGATAATTTATGTTTCAGTTAGTCTGTGTGTATATATATATTAACATTTGTTTCTTCTCTATGAGAGTAAGACTCATGTATAGAGAAGGAGTATATACGAGATAATTAATGTTTCAGTTAGTCTGTGTACATATTTTTTTTACATATGTACACAGACTACTTCTGTATGAGAGTAAGACTCATATATGTAGAAAGAGTATATACGAGATAATTTATGTTTCAGTTAGTCTGTGTGTATATATATATATATATATATATATATATATATATATATATATATATATATATGTATATATATATATATGTATATATATATATATATATATATATATATATATATATATATATATATATATGTATATATATATATATATATATATTAACATTTGTTTCTTCTCTATGAGAGTAAGACTCATGTATAGAGAAGGAGTATATACGAGATAATTAATGTTTCAGTTAGTCTGTGTACATATTTTTTTTACTTCAGTTACAAATTTATGATAGTCCGTAATTTTTCTAATTGTGATGGGCAGATTGTTAAAAAATTTGATGCCTTGATAAATATATTGATTTTGAGTTGCGGTATATTTTAGTTTAGGGATATCAATTTGATCTCTATATCTTGTAGATCGGAATTCGTTTCTAAATTTAAATTGATTTTTAATTTTTAAAATTTGAATTATTGAATTTTTTTTGTATATTATGTGACTGTTTCGGAACCAAATAATTTCAATCAATTACAGACTCGTAGTGTTGCAAGAATTCGTAAGAATTGATATCGTTGAGTAGTTGAAAACACATTTATTATCTTATACATCATTTTTATAATTTTAAAAAGAAAATCTTCAACACTCTCTGAATCTGAAGATATTGTTATTAAACAAATTATAGATATCTCACAGAGATGAAGCTATTCATATTATATTAAATGGCCACAGCGAAGTTGTAGTTAAATACTCGAAGTGTTTCTACATGGTAACATATATACAACTTCCAAAAATTTCATAGATATGGAGGTTGATTATGGATGGAATGGTGAACATTATATTGTGTAAAGTGATCATTTAAGCCAGCCGAATACAGATCGTAAGCTCTGTAATTACCAATACTTCCATATTTTTACATGTAATATAATATAATAATACTAAAATATTGTTATATACTGAAGAATTTACGTACCTCTATAACATATTTTGAGACATTTTTAACACTTATAACATTTGTATATTTCCAGTAAATGTCACTGGAGACCTGGGAGCTACTTCTTTTGGCAGTGACAGGGCTGGCCAGTCTGCTGTTCTTGTACAGCCGCTGGAAGGATGGCTACTTCAGCAGGAAGGGTGTGAAGAGTCCCACCACCTACTTGCCCTTCGTGGGGCATATGATGGGTATACTGAGGAGACAGGAGCACTTCAAGGACTTG
The DNA here is from genome assembly GCA_022840565.1 of Eubasilissa regina. NCBI lineage: Eukaryota > Metazoa > Arthropoda > Insecta > Trichoptera > Phryganeidae > Eubasilissa > Eubasilissa regina. Next base: position 18,887,847 of record JAINEB010000029.1, on the reverse strand, counting down.
GTGAACAAACTCTACAACTCATTTCCGGAAGAAAAGTTTGAAAATATTTTTTAAATCGAAATAAAATAGCAATAATTAGCCTAAAAATAATAAACGATATGCGACATACACTTTTCCCGGGCGGTAGCCATCTCTAATGCTAAATATTTCGTCAAACTGCAAATAATGATCTAGAAATAATTTTAAAGAAGTCAAAATTATAATCAGTAAACCCAATCATGGGTGACTGTTTAATGAATATTGATAGAGATCTTCCACAACTGCATAAATATTTATATATCCAACATTCCAAACGGTCTTATCTTATTGTGTAGGTTTATCTGAAAAATCTTATCTTAAAAAAATACATACATATCTTTAATTCAGCAATAATATGTTGTGTTTGCAGAATTAGTTTATTATTATGTATTGAATAAAATAACTATGTGTGATTTAGTGTTAATTCTTCTTCTGATGCCGTGCTAGCTATCACGACCAGGCTATCTATTATAGTTGCAGGATCACAGATGGCTTCCACCGTATGACCAAACTGACATCTGTCTTTGGCAACTTGAAATAGCTCCTCGACTCCATACCGGTCCACTTCCGAACGTTTTGGAATCGGGATAATTTTATGGAGTATTGTTAACTCCCACTCTAGACTGATATTAGATTAAATAATAAATAAACGGTTGGATAACTCACAACAATTTAGACTGCAGTTCACTGACACGCCTCAGCGTTTTGGGCGACACGCCAGCATCCACTAATATCATAGTTACCAAAGAACACGTGTCCTGCCACCAGACATCTATCCTACAACAACGTTCGAATTTATCACAACATTACGCATGTATCAATCTCTTTAGTGTCTCAATTTGTGAAATAAGCGATTAATTCATTTTTAAATAGATTATTTAACATTGTTTTTAAGCACATAATAAATTAATTATTTGAACAACCAACCAACCGGTTTCGGAAAATACCACTTCCTTCGTCGGAATGTTAAATTAACCAACTAAAAACATATATGACACATTTTTAAAAACCTATTTTAAAAATAACTAAATTATAATTATTATTTAAAAATAAATTATGTACCCAAGTTACACGTATTACGACGATGAGACGATGGTAGATGTAGAAATTGACTTAATGATACAAACAAATAAATTATTAGACTAGGTAATTTTACAGGCTTTATATATTTAATTCTAACCAACTTCTAACATTGCGTATGGAGGGGGTTGGTGGAGTGGGGGGGGGGGAGGGAGTTGGGGGAGGGGGGAGGGGGGAGGGGGGTTCTAAATCTAACTTAACACGCCAGCAGATTTAAATTAGATTTTGATGAACAAATTTGAATTTTGATGAAATGAACAATAAAGTGGAACCATATTGTAATTCTAGCCGACATTGGTATATTATGTATTTGAATAAAATGTACGTATTTGATAAATTTGATAAATATGAAATAAAAATAATAACGAAGAGTTACAAAGCAACACGTGTGTGTGTGTGTGTGTGTGTGTGTGTGTCATTCAAAAAAAAAAAAACTACTTAATTCGGGAAAATATTACGTAAATGAAAGCAGTTCAGAGTACAAATGCTGAAAATTTAAATTCATAAATCGACACAAAATAAATCACTTTGTAAAATTATTTGTAAAAACACTGGCTACTTTAACACAGACTTCGGTCTAGCAAAGTAGCCAGGACAACGCTGTATATATCAGAGGTGAAGTCTACTCCATCCCACACAATAAACTATGAGAATGTCGTATGTTTATTATGTATCCACCTCTGATAGAATAAAAATATGTATGTCAATATATATATAAATAAATAAATAAAAAATAGTTAATAAATCCATTAAAATATTGCATCCCTAGAAACTTTAAAAATGATCAAACACTAAACAAATAAGTTAGCTTTACCTTACCTTTCAAAATATCTCGCAAATATATTAAATGGGTATTTATCGCTCGGGTATTATCCAACGTCCTGGAAAATAACTAAAATTCATCCAATAAAAAAACCTGTAAAAATAAACATTGCTAAATATTATCGAACTATAGGTTTATTATCATCGCTAACTAAAAATTTTCGGAAAAATAATATAAACAAGACTGCGAAATTCCATAAAAAACAAAAAAAAATCGTTGGTGAACTTTCCGTTCGATCAATTGCGGGTCGGTGAATTTTCCTATTTTGATGAACCGCACCGCCGACAAGGGGACCCCTGTTGTCAATATGGTAAGTGGGTCTCTACAGTGGTTGAGTGCGCGACTTAGCTTAGCGTGCTTCGCTTGGCCAGCTCGTCGATAGATGTCAATGTGTCCACCATAGTTCCTTTCTACCCAACCACTGAATTGTTTACAGGATGCGATATTTGAATACACGAATTTTACGAAGATTTTCTAAAACTGTGTTTTTTTGCTAAAGAAGTCAGTCCATGATGCGTTGACCGTTCTTTTGTTGCACACATCCCGAAAGCCTATAACTCATTCACAACTTCCACAGTTTATGGTTTATTTCAAATAAATTCGTATTACTACCTTAAAAACATTATATTTACTTATCATTTAATATTTTATATAAATTATAATATGAAACGATTTGTTGTTCCGCAGATATGTTGGTTTTCACCGGTTGACAGTTCCTCTGGTGATGGTGAAAGACATCGAGGTGTTGAAGCAGATCGTCATCAAGGACTTCGACTGCTTCACGGGCCGTCTGGCAGTCATTGATGAAGAAGCGGACCCACTGTTTGGCAAAAATCTTTTTTCACTAGGAGGTAAATCCAACGATTTATAAAAACATTTGAAATACTTGGAAGTGACATTCTTAACTAAGAAATTACACGACATTTATTTAAAACATTTGATTAAAATCCTGGATTCACTCTCTTATATTACTCAAATATAGGGTGTTCAGCAAAAAAATGTCAAGTTTAAATCAGCACGAACGCTTGGAAACATATTGTTTATTGATGAAGCACATTTTCTTATCGATGGCTATGTTAATAAATAGAACTTAAGATACTGGTACAATGACAACCCAAGCGAACGCCATCAAAAACGTTTGCATTGTCCAAAAACGACAGTGTGGTGTGCAATTTCTGCCCGATTTAATTATTAGTAATAATTGGCCCTTATTTTTTTAACCAGCGAGTGACAGTCAGCGCTGGCGTGTATTGCCGAATGATCGACTATCTTTTGGTACCGCAACTATAGCTGTTTCTCGGGTTCAACAACAGAACACCATTTCAGCAAGACAGGGCCCACTACACACATAGCTAGAGTTTCAATAGAAAAGGTGAGGGGAATTTTTCCCAATAAATTAATCAGCAAGTACTGAGACATACCCTGGGCACCTCAGTCACCGGACCTCACACCGTGTAACTTTTTTTTATGTGGATACCTTAAGTCGAAAGTTTACAGCAACAATTCTTGAACAATTCAGTCTCTACAAGAAAATATCCGCAGTGAAGTTGGTGCCATTGAACCAACGCTTTGTTCTCGCAAAGTGTATTGAGAGAAATGGTCAGCATTTAGATGATATTGTTTATAAAACGTTAAATAAGCATCGTTAATCTCTATTTTGTATAAATAAAATATGAGAATATCATTGTAGTTTTTTTTTTTTTATTTAATATAAACTTGAAAATTTTCCGCTGGACACCCATTACCTTTACTACCCTACTAAAATGCGTATCACTGACATGTAAAATACAAATATAAAGCGACGTTGATTGAAATTAAACTCTATATGTATTGTGCATTCTATTTTCAACGAGTTTTCCGATACCACGTATTATCATTTAATATTTTTTAAAAAAAGAAAGACATATTTTTGGAACAGACTATTATACACACCAAGCCAACTGTAGTATAATATATGATCGCTTATAGGTCAGAAATGGCGCAACATGAGAGCCACACTGAGTCCCGCCTTCACCAGCGTCAAGATGAGAGGAATGTTCGGCTTCGTCACGGAGACCGCCCAGCAGACGGCAGATTTCTACATTGATGAGATGAAGAAGCCAGAAAATAAAGGTTTGTTACGTATTCATTAATTGTCACTCATTCGAGATTTTAATATTTCAAATTATTTTTCATCTATTTCTTTAACGGCCTCGTGAGATGAGAATATGTATGACTTCAGTCATAACAGAGTGCCCCACCCTTTCTTTGAAATCGCCTTATTAGTCCAGTTTAACTTCTGGCAGATACGTCTTGGGGGGGAGAAATCACACCGTTCCAGAAGTTCAAAGATCTTTAACTCCAGTTGAGTTAACAAATATTTTTAAGCAAAATACGTCATCATTGTGAAGTTACAATTTTTCAGAACATAGTTATGTGATATTATAATACAAATTAAATGCATTAATTAGAAAGATATAATTAACTTGAAAAGTATTTTGATTGCCACCGAGATTAGAACCTATATCACAGACCTGTGTTCTGAATAATTATACTATACCCCCTCCTAAATTCTTACAGTTTACTATCCCTACAAAACAAATAGCTCTTATACAAAGCAATCATCCGTCCTGTACTTACGTACACGAGCTCCATCTGGGGTTTAAATAACACAAAAATCCAAACATCCTTAGAAGAATCACAAACACACCCTGGTTTGTCAGAAACACAATTTTTCACAGAGACTCAAATATACCCTCACTCAAACGACACATACACGATTTATCTTCAAAATTAATTTCCATCCCAAACCCTTCCATAAACTCCCTCGGCCTATATGATCCTTCATCCGATCCCTTTACCCTGTTCTTGACCCTATTGAAGAAAATTTATAAAAAGATTCTATAAAAACTTTCACTAAAAACATAACAATTTGTAAAACATTCAAGAACAAAAGAATTAACAAAATATAAAATATATATATAATTTTATATATATATTATACAAAAAAATTTTCCCTTTATTGCTACTACTAATATTACCTGATGTTAAAAAAAAACAATTTCCGCAACAAGTCCCCCAAAAAAAATCTTATGACGTAGTTTTTAACTCATATGTCGAAGACAAGAGGGCTCAGCCCTTACCCCTCCCCCGCTTAGCAATCGAATCAGAGGGTAATAATAGTTCATACTAAGGAACCAAACAATCAATTCAAATGTGTACTGTCGGCAAATGGACAGTTTTAATGAATTCATCGTCCAAAGTTCGTAAATCATAAAAGATTTGTGTTTCATGACAGCATCGTCAGACTACGCACGAGTTTGATCGTCCGTCAAATATTATCGGAGCTTGGATGAATCATGTTGCTACCCACCCACCATACTCGCCTTACCTTGCGCCATCAGACTTCCACTCGTTTAGTTTTTCGTCGATCCAGACAGGTCATAGAAATGAACGAGAAATTATGAAGCTCTGTGAAAAATGGCAAAAGATTATCGAATAAAATTAGCGATATATCATTGATTGACCTTTGTTCTTTATGTAAATATAAGTTACTTTGATTGAAAAACATGCAAAAAATGGTACATAACTTTTCCTACCACCCACAGATATTACACCTAAGCTCGTTTCCGAATTAATATGAATAATAGTCATAATTAAATTTGTATCTATTTTTTAGTTACTACTCCTACATTGCGTACTAGAAAATATCGGCTGTACGTCTAGTTTGCATTTTACTTATCTAAGCGTCATTTCTTTCTGAATCGAATCACAAAAATAAACACCAAAATTACATTTTTGTCCAACGTCAAATGTTAAGAAAAATAAATAATTATAATTTTTACTCAGGTACCTAAGTACTTACTCATAATATACCCTTTAATTCCAGTGAAAGGTTTTATTGAAGTGGAAATGAAAGACGCTTTCACCCGGTATGCAAATAACATCATAGCCACTACAGTTTTTGGGCTGAAGGTAACCTCTCTGGAAGACAGAGACAATGAATTCTATGTGAAGGGTAAAGAGTCCACGGATTTCTTCGGAGCTGCGATACTGAGACTCTTCGTGGTGCTGTCACTACCAAGTGTGGCTAAGGTAATCCGAAATAAGAAATATTTACATGCTTTGAATACCTACCACTCTAATTTTGTAGCATTGTTAAAAAAATAATTATTTATTTTTCCAGTGGTTTAAAATCACCTTCATTTCAGACAGTGTAAAAAGATTTTTCAGCACTTTATTTGTTGATACAATGCAAGAAAGGAAGGATAACGAAATAGTCAGGAACGATATGATACAACTGCTGATGGAGGCTAAGAAGGGGTCGTTGAAGCACGAAAAAGCATTCAGTGAAGACACCAAGGAAGAAGGCTTTGCAACGGTAGGAGAATCGTCGATCGGCAAGGAGGTAGTAAGTGCAAGTGAGGGAAAAATTATTTATAAAGCTTATGGTTTTGAATCTTATTTCAAATCTCGACACTGAAGCCAACTGAACCACTTATAAACCTGTGTTACCGACAAGCTATATTTTGAATCTTTATTTAGCTTAATATAGTTATTTATCATTACTTTTATGTTCCTGTACATTTCTATGTCTGTCCCAAAAGTATTTTTGATTCAGTGGCGGGGGTATGCTAATCTCTAGCCGCGTCCATGGGAATATTATCGCTATAGAGCGATTTCTTATCAGTTGTTCGTGAAATTTTCCTTGGAAAATTGATATTCCGACGAGGTAACATAAACTGGTCTCCACTTAGCCCCGACTTGACACCAATGGATTTTTTACTATAGGGTTACTGTATACCTTAAATCAAAGGTACACAGTAACAATCCACCCTCTCAGGACCAGTTAATAGATAATATTCGAGAAGAAATGGTAGCGATCACGAAGAATACTTGCTGAGCAGTTCTCAGAAATTCCCGTTTAAAAAAGTGCCAGCGAAATAACGGGTCACATTTATAAAACATAATTTTTAGGAAATATAATTATTCCCAGGGACTGTATTTAAATGCAAAATAAACATTTTTTTAAAAATTAAACCCATCCATTATTTTATTACAGAATTTTGATAATGGAAAAGACTTTTGGGACACCTTGTATTACGTTTTCATGAATTTTTTATTGAAATTTATTCAGATTATGCAGTGTGACTTTTATTTTTTGTAATATTATATTTCATTGCCAATGCACAATAATTCATACCCACTGTAGTATCTATAGACTGCGGTGGGTAATTACATTATAATTAAATAAACTATAGATATCTCACAGAGACGAAGCTATTTATATTATATTATATGGGAAGTATGAAAGTATAGGCATTACAGTGCTTGCGACCTGTCTTCGGCTGGCTTAAGTGATCGCTTTATACAATGTAACGTTGCAGGTTATTTAATGGTGCATTTATTTTACCTTTCAGGGTGGTCGAATGATGACATCATCGCACAGGCTTTGCTGTTCTTCATGGCTGGATACGACACCTCTTCAACCCTGCTCTGCTTCCTGGCCCACGTGGTCATGCTGCACCAGGATATACAGGATAGGTTGCGCGAGGAGGTGGACGAGGTGGCGGCCAGCAGCGGAGGCACTGTCAGCTACAACGATCTGCAGAACATGAAGTACATGGACATGGTCGTCTCTGGTCAGTTTTTGAGATTGTCTCTTAGATACAGTTTTTCCTCCCATAAGATTCTTTCGAGACAATTCTCAGCTTTCGTGGTTCTCGTGTGCACACCGTGTCTCGGAGATTTACCATTTTGTGCCTTGCTTCACACTAGTCTCGTAATAGGCAGGAAACTCCGATATTTTTGTATGCGGTTGATAATCTACGATTCATCCGATTAGAAAATGCGATTACCTTGCGAAACATTCGCCAGTCGGCTTGCAGAGCATCATGAAGTTTACTCTCTTTTTGGTCGAAAAATCATCTTCAGCGATGAGACGCATTTTCAACTCGCAATTGAGTCTCGGAAAATCCTCCCATGATGCGATAACTGTGAATAGAAATCGTTACCGTAACATGATAACGGAGTTTTCCGGCACCAACTGAATATGGACATTCAGCAAATGTGATTCTAGCAGAACACGCGCCACCTGCCATACAACTCGAGCAACAGTTGATTTACTGCACTAACAATTTTCATCAATTGGTCAGCAAGATCTTGTGATTTAATACCGTGCGATTTCTTTCGGTAAGGTTATCTAAAATCCAAAATCTACCTACGCCAACAATCCACAAACAGTTGACGATTTCAAAAACGAGATGCACAAAATTGTTATCGAAAATGTTGTGAAAAGATCTAAGATATGCTGCCGAAGTCGAGGTGGGCATTGTCCTATATAAATTTTCATATTTAAAAAATAAAAATATTGATTTATTTTCAATTTAAATCCGGCGTTCAATTTGGGCTAGCCTTAATTAATGTTAATGTTTAATGCTACACTTACTGACTTATGCTATCTTTTCAAAATAGGTAATTATATGATGGTTCAAAAGGATGTTTGCGTGCACGTATCAAATCGAACGTCGTATAGGTGTACAGAGTTCGCGTTTTTGTCTCTTTTCAAAAATCTAAAATTGATCTCTGAGTTCATCACCAAATCAAAATCTAAACACACTGTATTGAGATTTATCTCAAATAAATCTCTGAGATCATCTCATCATCTCCTTTTGTGCAGGCCTTAAAGGCTGCACCAAAGAAATATAATATGAATCGTACTGACAGTATCATTTTTATTTTTAAACTGTAGAAACATTGAGATTCTGGCCTCCGGCTGTAGCGATGGACAGGAAATGTTCAAAACCGTACTGGTTACCACCATCAAACAGCCACAGCAAGCCAGTACAGCTGAGGACAATTGAGAAGAATAGATACAAAAGAAAAAAATTGACAAAATAAGTTTGAATTTAGAAATTTATAGCAAGTCAATGTGCAGCTTGTAAACGTGTATGTAATTAGAAAGATATACATATAAAATCAATTTTATCGAAAAATATTATTGTTGCTACCGGGATTCGAACCTGGATCTATTCTAATCAGGGGAACGTGCATTAACATACATGTTCGAAAATTTGTCGTCAAGCATTGTGTTGGTGTAATACTCGTAATAATAACTTACTTACCATCACGCCGTTTCCCCGTGGGGGTAGGCAGAGAGGATAGAGCGCCACACTCTTCTGTCCTGACACACAATTCTCGCCTCATCCACATTCATACATCTTGTCATACAAGCTCGCCGATTGTTGAGGCTAGCTTCTAGATTCTAACAGAACCATCCTCCATTATCTGGTTTACCTGGTCGTGACAAATCTTCTGCGGACGTCATCTATTTCTGGTTCCATCAATACTTGCGTCATATATCTTTCTTACCATTCTCTCCTCATTCATCCTTTCCATATGACCAAACCACCTAAGTGATCCTTTCTTAATCTCACTCACTATACTAACATCAGCTTTACATTCTTTCCTTATTTCTTCATTCTTTACTCTGTCATAAATAGATTTGCCACAAATACGTCTAAGTGATCTCATTTCCACTGCATTCAGTCTACTTTAATAATAATAAAATTGATTTTACATGTATATCTTTCTAATTAATACATTTAATTAGTATTTAAAACATCACAGACCTACGTTCTGAAAAATTACATCACAATAAGAATGTGTTTTCCTTATTAAATAATAGAAGAATCATTTTTCAAATTCACATTAGAAACAAAGATAGCAATCTTGGCTGCGGAGTGCATTTGACCAGTTTGTTGTGTAATTATCGCTTTTATTTCAAATCGTGATTATTATTAAAATTGTAAACCGAACAAGAGTTGAGACGATGAAACGTGATGACGAGCAAAATGCTGCAGAAGTCGCATCATCTGAAGCTCTCTGAAGCTCGGAAAGGGACAAGTTTCCCAGAAAAAATCAAGCAAAATCAGCAACCTTGCATTTTGTAAACGCGTGTAGCAATGTTGACATTAATAAATTATTTAATTATTTTTAATTGTTAACATTGTTTTATTAATCACTTAACGAATTAAAAAATATTTAATTCGTTAAGTGATTAAGTTAAGTTCGGTTTTCAGAATTTGCTAATCATTTGATGGAAAATAGTCATGGTTTTGATAAAAAATTGGGATTGTCAATTTTGCATATAAACGGTGTAGGTCACAAATTAAATAATTTGGAATCATTGGAGATAAATAAAGCATGTAAAAGTAATCAGGAAATTCTAAACAGCCAACTAAATTTAACTACGAGTCCTATTCTAAAATTTTTTCCTAAAAATTATTCGACTAAATTTGTATTGAGCAGCAAATTTGAGTTAGGTACTAAATTTATTTTTTAAATAATTGTTGTTTTTTAAAAAATTTAAAAATCGATTCTGGTGAAGAAACAATGCTATATTTTTAGTTAGTTATGACATCCTGAAGAAGGAAAAGGTGTTTTCCGAAACCGGTAGATGTTTTTTAAACTCAATTGTGGTTAATAAAACTAAGATAATAAATAAAAAATAAAAATAAAAAATATTTAAAATATTACAGACCGTCTGTTCTGAATAATTACATCTTCACAATAAGAATGTGTTCTTCTAAGATTTAAAATATAGGATGTCCCAAAATCAACGCAAGATTTGAATTAAATAGAAAACGCAGTTTTTAGTCTTAAGATTTTTTTTTATTGAATCGTAAAATACATGGGATAGAGTTATTTATAGTTACGCTGTAGAGAAGTTCTTGAAATTTGCAATTCTTGTCCACGACGCCGAATTGATGTTTCGGGATTTTCAGCAACACTCCCACGCACTGCTTCGATATTGACACTTGAACGGTTTGTTTTTGAACGACCAGTGTGTTTAGCGTCTCCGACTGATCCAGTCTCTCTAAATTTGACAATTAATCTCTTTGCAGTTGATGAACTTAAAACCGATCATATTTTGTATTAAATTTTTGAATTGTAATTGAATTTGATATTGTTCAATGATGAAAACACGTTGTTGTATCGTGTAACGCCCCATTTTTACTAACCTTAAACTCTCAGCTGTCAAATTTTTTTTTTCAGGGTTGCCAACAATCTACTGCAGAAATGGCCGAAAATTTAAATCTTGCGTTAATTTTGGGACACGAAAAATATAATTTTCTTCTTCAGGATGGCATTAACCAATCAAAATCATAATTAATTATTGTCAAGAGTAAAAGAGTATTTGAGATATTCGAATGATAGTGAATTTTCAGAATTATCTAATCATTTGTTAGAAAATGGTCATGGTTTTGATAAAAATTTGGGATTGTCGCAAATTTTAATTTGAATTTAATTTAATTTAAAGTCCGGTGAATAGGCAGAATGATTAAATTGGGTAATCGTAAGTCTGTCTAAATTTCGATCATCCATTACTTACCTTTCCAATAGGTAACTAACAACTGACTACATCTTTCTACACCAATACATATTAAATACTAATTTAATATATTTATTATAAATATATACATATAAAATTAATTTTTTTGAAAAATATTGTTTTTGCGCTACCGGGATACGAACCTGGATCTCTATTTCCAATCCGGGAAAGTACACTACCAATTGTGTTATAGCGCCGGTATTTTTCATGACAAATTTTCGAACCTATATGTTACACTATTTTACATATATACATATAAAAACAGTATTTTTCGACAAAATTGATTTTATATGTATATATTTATTATTAATACATTAATTTAGTATTTAAAACACCACAGACCGTCTGTTCTGAATAATTAAAATTTCACAATAAGAATGTGTTTTCCTTAATATTATATTAATATATATATATATATATATATATATATATATATACATTCGACTACACGCGGTCATTCCAGGAATTAAATTATCACTCCTCATACGCTCAGTTTCCATGACAAACTATTCTCTAACTAACTATATTTTATTAAGGAAAACACATTCTTATTGTGAAGTTGTAATTATTCAGAACAGACGGTCTGTGATATTTTAAATACTAAATTAATGTATTAATTATAAATATGTACATATAAAATCAATTTTGTCGAAAAATATTGTTTTTGCGTCACCGGGATCCCGATAGATACTGATAGAATGTAAGCACATACAATGTAAAGGAAAATGTGTAAGATTAAAATTATAATGCAGTAGTAATAGTTAATGCGCTATAACACAATTGGTAGTGTACTTCCCCGGATTGGAAATAGAGATCCAGGTTCGAATCCCGGTGACGCAAAAACAATATTTTTCGACAAAATTGATTTTATATGTTTATATTACATTTTCTTATATTTACTGATTCCTAGGTAAGTTTGTAGAACTACATAATCACATATATGTAATTAAAATACTTGCTTTTTTATTCTATTAACTTAATTCAATCAGAAGCATGGCTACCCAACATTTTAACTAAATCATTATACAGTGCCTACACTAATAATTCACTACTTCTAAAACACTCAATACAGTTTTTTTTCTCTATTTCTTGAATTAAATAACAACACAACAGCACAAAAAAAAAATTGGCTACTTTAACACAGACGGCAGTCTACCAAAGTAGTCAGGACAATGTTGTATATATCAGAGGTGCAGTCTAAACTACGAGTATATACTTAATTGTAATATAATTGTATTTAATATTTATTATGTTATATTATAATATATTCACCTCTATTACAATACAAACATGTAAGTCAATAAATTCTAATAAATAAAATTTAATTGAGACGCGTTTCGCCTTGTAAGGGTCAATCAATCTAACAGTTAATATTTATATTATTACCTTATTGTCTTCTTATGTTGTAAAATTATATAGCCATATTTTCTACATATAACAATTAAAATATCATTAGTGTTGAAACAGAATTGTTAAACTCACAGAATTATAAAGAATAATGATATATTAATAATAAGATAAAACACTTTGTTTAAACCACTATACCTAAGATATCTTTTTCAGGAAACAATGTATACTAAAATTAAAAATACAAGCATAGATAAAAACAAAACTATATAAGCACAAGTGATGGGTAACTAAGCAGAAACTACTATAAAAATAAAATTAAAAGGTGACTATTTGCAAAAAGGATTAGGTTATTTATAATATTTAGTTTGCTATTAACACTTTTTCTTATTTACCCTTGTTAATGTCAAAAGAATGGTTTATTTCCAAAAGGTGATTGACCTTAAAACAAAGTATTTTTTCTTATTGTTTATGTAATATGTGATCACAAAGTAATTTTGCTAATATTGAAGACATGATGTTATATCTGTTTTTTTCTGTGATGTATTAATACAAATTAAATGATCAATTAGAAAGATATCCTTACAGATAAACAAAATATTTTTTCGATAAATGGAGTTTATCTGTATATACATATCTTTCTAATTGATGCATTTAATTAGTATTATCTATTTTTATTTCGCGTATATAAAATTGTATAGCTGTCCTTCTTTACAATTTAATATTAATATATACAAGTTATTGAGGTAAATTTTTATATTGATAATGCCCTTACAAGGCGAAACGTGTCTCAAGTAAATTAAACGACTGCTGAACGAAGCGATGAAACAGGAGAGAGAGATCGTCGCTGAAGGATCGGGCCAGATCTGTAGCGGCAGCCGGTTGCGCTGTGTCGCTAGCATCGATGCCGGCCGAGATGGCGGTAAATTTGAAATCTGATCCCTACAATTCTATTAAAATAAATGTCATTTGTTCACATTACATTTACACTCACGCTACACTACCAAGATTTCCTGTCTTGTTAATAAAATATTTTTTGTTTATTTTCTAGTTAAATGCTAACGAAGGCATCTGGATTCCGATATACGGCATCCACCACGATGCTAAATATTACAAAGACCCGGAGACATTCGACCCGGAAAGGTTTTCCGAAGAAAATAAAGGAAACATTGTACCATCCACATTCATTCCGTTTGGAATCGGCCCCAGAAATTGTATCGGTAAGTTAAGAACAAGTTAAGTTAGTAGTTAGTAAGTTAGTAGTTAGTAAGTTATTAGTTAGTAAGTTAGTAGTTAGTAAGTTAAGAACAAGTTAAGTTAAAGGGGCTACTAGACACTCATACTGCCATATTCTGAAAATGACAGTGTTGTTATTAACCTTCGGATACCGGAAGATCGAAAATACGATCGAGAACCGGAGCGGGGTACAGAATGACCCCATTCAAATTTGCGTTTTAATGAAGTATAATCGTTTGAGCATGTTCTATCATATTTTTAATTAAATTTCTTATACAATGCTAATAGGATACAACTAAATTTGTCGACATTTTTTAAGAAACCGTAGTATTTTGAAGTGTCATCTCTCATAAGCGTCCGGCCGTCGGGAGCTACGCGAGAAGAATGACACAGCCAACACACCTCGCACGTGCATGTACTAAGTCATAGATAAGATACTAAGTCAATGAAGAGATCTAAGACGCGACTCATCCAAATACGTACGTCATGTCTGCCGTTACCTAATAAGAGGAATTAACTTATAAAATGGTTCCGATTGTCTATGGAAAAACATTATCTGTCTTACAATACTTTGTTGTTTTTTTTTTTGCGCGTTTCATTCTTTGGGATATTTATGAAGATTATAATAAATATCATTAATATTTAATTGGGGTTATGTTGTGTCCTGTTCCGGAACAGGAGTCTTAATGTTGTTGTTATCCAATCTTTCAAAATAGACGCCCTTTTAATGTTAATATTTGAGTACCTATGTTCTAATAAATTCCTTCGATAGCTTAGTTTGTCCCCGGGTTTTCTATTGATAATATGACCACCTATACAGTAACAAAGATCACCATTAACCTGGATGGATGGTTTTTTTGGTGCTCCGCCGTTGCCCAGCCTCCGCAAATTATTTCGACCGGTCGAAATAATTGACTAAAAGATCTATTCTCGACTAGTTAGTGACCGCAATTGGCGACCTTGACACCGCATAGATAATCATACAACACTAAAAACAGTCCAGGGGTGCCAGTCGAAGGAATCAAATGCGCGTAAACTTTCTATTTTGTTTTTATCGTTACTATACTTTCCAACATATTTGAATCTGAGTACGTCACAATTGATGCAACGTCCAATACTTGTCCCTCTCAGATGGACATAAATGAAACAGTGTTATAACTCTACTTGAGTTTATTAGCACTACTCGAGTTTTGAGAGAAACAGTAACTCTCAATGACAGGTGAAGTATTAAACTGACTACACATAAATATAGAAGACAAGGTTTAGGTGGTAGACATACAAGTAATTAGGTACTGACGGATGGAGGGGGAGGGGGCGGAGTTACTGGTGGAGGGGTGGTTGTAACGGGAATATTGATAGGAGAGGAGATAAGTTAGAAAATGTAATATTCTTTAACAAATTAATACCTGAGTTCAAATTCCTTTTTATTTCAAAACTTTCAAAATTATTCATTTTATTACCTTTACGCGTGACGGGATGGAGAAGTTTAATGATAAATGAATGAAAGGAATGATTATTACCAGTGGCGTGCAGTAGGTATAGATTTAGGTTATGCTGTTATCAATGACATTATACAATGATATATGATATATGTATTACAATATATGTTGTACATCGGATTATGAACTTTCGTTTAACCAACGTCTTTAGATAAAATGAATCCGTCGTTTATACGGCCCTACCATGTATTTATTTGTAATTTTAGAGTACTATTAATAGCGTTTTTAAAGTTTAAGTTTTGACGTAAAATAATACCTTCTTACCCATATAAAAATCAATATAAAAAATGTATGGACGTTTTTAAGAACACATTTTATGACTAAATATGATTATTTTACTGTTTGAAAATCCTTCACGTAATAATTAACGTTGGAAATAGTTCTGTTAATTGCTTTATATTTTTCTCAAATCTAAAACAAATTCATGCACCAAATGCACCTCGAACTCAAAGAAAAGGCCATGAAATCAATACGTCAAAAACAGTAAGATAATAAAATTCGCGAATTAGTAAAAGACGAAGTAGACACTTCAATGATTTGCACGCAGTTGTAAGGCTTTCAAATATTATTCTGTTAAAAAAACAGCATAGGTAACGACTGCATACAAAACGGATCAACCGAAAGGAATTTACAATTCAGTAAATAGCCAATTATATGACTCGAGTAATTCACTAGCTTAAAGACAGAAGAGAATAATGTAAATAGCTCGATGCGGCGAATACAAAAGAGCGCCATGGGTTCAACGGTGAGTTGTCGTGTTAGTTTTTAGAACTAATCAACTAAAGTCTTTACTGGTACACAGATAGCGCAAATTGTGAAATAATGTTTTCTTTTATGTTAATCCAATTATTTAATTTATATTTGTTTCCCATAATTTTTAGTAATGCACAGCTTTTTTGCTTGACGCTGTTTTGCATCGCGCATAACACGGGCATGATAATATTCTACATCATACTATAAACTGAATACTAAAAAAAATCATATCATTATATTAATGCATTTTACTTGTTTTATTTCATTTCATATAATAACCGTTTACATACATATGTATCATTATACATATAGGATGATGAGCTCCGATGAAGATGATGATGGATCCAGCAATGGAAATTTAATTTTCTCTCCAAGTATAAGCAGCAGACAATTCTGATTCATTATCTATTGACCTGACACTGATTATCTACCCGACCTTACTCTGTAGCTAAAAATTTCATTGTGTTGTATTATCTACATTAATTTTCATATTTATTATAGAGCGGGAAAATAACAAGAAATGTTTCATCTTGCCGAAGATAGCCAAGAATAGAGGAGATTTGCACAGCTCGCCTCTATTGGCCTTGTTTAGTGCACCCTGTTCTGACTCAGTAGGTACGTTCATCGTATTTTAAATCAAATTTATCCAGACTGTCTCGCATCTCTTCCTTCAATACTTCGCCCGAAATATTACTTTTTTTTTCCTGTATGTTGTGACGAGCCTTTCTTTAGAACGGGGTTAGAAAGGCATCGAAAGGACCCCACCATTTCCCGGAAACGTTTTATAATTTGCCAAACAACCAAACGAAACAACAACATGCCATATCATCTTTATTATTCTTGAATTAAATAACACCACAACACCAAAAAACTGGCTACTTAAACACACATGGCAGTCCAGCAAAGTAGCTAGGACAATGCTGTATATATCAGAGATGAAGTCTACTCCATCTCACACAATAACTACGAATATTATACTTAATTGCAATGTAATTATATCTTATGTTTATCATGTTATATTATAATATATTTACCTCTGTTACAACAAAAACATATATGTCAATAAAGTCTAATAAATAAATATTCATATATAGTAAACCAATAAAGAAAGCACACGTAGGTCGTCGAAAGGTATTGTTTATAAACTCACCAACTAACATCTCGTGTTTTATTTTTAATTCTTTGTTTCTTAATTATATAAAATTAGATTAATTAATAATAAGAAGTGGTAGTCATGGAAGTTAAATAACATTTCACACACACACACACACTACTACTTTTCGATGTTGTTGTTCTTTTGTCTGTGTAGATTTCGACCGACCGAAGTGCGCATTTGTCCTATTTGGACTTCTAGACTGGTAATTGATCCGCCTGTCGTTTACCGTCTCCTTCATTCTCCGAAAAAAGGCGGCAATACTCACACATATACACACACACATGCACAATATTATAAACCAAGAAACCCAGTGGTGCGAATCGGAGTAACAAGGTGCGTAAACAATAGATGTAGTTGATATCGCAGTAGAAGGAAGCAACTGACAAACATGACCCACTCCTCTAACATCTAGAACGCCACTACATTGCCAGTAAATTGAGTGTTTTGGAGGCAAGGGGTAGCAATAATTTAGCAGTCTAAACAGGAATGGACACCGAACACACATCATAATGTAATAAATTAATATTCTTGTGATAAGGTTCCCGGTTCGCCCTGATGGAAGCCAAGGCCGTGATGTTCCACCTTCTGCACAAGTTTGAGCTGGTGCAGATACCCAAAACACAAAATCCAATACGGCCGAAAAACAATTCGTTCGATATGAATGCCGAGAATGGATTTTGGATCGGACTAAAACCGAGGAATATTGCTGAAGTATAATACTACAATAGTTGTTAATTAATGAAACAAATGTGAGAAATTGTTTATTTAAACATATTTATACTATCAAATTGATATCCCAAAACTAAAATATACCACATAATACCGACTATCATAAATTTGTAACTGAAGTAAAAAAAATATGTACACAGACTAACTGAAACATTAATTAACTCGAATATACTCCTTCTCTACTTACTTACTTACCATCACGCCGTTTCCCTGTGGGGGTAGGCAGAGAGGATAGAGCGCCACACTCTTCTGTCCTGACACACAATTCTCGCCTCATCCACATTCATACATCTTATCATACAAGCTCACCGATTGTTGAGGCTTCTAACAGAACCATCCTCCATTATCTGGTTTACCTGGTCGTGCCAAGTCTTCCGCGGACGTCCTCTATTTCTGGTTCCATCAACACTTGCGTCATATATATTTCTTACCATTCTCTCCTCATTCATCCTTTCCATATGACCAAACCACCTAAGTGATCCTTTCTTAATCTTACTCACTATACTAACAGCTTTACATTCTCTCCTTATTTCTTCATTTTTTACTCTGTCATAAATAGATTTGCTACAAATACGTCTAAGTGATCTCATTTCCACTGCATTCAGTCTACTTTCGTTCCTTTTCTGCCAGCTCCAGGCCTCACTTCCATACATAAGTGTCGGTACCAGCACTCCATTGTGCACCGCTAGTCTTGCCTCGGTTGACAAATTCCCGTTAGATATAATTCCATTCAAAGCGCCGTTTACTTTATTTCCTGCAGTCACCCTCCTTTCGATATCATTCTCAGCCTTTCCGTTTCTATCAAACATACTTCCCAAATACACAAACTCATCTACTTGTTCCAAACATTCATTACCTACAAGTATTTAGCACGGTGTCTTGCTTTCCTCCTTCTCAAATACCATCACTTTCGACTTTCTTCTCTATAGACGAGTCTTACTCTCATAGAGAAGAAACAAATGTTAATATATATATATCCACTGATTATTCAAATTGTACTATATTTTTAGTATTAATAAAAAAATAAGAAAAAAGAAATAAATAAATAACTTTAAAAAATTACAAATAAATATATGATCGAAATAATAATAAGAAGAAAATGTATCAAAAATTACGTAATTATGAATTATACCAAATCGCCCCGCCCCATTTCGTATAGGTACATTGTATTTTGTTTTGGTCTCTTCAAACGTAGTCTGAATTTTGTTTTTTTTATCTTGTAGAAATATTTCTTTCTCGTTGCTGTCTACAAGGGTAGCTACCCGCAACAATAATATTAAATATTATATTACTACCAGAAAAGCAATCGGCTATCGCGATGGTGATTTCTGTACAATCTGTATTGATTTAACAATGCTCCTTGTAGTGTATTTATTTCCAGTAAGAAAAAACAAAATATTCATAAAATGTTGCATGCTATATACATATATACAACTAGAGCTATTTTAAATTGATGTGAACATAGCGAAATGAAAAAATATATAGGCCGGTTAAAAAACAATTCTAAATCATATATTTATACAATGCGGAAAAATAGTAAATTAATTGGTTATTATTTTTTGCTTATCTGCGCTGACATTTAGCAGATTTTATAAAGATAAAGGACTATGACAATGGATTCAGATGCAATATATATTTGAAAGTCATCCTTCGAAAACCATCATTTTTTCCAACTTCACAGCTGTTTAACTTTTTAAGGGTTCTCAGTTTAAATATAATCTTCAAAAAGAACGCATCGTTACAAATTCACAAAGACCATATAAATTAAACAATTTCTACAAAAGGAAATAACGGACCAAGATCGCGTGATAACTTAAAAATCTCCAAATTTAAAACGAGTGTTTCTCAACACCTTAATGCCCTTCCATATAAAATCAAAAAAATATATATAAAGCCTTCAAATCGCAAATCAAACAAATATTATAAAACTTCGACAGCAATTATAAGTTCGAATTGATTATATTTACGTATATGTATTTAATAATTTAATTCTATATTTATATCTTATTTTTATATATACCTTTATATTATTTTCAAACTTAAATACTTTCCAATTCAAACACGACAATTGATTTCTTCTATAGAGTTGGGTAATTTTGTGCAAAAAATAAATTATATAAACTTACTTTTGCAAAGCCTTTTTGAAAATCATTTTTTGATACTTTTTACAAACATACATAAAACATATTCTGTACTAAAAATACCCCTTTTTCATATTCCCTTTATTTTTGGTCAACACTTCTCATTCTGCTCCAGTCTATTCTGTTTTGGGCTGCATTCTTGGTACGGTTAAAGCTTTAAGATCCACTGAAGCCAATCATGTATCTGGTGATCTTTCAGTCTTTTTCTATCGGACTCACGGTATACAAACCATGTCCGCACCATCTTCAGACTGCTTATATTTTTTCAGTAACGGGGACCACCCTAAAAGTACCAAATCAAATAAATTTCTAAAATTTTTAAACAGCCTCCTTTTTGAAATAAGATGGCAAATCAGGCTAGTTAATGATTTTTCAAAATGGGTTGTTCAAAATCTGATAAAAATATAGGTTCCATATTTTATACAGTCAGGATGTAACAAACCAAGTTCACAATATTTTATGGGTGCAAATTTATAATGTGTGCAAATTTTTTATAAAATCATGTACTTAAAGTACTTCGAAATAAATATTTACGAAGTTTACTTATTTTTAATCCATATTTTTGGTTCAGTTCCTAAATCATTTAACAAAATGTAAAATAGGCTTTCGAAATTCTATGACCTTTAATTTCTTTTATTCAATATATAATTTGAAATCAATGTAATATTTCAATTAATCGAAATAATCACATAATGACGATTTTTTAAATGCTTGTATTAGGAGAACACATTCTTATTGTGAAGTTGCAATTATTCAGAACAGACGGTCTGTGATATTTTAAATATGAACTAAATATATTAATTATAAAGATATACATATAAAATCAATTTTATCGAAAAATATTGTTTTTGCGCCACCATGGAACGATTAAATGTATTAATATCAAAAAGGTAACATATAGGATCGAAAATTTGTCGCCAAAAATATTGTCGCTGTAGCATAGTTGGATATTACACCTCCCCCGGTTAGGAAAGAGATACAGGTTCGAATCCCGGTGGCACAACAACAATATTTTTCGATAAAATAGATTTTATATGTATATCTTTCTAATTAATATATTTAATTCATATTTAAAATGCTTGTATCTCTGACACGGTTTAGATTGAGCACATATTCTTTGAACATGTTCGACTCGTAATTTAGTCAGGTTTTCCACCCAGAAAATATTGTGGACTAGCTCTGTTACACCTGTGTAATATATACAGGGTGTAATCCTAATATTAAGAAACCAAAATAATTATATTGAATTGGAATTAATTTCTCAGTATTTTAACTTGATACAGTTCAATTCAACCGATTTATAAAGAATTGGTTATTTACTTATCTGTAGTCACTGAATGGAATTATATCTAACAGGAATATGTCAACAGAGGCAAGACTAGCGGTGCACAATGGAATCCTGGTACCGACACTGATGTATGGAAGTGAGGCCTGGAGCTGGCAGAAAAGGAACGAAAGTAGACTGAATGCAGTGGAAATGAGATCACTTAGACGTATTTGTGGCAAATCTATTTATGACAGAGTAAAGAATGAAGAAATAAGAAAAGAATGTAAAGCTGATGTTAGTATAGTGAGTAAGATTAAGAAAGGATCACTTAGGTGGTTTGGTCATATGGAAAGGATGAATGAGGAGAGAATGGTAAGAAAGATATATGACGCAAGTGTTGATGGAACCAGAAATAGAGGACGTCCGCGGAAGATTTGGCACGACCAGGTAAACCAGATAATGGAGGATGGTTCTGTTAGAAGCCTCAACAATCGGCGAGCTTGTATGACAAGATGTATGAATGTAGATGAGGCGAGAATTGTATGTCAGGACAGAAGAGTGTGGCGCTTTATCCTCTCTGCCTACCCCCACGGGGAAACGGCGTGATGGTAAGTAAGTAAGTAAGTAAGTAGTCACTGAGTTTGCGTCAATATTCTGATTAGGATTAATCATTTGGATAGATTACATTACTCATGTCTACAATCTGCATCATATGATATAAATACATAAATCATATGATATAAATACATTTTAAAATCGATTACCAGATATTTATGAGAAAAATGAATTAGCAAAACTACATATGTCACGTTTAACATTAAATGGAGAAATTTACATTTAGGTACATAGATACTCGTAGAATATATTTTTAAATTTAAATTCGAGTATGTCTAAATCTTTGTGGGAACTAATTACTGGGTTTTATCCCCTAGGGGATTGTCATCAAGATTAAGATGTCTCACAGAGACGAAGATATTATTTTTATATGAGAAGTATGGAAGTCTTGGGCATTACAGGGTAATAAATAAGTGAAATGTTCCATCTTGATTTAATATATACAACTTCTAAAAATTTGATAGATGTGGTAGCGTGGGTAAATCGGTGAACGTTACATTGTGTAAAGTGATCACTTAAGCCACCCGATGATAGGTCGTAAGCCCTGTAATGCCCAATACTTCCATACTTCTCATATAAAAATAATATCTTCGTCTCTTTGAGACATTTTAATCTTGATACATCGTCATCTAATATCTCAATTTTTGTCATATTAAGATATTTATATCTTTGGGTTCTGTATCACTTGTTTCACGATAGCGTCCGCTTGGGGCGTGCAAATCAAAGAAATGTAATCACCACATATCATCTGTAACCTCCCTGTCAACTGCGCACAAGTCAAGGGAATCGTGCCTAAGTTTAGTTCAGTTTCAGTTTATAAAGTAAAATAAATAAGTAATACTTCAGTAATTCTACAAAAATCATTTAGAACTAGTCATGTCTCTCTCCCGTAAAGTAGACAATTCATAGATACGTGGTGATGCTGCTTAGGTGACGATATCGTAGCCAATCAAATGGACCATAGCTTGCGCGCTATATACAAAAATTAAAAGAATGATGACAGTTTGATTATTTTAGAAGACACCGCTACTGCAGCACTGTTCTGAATAATAATAATAATTTTGGTTTCTATGGTGCGTTATATTTTGTTTTCTATGGTGCGTTATATTTTGATATCTATCGATGAAGAAGTTACAATTGATTAAAATTCATAATTTAAAAGTGCAATTTGAAATGACTTAATTCACTAACATATAAATTTGCAAGAGTGTGAAGTTAATCCAAATTAAGTTTTTTAATAGATATAATTTTTTTTGAAAAATACAATTTTTAGTGCGAATTTTAAATATTCTGTTATAAGTTTTCTTTCTGGCAGGTTTTAAAGAATTTTTAATGAGATAACCATTTTTTTATTGTAAAATCAAATTCTTGTTTCAGTATTGAAATATGTTATCGTAAAAATAGTGCCTAACCCCTTCCACTTCCACCTAACTTAGTTCACAAAGATACTACGACTGTATTTCAAGCCATAGATAAAATGTTTCAAGCTTCTCAACTGTTTCTGTATACATTATTTATCTTTTGTATGTATTAGATCAGTTAATCGAATTGCCTTTTTTATTAATTTTTTTTCTAAAACATTCAAATAAGTTTGTATATATGGTATGTTACGTACAAGCATAGATGCTGGAAGAATGTCAGGATACAGAAAGAATAGGCACTCATCATAATCCGGATTTTACAGACATCTCCAAAATGTGGATTGTATATTTTACTCACTATTTCATCAATGGTTCCGACACAGTATAGACGCGAAGTCTTGAATTAGTATAATATTCGCCGATCGACTGGTCAGCGGCTAGACCGGGAAGGGGGGGGTGGGGGGAGGCACAATGGATTATTTTCGTTCAATAATAAATATGTATTTACACAAATAAATATATGTCCCAAACATAGTATAAAATGGAAATTACTCCTTTAAGATTATTAATAAATTTACATATCAGCCGTAGACAAAACTGACAAAGAGATAAAATTGGTATGTTGAGTACCTACATCGTAAAGTTGTTCGGAATTTCCTTAACAGCAAAGGTAGTTTTTTATAAAACTCTGATATCGCGCTTACTAATACTTAACTACGCTTCAAAAACTTGGACTCTGAAAAAAAAACAGGAAGCAGTACTGGATTTGAAAGAAAGATCAACGGGAGAACTTGTCAAATAAATATGAGTATTATATAGAGGTTTAAAATTATAAATGTTTTAATGGCTGGGTGGTGTATTAATGACTCGCAACTCAGTAAATGGCTACTTAGTAATAATTCCGAAAGGAGAGGAAGAATAGGTTAACCCAAAATGAGATGGCAAGACAACGTTTTATTCATTATTGGCGTCAGCAATTACTGTGATGTCCTTGGGATTGTGTAGTTGTGTGTGTGAATGCCGCACCATCGGGGTGTGTGTGTGCGGGGTTATAAAAGGCGACGCGCGTCAGGCTTTATTGTTTGACTTGTACTAGTGATATACCTTGTAAATAAATTCTATCTTACTACAATAAACGTGTAATTATTACAAAGAGTATTTCTTGTGAGTATTCATATTACGAGGTGCACACTGGAGACGTACTAAGGAGACGTAATAACGGGAATCTATGTTGAGATCAGTGGCAATATATTTTTGAAGAACCCAGGAATCATACCGCGTTGTAGAGCCAGAGACGATGATGATGATCATTGGCATTGACATAACTAATACATACTTCATCAGTGGACACGCGCCATAACATTTTACAGGAGATTGTCCTCATAGGCAAAATTTCTAAAAACAAAAGAACATCAACAAACTTGGAACTAAATTTCACATGAAACTTGAAGAGGCCAAAAAAAAAAATACAATGATCTGTATACGAGATGCGGCGGGGCGGATCAGAAAAATATATTATGTGCGGGAGTTGTATGAATGTTGGAAGCCACTGATCTAATACAGCACTCCCACACTGTCGCTGATTAGTCGGCTCGAGTCTTTAAAGAGAGACGAACCGCGTCCAGTTTGTCAGCAGAGCGCTAATTCTGCGCCATACTGAATTGGAAAATTGTCCGAATTGATAACAAGGTGTGTACTCGTGTTATTTTTGTTCAGTATGTATTTTAAAATATTACTATCGGACAATGTATGTTTTGTTAGCCGTGAGTCTATTTTGGTTTTGGTATTTATTTGACGATTTTGAAAATAGGTGCGTCATCGGCGTGCACGCTCCCCGTACGTCAAACTGACGTCATTTTAAGCTGTGTTTGCTATATTAATTAACTCTGTGGGGCTTGTGTTTAATGTGTGCCTCTGCCATAGCCACACGCTTTACAGATAGATCATTAAGACAGTAATTTAATTAAGTCAAATTTCTGAAACCAGAAAACCAAGTTAGCTTAATTAGTTAGTTAGTTAGTTTAATATTTAAAAATATTGTTTATTAATACAACTTTTAACATTAAATAAAAAGATATCGAATCTTTGATGAATACACCGGGCCTCGTCATTACCAAATTGTTTACTATTTGTTTCAACTTTCCATTGACTAGACTCGTGTTCCGCCCTAGTCCCTTCACGGGAGAGTGTCCTCACTAGTAAGCCCTTCGATGGCTGTCTTACTACGTACCCACTAGTTTCTGTCCTTCCTTATATAACATATTTTATTATTTGTTTGGATATCTGATCTTTGTATTATATTGTCATTTGTGATATGTATATGTACCTCGTATTGTATTAAAATTATACACGAAATAGATACGCTTTCAATAGTTAAATTCATATAAGTTCCAGATAAATAATTAATGACGTTATTTGGTACGTAAATTATGCGAGAGAGGAAGGTTTAAATAGAAAGAGACGACAGTAAAATTTTTGATTTTCTCTCATTCAAACATAACTCATGTCTAGTGGATCATCCATGACTTATCTAAGTTTTTCATACTAATATATTATGGAATGAGTATTGTCATTTGAATTGATCTATCGAAAATTAAACAATTTTACGAAGTACCTAATTCATATATACGTTTTGAAATCAGATAAAGTACCTACATATATTTAGATGATCGCTTAAATCAATGTTCTAAATTTAAAAATATTATGACAGCTTCAATTTATTATTTTGTTTAATATTATCTAAAACGCCGCGTTTTGGTGATATGTCTGTTTCATAATTACATATTATTTATGAAACAGACAGATTTTTGTTTAAAATGGAACATTGTTATATATATAAACGAAATATTTAATTACGACATATATAAAAATAACGTACATAAAATATTTAATTTGTTCAAAAAAACATTATTTTCTCTTAAAATCAGTAAAAAAAACATCTAATTTATGAAATTTGATACTAACATTGTGAATAAGTTTAATATTAATTCATACCGTGGGTGAAAACATCTATTTTCGGCATTTTTAAACGAAAATAATAACAGCGCGGATTCTACGACAATCATGGCCGGATCGAGCAGCGTATCGAAATTTCGATGGACAATGCAAAATGCATCTAATGATTGCGGTTTTTCTAATAATGGTTGTGTTGTCTTAATTATGAAAAATAATATTAAGTTTATTAGTTTTAAATGAGTACAAAGATCCTATCTAAGCAATAGTTTAAAAAAAGTTAAATCTAGTGTATAACTTCTGATATAAATGAATGATAAAAACCCACATTTTCATACAAAAAAACGCGAAAATTTTAATTATTATTGAAGGCGCCGCCTTAAAAGGGCACAGGATGGTCTAAATTCAAATATTTATTCGTTTTGCTTATACATTGTCTCAAACTAAAATATAAATTCTTCTTATTTTTTTTTTAATTGTAGAATTCGCGTTTCTTAAGCATTTTGTGTGGAACTGATAAAAGAAAGTTGCAAACTTCTACAACGGTTCCGGGCAACGGTGGGTCCCCCCCCCTCACCATTCTGGCGCCCTTTTAGGTTACTATCTATCCTCTGTCCTTATCTAGGTCCCCATGATTTCATGTTAAATGATGTTTGTATTTGAAATATTGTAATATAATATAATGCCTGCCCCACTTAGCATCACCCGTGCTGGATTAAACACTGTAGGTACATAGTTAATCAATAATCGGAAAATATAATATATTGATATGAATGAAAACAAAGAATACGCTATGTATATAATATAAAAATTTGTTCATATGTTTTCTTTTAAATTGTGTTACATATTCAATAAGTTAATATAATACAACGAAGTGCTATTGAGGTATCCAACCGTAAATCAAAACTATCCATTTTGTAGTATTTCCAATAATTGTGAATAGATATATCAAGGTACAAAGTATCGAACGACGGTGGACCTCTAGCGCCGCCTAGTGCTACTACGAGTACACTCGGCCGGTGCACGTTTCTCCTTAACACCGCCAGATGGCACCATGTTCTTACCCACCACAACTCCATTGAATTCCGACTTTTGTAAACTTTTAGATGATGTTTTCGGAGACCTTGGATTATTTTCTATTGGTGGTGATCGGACTGATCAGTCTACTTTTTCTGTACGGCCTCTGGGAGGATGACTTCTTCAGGAGGAAGGGCGTGAAGAGTCCGCATACCTACATCCCCTTCTTGGGGCACATCGACAGAGGGGCTCTACAAGGGAAGCCGAAGGAGCACTTAAAAGACTTGGTTTTACGATTCTACAACATGTTCCCGGGGGAAAGGTTTAAACATTTTCTGATAGTAATTTGTTGGTCCTTTTCAGGCCTCAGAAATATATTCAAAACTCAACAAAATACCGAAAACAGACCGCATCTAAGAATCCTTACAGTTATTTGCAGTGGCGTGCACTATACATGTGTAACAGACTCAGTCTACAATATTTTATATGTGAATACCAGACTAAATTGCATTAATTATTAAATATTGAAGGAATATGTGGCTAACCTCAACCATGTCATATGAGCATTTCAAACGAATCGTAATTTTGCAATTATATCGATTAATAGAAATATTTTATTGATTCCAAATTACTTATCGTGTACAAAAAAATGAAAGGTCATCTAATTTCGAGCGACCAGACTATTTTTTGTTAGATAGTTTATTAAAGATTAGATTAACAACGGATAAATTTCGTAAATATTTATTTCAAAGGACGCAGACCTAAAAGCTTAACATGATTTTGTAAAAAGAACAAACAAAAATATTTTCTAAAATTCTAAAATAAATCTGTTTTTTTTTAATCATGTTGTCAGGCAAGTAGGATCGATTATTTATTATTTTTATATTATAATATAAATAGATATGTTTTCGGGGGTGGAACCAGGTGATTTAGTTTCTGGGGTAATAAAAAAATATCCCCCTTACTTATGTAATATTCGATACTTTAACTACCGTCGTCAATAGTTAAACTAATGATGATAGAATAATCGTGAATGTATTTTACGTATGTACCTTCATCAGATACGTTGGTCTCCGCCAGCTCACAAGACCTCTCGTGATAGTGAAGGACATCGAGGTGCTGAAGCAGGTCACCATCAAGGACTTCGACCACTTCACGGACCACCTGGGTGTCATTGACGAGAATGCTGACCCGCTGTTTGGCAAAAACCTTTTCTCCCTAAAAGGTAAGTCTATCAAAGAACAAGAATTCTACTAGAAAATAGGATTAATATAATTCAAAACAATTCTCTTTAAACAAATAATAGATATCTCATATTTAATGGAAATATATTAAAGTATTGGTAGTTACAGGGCTTACGACATGTCTTCGGCTGGCGTAAGTGATCAATTTGTACAAATGTAATGTTCACCATTCTCTCCCATTTATCAATCTCCATATCTATCAAATTTTTGTAAGTTGTATATATGTTAATATGTGGAAACACTTTGAGTAGCACTACACTATCGCCATCTATGGACTAAATTTGATATTTATTTCCCAGAAACAGCATATATGTTACAATGAGAATCTAATATTATATAATTATTATATAATTATTATTAATTATTGTTATTATTATCAACTCTGATCTAGTGAGGTGGGCAGGGAAACATTTTATTATTTATTACATACTTCCATATATTTTATAATTTTACATATTTGCCAAACTGCAGAACAGTTTTAATTTAACGTTATTTTCTTACATATCTCTCAGCATCATCAGCGTGTAACAAAATCATGTCAAAATTCAAGATATATTGTGTTCCACGTTCAGGTCAGAAATGGCGCGACATGAGAGCCACGCTGAGTCCCGCCTTCACCAGCGCCAAAATGAGGGGGATGTTCGGCTTCGTCGCGGAGATCGCCCAGCAGACGGCTGACTTCTATCACGAGGAGATGAAGAAACCAGAAAATAAAGGTTTTATTATATATTATGTTCCCCCATCTATTATGTATCGATGGAACTTCGACAGGTCAGACTGTTTATTGTTAGCTTAGGGCCTAAAGCAAATATATATAATAAAAATGAATCGATTTCGCAAATATTTATTAGCTTGATACGATTTTGTATGTCGTAAATAATGTTTTTCATTGAGAGTATTGCCCAAATATGTAATACTTTTTACGTTTTCAGAGAAGGGTCTTATTGAAGTGGAAATGAAGGATGCCTTCACTCGGTACGCTAATGATGTCATAGCCACCACAGCCTTCGGGCTGAAGGTCAACTCCCTGGAGGACAGGGACAATGAATTCTATGCAATGGGCAAAGAGGCTACCGACTTTACTAAATTCAGTTTCTGGAAGTTTGTTGGGTTGACATTTATGCCGATATTGGGGAAGGTATGTAAAAATTATGAAATTTTTCTCTTCTTTCACTAACTAACTAGGCAGAGAGGATAGAGCGCCTCACTCTTCTGACTTAACATCACACATCTCACGTAAGCTCGCCGATTATTGAGGCTTCTAACAGTGGCCGAAACGATTCTTTTCGCGAGTGTTAGTATACACCCCGCGACGCTTGTACTAGTGGTGGAGAGGGATCTATTAATGGACCAGTATCCGGCGGACGAAAAGTAAATGCTTTACTTTCTTCCTCATAATTCCACCAGGTCCTATATTTAATTGTTATTAGGCCGAAACGATGGACCATCGTTTCGGTCAGACACAGTTGCCAAGACACAAACTCATGTATCTATTATTTCGACTATAATGATTCATGTCCACGGATAAGATTTCTCTCGAAGATTCAACTCGAGACGAGATAAAGGATGGAACAGAGTTCAGCGCGAAGCGATTTATGAATTATCGGCTCACATGTTTTGCGCGCGGATTAGAATGACGCATTCGGTACACACATACCTTTGGCGATTCTCAGAGATCAAAGTCTCATTGAGCGATCAATTGATTTATTCAAATGACACATTAGTACAATTTGACATTTATGTTTTTAATTAGTTTATTTGACATTCTGATGAATAGAATTGTATTTTCCGAAACCGGTCGATATATTAAATTTAACTCAAGTTTAAAATAATTTATATAATATATAATTTGTGTTATTTATTTCTAGTTGTTTAGTCTGTCCCTGTTTACGGAGAACGTCGAGAAATTCTTCCGCACTCTGGTTATTGGCACAATCGCAGAAAGGGAGAAGAACAACATCGTCAGAAATGACATGTTACACCTGCTGATGGAAGCCAGGAAGGGTTCTCTGAAACACGAAGAGATGGCTAGCAAGGATACCAAGGAAACCGGGTTCTCAACGGTAGAAGAATCGTCCATTGGCAAGCAGGTAGTAAAGACAGGTAAATGGAAAATATTCTGTATTGCCTACAATACGTGTTGTAACAAATGTATGACAAATTTCGGAAACCGACTGATCGAATGCATTCAAATTTGATCCAAATTTAAATCCTTCATATGAAGCCTCAGTTTGGCTACACAACTGATAAGCAGACGTTTCTAAAGTTCGGTTTCAGAAGTCAATTCTATGGACAGTATAAAAGATTCAATATTAATCAACGATAAGGAAAAGGTATTAACGATGAATGAGGAGTTGGATCTCATTTTAAAAGATGCTGAAACACCGGACAATTTTAAATGTTTAAGGGATGAATTAGCCCTGTTTAAAAACAATAAAAAGCGCACGTTCATTCTTGAGAGGCTCTACGACGTACTTTGCACAGTGAGTGAGTGCACGAAAATTAGTTCAGCATTAGAGGATAAGTCCCTCGCTGCATTAGTACTCCTAAAATATTATTATATAAGAGATTCTAAAACAAAATAACCTGCAATAAACAGAATAAAATCGTGTATTTTTTTTATTCTTATGTTTATACTATAATGATTTTGGAGCCGAACCCGGACTCGTACCCGCCGGGTTTCCAAAATATTGGACCCGGACTCGGCGGGTTTCAAAACCCCGAGTTTTCAGAAACCCTACTCCTATCCCTGATTATTCTTTTTCAGTTCCCAGACTATCTCATTCTGATCCAGTCTTCTTCCACACAGTTAGCCCACCTCTTCCAAGGTCTGCCTCTAGGTTGTTTCCACAGGAATATCCACATGGTCATGATTTTCTAAGTCTTCTCATCTGATCTTTTTTCAACGTGGCCAAATTATCACGGTTTTTGTTTTTAAGTAAGTTTTTTTTTGTTAAAAGTATAATTTAGTTATCTACATAGCAACACCGGTTATCTCATTAAATAAAACAGTTTTCTGCATAACTAATTATACTGGTAGCCGCTGTTGACAAACAAATTTAGATAACCAGTGTTGCCAAACGTACGCCCGCTCGATTTAAAAAAGGACAATAAAGACTTTTTCATCTTTTTTTAAATAGGCAATCCACACTCCAAGAGTGATTTGTGTCATTAATCAAGTTAAAATTTTATTTTATAGAAAAAAATACAATAATATTATAGAATAAGAAATATTATATTACAAGTTAATACAATTGTTGTTCAAAAAAATTTCTATTATATAGATTAAATGTGGCGAGTTAAATGAAAGAAGATGACTCAAGTTAACCGGGAGTTAAAAATACCATTGAAGAGATTATTGTAAAAAAAACCTGTGATCCGCAATGGACAGGCAAAAAAGACATGGTCAAGGGTCTCCTCCTCGGCACCACACTCACACATTGGGGAATCTATTAAGTACGAGTATAAATGTGAGGCTACCTGGCAATGCCCAATTCTAATTCTAGAAATATTTGATATTGTTCTTTTGGTGACTTTCCTTTTGGAGAATCAGGGGGGGCGGGGAATAGATCTTTGAATTATTTTAAGCCGATTATGATTATTGTGCAGTCCAGATAGAATTCGTACGTTTTTTACCATATTAAGTCTGTCATACATCAGGTTATGGAATTGAAGAGGTAAAATACCGGAAAGGGCGGTCTTCTTGGCCAGTTTATCAGCAAATTCATTATGAAGCAATCTCAATATCGCAAAAAATTGAGATAGCCGGTGTTGCCACTTGGGTAACGATTTTAAAAACAAACTGATAATTGTCACCGGATGCCATGGTAACAATAGTTATCAGTTATCAGTTACGTGTCAGATTGCGATTTTTGATGGAGCTGTGCATTTTAAATGTGCGCGCCTAAAATGGACGACAATAAATGTAAATCATTATTTTCTGCAAAGCCAACCTCGCTAAAATCTACTAAAAACTTTTACTCTATAACTTATATCTACTGTTCTACTATACTTTAAGCACGGAATACTCCACCAAAGAATAAATGGAACCAACCTACAAATATTAGAAACACAAGTCATGTAAATTTGTATGATGTGCTTCCGTCACCTTTCAGAATGGTCGGACGACGATATGACCGCTCAGGCCCTCCTCTTCTTCCTCGGCGGCTTCGATACCTCAACAATCCTGCTCTGTTTCCTGGCCCACGAGATCACGATGCACCCGGACGTGCAGGAGAAGCTGCGGGATGAGGTGGACGAGGTGGCGGCCTCCAACGGAGGCACCGTCAGCTACAAAGACCTGCAGAACATGACGTACATGGATATGGTTGTTTCCGGTCAGTTACAAAGATTCAATACATTAGACATATTATGTTTCTCTAATCACTGTTGTCTATTCTTTTACTCTAAATGAGAGCAGTTGTGATCATCGAACTGCGACTGTTAGCGAATGAATGCAAGGATGATTTGTTACCTATTTTTGTCTATCTTATTCCACGAGCGGACTCTGCTTTAAAATGGTACAGATCTGTTCATCCTATTGATGATTGATCTTTCATGAGATCTAGTTTTTTAAACTCTCTCTTGGAACACTAACCTTTCTGTCTGACTTCAAATCAGTTCGGAGGTTATGAAATGCATAGTGTCCTTCGATGTGAATGATGCGTCCCAGAAGGTGTAGGTGCGAAGGGTACCCACCTCTAATCTCGCCCAAATTCCGTGTCAGATATGTAAATATGTCGCGTGTATGTTCCTAGGTATTCGTGTGGAGTTAATTAATACACTAATTAGTTTAAGATAAGATTACAAAGCTTTCAGTTCTATATTGAAATAATCGATGATGCAGAGTGCAGCACGTTGGATACGTGAAGCGAATGCCGACGACGTGGATTTTACTTCAGTTCAAAGAATTTATTCATATATTCAAGAATACTAATTAAATGTATTAATTAGAAAGATATACATATAAAATCAATTTTATAGAAAAATATTGTTGTTGCGCTACTAAGATTAGAAACTGGATCTCTTTCCAATCCGGGGAAGATGCATTATCCAACTATGCTACAGCAACAGTACTTTTGACGACAAATTTTCGAACCCATATGTTACTGTCGCTGTAGCATAGTTAGATAATGCACTTTCACTGGATTGGAAAGAGATCTTGTTTCGATCCCGGTAGCGTAACAACATTATGTTTCGATAAAATTTATTTTATATGTATATCTTTCTAATTTATATATTTAATTAGTATTTAAAATATCACAGACCTATATTCTGAATAATTACAACTTCACAATAAAAATGTGTTCTCCTTGGTAATCAATAGTTGTCTCATGTTACTATCAATGTCGGAATAAGTAGAGTATTTTCATCTGCAGAAACACTAAGACATTGGCCCCCATTCCTGGCAGTGGACAGGAACTGTGTGAAACCGTACACCTTGCCACCATCGAACAGTGACAGCAAGCCAGTTCAGGTGAATGAAATATTATATAATAATAAATATTAAGTCAAAACGATGTTCGAACCCCTAAATCCTGCTACAAATCCACTGAGAAAAAGATTGTTGCAATCTTTGGTCACATCACGCGTCAAAGTGACAGCCAGAGCACAACTTTTGGCTGAAGAAGACCTGGATGTGTGCCATAACGGTGGACACGTGTGTTGCGTTGAAGTCAGCTGCGAGGGTGACCCAGAACCGGGACTTGTTAAGGTATATTGTTCCGTACAGCAAACAAGATTGTAGACAATGGTAGTTCACCGATCTCAGCTTCTCTCAACCGGCGATGATGATAATAATGATGATTATAAGGTCGAAAGAAATTAAACACAAAAGATGTTCAATATAGGCAAAATCGAGAATGGCTTCCGCCAGCAGAATAATCCGTTTTATTCAAATTGATAACAATACATGTAGTCATATTTACAAGTACCTACACGACGACAGGCCGCCGCTTGAGACGTTTTACTAAGATGTCATTGTTTTCCTAAAATCCATCGTTTTTGATTACACCTTTAAATTATTAACACGTGTTTTATCATATCAATTATATGGCGAGTAATTCTGTGCGATACATACATTACAAGCCGAGTCTCATCTGATTGAGGCCGCTATATGTCAATACTGATACGAAAAAGGAATTAAAAAGGTTCTTAATTTTAGGCCGTCATCCCTATTAATGTTCACTGCGTGTTTGTATATTCTGGTCAAAGAAGCAAATGACTCCCATAATTCAAGATCTTTCTTATTTGGAGGTGCACATCTCTATTGTTGTATTGTGTTGTTGAATATATATATTTGTATTCACATCAACAATTGTTATAAATAAATAAATCTACTCAAAAAACGATTTATAAATCGTATTAGTATTTTATTTATAATAGTGGAGAAATATAGTCAAAAGATTCTTTGAAATATCGCCACCACCGATGCCTCTGTTCCCATCCTCATTTGTATTTCAATATATTATATATTAATAAGTATTAAGTCTTACTCATTAATAAAAACATTCAGATTAAACACCCTTTTTTTTTCTTCTTTTAGACAGAACAATAATTAATAATATTTTTTTGTTTTCAAGGTGAATGTAAACGAAGGCATCTGGATTCCAATTTACGGCATCCACCACGACCCAAAATACTTCAAGGACCCGGATACCTTCGACCCGGAAAGATTTTCCGAAGAAAATAAAGGAAACATTATACCGTCCACATTTATTCCGTTTGGACTCGGCCCCAGAAATTGTATCGGTAAGCTTAGAATATTAAACCTATATGTTACCTTTTTGATATTAATATATGACCTATGTTCTGAATAATTATAACTTCACAATAATAATATTCATAATAATATTGTTATTTATATATATAATATATGCAGAATAAATTTATCATTTAAAAAATGTATAGACATCAACCAGGAACTTTCTTTGCCGGTAGACAAACTTTACCAATTAAGCTAGAATGACCGTACAGAAAGTCTTCAAATTTCATCTACACCCGTTTTTACTATGTTGGAACTATGTTCTGAAAAATCGTTAATTTACCTATAAAATTAAAATTGATGGCACCAGAAGTAGAGGACATCCACGGCAGGTAAACCAGATACTGGAGGATGGTCCCGTTAAAAGCCTCAATAATCGTCGAACTTGTATGAGAAAATGTATGAATGTGGATGAGGCGTATCGGGACATAAAAGTGTGGCGCTTTATCCTCTCTGCCTACCCCCGCGGAGAAACGGCGTGATGGTAAGTAAATAAGTAAGTATTTAATTCGGGTTTTAGTCAAAGGTATTTGATATTCACCGCAAATAAAGTAGATTTATTTCATTTGTATTAAAACACCACAGGGCTATGTTTTGAAAATGCAATATGACAACAAAAATGTGTTCTCCCTAAAAAATAAATTGTATCTTTTTAATTATCAGACTGTTGTGTACTCGTAAATGTGTTTAGCTGCTCAAAATTCGGATGAGATTGATAATTATTCTCATTAATATTTAAGGGTCCCGATTCGCCCTGATGGAAGCCAAGGCCGTGATATTCCACCTTCTCTACAAGTTCCAACTGGTGCAGATTCCCAGGACTGAAAACCCGATAAAGCTACAGAAGAAATCTTTCAACCTGCAGGCTGAAAACGGATTTTGGATC
Source organism: Eubasilissa regina (assembly GCA_022840565.1). NCBI lineage: Eukaryota > Metazoa > Arthropoda > Insecta > Trichoptera > Phryganeidae > Eubasilissa > Eubasilissa regina. The sequence goes on along the minus strand of JAINEB010000029.1, from coordinate 18,851,587 downwards.
GGACTGAAACCTAGAAATATTACTTGTTAAATATTTCAAATAAACTATTTGTTTTTATATGTTACAAGGTTTTTTTTCATTTGAAACTCTCCAGATCGACTGAGTGTCGCGTTCCTCAGACTTGGTGCGTTCATTATTTTGGAGACCAACCTCCCTCCCTCCCTCCTTTCATTATTTTGGAATCCCCCGTCATTACCAATTCCTCCAGGGTATCTTCATCTCTTCTAGCAACATCCCCAAAGTGTGTATAATAAGATTCTATTCCTCATTTTGTGTAGAGCCCTTCTGCGTTTCAGGAATTTTAAAACCACCGGAAAGCAATCTCTTGCTAGACTAGTACTGCTGAACTGCTGTAGAACTGTTCGCGATCCCGGGCATTGTTTGGTACGATGTGTATCAAGGCTTCGGTCGTGTAGATCTGTCTCTCGATCACCCCTCATATATATGTATTTCCAGTGATCACCAATTTCTGCAGGCTGTCTTCATTTTGGCCCATGTTGACGATGATTTCTCACTTTTAGACTTTTATATTTGAGAGTAGGTAAAGGTACATATGCACTGGATGGGTTATTCTTGTTTGCAAGCAATTGGTTCACTATTTATTTGTTATATCCATAACGGACAAAATTATCTCCTTTAACACAGACTTTAGTCTAGTTAAGAAGACTGTGAATTAAAATAATTAAATATGTAATAAACAAATAACAGATATCTCAGAGAAACAATGCTATTTTTTATTATATTTAATGTAAAATATATGGAAGTATGGGGTAATTACAGGGTTTACGACCTGTCTTCGACTGGGTTAAGTGATCACTCTATATATTTAATATACATTTAATTGTTGCATTATTTGAAAGAGCCATCTAACTTATTTTTACAGAATCTCAAATACCTTTGAGTAATCTAATAGCAGACGCCAGAATTATCAATTCATTTTTATTAAATTTTGGAGACATTGATACCACTTTATTATTAGAACACATTCTTATTGTGAAGTTGTAATTATTCAGAACGTAGCTCTGTGATATTTTAATTACTAAAGATATACATATAAAATCAATTTTATCGAAAAATATTGTTGTTGCGCCACCGGGATTCGAACCTGGATCTCTTTCCAAACCGGGGAACATTATTATTTTGTTCAAACTGTAGCTCGCGCCCCGGCTTGCTCGGCGCCCCACCCCCTCGGGTCGGTCCCGGATGCGATATGCCTGCAGTTTTAAAACTGACAATGAAATAAAAATTTCAAATAGACATTTCACCACAGTTTTGCTTCGCTAACCGTTAGATGTGATACGCCTGCAGTTTGAAAACTGACCTTGAAGGAGAATAATTTTTTGGAGCAGATTGCGTAAGATTATAAAAGCACTATTCCAGTTAACATTTCACCACAGTCTGACATTGCTAACCATTAGATGTGATATGCCTGCAGTGCAGTATTGACCTTGAAGGAGAATACTTTTTTGGAGCATATTGCAAATTACAGTTAACATTTCACCACGAATAGGTATCATTTACATTGATGTAAGAATACACTAAGAACACTTTATAATATATATGTTATAACATTAAATCTGGTACCTACCGCGCGCAGAACAAGTAGGGATTAACATTCTCAGGTTGGCAACACAGCCCACGCGGGGACACAATTTCGTGCAACGGTTTTTTCATCTGACAGCTGTCGAGCGCAACGGATTGAACAATCCGATTATTTTAAATAAGCAATGATGTGATTTTTATAATGGATAAGGGTGAGAACAATATAATATATTAACATCTGTGTTGTCCAGCATCGTACTTCAACTGGAAAATTGACTAATTATTTGTGAAATTTCAGGATACGCATCCTTTTCTCCGTGCAGTCTTTTTCTTCATGGAATATTTCTCCAAATAGTTTTATCACTACGTTTAGTTTATTTCTCCACGCAAATTTCTTATATTTAACTTTCTTGATTTTCCTTTTACAACTCACAAAAGGCTAACTACGCTAAAGTATTGTTCATCGGTGATTTACATTGCCCTGTTATTTTCACTTTAAAATCTTACGAAATGAAAGTGTTGTTGCCTTTTTGTCACAATTCATGTCGTGGACAAGACAATGAAGTAGCCATGCCACAACGCACTGGATACAGCGGGAAGGATTTCTCCCGTACAGAGGATGAGGGCAACGTGTTAATCTGACAAGGACTACTCGCCAGAAATAATTTTTCCAACCGAAGGCGATGCGAACGACTCAAGGAATACCAAATGTCAGAATCCAGTTTGTCTGATGTACGGCACCAGGAGTGACAAGTTTTTCAACGTGTACCTTGGACTAACTAAATTTGACGAGAACAGAGAATTTCTGCAGGAATGAACAATAATTATCGCAAACACATAGCTCAGTTGTCATTTTGTAGCATAATTGTTTCTCTATTTAATTTGAAACTCGCGGTTTTCCAGCTAGTGTCAACCGATCAATTTATCATGTCATTCTGTTTTATACTTGACCTGACAAACTGTCAGGTAACAATTTAGTTCACTTAGCTTTGGTAAGAATTAATAGTAAACTTTATATTTTGTATGGCTAAAGTGGCGAGACCAACTCTTACTTAAATCGCAATTTATGTTTTTATTTTATTTTCATAGTTTAATTGTATTAAATTAGTGATAAAATTTTTTAATAATCTTTTATTTTCCCTGAGTACGATGGCTGAAGTGACAGGCAAGACATTATGGTAAATTGTGTAACCAAAGACTCACGCCCATCGTGTGAACCTCTGAGCAAGTCGGTGGTGTGATATAACTAAATACCCCAATAAAATAAAAAGGGCAGGCCTCATCGCTGGAATTAAGAGTAAACCCTCTGGACTGACAAAATCATTTAATTCTGCGAAAATACGCGACAACGTAGAAGACAGTCTTTTGAGACCTTCATCTAGCAATGTATAGAAAACGGCCGATGTTCATTTAGATTTATTCAGAATATAGATGTATGTCACGAAATACAATGATTTTTCTTTCACATAATAATAAAATAATACGCGGGAGTGAGGGAAGCAGATAACTAGGATGAAGCAGGAGGGAGGGTGCGGTATGTGTAGATTATTACAGTTAGGCCGTCAGTATCAGTTGACGGTCGCCGCCACTGCCGGGAGGTGATTGGTCAAGCAGCGACCATAATTATTTAAATCATTTTTCATTTCACGAACAACGTCGGAAACCGCCGATCTGATAAAGGACTATCAGCCAGATAAGAGCTGATCGTGCAAAAAGAAACCAACCGTCTTCAGTCGCTCGGTGTATTTATATTGCGATACCGTGCATCAACATAATCGGAATTGAAATCAAGGTAAACGTGTTTTGTTTAATGTTTTTTATTATCTTCATAACATATCCAGTTATATCCTCCTTTGCTGGATACAACTGTATTTGGTCCTCTGGCAATGCTTGTCATGTCATTTCTATACTTGTAATGATCATTTATAATTTATTTTGTTAATACAATAGCATTATTAGAAGAACACATTCTTATTGTGAAGTTGTAATTATTCATAATACAAATCTGTGATATTTTCAATATGAATTAAATATATTAATTAGAAAGATATACATGTGAAATCAATTTTATCGAAAAATATTGTTGTTACCCTACCAGGATTATTAACCTGGATCTCTTTCCAAATCTGGGAAGGTGCATTATCCAACTACGCTACAGCGACGATATTTTTAGCAACAAATTTTCGAACCTATATGTTATCTTTTTGATATTAATACATGTGATTGTTCCATTATTTGAAAGAGCCATCTACCTTATTTTTACAGAATCTCAAATACCTTTGGGTAATCTGATAGCAGACGCCAGAATTATCAATTCATTTTTATTAAATTTTAGATACAGACACAAAGTGGGACATCAATATTCTTACTAAGCTAAACGCTTGTGCTATGAAAATAGAACTAACTTGATGGCCTCGTAACCACTTGACCACAAGCAGGTCTTTAATACGTACATTACTTTAATTATAGTATTCAAAATAGGCTCAATCAGTATCTATAGCGCCATCCTTACAACCTCGTATCTTGAATATAGATTGGAAAAACTCTATTAACTTACGATATTTGTAAAGATTTAGACAATGGTCCTGGAAACCTGGGAGCTGCTTCTCCTGGTGGCGATCGGGCTGGTCAGCCTGCTGTTTCTGTACGGCCGCTGGGAAGATGGACACTTCAGCAGGAAGGGCGTGAAGAGCCCGCACACCTTCATCCCCTTCGTGGGGCACTTGATGGGGGTAATGAGAAAACGGAAACACATCACTGATTTGATAGTCCAGCTCTACCACGCGTACCCAGAGGATAAGTTAGATTTTGTTCCCTTGAAAATTAATTTATATAATTTTAGGTAAATTTCGATATATATGCAGAACCTATTGCAGAATTTCGCAACTACCGTAAAATTTAGAAAGCTTCAAAAAATTAAGAATTGTACATAGAGAATAACATTTAAAAAACACGCTTTCACAATACTATGCTGTGCACAATTATATGTGCCGAATATACCAACTAGTTTTCATAGTCTGTGAAGACTAACAGATATTATCCCACAAGAGCGAATAATCTTAAAATCGTTCCAAGAATAAAAAGTACTTTTTATCAAAGATTATTCACTTTTCAATCGTTCAAACATAACTATTACTAAATACTAAATTAATGTATTAATTATAAATATATACATATAAAATCAATTAGGTGGAAAAATATTGTTTTTGCGCTACCGGGATTCGAACCTGTGTCTCTATTTCCAATCTGGGGAAATACACCAGCAATTATGTTATAGCGCCAGTATTTTTCATGACAAATTTACGAACCTACGTGTTACACTTTTTCAAATGAATACATCTGTCGTTCTATTATTTGAAACCCATCTACATTGTTTTTATGGAATCTCAAATACCTTCGAGTAAACCGACTGCAGACGCCAGAATTATCAATTTATTTTTATTAAATTTTGGACACATTGATACAACTTATATTATTAAGGAGAACACATTCTTATTGTGAAGTTGTAATTATTCAGAACAGACGGTCTGTGATGTTTTAAATACTAGATTAATTTATTAATTATAAATATATACATATAAAATCAATTTTGTCGAAAAATATTGTTTTTGCGCTACCGGGATTCGAACCTGGATCTCTATTTCCAATCCGGAGAAGTACACTACCAATTTCGTTATAGCGCATTAACTATTATTACTGCATTATAACTTTAATCTTACACATTTTCCTTTACGTTGTATGTGCTTACATTCTATCAATATTTTTATTCTCTCATTTTATATATTTTCACGTCTACTTGCCTTGTATACTTCATTTAGTATTTAATTGTATTTTACCTCGTATTCAATGAGTTATTTGTTTTGTAAAATATAATTTGTTTGCCAATTTGCCCTTAAACAGGCTTGTCCAGTTGGGTAATGCATTTGAAAATCTGTTTTTTTTTAGCTGTACAATACATATATATTATGTATTGTGTCTAAATAAATAAATAAATAAACAAACAGGCGAAGTCTATCTGATTATTGCAACCTATTTTTATCTCTGAAAAAGATCTTATATTATATGTTTTATTAACAAAATAAATTCAAACCATTTGTCATTCTTTAGGTACGTCGGTTTTCGCCAGTTAATTCAACCCCTACTGATAGTGAAGGACCTGGAAGTGTTGAAGCAGATCACCATCAAGGACTTCGACCACTTCGCGGATCATATAAAGGTCATCGACGAAGATGGTGATCCGCTGTTTGCCAACAATCTTTTCGCGCTCAGAGGTAAACTAATCAAATAATTATGTATAAAAAAAATCAATATATTTGACTCAAAGGAAATAAAGAATAATCTTTTCTTGTTTCGGACACGTGTAGAACCCCCTGCATAGAATGTCGGTCACTTTTGTCGCCCGCTCTAGTCGTCCGCTCTCGTCGCCCGCTCCCGTCGCCCGCTCCCGTCGCCCACTCCCGTCGCCCGCTCTCGTCGCCCGCTCTCGTCGCCCACTCTCATCAACGCTCTCGTCGTCTGTTCTCATCGCCCCTCTCTGAATTCTTTTTTAAGTGACAATCATTTATACATTGACTTCTGCTTCAAGCTCTTGATTAGATCAGAATTGATCCGAAATGAGCTATTTTTTCTCTGATGAAGGTTTCAATATTAATTTAAGTTTTTTATTATTTTTTTTAATCACCCTGGTTTCCAAACTGTTGTTTCTTTGACAATATAACACATCATTGATCGACAATACACTGAACTCCATGAGCGCCAAATCAATATGGAATCATGAAACGTTTAGACTAGATACCTAGCACAAAAATATCGCCCATTTTAGTTCGATTTCACGTATATGTAGATTGTGTATTGACGTTTATATGGTAAATGAGTTCTACAGAAATATTACTAAGCTATTAAAAATTCGTCATACGACACTTTTTGTAGTTGTTTTAAATAATCTATTTGTAAATAAGTGTTTATAATTATTTCTATGTTCCTATATACAGAATGGTTAAAAAAAAGTGACAATATTTCGTAAAATGTGATACAATTACATCAAAATTAGTTTAACCCATATCAACAGTAGCTTAAATAGTTTACTAATTTACTTACTTACCTATTTACCTATATTACGTTTTATTTCGGCAATTTCCGGTCGCCATCTTTGATTATTAATTTTTACATTGTTTATATTTGGTTTTTTCAATTTGTTGCCCAGAATAACAAAAGTCACTGCAGAAGACCGTATTCTGATGAAAAATTTGCGAATTGAAAAACGTCGGGGTGCTAGGGAAATGATCAAAGAGTTTCAAAACAAAGCCTGGAGTATAGCTAGACATTACAGCAGGACGGAGCTCCATCTCGCACAGCCAGAAATTCAATCAACTTTCTTCGTCGTGAGAATGTTAATTCCATCGAGCCAGGCATGTGCCCACCGAACAGTCCAGATTTAAACCCACTAGATTATGCAATATGGGGTGTTTTGATGATTTCTGATTAGCTAAATATAGTAAAAGTTACATTAAGAATTATAATTCATTATAAATATTAATTAAATCACAACTTACAATAAAAATGTGTTTTTATTAATAATTAATATGTATTATATTGATTAGCGCACTTTGACTACTGTTAACGATATGTCTCGCTAACACATAAGGTTGCAGGTTGCTGAAGGGTCTCGGAAGAAGGCTGTATCTTCATAAATAGCCTCCCATATGTACTTTCATCAAATAAAATTTTTATAATATTCTAGAGTTATTATTTTTGTTGTGTTAGAATTACTATATTCCTAGTTATTTTCCACGTTCAGGTCAGAAATGGCGCGACATGAGAGCCACGTTGAGCCCCGCTTTCACCAGCGCCAAGATGAGGGGAATGTTCGACTTCGTCGCGGAGATCGCCCAGCAGATGGCCGACTTCTACGTCGAGGAGATGCAGAAACCTGAAAACATAGGTTTGTCTCCATCATAAAAATGTAGATAGCTTAAAACCTGACCGGAGAATGTTCCAATATACTAAAAAATTTCGCACTGAAATAGATTCGGCCATTACTATATGAATTATTATTTACCGTAATGTCTAGCGTCAGAGTGGGCAGTGATCTGTCGTAAGTATTTGAAGCGCTCCACGGGGTGAGACAAGGGGATGATTTAGGGTGCTTTTTATATAATATTACTTTAAAAAAGTTAAAAGACTATTACATTGAGATAATGGGAACAATATTCGACAATTTCGTGTTAACTGACGGCCGACAAAATAATGCCAATGGTCCCCGAGGCTCTACGAAATGCAATCATAGGTTTGGTGGTAAATCAGCACATATTATTCATTATAGTGGTTGGCTGCATCCAGGGGCGTGCAGTGCACACATGCAAAAAAAACTGTGTATTACTAAAAGTTCTGGGAAACAATTATAAATTAAATAATTGGATTAATATAAACAAAAACAATATTTTACAATTAGCGCCATCTGTGTACTAGTAGAGACTTTAATTGCTTAGTTCTAAAAACTACCACGACAACTCTCCGCTGTACACATTGCGCTCTTTTATATTCGCCGCACCGAGCTATTCACATTACTCTGTTCTGTATTTAAGCTAGTGAATTACTCAAGTCATATAAATATGGCTATTTACTGATTTGAAAATTCCTTTCGGTTGATTCGTTTTGTATGGAGTCGTTACCTATGCTATTTTTTTAACAGAATAACATTAGAAAGGCTTACAACTGCGTTACTCTACTACCTCTTTTACTAATTCGCGAATATTACTATCTTACTGTTTTTAACGTATTGATTTCATGATTATTCATTGAATTTGGTGCATGGATTGGTTTTTGATTTGGGAAAAACAAAAAGAAATTGGCAGAACTATTTCTCACGTTAACCTTTAATATAAATAATTATTTCTTTTAGTTATTATGTAATGGATTTTCAAACAATATATTATACATAGAAAGTGTTCTTGAAAATATCCACACACTTTTTATATGGGTAAGAATGTATTATCTTACGTTAAAACTTAAACTTTAAAAACACTATTAATAGTACTCTAAAAATACAAATAAATACATGGTAGGGTCGTATAAACGATGGATTTATTTTGTCTAAAGACGTTTGTTAAACGAAAGTACATATATTGTATTACATATATTATATATGATTGTATAATATCATTTGTAACAGCATAACCTAAATCTATTCCTACTGCACGCCACTGGCTGCATCTAACAAATGCTCAAATTCTCATGTTAAATTTCGAAACGGTACAAAGATTCACTGTCTTTGTATCTCTAATGGTCCGTGTCGACGGATGAGATATTTGCATAAAAGACAGTTAAGAGTACAGCGCGAAATAATTTATGAATGAGAGGTTGTCGTGCACACTGGGCTTTATAACAAATAATTAATAGAGAGCTTCAAAAACGTATATTATAATAAATACGTTAATATTTCCGTCTTCAAAATCTAACAAAATTCCGTTTGTTATCCAGAAACGCTAAAGTTTACGTGTAGAAAACATCGAATCAGTGCTTACATACTAGTGTATCTGAGACATGGATACTGACTAAGAATAATGAATATTTTTGATAGGATAATTTAGCCTTTTATTAAATGAATTTTGGCGTAGATCTCTAAACTTTGTATAATGAGATAAGCGTCGAAATAGGAAGACTTCGGTAGTTGGACCACGTAGAGACGATGAAGGAAGCCATTTTTGAACACAAGAGAAGGTCAAAGCTAAGATGGAGTGACAATGTCTTCAAATACATATTTGTCTTAGTTAATTATCAATTAAAGAGATTAATGGAGGAAAATTCTTCAACATTGAGGTTGAACCATAAAAAATATTTATAATATTATTAAGGAAAACATATTCTTATTGTGAAGTTGTAATTATTCAGAACATAGGTCTGTGATATTTTAAATACTAAATTAATGTATTAATTATAAATATATACATATAAAATCAATTTTGTCGAAAAATATTGTTTTTGCGTCACCGGGATTCGAACCTGGATATCTATTTCCAATCCGGGGAAGTACACTACCGATTGTGTTATAAAGCCAGTATTTTTCTTGACAAATTTTCGAACCTATATGTTACATTTTTCAAATTAATACACCTGTCGTTCCATTATTTGAAAGCCATCTACAATTGGATTGGAAATAGAGATCCAGGTTCGAATCCCGGTGACGCAACAACAATATTTTTCGACAAAATAGATTTTATATGTATATATTTATAATTAACACATTAATTTAGTATATTTATAATAAAATTCGGAGCTTTACATTTTGAAAATATCACAGTCTGAACGGCTCAAAGGTCAAACCGGACAATAATAAAATGAAGTCTTCATACTTTGAATATAAATTGGTGGAATGAAGTCGCAATAGATCCAAATTGTTACACAATATGTATTTATAGATTCAATATTAGTTTTTTATCTCTCAACGCTGTGGAAAATTATTTTAAACTAAATCTACAGCACCGTATAGCATACGTAACATAAAATTCATATTTTAGTTCATTATACGGATAATGTTTACGCTTAGAACTGACTAGTGAAAAACCAGTTGTACGAAGAGAATCTTATAAAAATAATTATTTTTCAATTCAGTCCGTTGTAAAATTAATATTATGGGGAAAATACCACTTGTGGTAAAACAAATAGAGATGGTACATTAATTACACGATGAAATAATAACAAACATACGAATATATGATATCTCTTTCTCACTAATTTAATGAAGAGAGATAAGAAAAAATGTAGTGTCATATAGGACTTGATGAATGCTCCGAATTATATTAGGATATTAATCCCATTTTCGTAATCAATGCTCAATATTTAGATTAAGTAACACGAGTTGACAACATGGCTGCATATGAGTATTTTATATCACGGTTTGGTAAAGGTTAACAAACCAGATCAATGAACGCATACAAATTATTAAGGTTGACCCAAAAAATTTTCCCTTAGGATTAGGATAGGATAGAAATACCTGAAGCGGCGGTTGATTATCACTGTATTTTGGATACCGATCCGTGCTTCAGGAGTTGAGGATTACCGAAAGACTTTGGACAACATGCAGAAGAAGGATTCTTGCATACATGTCGCACAGGATTGAGAATTCGCCGAGGTGACGCCAATTAATCGATGCTGTAAGGACACGAGGCAGTGATTTGGAGGTATAATCACTAGATAGATTTCGGTAAACAAATACTGTCGTTTTTTATAAAATATGTCCAGCAGCGCTCGTCTCTGTCTACTCGCTAAAACAGTGGAAAAATATATATCTATTGGATTATTGTACTTAGCGAAATAAAAGGAGGTGTTATGTGGGCGAGATCGCATTCTGTAATCTAGATTGAACATTTTTTGTGTTTCATTTCTTCTTTTGGTTGAAAGAAGCGGAAATCGGCGAACCACCCTTTTTTATATTTCGTATTTTCTGTACGAACACCTTTTCGATGTTTTCAGAAGAAAAAAACACGAGAGTGTTGAGAAGCTCGTGATCACAGGAGACAGTTGAAGGAAAGCGAGAAAGGGTCCTTCTAGACCGAAATTAATAAAGACGTATTGTTCACCATATTCCAGACACATTAAAGAACCAGGACGCTCAGCACTGAGCACACATTGAGAAATAAAAAGTATATTATTTAACAAATGTACAACATGATATGACGGTTTCTGATATTTCAAATTTATTCAACCATTATGTATTGTTTTCAGAGAAGGATCTTGTCGAAGTTGAGATGAAAGATGCGTTCACCCGGTACACAAATGACGTCATAGCCACGACAGCCTTCGGGCTGAAGGTGAACTCTCTAAAGTACAGAGACAACGAATTCTACGAGATGGGTAAACAAGCCACAGATTTTTCTGGTTTTGGAATGTTTAAATTTCTCTTCGTGATAATAGCACCCAAACTTGGGAAGGTAAATAAATAATAATTTATTCTTATTGTATTTTAATAGGGCGATGTAATCGCAATACCGTACCGAAGACTCATATGAGTATCTAAAATATATTAAACGCGAATTGTAAATGTCATGTTGTATAGCAGTGATGGCGGACCTTTTTACAAGCGCGTGCCAAAAATCCCCAAATAATATATATCAACTGACTGACCCCAAATAATATATACTTTTTAAAAATGTATTTATTTAAATAATTGTATTTATCAATTGTGCTGTAATTAGTTTTTTTTTTTACACCATTTAACAGCGTGGTCCGATAAGATAGAATGAGTTCATTCACCCTTCTAAACAATTTTTAATATGAGATAAATAAAATAAAATAGTTTACAAAATTTTATTTAAAAAATACACTATGTTATTAGTATTAATGAGATTTTTGTGATTGTACATTCGATGCCAAATACACTTTGTCACTTTTAGTAAAATGCATGCCCAACTGGATTCATCGGTCAATCTTCTTCTTGTACTACATTTTATTAAATACAACAATGACGCACAAGCTAGTAGTCACGACATTTTTAAACAGCTAAAAATTTCTGGAATCTTGTTTCGAGTTCTTATTATTTCTTCTTCTGCATTCTTTTTTAGTACATTCGATAATCGATCATTTTCAATTATTTCTAATTCATTTCTCAATTTGACTCATTTTTCTTTCCAGATCGAACTTGATTGTTGTTCAATTAATTTCATTTCTATATCTGTTAATTGTTGCGTGCCAGCTAAATTGATGAACGTGCGATCTCTGGCACGCGCGCCCTGGGTTCGCCACCCCTTTAGTATAGTGTGAAATAGAGTTGGAGACCTCAAAGGACGGTTGGATGTATTTATGATAGTTTCTAAGATGTGTTAGTATTCAATATTTTTATTGAGTTGATTTTTTTTAAAAAGTGTGTTCATTATCACGACTGCCATTGTTGTAACCCCCAAAACTAGGAAAAATGATTTTGTATGCTCAATTTGCGACGTCGTCTAATTAATCTTAAAATAATACTTTTAAAATTAGCAATATTAACTTTGTGGTTAAAATTCATATTTTTTATTTTATTATAATAGCATTTTCTTCTTCAGGATGTCTAAACTAACTAAAAAAAAGGAAAAAAAGTATAATAAGGAGTCTGTTGAGTTTTTATCTTAATTGAAATAACTAGGACATCCTGAAGAAGAAAATGGTATTTTTCGAAACCGTTAGATGTATTTAAACTCAATTCAGTGGTTAATAAAACAAAGATAATAAATAAAAAATAAAAAAATAATCTTAAAATAATTATTTGCTCATGTATTTAACGATGAGAAATGATTTAAATTGTATTGGAATTGTATTGGAATTGTGTAATTTTTGGGAAGTTTTGAATCTGTCGTTCTACACATCATACAACATGGATTTAAATTTATTAATGTCATTAGCAAAAAGCAATGTATATTATTATTAATGTATTGTATTGTATGTCATTTATAAATAATACAAATAAAACAGGCCTCAGTTTGAATCCCTAACATACGCCTGAGGTTGCTCGAGCAACTCTTTCAACCACCCTTCTTCAATAGCTTTGGCAAAGACAGGGTATTCGGATTAGCCAATAATCCATTAGTTTCACTCATACTGGATATACGTATATCATTTTATTTACTACAGCCCTATAAAGCCACCAATCATATGATTGGTGGTTTGACTGGATTTAGGCACCGCCTGTCCAGGAATGCAGACTTAATTAGTAATGGGACGAATCTTGTTTTATATAAAGAATATAAATAGCTTAGAAATGAATTGGACAATATGTCCTGCTCGTCTATTATGCTAATATCATTATACAATCTACACATTCGGGAAATTGGTTCAAACAACGCTATATTGCTATGCTTGACGTCTAGTCTGAATATATTGTGTTTCCTTAATGATCTTAAGTGAGCTGTCAACCAAGTTATTAATAATCTTGTATAGGCACATCAGATCAGCAATATCGAACATCATTTTGAGACCTCTAGAAGAACAAAAAGGGTCGTGATCAACGCCTTCGAGATGTGGATTTTTCGAAACTTCAGAAAAAGAATTTCATACTTAGGATATATGGAGTGGATCTTAGTTCTGTAAGGAACTGCGACCTACTTAGACCTGAAAGAAACCTGGAATTGTTCAGGAGTTTTGTGAGAGTGTGGGTATCTTGGAGGGAAATCCTGGATAGACCTGTTGCGACTGCTGTGTGTGTGCTGTTTCTGGAGAATATCTTGGAATCAACCCTATATTTTGTTTTAATACAATTTATTTTCGGGTATGGGTGACTCTTTGGAGCTCCTTAGGTAGTTAGTTAGGCCAATCTGCGTAGATGGGATTTCACCTACGCGCCTACCTATCACTTTCCATACCTCATGTTTTGCAACTCAGTTAGTCTGTCGGTGTAAGTGTGACTCAATCCATTATATGTCTCGTCCACTGTCCCTGTTTTGGGAGTATTTCTTGATTAATGGATCCCTGAGTATCTGCATTGAACTATTGCACCTTAATTTTCTATTAATTTTTCTTCTCTACATAAATTTGTATTCTATGGATTTATGTTATATGATTAAGGAACGTTGGAGGGTCTAAATTTTACAATATTTGCGATAATTGCTAATAACCACATTGAATTTCTTCACTTTTTTCATTTTGCATATACTTAAATATGTTATTGAATTAAAGTCGCGTATTTTTATTAACTTTAATGAGTGGGACTGACAAAGAAGCCCTAGTTTCTAAACAGGTCCCGGGAAAGGGTGGCTGTCCTTTTATAAGCCCGGTAAAGCTCCACAGTTGACTGGCCAAACTATTGCCGTAGCCATGATGTTCTCTTTCTCCGGGGCCCCGACTTCCAGCAATCGTTTCCTGCATTATGAGGTGCAAGATCTCGCCCTTCTCCGGATCCGGTCTCATCACGTGTCCGAGATATTGAAGTTTTAAGATTTTGTTTGTTTTAGATATCTTTTTTTTTATTTATCCGAACCGCAACATCTTCATTCGTAACTATATTGTAAAGAAAATAATTATGCATTGGTTTTTTGTAGTGGTTGAAAATATCTGTGTTTACGGAGAGCGTCAAAAAATTCTTTCGCACTCTGGTTGCCGACACCATGGAAAACAGGGAGAAGAATAACATCATCAGGAACGACATGATACAGTTGCTGATGGAAGCCAAGAAGGGATCCTTGAAGCACGAAGAAGCCGCCGGCGAGGATGTCAAGGAAGCCGGATTCGCCACCGTGGAAGAATCTTCGGTTGGCAAAGAGATAGTGCATAAAAGTAAGTGGTCATTAACCATCACCTATATAAGTACATAAAATTAAAACAATAGGAAGTCCAGTGGGCGTGTATAATATAAAACTATTAAAATCTTTAGTTAATAATGTAGTTTTTTCAATTACTTAAACTAAAAGTAGAAGATGGACGAGACAAACTACCTGCGTCAGGTTTAATCATTACCTGCTAATTAGTTTTAAAGTGTGCCTTACGATCATAACAGTTATTTTTCAAAGCTATAATGAAAGTGACGAAGTGAAAGTGATAGGAAGCAGTATATAGGGCCATAAGCCAGTGTCAACGGTGGTTCCAGAAATTCCGAGCCGTAAACAACAGCCTCGTCGTAAAGTTCGACGAGAATGTCCTGCAAACCCTGGTGGAACAAAGTTCCATTGAAATTGTTGAGAAACTAGCAGGAAAACGTGGATTTGGTCATTGAACTATTCGTCGACACCTGCATTCCATCAGAAAGGTAAGCAAATTGGGTCAATAAATTCCTCACAAAATTTTAGTCTAATCGCGTGCATAGAGTGAATGTGAGCTCTTCTTTCCTGTCACGTCTCAGGAATGAACCTTTTTTGGAAACGTTACCCCACCCACCATATTCGCCGAACATTGCTCCATCTGATTATCATTTATTTCGCAGTCTTCAATATTATTTTTACGGAAAAAATATAATTCTGCAGACGGGGTCAGAACAGTGCTGGAGGAGTATTTTTCGTTACAGACAAGTGACTTTTGAAAAAGAGGCTTGGCAAGTTTACCATAAAGATTGAAGAACATTATAAAAAATAATTAGAGTATACTTTAGATTTAAAAAGAACTTTGTTTATCTTAATTTTGAAAAATAATAGAAGTACAAAAAAACCGCATTATTTATAACTTACTTAATAAAGCTTTCAGATTTATTTCCATGTTGAATCTTCGCGATTCTCTTCATACGCAAGTTTGACGTGCACCTGTCTCATTTCAGAGTGGTCGGACGACGATATAACCGCTCAGGCTCTGCTCTTCTTCATCGCCGGTTTCGACACGTCCTCGACCCTGCTGTGCTTCATGGCCCACGAGATCATGCTGCACCCGGACGTGCAGGAGAGGCTGCGCGAGGAGGTGGACGAGGTGGCGGCCAGCAGCGGAGGCACCGTCAGCTACAACGACCTGCAGAACATGAAGTACATGGACATGGTCGTCTCCGGTCAGTTTTTAAGTTACAACCGATATTTTTGAGCGGATATTGGTCAATATTTATGAAATTATTATTTAGCATTGGCGTAGTATAAGAACAGTTAAAATTTACAGAGACACCAGTTTTCGAATGAATATAAAATAGTATCCTATTCTCAGAAAGGCGAGAGTACCACCACTGATACGATGCATACTTATACGATAATATCTACACGTCTCATGTAACGTGCCGCTGCTGATTTTGGTCAGTTTTTTCAACATTTAGCAAGACCCCAAATAAAATAATAATGTATTTATTGGCCGTAGAAATAATACATTCAAGTAGGTTACAAAATAATTATGAAAATATATAAATAAATGTTATGAAAATAAAAGCAAAGAAGATGAATTTAACACTTACGTATATATACTAAATTTCAGTCACGGCTATTATTGTATCTTTAGCTACACTGCAGCCGATGCCATTCTCTGTTCAGGGAACTTGCACCAGAGAGTCGGTGTTGAGTGCTGGGCTCCAGCCACAACTTAATGTCTCAGGAGCGGAACAAATCCATGCACATGGCCTTCAGCAATAATTGTAGATGCGCTACATTAACGCGCCAACCCGAACACTATTCTGTATGAATTGTTGTACTGAATTCTCTTCTCCTCCTTACAGCATCGGTAGAAACACCGGGACAACATATTTGTACGAACAATTCTGTCGTTCCATGTCATCATGTCTTGTCCATCTTCATTGAAGACATGATCAAGGTATTTGACCATATTTTGAACGCTCAATTTCGTCCCGTCTAGCCACACGAGTGGAATATTATCTGTCCTTTTTTTCATATTTGAACGTCATTATGACTGATTTACTGGCGTTGTATAATACATTGTGTTCACTGGCATGTGTTTCGCTATCTATAAAAGCCATCGTCGCAGTTGTGTGTCGCGTTAAATCATTGGAACGGTAAATTGCGTAATTTATATACATGTCTAATTGAGTATTTGTTTCAACATTGAAAAATAGGTTTTATTAGAACACTGACCATGGCCACACAGCGATTGCGTTCCGCTAGAAATAAACATAATACTGTTCTCTCTCAGAGGTTTGGCGGTAAAGGTCGTGTGTATCCCACAAAACATAAGAAGTTAGTCTCTAATATTTTTCTATAAGTAAAATAAAAAATATTTCCAAACTAATTTTCATCTAATATAATCAAAAACCGATATTCACCTACTTTAACTTTGTTTGTAAAACAATCTCGTTTGTGGGTATTGTGAAGTTGTAGTTATTCAGAACATAGGTCTGTGATATTTTAAATAATTATCAAATGTATTAATTAGACATAAATACATATAAAATATAATTCAACGATAGATGTATTAATATGAAAAGTGTAACACATGAGTTCGAAAATTTGTCGTCAAAAGTACTGTCTGCTGTAGCATAGTTGGTTAATACACCTTCCCCGGATTGAAAAAACCTCCTGGTTCAAATCCCGGTAGCAACAACAAAAATTTTCGATAAAATTGATTTTATATGTATATGTTTCTAATGAATACATTTAATTGTAGTTTGTTGGTGTAGTAGTCAAGACGCTGGCCTGGTTCGCGCCTCGTTCCAGGACTCCAGCAAGTTACTTCTGTTTTCATAGCACAAGCGTTTAACTTAGTTTGAAAATAGTAAGAATATTGATGTGACATTGTATTCCGTGTACGCATCTCTATTTAATAAAACGTAAATCATAGCGACAGGGGTAGGTTCACTAATTTATTTTTAATATACAGAAACTTTGAGACAATGGCCGCCACTCGGATCAATAGACAGGAGGGTTGTTAAACCGTACACCTTGCCGCCATCCAACAAAAACAGTAAACCAGTTCAGGTAAGAATCTTGTAATTTTATTAAGAGTTTAAGCTAAAGCTAAAGCTGTGCATTACTAAAAATTTTGGGAAACAAATATAAATATATGGATTAACATAATTTTACAATTAGCGCCATCTGTGTACCAGTAGATACTTTAATTTCTTAGTTCTAAAAACTACCATGACTACTCACCGCTGTACCCATGGCGCTCTTATGCATTCGCCGCCTTCACCTATTCATATCACTGTTATACCTTTAAGTTAGTGAATTACTCAAGTCATATAAATGGTTATTTACTGAATTGAAAATTTCTTTCGGTTGATCCGTTTTGTATGAAGTCGTTACTTATGCTATTTTTTTAACAGAATAACAAGAAAGGCTTACAACTGCGTGCAAATCATTAAAGTGTCTACTACCTCTTTTACTAATTCGCGAATTTTACAATCTTACTGTTTTTAACGGGTTGATTTCATGATTGTTCTTTAAATTTGGTGCATGGATTGGTTTTTGATTTGGAAAAAACAAAAAGTAATTGGCAGAACTATTTCCTACTTTAACTTTTAAAATAGAAATAATTATTTCCTTTAGATATAACGTGAAGAATTTTTAAACATGTTTAGTCATAGAAAGTCTTCTTAAAAACATCCACACATTTTTTATATGGGTAATAAAGTACCTATATTGATTGTATAATATCATAACCTAAATCTATACCTACTGCACGTGATGCAGTAGGTGTCAGAAATACAGGAGCAAAAATAAGGGACTCACCGAACGGTAGAATGCACACATCCCTGGGTTCCATCGTCCACGACATGCGTTTCAATTATTGGCTGCATCAGAGATTGCATAAGCCTGACCATGATTATTTTATTTCTCTATATTTCCCTACATAGCGTTATCTCCAGATATAGAATATTTCGCCTTTTCAATATTTCGTATGATTTCTGGATCACAGCTACAGTCATCAGTAATTATTAAAGTCCTCGACAATTTCAAGGCCTGGAAGAATATTCTTCCAAAGTTATGTCTGATCATCAGATGTTTTTTTTTTGTTTATCTCGGGTTACAATTTTATACTTTCTTTTAAATCAATGTGACCAAACAGTGCATTAATTAATGCTGTAAACAAAAACTTTTATTTAAAAAAATTGCATTTGCGCATTGTGTATTTACGAGTTTGGAAAAAGTATCGGGAACGTAAATATTCTTCAGCGTAACGAGAATCATTTATTTTTTAATTTCCGTCAACGCCCCTGTGGGCTTTTACATAAGAATAAATTTTTTATTTAATTTAAATATAACAGTTAAAATATAACATAAAAAAATAAAAACCAAGTATAATTTACGTACAAATATTTATTCAGTTCAAGTATGCTACTGTAAAGAAAAATGTCAACGAAATTCAATTTGTTACCGAGCCGATGCATCCGCGATATTGGCGAGTTAACAGCATAATTGGTTATATGTGCACCTACAGAGAACACTTCATTTGAGTTGGTAATTTATACGAAACCATTTTATACGAAAGCTATAAAGGTATAAGATTAAACTCGATTGCAATTCTGTGCTGCAACTTTTATTTCTCTTACTTGTCGATAGCTTTTGACAAAAGTTTTATGACCCAGCTCCATGGATTAGATTTTTGACTAGTGACAATCTACGAGACGGAAAATACGCTTTCATGAGTATTTACACGAGGGGGTGGGGAAATAAGGGATGCAAGAAGAATGGAAAAAATTCGAGAGATGGACAGAAATAGAAAACAGGCAGATTACTAGAACCAGAAAACAATACCCACCCACCTGTGAAATGCTTCTTTCTGTACCTTCTTCCAGTGGATACACAGGTCTTCCAGCTCCACGACACGTACAACCGCTGTTCAGTACGAAGTACACTTGAACACATACTTTCGATGATGATGTTTCGGCACCCACGGTAGCGATGAACCAAAACACATTCAATATACTGTCAGCCCCACACAGTAAGACAATAATTCAAGCCGGCAATAAACGCTCTCAATGATAAACACTTACTTGACAGATCGAAGGTATTACTTCAACTACAGAACCATAGAGAACATATCATAGAAAATATCGTGTTCTGGTTATAGGAAGAGGGGGGTATTGAATAGGTAATAGACAATAATTATATCTACGCGTTAACGACGATCGGTGGTTCATACATCATAAATATCGAACAATGATATTTTAAACAAAGTTTTAGATTAAACAAATCTCAGTACCTTGAACGAGACATGGAATATTTAATATTTTTATGGTTTTTCAGCTAAATCCTGAAGATGGCATTTGGATCCCAATTCACAGCATCCATCACGACCCTAAATATTATAAAGATCCATACACATTCGACCCGGAAAGGTTTTCCGATGACAATAAAGGGGATATTGTGCCGTTCACATTCATTCCGTTTGGAATTGGGCCCAGAAATTGTATCGGTAAGTTTATATATTTAAAATGACTTTGCATTGGTGCCAAATATACAGACATGAACTAACAGAAATTCCTTGTTTCAATATTTTCATTTTCGTGTCACTCACGTGATAAAATAGCTTCGCGACTTTTTTTAAATATATGACACGATTAGAATGAAAATTTAAATGCAGACAATATAATATGGATTCATATAAAAAATACGTCTTGTTTACTTGTTGTCGTTTACTGTTGCACAAATGTGTCATGTGTGTTGAACGCCCCTCGACCCGCAACTAATGTTCCGTACCCCACTCCTATATGTACACTTTATTTCATGTCTATTAATTTACTGGTCTGTGATTGGCGTTCAATATTTTAAAATACATACAATACTGCTCTGGCGCGATAACTATGTGACCGAATTGAGAGGATATTTTATGTATTTTACATATTGATTGATGCATAAACCGTTCCAGCCATTCATATTATATAAAATTAAAATAATTGAGATGACATTTTCATTAAAAAATAAAGGTTTATTAAAAATGTCATTAAATCTCAATATATATTAAAAAATATAAAACATTTACAATCCTAAAGTCAAAAATTTAACTACTTAAAGATTAATAATATTTTTATTTACATTGAAGGTTCCCGGTTCGCCCTGATGGAAGCCAAGGCCGTGATGTTCCACCTTCTGCACAAGTTCGAGCTGGTGCAGATACCCAAAACACAAAACCCACTGAAGCTGAAAAACGAGACATTCGTCATGCAAGCACAAAAAGGATTTTGGATAGGACTTAAGCCTAGGAATATTGATAAAAGATAGATTTCGTCGCTAGCAATAAAACGTATTTAATAAACTGTTCAATGTTACGTCATACTATTTTTGTTTCAATTAAAAACCGTTATGTGAGCTGCAGCTACCATATCGAGCCTTCTCATTCGCCGTCAGGTTGACATTTCCCTCCCCCCGTCTGGCATCCCTAAATTTGCACACACACGCAATGTAAATATATACATATATGTAACAATGAGAATACTAATTGTATACAGTCGATTTTATATTTTAAATGTATTAATTAGAAAGATATACATATAAATCAATTTTATTGAAAAATATTGTCGTTGCGCCGCCGAGATTCGAATCTGAATCTGTTTCCTAACCGGGGAAGGTGCATTATCCAACTATGCTACACCGACAATATTTTTAGCTACAAATTCAAAGGTATTTGAGATTCTGTAAAAATGAGGTAGATGGCTCTTTCAAATAACGCAAGGATTAAATGTATTAATATCAAAAAGGTAACATATAGGTTCGAAAATTTGTCGCTGTAGCATAATTGGATAATGCGCCGGTTAGGAAAGAGATCCAGTTCGAGTTCCGGTGGCGCAACAATAATATTTTTCGATAAAATTGATTTTATATGTATATCTTTCTAATTCATATATTTAATTTATATTTAAAATATCACAGACCTATATTCTGAATAATTACAACTTCACAATAAGAACGTGTTCTTCTAATTTATAATACGGTCGCTTTCCTTGCATACATCGTACATTCTACTCACTAGACTCTGTAATTTTTGTTCATTATTCGCCATTAGTACTGCATCATCGGCGTACATTCCAGTTTATGCTTTATATGTTACATCGTGACATTGACGTTGACATTGACAGTATTACCATTGAAATTGACGGTATTACCATTGACATTGACAGTATTACCATTGACATTGACAGTATTACCAAAGGTCAGATCGAACACCGATTAAGTAATGTTCTCTGTCACTTCAAAACGGATATATATTTTTAATTTGTAGAATGCTACTGTAATAAATACAAATTAGGATAACACGCGATGAGGTACATATGATATATTTTATCTAATAACAATATTTTGATTAAAATCTGCACCGTCATGATAGCAGAGGCAATATAATTCTCACCATGATATCTACCTGGTTGAATATTTATATTTAAACCAGTTACATTAAACACATACATACTAGTGAAGATATAAATGGCTGCTCTTGACTCACTGGCGTGTGTGATTGATGCTGTATGACATCTGTGATTGAAAATTGCGACTGTGATTACCGGTTTATGTTAACCTTTACCGTACCATGTTAAAAATACCCAACGCAGCCGTGATGTCAACTCGTGTCACTGCAAGAAATTTGAGTTTTGAAAAAAATGCTTTTACAAACATAAATGACTTTAAAATAGTTTATATCATATTTGCCATAAATATAATAAGAAATTGTAAATATAATAATTTAATTCTCAAACGTTATTCTTATATCGCATTCGTCAAAAGACCCATCTAACATCTCTTCATCTTTATCTATCATCATTTAAATTAATATGTGATCTTTTTCATGTGGTACAAGTAGTATTTTATATAGCATTGAATTCAATTTTTCGCTTTGCATAATTGGTTTTCCACTAGTCATTTCTAAACGCAAATGATTTTTTTTAGAACTAGGTAAAATGTAAGTTATACATTGTGCATATTTATAGAAATACGATTTAATTGGCTCGGTAGACCTGTACTACTGCGCGGCTAAGGAATGGTTAATATAGCAATGTACGAAATAGACGAACAAAATATTAGCATCTAAATACACTGGTTCATAACAAAAATAAAGGGAACGTTGCCTGCAACCTGTTTTTTGCGCTAAAGTGACAAACCATATTTTACAACCGTATAGGTATTTAATAAATTGAAATAAAATATTAAATCTTGCAGATTTGAAGGACGCCGGATAAACGGTCGTTAGTTATGTACGGTTAATAACGAGTATGACAGAGTAAAGAATGAAGAAATAAGGAAAGAATGTAAAGTTGATGTTAGTATAGTGAGTAAGATTAAGAAAGGATCACTTAGGGGGTTTGGTCACATGAAACGGATGAATGAGGAGAGAATGGTAAGAAAGATATATGACGCAAGTGTTGATGGAATCAGAAATAGAAGATGGTTCTGTTAGAAGCCTCAACAATCGGCGAGCTTGTATGAGAAGATATATGAATGTGGATGAGGCGAGAATTGTGTGTCGGGACAGAAGAGTGTGGCGCTCTATCCTATCTGCCTACCCCCGCGGGGAAACGACGTGATGGTAAGTAAGTAAGTAAGTAATAACGAGTCAACTACTATCATCGTTCTTCTTTAGTTATTAAATATCAGAAATTTATTAAACAACTTTGAAATTATACCATTTTTACCGGTATCTCAAATATGAGACGTGCCAAATAAACGCGCGCTTCTAATAGGAAGAATCATCTGCGTGCAGGCCCGTCCCTGAATATTAAATCATGTGCGTGCAGGCCCGTCCCTGAATATTAAATCATGTGCGTGCAGGCCCGTCCCTGAATATTAAATCAACTGCGTGCAGGGCCGTCCCTGAATATTAAAAGCATGTAAAACTATGTCTAAAGGTGGCAACTGTCAAAGAGCGGCAAATTTTATCAAAAACCTATTGTTTATTATTAAACAATTATAAAAGCTTTTTTAAGACTGTCCACGTAGATGGAATTTTATAAAAAGTGTATGCAATGCACGAATATTGCTACAAAAAACAGTATTTATAAATGATATTCTTATTTCGTATGCGGCGCTGGTCAGTTTGCTGTTTAAACCGAGAAAAATGGTCCAGTCTCATCTTAGGATTGTTACACCTGATCATATGTATATTCGTATACAAATTTCACTTCATTTAATCATATTTTAATTAAGATAAAAACTCAATAGGTTCCTTATTACACTTTTTTTTTAGTTTTGACATCCTGAGGAAGAAAATTGTATTTTTCGAAACCGGTATGGTAAAGATGTATTTAAACTCAATTAAGGGGTCAAATAAAATAAAGTTAACAAACAAAAATATGAATTTTAACCACAAAGTTAATTTTGCTAATTTCAAAAGTATCCTTAACATTAGATATATTATGTTTAATTGAAATATTTATACATTTTTTACATCAATATACAATAATATAATATAATATTATGCAGATGACGCAGTGTTATTATATTATTAATCAATCTAAATTATATTTTCCACATTAAAAAGTTGCTTTTAATGATATTCCACAAAAAAAAACAATTAAGTATTACGTAAGTACTTAAATAGATTTTTAAGAAAAAATCCATACAATTTTTTTATATAATTTTAAAATTTTAGTTACGATATATGGTATACATATTCTGGAAATAACTATGTTTTTCAGGTATCTATCAAAATCAATTTTGGAAAAAGTAATTGAGTTCTCCTTTTATACCACATAGTTCGCCTTTTTCAAAGCATTTTCTCTTAGAAATTATAATCTCAAATAATACTAATTGTAAGACTAAATACTTCGTTACCCGAGAATATTAAAAAACAACGATATAAAACCCAAAAATTAAATTTTCAATGACCAAATCAAAATTGTATTCGGTGAACTATTAAATGTTTGTGGGTGATAGGCGTCTAGTGTAGCTGTATAAAAATTAAAACTTCGTAAAATTTTTTCATGTACTACCGAATAAATGAAGATGGCTCATTCATGACACCCGCGTCAAGATTTTGATCTGAAAATAAACCCAAAGATCATCTTAAAGTTGGTAAAAATACGCAAAAGTTAAACCTATGTACACATTCAAATTAATAGCGAGGCACGACAAGTGCACACAAATAGTAAACATAATAATGGCTTGGAATAGTAAAAAATGTGCATTGAAATATTCACTAATTTTATGATGGAAAAGTAAAGAGATGCCGGGGCGATATATTACCTGCGTACGGGCCCGTGCATGAAATTTCAACTTGGGCGGCGGTAGCATCTGTTTATTGTTACATAATTATACTATCAATAATGGCAGTGTGCAGTGTCGTGGCTACCATCTGGACGACCTTGGCAACCGCCCGGGGGCCTCGAACGTCAGGGGAATACTAAAAACAAAAATATCATTTTTAACCTAATCATTCCTGACAAATTACCAAAAAAATGACGTTCAGATGTTATTGTTTTAATAATAAAAATAACATTATTGTCGTACACATACTGTATACTTTTTTATGCAACAATAGGTCAAATTAAATAAAAATCTTCAATTATGGGGTTGGCTTTGACATGTATATAAAAACATAATCAAGATATACAATAATACAATTAAAATTTACTAAATAATATTTTATAAAAGGTTATTAGACATATTTTATACTAATTTAATTGCTTTTGGCAGTACCCTATTCATATTTCGGACCTTAGAATCACATACTTACTCATTAGTTTCTCCTAGTCTGATAGTTATGGATTTTTATCAGGTCCTCTTTAAAAAAGAATTAAATAACGAATCTCAAGTATCAAGAATACCTTAAATTGCTACGTTTAACAAGATATGAAACGAATTTATGTTTTTTTTATTGATAAAAATGACACACGCTGTTAAAATAGTTTTATTGAAAAATATATGTCCTGTAAGACATAATAATCCAAAAGACGTTAAAATAATTCTAACAAACGAGAATAGTGATGAGGTGATTGACGCAATATAATAATAATTAATACGGAATTATGAAATATTAATTATGAAATTTTGATCTTCTTGTATGGACGAAACACATGCTATATTCCGGCTACTTACTTAGGTGTAAAAAAAACCCGAATTGGCGAAAATGTTCACTATATGTTCAGGATACTAGTTGTAAGAAGTTCTTTTTAAATAAACGAATTAATTATATATGTGAAAATAAAACACTCGTTTTTTTTATTCTACTCGTTTAATTTACTTGAGACGCGTTTCGCCTTGTAAGGGCATTAACAATCTAACAATTTAACTCAACAACTTGTAACTCAACAGTTTTATTCGCATGAGATGAAAAGAGACAATATTATTCATTGGAATTCTGAGGATTTCCATACATTTTGAATGCTTCTAATTATTCTAAGTAATCATTCAGTCCCATCACTAATAATATTTTAATGTCATGTGCAATTTGTAGAAAGGGGCAACTATTTAATGTTACAATTTGAGAAGACAATACGGCGAGAGAGACATTTTTTTCATATTTGTGATTGTGGAATTCTACAAACCTACCTCGGAAACACTAAAAAAATTAATGAATTATCTTGCATTGCGTTTGAATAAATTATATTCTTTTGGCACTACGCTGATGATGAGAAATGTAATTCACATGCTTACTAATTTATTGCAACGCCACTGGCCATCTGCATGAAAAAATATATGAACCAAGAATGCAATGAGATTTTCATAATAAAATAATATAAAGCGATTACTCGTGGAGTAGGGGGAGCATCATCAGCACTGCGGTGACGATATAGCGGTACTCCAGTCCCCAGTCGGCATTTGCCTGTGTTGTCGACAGAACGTTGGCCAGGAGACAAATTATAATTATTATTTTTCTCATTAAATCTGGTACAGAATTGTTATTCGGGTCGTGTATAAAGAAGACAGTCCTAATCAGTTGCTCAGTGGACCAGTTAATTTACCCCACAGCTCATTTGGAAAATTGGCTGAACAAAAAACAAGGTAAATATTATTAATATTTATATTGCACGTCGAGGAAATACAACCTTGATTTATTTACTTTTGTCAATGTACGTTTGTTTTCCACTGTCGTGTAACACAAACAAACGGACGAAAATAATCATCTGTGTATCTACCAAGTTTTCTGGGCTAATCTGCCGTGTATATCTGACCGTTCGGATCCCATTGAAGGGTCCATCATCTGGTCCCTGCAGTGGGATCTGAAAGGTCAGATATACATGGCAGATTAGCCTAGAAAACTGTATACAGAAGATTCTAAAGGGCGGTGAAAACCTAATAACATCTGAAAACGAGGAAATTTTATATATAAAATTCAGACCCTCCCAGTAACAACACTATATATCGGTTTTACAAATTTTGAAAGACGGAGTCAGCTATTTTTGATAATATACAGCGTTGTTGCAAGAAAGTTTACTTAAAAATTATGTGTAATTGTGTTCTTATATATTTTGTATGGTTGTTTGATGTACTATTGGATGCCCAAGAAGATAAACAACGTTATGGTATTCATAACTCTGATCTACACCGATATACAGTGTTGTTGCAGGGGAGATCTCAATGATATATTTATCAACTTAGATATTGTTCGATCTTTATGATTCATGGATCGCCGATTGCCGTCTTGCGCGCATGTAAACGCGACACGACATGGAGAATGGTCCCTGTCTATTACCCCTCCCTATACCCAGAACACGACCTTTTTCTGCCGGTTTTCTGTATGGTTTTGGACTAGTTGCAAAGTTTGAGTTGACAGTTATCGTTTACCATTGGGTATTGTAAAAACTGTGTGAATTATCGTCCTGATGTGTGGGGACTGATCGTGTACTATTGTGTGTTCGGTTTCTCGCTGTGCGTGCCGACAGTTACAGTGCTTCGTGGGAATAATCAAAGTTTGTTCCTGAAGTTCAGGAGACCTGTGGCTACAGCTGAGAGGAATCCAGGTAGGTTGTGTTCTTCCTGATTGGTCTTTGACCTCTTACTGTTCTGTCCCTTTTTTTTAGAATAATCAGTAGAATATGTATACATATATTTTTTTTAACATTTAATTCTTATTTTTTACGTATTTTTTTAAATTCAGATACAAATTTATAGTAGTCTGTAATTTTTCTAATTGTGATGGGAAGATTGTTAAAAAATTTGATGGCTTGATAAATATAAATATATAAATAGGAATATTAGCGTCTTAAATTTAATTAAATTTTAATTTTGAAAATTTTAATTGTTGATTTTTTTTGTATTCCTATGTCTATTATTGTTGATACTTTGAAATTTGTGAAAAGTTGTTTTCTTGGATAATCTTTTTTTTTTGAGTGATTTTTAATTGTGATATTGAAGTTTTATATGCTCCTCCCCATCCAATAATATTGTACTGCAATTGTGACTGTACAAACGCGTAATATATTATTTTCAGATTTGTAAGTGACAAGATGTTTCTGAGTCTTAAAAATATGCAGGCAGTTTTCCTTATTTCGTTTGTAAGATTAGCAATATGTTGTTTCCATTTGAGTTTGTTATCATTGTGATTCCTAGGTACTTGGTACAGTATTTTTCTTCAATTTATGAACATTGGTCACAAGAGTCTTCTTGAGTGCAGGCTTCGGTGTGAATTTTAATATTCCTTTCATCCTTCCTACGTCCCGTTTTCTCAACCCTTTGTTCTAACAGATATCCTATTATACTCTTATTCTTCTTCTTTTTCTTCTTCATCTACGCTCAATACTGAGCGTCATGGTCCCCTGAAGTGTGTGGAACCATTCTTTGTGGTCTTGAGCCACGTTAATGTCATATTAGATCTCATCTCATCTGATAGATTTCATCAGATGAAGTTTGGTTACTTTTACCATGGACCAATTTCTCCATATCTTCATCATAAACCTTCTTGAAATCTTGAACTCCTGGAGGATAAAGACATTCGTATGCCTCCCAATCCACGAGATACGCAGCATCTAGCACCACACCTTGAATGCATCCAACATATTCCCTTTCTTTTTTTGAAGTATCCATTTTGAGGATCAAAGTGTAATGTTGAAGAAAGATAAATTATAAGATATATCCAGGTACGAGTGTATATGTTATGAATTAGAAGGTTTTATGTGCGTGTGTACGGGTGCCTCCAAATAAATTACACCCGGCGCACACCTGTTCGTTTGACTAATAACGCGGAGTGTGTATGTGTGGAAGTGTGTGGCCAGAGCAGGAGTTTATTGAGACTTGATCTTATTAAGAGTCTACAAGAAGGAGCGTTTGCTAGTGAACTTGTCTAGGATACGCGCATTGTATTGGTACCTATTAATCAGTCGATACCGGCGTGTTTTTGCGACTGATGAAAGCCTAGTTTTACACCCAGGTATTTGCAAGGCGCATTCAGTGGCCGTCGGCGGTGTTGTTGATTATGTAGGCGATAGATCCCACACCAAGTTTCTACTCCATACAGTGCTTTGAAGGATACCACAGATTTCACCGCATATCTTCATCAGACCGATCATCGCTGATTTTGCTTTGATTTGTTTCACTTATTGAGGCTGATTTTCGTCAGATATTTCATAAGTTAAATATTCTAAAACCACAATGTAATTCGAATCAAACAAATCGATATTAAAATGCGATAAATATCCGTTACCAGGCAATGTTCCAGGAGGCTTGCAATGTTCTTCTGGCGGTGATCGGGCTGGTCAGTCTGCTGGTCCTGTACGGCCGCTGGGAGGATGGCTACTTCAGCAGGAGGGGTATAAAAAGTCCCACCACTTACTTCCCATTCGTGGGGCACATGATGCGTGTCATGAGGAAACAGGAGCATAGAAAAGACTTGATACAAATGCTCTACAAGTCGTTCCCGAAAGAAAAGTAAGAATTGTTGTTTTTTTAACATTTCATACTAGCTCTTTACGTGTCCAGAGACGTGATTATCAGGCCAAGTTGTAGGATGTTGCAATAGGCAAGAGAAGAAGTCAATACAGTGGAATTGTATCTGTCAAAGTAAATTTTAAACAGAAACACTTAAACTCACAGAGTACAGTGTAAAAATCTGATGACGTCAGTGATAACATCCCTTATAATGCACCCTGTAAAGGGATAAGAAACGTCGACCAGAAAGATCGTATACATATAGCAGAATAACTCATTACATTATTAATTATTTATATTAGTGAAACGAATTTCTAAATATAAGGGTGACCCAAGAAATGTGAGAACATCTCGTAACACATGAGTTATTTGAAAACGTAATATAATTAATTATAATTCTTAATGTAATTTTTTTTTGTACAATACATATCTAATCAGAAATCATCAAAACACCCCATATTGCATCATCTGTTCGGCTGCTCGGTGGCCACATGCCTGGCTCGATGAAATTAACATTCTCACGACGAAGAAAGTTGATTGTATTTCCAGCTGTGTGAGATGGAGCTCTGTCCTGCTGTAATGTCTAGTTATACTGTAATGTCTAGCTATACTCCAGGCTTTGTTTTAAAACTATTTGATCATTTCCCTAGCACCCCAACGTTTTTCAATTCGAAAATTTTTGATCAGAATACGGTCTTCTGCAGTGATTTTTATCATTCTGGGCAACAATTTGAAAAAACCAAATATAAACAATGTAAAAATTAATAATCAAAGATGGCGACCGAAAATTGTCAAAATAAAACGTAATATAGGTAAATAGGTAAGTAAGTAAATTAGTAAACTATATAGTTAAACTAACTTTAATGTAATTATATCACATTTTACAAAAATTTTTCACTTTTTTGTATGTTAAATAATATATATAGAATTCCCTTTTTCAAATGCTCTTTTTGTTAAATTTGTACAGTTCAATTGTTTTATATATTTTTAAATATTGTGCTCAAGTATATATCGTAACATGACAGATACAGGCTTTTATTATAAGTTATATACGCAGGTGTAACAGACCTAGTCCGCAGTATTTTACGGATGGATACTTGATTAAATTACAAGTTGAAAATGCTCAAGGGATATGTACCTAATCTCAACCATGTCAGAGCATTAAAAAAAAATCGTAATTATGTGATTATTTCGATTAATTGAAATATTTTATTGATTCCAAATTATATATTGAATACAAAAAATTAAAGGTCGTGGAATTTTGA
Organism: Eubasilissa regina; assembly: GCA_022840565.1. NCBI lineage: Eukaryota > Metazoa > Arthropoda > Insecta > Trichoptera > Phryganeidae > Eubasilissa > Eubasilissa regina. The sequence goes on along the minus strand of JAINEB010000029.1, from coordinate 18,820,671 downwards.
GCGGCTAGACTATAATTTATGAGATTATTTAAGGCCTAAAGCAAAGATATACATTAGTTATGGAACAATTTCGCAAATATTTATTTCGAAGTAGGTAGACTTCAAGCTTAACACGATTTTGTAAAAATTTCTAACAATAATACTTTCCGTAACAGTGCAGAATTTGCACATATTCCTTGATCATTTTCGACTCATAATTAAGTCAGATATCCACCCATAAAATATTGTGGCCTAGGTCGGATAATAATCTTAAATCATTTGACGTTTCTTAGATACGTTGGCTTGCGTCAGTTTATAAAGCCAATAGTGATGGTGAAAGATCTCGAAGTGTTGAAGCAGATCGCCATTAAGGACTTCGACCACTTCACGGATCATATGAGTATCATCGACGAAGAGGCTGACCCATTATTCGGCAAAAATCTATTCTCGCTCAGAGGTAAATCACTTCACAATTTCAGTAAATAATTGAAATTATCTGGCTTTTGGGTAAATTTCGATAGAAATACTACCTATTACAAAAGGTCTCATAAAGCGACTTCCGCAACATTGTAATGCATCTTCTTTAGTGGTGACTAGAAGGCCTCGAAACCGTAAAACTAAAATGACACATTCCAACATTTTTAACCCTCAAGGTGATGTGCAATTATTATGCCATTATTACCTTATCATCGGCATTTTTCTTTTATTACTTAGCCATTGCGTCAGAATTATTACAAGCTAATTTTAATTATATTGTATTTAAATATGGCTTCAGAATACCTAATATAATAATAAATATGTAAAATAGATAATGTCGTACATAGTAAATAATCCATAATATATTTTAAGATATTAATCTTCTTCAAACAAACTTCCAGATAAGTTATATCGCACTTTTATCCCTCCTATCATCTGTTGAACACTCCCTCACTAAAGCACTTTCTGATATATGATATTTAATAATATTTACATATACGATTGGTATTCAAATATAAACAGGAATTTATAAACTACACATTATTTTTTTAATAATATTAAACGACTCCATTTAACTCCGTGTTGACCCATTCTTTACCCATTTTTCTCCGTAATTTTTTCATATTTCATATGGGAAATAAGTAAAATTTAAGTATAATTTTATATCCTACATTTATCAATAGTTAATATGAAAGTTTAGTTTATATTTAACCAGAAATTTTACAACACAAATAAAAGAAATTAACTAGAAAGACATGCAGAAAAAACTATTTATCGAAAAAATATTCGATTGTTAAAAATTATACCATGATACGAACCTTGACCTTTTCATATACGGGAAAACACGTTTAAGCAATTTCGCTATATCAACCGATTACGTTTTCTACAAATTATTTGAACTTATATTCTGTAATTCTTTTCAAATATATTAATATATTATAGATTTTTATACAGATATATATATATATATATATATATATATATTTAATTTGTATTAAAAATACTACAGAACTATGTTCTGAAATGGCAAATTTACAACAAAAATATATTTTATTAAGGAGAACACAAGTTGTAATTATTCAGAACAGACGATCTGTGATGTTTTAAATACTAATTTAAAGTATTATTTATAAATATATACATATAAAATCAATTCTGTCGAAAAATATTGTTTTTGCGCTACCGGGATTCGAACCTGGATCTCTAATAATGGAACGATAGATGAATTAATTTGAAAAAGTGTAACATATAGATTCGAAAATTTGTCATGAAAAATACTGGCGCTATAATACAATTGGTAGTGTACTTCCCTTGATTGGAAATAGAGATCCAGGTTCGAATCCCGGTAGCGCAAAAACAATATTTTTTCAACAAAATTGATTTTATATGTATATATTTATAATTAGAATTTTAAAAATATGTTTTCATTAAAAAAAAAATATTTTTTTAGAGTTGGATAGGGTTTAAATAAAAAAGCCAGTGTGAATTTAACATTGAATGAAAAATTTCAAAATACATACACAACTCTGAGAATCTAATGTTTAGATAAATGAGAGTATGTGAAAAAAAAAATGACAGCTTTTTTGGAGTTTAGCACTTATCGACTTTCTTTGATTAAACCTTTTGGTATTGGTGTGAAAATCTTTATGGTCCATGTCCAGGTCAGAAATGGCGCGACATGAGAGCCACGCTGAGCCCCGCCTTCACCAGCGCCAAGATGAAAGGAATGTTCAACTTTGTTACGGAGATCGCCGAACAGATGGCCGACTTTTATATTGAGCAAATGAAGAAACCAGAAAATAAAGGTTTGTGGTCTTATTTATATTCTTTCCAAAATATATCGCTTTTATACTGCTATTCAGCTGAAAATACCGTGCAAAAAGAATCAAATCGTTCTCCACTACGACAACGCTCGCCCCTAAGTCGGAACACCGTGTGATCGAATCCTTCGCTAGCAAGATATAAGTTTTGCTCCCCTATCCGCCCCACTCTCTCGCCGAGGCCCCCGCGGACTACCACTGCCGCTCTCTAAAAAATTGACAGGTTAGCAAAGTCTATGACGATTTGAAGAAGTTGATAGAGGATGTCAAAAAATCAGTGCTTCTTAGTCCGCGGAATTGACCGTCTACCAAGCAAAGGGAAGCAGTAATTAACGTTGATATGTTTTCGTTTTTGGTTATGTTACAGTATAATTTTTAAAAAACGGCTGATACAATTATTAAATTTCAAACCTGTCGAGCATTGCGTGACATACAACGAATCATATTTTTGACATACGCTAACTCTATTCATTAGATCACAATGCAGGTTAAGCAAGTAATATAGTGTCCCAGTAGATAATTTCAGTCATTGAATTTTAATAAAGTTAACAATTGCATTCAAACCGCAAACCGCGGTTTTTTTTAATGCAATTTTTTTTTAAATACATATATTTTTGAGACTATATAAACGTACAACACGTTGTTCACATACTGTAGTGCAAAATTCAGTGTTTCACCTGTACAATTACAATGTGACATTGGCACGTGCGTGAGATTTAGCGGAGAGGGATTTGATACCTTCAACTTATTTATGGATAAAATGGTATAAGTGACGATGATATTATCGATTTAACTCTGAATACTGACAAAGAACCAAAAAACGATGACATGGTGGAAGTAATACCAGTTCCCCTCACGTCAAATATAATTCGGGAAGGTCTACAACTTTGCCGTAAATTGGAAGATCATTTTATTCTTCACGATACGAATTCTGAACGAGTCTTCGAGTCATAACGTGGGCTCAAAAATTATATTTCTGGGTATGAGGAACTGCATAAATAATTTTTCATCGAATCAAGAAAACCAGAATAAGCTTCGATCACTAATTATATTGTTAGAAAGAGAAAATCTACAGAGAACGATGATGATGATACTACGATTGCGCTTACTATTTTTCCGAAGAAGAGGGTTACTAACATACATAAGGTTATACACATACATGGTGTTTCTTTCGCTTATATTCTTAAAATGTCACCAAAAATATTATTGTTTAGTAAAATAAAGATTTTAAATTATTTTTTGAATGCCATATAGATTTCTTGATTATCTATTAACTTTTTTTGCGCGATTTCGGGTATATTTTATATTATTAAGGAGAACACATTCTTATTGTGAAGTTGTAATTATTCAGAACAGACGGTCTGTGATATTTTAAATACTAAATTAATAAATGAATGAATGAACGAACGAATAATTCTGGCGTCTGCAGTCGGTTTACTCAAAGGTATTTGAGATTCTGTAAAAATAGTGTAGATGGCTTTCAAATAATGGAACGACAGGTGTATTAATTTGAAAAATGTAACATACAGGTTCGGAAATTTGTCAAGAAAAATAATGGCGTCATAACACAATTGGTAGTGTACTTTCCCGGATTGGAAATAGAGATCCAGGTTCGAATCCCCGTGACGCAAAAACAATATTTTTCGACAAAATTGATTTTATATGTATATATTTATAATTAATACACTAATTTAGTATTCATATTTTATATAACTGTTTCAAAGTTATACGATTTTTATAATCCATGGAACGCATCTTCACTTTTTCTATGCAAGTCATAGCTTTTTTTTGTGCATCCGCGGAACGCATATACCGCACAAAAAAAGGCTTAAGTGTACTACCGAAAATTTTAATAATAATAAAACAACAAAATGAGTTTATCATTTTGTTTCTATCGGATAGTGTAAAAGGTTAAACACGAACACTAAAAATGAATGTCTTCTATCTCGTAAAGTATATTTTTTAATACGTTGGATGACATGACGATAAAATGACACAGCAATGAAGTAAGTTGCGATAACGTAAGAAATGATATTCTTAATTGTATGTCTTTTTCATTTTATTTACGTATTATCTACCTAAAAATACTACAGAAACTTGTTTTGATGTAAAATCTGCGTAGTCATCGTGATATTAATTAGTTTATTTATACAGCCATGTACATAATATACGTTAGTATGTGTAAAAAATCGACGTTTATATCAAATTGGTGTAATAAAAATTTACACAGAGCATTAAGGCAGAGGTCATTATAACTTACAACAGTGATGGCGAACCTTTTGGGATCGGCGTGTCAAAATTTCAGAAAATCTAACTATAACTTTGCCGGCGTGTCAACACCTCCATATGGGAAAAATATGGAATCCACAGTATTTGATTTGATGTCGAGACCCAAAAAAGATGGAAATGTATCAATTCTAACGTTGTTGTCGGTAGACGTCCGGTGGCGGAGCGCGTGTTTTTCGATAAGTATGATATTAGTGAACGCTGGCGTGTCGCCTAAAACGCTGTGGCGTATCACCTTTGACATGCGTGTCATAGGTTCGCTATAGAACCTGTATATTCAGTGGGTACCCTAGTGAAATTTTACACCAAAACTGTTTTCGTATTATTTTTATATTTTTATTGTACTAACCAGATTTAGAATAGCCATGGAATACCAACCAGATCAGTCACGCAAACTGAAAACAAAAATTGTATATAATCACCAAGGACATCGTATATGTATATACAATGGAACCTCGGTTTACGAACTTGTTTCGTTTGTTCAAAAACAGAGTTGTTCGTAAATCGAAATAATTGTTCCCGTAAGAATCAACGTAAAATATATTAATCTGTTGAAGATCTCAAAAAAATGTCCCTTTATCATCTTTATTTTCTACTAAAAGCATTACAAAATCATGATTATAACGTAAAAAGAATTGGAAGCAATAAAACTAATTATAATAAACGTAAAAACAAACATATTAACATATCTTACAAAATATGTAGTAAAGTATCATTGTTTGGAAGCGGACTCCAAAAAACATATCCAACGATATTAGTTTATTTTTGCCTTTAATAATGTTGCGCAAATGAAACATGACATTATCATTAAACATAGTTATACTTTTGCTGCTCATTAAGAAGCTGTTCTAGTTCTTTCGTTCTTCTGTGACTGCCTGCCTGTTTGTAAACCGAAATTCTATTCGTTAACTGAAGCATTTCTTGGTCAGGATTTTTGTTTGTAAACAGAATTATTCGTAAACAGAGTCGTTAATAAACCGAGGTTCTACTGTATATATGTTTATGATCTGTGAGATTTTTTAAATGTACCTGATTTGAAAAATTTGTCGGAATAAAAATTCCGTTCCGAGTCATTATAATACATTGTAAGGTTGACTCGATTAGCTAAATAGATGATAAAATATGGTGATAATATTTCATGGTCAATGTCAGAAATATAAAAGCATTTAAAAAGTCGTACTTGTCCGATTATTTCGAAAAAATTAAATATTTTATAAATTATAAATTATGCAATGCAATTACAAAAAAAAATTCATCTAATTTTGTACGACCAGACTGTTTTGTTAGATGATTCAGGGGCAGAAGCAAAGATATAGATATATAATGGGTAGCTTGTTGGTCTCGCTATTAAGACGCTGGTCTAGTGATCTAGTGGTCTGGGGTTCGCGCCTCGTCCAAAGAGCAAAGGCGTAGCTAGGATGGTTCAGGGGGGGGCAATATATCCCCGGGCGCCAGACTAGAGGGGGCGCCTATTATTACCCAACTCAATAGAGAAATCAATTTTCGTGTTTGAATTGAGGAGTATTTAAGTTTTTAAATAATATAAAGGTAACTATAAAAGTAACATATACGTAAACTTAATCAATTAGAACTTGTAATTGCTGTCGGAATTTTCTAATATTTGTTTGATTTGCGATTTGAAAGCTATATAATTTTTTTATGTTTTCATTTTATATGGGAGGGCATTAAAAATGTTATTCCTTGATAGGCGTAATGGTGTTGAGAAGCGCTGATTTTAAATTTGGGGATTTCTAAGTTGCCACGCGATCTTGGTCGCTTACTTACTTTTGTGGAAATTGTTGAATTGAAATGGTCTTTATGAATTTGTAGCAATGCATTATTTTTTAAGATTTTATTTTAAATTAAACGAGATATTTAATTGGTCAACCGCCTAGTACTCAATATTCTTCTCGTATATTTAATGGGGGAGGGGCGGCATTTGGATAGTTTGTCCCCGGGCGCCAAATATCCTAGATACGCCTCTGTCAAGGAGACCAGTAATTTAGTTCTATTTTCATAGTACAAGCGTTTAACTTAGTTTAAAAATACTAAGAATATTGGTGTGACATGTATTCCGTCCGTGTACGCATTTCTAAATACCCATAAAAAAAAATTGTAAATATTTATTTTTAAATATGTGATGTTAAAACACAATTTTGTGAAAACCTCATACAATAATATCTTCCGCAACTACTCCTTGTACATTTTCGACCCGAAATTTAGTCAGATAAATATTTTTCACTTGTATAATTTACCTTTGTCAGCATGTACGAACAATTCGCTGTACTGATTTCAGAGAAGGGCCTCATTGAGGTGGAAATGAAGGATGCCTTCACCCGGTACGCCAATGACGTCATAGCCACCACAGCCTTCGGGCTTAAGGTCAACTCCTTGCAGGACAGGGACAACGAGTTCTACGCGATGGGCATAGAGGCCACAGATTTTTCTAGATTTGGCTTAATCAGGTTCATCACAATGATGGCAGCTCCGAAAGTGGGAAAGGTAAATAACTATGGAATAATTACTTTTAACTACCAATTGAAATGAAAGACACTACATAGTGTAAGACTAGGCTTTAAGGGTCTTGACTTATCTATCAAATGCTTGGACCCGTCGTTCACAGATGGCAAAGTAATTTAAAAATATGTCTTTAAGCTTAATATAGTTCCAAGAATGAAAACTACTTTTGATCAAGCTCCCAGAATATACAATCAAATAGGAAATAAAATTAGAACTTTTACTGATATTAAGCCTTTTAAAAGGGATGTTTCAAATTGGTTGTTGAAAATAGGAAGAGCAGGTACTGAGAGTAAACTGTTTTATATAATGAAATAATTCTTATAAATAGTTTTGTGTGATTTGATCTTGCATTTACCTTATGTGTGCTTACATCATATTGTATTGTACACTGGTATTTTATATATTTATTTTTTTTATATTATTTTTTATACATATTCTTTTTTTAAATAAATTCACCTTGTATGTTACGTATTCGATTATATTGTGTTTTGTCTTCATTGAGTTCTTGTTTTGTAAAATGTATTTGTTTACCAATTTGCTCTAAAGCAGGTATGCCTAGTTGGACGATGCATTTAAAATGTTTGTAAAATATACGTTACAAAATGTTTTTTTTTTATTGCAGCTGTATAAATGCTATATATGTCTAAATATATTTTTAAAATCCCTACAAGTTTTCAGGGTCCAATAGTGCGTGGTAACGCGCTGATAGCTTAGCATTACAAATTTTGGAGTGTTAACGCCCTTATGGTATTTAAATGGTTAATGGTTCGGTATTCAAGAAATAATTTTTTTGTAAATTATGGTCAAATTAATTGTTTTCTTTCAGTGGTTTAAAGTCTCTCTATTTACTGAGGATGTCAAGAAATTTTTCCGAAATCTGGTTGCCGATACAATGGAAGCAAGAGAGAAGAACAACATCGTCAGAAACGACATGATACAGCTGCTGATGGAAGCCAAGAAGGGATCCTTGAAGCACGAAGAAGCAGCGAGCGAGGACACCAAGGAAGCCGGATTCGCCACAGTGGAAGAATCGTCGGTAGGCAAGCAGATGGTCAAGACAAGTAAGTGAAAAGTAATAATTCAATTGAAGCATAACACTGGGCAACGCACATTGTGGTGCCAGCGATGATGCCAGTAATTTTGGGATACAGAAATTCAATTATCCACTATCGCAAATGTTCAATGCATGTTTTACATACGAAATGTGAAGCCCTGGATTTATCCTGGTCTTCCGAGTGGACGCCAAAATAGGTCAGAAGTCAGGAATAGGTTTTCTACTTTCTGTCAAAATGTATTCACCACATACATAACTCGGAGAACTGTCACTTTTGTATATGTGTGTGTCAGATGAGTGGTGGGGATCATGGGTTATAATTGGCCGTCACTGGGGGAACGGAGCTCTTTTCCATCGTTCCTTCGCAATAGCAGTAATCGATATCTGAGTTATATAATTGTACAATATGTAAATACGTTGTTGTAATAAATTAATCTACTGAGTTTCACTTACAAGAACTCAACCCAAACAACTCGAGAGTACACAATAAGAGGATAGAACTCCAAGGGAATCTGGAGGTAATTCCAAAGAAACCACACCACACTGGCGTAGTCAAATTGGTATGTTACCACACTGGTGCAGCCGAATCGGAATAATTATTTTTTTGAGCGTCTTTCGCTCATACACACACAAACAAAAGTGACAGTTCTCACAATAACAAAAAACGTCTGGATGATTCGCACGGTTACGTTTGCTTGTGGATGCCGTAGTTTTAATTCATTGTTTTATTTCTAAATAACGCCGAAATTTTACACAAAATGATAGTAAACTGAATAGGGTTAGGCACAGGTAATATGAGTGAGTTATTAATTAATTCGTGATGGAGGTTACCCATATACAGGAATGTCGAGATTTACGGTCATACCGTCATAATTGAAAATGAATAATTAGATTTTAATTTTAGGTACGAAATTTCAATTTTGGCCTTTAAAGACATCATTATTTCATTATTTTTGCTTTTTATCGGAAGTAAAATCCCTGTATGTACCCCGGATAGGAAGTGATCTAAGTTTTGGTGTGCTGATTCCAAAAAAAAACAGGTATTTTTGGAATCAGCGTACCAAAAAAAAAATTAATTCGTTACCCGGTGTAATGTACCGGCCCAACACATTAATGTGTGACCTGTATCTTCGCTTTTCAGAATGGTCTGATGACGATATAACCGCGCAGGCCCTGCTCTTCTTTATCGCCGGCTTTGACACCTCTTCAACCCTGCTGTGCTTCCTGGCCCACGAGATCACGCTGCACCAGGACGTGCAGGAGAGACTGCGCGAGGAGGTGGACGAGGTTGCGGCCAGCAGCGGAGGCACCGTCAGCTACAATGACTTGCAAAAAATGAAGTACATGGACATGGTCGTCACAGGTCAGCACTTAACTTATAATTGAACCATGAAAAGAAGGTAGTATATATAATCGCAGCCTTCAACAAATGAGACTTTTTATTAATTTATTAGAAAATTATTATACTTTTGATAAAAATATGGGATTGCTTTTAAATTGATTAATTTAGAATCATTAGAAATATTATAAATAAGCTAACTAAATTTAACGATAAAACTTAACTATGCTATTATAAAAAAAAATCGTAAAAAAAAATTTCCAATCCGGGGAGGGTGCATTTCCAACTATGCTACAGCGACAGTATTTATAACGACAAATTTTCGAACCTATATGTTACACTTTTTCAAATGAATACATCTATCGTTCCATTATTTAAAAGTCATGAGTAAACCTTTGAGTAAACCGATAGCAAACGCCAGAATTAATATTATTAATTAATTTGGCCCTTACTTCGTGGTGTAACATTTTAATTTTTTAAATATATGATTTTTATATTAACTTTGTACTACGAATTCAAATTTCAATTCGGAAAAAACATTGATGAATAATAGCACTAGCGGTATTTAATTTAGTACAATTTACACCTGTAGATGGGAAAGACTTCCCATGATATTTACTCAAAAGTTGTGTGTGTAGTACAAAGTCAATATAAAAATTGTATATTTTTTAAATTATCAATTATTTTAATAAACTGTTTTATTAAATAGTGTTCCGAATTTGTAAACTGCCTTTTGGCGCGTCTTTTCGAATCGGTTGCGACCCATGTTATTGCCACATTTTCTCGTCCAAATTTCCATCCATAGATTTCCTCATGCTCGTCTTGTCAGTTTGAATCGTAACCTTGACGTAAGCAGACGTCAACTTGACCAATATTTGTTCGACCTCGATATCGCGATAGCATTCGCGGTGTGGACTTGTCAGCTCCAGTGCACGAGCACTGTATTTGTGATATTGTGTTTTGATCACGTATTGTTTGTCGTTTGTTTGTGCTATGGGTAAAACTGTGATATCGCCGTCTCCAATTGGAAGTGGAGATTTGCTCATCCGCGTGCCATTTGCGTGACCTTGGCGGCGACCGGAGGGATAACGAAAGCGTCATACACAAGGTAAGGTGAGCAGTCCTTCCGAATTTCGGTTCCCGAAATCACTGGTCCTTCGACTAGAACCCTCGTCGACCTCATTCTGTACCAAGGTTTCCCTGCCCTGTGGTGATTCCGATTTACGACCGGAATTGTCATATTTTCATTCCAATTTTAGACCCTATCGATTTCAGATTTATAGTTCGAATTATAAGATATATATATATGTTTTAGTTACTTAATTTAACATCCTGAAAAAATAAATTGTATTTTCTGAAATCGATTGGTGTATTAATTAATTAAGTGGTTAAAAAAATAACATTAAATAATCTAATATATATATAATCTGTTTTTGTATGCAGAAACGCTGAGATATTGGCCTCCCGTGGTATCAATAGACAGAAGGTGTGTGAAGCCGTACACTCTGCCGCCATCCAACAGCACTAGTAAGCCAGTCCAGGTAAGGAAAAATTTATTTTATTTATTTAAAAAATATAATATATTTTAGAATTATAATTATTTCATTTAACATTTATTTCTTCTCTATGAGAGTAGAACTCGTGTATAGAGAAGAAGTATGTACGAGATAATTTATTTTTGTCTTTACAGTCTGTGTATATATTTTTTTACTTAAGTCATTTTTCAATTGCATAAACAAAATAATTCTCATGTTATCGTGTTTCCAGTTGTATCCCGATGATGCTATTTGGATTCCAATCTACGGCATCCACCACGACCCTAAATACTACAAGGACCCGGACACATTCAACCCGGAAAGATTCTCCGAAGAAAACAAGGGAGACATTGTACCGTTCACGTTTGTGCCTTTTGGAATCGGCCCCAGGAATTGTATTGGTAAGATTAATATATTTTATAAAGGATTCTCTGAAAACTACTTTTATTGATCTCATCTATCTTAGTATTTAATTATTATTGCTAGTTTATGGTTGCTAGTTGCTAATTGCCGATTGCTAGTTGCTGGTTTCTAGTTGCTGATTGCTAGTTGCCGGTTGCCGATTGCTAGTTGCTGGTTGCCGATTGCTAGTTGCTAGTTGCTGGTTGCCGATTGCTAGTTGCTGGTTGCCGATTGCTAGTTGCTGGTTGCCGATTGCTAGTTGCTGGTTGCTGATTGCTAGTTGCTAGTTGCCGGTTGCTGGTTGCCGGTTGCCGATTGCTAGTTGCTGGTTGCCGATTGCTAGTTGCCGGTTGCTGGTTGCCGGTTGCTGGTTGCTGGTTGCCAGTTGCTGGTTGCTGGTTGCTAATTGCCGATTGCTAGTTTACTGGCTGCTAATTGCCGATTGCTAGTTACTGGTTTCTAGTTGCTGGTTGCTAGTTGCTGATTGCTGGTTGCTAGTTGCTGATTGCTAGTTACTGGTTGCTGATTGCTGGTTGCATTTTATCAGCAGTCGTTCGTTTGTTTTGTGGAAAATAAAACCAATACAAATTTTTAAAATTTATATTATTTTATTTTAAATAGAATTCATATAGAAATGGCGCCGCAAACGTATATCGTATAAACGTATATCGTTAACGTATATATATATAATAACAGTTGATCTCGAGAATACAGTAAACGTACATTTCATGGTATATCTAAATAATGACGATCGATAAGATTATTTACGTTCAAGGTTCCCGATTCGCTCTGATGGAAGCCAAGGCCGTGTTGTTCCACCTCCTGCGCAAGTTCGAACTGGTGCAGATCCCCAAAACACAAAACCCGATACGTCTGAAAACTGGCTCCTTCCTCATGCTAGCTGAAGATGGTTTTTGGGTAGGACTTAAGCCTAGGAATATAACTAAATAATTTTAACAATAAAATGTACTTATAATAAATAATAAACTATTTACAATACATCATACTATGTTTATTTAAATCAAATTTTTCCAATGTATGTTAAGTACATGAATTTATGGAACACTTTAGAGATGGGGAGACGAGCACTTCAGTAAAGATTGTAAGGAAGTAAGTTTGTAGAACTCCATTATCAATCAATTATCAATTTCTATGAATTGATAATGCCTTCATAAGGCGAAACGCGTCTCAAGGATATTAAACGAGTAGAACCATAATACGAATATTTTTATTTTCATATGTGTAATTAGCAATTGACTATTTTATCTTATATACTATCTGTTCTATAATAATTTTACTAGAATTTTTGGTGGATTGAGAGTTGGTATACGCGTGACACGAATGATGGTATCAGAAGGATTAGATGCGAATGGCAATCCGCCACCAAGTCGGTTGACCATTCTATATTTAAGTGACGCGGATTTATCGCGGAGTTTACTTTGATTACTGCTCGAGTGTAAGCAGGCAGTAAAAACAACGAAGGTATTTGAATAGAAACCCCTACTTACGGTTTACAATGAATTAATTTAAATTGAGTTACAAAGGATCGGTTACTATGGTCGAAATTATAGAAACGGATCATGGCGAATCTGGCGCCGGGAGAAAGACAAGAAAAGTGTTGCTGACTGCGTTCTATAAACAAATGTTAACACACATTTTACTGATTACATCTTATCACTACAATACAGTTTTGATTGAATATAATAAAAAAAATTAAAATATTACAATATTTAAGTTATTTTCCTGCCCTTGGCATCACCCCCATCCAGAAACCGTCTAGGGGTGCAAAGTTGAATGCCGACGTCTTGATCTTCATGGGAATGTGAGTCTTGGTGGTGACGACCAGATTGAATTTTTGCAAAATTTGAAAAATAATCGCTTTGCATTCCATGAGGGCGAACCGGGATGCTGTAAAAAGAATCCCATATAAGTCAAAGTCCTGGCACTAATATTGCAATATAATAATTTTATAATGTAAATATCATTATCAGCGCTCCGTATACCTCGTGAATTCTCCGCGCATCATTCTGACAAAATAAACAACAACAAATTTATTTCCGATATATGTCAAGTTGCACCCGTGCGATTGATACTTCATTATAAATTATTTTAGGGGTTCGGTACCTAGTAAAGTCTATTTTTTATTTTATCGGTAAGCTAAAAACCATTCAAAAATAATTTGTTTCATTTTATCTCGCAGCTCATGAAGAACACTGTTAAAATTTTGCCACAGAAATATTTTATTTCGCTCATCGTGTAAAATAGTTGGATGGACCATTAATCATAATTTAACCTCATTCGAAAAAATCAAGACAAAGAATGTTAAAGAAGAATAATCGGTCCTGCTCTAGTTTTATAAAAATGGACAAGTGTTATAACACTGTGTTACGACACACTACAATTAGTGCAGTATTTTTTTCCAGAGGATGAATGTTCCCCGGATTGGAAAAGATCCAGGTTCTAATTCCGGTAGCAACAACAATATTTTTCAATAAAATTAAGTTTATAAGTATATCTTTATAATTAATACATTTAGTTTGCATTAAAAACATCACAGACCTATGTTATGAATACAACTACACAATAAGAATGTGTTCTCTTTAATAATATATATAAGTTGTATCAATGTGTCCAAAATATAATAAAAATGAATTGTTAATTCTGGCGTCTTCTACCGGTTTACTCAAATGTATTAGAGATTCTGTAAAAATAAAGAAGATGGCTTTCAAATAATGAAACGATAGATGTATTCATTTGAAAAGTGTAACATATTAGTTAGAAAATTTGTCGTTAATGTAATGTAGCATAATCGGCTAATGGATGTTCCCAGGATTGGATGAGATCCAGGTTCGAATCCCGGTAGTAACAACAATATTTTGCGATAAAATTGATTTTATATGTATATCTTTCTAATTAATACATTTAATTTGTATTTAAAATATTACAGACCGTCTGTTCTGAATAATTACAACTTCACAATAAGAATGTGTTCTCATTAATGAAATACATTTTGTCCGTCATTCATATATATGAAATAAAATACGTAATTTACTTAAGTAAACTTAGGAATTATATTTGATCCATATCTCAAATGGAATCATCATACACAACTCATTACAAATAAAAGTAAAAAAACAATGTATTTTTTAGAAATATTAGAAATTTCCTTAATATAAAACTTCTTAAAATGGCATACTACGCTATCTGTCAATCAATCATAGAGCATGGTATAATTGCTTGGGGTGGAGCGACTACGTCTGCAATTAATCCAATAATAGTAGCTCAAAAAATTATATTAAAAGTTATCCTCAAATCCACAGTCACAACGAGCACTCATGAAATCTTTAATAAATTCAATGTCTTTGATATTAGACAAATATACGCTAATACTACTCTCAAATACATATTTAAATACAAACAGACACATTTTAAAACAACTCAAAACATAATTTCCACACGGACAAATACAAATAACCTACAAACCCCGAGAGCACATACTACATTTGGTCAAAGGAACTACAAATATTTTGGACCTAAACTGTTTAATAGAACGCTAATAGACTTAAACCAATTGAATTGTCACAAGAACATGAAACTATATATTAAAACTTGGATTCGTAATATGTGTAGAGCAAGTATTGGTGCACTCACCCAAACATATTGACTCATACCTGTATTAATTATTGCTACAAAGTGATCCAAAAATCAAGTCCATTTTAAAATTGTTCTTCATATACACCTTTTATATAGTAATAAATGTAATTCTATCTATTTGTAATTTTAATTAATTAAACAATTGCTTGTAAACTATGCCCGTCTCGACACAGAATTTCTCTAGTGAGACGGGCACAGTCCAAACAAATTTTTATATAGTTACTAATAAATAAATTTAAAAAAAAAACAATAGATGTAATTATTTGATAGAATGTTACCTATGCAACTCCTGGGGCCAATTCCAAAGGGCAGGTACGCCAGAGGGTTGATGGATCCCTTATTCTCGTCGGAGAATCTCTCTGGATTGAACACGTCAGGGTTCTCATAATACTGGGGATCTCGGTGGATTGCAAATACAGGAATCCATATACCGTCATCGATATTCAACTATAAAATAAAACAAGATCAAACCAACAGTAAAAAATATTATCGATATAATAATTGATAATATTTGTTTAAGTAAAGTTAAGAATATCAATTGTGAATACAATCAATTTTGTCATTGTACTTCTTGCTTGCACGTCAATCAAAAAGAGAAAAATTATATCATGCTTGTAAATTTTTATCCATTGTTGGTTACTATTATAGGCAGACCACCGCAGTAGAGTCCGCAGGGCACGAATTTAGATTATGATATTAATAAGATGATCAAAATAAGGTGTACATCGCACAGGATTACTCGCCGAGGAGGCGGCGTCAATTAATTGATACGATAAGACTCGTGTCAGAAATTTTAATGTGTAATCATAGGCGTGGCGCTAAAAAACCCGTGGGATAGATTTCAGGAAAACAATGACGTTTTAGTAAAACATGACAGCGGCGGCCGGTACTTGCAAATATGATTATATGTATTGTTATGTATCTGAATAAAAACAGAGTATTCTGCAGGCGGGATATTGAACATCTTTTGTGTTTCATTTCTTTCGACCTCATTATCATCATCATCGTCGAGAGGGCAACAAGGGAAGAAAAATGCTGCAGAAGTACGATGCCGCTGGAGGTTGCATTTATCTGAACTG
This sequence comes from Eubasilissa regina, assembly GCA_022840565.1. NCBI lineage: Eukaryota > Metazoa > Arthropoda > Insecta > Trichoptera > Phryganeidae > Eubasilissa > Eubasilissa regina. The sequence goes on along the minus strand of JAINEB010000029.1, from coordinate 18,804,526 downwards.
GAGGAGTGTTTTTAAGGCTGTCTTTACCCAGCTATTATAATGCCCAAAATAATGTTCATATTAACACCTTCGATAGCAGAATTCTGATCTTGAGTTTTCTATTGATAATAATACCGTGTCAGTCTAGTAAGACAGATCACATGGACCGCTGGCTTGCTGGGTGATCCTCATTGTATGTTCTCGGTCAGTCTCCACAAATATCTCGCGTGCATTTAAATTTCCTAGAGCGTTTCTTGACAACGAACCGATTCCGACGGCAGCTGGCTACCTTTTGTAAAGTGCTCTGTTCATACAGAACAAAAACAGGCATACCACCAATATAAAAATACTTGCGTAGAAGCTGAGATTAAGAATTCTTGCTATCGAAATGAGTTATGTTAGAAGTAACTTTAATGGATCGATAGAAAAGTGAGACAGATATAAGGGAGACCTTCGGTACGGAACCTCTAGAAAGATCTCGTCTTGCGAATACCAGAACATTAAACAGCAACAAAGGCTGTATGAAGAAAAAATCGTGACACGTTAGTCCCCGAGCCTTCCACGATAAGGGGATGAAAATGTGAAGTTACTTACAGTCAATCCCTTTTCGCTGGTTGTATTCGGTGGCGGTAGGGTGTATTTCTTCACACACTTTCTGTCTAGTGCCATCGCGATCGGCCAAAATCTCAACGTTTCTGAAAGATAAAAGTGTAATGGTAAACAAACCAAACAGAAACTAATCATTTTTTACAACACCGGAATACTGGTGTGGGTTGGAAAGTCTTTTTTTAAAACGGATAATCGCGAGTGAAAAGTAGCACATGTCATAAGTTACAAACTTTCAAGCATTTTTAGACCTTGCAGAATAACGTTATAAGTTTTCTTACAATACGAAAATAATTGCAAACAATAGATCTGATAAAATAAAATTAAAATAAGTAATGAGTAATAAGTAATAATACACGAGGCGCGTGTTAAAGGCAACACAAATATATGGCGTGATCAGATAAACCAAAATGTCATATTATTAACATACAAAATAAATTATTGGCATCACACATGAATACAAATATAATTTTGAGGTCCGCACATATCCTACGAGAAGTCAGTGAGATTTTAGACTTCCTCAAACAAATCTGGCAGGAACACAAAATAGTTTATACCATAAAGGTTTCAAATTATTCAATGAACTGCCACCAAATTTGAAGGAACCAACTAGTCTTATAAATTCAATAATTGTATGTTTATTATTTTCTTTTGTATTTAATAATTTTCTTATCTAATGCTAAGTTATAATTTTTTTTTTTTTTAATATTTTCAAAAATGTATTATATTTTCGTAGGAAGCAATCATTTTGTGGTTTGACATATTAAATTAAATAAAACACAATCGCTTTGTATAAAACCACGAATTTTATCACACGCCAACTGATTTCGTCAGGACGTATTTAAAACTAACAATAAATACAAAGAGTGCACTTATACATACATAAAGAGGGAGACAGAATATCAAATTACATGCGAAAAAGAGAGAAAGAATACATATACAATATTGATGGATATAAAATTGATTTAGTATCCCATTCCCTTCACTCCCTTCCCCTCCCGGCACGCTACCTTGAACGAATGCGGTATACGTTTACCTAAACGATTACAATATTATACTCATTTGAGACTTCGCGTTTATACAGTGTCGGAACTCGTCGTCATCTAAAGGAACCTAAGACGAAATAGTGAATTAAAACACAGTCCACATTTTGGAGGTGTCTGCAGAATCTGGATTATGGTGAGTGCTTGTTCCTTCCATATTCCGAAAATTCTTCCGACATCTATGCTTATACGTAACAATACCTAATGTGGGGCTAATGGATACATTTATTTGTTTATTAAGAATTTAACTAAACAGTTGAACCGTAGGCCAAACTCGTTTTTATGGAGGATATTTACCCCTGTTCTATTATAATTATTCAGAGTGGAATATAAAACCGGGCTGGTCACTTTGATAAGAAAAGTAAATTATAATATAAGGGTGGATATCGTTTAGCCATTTTACTTTGATATTGTTTCAGTTATGTTGCACATTAAACTGACCCGATACAACCATATCCATGTACTTCATCCCAAGCAGGTCGGCATAGGTCATCTTCCCGATAGTCTTGGCCGTCACTTCGTCGACTTCATCCTGCAACCTTTGCTGTACGTCGGGGTTGGCGGCCAGTTCGTGCGCCACGAAGCTCAGCAGGCTGGACGACGTGTCGAATCCTGCCAGAAAAAATATCGCAGCCTGCGCTGTGATTTCATCGTCTGTCCATTCTGTTGGAAGATAACAAACTCGTGTCACTTTTAGGCTATTAACCCTAAATTAATATCGTTAAAAAATACGACGTCGTCACTATCGATACGTAAAATTGAAAATTGCCTGGGTATAAATACAATTGGCGCATGAGCACAAATAAGAAATACATTAGAATTAGTTTAGAAACATGTTTAATATATTTTTTTAATATTTTTCAATTAAAAAAACGAATAATAATTATCGTTTTACCACAAATTCCCTTGGTATTCTATCATTTGATTATTGTCTGGTTATTTTTGGTACGGATCCTGTTTACGCGCCTTACTTCAATTGGCACTACTGGGTTTCCGGGTTTATAATACTGTACATGTGTGAGAATATTGACGCCCTTTTTCGGAAAGCTAAGAAGACGGTAACCGACAGGCGTCATTCTTATCACATTCCGTGCTTTGACCGGTCCAGCGGTACGGTCAAAATGACATTTGACGAAATGAGGAGTGTGACAAGGAACGGTACTTGAGATACGAGACTTAGTACGTGAGTGAGCATAATCCGTCTCAGGGATCATTTCGAAACGAAGATCTCAAAAAAACTCATCCTTGGATACGGATCATAAAACTGTAAAGAGTGAAGGGTTTAATATTTAAGAAGGTACTAAAAAAAATGTATTTTACATTCCCTATATAGAGCAGTGTTGTAAAGAAATACGTGTGAAATGTCAGAGCCAATCTGACTATTTTTAAAGCCAGATATTTAATTATGGTATACGTATACGTGTACTAGTTGCATAGTCAACAATCTCCGTATGTCTTAATGCTGTAACTTCTCATTTAGTTTTTAAGCGTTGTGTTAACAATCAAACGTAGCTCTTTTTGTTGTAAATCGGTCATAAAATTGGTGTTATTATTACTTACAATTATTATTACTTATTACTTAAATTGGTGTTATTATTACAGTTGCTATTACCCGACGCCATTTCTATCAGTAATCGACCAATAGCAGTTTTCGCAACTCTGAAATGTAAATGGCCATCAGTATGAAAACTAGCTTGTCTCAGTAAGACGGTGTGGTATTTATTTTATATATTATAAGCCAGATTATAGGAAATTTCATTAATACGTGCATTACTAGGAGAACACATTCTTATTGTGAAGTTGTAATTATTCAGAACACAGGTCTGTGATATTTTAAATATGAATTAAATATATTAATTAGAAAGATATACATATAAAATCAATTTTATCGAAAAATATTGCTGTTGCGCCACCGGCATTCGAACCTGGATCTCAAAAATGATTTGATAATTCTGGCGTCTGCTCTCAGATTACTCAAAGGTATTTGAGATGCTGTAAAAATAAGGTAGATGGCTCTTTCAAATAATGGAACGATTAAATGGATTAATATCAAAAAGGTAACAATAGGTTTGAAAATATGTCGCTAAAAAATATTGTCGCTGTAGCATAGTTGGATCATGCACCTCCCTCGGTTAGGAAAGAGATCCAGGTTCGAATCCTGGAGGCGCAACAACAATATTTTTCGATAGAATTGATTTTATATGTATATCTTTCTAATTAATATATTGTTCTTCAAACTCCTGTCAAGTTTGTTATAATAAGGGATGAGCTCTTCTCCTTTAGCGCAGACTTCGGAAGATATATATTTATACGTAGAATTGATAGGTTGTTGATAATGAAAGCGACATACTCCTTTTGATCTTTTCCTTTCCCAGAGGTGATTCTTCAACAGTAGCGAAACCTGCTTCTTTATTTTCTTCTTCATCGTGCTTCAAGGAGCCTTTCTTGGCTTCCATCAGCAGCTGGATCATGTCTGGTCTCGAGATGTGCCGCTCCTCTCGGATCGTCATGGTGTCCGCCACTAGACTTCGAAAGAACGTCGTCATTTTGGGTGAAAATACTGATAACCTAATTAACTGAAAGAAAAAATCGTATTAACAAATAAAATGAAATATTATATTAAGTTTCACTATACCAATATATTATATAATGCTTTATAACACTTTATAACCCAACCATGCCAGATATAAAAACATTTAAAAAAATTTTTAGCTATCCTATTAATTGAAATGTATGTGATTCCTGGATTTGTTAGACGATTTAGGGCCAGAAATAATGGGTAAATTTTGCTAATATTTATTTTGAAGTACTTAGACTTAAAGCTTTACATATTAATTTTTAATGAATATAACAGTGACTTCCCCCCCCCCTTCCCTTCCCTTCCCGGCTTCACAGCCGACCCAGTCAATCGACGACCTTGGGCCAGTTCGGTTATACATGTACAGTGCAGTTTATAATATTATACTAATTCAAGACTTCGCGTCTATACTGTGTCTCAACTTTTGACAAAATAGTTCAAATATACAGTCCACATCTTTGGAGATGTCAGCAGTATCCGGATTGTGATGAGTGCCAGTTTCCTTCCTGTCCTTAGATTCTTCCGGCATCTATGTCTTGTGATTTTATAAAAATCTCATTAAATAATATTTTCTATGACGGTGCAGATTTTATACATACTCTTTGAACATTCTCGACTCGTAATTTTGTAGAATGTTGTTAGAATAAAATTTCTTAATTTAGTATATATTGAATATATTAAAGTAAACACATTTGTTTTGTTAAATGTATCAACTAGAAAGATAAGCGGAAAAATGTCTAGCTATTCCGTGGCAACTAAATATTTTTTCAAAACTTCTTTTTTTTCTGTACCTGTCCTATATTTTTCTACTTTATTAATTTAATTCGAATAAAAAATATTAGTCGATAACGTTCAAGTTGTATGTGCTCAATCTCAACCATTTCAGAGATATAAGCATTTTTTATTTTAATGTTGTATTTATGCGATTATCACGATTAATTGAAATGTTTTATTAATTCCATATTATATATTGAGTACAAAAAATAAAATAAGAGCTTCAAGTACCCAGTTTTATTAGATGATTTAGAGACTGATGTAAAGATATAGAATAATACAATAATATTTTTATTAATATTCAGAACACAGGTCTGTGATATATTAAATACTAATTAAATGTATTAATTAGAAAGATATACATATAAAATCAATTTTATCGAAAAATATTGTTGTTGCGCTACCGAGATTCGAACACAGATCTGGTTAATGCGAATATTAATAATAATATCACAATTGTCAATATTTTAAAAGTATCTAAACGGGTAGTTACAACACTCGCCTAGTGATCAATGGTTCGAGCCCCATTCCAGGTGATATGTTAGTCCTATTTTCACAACATAAGCGTTTAGCTTAGTTTAATATTGTAGTAAGAATATTGACGTAATATGAATTCTGTTCACCCATCTCTTTTTTTTTTTAATAAATAAGATTCGCTGTATTAATTTATGATAGTCAAGTGTCTAAATGAACCTTTGCTAGTCTCGGGGCCAGCGTCACTAAATAGAGCTTGACGAGGGTGGCTGCAGAAAAAGTGGTGGCCATTTTGCCCATCCTGTAGAACTCGTTGTCTCTGTCCTCGAGAGAGTTGACCTTAATTCCAAAAGCCGTGGAAGCGATGACGTCATTGGTGTGTCTGGTGAATACGTCCTTCATCTCCACTTCCACGAAACCTCTATCTGGAAATAAAGGAAGATTAAATATAAAACAGACAGAAATTATAATTCGTTTACATATATAAATAGGTGAATACATTTTGATAATGAAAATAATTTTAAAATAGTAAACGAAAAAGGTAACAAATGGAAAACGATATTCATATATGATACACGACGTGTTCTAGTATCGAAATATGATTGGTTCAGACCTATTTTAATCGTACACCTAATACATTAAGTTAAACAAATCGCTCAGTAGGTCTAACTTCAATATCGCGAGCAATCGAGTATCATGACCGATCAATCTAATGACAGTATCCCAGATCCGTCATTGAGCATGGAATAGTAGAATGGGGATGCCCAACAAAAATTGTTCTAAAACTTGTAGCCTCGAAGAGATAAAATGTGAGACATGAAAATTGCCGATGTACCTTTGTTTAATAGTTTCTTCATTTCCAGTTCAAAATATTTGGCCATCTCGTCTCCGCACTCCACCAAAAATTCAAACATTCCTTTCATCTTGGAGCTGGTGAAGGCTGGACTCAGGGTCGCCCTCATGTCATGCCACTTTTGACCTGCAATTGACGGATTAGAAGATGATTAAAAATGTGTCGAATCGTCGTGGCTTTACTTTTGAGTAATTTCGGAAGTTACATATGATTTCAAATAAAGTTGCAATTTGTGAAATAATAAAACAACTGGAAAAAATGGCCTTATAATATAAGACGTTAAATTATAAACAATTAATATATTTTTAAAAATTTTAAATCATCTGACTGACGAATGAAAATGACATTAGACGTATGACGAGCGCGAAGTGATGCGCGAGGCGGCGAATCTCTGTGACATGGTGTGGACTATGAAGCTGACAGTTGTCTGCAAAGAGTTTCACGAGAGCAAAATTCGTATCTCAGAGATTGTTTTGAATCGAAAATATTAAAATATATGTTTCTTTGGACGACTGTTGGTTAATATTATTATGGTATCAAAAATACTTTGCAAATGTAGTTTTATATCTTCTATAGTTTTAGACTATATTTGCAAATAGAGCAAGAATTGTAATTTATTAATTTACATATATTTTGACATCCATACATTTGTACTAAAAGAGGTGGATACATAATAAACATACATAATACATAGTTTATTGTGTGGGATGGAGTAGACTCCACCTCTGATATATACAGCGTTGTGCTGGCTACATTGCTAGACTGAAGTCTGTGTTAAAGTAGCCAGTTTTTTTTTCATGCTTTTTAATGAAACACATTTTTTCATTTTTGCATCAGCGTCCACGAATACCATCCAGTTCTGCTAGAACATAGTACAATGTAGGGCAAAAAATATAAACAATTGACATATACTGGGTTGAAATGGTACCTTTTAGCGACACCAGATTATTCCCAAATAGTGGATCTTGTTTTTCGTCTAATGCTGATTGATGATCTTGGAAATGGTCAAAGTCCTTGATAGTGATCTGTTTGATGAGATCCAAGTCGTTGATTATCAGGAGAGGTTTTGTAAATTGGCGCACTCCAATGTACCTTTGAAACAAAAGTGGTTTGCTTTCAAATGAGCCCCGTTTACTTGAAATTGAACCTGCTTATTTGCTACCGTTCTCTCTCGCTTTTGGTAGTGTGAATAGCGGGCGTGATCAATGTGATCTGGGGGATGGCGTGGCGCACAGCCACTAGAAAACAAGGATGGTTTGCAGATCTCCGCTCCTCTCAACTGGCGATGATGATGATGATGAGATCAGAGGAAATGAATCACAGAAATATGTTCTTTCTATGGACACTGCGGCGAGAGAATCGAGAATTACAGAATGAATTCTCGACCGCAGAATACTTTATTTTGTTTCATTTAAAACAATAAATTCAATTGTTTTCAAAAAAGCATTATTATATAGTGGTATATACTGTAGTTCGTAGCAATTTAGAATTCAACTCAACTATTTGGTCTCCATTCTACGAATTAAAATTAAAAAGGGTTCAGCATAAATTTTTATGGTTTATTAACTTCAAACTGTGTATACCTGCTGAACAATTGAATTACGATTTTCTAATGGGCACTCTTTATTTAACTAACTTGTGTAGGAGAACTTTAAGTGATTTATTATTTTTATTTAAAATACTAAATGGCTTACTGGACGCCCCTAATTTAACTAAACTGATTGTATACCACGTTCCTGCGCGGAGTACCAGGTCGTCGGTGCTGTTCCATGTAAATTCATCATTTACTAATTTTTATAGGAATGCACCCACACAAAGGCTTGGGAACGATTTTAGTCTTGTAGATATATTCCGATATTCTATTTTTAAATATAAGAGTGATCTTTTTGATGCTGTTCTTAGTCAAGGATGCAACTGATTTTGATACTCAGTCATTCTGTGTCAGTTTTCTGTCTCGAACCATTATTTTTTATAATTTATTTTGCTTATTTTTTAATTTATATATTCCATGCAACTTGCGTAGCTGCTCGTGTGTTTTATTAAAAAAAATTACACCAAACCTATTTTGTAAAAGCCCATAAGGGCGTAAATAAATAAATAAATAAAAAATAAATCTTCCACAATTTCGGCGAGGTGCTAAGAGGTGCTCCAGCATGACGCAATTTAAAAAAAAAAATAGAGCATGTTTGTTGAAATCTATCTCACGTATTTCTGGCTGACGATTCACCGATTGTGTACTCTTAAATTATACTGTAATAACTGCCTCGTGTCACATTACTTTATCGGCGTCACTTCAGTGACCTCTCAATCATGTGCGATGTAGACAGCATCTTTCTAAACTACAGTAGTGATAGTATCAACATCAAATATTAGAAATATGTTACCTTTCTTTGGGAAATGATTGGTACATCCTTTTTATGAATTCGCTCAAGTGTTCGCGCTGAAAGACTACTTTGAGCATGTGTCCCACGAAGGGGATTCTGGTGGGCGGGCTCTTTACCCCTCTCCTCCTGAAGTGTCCGTCCTCCCACCTGCTGTACAGGTACAGCGCCCCCAGGACCCCCAGCAGGACACCTGTCCACGTGCCGTACACGCACCGGTACAAAGCAGTCACCGCAGTCGATATCATCTAAAATAATTTCATCTTATAAAGAATTCACAATAAAAATCAATGATGAATCCGCATGGATGACAGCTGACTAGGGATTCTGTGTCGAGACAACTTGGGAATAAATTACGGAGAATCCATGTGAATTCGAACTGTAAATCCAAATCGATAGGATAAAAATGAATTACGCAATCATTGACCAATTTAAATGCTGAGCGGCATCAATACACTATTACATATATGCATATAACGCATGGTATTACTCACACTAATACAATTGTTCTTTCTAAATGTAAAGTAGTATACATTTAATTCTTTTTCTTTAATAGTTCAAAGGACGTTGGCTCTCGTGTTGACTATCATAACATTGTTGTACTATTAATCATTGCGGCCATGAACGCCGTTTCACCGGTCTGTCACGTGTCGTCAATTAGCTCTCATGGCCCCGGTGAAAAAGGTACAGTAGTTTCGAAATCGATAAACGTCAAAATACGCAACGCGGTTAGTATAAAATTAGGTCTTTAAATTGGTAATTGTGACTAACAACTAAATGCACGCCATGAATATTAAAAATATTTAAGTACTTAACAATTTGATTAACGGCTTACGCGTGTGTAACACTAAATGTTCAAATGTTACTAAAAATATACAAAATATACAAATGTTAATAAAAATATAATATGTACAAAATTAATCTTGTTGACGATAGGAAAAATTATCAATATAGATATATCAGTAATCAGGGGACAAAAATTGTGTTAAAAGTGAATTATATGTTAGACACGTCAAATAATTGTCCCGAAATGATTTTACAACTAGTAACTATAATAATTTATAATAGTCTATAAAATAAAATATTCATCTAATTTCGCCATAATAACTAGGTAGTTTTACGAAAAATTTTACAACATATATTCTATAGCTCTTTCAACTTCATCAAGCATCCATCCGTTATTCGATTGGCAGTAACAAAAATATTTTTTTTCTGTTCATCTTTCAAGTTGATTAGTTTAAATTGTATTAAATATGCAACAGCACTACTTTCTGAAAAACTGCAACTTCACAACTATAATGTATTCTGCGTAAAAATAACAATAAATATAATTATGCATCAGAATGATAGTCTAAAAAATTTTATAATCGCGGATGCAATGATACAAAGAAGATCTGGAATAATTTAGGACTACAACGGTGGGTGGATGCGTCGCTGAAGAAGCCCTGGAATCAGTAATCTATTTTTAGAATATTTTTATCTATTTTAGTATAACTGAGGTCGTTCGTTATGTTACCATTGCGCAGACTTTATAACACTTCAATTAAAATATAAAATAAATGTATTTACGACTATTGAATATTATTTATTTTATCTACAAATTTACTAATAATAAGCCAAATAAATTAGATTTTATTTTTGTCACTTTCACAGTATCATTACCAGTGGCGTATCTAAAAAAATTTGGTCTCAATACAAAATAGAAAGACCCCCTGTCTACGCGTATACATGCGTATCCTGATTTAGGTATTTGTTTGTACTAGCAACTGAAAAAAAATGATTGCTTTATATGGTGATGATTTTGACTCTTCTTCTAAAAAATAGTTAAAGGTAAAGGTTTTGACAGTAAATTTATTCCATCTTTGTGAGCTATATAGTATATCTAACGATAAATGAAAAGAAAAAACAACTCTAAATCATCTTGTTTAAATGATATGCAAACAGATTTAGATGATTTAAACAGCATATTTAAGAACGTATGAACATAAATTCCACATAATTCTGATGAACAATTTAAGTTATGTAAAAACTAGATATATTTTTAAAAAATTACTTATTAAAAACTAATGAAGAAATAGTTATTATTCCAGAAACTGGTTGAATATAAGTAACTCGCAGTGATTTATAAAACAAAGATAACAAGTTCATTTTTGTTAACACAAACATGTAAACAACGTGATTAAAAACTGTATATTATCTAATGAGTAACCTATATGAAACAAATTCCAAATTACAACACAAAACACTCACGTTTAAACACCACTATCAACACTCTAACAAGATTAAAAGTAAAACAGCTACTAAATGCTTTATTTCGATACCGCTTTTAAATAGACGAATCGGACATTAGCCAGCCATACACGAGCGGATTTTTTCGACGAACCAAATCCACACATCAGATCGGCGAATGTTTTTTGACAGATCAGCCTGTCGGACGGGGGCCTGATGTCGTTCACTAGCAGGCAGATTGCACCCGTCAGATTTCCTTCATAAAATCCGTCAGGGATTTTGATCTGTTCGTGTGCGAGATAAAACCGCCGATTTTTCAGAATTTATCTGCGGACCCAGAACCGCCATGCATACATGACAGTCCTGACGAACACGTGTACACCTAGTCCACATTATTTTATAAGTGGATACCTGACTAAAATACGAGTTGAAAATTTTCAAGGAATATGTACCTAATCTCAACCATATCAGAGATATAAGCATTACAAAAAAAAAAAAAAAATTAAATGAAATATTTAATTGATTCAAAGTTAAATAATGATTACAAAAATTTAAATATCATCGAATTTAGGACGGCCAGACTATTTTTTGTTAAATGATTTAGGACCTAAAATAATGATATAGATGATTGATTAATGGATAAATTTCGCGAAGTACATAAACTTAAAGATTAACATGATTTTGTAAAATTTCAAACAATAATATCTTCCGTGCAGAATTTCTAAATATTTCTACGAACATGAAAAATTAAAACTCGTGCAAAGGTGATTCAAGATACAAGATTAAGAATGTAAGCGCTAGTATAATATTAAACAGTGAACAAAAAAAAAATCTCTAATTAATTTAAATGACAAAATCACAAAGAGATTCCTAAGAACTACCCTACTCGCACCCGTAGACACGGCCGGGTAAGGGCTCACCTATCAACCATTAGAGCCCGAACCAGAGCGGCCAATGAGCACCAGCAATAAATCATTAGCACCAGAGACGGGTACTGCCAAACAACTAGCGATCACTTCTCCGTAGGCCGTCCTAACACCAGCAAACCGTAGGCCGTCTCCAGCAAACCACTCCAGAGTTCAATCGCGTATTTAAAATTGTATTAATTCATCACCCAAATAAACGAAATCTTGTAAATGCTCTTTCATTTATATACCCTGCTCAGTGGTGTGCAGTGGGTATATATTTAGATTATGCTGTTACCAATGATATATGATATATGTACTACAATATATGTTGTACATAGGATTATAAACTTTCGTTTAACCAACGTCTTTAGACAAAATGAATCTGTCGTTTATACGACCATACCATGTATTTATTGGTAATTTTAGAGTACTATTCATTATGTTTTAACGTAAAATAATACCTTCTTGCTCATATAAAAATGTATGGACGTTTTTAAGAACACTTTTATGACTGAACATGATTCTTTTATTGTTTGAAAATCCTCCACGTAATAACTAAACGAAATAATATTTTTTTAAAATAGGAAATAGTTCTGCCAATTGCCTTTTGTTTTAAAGATAGTAAAGATTTTGTAAGATAGTAAAATTCCTGAATTAATAAATGTAGAAATAGACACTTCAATAATTTGCACGCAGTTGTAAGCCCTTCTAATATTATTCTGTTAAAAACAGCATAGGTAATGCATACAAAACGGATCAACCGAAAAAAAATTTAATTCAGTAAATAGCCAATTATATGACTTGAGTACTGGCTTAAAGATAGAACAGAATAATGTGAACAGCTACAATGCGGCGATTGCACAAGAGCGTCATGGCTACAGCGGTGAGTTGTTGTGGTAGTTTTTATAACTAAGCAATAAAAGTCTCTATCGGTACACAGAAGGATTGTAAAATAATGTTTCCGTTTACGTTAATCCAATTATTTAATTTATATTTGTTTCCCAGAATTTTTAGTAATGCATAGCTTTTTTGCTTGTATGCACTGCACGCCCCTGACCCTGCTCTAGTTACAGCCGACACCCTATACTGCGACACACAAACAACCTTCGGACCATTATCCAAACATGCGTATTGACATGTCGAGACTGGCGCGCAGATCTGATGCCGGCAGACCCCACAACCCACAGACCAGATGCGTGGGCTACTCGGTAATTCCTAGAAAAACCCTAGATCTGCCACAAAATCCGCTCGCGTATGGCTAGCTGTAATGTTAGGGTCTAGATGTCTAGAAGGTCGACAACATCGTCACGCCCAATAAAATAAATTTGAATCAACTATGGCCGATATGTTTTTCAGAATTAAATACATCGGATACAAAAACTTTTTAATACTGATGCAATATACACAACAGTAGGTATATATTTGTACCACGAGACATTTTATTTAAATTATAAAATACAATACAAATTAATTAAAATCACGTACTTTGGTCAATTTTTTACTTGGTTACCAAGGTCCGGTTGTGTGATCAGTAGTAACTTTTTACTAACGCCCGTAGTAAAAATCTTTTACGTGTTGTTGATACATCAAATTTACTACTGTCAAAGCAATGGAGATGTCAAATAATCATTAAATACGTTATATATGAAACAACGAGATTATCATCGGACAAACTCTCATCACTAAAATAGCGGAATATTGAATTGTCGTATATCGAAACTTAAGTATCAATATGTCAGATGACTTTTGGAACAGATGTGAAAAGTCCGCCGTATGTCTATAGATTCTCATTTTTACTATCGTATATCGGATAGTAAAATGAGTTTACTGCGGGATTTTTTAATATATTTTTACTAACGATCAAACAATCCATTTTCAAGCAATTCAAAAAAATTACTTAACTTTAGTAAAAAGTTACCAAGTTGATCACAAAGATGTTTTTAGAGCCAATTTAATCAGTAAACAGAAGTATAAATATAAATAATAAATCGCTTACCGTAAATTCCAACATTCTTAGACTTTCGACGTAACGAACACGACGCACTGGCTGGAATATATTTATTAACAAAAAATATTTTTTAATAGATATCCGCCGGAAACCTATTAACAAAGATACCGGACTGTCCAAGGTTTAGTTCTCTTTCTAATATTTAGTAGATATTTGAAATTATCAGCCATCCAAATTGAATGACAGTTCGTTCGTAAACAAGATTGCACGACAAGATTGCGCAATCATTTTCAATAGTTTCAAATCAAGTACGATCATTTTACGCATGGCAACCAAATATAAATATATTGCTGGAACAAAATTGTAGAAGATTCAAGTATTATATACCTGGGTTGCTATATTAATAATTAATTGAATCCTTTTGTTGAAATTAAATGTTGCATTGAGAAAGTTCGTACAACAAGGCAATAAGACGATTTGAAGCATATGAAAAATGCTCAAAATAAGCTGGATGGATAGTTACGAACGAAAACATTATAGTTCGGATGAACAAATTAAAATAAATACGATTTAAAACAATAAAAATTCGAAAACTTTTAATATCTCGGACATCAGAAATACATTCGGAAAAGTACGAGATCTTGCACCTCATAATACAGGGAATTTTGCTGAAAGTTGGGAGCCCTGGAAGAAGGACGACGTCACGACTGGAGAACCTAAGACAATGATTTTTTCCAGTCTACTGTTTAGCTTTTCTGGGCCGCAGCAAACAAAGTGATGATAGCCAACGTCCGTTGATAAACGGATAAGTCTCAAGAAAAAGAAGAAGAAGTTTGATTAAAAATTACAACCTATACTCTCTTTTCTACATGAAATTCATTACAAAATGACAGAAAATTGTAAAAGTACACTTTGAATTTTAAATGTATTCGAATTTCGTAAAAATTATGTAGAAAACTGCTTTATCGGCATAGAGAAAAACTTGATTCAATGACATTAGTTTTGTTAGTGGGAAGATTTAGAAGAAATCTGTTTTATCTACCGTATCCGCCATTATTATTATACGTACAGGTAGCAATACTTTCCGCTGAGAGTGTCGGTCGACGCCGAGTTCGTAAATATTTAAATATTTTAATAATCAAATCAAAACACTGTTGATGGATATCACCGAAAAAATGCTAATTAGGTACATACAAATACAAATTAACATACCTCTACCGACGTGTGTCATATGAGGCCAATTTTTCTTAGATATATGATTGTTAATTTTCTTCTTTATATGTTTTTTATGTTTCAGTTACGAAACTACCTGGGGCTGATGATTTCTTAAAAGGAATATTATATACTATTATAGCAATTTCCATGCAAACCTCGCTATTAGCCACTTTAACATATTTTTTAAAATGGCACATACATTACATCGCACTTATGATAATTATTTTCTGGACGGTAACGGATCACATCGCAGGTATTTAAAATTATTTATACATCTTCAGGTTGTCTATTTTTGGAAAGTGATAATACTTAAATGGGAATATCGCTTATATAATTTTCTGCATCCAAATTTTACTTCGATAGCTAGTTCTGGGTTTTCTATAGGTAATGTTGAATATGGCAATTCAATCTATGCAAATTCAAATTGCACAAACCTTTGTGAACCCGTGCTGGTAGACGCCGACGTCGTTCTCTTTGTAGTCTTATGGTCCTTAAATCTGCTGGTCAGCCACCGAAAACCTTCTCACAAAAAGCCGCCCGTCCGAATCGCAAAAACTCTCTTCCCAGTAGCAGCTTCGCTTTTACTTTCTGTTTTTAAATCCACACAAAAAGAACACACACATTCAAAATTTTATATCGGGCCTACCTGTCGAAGTACAAAGGCGCATAAACAGTATTTTTAATACAAATTAATTTAATTAATTCGAAAGATACACAGAAAAAAATATTTATCTATACAATATTAAAATGCCACAGAAGAACTATGTTCTGAAATTGCATTTTAACAATTGTGTTTTCATTAAAAACTGTTATACAAGCTTTATCGAAATTTAATCAAAATGGATTGATTTAGGTAATGCGTGCAAAGGTATTTAAGATACATCGCAATATAATGTTGATTGCTTTTAAAAACGGAATAATAAATGTATTATACAAATATACAGAACATTACTTCTAAATTTATCACTAATTTAATTGAATGTTGGCTACACGTTTCCTCGGATAGGAAGAGGTCCAGGTTCGAATATTTTAAAGGCCTGTGATATTCCAGGTCTGTGATATTTTAAATACTAATTAAATGTATTGATTAGAAATATATACGCATAAAATCAATTTCATCGAAAAATATTGTCACGCTACCGGGATTCGAACCTAGATCTCTTTCAAGCTGCATTAACCGACTATGCTACAGCAGACAATACTTTTGACGACAAATTTTCGAACCCATAAGTTACACTTTTCAAATAAATATATCTATTGTCCGTGTGTGTCCAAAATTTATTAAAAATGAATTGTTAATTCTGGCGTCTCCTATCGAACTACTCAAAGATATTTGAGATTCCGTAAAAATAAAGAAGATGGCTTTCATGTAATGGAACGATAGATGTATTAATTTGAAAAGTGTAACACATGGGTTCGAAAATTTGTATTAAAATAATATTTTTTGATAAAATTGATTTTATATCTACATCTTTCTAATAAATACATTTAATTAGTATTGATTAATTTGAGTTGAATAGATTTTTCTTATATACAAATTTGCTGTTGACACATAAGGACAATGTATTGAAAGTTTTTTTTGTCATATATCTTTCGAGAAGATAAAGAAGAATTCGATTGAGCACCCCGTTGGTGTAATGAAATTTGCATTCAATTATTTATTGTAATCATCTTAAAATATCAGATCGAAAATTATTAATTTTCACTTCAAGTCACACTAAAGATGTAAACTGACCAACAAATATGGCGCACGCACTTTTACAATAAACTATTGCAACTGATTGCGTATTCGTAGATCGTACTAGAATATTAAACATGTTGAAATTTTATTTGGTGCCGAACAAGCTGATGCAATATACCGAATACTGTATATTGCATCACCTTTTAAAATAACGGCCTCGGCTTATTAGACCGAGTATTATTTTCAGTTTGCACGGACATATAAATGTCAACAAATTCTTATTTATTTTTACTTCTTGTTAACGTCTTTTCGTGAGACGTGAGAGATGTTTTTTTTCAATTTTATCATCTCTCCGTATATTGCATCAGCTTTTAGAGGCTATGGCTAAAACTTTTGTTTGGAACAATTAGATGCGTTTGTATGTTTGATAGAAACGGAAGGGCTGAGAAATATTTCGAAAGGAGGGCGACTGCAGGGAACAAAGTGAACGGCACATTGAATAGTGTAATATGCATCCATTATACACTGATCCTAAACTGTATAACCGACTACCAAAATTAATTAAATTTGTAACAAATATAAATGTTTAAAAAACAGAAGTTCTAAAATGTGTTCAAAAATATTAAACTATGTATTTGACATCATTCCCTAGTTCTAATCTGACCAATTTCACTAAATTTTTATATTTTGTTAATTTTCATATTGTATTATTGTAGATGTATGTACATATATATTTATTTGTTGTAGATTTTGATCTACTATTATATAAATGTTGATAGCCACCCCCATAATTCAAGATCTTTCTTATTTGGGGGTGCATAACTCTACTGTTGTTTGTTTTTTATTATTTGCGAATGTTTAAATTAAAATAAAATTAAAAATCTAATAGGGACTTGTCAGCCGAGGTAAAACTATCCGTACACAACGGAGTCCTGGTTTTATGTTCCTGTCGGGAGGTCTTAAAATCACGAAATAATTCGTTTATTGATATACAATAAAGATACAAAATTGTATTATTTCTTGTTTGAATATCATACGCGATCTAACCATTAAAGGGTTGTGCTGTAGTTTATAAATACAATTCTGGCGATAATGGATGGATATAAATGAAAAAATGTTATAACTCTACTTGAGTTTATTAGCACTACTCGAGTTTCGAGAGAAACAGTCGCTTTCATCGACAGGTGAAGTATTAAACTGACGTTAGGTTGAGTGAAATATACAAAACTTTGGTCACGAATAAACGTTATTTAAAACGTTTATACACATATTCGATGTTTTATGCATATTGGAAAATTATCAGACGGATGTTATTATCGTAAAGATAAGAGATACGAAATAATATTTATTAGTACAGATACTAAAACTTCAACCTTTTTGTCGTGAAAATTTTTTTTTTTTTTTTAATAAATCTATGTATTAGGCCCCATATTAGATAGTCTTAAAGAATCTTCAGTCTACAAAGCTTTTAGTATCAATACGTTTACAAGCACTAGTGTGAATAAATCCACCACACCAAGATTTAATTATCTAAAAACGTTAGTACGCCGCTAATATGTAGGGTGTTTTTTTCTTCATGAAAGTGTGGATATTATAGGAGAACTTCATGAGGATCCATTGTCTCAAAACAAGGAACCCCCAAAATTTCCATTGAATCAGACCATCCACCTTTTAAGCATCTTGTCTTTCATTCCTAACAAAATTGGGAGTAATATTAAATTTACTTTATTCCGTAATTTAACAAGTTTCTATTATTTTGTCGATATGTAACACATTGATACCTTAATCTGCAAACCAGCTAACTCCACCCATGGTCAAAATACCATTTTTGATGTCATTATTTTCTTATTTTATTGTTCTATGGTACAAGTGTCGATGGCACCAGAAATAGAAGACGTCCGCGGAAATCATAACGGTTGCACTACATTATCGTGGAAAATCAGCTAACTCCCAAAAATATTTTACAATTTTGATAAATAAATTCAGCTAACTCCAAATATTCCCTAAAGTACGAGATAAATCAAAATATCAATATAATTTCTTAGCCACCCTATTTCTGCATTAACAATCTACCAAAGATGTTTTGTAATTTTCGTAATCCGTTTAATTACAAAATTAAATTGTTTTTTACTGCTCTTG
Organism: Eubasilissa regina; assembly: GCA_022840565.1. Classification (NCBI taxonomy): domain Eukaryota; kingdom Metazoa; phylum Arthropoda; class Insecta; order Trichoptera; family Phryganeidae; genus Eubasilissa; species Eubasilissa regina. The sequence continues at coordinate 18,785,718 of JAINEB010000029.1, read as the reverse complement.
AACATTTCATAAAAATTAAGTTAGCTGCTTTGCATATTGTGGTATCGATATGTCATCATTATCGCAAGTGTCTCCATTTGTCTGCCTATCTATTATCGTCCTATTGTCACTGCCTTGATAATATTATCTTCCTAAAATAATTATTATATCCTAAATTATTTTTAGTAATACTCACTTAACTCTCTCCTGCAATACATTTACCATGTCGAGTATATGAAACAACGCTTAGCAAATGAGTAGTACCGAATTTCGGACAAACGTAGGGTTGGATGGGAATGAAAGTGCCGCGGGAAGAAAGTTCCGTGGCAAATATCTCATGAACGAGCATGTGTACACCGCGTGATGTGGTGATATCTCTTCTGCCTCGCTTTGCTCTTCATCAGTTGAATAAATGTGCTAATCGGAGGTGTACGCATCTATACGTTGTTTTTATTGTTGGTGAGTTTAATTCCAAAATTGCACAATTTTTAGTTTTGTGACTACATTTTCTTCTGCTGTGTATGACAAATAAGTTATATTAGAGGGAAAATAATTGTTTGCGTGGTGTTTTTAAATAATTCGATATTTGTAGAATGTCATTTATATTAACATCGCGCGTGAATAAGTAACGTAAACATTTTTTTATAAAAATTAATTATAATGTTTGAGAAGTGTGAAATTCACAATAACACATAATCTGGCACGATAAAAAAAAATGTCCTCCAAGTGCAGGAGAATATAATCAACGTCCCAAACGAATAAAAATATTTTTTATGTATTTTGCAGGATTATGACGGAAATGGAAATATATTAATCAGTATATTTTATTGGTTACGTTAGATTTGTACTACGAACCGATGTTTATTATAAATTTTCAATAATAATGCGTTTTTTCCAAGGTGGTCGGATTTTTTTTTAACCATAAAGATAATACATATTATAGAATACATTTAAGTTACGCAATATTATTTACGTTATAACAAGAAAAACAGAAAATATATAGGGTCTTTTAATAGGGACGCTCAAAATTTGTTAGGTTATAGCAGCCATGTTATTAAAGTGACATCTGTCAAATTTATTGTCAATTGTTAAGTAGTATACGGCAAATCACCATGGAAGATTGAACAATGTGTGTAAATCATCAAATTTTATTATCAAAGTCACGAGCGATTTAAGGGCACGGTTATCTCGCGCGGCGGTGACGTGAACTGGCCACAGAGATCGTGCGATTTAACGCCTTTAGACTTCTTTCTTTGAGGCTATCTTAAATCCCAAGTCTTTGCAAATAAGCCGCAAAAAATTGATCCCCTCAAAGTCAACATAACAAACGCCATCCAGCAAATTTAGCCAGATTTATGCGATAAAGTCATATAAAATTGGACCTTCCAAACCTGCCACCGAACAAAACCGCAGCGGATATTCGAACAACGTTATATTCCACACTTAATGCCATAAAATATACTTTCAAATGAAAGAAAAATTGAGTGAATATCTTACACACAACCTGTTTAACTTACATTTTAAAATTGAGCGTTCTCGTTGAAAGACCCTTTATATAGATACTACATTTCAGTCGCTTCCATATTCGTATTCTGCAATTGTTGCCATTCTTAGGTCAGGGAACCAGTCTTCCATGAGAGCGCCGCTTGCACTGAGAGAAGCGGAACTTGCCCGCTGTGTTGTGTCTACTACTGGATGAAAGCTTCCCCGACAGTCTCAAATTTATTGTATTAAAAGTTATTCGCTGTCGTGATCGGGTTTCTAAGTACCAGCCATTTTGTAATTGAGGCAGAGAGAGATAGTGGACTGACAGTGAAGTTTGTTTGTTTTAAATGCAAATAACATTCATTACACATTTTGCCATCTAGGGAACACTTTTAAAAGAAATCAATTTAAACATTTACCAATATAAACTCTGATCACTAACCTAAAAAAAAAAATATATCAAAAATACTTCTAAGATACCAAATTTAGTCAATTTTCACCAAAAATAGCACTGAATTGAACCAATGTTACAGAATTCGGGTAAAACTTGCGACAATCTCTAAGAAACGTTCGATAAGTACAAGAAACAATATTTTAGTGAGTAGGAAGTAGAATTACCACAGGACAAAACTGATTGGCTGAATGGTACATACATTTGTATCATGGAGATTACGTTTGTAAACATTTGGGTTAAGTTAGAACACAAGGACAAGTTTTTTTTTTGTAATTGCAAATAATATAATAGAATATCAAGAAGAAAATATCTAGTTAACATTAAGATAATAAATATGGTCTGAAAAATGATGAATATTTAAGTATTATTTTCGAGAAATGAAAGTATTTTTTATATGCGCATTTTCATTAAATTTAGTAAACAGTTGAATCAGGGTTGATCCACTTTACAATTAAAATATTTCAAATTCAGTGTTACTTAATGTCATTACTCATGTATGGAAAATTTGTGACTTAGTCCGCTTTTGCTCTTACTGTCTCAATTCGCAAAGATCTGACTCCAATGGCAAGACCACGCTGAACTTAAATTTATCACGATATTATTTGTTTTCTGTGGTCTGAATCTGATTTTATGGTCTTTGATCATTATACCGACTCGGTCTAAGCTCTGGGTGTTTATGTAGTCAATTTGCTTTGTGACAATCCAGTGTTGCGTTTTGTGTTTACTATAGTTATACACAAATATTAAGCGTTCAGTAAATTTCTTATAACAGCTGTAAAAAAGGTAATTTACTGTGTTTTAATTATAACCGGGCAATGCTGGCTACCTACTACTAATCGGTATTAATTAAAATGTGACTAAATCATTAAATAACTGAATTAAACGTAATATAGTATTATAATTTGTGTTTCCAAAGAACATTAGTCATTTGGAAGGGCGTTCGATTAACGTCAATAAAAATACGACATAGAAATGATTTTATCAACGTTTTTTATATCAGCTGACAGGTTATACGTTTCTCTATATATAAATTATAGTCTTACACACTTACCTTGTAGACAAACACAAAAATACTAAGTGCGTAAAAGAGAAACATTAATCGCGTCCGCGTAGCAAAACAAAGTAACGTTTCTTAGATGTTGTTTTGATAACGTTCCCAAATGATTTGTTTGGTGCGATGACGTCAGCGAAACGAAAAAAATACAATTGTCAGAGGTCGTTCAACACTCCGTTAAAAATAAAAACACCTCGTCCAAGTATAGTTTGTCACAAAAATGCGTTAGAAAATTACTTTTAACATTTTTATACACCGTCACTTTTGCCTTGTATTTTGTTTTCAGCTTTACTCGGCACCGGTAAGGGATACTGTCGACAACACCGGTGACGGCTCACGAACGCACCTTGCAAATACCTGGATGTATAATCAGGCTCTCATCAGCCGCAAAAAGACGCCGGTCGCGACCGAAAAATAGGTGTTCATACAGAGTGAATATTTTGTTCTACGTCGATGTTATTTTTGAATAACTAGGAAATGATACACATTTTTTTAATTTGGTTTTTATTATTCGATTGTTTGGTATATTATTATGGCCGCGTCTGGCAGCTACACAAATGCACCCTCTTTTAACCATATTTTTCATAATATTCTAACACACGTCGCCTGTTATTTCAGCATTTTCATTTATAATTTTGTACTGTAGCGTCAGAATTGTTATTGGCGTACATTTTTACTTTCAAGTACCCCTGCAGAAAGTAGTCGGAAGCCGTTAAATCAGGTGATCGAGGAGGCCAGTCGATATCACCACTTTTTGACATTATGCGGCCGGGAAAATTTTTCGTAAAATTTCAAGTGTAACTCGGGCTATGTGTGAGATGGCACCGTCCTGTGTTGCAGGTCCAATCGACCCAATTCGGCTACCGAGAAGTTTTTAGCGATCACCATTAATGGTTATAGCATTGCTATTATTATTTAGATAAAATATTTTAATGACTTCAAAACATCATTGAAGCATCAGATGCTTCTTTATAATAAATTGTAATCAACTCTTCTTTATGACTACCGAATTCAAATCTACAAATATTTTTCAAACTAAAATGGCGGCCAAATAAAATCGGCCTGAAACATAATATTCACCCTGTACAACGCGTCGCAGCCGCCCAGGGAGCCTGGCCCAGCGCACCACTTTTCTCGCAGCCACCTCAGATATCCCACCAAGGAACCTTCCATGTGCTAATTCAGTATCCTACTATCTTAGCTACTCCCCTACCTAGTATTGTAGGGCACGGACCTTCAAGACATTAGCTGGCCAATTTTCACATGTTCCAAAGCCTTCCTATTCTGCTCCAGTCCTCTTTCATGCATTCGGCATATCTCTTCCTTGGCTCCAGACCGTTTCTCGTATCTCTCTGATTAATATCCTGTCGTCTGGCATTATTTCAGCACGTCCAGCCATCACAGTCGTTAACCGAAAACTTACCAATTTTTTTTCTCGTGTCCAGAAAGCCAGACAGACAACACCACAGCTGGAGCTGGACTTATTCCACACTCAGCTAGCTCCAGAGGGTCAGGATCCTGAGATGTGTAAACGCTTGGATGCGGATGTATGCAAAAGGACAATAGGAACTGTCCAGGAAACAACACGGTCACAATATCCGAACTCCAAACATATCCGAAGATTTGTAAGTAGATCCATCGTGTCATTGATGGCTCGGTCTCTTAATGGCTAACATATACTCTATTTAATAATATATACTCTATATAATAATATTAAATCTTTTATAATACCATCTACTCTGTATATTTTATTTATTTGTTTTTTCCATTGGATTTTTTTATACTGTAAGATTTTTTCATGAAATATACTTATGACTTCTACGTCTATAAGGTAATATTTATGAGTACATATAAAATCAATTTTATCGGAAAATATTGTTGTTGCTACCGGGATTCAAACGTGGATTTCTTCCAATCTGGGGGACGTGTATTAACCGATTATGCTACACCACACAGCACTTTGACGACAAATTTAATGCACGTTCCCCGAATTGGAAGAGATCCAGGTAGCAACGACAATATTTTTCGATAAAATTGGTGTTATATGTATATCTTTCTAATTAATACATATAATTAGTATTTAAAATATCACAGACCTGTGTTCTGAATAATTACAACTTCACGGTAAGAATGTGTCCTCCTTAATAATCTTATATTTATTATTAAGGAAAACACATTCTTATTGTGAAGTTGTAATTATTCAAAACATAGGTCTGTGATATTTTAAACACTAAATTAATGTATTAATTATATGTATATATTTATAATTAATACATTAATTTAGTATTTATATTTATTCTTCAATATTAGTAAAATTACTTTATAGCCACTTTATTATAGGTATAAATAATAAGATAAAACGATAAATCAATATGTTTAAATACCTATGGTATCTTCTTCAGGAAACAATGTATATATACTAAAATTAAAAATGCAAGCATAGATAAAAACAAAACTATAAAAATATAAGCATAAATAACCAAATCGTTTTAGCAAATAGTTACATTTTAAATTTGTTTTCACAGTAGTTCACAGCAGATTAAAAGTCGCGTTTTCGACAAAGGACCCCTGTCTTGGGGTGGGTCCCTCCCCTTCCAGCTGTCCTCTCAAAAGACCCTCAGAGACAGAGAAATATTATGTGAGAGAATTTAAGATTCCTTTCCCGCCGCTTTCACCATCTTTTGGATATCTGAAACTATATATCATTCCCAATGTTAAAATATTTCAGATTATGTCAGTTGTGGTGATTAGTTTGTACCACTGGCTGGTGTCAACGTGGACGGCTGTTCTGGTGGGGGTCCTGGTGGCGCTGTACCTGTACGGCAGATGGGAGGACGGACACTTCAGGAGGAGGGGTGTGCAGAGCCTGCCCACGTGGATCCCCTTCCTGGGTCACATGATCGGGGTGGTGTTCCAGCGTGAACACGTGCGAGACTTCACGACGAGGACTTACAATGCTTTTCCAAATGAACGGTAATATTTCAATTATTTAATCTACGATCTTACACATCTTCGCTTAAAAGTTGTATAGTATTATTAGTAATAATAATATTAGTGGTATGTACTGAGCACTGGTAAACATTTAAATATGAAAGAAATACTTTATAGTATTGTCATTATTGATTTTTTATACGTTTAAACAATTATGGAAGTTCCACACAAAAACTACAAAACTCTGTGTTCTTATAAATAACAATATTTCTAATCGCTACCAAAGCTATGATTTCTTGCCGTGACAACAAACCCCATGTCATGATGACGTCATGATGTGATTTCTCCATCATCATAGTTTGTAAAATTAAAAAAAAAAAGAATTATTAATGAATAAATGTATTAATTTTAAATACGTGAAATTTTCTAAATTACTAGCGTGTTATTTAAATTCTCTGACAATCTGAAAAAATTAATTAATTCTATACAGTACGATAAAATTATAGTAAGATATTGTGAACTCAGAAAAACGTTGTAGACGCTATATTACTTAAGCACTAGAAACCAATACGTAACTACATATTTAATGTGTAATGTATCGGTACACAATGACATTATAGTTTTAAATGCCTCTTCAAGCGTCTGTTTAAAGCGCTTTCACCACACGAACTCGTCATGTTGATATAATGATTAATCTATGTTAGTATACCCACAAATTACTATGATATTTAGTCAGAAAAACACTACGTATACGATGTCAGCAATACTAACTAAATTAACGAAATTGATTTCAGATAATATTTAAATAATATTTTATTATTGTTAGAAACAGGAAAAACAATTAACTATTGAGGGTACTGTTTACGCGTTTTTATACTTCGATAAGTAGGCCTCATATAAAATTTTGAATACGTGTGTTCTTTTTGTGTGGATTTAAAAACAGAAAACAAAAGCGAAGCTGCTTCTGGGAAGAGAGTTTTACGGCGGCGATAATAAAAACGTTTTGTATTATATATTTTCGAATTATCGGTTGTGAGAAGGTTTTCGGACCATCAGACTACAAGGAGAGCGACGTCGGCGTCTACCAGCACAGGTTCACAAAGGTTTGTGCAATTTGAATTTGCATAGATTGAATTACTGTGTTCATCATTTCGTATAGTAAACCCAGAACTAGCTATCGGCAAGTCTTTGCGGCAACAGGTACTAGTTATAAATTTAACAATAAAAATATAACTTTTAATGCAGTTATCGTTTCATATAGTTTGTACATATTGTGTCAATTTATTAATAGTCAAACTTAGCTCTTTTTGATATAAATTGGTCATTCAAAATAGATGTTTGTTGCAAAATCAGTTGATTTTGCCATTTGACGAAATGTTTAATAAATTCGATGTCTTTGATATTAGACAAATATACGCTAATACTATTCTTAAATACATATATAAATACAAACATACACATTTTAAAACAACTCAAAACATAATTTCCACACGGACAAATACAAATAACCTACAAACCCCAAGAGCACAAATGGTCAAAGGAACTGCAAATAGTTTGGACCTAAACTATTTAATAGAATGCTAAAAGACTTAAATCAATTGAATTGTCCCAAGAACATGAAACTATATATTAAAACTTGGATTCGTAATATGGGTAGAGCCAGTATTGGTGCATTCACCCAAACATATCGACTTATACCTATATTAATTATTGCTATAAAGTGATCCAAAAAAATTTAGAGGGTTTTTTATCAGAATTTTTTTTACCCTTCCAATTCATGTATTAATATAAAACACATATGATGTTTATTACAATAAGTAGTTAGTAAAAGTGTCAAAGCGATTAGCGCTGATGCACTTGTAGCAGTAGATTTGGCGGTCTAGCCGCATGTAGAGTACTCAGAGTATCGTAGACTCTAAGGAATTGGAAAAAAAAAAAAAATTGATCCAAAAATTAAGTTAAATTAAAATTGTTCTTCATATACACCTTTTATAAATATAAATGTAATTCTATCTACTAATTGTAATTCTAATTAATTGAACAATTGCTTGTAAACTATGCCCGTCTCGACACAGAATTTCTCTAATGAGACGGGCACAGTCCAAACAGATTTTTACATTGTATTATATAGTTACTAATAAAGTAATAAATAATAATATTAGAATTCGATCAATAGTCACTCGTCATCCGTCACTCTGAAGTTTAAATGGCCGCCAGTGTGGAAACTAGTTTGTTTTTAGAAGATGGTGTTGCATTTATTTCCAAATAAAATAAAAAACTCCAAATAAAAAAATATTAAGGTTACTGAGATTGATAGTACTGATACTGATGTATGGAAGTGAGACCTGGAGCTAGCGGAAGAAGAACGAAAGTAGACTGAATGCAGTGGAAATGTGATCACTTAGGCGTATATGTGGCAGATCTACACTAGTGTTAATAATAAAAATAAATAAGGAAAGAATGTAAATCTAATCTTAGTATAGTTAGTAAGATTAAGAAAGGATCACTTAGGTAGTTTGGTCATATGGAACGGATGAATAAAGAAAGAATGGTAAGAAAGATATATGACGCAAGTGTTGATGGTACCAGAAATAGAGGATGACTTAGCACGACCAGGTAAACCAGATACTGGAAGATGGTCCTGTTAGAAACCACAATTATCGGCGAGCTTGTATGAGAAGATGAATGAATGTGAATGAGGTGAAAATTGTATGTAAGAACAGAAAAGTGTGGCGCTCTATCTCTCTGCCTACTCCGCGGGAAACAGCGTGATGGTAAGTAAACAAGATTGCAAATAGTACTCTTAATTCTGTGTCCATTTGTGAATAAGGTACCCAACTTAACGCAAGTAAGAAACTTAACAAGCTAAACTATGAGTACCAACGTAGACCAAAACATTTCACTTTGTTTCGTTCTTGCCACAGAAATATGACAAGAGCCATAAATGATCCGATTGTTCACAGATATGTTGGGGTGCGACAGTTCACGAAGCCCCTGATAATGATTACCGACTTGGAGCTCATCAAACAGATCACCATCAAAGATTTTGACCACTTCCAAGATCATCAGACGGGTATAGACGATAAACTGGACCCGCTATTTGGAAACACTCTCGGTGCCCTGAGCGGTAGGTGCTCGCATTTTGGACCCTTCATAAAATTTACGGTTGTCACAATTACATGTCAAATTATTAATGTTAATTTGACATCCTGATGAGGGAAGTGGTATTTTACGAAACCGGTTGGTGTATTAAAATAACTCATTAAGTGGTTAAAAATAATGTTCAAAAATCTGTATTAAAATTAATATACATAAGCCACAAAGTTCAAATTGCAATAAATATTTAAAATACGTCTTAATAGATAGTTATTCGAACATGAAATACGTGCGTATTATCGTAAGCCAAATTCGCACTATTCGCTTCGGAACGCCAAGGACTGTCACGTGTTATGTCATCAGACTTCGTTGACCTTGGAAACCTGTGTAGTAGTTTTCAATATCACAGTTAATCTCCTCGGCTGCCAATTTGTTAAATAACACTTAATTTTTATAATTTTTTCAATTTCTTAACCGTGAGAAAAGAATTCCGTATCGTGTTATTCCCCTAAATGACTTAGATGTTTTTACTTTGTACCTTAATATCATACAAGGACTATCTATCAGAATCGTTAACGATCCTGACGATAATCTGTATAGTAAAATAGCTTATAAGTAAATTATTATGAATCAATTAGATAGGTATACAGAAAAAATATATTCTTTTACGTAATCAACAGCAACAACGACATTTTAGCAAGTAGCAAAAACGACAACAACAACGACATTTTATCAAGTAGCAAAAACGACAACAACAACGACATTTTAGCAAGTAGCAAAAACGACAACAACAACGACATTTTATCAAGTAGCAAAAACGACAACAACAACGACATTTTAGCAAGTAGCAAAAACGACAACAACAACATTTTAACAAGTAGCAACAACATTTTATCAAAGATTCTACATGTTCCTAGCTCCGAAACTATACAATACACTCAGTACTAACTGGAAATCGTACAATTCTTATAAGATTACACAAATATATGATTCAATCAGATAGAGATGAATCAGAAGCATGGATATCCAACATTCTAATATAATTTATACAATTCTTACACTAATAATTCACTAGTCCTACAACACTCCCGCTTCATATATTTTTATTTTATTTTTACTTTTTTATACATATTTGTAATTCTCTTTTAATTCCAAATAACACCACAACAGCACGAAAAAAAAACTGGCTACTTTAACACAGACTTCAGTGTAGCAAAGTAGCCAGGACAACGCTGTATATATCAGACATCCCACACAATAAACTATGTATTATGTATTTTTATTATGTATCCACCTCTGTTAATACAAAAATATGGATGTCAAAATATAAATAAATAAATAAATCATATCGAGAAACCGCTATATAAATCTAGCAAAGTTCCGAGCTCGTATCCTGATAGTAACCGGATACTTTTTCTAAAGGTAGATTTTTTCTGTATTTGTTTTAATTATCGTAGAACTATTAGGTAGATGCCAGGCGCGATCGCGCTGTACACATGCTTTAGATGCGGAGCATGACCGAAGCATGTATCGTGTTCCAGAGTGAAAAAACCTTGGACTTTTTGTTTCTAGACCTTGAACTGGTGCAAATAAATTCATCCTGTCCTTTATAGACCAGTCGTACCACACACGGAACGCGAACAGAGCGAGTCGAAATACTTATAAATTTTCCACTTTCGAACATCTATGAATCGCGTAAACACACAGATACCAGCAACAGTGGATTCTATCATTCGTTTCGTATCCACAAAGTTTGAACGTATTCGACTTTTGCGCGTACGCATTCAGTTCCGCCTGTCAAGGTCTTCGAATACTGTAAATGTATTCGTTAGCAGCTTCCAGCATACAAAAAATAACTTGAATTTTAATTAAATAATAAATAGTAAATAAATAATATTATATCAATAATTAGACAAAATACTTTGTTTAAACCACTATTTATTTATTATTCTACATATTTCGATACCTAATAATAGTCACTTTTAAAATTTGTTTTCATATTAGTTCTTACTTATTCACCCACTTCATAGTTTTGTTTTTATCTATGCTTGTATTTTTAATTTCAGTATACATTGTTTCCTGAAGAAGATACCATAGAATCATGTAGAATAATCAACAGATAGTGGTTTAAATATTTTGTCTAATTATTTATATAAAATGAGGCCACGAAGTAATTTTGTTCATATTAAGGAAGTGAAAATATGATATCACATTATAAAAGTATTAAACAAGCCTTCTTTTAATGTCCAAGGTCAGAAGTGGCGCGATATGAGAGCCACCCTGAGTCCCGCCTTCACCAGCTCCAAGATGAGAGGGATGTTCCAGTTTGTGGTGGAGTGTGGGGAGGAGGTGGCCACGTACTTCGAGGCGGAGATGCAGAAACCTCTTAATAAGGGTTGGTGCTTATTTGAAATATTATGAGCCGCGTCCGCGGAATGAGACACGATGAGATAAATCTCATAACCACTTACGTTAGATTTTAATCTAGAGATAAACTCGGAGACTAGCTTGAGATTAGAAGAAAGAGTCAATAACTCAAACACGCACGATTTTATAACCAATGGACTGACATTTGAAGTTTGACGTCGAATAGACCTGAAGTGAGGTGAGAGTCAGCGAATCTTTTACACGGTGGACTACGATTGCTGAGAGTTGTCTCTAAACAATCTCACGGGAGTGTCTAAGAGAAATTTCATAAATATCTCATCCGCGGATATGGGTCATACGATGTTACGTATACCTTTAAATATTAAAATAATTCATTTATAAACAGTTGAATTTTTATCTGGCTTCATAAATTTGCCATTATAATTCTTGATTTTTTTTTAACTTTGAACTTTGAACTTTATTTGAACTTTATTTTGATTTTAACAGAAATATATCATATTTACGTCTTTACACACATTTAAATACATTGCCCAACTAGACTAGCCTGTTTTTGGGCAAATTATATATATATATATATATATAATATTTTATAAAACCAAAACTCATCGAAGGCAAAACACAGTAAAATTGAATACATACATAGCATATAATGTGAAAATATTTAAAGAGGGAGAAAAAAATAATAATTTAATAAAAAAGAGAGAAGAGAAAAAAATATATAATAATAATAATACCAATAATGTATGCAGATATTATACAAGACCAAAACGCCCAAAAGTAGTTATACAAATTATTTCATTATATAAAAGAGTTTACTCTCTGTATCTGCTCTTCCTAATTGCAACAACCAATTTGAAATATCCTATATATTTAGAATTCCATTTCACACATCTCATAGAATACCGCATTCAATGTAAACTGCCGTACGTCTCCCAGAAGGTGTCCTGGTCTAGATTTATCAGAATTTAATTGGTCTAGATGAAGAATGGTCTAGATTAATCAGAATTTTTAATAATGATTCTATTATAAATTCAGGAACAAAAGTCCTTTCACATCAATTTTTTTCGTATTATTAATGAAATCAATATTTCACATTCAAGCGATGTTATCTGTTAGCCAAGGACATAAAGCTGGACGATCAATACAGTCAGCCAGGGGCGTGCGATGCATATTTATAAGAAAAAAAATCTGTGCATTTCTAATGATTCGGGGAAATACATATAAATTGATTAAATATTAATTAAATGTATTAATTAGAAAGATATACATATAAAATCAATTTTATCGAAAAATATTGTTGTTGCGCCTCCAGAATTCGAACCTGGATCTCTTTCCTAACCGAGGAAGGTGCATTATTCAACTATGCTACAGCGACAAATTTTCGAACCTATATGATACCTTTTTGATATTAATACATTTAATCGTTCTATTATTTAAAAGAGCCATCTACCTTATACCTATGTTCTGAATAATTACAACTTCACAATAAGAATGTGTTCTCCTAATAAATTAATTAAATTCTAATTAAATGTATTAATTAGAAAGATATACATATAAAATCAATTTTATCGAAAAATTTTGTTGTTGCGCCACCAGAATTCGAATATCTCTTTCCAATCCGGGGAAGGTCCACTGCACTATCCAAATTTTCGAACCTATATGTTACCTTTTTGATATTAATACATTTAATCGTTCCATTATTTGAAAGAGCCATCTGCCTTATACCTACGTTCTGAATAATTACAACTTCACAATAAGAATGTGTTCTCCTAATAAATTAATTAAATTCTAATTAAATGTATTAATTAGAAAGATATACATATAAAATCAATTTCATCGAAAAATTTTGTTGTTGCGCCACCAGAATTCGAATATCTCTTTCCAATCCGGGGAAGGTCCACTGCACTATCCAACTATGCTACGGTGACAATACTTTTTTACTTTTACTTTTCAAATTAATACATCTATCGTACCATTTTTTGAAAGCCATCTTTTTGTTTTTACTAAATCTCAAATATTTTTGAGTAAACCGATAGCAGACACCAGAATTAACAATTCATTTTTTATTGATTAATTAGTATTTAAAATACCACTGACCTATGTTCTGAATAATTACAAATTCACAATAAGAATGTGAAGTTAATAGTTAATATTCTTTTAATATGAAGTTAATAATTCAATTATTTATAATATCACCTAAACACTAAAGGATGTTATTTGTTACGTAAATATTGCCAAAGAGGAAAGTTTTGATAGAAAGAAATAACAATTAAATGGTTGATTTTCTCGCATTCAGACAAGTGACAATAATAACTCATATCTAGAGTTATTTCCACGGTTTCTTGGAATTGATCCATCGAAAATTAAATAATTTATTGAAGTACTTAGTTGATATACATATGTTTTGAGATCAGTCACATATATTTAGATTGACTCTTAACACGATGTTCTACGTTAAAATTATTGTGTAAAGGTCCTATCTATGTAATAGTTTACAAAAAAAGTATAATAAAGTATGTATATAACTTCTGATATGATGAGATGAATTATTATTAAAAAGGGCGTTTTCCCGCTAAGATTAATAAATTAGTGTTCCATTTTTCAGATAGAGGTTTTGTCGAAGTGGAGATGAAAGACGTATTTACAAGATTCACGAATGACGTCATCGCTTCCACAGCCTTTGGAATGAAGGTCAATTCTCTGAAAGAGAGAGAAAACGAATTCTACAAAATGGGGAAATTAGCCACCACCTTTTCGGCGACAACCCTCGCCAAACTCTACCTCGTCATGTTGGTCCCGAAGATAGCTAAGGTACTATTCCACATTATGATACATAGAAACCTTATATATTACATGAAGTGAAGACGATAGCCATTTTAAAATTATGTGCCATGCTGCGTAATGACTTACACGAATTTTGAAAACGATTTATCATTTCTGGAAGCAGGTCTAGAGTGTTGAATATACAACTTTTCATTTAGATAGAACAATTATATTAGTGTGAGTTATACCATACGTAATATGCACATTGTAATAGTGTATTGATGCCGCTCAGCGTCGTTTGAAATTACTTGTAAACACGGTATGTTTGAATTTTGTAAATTAGGAATGTTCATATCTTGTTAGTCGTCTTTTTATATTTTTATATTATTACCAATATTTGTCTTAGTCGAATGCATTTATCGGGTTTTCTATCATTATAAATATATAACTACGTACTTAAACTATAAAAGTCATAATATATTAAAAATAAATATTCCTAAAAATATTATACGTTCTAGTACTTTTTTCACTGAACATTAATATATTTAACCTTATTTATATCACGTATATATGGCGACAAAAAAGTAATAAATTGTAATTTATATTAATTTAAAAAAATTATAACATACAGGTTCGAAAATTTGCCGTCAAAAGTCCTGTCACTGTAGTATAGTTGGATAATGCATCTTCCCCGGTTTGGAAAGAGATACAGGTTCGAATCTCGTTAGCGCTACAACAATATTTTTCGATAAAATTGATTTTATATGTATATCTTTCTAATTAATACTTAGTAGTTAGTATTTAGTATATCGCAGAGCTATGTTCTGAATAATTACAACTTCACAATAAGAATGAGTTCTCCTTAATGAAAAGTAGTTTACCTGTCTCACATTATTATTATTTTTTATTTTTATAATAGAAGATATAATGAGATATAACACATTTTTAAACATAGTCAGTAATTATATATATATATATATATATATATATATATATATTTCTTTTTACATTTTTTTCTTCTCTATGAGAGTCGCGACTCGTGTATAGAGGAGTTTATAAGAGAATATATCATTTATGTGTCTGTATACATATTTTTTTTATTTCAGATACAAATTTATGATAGTCTGTAATTTTTCTAATTCTAAGGGGAATATTATTAAAGAATTTGATGCCTTGATAAATATAGTAATTTTGGGTTGCGGTATATTTAAGTTTTGGAATATAAATTTGATCTCTAAATCTTGTAGATCGGAAGTTGCTTCTAAAATTTGTACTTTTGATTTATTTTTTGTGGTGTTTCTATTATTTTTGATACTTTGAATTCTGTTTATCATAATTTTTTGATTAATTTCTAATTGTGAAATTAATGTTTTATACCCTCATTATTATATCGGATATAATTCATATTCGTCCAGCTTTTGTGTTTGTAACATAGCCAGAAATCACGGTGTGTCAAGTCAGGTGAAAAGTCAAAATAATCTAATTGGGTAATGGTTTTTTTGGTCTCTCAATTTCGATCGCCGATTTTTACCCCAAGGTTAATTGTTATCAGATATCTGTTACCTTCTCAATAGCTTAACTAACAACTGGCGCCGTCAGCTTAAAATTTACGCACGTATTAGTGCAAACACGTTCAAACGCGAATACTCACGTGCTTTCGATACAATTACAATAAACGGCCATTAAACCTGAATTCGTTTATTTATCTTCAATTATTTCGCGCTATAGATGCTAGAAACCCTAGAATCGGCGGTGGTGTACACTCTGTGTTACCAAAATGTCGCCGGCGTTGTCTTAAGCATGTATGAAACGCGGCGAAGTCGTGTCTGGGTATTTGTTTGCGTTTATTGATCAAATTAAACTACGTACGACTATACTATAGTAGACCGTTTCCCATTTTTATAATTATATTTTCAACACTTACAGATTTTACGGAAACACTGACCGTGGCCGCAGTGGCCACCATTGGCTGCGAAGCGACAAGCATTTATAGACAAAACTACCTCGCGCACGTTCTAGAATGGGTTTTAATATGTATTCTTTAAATTACAGGCACTCGAACTGAAAGTCTTTTCGCCGAAAGTGACGTCGTTCTTCAGGACTCTTGTGACTGACACCATGAACCTAAGGGAGGAACACCACATCCTGAGGCCAGACATGATCCAAATCTTGATGCAGGCCAAGAAAGGATCCCTGAAACACGATGTAGAGAAGGAAGAACTTAAAGAAACAGGGTTCGCTACTGTAGAAGAATCATCTTTAGGAAAAGCAACGATTAAGATAAGTTAGTATATTTATTTATAAGTAAATTAATTTTAAATAATAGTAGGAATAATATTCTCAACCGTGTTTTTCCATTTTATAGTATTATTTAAGTATTCATTCAACTTGCATTGTTCAAGTTGACCGTTGTTAGGATGCATATAATCGCGGCACGAGCTGTCATTTGTTATGTGTTGTATTATTGTAATGTAGAAAATAATGATCAACGAATGGGACAGCAAAGTTAAATCCAGTGGCGTATAAAAAAATTAGGAAATATTTAAATATCTCCAAGAACAGATAATTACTGAATTTTCACCTACAAAGGTACTGTTATTAAACAAATAATAGATATCTCAAAGTAACGAGACTATTTTTTATTAATAGAAAAACATGAAAGTATGGGTAATTACAGGGCTTACGACCTGTCTTCGCCTGGCTTATTATTATTATGTTATTATCCCTCAATCTCCACGTTTATCAAATCTTTGAAAGTTGTATATATGTTAATGTGCGGACTTCGAGTACCTATGGACCAAATTTGATAATTCATTTATCCTTTTTTTTAACAGCATATATGTCATAATGATAAGAATATAATTTTTTGAAATAATTTCAAAGCAATATTCTTTATCTGTACAATGTATTTTAACATATTATACTAAAATACGCCTGAAAAATCTTTTCTTTTTTTTTAATATATAATATTATACATCATTTTCATTATTGCTAATGACCGTTTTCCATTTGTCAATTAATTTTTTTATCACATCGGAGTAAAAACTCGCCGGTTTTGACTCAAAGAATATAATCAAGTGTGTTTTCACCTCCTGTGATGTTTTAAGTTTTTCCCATTCAAATTATTTTTGTAGAGATAAAAAAAGAAAGGTTAGGAGAATATGGTGGATGATGTAAAACATCCCAGTTGAGCTCCTTCAATTTGTGGTATGTCGCCATAGCAGAATGAAGCCGCGCGACACCCACACGTAGTACTTGGCCAATGCGATGCAGGTGTCTCACCACGGTCGTCTGACTGATACCCATCTTCAATGCGATGTCCCTGGTATTTTGAGGAGAATCAGCTTTTATTATAGCGGTTAGCATGTCATCGTAGGCAGTTAAAGCTTCCGATAAATTACCAGATCTGAACTTAGCATACCATCGTTGACGGTTCGAACATCGATAGCACCCCTACCGTACACATCGCAAACGTTTTTGGTTGCTAGTGTTGCATTATGAGCGACCGAATCAAACTCCGGAACACATCTTGTGGCATTGCATGATAATGATAACAACACAAAACAAACAACGAACATCTACACGCTAGTTCCGAGAGCAACAACGACATTTTATCAAAGGTTCTACGTGTTCTTAGCTCCGAAACTGTACAACACACTCAGTACCAACTGGAAATCGTTCAACTCCAATAAGATTATACAAATATGGACCCAATCGGGTAGAGATCAATCAGAAGCATCGCTATCCAATATTCTAACACAATCATTATACAGTGTCTACACTAGTAATTCACTAGTTCTACGACACTCCCACTTTTTTATCTTTCTTTTTTTTATCTCTATTTTCATTTTTGTCGAATCTTTATTAAATAACACTACAATAACACGAAAAAAACTGACTACGGCTGACTTACCATATATATATAAAAAAAATATTCAGTTTTTTCCATTACATTTTAATCATTAAGATTTATGATGATTTACTGTATAATATACAAATAAACAAGTTGATTTCTTGACAGAATGGACAGACGATGAAATCACAGCACAAGCTGCGATATTTTTCCTGGCAGGATTCGAGACGTCAGCTGGCGTGCTGAGCTTCGTGGCGCATGAGCTGGCCGCTAATCCCGATGCACAGCAGAAGCTGCAGGATGAGATCGATGAAGTGGCAGCTAAAAATAATGGAAAACTGACCTACGTCGACCTACTTGGCATGAAATATATGGACATGGTTATCTCTGGTGAGTCTTAATCATTTAATTCGTAATAACTCAAATTAAATATATTAGAAATTGCCGCCGTTAGTCACATTTCAACCTACTAGATGTAATGTTAAAGAAGTTAGTCTTTGGTCTCTCAACCTTTTAACTGCCAAATCTATTTGAAATGAAAGACACCACGTATGGTAAAACCAGACTTAAAGGGACATGACTTACAAAGCTGAAAACTGTCGTCCACAGATGGCTAAATGATTTAAAGAATATTACTTTAATAACTAATGGCGTCTACAAGGTTAAAAAGTGCGTGTTATCACGCTAATGGTTTGGCATAAAATGCAAAGTTTGGCGTGTTAACGCGCTCATGACATTTAAAAGATTATAGGTTAGTATCAGTATAAAACAGAGATAAATCTCAATGGATACGTGTTGATATTTTGATCTGTAAACAAATAATTATACAAATCTTTAAAATCTACATGTTTATGTAAATGCCTTCGATAGCTGGTTCTCAGGTTTCCGATTAACTATAAGCACATATGTAATATATGAACTGCACTAACCTTTTTAATTTTGCTGTCTTTTTGGTGCGATGTTGTTGTTCTATTAGCTGGGTTGTCTTCTTTAGATTACGACCGACCGAAGCGCGCACTGGTGGTTTATTTTAACCGTTGGACTGGTCGAAGTACGGAATGTGATAAGAATGACGCCTGTCGGTTACCGTCTTCTTAGCTTCCGCAAAAAGGGTAGTAATATTCACACATACACATGTACATTATTCTACAACTTGTGCTACATTATTTGAGGATATTTTAAATACATTCAGTCATTATTAACATTATCATCATAATGCCATCGTAGGTTGGGTCCGGTATCATCGTACCAGAGCCACACCTGTACAATTAGACGTGAGACTCGTTATCACATACAATTCAGAAGTCAACCAGAAAAAACCTGTAGAAATCATACACCTTCAAAAGAGGAGAGTAGACGTCACATTTATGTGTTGCAGTCGCAGAACTCAGTCACAGTTCGGCAGAAATTCGCCCTGTCCAGGTCGCAAGAGCACTTCCCGGCATCGCCCATCCCAGCAACCTCCAGCGAGAGACCCACACCCTAATAAATTACCGGAAATGTTAATAGGTCGTCGTTCCGGGGGATCCGATGACTTATTCCATCTAATCCCGCAATCATGATCTTACGTGCATTATTCATAATCGCGCAGTCCCAGAGGATGTGGTCCAGCGTCTGCCTCACCTGAGCGCAAGCACACCACGGTTCACGGACAAGTCCCGAGTTGAAGAGTTTACTCATGATATACCCATGACCCGAAATCGTCTGCATATATTTTAAATAATTAATTTAATATATTTTCAGAAACATTGAGGCTCTGGCCAATCGGAGTGGCCCTTGATAGAAAGTGTGTAAAGACTTACACTCTGCCGCCGCCAAATGCAACCAGCAATAAGGGAATAATTGTTAAGTGTTCATATTTTATTTTAATGAATATTAAATCTTCTTCAGGCTCGGTACCATGACTTGATCCGTTGTTTGAAGAACTCTACTCTTATGCAGGGGTGATTCATTTAAGTTCCACTTAATCTTCTTCTTTCTTATTCCAAAGTAGAAAACATTTACAAAAACACATCATTAAGGTTTAAAAATAACTTTGAAATCCCTAAATGTAACACCAAACACTATCAGCAAAATTCTATATATTTAGGGATAAAAAATTTCAATAGCCTCTCTACACAAATTAAAGAAATAAAGGATATAAAAGAAACTAAATGAACACTTCAAAAACACATAATTGGACAATAAACAATATTACAGAACACTTCAGAAGCGCACAAATGGACAATGAATAGAATATGTAAGGTATTATATACAATTATTGTAGTGTAACTCCCTCTACAAGCGCAGGAGCTGATTTATTTTTTGGAGAGGTAAGCGAAAGAAAAACCACGTAATTTTAAAAATATAAAATACTTAATTCATGTTATAAAAAATTGGAAAAATGTCAAATAAATAAAAAAATGTACTTATTAACATATAGTGGCCTCATTCAGATGAGACTCGGCTCGTAATGCACCTCCACACGTCCCGGTCCTGGGTATCTCCAGCTAGGTGCAACGTATCTATCCACCGCTGTTGTACTCTTCCAGGTCTTCTTCGGCTCAAAATAGTTGCCGGGATAATCTCATTTTCTAAACTGTCACATTGACGTATAAAGTGGACGAATAATTGGAAGAATCTTTCGTTCGTTATAGAACAGGACATTTGGAAACGAAGTATCGAAGACGTTTCCATTCGAAGACGACGAAAATACATGTGACCTACTTCTCTATGTTTTCAAATCTTTTTATTTAACAAATATATTGTTAAGTTGTATTATAATTATTCAGAACATAGGTCTGTGATATTTTAAATACTAATTAAATGTATTAATTAGAAAAATATACACATAAAATCAATTTTATCATAAAATATTATTACTCCGCTACCGGGATTCGAACCTGAATCTCTTTTTTCAATCCGGGAAAGGTGCATTAACCAACTATGCTACAGCAGACACACCCACATGTTAAACTTTTCAAATTAATACACCTGTCGTTCCATTATTTGAAAGCCGTCTACTTTGTTTTTACGGAATCTCAAATACGCCAGGATTAACAATTCATTTTTATTAAATTTTGGATACATTGATAAAATTTATATATTATTAAGGAGAACACATTCTTATTGTTAAATTGTAATTATTCATATCATAGATCTGTGATAACTTATATAATTATATTTATTCAAATTTCAGTTGAATGCCAACGACGGGATATGGATTCCTATGTATGCAATCCACCGCGACCCCAAGTACTATAAGAATCCTGAAAAATTTGATCCTGAAAGATTTTCCGAAGAAAATAAAGGTTCCATCAATCCTTTAGCTTATCTGCCCTTTGGAATTGGTCCGAGGAATTGCATTGGTAATTAATTTATTTTTATATTTAGAAAAAAAAAACAACTGTATTTAAAATACGTGTAAATAGTATAACCGCTTTCGTTACGAATGTGCAATGAAACCTTTCACAATATGATAACCTGAAACCTCGCCCAGAAACCTCTAAATATACGAAATAAACGGTGTCCAGCGGAAAAGTTTCAAGTTTAATATTAAATTTTTAAAAAAACTACAAAGTTATTCTCATATTTTATTTATACAAAATAGAGTTTAACAATGCGGATTTAACGTTTTATAAACAATATCATCTAAATGCTGACCATTTCTCTCAAGACACTCCTGCAGTCGGACTCTTAAATTTGCGAACACGAGAGAGCAAAGCGTCGGTTCAATGGCAGCCACTTCACGGCAGATATTTTCTTGTAGGGCATGAATTGTTTGAGGATTGTTGCTGTAAACTCTCGACTTAAGGTATTCACACAAAAAAAAATCTCACGGTGTAAAGTCCAGTGACCGAGATGCCCAGGGTATGTCTCCTTACTTGCTGATTAATTTGTTGGTAAAAATTCCCCTCAGCTTCTCCATTGAAACTCAAGCTGTGTGTGGAGTGGCCCTGTCTTGTTGAAATTGTGTTATGTTGTTGAACCCGGGAAACAGCTGCAGTTGCGGTACCAAAAACTAGTCGATCATCCGGCAATACACGTCACCAGTGACTGTCTCTCGCTGGTTAAAAAATAAGGGCCAATTGTCCCTCGGGCAGAAATTCCACACCACACTGTCGTTTTGGACAATACAAACGTTTTTGATGGCGTTCCCTTGGATGTTCTGTTTATTAACATAGCCATCCATATTAAAATGTGCTTCGTCAGTAAACAATATGTTTCCAAGTGTTCGTGCTGTTCCAAAACGTTCCAGCATCGTTCTCGCTAAAGTTTCACGTCAATAGTCATTTTCGTTGAGAAACTGCACGATTTGCAGCTTATATGGGTGAAACTATAATTTATTTGTCAAAATAACGTGCACTGTTAATTTTTTTATTCCAATACAGGCTGCAATCTTCCTTATCGATTTACGCGGATTGCGCATAATTTCACCTCGAACTTGAGCCACATGTTCTGGCGTCGCTGGTGACGTTGATGGTCCCGGAGGAGTTTGGTTTAGCATTGTCCCTTCTTGTCTGAACTTTTGAACCCAACACCGGATAAGTTGCGTGCTCGGCCCATCATTTACTCGTCGAATATTAAAGTGATTACAAAAAGCGCGACGCGCACGAACCAATGAATCACCGCACTTTAAATATTGCTCAACCCCAACCGCGCGGTGCGCTCCCGACCAATGACTCATTGCGACTGACAATCCCGCAAATCACGCGCGTCGAACAATACCCCTCCCACTTACCTCATGCTGATGGTTTACGAGTAATTACAATTTAATCTTGAAATTTTTTATATAACAACTTAATTCCCGAAACGGCCGCGTGATGTAAATCAATTTCGTGTTTCAACATGTTTGAACTAATACGTGCGTATATTGGATATTGACAGAGCCAATTATTAGTTAGTTATTGGGAAGGTATCAGATATATAATACTATTCCGGATATATCTATATTTTTAATATTTAAAAAAAATTATATAATTACCTTTATATACTAAATTAATGTATTAATTATAAATATAAAATCAATTTTGTGGAAAAATATTGTTTTAGCGTCACCGGGATTCGAACCTGGATCTTCATTTCCAATCCGGGGAAGTGCACTACCATTGTGCTATAACGCCAGTATTTTTCTTGACAAATTTTCGAACCTATATGTTACATTTTTCAAATTAATACACCTGTCGTTCCATTATTTGAAAGCCATCTACATTATTTTTACAGAATCTCAAATACCTTTGAGTAAACCGACTGCAGACGCCAGAATTATCAATTCATTTTTATTAAATTTTGGACACGTTGATACAACATATATTATTAAGGAAAACACATTCTTATTGTGAAGTTGTAGTTATTCAGAACATAGGTCTGTGATTCTGTAAAAATAATGTAGATGGCTTTCAAATAATGGAACGACAGGTGTATTAATTTGAAAAATGTAACATATAGGTTCGAAAATTTGTCAAGAAAAATACTGGCGTTAAAGCACAAAGGTAGTGCACTTCCCCGGATTGGAAATGAAGATCCAGGTTCGAATCCCGGTGACGCTAAAACAATATTTTTCGACAAAATTGATTTTATATGTATATATTTATAATTAATACATTAATTTAGTATTTAAAATATCACAGACCTATATTCTGAATAACTACAACTTCACAATAAGAATGTGTTTTCCTTAATAATTACCTTTATATTTAAAAAATGATTTTCCTTCAAGTGAACAAGAAGTTATTAGTAGCCATCTGATTAAGCTTTTTATTGAGAATTATATTAAGAATTATATTAATAAGGTTCATATAACCACTAATAACTTCGTGTTCACTAGTCCTACCGGAAAAAACAATAATAATGACGTAATTTACCATTGGCGTAGAGTTTTAAATATTAATAATTTGTCCTCCCTTTTCATGAATAATCTTCCTTCTAATATCAGGCCAACGTTCTACACAAACAACAATTTAGAAAACTCAAAAGATAAAGATAATAAATTAAGCCACTCGGGTATATATAAATTAATTGTCCCTCATTCCATACAGGCAAAACTGCTCGTTATATCAATATTCATGTCAAACATCTTAAATATTTAAACAGTAATGGTTTATCTGAATTTTCCAACCATATTATTGAAAAAGACCATTATTTTAATAATACCACAGGTGTCAATATCTTCCATAAAAACGGGTTCGGCCTCCGATTGGACAATTTAGTATCCCTTGAAATAAAAAAGGCAAGAAATAGTCATACGCCAATTCTTAATAATCAAATTAATTTATCCATTAGCCCCATATTAGGTAAGTTTCCTTTAAAATGTATTTAATATCTATCAACACTGTATTTTCCCATCCCTTAATGTTTCGTTTATCTGTATACGTATTCTGTCTCTCTTTTTCACATGTAATTTTGTATTCTATCTCCCTCTTTATGTATATATATATATATATATATAAGTGCACTATTTTTGTATTAATGATCAGTTTTAAATACGTTGAAGTTTGAGATAAGCGAAACTGTTTGACGTATAATAAATTTCGTGGTTTCATACCAATTCAATTATCTTTTTTTTAAATAAATATATAATTCTAGTATTTGATCGTATACAATATAACATAAGTACGATGAGAGATATGGAAAATGATCTTGAAGATCCGAAATTATCGTATATATTAATTATATATTTATAATGACGCCGCACACCGGCTTGAACTAAACGTGTAAACAATGCTTTAGTTTGACTGTTCGCTCTGTAAATGCCGCAAACTATTGATCGTCGCGTAATTAGACTTATGACCTCGGAACTTCCCACGCGCACTTTTTCAGAATCATAAAAAATATTTTCTAAAATACATTTTACCTTAACGTAATTACCTTAATTTATTGTATTTACCTTGATGTCACTCTATGTCTATATATCAGGGTAATTAACGGTATTTCAAATAAATCATTTGAAAATTCTCATCCAAGCTCCGTTTGTCTTTCTAAAAATATAGCCAAAACTTTATATTGCCGGTAGAGTACTTTCCTGATTAAACTATACCAACCAAATTGATCACGTCAAATTGAATTTATTTAGCAATATTTGAATATGTCCAAGAACATACAATTACTGGATTTTTACCTACAAAGGCACTGTTATTAAATAAATATCAAATATCTCATACAGACAAAACTTTTTTTTTTTTCATTATATTTAATGGAAAATATGTGGAAATATGATGGTAATTACAGGGCTTACGACCCGTCTTCGGCTGGCTTAAATGATCACTTTATATATATATATATATATGTGTGTATTGGTACTCGAAGCGAATCCACACACTAACATATATACAACATTCGAAAATTTGATAAATGTGGAGACTGAGGGAGGGAGATGACCAATTCTCACCCCTCAGTCTCCGCATTTATCAAATTTTCGAATGTTGTATATATGTTAGTATGTGGACTCGCTTCGAGTATCACTACACCATCGCCATCTATGGACCAAATTTTATCATTCATTTTTCCTTCTTTTTAAAACAGCGCGTATGTCATCACTATGAAAATTTGATTTTTTAATTATTTTTAAGCAATATACTTTATCTGTAATTTTTTTTATTTAGATACGTAATATATTATATATATTGTACTAAAAAAAAAAAAATATTTTTTAAAACAGATTTTAAAATGACTAGTAGAATATTTATTCGTTAAGTGATATATCTTATTTAGTGAATCCAATCCCTAACCAAAATTGCCATCTGTTCCTGGAATTGAAAAAGGCTATTTTCTCATTAAATTTTTATTATTTTTAATAAAGGCCAAAAAGAACAAATACAGATTTATGTAAGACGTAATTTTTTTAACAGGTAAATATGTAAAGAATTGCTAAACAATAAATAATGTACTTAAATAATAACACAAGATTAAAAAATATTTTTTTTAATGTAAAACAATTGT
Organism: Eubasilissa regina; assembly: GCA_022840565.1. Lineage (NCBI taxonomy): Eukaryota > Metazoa > Arthropoda > Insecta > Trichoptera > Phryganeidae > Eubasilissa > Eubasilissa regina. The sequence goes on along the minus strand of JAINEB010000029.1, from coordinate 18,759,798 downwards.
ATTATTCCAAAAAATATGCCCGAAATATATAATATTTCATTATTTAGACTAACAAGTAGAGAAGATAGATAGCCAAAGTCTTCTGTCATGGCGTATCACTCTTGTCTACTCTACTTTCACACGTCTTCTAATGCACGCTCTTCTGTTGTTGAAGCTTCTAACATGACCAGCACTTGCATTAGCTGGTCATATCATGTTCCTTCTGTTCCTGTAGCCTTCAACACTCGTTCTATGTTTTTTCTTTACCATCCTCTCCTCGCTCGCATATTACACAATTTGTCACACTTCATCCATAATATTAATACCGAAAGATTCGGGATTACGTTTACTAATCCCGAAATATTCGGTATTAGTACATTTAATCCCGAAAAATTCGGGATTGGACTCTCTAATCTTATTTGTTTTAATGATACCGTATTATCTTGCAGCTTCTCGGTTCGCCCTGATGGAATGCAAAGCGATAATTTTCCAAATTCTGCAAAAATTCAACCTGGTCGTCACCACCAAGACGCACATTCCTATGAAGATCAAAACATCGGCGTTCAACTTTGCACCTGATAGAGGATTCTGGGTTGGAATCAAACCCAGATCATAATCGATACCTTGGCTTAACATAATTTTTCTTCGTCTACGATAACAACAGCAGTTAAAAAACCGCTCGTATCTCTGAAATTAACATATTATTAGAAATATAATATACGTTTTGAAACAAAAAATATTTTGTAAGTTCTCCTTCTTCGCTTTAATCTCCCGTATTCACGAAATAAGGTTCGATGAGATCATTCTTCGATCTACAACTGAAAAATTATAGAAGCAGAATCTATTAAATAACAAATATTTATTCCGTTGAATCTGATGATGAGGAGATTCAAATTCACTCAGCTGAGGAACGGAATATCATTGGACTGACATTTGACGAACAACAAGCATGAAGTGAGGCACGAAAGAGGTGGCGATACTCAAATCTCTGTCTTTGAGTTTTCACTCTGAATTATGAAAACTGATAATTCATGTTTCAGAGATAAAACGCTACTTACAGCTGCGCTGAGTTTATTATTCAGGTTACAATTAAGTCTTAACTAATTAGTGCGAAGAAGGAGAAAGCTACCGAAAGAGTGAAGAGTGAAGCCTGGCGATCGCCTGATGTATTATATCTTAGCTAAAGTCATGTACTGCTCATCCTTTCAATTCATGTGTTAATATTACATGTTTATTATCTAGAAATTAGTTAACTGTAGCAAAGTGGATAGCGCTGACGCACTTGTGGAAGTAGATTAGGCGGTATAATCGGATGTATAGTAATCTGAGGTTTATAATAAAAATATTATATATATATATCATCTCCTTAACCGTCTGAAATTGTTAAAATTATCAGTGAGACGTGCGACGATCGACCTTATATTTCTATACAGAATCATCAATGGTACGATAGACTGCCCCCAGATTGTTGGTCATCGTGACACAATTCATTGTTTTATTACAGTGGTAATGTCAAAACATATGCACTAGCTGACTCCACAGTCTCCAGAACGCATCATCTGGGGAAGGAATATGCGGAAGTAGTTGACATTTTTTCTGTAAGTATAATATAAAATATTACAATTTTTTGTGTCTCAACTCAATGTTACAATTTTTTTTATTTTATAATTTTGATTATGTGAAAATAACCTGATATTATATAGTTTTTTTTCTTCGTGTATCGCGATTCTGATGAGATTTGATGAAATAATAAAAATGACGACGTTCAACTACTACAGTTTGAAAACCGCCGACTCTGCGCATGGTGGATGACGTATTTTACACGGGATTGGTTCATCGCGCGTTTTATATTTTTACAGGCACTGTCCAAATTACTCTGTCAAATACCAGTCTGCCACGACAACGGATAGTGCGAGCTTTACTTCGACCGCTGATAATAATTATCCAATAAAGAAGTTAAATCGTAGTGATAACATTTCAAAATAAGATTGTCGTAATTCAACTTGCTCTGTGATAAGACCCATAGATAGTTTATCAGTGAATGTATGTAATTCCGTTGTTTTGTATAAACAAGAAGAATTTATTGTAGTATATTACAATAAATACTTATGTACATAATATATTTTTTTCTAGGTTAGTCTGCCGTGCTTATGTGACGTCACACGACTTAAACAAAAACTTAAAACGTGTTTTTTTTTTGAAGTATTGTTATATTCGTCTGTGAATGAGGTACAACTGTGATTGTGATTGGTGTTCAATTGTAACGACGCTTGGTAAGTGTGATTTAACTATTGGTGATTTAGGTTCTAGTATACCAGTGCAGTATCACCGAATACCGAATACACAATCACAGTCGTAATCGCGATTTATGAGATACACTGTGATTTGTGTTATATTGTAATAATAATAAACTATTCGCCATAGAGATAATACATATTATATAATATATTTAAATCACGAAATATTATTTATGTTATGAAAAGAAAAGCAAAAAATATATAAATAAATAAAAAATCACACATATATAAATATAAACAAAATATAGATCCTACATTTCAGTCACGCCCATTACTACATCTGTAGCTATTCTGTAGATGTTGCCATTCTCTGGTCTGGGAACCAGCTCTCCGTGAGAGCGCCGCTTGCACCAGAGAGTTGGTGCTGAGCTCCAGCCGCATCTTTGCGCCAGCAACTCAATGTCTCAGAAGGGGAACACATCCATGTATACGGCCTTCGGCAAACTTGTAGACGCGCCGCAATAGCGCGCCAATCCGAACAGTATTCTGTATGAATTGTTGTACTGAATTCTGAGACGGTTGTACGTCACTTGCTCGTATTTCGATCAGAGCTCGCAGGTATACGTGCTGGTGAAGAACGATTTTAACAGGACCCTCTTCACCTCTTTACTACCGCATCGGTAGAAACGCCGTGACAGCATATTAGCACGAACGCTCAACTGTCTCCTCTGCCGTTCTATATCATCATCGTCTTGTCCATCTTCATTGAATATATGGTCGATGTATTTGACCTTATTTTAAACGCTCGAGTTCGTCCCGTCCAGCCGCACGGAAGGGATATTATCTGGCCATTTTCCATATTTAAACCGATTTTTTGGCAATATATAAAATGTTATGTTCACTGGCATATGTTTCACATATCTGTAAAAGCTTTCTTATCCCTTTTATAGATGGTGCTAATAATGATTAATAAATGTGATTGGACTTGTTTAGGTTCTACACGTTCTTACAACTTCCATTACAAATAATATATTGCGATTTGTCACTATTGTATACTCGTGCTTTGTATCCGTTAGATGGCGATACATGTTAGCAAAAAAAACATGAATATTAATATTCATTCACAATATTTACGCATTGTGCAATAGATGTCACTGATGTCTAATATTTTTAAATAAGATAGCTCTAGTTGTACATATGTATATAGCATGTATCATTTTATTCATATTTATTTTTTCTTACTGGAAATAAGACAAAGTGACACATTGTTAAAGCAATATAGCCGATTGCTTTTCAACTAGTTATGAATAATTACATTTCGATGCGAAGAGCCATGTCAATAATGTTTTAGTCGTATCCAATGGGACAGATATTATGAACAATAAAAACAAATTGGTAAGCCACAACACGGTATTGCCAGCATACGGCGCAACATACACTAATTGGCACTTACCAACAATCAACGGGCTATTATGGCGTGTCGGCCACGCGTGACTAACAATGACCTATCTGCAACAAAATAACCCTGAAAAAATTATATTGTCTGACGTGAAAACATTATGTTTATAGCAAATTTTATAGCAAACACTTATCTGTTTATAGCAAATTCCCATGAACCGTTCGATATCATTGTCGTCCTAAATTAACGATATGGCTAAGATATTACTTTTTGACATGAATACGTTTTTAAAATAGGTTCAAGGTATGGGTAAATATTAAAGAATTTCACCATTGCAAAAATAGGTCAGACTTACTCATACATCTCGAAAAATGTACAACGCAGGTGGAAGTTAATGGCATCAATGTGTCGATGTCAGATGTAAGATTTCTTTAGATTTCATCTGACGAGCTCGCCCCCCCCACCCCTCCACGCCCGCACAAGAGTGTTACGTAAGCGGCCAGTCAATTTCGGGAAGCTGTGGCTTGTAAACGGTATGTTCGATCGGGACAAATGTGCATAAACCTGTGAAAAATTACACCAAATAATTCACGAGTACAAATTGAGAAAAAAGGTCTACAAACAAAGAGTCGAAGCAAAATACTAGTGATGGTTAAATCGTTATTTAAACTGTTATGTAAACCGTTATTGTGACTGTGATTTTGTTCAATTGTAACGATGACCGTTAACTGATTAACGTAATTCTTAGAGCACTGACTTATACACTAAAAAGTGAATCTCCAACAGTTAAATCTTAGTTACCAATCATCGTTATATCACAGTTACCAATTATCATTACAATCACAGTCACGTAACGATTTACCATCACTACGAAAGTACTACGTTAAACCACAGCGGCTCGTGTCGTCGCGGATGTGCCGTCCACAAGTGGTTTGAAATTAAATGCGAGTATTACAGCCAACTGTACGACGTTTTTTGAGATTTTTGGAGACGGTAACATCACACCGACGATGAACAAATCAGTTAAAACCCTGTTGTCATGTATCCGAACATAGCCCGCAAGAATATTTTTTTAACGGTTAATCATGTTCCTCTGTAATGAATGTAGTTATAATGAAAGAGGTGTCTCTAGATTATACGTGTTACAGAACATTCTCAAATCTGTTATTTATTATATAATTTAATTGAACAGGTTAGATCAGTCATACTCAACCATTTTTTTTCTTCGGGCCACATACGCGTGTTGGCTAAGTCACGCGGGCCGCAACATTATACTGATGTGATGAAAAAATAATTCGTATTTCCCAATAAGAAATCTTTTTTCGTCGTCTATCCTATACCTCAAAATACAATAATGAAAAAAATAAAACTAACCTGTATCCAAGTGTTTATTTTAAAATTAGTGTGATTAATATGTAAGACAAATATAATTGCTACATGCTATCCTCAATACGTCATCAAGGTGAGAATCGGTAAGTCGATTCCTGTATAGATTGTTTTACAGAGACTAATTTCCAAAAATCGAAGTATTCCTTTCCCTCTCTCTTTTCTTTAAAAATAGTTTTCAGATTAGTATCGTTCGATGTATTCATCAAATAGCTTTGCATAATCATATCTATATGCAGATAATTGTGTAATAGTTGTTGTTTCTAGGTGCCAAGTCCTGAAATCTGCGCTAAATGTTTTTAAAATATCGTATAGCTTTCTTGAAAAATGTGTATACCATCTTGTTTAGCTTTTGTTGCGTTTGGAATGTTATGCGACGTTTGGAGTGTTATGTAGCGATCGTAATTCATATTCACCGCCATCTCAGTCGGCATCGACGCTAGCGACAGCGCTGCTGGCTGCTGCTACAAGCCTGGCTCGATAATTCACCTCTAAGCAGTCTCTCCAGTTTCATCGTTTCACAACGGCGGTCTTGCCGGCTCACGCGCGCCGAGCAAGACCGCCAACTCACTTCATTTCAGTTCATAATACACGCGCACCTTCCACATCATCATTCATTCCTTGCATTCGATCTGTCTTCCTTGTTTTTATCATACTGTCGTAATAAACCTCAACACCGCAAACAACATTTCTTTCATTTAACCAGCGTCCTAATCCCAAAAATTATGTACTGGTTTGATTGTTCGCGCATATCTCAAGATATCGAAAACTTAGAATGTCAGATTTTTTTTAAATTCCATTCCTGAAAATTAATATGTTTCCGCCGCACATACAAGCTTGGCGGGCTGCAGGTTGAGTGTGGCTGGGTTAGATTATGCAAATTATTTGATTATTAAAGATGTTGAATTTACTTTTTATCGGAACATGAGAAATATTACTAGTGATGAGAAAAAATGCTACTCTTGACTTGCTAGTGTGATTGTGATTGATATTCGATAATAACAGTGATTGAAAACTGTGACTGTGATCACAGTTTCATTACTAATACGCATGCGCAGCACGTTATCGCAAAATACGAAATAATTTAAAAAACAATTTTGAACGTATTTACTTGTTATATGTGAATTTATTTTTCGGGTCAAATTCTCAGCGTTTCGGGTCAAATGCGTAAAACATTTTGGCATAATCTACTGGATGACGCTTATCACGAAATATAACGTCATTCCTTCATATATTTTCATTTCATTTGTGCATGCGCCGAATCACAAATCAATAAATAAAAATAAAAAGTGAATCACGAATCACGATATTCCTAGATATTCAATCACTGATAGTGATTGTGACTCAAAGATGTCAGTGATTGACTCACGGTTCGTGATTTTGAGCTCGTCACTAAATATTACTAACCTAATTTTTGTTATTCGTTTCAGGGGAATTCAAAAAATGAATCGGTCAGTCGTGATCGGAATTTTGGTAAGCCAAATAAATGATTTTTTATGTACCTACCCAATAAGACCTATGTGTTGTGCATAGTGAGATATTTGATCACTAACGGAAGCGCTTGACTAGATTATGACGTATTATAATTTATTATAATAATGCCACTACATCAGTAGCAAGCACATAATGGATTCTACATTAATTATAACGCAGGGTGGGCCATAATTTTTTGCACTTTTTAAATCGCTTTGTAAAACTTTTTACGCAAAACGCGCGTTGCGACTAAATATCCGAGGATCAAACATCCGCGCGCTGTCGCTCGCGTGCCTCTCCTTCGCGGTTTAAAATGTGCACAAACTTATGGCGAGAGAGAGAGAGAGAGAGAGAATATTGCTAATGTTGTTTTTTTATTTCTGTGAAGCCAACTAATTTTATTTTTATTTAAACACATATTTTTCAAAATACGTATTATTAAACATTAAAGTATTAAAAACGTTCCATTTTTCTATAATCCCGCATTCATAGTTTATTTCAACGGGTCTCTTCAAAAACAACAGATAGAGATTTCACTGCATATGTAAATATTTTTTTAATATCATCTGTTACCGAAAAGAACATAAAATTGTTCATATCTTGTTAAAAACTACGTATAAACAGTGATGATATCATTTGATGTTGGTAGAATAGCCATCTCCTCAGGGGAATTCAAACAGCAGTAGAAGGGTTTAATCTCGTGGGGAGGAGCATACAATAATATAATGAACTCAGTAAAAATAAAACAGAGAACAATTATTAAAGTGATATTCAAAAAAAGATCAACTTTTTCAACACAAACACCTTTTGCAAAATTCCCAGTCCCCAAAATTGAAAACGTTTTAAAAAAAAACCTCAATTAATTAAAGAAAATAACAGTAGAAAATTTGAAACAAGCACATCATTAAGGTTTAAAAATAACTTTAAAATCCCTAAATGTAACACCAAACACTATCAGCAAAATTCTATATATTTAGGGATAAAAAATTTCAATAGCCTCCCTACACAAATCAAAGAAATAAAGGATATAAAAGAGTTTAAAAAGAAACTAAATGAATACTTCAAAAATACATAAACAATATTACAGAATTCTTCAAAAGCACACAAATGGACAATGAAGAAAATATGAAAGGTATTATATACAATTATTGTAGTGTAACTTCCTCTACAAGCACAAGAGCTGGTCTCTTTTTTGGAGATGTAAGCGAAAGAAACACCATGTATGTATATAACCATATCTATGTTTGTAACCATCTATTTTAAAAATTGAATTTATTTTGCCAATGTATTTTTCGCTAAATTAAATAAAAAAATAATAATAATCTAGACACTAGCGAGCCACAACTGACAGAAAACTAGCCTAGGGGGGGTGGCAGACGAGTTTCCCCTCGACTAATACCTCACACTAGCAGTAATCTCCTCTCTCATCGGCTTCCATGAGTCCAAAACGAATTAATCGTCATGTTGAAAATTCCAGCCCATTTTGGCGGTTGGTTTATATCACTTCCTGGGCTTCAAATGGGCCGCCATCATCGTGGGGACGCTTGGTGCGCTGCTCCTCTATGGCTGGTGGGAAGATGAATACTTCCGCAGCAGGGGAGTGAAAAGCTTGCCCACATTGGTGCCCATCTTCGGACCCTTGGTTGAGACGTTCATCCTTAGGAAACACATCACGGAGCTGAGCAAGAGGATTTACAATGCTTTTCCCAATGAAAGGTGACTTTTTAGAAACGTATTGCGATAGTACGGGATCCGTGAATTTTTAATTTGACGTCATTTTTGCTGTTGTGCTTTGACACCATGACAGTCCGCCATTATTAAAAATGGATCGCTATTCGACGCAACAACGGATTATAGTGAATGTTTGACTGCCACGATTTGCAAATCGCATCCAATTTTTTAATTCCAAGTGCATCTACTGCGAAGAGAACTCAACAACTTAAGCCTGCAGACCATGCACAGTGAAGAGAGTTCGTCATCGTGTAATCTTCCGTTTGAGCAACCAGGATTGGCCATCTAAATTGTGCGATTTAACGCCTTCTTTCTCTGGGGATATTTGAAGTCAAATCTCGATTTAAACATGTTCACGGTCATCCAAGCCTTGAAAGAGGAGATCAAATGCTGTATCAATGAAATCCAGTCACAGCTATGCCAAACCGTGATTGAAAATTTCGTCAAAAGCACGCAAATGAGGGAATTTATCAAATGCGTTGTTCCATACATAATTTCCACATGTCTACTTTATCATTAAATCGACATTTCGGTATTTTCTCAAAAAAACTGTAATTTTAAATACACTTTCACCAAAGTGAAGTTTTTTTTACATAAAAATTATTATTTTTTTATTGTTTCACAGGTACGTTGGAAATAGACAGCTTACTAAGCCGGTGGTGATGATCGCTGACTTGGATCTCATCAAACAGATCACAATTAAAGATTTTGATCACTTCCAAGATCACTCCGGTGTCATTGATGAGAAAATCGATCCTCTTTTCGGCAACAGCCTGGGAGCCCTGAAAGGTATGTGGACTATATCGTTCATAAAAGCCACCACCAATGGTTATATCTACGAAAAGAGACGACGAGATATATCTCAATAAGTGTCTGTCATATCGAGTTAAAGTTTTTGTCGCTTTTTACCAATATCAAGCTACTCTCTGAGTTTATCTTCAGATCAACATGTGTTCAAATAAATCGGTCTGTGTCTATCTCCTTATGTAATATGCACAATATAACAGTGTATTGATGCCGCCTAATGTTTTAATTGGTCAGTGGGCGGAGTTGTCGTTTTTAATTAGATTGAATTTTATATATATTAAAGCTTATTATATTTATGTTTATATCAGTTCATTTTTAATGTATTAATTGTGTTAACAATATTTGAGTTCAAGAACATATAATAATTCCTATGTAATATAATTTGTCTTATTAATTTTTTTTTTGTATTTTTATATTATTACCAAGATCTGTCTTAGTCGAATGCGTTTGATGGTTTCTACATTGTTATAATTATATGACTACGTACTTACACTATAAAACCCATACATTAAAAATAAATATTCCAATAAATAATATAAATATACTTAACCCTATTTCTATCACATATACAGGGCGACGAAAAACATGAAAAATATATGATTCGATAAACTATACCATGTTTTGGAAATGGGTAAAATGAATTGTAGTTTATACATCGCGATACCTACACGAAAACGATATATCTAATCATATTCCTTTTCATATAATCCCCTCTCACAACGCATTCCTCCATTAGTAAGATACGTAATTACTCATTGAATTATGATATGTTAAAGAGGTTGTTTCCATGTCCAGGTCAAAAATGGCGGGACATGAGGGCTACCTTGAGCCCCGCCTTCACCAGCTCCAAGATGAAGGGAATGTTCCAGTTTGTTTTGGATTGCGGAAAAGAGATGACCACATATATAGAAGAGGAATTACTAAAAACAGAAAACAAGAGTTAGTTAAATATTAACTCAAAAGTTGTCAATTCCAGATTCAAACGCGGGTCCAGCGACAGATATGTCGGGGCCCAGTAAAGTCTACTTAAAAATATAAAGTTTTTATATCAAAATAAACATAATGTATGTTCCGTACAGGAAACAAAAATGTAGACAAGGGCGGTTCGTCGATCTCAGCTTCTGTCAACCGGCGATAATAATGATGAAACACAAAATATGTTCAATATAGGCACGGTATGGTGGCAAAATCAATAATGTCTGCCGCATGCAGAATGCTCTGTCTTTATTCAAATTCATAACAATACATATAGTCATATTTGCAAGTAACTACACGGCGACAGGCCGCCGCTGTACGTATTACTAAGACATCTTTGTTTTCCTGATATCTATCCCACGGGTTTTTTGGCACCACGCCGATGATTGCATCTTTAAATTAATGGTATCAATTATATGGCGATTAATTCTGTGCGATATAACGAGTTAATAAATACTTATTATACAATTAATACAAAAATATTAATTACAAGACTAGTCACAGGCACAGGTGGATCTTCATCATCATCATCATCGTAGTCTTCTTCATCTAATTGTTGAAGTTTCGATTTAATTAATTCATCAGTTGCATTTATAGACGACATTTTCATTGTAACATGTAAATTTTTATCTATTATGAAAAAATTATGTAAGTTATGTGCACAATATATATATAATGATCTTAAATTTAGTATTCCAATTAAGCGATGTAAATGAGATTTGGCACAAATTCTACATTCCTTGAGATTTGGCACAAATAAACGGCTGCCCCAATTAAGCGGAGTCGACTTCGACGATGTTTATATATATATGCTTTTTAAATAATTTAAAAAAGGTCAATTGTGACATATACTTTTAGTTTATATTTTTGCCATCCTGAGAGGAAAAGGTATTTTCCAAAACCGGTTGGTGAGTATAATTAACTTTCAGAGTTAAAAACAAAGTTAATTAAATATTATTATTTAAATGAATAATCGCAACGTGTTTGCGTTAGACATTAAAAATAAATTCTTTTTAATTATGTACTTCATGAGACGTCTTCTGTCTAATATATTGTTACAGTGCTTTCTTATTCTGGCGGATCGAACGCCAGAAAGCATTGCCACCGACCAGCTTAGTCTTGGTGCGGCGCAGGATATTTTGTTGGGCAGGTATCAGGATCCATGTAAAAATACTATGTCGTATCAAAAATGAACATTCTCCCACGCTCCCAGGTGCACGCTTTTCGCTCCGCCCCCCTCAGAAGTGTGTTCGCCACTCGCTTCTCCCATTTGCCACCAGGGGACCGCTCATCGCTTTCGATTATTTTTCACGTCATAAAAACTCAAAGCTTTGGACGTATCTTAACTCGTGAATATTATTTTCAGGTATAGATTATTATGAAATTGAGATGAAGGACATTTTCACCAGATACACAAATGATGTGATCGCGTCCTCAGCTTTCGGAATCAAAGTCAACTCTCTGAAGGACAGAGACAATGAATTCTATACGATGGGAAAGCGAGCTACGAAAATCTCAGGAGTTGTGATTGCCAAAATTATCGCACTTATGTTTGCACCTAGAATTATGAAGGTTATATTTATTTTATTTTACTTTTAGTACAGGGTGTTCAAGAGACAGTAGTCTAAGTTCAGAAGCTAATTAAATTTTTGTTATTACCGAAAAATTGCAATATCTCTCTTTACGTAAATGAGCGCTGCGCTATTAATACTCAATCTATCGTTATGAAATTTGACTCACAAATGCTACTCTATTATCTACTTCAATTTTATTCATGGATAAAAAAAAAAATATTAAACTTTTTAATATTCAAAGGAATACCGTATAAATATACAATAATGTTCTATCGGCGGTATGAATCTAATTTGAAAACTACCTTGGTCTAGGCTAATCCTATGGAATTATTAATTAAAATATATTATATTACTAAATGTACTGGAACAATTTTAAATTAAGTATTTGTGACAAGTCTGATAATAAATATAATAAAAATTAAAAGTATTAATTAGAAAGATATACATGTAAAATCGATTTTATCGAAAAATATTGTTGTTGCTACCGGGATTCGAATCTGGATCTCTTCCAATTCGGAGAACGTGCGTTATTCAACTATGCTACAGTGACGATATTTTAGCGACAAATTTTCGAACTTACATGTTACCTTTTTGATATTAATACATTTAATCATTCCATTATTTTGGCTATTTTAACACAGACTTCAGTGTAGCAAAATAGCCCGGACAACGCTGTATATATCAAAGGTAAAGTCTACTCCATCCCACACAATAAACTATGTAATATGTATCCACCTCTGTTAGTACAAAAATATGGATGTCAAAATATATATAAATAAATTATTCATCCATTATTTTGATATTAATACATTTAATCATTCTGTAAAAATAAGGTAGATGGCTCTTTCAAATAATGGAACGATTAAATGTATTAATATGAAAAAGGTAACATGTAAGTTCGAAAATTTGTCGCTATCGAAAATCGTCGCTGTAGCATAATTGGATAATGCACCTTGCCCGGTTTGGAAAGAGATCCAGGTTCGTACCCCGGTGGCGCAACAACAATATTTTTCGATAAAATTGATTTTATATGTATATCTTTCTAATTAATATATTTAATTCATATTGTAATTAAAATAAATAAACTTAAATAATATATGCTCCTTCTAATATCTGATGGTGAATCGAAATCAAATCCTTCTTTATAAGGAGGGGGTTGGTGATATTTTTTTTTAATTCCTCCTTGATGTGAAATTATCCTCGGAGTTGGTGAAGGTATACTTAGCTATATTCTATATAGTCTATATATTCTATAGTCTATATTTAGCTCCTTCCTCTATAGGAAGGAGCTAAATAATATAAATATTAAAAGATTTAAATGTGATAGTACGATACAATATAAAGTGTGAACATCTTTAACATATTCTATCTTTTTTTTCAGATATTTAGGCTTACGGTTCTCTCACCAGAAGTGACTGCATTCATTCGGAGTATGGTACTGGATACCATGAAAATCAGACAAGAGCAAAACATCCTGAGAGCAGATATGATCCAGCTGCTGATGCAGGCGAGGAAGGGCTCCTTGGAGCACGACGAAAAGAAGGAAGATAGCAAAGAAACGGGATTTGCTACTGTTGAAGAGTCTGCGCTTGGGAAGGAGGCAAACAAAAGAAGTGGGTGTAAATTCAGATACGATTATTGTGCTCTCATAGACATGATACAAAAAAAAAATCATTTCATTCCGAGCGTTTATTTTTATACTCATCATCATCATCATCATCATCTACCTATTATTAAAGTCGTAAGCTATATTCCGTGGTGTATATATGTCACAATATCCGTCACAAACTTATTGAGAAATAGAGGACGTCCGTGGAAAACTTGGCACGACCAGGTAAACCAGTTAATGGAGGATGGTTCCGTTAGAAGCCTAAACAATTGGCGAGTTTGTATGAGAAGATGTATGAATGTGAATGATGCGAGAATTGTGTGTAAGGACAGAAGAGTATGACGCTCTATTCTTCTGCCTACCTCCGCGGGGAAACGGCGTGATGGTAAGTAAGTAAGTAAGCAGTTTATACTGATTTACTAAGAAAATTAAGTAAATTAAAATCGCACTTAAACTAACCAATATAATCAAAAAACCCAGTGTTCATATAAATACATTAATAGAGCTATAATAATATATAAACTCCTGTTATATACTAAAACTAACGCTAATGCTATTTCAATTGCAGTCAACCAGGCGTCTCTTTAATATATACACATATCTCTTTAATTCAAATTATTAGCTGCGCGTTACACCTATTGCCAACTCATAGGCATATTATATTTATATCCAACACGATATGTTTAATAAGACTTGAATGACGCAAAACACTCTTTTCAAAATATTTATACTACTTTGAATTTAAAAATAATAATAGGCAGCATTTCAATTATCTGCACTGTGCGGCGTACTATCATCTACGTCGTTTGTGAAAATCAAAGAAGGTGGCGATTTAAACGATGATGATGATGATGATGATTTTATCGTGTAAATAGATAAAAAATATAATTATTGAACCTAATTTATTACAAAATAATACAACTATTAACTATTTATCTAAAGCTACATTTCTATTAACATTATTTTTAAAAACATATAATTTATTGTAAAAATTCATTAATTGTTGTTCGTCGTTTGAATATATTAATCCCTGAATGTAATCCTCAAATTCATAGCGTTTTTCAAAGTTTGTTGCTCTGTATAAACACCACGTCAAAGAATTTGTTGCGAATCTTGCATCTGGACATACGTTGGAGAAGCTTCTGAAATATCTTCTGTATGCGTGTTACATTCACTCTCTTTTGTCATCATCAGTAAGGGTCATTTTGTAGGAATTTCCCATATCTTTTACATCCAACTATTGACCACAATAACTGAAGTTTGATTATAATAAGCAGATTATTTTAAATAAATTTTATATACAGTGTTTTGGGACCGACTGATTAAAATAACGATAACCGATTGACAATATTATTCAGATTGCGCTGTATAAAATATACCTTTATACAAAAAAAAAATAAATAGAAAGTATATATTCAAATTAATAGACACATGAGATAAAATGAATATTTAGAGGCGTTGGCATCATCCTCTTTCAGAAAGTACTATTAATATCTCTGTATAATAATATATACACACTTGGACCATAGTACTTTTTTAAAGTTACATAAACACCGGGTTGTCGATTAATAATCTAAGTTTTATTTAATTTAAATGAAACTGATAATCACTATCAAACTGATAAAAAGCAAATGCAAATGAATAATGTTGTTATAAATAAGTAAAAATATGTAATCATATTGAAAATAATAACAAAAAATCAAACATGATGACATTTTCAAACATTATAATTAATTGCGATGTTATTCGTGTGTAAAACACGTGTTATAACATATTATAATGGCGTATTTATATCACATCCGCCGCATAAAATATGCAAGTAAATGGCACGTAGGCAGAAAGCCTGCTTGTACAAAGTGGGCCATAAGTTTTCGCCATAATTGCGTCTGCGGGTGACTAAAACTAAAATTATTTACTCTGAACGTGCGTTGTTCCCCTGTGAAGCAATCCATTGCGACTAAATTTCAAAGGACCTAACTTCCGCGCGCTGTTGCCCGCGTGCCCCTTATTCGCGCGGTTCCCGCGCAAAAGCGATTTAAAAAGTGTAATCGATTATTGACTCAAACGGCATGTATAGTGACATCTATGTAAAAAAAGTTGTAAAGAAAAAACCTAATACTTCGCGCCAAATTTAATTAGTCACTTCAAAAAAATGTTAACATAAAAAAAAAACATTTAAAATATTCCTCACCCTTTTGAGGAAAATAAATTATATTTATTAAGAAATATTAATAGTAGAAAATCTTAAAATACTATTTTGTTCGGTAAATTGTAAAAACATATTTTCCTTACCAAAATTATTTAGTATAAATCTATTTACTGAAACGGCATGTATAGTGACATCTGTGTTTCAAATTTGTAAAAAATGCAAATATATATCGCGGCAAATAAGTTATTAAATTTGATTTTTATTTATAACATTTATTAATAATCTGAAAAGGCTATAAGACGCCATAAATTAAAAAAAGTATTTTCCGTAAATAAAATAAATTAATTTCTACCAAAATATCGTTATACTCGGCGGTAAAAGATTGCCAATAAAATGCCTAGAGAAAAATGTACATGTCGAAAAATGTCAATTTACATATTTAAATAAAAATACTATTTTTAATTCGGATTCATCACATATTTAGCTTCACGGTGGTCGAATGAACCGTTCCTGTATTATTACAATTTTTTTTAATCCGCTTAATATCGCATAGAGTGTAGAGATAATTTTCAAATGTTTCATTTCTCATGTGAAAATGGACATTTTTGATTAAAATGAAATAATATTAAAACATAAACTCGCGGAGCGGTGAGCGAAAATGCGCGAGTTAGGCTAAATAAAAATAAAAAACAGTTAGAAATCGGCCAAACCGAAACGGTCGTCGTAAATCGAGGAGCGGCGGTGGACAAAAAGTGTCTAGCCTCGTCTCGCCTGGCCCTGCCTCGTCCTGCCTCGCCCTGCCTCGCCCTGCCTCGCCCTGTCTCGCCTTGCCTCGTCTTGCCTCGTCTTGCCTCGTCTTGCCTCGTCCTCTCTCATCTTGTCTCGTCTCGCCTCGTCTCGCCTCGCCCTGTCTCGCCCTGCCTCGCCCTGCCTCGCCCTGTCTTGCCTTGCCTCGCCTTGCCCTGAAAAATTAGGGTAAATAAGCCGTGAGTGACGACGCAGAGTAGGGTTCACATTGAATAATTTGTTTTTAATAAGTCTTTTTCGGAGCGAACTAGTAGAACCGGTGAGGAATCCGATTTTCTCAAAAAGATTCGGCAGTTTTTTACCCAACAATACTGAAAATTTTTCTTTTTAGAATACTGAAAATTTTTCTTTCTTTTGCCTCGTCTTGCCTCGTCTTACCTCGTCTTGCCTCGCCTTGCCTCGCCTTGCCTCGTCTTGCCTCCTCTTGCCTCGTCCTCTCTCGTCTTGCCTCGCCCTGTCTCGCCCTGTCTCGCCCTGTCTCGCCCTGTCTCGCCCTGTCTCGCCCTGTCTCGCCCTGTCTCGCCCTGTCTCGCCCTGTCTCGCCCTGTCTCGCCCTGTCTCGCCCTGTCTCGCCCTGTCTCGCCCTGTCTCGCCCTGTCTAGCCTTGCCTTGCCCTGTCTCGCCTTGCCTCGCCTTGCTTCGCCCTGTCTCGTCCTGTCTCGTCTCGCCTCGCCCTGCCTCATCTTGCCTCGCCCTGTCTCGCCCTGTCTCGTCTCGCCTCGCCCTGTCTCGTCCTGTCTCGCCTTGCCTCGCCCTGTCTCGTCCTGTCTCGCCTTGCCTCGTCTTGCCTCGTCTTGCCTCGCCTTGCCTCGCCTTGCCTCGCCCTGTCTCGTCCTGTCTCGTCTCGCCTCGCCCTGCCTCATCTTGCCTCGCCCTGTCTCGCCCTGTCTCGCCCTGTCTCGCCCTGTCTCGCCCTGTCTCGCCTTGCCTCGTCTTGCCTCGCCCTCTCTCGCCCTGTCTCGCCCTGTCTCGCCCTGTCTCGCCTTGCCTCGCCTTGCCTCGCCCTGTCTCGTCCTGTCTCGTCCTGTCTCGTCTCGCCTCGCCCTGCCTCATCTTGCCTCGCCCTGTCTCGCCCTGTCTCGCCTTGCCTCGTCTCGCCTCGTCACGCCTCGCCCTGCCTCGCCCTGCCTCGCCCTGTCTCGCCCTGCCTCGCCCTGCCTCGCCCTGCCTCGCCCTGCCTCGCCCTGCCTCGCCCTGCCTCGCCCTGCCTCGCCCTGCCTCGCCCTGCCTCGCCCTGCCTCGCCCTGCCTCGCCCTGCCTCGCCCTGCCTCGCCCTGCCTCGCCCTGCCTCGCCCTGCCTCGCCCTGCCTCGCCCTGCCTCGCCCTGCCTCGCCCTGCCTCGCCCTGCCTCGCCCTGCCTCGCCCTGCCTCGCCCTGCCTCGCCCTGCCTCGCCCTGCCTCGCCCTGCCTCGCCCTGCCTCGCCCTGCCTCGCCCTGCCTCGCCCTGCCTCGCCCTGCCTCGCCCTGCCTCGCCCTGCCTCGCCCTGCCTCGCCCTGCCTCGCCTTGCCTCGCCTTGCCTCGCTCTGTCTCGTCCTGTCTCGTCTTGCCTCGCCCTGTCTCGTCCTGTCTCGCCTTGCCTCGTCTTGCCTCGTCTTGCCTCGTCTTGCCTCGCCCTGCCTCGCCCTGCCTCGCCCTGTCTCGCCCTGCCTCGACCTGTCACGCCTTGTCTCGCCTTGCCTCGCCCTGCCTCGTCCTCTCTCGTCTTGCCTCGCCCTGTCTCGCCCTGTCTCGCCCTGTCTCGCCCTGTCTCGCTCTGTCTCGTCCTGTCTCGTCTTGCCTCGCCCTGTCTCGTCCTGTCTCGCCTTGCCTCGTCTTGCCTCGTCTTGCCTCGTCTTGCCTCGTCTTGCCTCGCCCTGCCTCGCCCTGCCTCGCCCTGTCTCGCCCTGCCTCGACCTGTCTCGCCTTGTCTCGCCTTGCCTCGCCCTGCCTCGTCCTCTCTCGTCTTGCCTCGCCCTGTCTCGCCCTGTCTCGCCCTGTCTCGCCCTGTCTCGCCCTGTCTCGCCCTGCCTCGCCCTGCCTCGCCCTGTCTCGCCTTGCCTCGCCTTGCCTCGCCTTGCCTCGCCTTGCCTCGCTCTGTCTCGTCCTGTCTCGTCTTGCCTCGCCCAGTCTCGCCTTGCCTCGCCTTACCTCGCCTTACCTCGCCTTGCCTCGCCCTGTCTCGTCCTGTCTCGCCCTGTCTCGCCCTGTCTCGCCCTGTCTCGCCCTGTCTCGCCCTGTCTCGCCCTGTCTCGCCCTGTCTCGCCCTGTCTCGCCCTGTCTAGCCTTGCCTTGCCCTGTCTCGCCTTGCCTCGCCTTGCTTCGCCCTGTCTCGTCCTGTCTCGTCTCGCCTCGCCCTGCCTCATCTTGCCTCGCCCTGTCTCGCCCTGTCTCGTCTCGCCTCGCCCTGTCTCGTCCTGTCTCGCCTTGCCTCGCCCTGTCTCGTCCTGTCTCGCCTTGCCTCGTCTTGCCTCGTCTTGCCTCGCCTTGCCTCGCCTTGCCTCGCCCTGTCTCGTCCTGTCTCGTCTCGCCTCGCCCTGCCTCATCTTGCCTCGCCCTGTCTCGCCCTGTCTCGCCCTGTCTCGCCCTGTCTCGCCCTGTCTCGCCTTGCCTCGTCTTGCCTCGCCCTCTCTCGCCCTGTCTCGCCCTGTCTCGCCCTGTCTCGCCTTGCCTCGCCTTGCCTCGCCCTGTCTCGTCCTGTCTCGTCCTGTCTCGTCTCGCCTCGCCCTGCCTCATCTTGCCTCGCCCTGTCTCGCCCTGTCTCGCCTTGCCTCGTCTCGCCTCGTCACGCCTCGCCCTGCCTCGCCCTGCCTCGCCCTGTCTCGCCCTGCCTCGCCCTGCCTCGCCCTGCCTCGCCCTGCCTCGCCCTGCCTCGCCCTGCCTCGCCCTGCCTCGCCCTGCCTCGCCCTGCCTCGCCCTGCCTCGCCCTGCCTCGCCCTGCCTCGCCCTGCCTCGCCCTGCCTCGCCCTGCCTCGCCCTGCCTCGCCCTGCCTCGCCCTGCCTCGCCCTGCCTCGCCCTGCCTCGCCCTGCCTCGCCCTGCCTCGCCCTGCCTCGCCCTGCCTCGCCCTGCCTCGCCCTGCCTCGCCCTGCCTCGCCCTGCCTCGCCCTGCCTCGCCCTGCCTCGCCCTGCCTCGCCCTGCCTCGCCCTGCCTCGCCCTGCCTCGCCCTGCCTCGCCCTGCCTCGCCCTGCCTCGCCCTGCCTCGCCCTGCCTCGCCCTGCCTCGCCTTGCCTCGCTCTGTCTCGTCCTGTCTCGTCTTGCCTCGCCCTGTCTCGTCCTGTCTCGCCTTGCCTCGTCTTGCCTCGTCTTGCCTCGTCTTGCCTCGCCCTGCCTCGCCCTGCCTCGCCCTGTCTCGCCCTGCCTCGACCTGTCACGCCTTGTCTCGCCTTGCCTCGCCCTGCCTCGTCCTCTCTCGTCTTGCCTCGCCCTGTCTCGCCCTGTCTCGCCCTGTCTCGCCCTGTCTCGCTCTGTCTCGTCCTGTCTCGTCTTGCCTCGCCCTGTCTCGTCCTGTCTCGCCTTGCCTCGTCTTGCCTCGTCTTGCCTCGTCTTGCCTCGTCTTGCCTCGTCTTGCCTCGCCCTGCCTCGCCCTGCCTCGCCCTGTCTCGCCCTGCCTCGACCTGTCTCGCCTTGTCTCGCCTTGCCTCGCCCTGCCTCGTCCTCTCTCGTCCTCTCTCGTCTTGCCTCGCCCTGTCTCGCCCTGTCTCGCCCTGTCTCGCCCTGTCTCGCCCTGTCTCGCCCTGCCTCGCCCTGCCTCGCCCTGTCTCGCCTTGCCTCGCCTTGCCTCGCCTTGCCTCGCCTTGCCTCGCTCTGTCTCGTCCTGTCTCGTCTTGCCTCGCCCAGTCTCGCCTTGCCTCGCCTTACCTCGCCTTACCTCGCCTTGCCTCGCCCTGTCTCGTCCTGTCTCGCCCTGTCTCGCCCTGTCTCGCCCTGTCTCGCCCTGTCTCGCCCTGTCTCGCCCTGTCTCGCCCAGTCTCGCCTTGCCTCGCCTTACCTCGCCTTGCCTCGCCATGTCTCGTCCTGTCTCGTCTCGCCTCGTCTCGCCTCGCCCTGCCTCGCCCTGCCTCGCCCTGTCTCGCCCTGCCTCGACCTGTCTCGCCTTGCCTCGCCTTGCCTCGCCTTGCCTCGCTCTGTCTCGTCCTGTCTCGTCTTGCCTCGCCCTGTCTCGCCTTGCCTCGTCTTGCCTCGCCTTGCCTCGCCTTGCCTCGCTCTGTCTCGTCCTGTCTCGTCTTGTCTCGCCCTGTCTCGCCCTGCCTCGCCTTGCCTCGCCTTGCCTCGCTCTGTCTCGTCCTGTCTCGTCTTGCCTCGCCCTGTCTCGTCCTGTCTCGCCTTGCCTCGTCTTGCCTCGTCTTGCCTCGTCTTGCCTCGTCTTGCCTCGCCCTGCCTCGCCCTGTCTCGCCCTGCCTCGACCTGTCTCGCCTTGTCTCGCCTTGCCTCGCCCTGCCTCGTCCTCTCTCGTCTTGCCTCGCCCTGTCTCGCCCTGTCTCGCCCTGTCTCGCCCTGTCTCGCCTTGCCTCGCCCTGCCTCGTCCTCTCTCGTCTTGCCTCGCCTTGCCTCGCCCTGTCTCGCCCTGCCTCGACCTGTCTCGCCTTGCCTCGCCTTGCCTCGCCTTGCCTCGCCTTGCCTCGTCTTGTCTCGTCCTGTCTCGCCTTGCCTCGTCTTGCCTCGTCTTGCCTCGTCTTGCCTCGTCTTGCCTCGTCTTGCCTCGTCTTGCCTCGTCCTCTCTCATCTTGTCTCGTCTCGCCTCGTCTCGCCTCACCCTGCCTCATCTTGCCTCGCCCTGTCTCGCCCTGTCTCGCCCTGCCTCGCCCAGTCTCGCCTTGCCTCGCCTTACCTCGCCTTACCTCGCCTTGCCTCGCCCTGCCTCGCCCTGCCTCGCCCTGTCTCGCCCTGCCTCGCCCTGTCTCGCCCTGCCTCGACCTGTCTCGCCTTGCCTCGCCCTGCCTCGCCCTGCCTCGCCCTGTCTCGCCCTGTCTCGCCCTGTCTCGCCCTGTCTCGCCCTGTCTCGCCTTGCCTCGCCTTGCCTCGCCCTGTCTCGTCCTGTCTCGTCTTGCCTCGCCCTGTCTCGCCCTGTCTCGCCTTGCCTCGCCCTGTCTCGCCCTGTCTCATCTTGCCTCGCCTTGCCTCGCCTTGCCTCGCTCTGTCTCGCCCTGTCTCGCCTTGCCTCGCTCTGTCTCGCCCTGTCTCGTCTTGCCTCGCCCTGTCTCGTCCTGTCTCGCCTTGCCTCGTCTTGCCTCGTCTTGCCTCGTCTTGCCTCGTCTTGCCTCGTCTTGCCTCGTCTTGCCTCGCCCTGTCTCGCCCTGTCTCGCCCTGTCTCGCCTTGTCTCGCCTTGCCTCGTCTTGCCTCGTCTTGCCTCGTCTTGCCTCGTCTTGCCTCGTCTTGCCTCGCCCTGTCTCGCCCTGTCTCGCCCTGTCTCGCCTTGCCTCGCCTTGCCTCGTCTTGCCTCGCCTTGCCTCGCCTTGCCTCGCTCTGTCTCGCCCTGTCTCGCCCTGTCTCGCCTTGTCTCGCCTTGCCTCGTCCTCTCTCGTCCTCTCTCGTCTTGCCTCGTCTTGCCTCGCCCTGTCTCGCCCTGACTCGCCCTGTCTCGCCCTGTCTCGCCTTGTCTCGCCTTGCCTCGCCTTGCTTCGCCTTGCCTCGCCTTGCCTCGCCTTGCCTCGCCTTGCCTCGCCTTGCCTCGCTCTGTCTCGCCCTGTCTCGCCTTGCCTCGCTCTGTCTCGCCCTGTCTCGTCTTGCCTCGCCCTGTCTCGTCCTGTCTCGCCTTGCCTCGCCCTGTCTCGCCCTGTCTCGCCTTGCCTCGTCTTGCCTCGCCCTGTCTCGCCCTGTCTCGCCCTGTCTCGCCCTGTCTCGCCCTGTCTCGCCTTGCCTCGCCTTGCCTCGCCTTGCCTCGCCCTGTCTCGTCCTGTCTCGTCCTGTCTCGTCTCGCCTCGCCCTGCCTCATCTTGCCTCGCCCTGTCTCGCCCTTTCTCGCTTTGCCTCGCCTTGCCTCGCCCTGTCTCGCCCTGTCTCGCCTTGCCTCGCCCTGTCTGGTCCTGTCTCGTCCTGTCTCGTCTCGCCTCGCCCTGCCTCATCTTGCCTCGCCCTGTCTCGCCCTGTCACGCCTTGCCTCGCCTTGCCTCGCCCTGTCTCGTCCTGTCTCGTCTTGCCTCGCCCTGTCTCGCCCTGTCTCGCCTTGCCTCGCCCTGTCTCGCCCTGTCTCGCCTTGCCTCGCCTTGCCTCGCCTTGCCTCGCCTTGCCTCGCCTTGCCTCGCCTTGCCTCGCCTTGCCTCGCCTTGCCTCGCCTTGCCTCGCCTTGCCTCGCCTTGCCTCGCCTTGCCTCGCCTTGCCTCGCCTTGCCTCGCCTTGCCTCGCCTTGCCTCGCCTTGCCTCGCCTTGCCTCGCCTTGCCTCGCCTTGCCTCGCCTTGCCTCGCCTTGCCTCGCCTTGCCTCGCCTTGCCTCGCCTTGCCTCGCCTTGCCTCGCCTTGCCTCGCCTTGCCTCGCCTTGCCTCGCCTTGCCTCGCCTTGCCTCGCCTTGCCTCGCCTTGCCTCGCCTTGCCTCGCCTTGCCTCGCCTTGCCTCGCCTTGCCTCGCCTTGCCTCGCCTTGCCTCGCCTTGCCTCGCCTTGTCTCGCCTTGTCTCGCCTTGTCTCGCCTTGTCTCGCCTTGTCTCGTCTTGTCTCGTCTTGTCTCGTCTTGTCTCGTCTTGTCTCGTCTTGTCTCGTCTTGTCTCGTCTTGTCTCGTCTTGTCTCGTCTTGTCTCGTCTTGTCTCGTCTTGTCTCGTCTTGTCTCGTCTTGTCTCGTCTTGTCTCGTCTTGTCTCGTCTTGTCTCGTCTTGTCTCGTCTTGTCTCGTCTTGTCTCGTCTTGTCTCGTCTTGTCTCGTCTTGTCTTAGATACACCTTTTATCAAAAGGGTGAGGAATATTTTAAATGTTTTTTTTTTATGTTAACATTTTTTTGAAGTGACTAAATAAATTTGGCGCGAAGTATTAGGTTTTTTCTTTACAACTTTTTTTACATAGATGTCACTATACATGCCGTTTGAGTCAATAATCGATTACACTTTCTAAATCGCTTTTGCGCGGGAACCGCGCGAATGAGGGGCACGCGGGCAACAGCTCGCGGAAGTTAGGTCCTTTGAAATTTTGTCGCAATGGATTTCTTCATAGGGGAACAACGCACGTTCAGCGTAAAATAATTTTAATTTTAGTCACCCGCAGACGCAATTATGGCGAAAATTTATGGCCCACTCTGTATAAGCAGGCTTCCTGCCTACGTGCCATTTACTTGCATATTTTATGCGGCGGATGTGATATAAATACGCCATTATAATATGTTATAACACGTGTTTTACATACGAATAACATCGCAAATATTGCTTGCAGGTGATCTTTTTTGTTAAATGCCGCACACAAGAAATGTTGTACATGAGGCATCAGGCGTTGGTAGATGCACCGTGTACCTGGATTCTCGGATAATATTATTATCCATGTACGTAACAATAGCAATACATAAAACCTATTATTATTTTATACAGAATGGACAGACGATGAAATCGTAGCCCAAGCCATGATATTCTTCTTGGCCGGATTTGACTCTATCGCCAACCTCCTATGCTTCGTGTCACACGAGCTAGCCGTAAATCCTGAAATACAAAAGAAACTGCAAGATGAAGTTGATGAAGTCGCAGGCAAAAATAATGGAAAGCTCACCTACGCCGACCTGCACAGCATGAAGTATATGGACATGATAGTTTCAGGTTAGTTCCATTTCAAATTGTCAAATTTATTGCTTCGTTGTGCGCTTGATTTTCGGGCAATTATGAAGTAGTAGTTGATTTTAGATGCGCTCGTAGCAGTATTAAAAACAAGGGGTTATAAAAATTAAATTAATTAACGTCTTCCCGATGGTCGCTGGGCGCGATCGTGTTGTTACCCGATGTCAGTGCTGGGAGACTGTACGCCTGTCGGGAGTTTGATTTCACACACCGGTACCTGCGGGGTGCGTACAGTAATGCTGAGCAGTGATGACAAGGCGATAGGTCTCCACAGATTTAAGAAGATTATGTCGTTAACAGATTTTGTCACTGAAGTATTAACAGCTTTCCTTCAAAACTGTGCTTTTAACTCTTTAAATTTATTAAACTTTATTGGCATACATACATTGTTTTGTTGTAACAAAGGTGAATATATTATAATATAAAATGATAAACATAAGATATATTGCAATTAAGTATAATACTTGTGGTTTACTGTGTGGGACGGAGTAGATTCCATCTCTGATATATACAGCATTGTCTTGGCTACTTTGCTTGACTGCCGTGTGTGTTAAAGAAGCCAGTTTTTTTATTGTTGTTGTGGTGTTATTTAATTCAAGAAAGATAGATTCGACAGGAATAAAAATAAAAATAGAGAAATAAAAAATGTAGTGAGATTTTTGTAGAACTAGTGAATTATTAGTGTAGACACTGTATATTGATTATGTTAGAATATTGGATAGCGATGCTTCTGATTGATCTCTACCCAGTTGGATCATATATTGGGTCCATATTTGTGTAATCAGTTGGTGCTGAGTGTGTTGTACAGTTTCGGAGCTAAGAACATGTAGAATCTTTGATAAAATGTCGTTGTTGCTCTCGGAACTGGCGTGTAGATGTTCATTGTTTGTGTCCATGATTTATTGCTTGGGGTGAGTTGTTGTTACCGTGGAAATATTAAACGAGTCTCAACATATAGATTTGTCTTATATCTATGGCATTGTACTCTTTAAATATAAGATCTGATGGATATCTATTGGGACGATCATTTATTACCCTATATATTAATATATTTAAAAAATTTAGAGTCATTGAGGCGTTGGCCACAGGCAGTGTCACTTGAAAGAAGGTGCGTCAAAACATACACCCTGCCCCCTCCAAATGAAACCAGCACAAAAGGAATGACTGTAAGTTCATCACTCACTATGAAACCCTTATATTAATTATTGTATCATTGTGTAATGATTGTTTAATTGTGAATCAGTGCCTACAATCAAATCATGGTTTCAAGTACATAATATATGTAAAGATCTCCATCGCTTTTGACAACAAGGGATCCAGCTATCCACGTTAGATTTACTTTCACGAAAAACTCGCCGGATTAGTTATCAAATATTAAACATACTAATTTTGAAATTGTAATGACAATAGATTCAAGATAAATCAATTATAAATTATTTATAACTATTTAGCAATTGCATAGATAAGAGAAATAATATATATAGAGTAGATGAGAAAGCGTAAAACAGCGCAGTCGTGGTTTGTGAACTAAGTCAAGTGGAGAGGGGATAAAGCGGCATTTCCAAATTTATATTTTATTATTTTTTTATGCAGAAAACGAGCATTGGGTTTTAAATGTTAAGATTTTATTTAATAAAATCTAACAATTCTTTAATTATAAAATATAAAATGCGTACTAAAAAATTGACAATTTAACAAATAATTTACATCTGTCAAAAAACAAATAAAAAAAAAAGTAAAAATTACCTAGGTAAGAGAATGAAAACTGCGTATAAATGACAAGCAAACTATCAACACATTCTTGGGGTCTATGGCAAATTTGAATAAATTTTAGACGTAAATCGCGGGAAAGTTAAATGTAAAATAGGGGTTTAAATCTACTAAAATGACACGGGACTACAAAAATAACACACAAATGGAAGAAAAACATGAATTTCGGGCACGTAAAACCGAGGTTCCACTTTATGTATTAATGGTATCCAGGTTTAATAGTAATGATACCTTTCCATTAAACTGAAGACTAACTTTTTATTAATCTGTACTGTTTTGGTCGGTAATGTTAATAATACTGAAAATTATTTTATAAACACCATCAACGCACACGTTGGTAACAAATTCTTACATCTAATATATATATTGATATTGTATTATATAAATGTTAATAGCCATCCCCATAATTCTTATTTGGGGGTGCATAACTCTACTATAGTTTATTTTATTGTCGAATGTGTGTGCAAATAAAATTAAACTTAATATTTTTATTATATGCAGTTAAATTGTGACGATGGCATTTGGATTCCCCTGTACGAGATCCACCACGATCCAAAGTACTATAAAAATCCACAAAAGTTTGATCCGGAGAGGTTCTCCGAAGAAAACAGAGGTTCCATCAACCCTCTGGCCTATTTACCCTTTGGAATTGGTCCTAGGAACTGCATTGGTAATATTTATAGTATTTTGTATTTCAATCATTGATTTTCTGACAACTGTTTTTAGGCTTTTTACCGAAATACCTTCTGGCCACTAGTGTTGACTACAAATTACTACTTTATTAAAAAATAACTATGATGTTATTTATTGGATTGTTTGTATCTGGATATTTTTTAACACACTATTAACGTTTTGCAACTTGGGATTATTGTTTATCAATTTTTATATATTTGTCGGTCGCCCCCTTGATTTGGCGCCCGCTCCGCCTGTGCATAACGCCGGCGCTGTACACACATCACCTAAAACCAACAATCCATTCTGAAAGTTAGCATAAATTATTAAACACCAACATTAAAATAAGGCGTTAAATTCAAAGATTTATTCGGTTTTAACTGCTACTGGGGAAATTTAAAATCGCTCAACTGACGAACAAATACATGTGACATACATAACGAGCTTGAAGTAGCGAATCTCTGAAACTCGGTGTGTACACGGAGGCTATAAAAGCTGAGAGTTATTTCTAAATAATTCCATGGGAACAAAATCACTATTTCGGAGATAAAAAATTCTTAAAAATCTCATTCGTGAATGCGGGCCATGACAATAGACAAAAAGATGAATGTGCAGAGTGAATATTATGTTTCAGGTCGATTTTTTTGGCCTCATTTTGGTTTTGTCAGTTTGTATTTGGCAGTGTTAGTAGTCGAATACAATTTATTACGGAGTATCTAACGCCTCAACAACGCGTTGAAATCATTAAAACATTTTATCATAGTAATAGTGGCAATGCTGAAACCATTGACTGCCCGAACTACGCTTAAAATTTAGCGAGAAATTTTTCCCGGTCTCGTAATATCAAAAAGTGGGTGATATCTACTGCCCTCGTCGATCATCTGATTTGACGGCTTCCGATTATTTTCTGTGAAGATACTCGAAAGGAAAGATTTACGCCAGTAAACCGACAACAATTTCGATGCTATAAGATGAAATTGCTGAAATGACACGCGAAGTGTTAATGTTATGAAAAATATGGTTAAAGGAGCACGCGTTTCTGCCGCTGCCAGAGGCGACCACTTGCCCGATGTCATATCTTGCACATAATTGTAATAAACCAAGTAATCGATAAATAAAAAGAAAATTTAAAATGTATTTATTTTTTTAGTTATTTAAAAACAACATCGACCTGGAACATAATTAATTTATTTATTTATATATATTTTGACATCCATATTTTTGTACTAACAGAGGTGGATACATAATAAAAATACATAATACATCGTTTATTGTGTGGGATGGAGTAGACTTCACCTCTGATATATACAGCGTTGTCCTGGCTACTTTGCTAAACTGAAGTCTGTGTTAAAGTAGCCAGTTTTTCTTTTCGTGCTGCTGTGGTGTTATTTGTAATAAAAAGAGAATGACAAATGTGTATAAAAAAGTAAAAATAAAATAAAAATATATGAAGTGGGAGTGTTGTAGGACTAGTGAATTATTAGTGAAAGAATTGTATAAATTATATTAAATTGTTGGATATCCATGCTTCTGATTCATCTCTACCTGATTGAATCATATATTGGGTCCATATTTATGTAATCTTATTGGAATAGTACGATTTCCAGTTAGTACTGAGTGTGTTGTATAGTTTCGGAGCTAGGAACATGTAGAATCTTTGATATAATGTCGTTGTTGCTCTCGGAACTGGTGTGTAGATGTTTGTTGTTTGTCTTGTGTAATATAATAATATAATATTCACCCTGCTGTATACATGTAATCTCCATAGTTTAAGCTGCTGTACTAAAACATTATTTCTTTACAGGTTCCCGTTTTGCCCTGATGGAAGTCAAAGCGATCGTATTCCAAATCGTGAAGAAGTTCAATTTGGTCGCCACCTCCAAAACAAACAATCCAATCAAAATCAAGAATACGGCTATCAACCTTACAGCAGAAAATGGTTTCTGGTTAGGACTGAAACTAAGAAATGTATAATATTAAAAAAAAAAAAAAATTAATACTATTTGTGTCCCATTTATACATAATTTATTCTTGGACATTCGCGGTGGCCAGGTTAAAAAGTAAAACACGCGACTTTCAGATTGTTCATAGCACATTGTGATCTTTTTATTTCTTCTTTATTACATATATATTAATTATAATTTTATTTTTTGCCAAACTGCATGCCAGTTTCACGGCAAGGATTGCCTTTTACATAGTTAAACATTTTTTTTTAATATTAAATATATATATATCAAGGGGGAAAAATTTTGATAATGAGATGTTAGATGAATTACACAAGGAAAGATATAAATAATAAAATATATATGATAGAGAAAAAAAAATCAATCTTTACAAAATTTGTACAATTTTTATACAATTATAGTATTTTATGGGTAAATATCTGAACATAATATAATATAATACAACAATGAAATAAAAATAATGCGTGCTGTATGTAATATGCAGCAATTTACAAATATTTTTATAAATATAAAAAATAAAAATGCAATTTGTTAATATTTATTTCATATTTCTCATTCCAATTTAATAGTAGACATTTATTTTCACAATAATTGAAACCACACCAGCAACAACACTGTATATCTATTTTGGACAGATCTGCGTTTGAATGCCACGACGTTGTAGATACATCTTCTTGGGCTTCGAATGGTATTTTTTAACAACCATATGAAATAAATAAAAATAGACTTAAATACAATTTTTAAGTGAGCTTCTCTCCAATAAACACTGCACGTCATCTATCTGTCAATATTTGAAAAACCGATATACAGTGTTATTACATGAGGGGTCTCAATTCCTCAATTGTTATGCAATGTAATTAAATTAATAGCGTTTTCAATTTTCTCTTAAGATTTAATATGAATTGAATTTGAATTTGAGATGTCGATAATTAATTAGTAACTTGGAACTTGGATATCAGGTCTTGCGGAGAATCGGGTCACTGGGACCTTTCGCTCCTTCGTCGTGTCGTATTGTCGCATAATGACTTGTAAAATTTATTTATTTTTACTTTTGTATATTATTATACAGCATAAGGGGGCAGGGTGCTATTAATTAATGGCTTCTAAAGGAGGACGATTTTGTCGTAATTTGATAACGTGTTAATAATAAACGCGGCAGGTAGGCACAAAAACGTTCGGAGATATGTCATCGCCGTCTTCAATTGGGAGCGGAGATCGGCTCATCCGCGTGCCATCTGTGTGATCTCGGCGACGACAAGGCGTCACATACGAGGTAAGGCGAGCAGTCCTTCCTTAATGAACTCTTTTACGGGGAGTATGCCCGAATCGCGATGCAGCCGGGTAATTCTTATTCATTTGGGGACACCCATCGCTAGATGGACAACCTTATTCTGGAAGATTTGTATAGTTTTTTCATGTGTGATTTGTGTGACGGGGGCTGGGTAGAGGGCTTGTTGTCAGTGGCAAGTTTGCTAACCTGCCTATTGGTAAATACACTGCGCATAGTGCAAGTGATGTACTTAATTTATTTTGAATGTGTTTGCTCCTCGTGAGTTTGGCATCCAATGTAACACCGAGGTATTCGATGTCGCCGGTCCAGGGTATGATTTCTCCGGACATTTTTACGTTTGTTTTGTGGCTTTTGAATGGATTAATTTCAACTCGCCACTTCTTACACCAGTCCTCCAAGAGGGTGGCTTGTTTATGGACGCGTCGAATCGCGAGGGTGGGTTTTACTGATGTTGATATATCGTGCCGATAATTGATTTATTCAAAAGATATATTGTGAATAAAATATATAAATCGATTATTAATATTTTAAATATATTAAATAAAAAGATATACATATAAAATCAATTTAATCGAAAAATATTGTTGTTGCGCCACTGGGATTCGAATCTGGATCTCTTTCCAAACCAGGAAAGGTATATTATTCAACTATGCTATAGCGACGATATTTTTAGCGACAAATTTTCGAACCTATATGTTACCTTTTTTATATTAATACATTTAATCGTTCCAATATTTGAAAAATGAATTGATAATTCTGGCGTCCGCTATCAGATTACTCAAAGGTATTTGAAATTCCGTAAAAATAAGGTAGATGCCTCTATTCTAGGTTCGAAAATTAGTCGCTGTAGCATAGTAAGAGATTCAGGTTCGAATCCCGCAAGCAAAAGCGCAACAATAATATTTTTCGATAAAATTGCTTTATGTGTATATCTTTCTAATTGATATATTTAATTAATATTTAAAATATCACAGTCCTATGTTCTTAATAATTACAACTTCACAATTAGAATGTGTTCTCCTAGTAATTATTAATATTTATATTCATAATTATTTAATTGTGATCAGTTTTCAATATTAAAACTTCTAGTTATTTTTCTTGGCAATAAACATAGGACGTTAATGTATTTACGAGGTATTTATGGTGTTTGGTTTGTGACATTTCATTAATGTGGATGACGATCCAGTTCGGAGAAAGCGACGCTTAGATAGAGAACAACAGCAAAAATGTTGAGAGAATGGTAATTGGTATCAGATACCAATCATCGTTAAATCTCAGTTACCAATCATCGTTAAATCTCAGTTACCAATCACCGACACAATCAGTCGCGTAACGGTATACCATCACTAATTTATAGTTGATTAATTTCGTTTGTATTAAAAATATATATTTGTTATTTTATAGAAATAGTTATGATGGCAATTTCAAAATAAACTATTCAAATATGCATTACACCTACATATACAGGTTGGGCCAAAAAAAAGTGATACAATTACATCAAAATTAGTTTAACTATATCAACAAAATAACTTAAATAGTTCACTAATTTACTTGCTTACCTATTACTTATATTACGTTTTATTTCGACAATTTCTGGTCGCCACCTTTGATTATTAATTTTCCCATTGTTTATATTTGGTTTTTTCAAATTGTTGCCCAGAATGACAAAAATCACCGCAGAAGACCGTATTCTGATCAAATATTTGCGAATTGAAAAACGTCGGGGTGCCAGGAAAACGATCAAAAAGTTTCAACACAAAGCCTGGAGTACAGCGAGACATTATAGCGTTACTGGACATCGCAGCAGGGCGGAGCTCCATCTCACACAGCCAGAAATACAATCAACTTTCTTCGTCGTGAGAATGTTAATTCCATCGAGCCAGGCATGTGGCCACCGAACAGCCCAGATTTAAACCCACTAGATTATGCAATATGGGTAATAAGATAATAATATATGTGTTTTAATGATTTCTGATTAGCTAAATATTGTGCAAAAAGAATTACATTAAGAATTATAATTAATTACACCATGTATATCATTGCCTTACGGCCGTCCCTCGTGTCGCAAGGCAACATTAAATAAACAATTGCATAACAACATACAACAAACAAAAGATCCCGTGTTACAAAGATAATTATTTTGCAAATGCATTTTATATAAAATTGAGTATTTTAAGGAAATGGTTAACGTGAAAATTTTTTATGTATAATAAAAATAATTTCTTGGCTCTATTATGAAATGTTATGTAAATGCCTGTTCCTGTATACGTATTGCACCATCATGCGCAATATTGACATCATTTGGATTGACAACTCATTTTACATACATATGTAGTAAACGTCAACATAGATATTGAATCTTGATTTCAAATTTTCAAATCAACTTCTTTATGTAGAAGAAAAGTAATCTTGAATTTATTAATTCAATCTGATTAATGGTTCAATCTAATTTCTTTGCACATTTAATGTTTTTCCGACTGTCTTCAAACATTGTATATTATATACGCTAATACTACTCTCAAATACATATATAAATACAAACAGACACATTTTAAAACAACTCAAAACATAATTTCCACACGGACAAATACAAATAACCTACAAACCCCGAGAGCACATACAACATTTGGTCAAAGGAACTACAAATATTTTGGACCTAAACTATTTAATAGAATGCTAAAAGATATAAACCAATTGAATTGTCCCAAGAACATGAAACTATATATTAAAACTTGGATTCGTAATATGGGTAGACCCAGTATTGGTGCACTCACCCAAACATATTGACTCATACCTATATTAATTATTGCTACAAAGTGATCCGAAAATTAAGTCCATTTATTGTTGTTCTTCATATACACCTTTTATATAGTAATAAATGTAATTCTAATTAATTGAAGAATTGCTTGTAAACTATGCCCGTCTCGACACAGAATTTCTCTAGTGAGACGGGCACAGTCCAAACAGATTTTTACATAGTATTATATAGTTACTAATAAAATAATAAATAATTATAATAAATTTAATATATATCTATCAACTATAAACAGGTGTCATTCGTTTGGATTCCTGCACATAAGGGAATTCATAGAAATGAATGTGCTGATAGACTGGCCAAGGAGGCCGCTCTTTCCGGAGTTTTCCCTCATCAATTCCATATCCCGATGTATGACTGACTTAGTATGGTAAAAAAAAAACGTACGAATTCTATCTGGACTGCACAATGGATGAATCCAAATAATCATAAAGGTAATCGGCTTAAAATATTTCAAGTATCTATTGGGATAAGATCCCGGGGACTGTATCGATCAAATTAATGGTTAGTTGACGCAATCCAAATTGAAACAAGAAAGGAATATTGGCAGATGAATCTGGCCTTCCTAGATCTCGGTCCGGGTTTGGACGTCAAGTTTCACCTCCAGTTGACTCGCACTTTTGTAGTTAAGAACGGAGATATCACTGCACTTCTGGAGATTTTTAGAACACCGCTTCTTCGCGGTCCGGATTTGTACAGATGTTAACTGTTTCGTCGAAATGCAATCTGTTCCCACATACGCGAAATCCCTAAGTAATTAGTTGACCAGAGCGGGAAAAGTACATTAAGGTTTATATTGGAAAGAAAAAATGCACAGGGAGCAGGTATTCGACTTACGTTAACAGTTAGGTAATAGAACACACAAGAGTAGTTGACAGCATGCTACATCGCTCGAAAGACGGACAATCGTCGGACGCATACGGTCCTCTAGTGGTGCACGAGAGGAATCAAGAAAAATAATACTAAAACCCGATGTAAATTCGTGGCAGCGAATTACAATGATAATGTTAATTATTAAGGAGAACACATTCTTATTGTGAAGTTGTAATTATTCAGAACATAGGTCTGTGATATTTCAAATACTAAATTAATGTTAATTATAAATATATACATATAAAATCAATTTTATATGTATATATTTATAATTAATACATTAATTTAGTATTGATAATGTTAATTATTATTAAGGAGAACACATTCTTATTGTGAAGTTGTGATTATTCAGAACAGACGGTCTGTGATATTTTAAATACTAAATTAATGAATTAATTTAGTATTTATAATGTTAATTGTTTAATAAAAAATAATTAAACGCGTATGATACAGTAATCCGAAAACAACACTGACAAGTTTGAAAACCGGCGACTCTACATATGATTAATAAGATAAACCATTTAAAATTGAATTATCGCGCGTTTTATAAATAGCGTCGGTCAGCTGTCAAGTACCAGTCGACCACAACAACGGACCGTGCGAGCTTTACTTTTCCTTCTGATAATTATCCAATAGAGAAGGCAAATCGCAGTGATAACATCTGCAAATAAGGTGGGCGTTAATACACTCACCGAGTTATAAGATCCCGGCAGTGGTTGACAAGTGAAGTGATTCGAATAAGGTGATATAAATTTATTTTGGACGCACTTTTACGGAGAACGGTAGTTTTCAATATTATAAATATCGTAAAAATCATAAATAATCTGTATTCTATAACATGTCATTCCCTTGATTATCTTATATCCATTGTTCACGAATGAGACAACTCTCATCTTTCGCAGTCCCCGTGTACACATTATGTCTCAGAAATTCATCACTTCGCGCCTCACTTCGTGCTCGTCGCGTACTTTAAATACTATTGTCGTTCATCAGTTGAGTGATTTGGTATCTCCCCAGTGGCAGTAATAACTGAATAGATATTAGATTCAATAAAACACAATAATTTTATATAAAACTACGACGTATCAAACGCAGTTTTAAATACCTTCTGATGAAGGTTGAGCTAAGCGAAACTGGTTGGTGTGTAATAAAATTCTTGTTATCTTATACGTCAAACCTCAACGTGATTGCTTTCTGCGAAAATATGAATAGATATTTCGACTATCGCCTTATATTAATGTTTATATTAAATGACCTACGCTAACTTGTCTAGAGTAAATAATTTAATGGATCTATAAAGATTTCGGAAGATATTCGAATTCCCGTATCATATCTCAAACTATCAGATTGAAAGTCGTGTACAATTGATTTGATTTTGTATCTCTTTCTATCAATCTCAAGCTGATCTTTAGATTGAAATTTCATCACGAATCATCAACGAATCTTAACAATATTCATATTTATTATATTACGTATCATCAAACGTAAACACTGATCCATACATATATTTTTGGAGCGTTATTTCTGACAGCGAATCCAGTAAACCTTGAATATTAATTATTAGTTAAACCATGAAAATTTGTGTTAAAAGTCATTAATTCAAAATAATTAGTTATATTCATTAAATATACAAAGAATATTATATATTGGTGAGGTCAATTAAATAGGAACAGGGCCAGATTTACGTCTCCAGAGGCCCGGACTCACTTTGGGCACCCAAAAAAATCAATTACATTCTTATTTTTATTTATTTTTTGTAGCTGTTTGTTCTAAAGCTGTACAGTTTTCAAAAGTTGTATTTATTTATAGGTAAGTAAGTTATGTGAAAAAAGTGCAATCTGAAGTTATAAAATGTTATTAAAAAAAAAGTTATAAAAATGTTATTGTCCGTAATATACAATAGTTGGAGACAAAAATGTGTAAGCAACAATAAGCACAAATAACAAATTAGATTCATTTTGATTTCTACCCACATCAAGCAACCACTTTGTTGTTTTTGGTTCGAAGTCGTTGATTACTTTAGACCCTTTAAAGTCTAGTGACAATTTGTTAAATATTCGCGGAGCACAAAATAAGAAAGATCGTTGAGCGGATTTGGTATTAAATTTTGGCCCTGAGGCTTTGCTCCTAATAATGAAAACATTTTTTATATAACTTTATTTTTCCTACTTGGGCTGTATTTAAAAATGTATCAGTCAGTTAGTGTTGGTGTAAGTATCGATACTCGCAAAATCGATATTTTTATCTAATATGGACCCAAATACAACCTGCATTGGAATAATTACGATAATTAATCCTCTATACTGATAATGAAACAAGGTATCTTCAGATTATGTGTTACGCAAGATTCTCGCATTTCACACAACGTTTTACATGTAATTATTATCTAATCATCTTTTAATTGAAGTAGTGTTGGTGAATCAGTTCATTTAAATATTGAATGGTGCTAATATTTACATTTAATTAGTGATGTTGGGATGCCTCGAAACATTATATTCTTCCTTGATAAATAATTCAAACAAAGTAAATATCGACAAAGCACCTAACTGAAAAAATGCAAAATACAATTTTATTTCGGAAAAAACTAAGATGTTAACGGGACTTGGACCCGGAACCTTTATACTGCCGACAGACTGCTCTGTCCAATTGACCTATGTCAGCAATTGTAATCTTAATTAAGCTGCACACGTACCGAGCTCTTGAAACATCATCTGACACTTACATCAAACTGAGATATTGCACATTCAAGTTTCGATTTCTATGGCGGAATTTTACAAAAATATCGCTATATTATTTAGAGTTATATTTATTTTTTTTGTATTTAAATCAACAGTTGTAAAAATAACTTTGAAACTATTTAGGATATTTGATATAATATTTTAAACAGTTTTAAAGAAAAAAATATTATCCGAATTTCGAAGCAAAATAGTCAATTTCAATTTCGACCGAAATATTCTAAGAGCAACATCTGTGTTTGAAGTAATATGTGAAGGTAAAGATGGTTACAATAAAAGAGGACTATTTTATTGTTGTTGGAAAAAAAATGTTTACGAATTAAAACTTGTTTATTTGTTCCAGGGGAATCAAAATGGGTCGATCAACTGTGATTGGAATACTGGTAAGCTATAGATATAAATCCTTTTCTTAGATAGAGATATCTGATCAGCAACAATGAAGCTGTTGCAGACATATTTATTGGATAAACAGATGCGCCCGGCGAGTGTTTCGGTTCACGCCCATCCGCTGGCGCCCCGCGCCATGAACCGGCCTCACCACGGCCGTTCAGTCTGGCGGCTGGCCGCTTACCAGGCCTGTCGCGAGGTGGAAACTATCTAGAAATTATTCACAGCAGTAAATATTAGACATGAGTGACATCTATTGCATAATGCGGAAAAATTGTAAATGACCCTTTATTAATTAGTAATATTTGAATATGTCCAAGAACACACAATTACTAGATTTTTACCTACAAAGGCACTGTTATTAAACAAATATCAGATATCTCATAGAGACAATATTCAATGGAAAATATATGGAAATATGGGGTAATTACAGGGCTAGTGACCTGTCTTCGGCTGGCTTAAGTGATCACTTATATATATATATATATATATATATATATATATATATATATATATATATATACATTCAGCAATTCTCACCCCTAAATATCCACATTTATCAAACTTTTGAAAGTTGTATATGTGTATTCATTATTTGCCAACTGCACTGCCATCTAGAGCATTTATTTAAGACTATTTTGGTATTATTTAAGATTAATTTAAAGGACACTTACAATAGTGATAGCGACAATGTGTAATATTATAATACGCTATATAATGTCGCTGTAGCGTAGTTGGATAATGCATCTTCCCCGGTTTGGAAAGAGATCCAGGTTCGAATCTCGGTAGCGCAACAGCAATATTTTTCGATAAAATTGATTTTATATATATATATATATCTTTCTAATTAATACATTTAATTACTATTTAAGACTAATTAGACCTGTTTATTAAATTTGTTACATTCTTATCTTGATTGGCCATCTGTTCCAGCATAATGATATAATTCCTTTAAAAACATTAATAATTGTATTCAAAATTCCAGTCCATTCTGGCGATTGGTTTATACCAGTTCCTGGGCTTCACATGGGCCACCATCATTGTAGGGACGCTGGGTGCGCTGCTCCTCTACGGCTGGTGGGAAAATGGATACTTCCGCAGGAGAGGGGTGAAGAGCACACCCACGTGGGTGCCCTTCATAGGACACATGTTCAAGGTGTTCACCCTGATGGAGCATATCAGAGATTTAAACAAGAGAATTTACAGCGCTTTTCCCAATGAAAGGTAACTTTTTTAAAGTACATTGCGACAGTACAAGGTCCGCTGTTTATATTCATCGAAGAATATGAACAAATCGTAAATAAGACAAGATCCAAACAGTGGCGTAACTGATGACTAGACAGCTCCAGGAATGATATTGTAATAATATCCAGGAGCAAAATCCACAAATTAATTTATGAAAAATTATTTTGAAAGTTTTGATATCAATTACTTACGTGTTTTTAAATTATGAATCTATTTGCAAACAACGCAGAT
Source organism: Eubasilissa regina (assembly GCA_022840565.1). Taxonomy (NCBI): domain Eukaryota; kingdom Metazoa; phylum Arthropoda; class Insecta; order Trichoptera; family Phryganeidae; genus Eubasilissa; species Eubasilissa regina. Next base: position 18,721,963 of record JAINEB010000029.1, on the reverse strand, counting down.
TTTTCCAAGTTTGCACATACCATCGATTAAAAAAATGTATGGAGTGTATAAATGGTTAATTGACTTGACCACAATAAAGCGGAATTGTTCACAATAAAGCGGTTCTGGATCGCTAGTTTCGTGGTTTCCCTGATATGAGATAGAGGGTTCCTACAACATCTTATTTTCTGTCATGATAAAATTCACATCTTCAGTAGGATATATCATAGCTGTATAGTTCACATTGTTGTAATAATCCCAGTGACGTAACTATGCCAATACTGTGAACTGAGGCCCACGTTAGATTGGGGACCATAAAGTTTGCGCCCTACAATCTATAAATTTGAAAGCGATAATTTTACAAGGATCGATATCTTCCTCAGCGTTAATAGTATTACACAGCAAGAAATGGAATTACAGCATTTAAAAAAACATTTCTTACATATATTAAGAAATACGTGAAAACGTTATCAATGTATACAGTAGAAGAACCTCGCTAATATGTCAGGCTAGGGATCAGAACTTCACTGAAAGTAAAAATTGCTTTAAAGCGAAGAAAACGAAGAATTACCTATATAAGACAAGAGATTATTTTTTCGTGGTAATTAATGGATAAACCAGTATTAATATTTGTATATATTATACATAAACAATACTTATTTAGGGGGCCTTCTTTCAAATTCTGCATTGGGGTCCAATTATTGTAGTTACACCACTGATTAATCCCATTAAGTTGCATTCATTGCCAAGTTTACCATTAATAAAGTGGGGTAGAAGGAGAAATCTGCTCTAGATGTCTAAATAAATCTTAAAGTGGCTAAAAATAATGGGTTGAGACATAAATAAAATATTTTTAAGGAGTACACATTTTTGTTGTGAAGTTGCATTTTCAGAACATAGTTCTATGATATTCTTAATACAAATTAAATTAATCGACTAGAAAAGTATACAGAAAAAATCTATTTATCAAAAAAATATTTAGTTGCTACTGGGATTTGAACCTGGACCTCTTCTATCCAGGGAAGTGCGTTTACTATTTTCGCTATAGCAATCGAAAACATTTTCGACTAATTTTGAACTTATATTCTGTAGTCTTTTCAATTGATACATCTATTTTTAAAAATAATGAACTTTATATTTATTATTATTATTATACATGCGCCCTATCCAGGCATTAAAACAAAAAAATAATAATATAAAATCGCATCAGAAGCGCAATACACAAAGAAAAAATTATATAATATCTGCATGTTTTTACACAATCAAAATTATAAAATAAAACAATTAATCTGTCACCATTGAGTTGAGACACGAGAAATTGTAATAATGTAGTCTTATAAACAGTTAAATTTACAGCTAAACTGGTGACTACCTCCGCATATTCATTCCTCAAAGAATGCAATCTGGGGACTACGGAGTTAGCTAATGTATGTTGTTCTAATATTTCCCTGTAATGGAACAATGAATTGTGTCTCGATAACCTCAATGCTGCGGGAAAATCAAACAGACGAACAATCTGGGGGCAGTCATTGAATTGAATTTATGAATTGCAAATACCTTTAAGTAAAACTTATTTGTATGTAGTTTATTTTTTAATTTATAATTCAACATAATAATTATTTATATCGGATGACCGGGTAGGGGAGAATGTGTTTTGCGCTTAAAAAGATATTCAATACCTTAATCTGCAAAGCAGCTAACTTCACCCATGGTCAAAAAATGGTTTTTGATGCTATTATTTTCCTCTTTTATTGTTCTATGGTACACCAACAGCCGAAAATTCCCATCAATTTTAAAACACGTGAAATCATGTGTTTTAAAATAATTAATAAGTACTAGGTGCTGAAAAACCTTACATTGATTCTTTCATAAACCTTAAATGTTTACCTGACACAAGTGTTGATGGCACCAAAAATAGAGAACGTTCGCAAAAATCATATTGGTTGCACTACATTATCATGGAAAATCACCTAACTCCCAATAATATTTTACAATTTTAAAAAAGAAATTCAGCTAACTCCAAATATTCCCTATAAGTACGAAATAAATCAAAACATCAATCAAATTTCCCAGCTACCCTATTTCTGCATAAACACTCTACCAAAGTATGTTTTGAAATTTTCGTAATCCGTTTAATTACAAAATTAAACTGTTTTTTGTTGCTCCTGAACATTTTAGAAAAATGGAGTAGATTAAATGCTTTGTAGATTAAGGTATCGTATTGATATAGATCAGTTAAGGCGTGTAGGATTGTATAAAGAACAGACAGACATCCATTATATTTTATACACAGATTTGTTTGTTTAAGAAGTAGATGATACAATGTAATTTTGCAACTTGTGACATGTTATTTCATCTCCTATTAGAAATCTATACATTCACAATACAATTAATTGTACTTTCAATCTGTACTTTTGACATTATTGTAAATGAAGATCATAAATATTTTTTTCGAAATGGTTTACAGATATGTTGGAATGAGACAGTTCACTAAGCCGTTTGTGATGATCACTGACTTGGAACTTATCAAACAGATCACCATTAAGGACTTTGATTACTTCCAAGATCATGTTGGAGTCATCGATGAGAAAATAGATCCACTTTTTGGTAACAACCTGGTGGCCTTAAAAGGTATCCATTATTCATATTTCATCATTTTGCCTTGAATGCATTGAATTAATTGGTAAATCTATGTGGTAATATACATTCAACAGCGAAATCATTATCAGACGAACTCTCATCACAAAAATAGCAGAATATTGAATGGCTCATTGTCGTATACTACATCTTTCGAAGTATCAATATGACAGATGACTTTTTTAACTATCGTTTTATGGTCGTTTTCGGAATTTGTTTTACTAAGTAGCTTTTTTACTATATGTAGTAAAAATTTACCACTAATCACACAACTGGCCCTTAGCATGTGAACGGTGGTCTATTCAAAGTGAATTTCATAAACAAGGTGAAGATGATTCTTCAATCTTCTAAAGAAAATCAATTCTTTCAAATTTTGGCAAGATCTTTGACTTGGGACTCGCCCCTGACCCGTACCTGTACCTATACCTGCAGCCGTGTGAGACAGATGCTAAAGCACTTTCTCTGATGCTGTATTTTGTTGACTGATACAAGAAGATATGTTTGAAGGTATGGAAGGAGTGGGTTCTCTAACTAACTCCGACCTACTTAAGTCTGGAAAGAACCTGGAAGAGAATAAAAATGGTTAAAAAAAGTGAATTTTTCAGGTTAAATTCTCAGCGTTTTGGATCAAATGCGTAAAACGTGTAGAATCTATTAGATGGTGCTGATCACGAATTATAATGTCATTCCTTCATGAATATTTTCATCACAAATGTGCAGGCGTTGAATCACGGTTCACAACCAAGTAAAAAAAATGAACACTCACTAATAGTGATTGTGACTCAAATATATCAGTGATTGACTCACGGTTCGTGATTTTGAGCTCATCACTAGTTATAATTAAGTGGTGGGTCTCCTTATTAATACTTTAAAATATCAACTTGTATATTAATATACATGTGTGTTTTATTTACATATATTACGATGACTTAGGAATTGCCAAAAATATTAACACTGAAGAAGAATATCCCGTTCTCCATTGCTTGACTTGTAGTCACTACACCTTAGTCTCTAAAGAAAGAAAAATTAATATGTATGGTATTATCTATCATAAGATTCTTGACAAAATAAACATGACAGAAAAAATAAATGAGATCTAAATAAATGTAATTTTTCATTCAATTATGTGTTACAGAGATTATTTCCATGTTCAGGTCAGAAATGGCGAGACATGAGAGCAACCTTGAGCCCTGCCTTCACCAGTTCCAAGATAAAGGGAATGTTCGAGTTTGTTGTGGATTGCGGAGAGGAAATGATCACATACTTTAAAGAGGAAATGCCGAAACCAGAAAACAAAAGTTAGTAAAATAATTAAAACATTTAACACAAGTAGTCGTGGAGGTGGACCTGCCCACATTTGAGTTTGACAATCATAGATGTCATAATAATGTAGGCCACAAAATAACTAATTGAAAGTGATGGATGAAAGTTATTTTGTAACACCTTATATTTTCTTATTATATTACAGAATCAATAAGAAAACTTCCACAATATGAAAACCCTAGAACATCGACGAACACATGCTGACCAAATACTTCTCTTCAAACTACTGCAAGGCTATATTAATTGTCCCAGCCAATTAGAATTAATATCTCTCCATGTACCATCTAAATCAACCCAGCAATCCGTACTCTTTCACATTTCCAGAAGTAGAACATCTTACATACAAAATTCATTCATTCACTGGTCATGCAAATACCATAATGAGAAATATTGACTTGTTCAACATTAGCCTTACTACACTCAAAGGGTTCTTCTTATGAACCACCACAATCTAAACTTTGGCTATTCACTCTATCTATAAAAACTCATGTTGCTCTCCCTTTACCGCAACAATAGTTGCAATATCCCCACCCTTCTCCTTCTTTTTTTTTTTCTTTTCATTAATTTTCTACATCTAAACATACTTATGTATCCAAATATTTTTTGTGGATTTTTATTATTAGTATCACATGTTAAATAGTTATTATGTTTATTACAATATGTTTACACGATCAAAATCCCTCAATAAAATAAAATAAGTATTGTAAATATAAAGTGGATGACAGACATGAGTCAGTTCTTTAGTGGATAAAAGTATTATATTTAAAAAAAAAATTAAACTCAATTTATTGCAAATTTTGTACATATTTGTAAAATAACACCTTCATCCTCTAGTGCCTTCAATTACTTTTTCGATCCTTCAAATATTAATTGTAAATCTCTCATAATTCTTCATAAAGATACATTTTTCAAATAGAAATCATATAAATCCATTTCTATTAATAATTTAAAATAAGAAACACTGGAATATTATTATATTATAGGCAGCTAATTGTGTAAATTAAGGATGTTCCCAAAGAGCAGTCGTATTCAATCTTCAAGAAGATTCACCCGTATGTAAACTACTATGAATAGAATGAAAAACAGTAGAGGTACAGTGTACTTTTTCGCTTCCGCTCCAGAAGTTCAAAAATCTCTCACTATTCAAATTATAAAATAAAACATCAAAACCATTTAAAAGTAGCTCATTTTTAACATTTTTTATAACAAAACGAATACCGCTTGTTTTAGTTATTTTTACAGAAAGATATTTGTTAAATTTTCAATGAATGATTCTCAGTTTTCCAAAACAATGGTAAGAAAATTACTATTGCTATTCAATTAAACGTGCGCTACAACATCGATCGGGGTATGGTTCGTATGTTAAATATGCACATTTTAATAGTCAATATTTACTAATTTACTACCGCAAGGACTATTGAAAAAAATTTCTGTATATAAAAGACACTTATAAGTATGTGTATTCAAAGTTTCAAAAGGATTGTAAGAAAAGTGATTTTTTTAAGAACGTTCTTAAGTCCTATATTTGTGGGTAGATAATTAATTACATTAATTAATATGCAAATCTTTCACCGATTTTAAACACTGTTTATAAAACTTGAAGCGTATATCAAATATATTTATTTTAATTTTCAGATAGAGGTTATGTTGAAATAGAGATGAAGGACGTTTTCACCAGATACACAAATGACGTGATCGCATCCACGGCTTTTGGAATCAAAGTCAACTCTTTGAAGAACAGAGACAATGAATTCTACAAAATGGGAAAGCAAGCAACCAACTTCACCGGATTAGTGCTCGTCAAGATTTTTATCATGATGTTTATGCCTACAGTTATGAAGGTTAAATGTTATATTTATTGATTTATATATTTTTCTAATACACAATAAATGAAATCAAATCCTATGAAGGAGTGGGTGGTGGTATTGATAATTAATCGCTAAGAGGGGGGGATAGACTGAGACTGCCATTCAGGAAGAAGGCTAAAGCTCAGATATCGATGATGTATAGTGCGATGAAAATTTTTAATGAAATGCCAGAAAACATAAGAAAGGAGGAGAAATTAAATAGATTTAAAATGAAACTTACTATATGTATGAAAGATAAGTTTTAGAAAAAGAAAATACTTTAATCTTGTTTATATTAGAGCATATATAGAAGTGTTTATGTATGCACTATGTTAAGAATTAAATTAATTAATTAATTAATTAACAAGAACTGTGTGAAAAAAATAACCCTAAATACAAAACTTATATCTTCAAAAAATTGCCATTGATAAGAGTTTTTTGAAAAAAGAATGATTGAAAAAATGCACTGAAACTGAAAAAGAAACTATCATATTTTCAGTAAGATAAAGACAAAAATTTGTGTCATTTTTGAACTTTAATTATAAGAAATATCATGTACAATATACATTAAGCCCATCATGAGGGATTTGACCGTGACGGACATTGATTAGAAACATGTGTGCGCTTTTATAATCTAAATCATGCAAGAACAATTTTGTTATTAATTTTACTCTTTCTTTGATATTTTTGAAAGTTAAAAAATATACAAACATTTGGTTGCTAGTACTTTCTGAAAAACGTTTCGTAAACCAGCAATGAACACTGAATTGTCACTGGTTCTCAATATATATAAGAAAATGGTCCATTTTTATATTTTTTACATTCAACTAGACTCCAGGTCTGCACTCCAATCTGGACCGCATCGAGGGCTATTGCTACTCTCGCTCACCCCTAGTTTCGTCACTGGAAATGAGTAATGATATTAAAATGAAATTTTACTTTGAATTACAAAGATCAAAAGTTGTAAAAAAGTATCAATTTTATTGTACAATTGAAAATGTGAATATTGTATACGTAACATGCGTTTTCATTTCAATTTTTGTTATATTTGCAGCTATTAAAGTTTACAGTTCTCTCATCAGCCGTGAGTTCATTCTTCAGGAGTCTGGTATCAGATACCATGAGGACCAGAGAAGAGCAGAACATCCTGAGACCAGATATGATCCATCTGCTGATGCAGGCCAAGAAGGGCTCCTTAGAGCATGACGAAAAGAAGGAAGAGAGCAAAGAAACTGGATTCGCTACTGTTGAAGAATCTGCTCTTGGGAAGGAAGCAATTAAACGAAGTAAGCATTCTGATACAATTTAATACACTATGAAGACATAATACTAAAATAAGAAAATGATAAACTATGTTTTATGTATATAGTTCATGTAGACTTTTACAATTTAAAGTAGTCTTATGTAATTTTTTTTATAACTAAATAGAATTTTATAACTTAATAGAAGACCGATCCTTTAATATTTCTTCAATCCATTACACAATTATGGATCCATTAAAATATTAAATCTTCACTTATTTAAAAAAACTCTGTGTGTATCTACTGTTTTATTTCTATAGAATGGACAGATGATGAAATAATAGCACAAGCTGTGATATTCTTTTTGGCTGGATTTGACACAACTTCAAATCTACTTTGCTTCGTGGCGCACGAACTGGCCGTCAATCCTGAAATACAAAAGAAACTGCAAGATGAAATTGACGAAGTGTCAGCTAAAAATAATGGAAAGCTGAACTACACCGACCTGCACAGCATGAAGTATATGGATATGGTTGTTTCAGGTTTGTCTTTATTTTCAATCATTCATATAAAAGAACTGGATTTTTGGAAAACACTGGTACAGTATTGGAAACAAAAAAGAAAAATATATTAGGCATATAAGCATTTAAGAGTTCAGGTTCTTAAAGTATAAAAAATTTCAGAGACCTTAAGGTATTGGCCACCGGGAGTGGCACTAGACAGAAAGTGTGTCAAGACATACACCTTACCTCCTCCAAATGAAACCAGCTCAAAAGGATTGACGGTAAGTTCTTTGATATATATTTCATCAACATTTTTGTCCCTTATCTACCTCATGCCGCTGGGGCTACTGCTCCTCTCGTCTTCATATTGTTTCGCCTCTGCCAATAAAGGCTTGGCTTTCAGATCCCATTATCAGTTATCCACATTTGTTGCACTTGAAGCACTTTGGCGATAACAAATATAAAAAATATTAACATGATGCAGTTTCATGATATAATAGTTATGTTCTGCTGTATCTTATTTCTTGTTGTACCCGCACTCTTCATTACAAGAATATGTAAGGTATTATTTGTACACCAAATTGATTAATTACATGCAATATTCGACAATACAATGTTTTTAAATATCAAGTTGGTATTTGAACAAAATAAATTGAAACATCTGGAATATCTGTGCCACGTGGACATATTCAGGCATTCACATAAAAAAAATTAAATAATAGAAATTCACATCAGAAGCGCAATACAAAAAGAAAAAATTTCATAATCAAAATTCTAAAAGAAAAGTTAATAAAAAATGTGAAATAGAGCAATTAATCCGTCACCATTGAGTTGAGACACAAAAAATTGTAATATTGTAGTCCTATAAACAGTTAAACTTACTGCAAAACTGTTGACTACCTACTATATATACTACTATATTCATTTCCCAAAGAATGCAATCTGGGGACTGCGGAGTTAGCTAATACATGAGTTCTGACATTACCCCTGTAATAGAACAATGATTTGTGTCTCGATGACCTCAACGGTGCGTGAAAGTCAAGCAGACCAACCAACAACAATCCGGGGGCAGTCTATCATACCATTGATGATCCTATATAGAAATGTAGGGATCAGATTTCAAATTCACCGCCATCTCAGCCGGCATCGATGCTAGCGACATATCGCTGCCGGCTGCCGCTACAGATCTGGCCCGATTCCTTCAGCGATGATCTCTCTCTCTTGTTTCATTGCTCCGCAGCGGCGGTCATGCTGGCCCACACACACCGAGCGAGACACACACACCTTCTTCATTCTATCTGTCTTCCTTGTTCATTCATAATATTACAGTAAACATCATCTCGCCAATCGTCACTCTTTCATTTAACCACCGACCTAACCCCGTGAGAAATATATAGTCGGTCACCATTTGTCTCACTGATAATTTTAACAATTTCAGATGGTTACAGAAATAATCATAATTGATATCCTCAGAGCGTACAATTAATGAATCTTAAAAACTTTCCCTGGATTGTTTCAACTGTCGTCGAATGAACAATGTAGTGTTCATTATACAATTGTTTGAAAATAGAGGTGTATGGTCATCATCTCCAACTAGTATACAAGTATTTTATGACAATGCCTCCAACAGATGTGAAGGCTGAACAGCAAGTCGGTTGATTACCACAATTAGATCAATACTAAAAGATGAAACCCTCGATGCTTTGCTAATGCTTCAGACATGTTTTGCATAATAATTCCCACATATTCATATAGTTATTTATCAATCTTGCATTAATATTTACATTGTTTATTTGTTCAAAGATTCATTAATAAATTACATAAATTGTACCTATTTGATATTTCTGATCCTTTTTAATAAATATAAGAAAATTGCAAATAGCATTTTATAATCCCGGAATTGCGATTTTGGCTTGGAATTGGATTCATTAATCATATTACATTATTACTTTTATCTGTTTTTTAACTGAAAAAGTTATATCTGTTTCTGAAAAAGGATAATATTATAATTAATTTTAATATGAAGTATCCAGATCAAAAACGAAATATGTCTGATAACAATTTTTAATTAATTTATTTGTGTATTAGAATGATGTACAAAGTAAACTTTTTTTCAGTTAAAATGTAATGATGGTCTATGGATTCCCCTATACCAGATCCACCACGATCCAAAGTACTTTGAAAATCCAGAAAAGTTTGATCCGGAGAGATTCTCTGAAGAAAATAAAGGATCTATCAATCCTCTGGCCTATCTACCCTTTGGAATTGGTCCAAGAAATTGCATCGGTAATCTTTTTATGTATTTTTATTTTCACCTCCTTAATTAATCAAATTTCATTATTTTGATACACTTATACGACCACCCCTCCAACAACACTGTATATCGGTTTTGGTATAAAATAAATATTTTGTTAAACACAATTTCTAAGTGATCTTATTTGCAACAATACTATAAATCATCCAATATGGCCGATACTCCGTCTATCTATCAATATTTGTAAAAACCGAAATACAGTGTTATTGCAGGGGGCATCTCAATCGACGGGATATGAAAAAATGTATAAATAAACAGTTCTCACTTATTTAATTTTAGAATCATTCATTTGAATAGCAACCCACATTTTGTTGTTCCTCTTTTAGCATAACTGTTATAGCAATATATACAGTAAATAAAAATACAGCAATGCATACGGCAAATAAAAATAAGGTATTAAAAGAAGAAATATATTAGTAAATGTATTACAAAAAAGTATGCATTAGTAAAGCAAAAAGTGAGATAGTAAATAAGTACGAAAACTTAAATACATTTTTGTCAATCTGAGAAATAAATGCTATAAGGAGCCTAAAAACAATAAAGCTGTAATTGTGTATACGTGGTCATATAAAACTAGACTAAACCCAATTTCCACTAGAAGCTATGTACAGATTAATTAAAAATGTATTTAGAAACCTCGAAAACATCAAATAAATTGCTTATATAGCTAATTCAATGTTTTTTTTTATGAATTTAGACATATATAACATTTGTACAGATGCTTTGACGGTTTGTTACATATATTTTACACACATTTTAAAATGCATTGTCCAACTAGGCAAGCCTATTTTAGGGCAAATTGGAAAAGAAATACTTTCAAAAGTCTTAAAACACTGCCCCATATAAAAATTACTATCCATAACGACAACTGTAACGACTCATGTACAAACTTAAGCACAAAAAATAAATCAAATATCTCAGTGTAATTATTGATCAACATTTAAAATGGCACAGTCACATTAGCGAACTAGTGAAAAGAATAAGAAAATGTATTTATATATTCATAAGATTAAGAAACATTTTAAGTATAAATAATTTTAAAAAGGTATAATTGGGTGGGGAGGAGCATATAATAATATAATGAACTTGGTAAAAATAATACAGAGAACAATTTTTTCAAAAAGATCAACTTTTTCAACACAGACACTTTTTGCAAAATTCCCACAAAAAAATCTCAATTAATCAATTAATTAAAGAAAATAACACTGTCAAATTTTAAACAAGCAAATCATTAAGGTTTAAAAATAACTTTAAAATCCCTAAATGTAACACCAAACACTATCAGCAAAATTTAATATAATTTAAGGATAAAAAATTTCAATAACCTCCCTACGTAAATTAAAGAAATAAAAGATACAAAAGAGTTTAGAAAAAAAATGTAATGAACACTTCAGAAGCACATAATTAGAAAATAAATAATATTATAGAACACTTCAGAAGCACACAAATAGAAAATAAATAAAATATTATAGTGTAACTCCCTCTCCAAGCACAAGAGCTAGTCTCTTTTTTGGAAAGATAAACAAAAATAAAAAACATGTAATTTTAATAATGTAAAATACTTCATTCATGTTATGAAAAAATTGTAATAATGTTAAATAAATAAAAATAAAATAAAAATTACAAAACCAAAACTCAATGAAGGCAAAACACAATAAAATCAAATACGTAACATACAAGGCAAGTAAACGTGAAAATATTTTTTAATGTATACATATTAATATATGTATAAAAAAGAGAGAAGAAAAAAACCAATGAACAATATAATATAATGTAAGCACATATAAGGCAAATGGAAATATGCAAGATCAAAATACACAAAAGCAGTTATAAGAATTATTTTATTACATAAAAAAGTTTACTCTCAGTATCTGCTCTTCCTAATTTCAACAACCAATTTGAAACATCCTTTTTAAAAGCCGTAATGTCAGTAAAAGTTCTAATTTTATTTTCAATTTGATTGTAAATTCTGGGAGCTTGAAAGGTGAATAATCTTTGACCAAAAGTAGTTTTCATTCTTGGAAATATTTTAAGCTTATTTGCTCTTGTGGGATAATATCTTTCAGTCCTCACAGATAGAGCCCTTATTTTCCTATGAAAACTAGTTAGTATATTCAGCACATATAATTGTCTTACATCCAAAACCTGAAATTCCCTAAAAAGTGGCAAAAAAAAATTATAATTCATTTAAAGGTTTCATTAATACAGACCCATACAAAGACATTTTTCTTATATACATGCATAGTATTCATATTCTTAACTGCAACACTAAAATATTATTTCTTTATAGGTTCTCGTTTTGCCCTGATGGAAGCCAAGGCGATCATATTCCAAATTTTTCAAAACTTCACATTGGTTCCCACCTCCAAAACTTCTATCCCAATGAAAATCAAGACATCAGCTTTTAACTTTGCAGCAGAAAACGGCTTCTGGGTAGGACTCAAACCCAGAAATGTATAATATTTAAAATGATACTATGTGATGTCACAATTTTTATTAATTATTTGACTATGAAAAGAGCTTTTTTCTTAATACCGTTTATGCCCCAGTGTATATCATTTATATACACTCCCTCAATGCTCATTGCATCTTCTGATCTAATAATATACTGATATAATATGCAGCATTGAACATTGCTAAGTATCGAGGACACCTTATGAAACATCAACATACTTCTATCAAATAAAGGAATTTTAAAGTCTTTAAAACGATATATATATATACATACTCAAAATAATGTTTCAAATGTTTCTGTATCTGTGAAACAATAATCTTAAAACAATAGCCAAATATAAAAATTATTGTGATAATACTTAGAAATAATATATCTACAGATATTTAAAAAAAACTAATTATATACAGTGTGTTGAGATATACTCGTATATAGTATATTGACTCATACCCAAATTAATTATTGCTACAAAGTGATCCAAAAATTAAGTCCTCTTTAAAATTGTTCTTCATGTACACCTTTTATATAGTAATAAATGTAATTCTATCTACCACTTGTAATTCTAATTAATTGCTTGTAAACTATGCCCGTCTCGATACAGAATTTCTCTAGTGAGACGGGCACAGTCCAAACAGATTTTTACATTGTATTATATAGTTACAAATAAAATAAATAGTATATAGACAATTTTGGCATCAGAGAATCTTAATTACCTGATCAAATATTATTTTAGTCAATAAAATAATGATAATATGTATTAAATTATAATTATGTATGAAAGTATAAGGTAAGCGCACTACTGGGTACAAATAACTTTAAAAAATCAATTTTGGTCATTTTTGATGATTTTTTTTTATTTACAAAAGATGAGAAAGGAAGTCTTTTGGTTTCAGAAGGGATGTTTCTCTCAGCAAGTAATTTGTTTATACATATTTGGGGGTTAGGACGGTGGTTAAATGAAAGATAAATGTGATTGGCGCGTGTTGAGGTTTTATTATGTCATTAAGATAGAAACAATGGAGATAGATAGAATTAAAGAATGAATGAATGAAGATGTAGAAGGTGCGTGTTGATTATGAAATGAAATGAAGCGATTTGGCGGTCTCGCTCGGCGCTCCCGGGCCGGCAAAACCGCCGTTGTAGAACGATGAAAACTGGAGAGACTGCTTAGCGGTGAATTTCGAGCCAGGTTTGTAGCATCAGCCGGCAGCGCTGTCGCTAGCATCGATGCCGACTGAGATGGCGGTGGATTTGAATTCCGGTCGCTACACATACAATGTATGTAAAACCATTCTCGTGTTATCACACAACCATTTGACACTTCTTGTAATATGTGTTACATACATCTCACATAATACTTAACACTTGATCATATTTTATAATATATACATGCGAGCCATATACAGTGGGACCCCGATTTTACATGCCCGGAATTCACGTTTTCCCTCCATTTTTGTGTTATTTCTGCTGTTCCGTGTCATTTTAGTACATTACAAACCCTATTTTACGTTTGTCTTTCGCAATTTAGGTCTAATATTTGTTGAAATTCGTTCGGCCATTATTTTTGCTATTCACCATAGAGCCAAAAGTGTGTTGGTCATTTGCTTGTCGTATATATGCATGTAATTTATACGTTTCGTTGTTTTATTGTTTTTTACAATCTAGAATCGGCAAGACAATTGTGTAGAAGATAGTATAGACGACATTGATGGATGGGAAAGAATTTATGGACAACCCTTGCAGATTTATTTAGACGTTGACTCCAACATAATAGCATCGGATGTAGTGGAAATTGATGAAATATTGGACAGTCACATAAACGAAAACTTAAAAGAAGAAAAACCTTCCTGCAAAGGACGATATTATGAGGCATATTGAAAGCCTTAAAGCATATTTTACTAGTATTAGCAATATACCACCAGAAACCCTTAATTTAATTTATGATATTTAAAAAACTATTTAAAAACAAAAAAACATGCAGCACATTGTTTGATTATTTCAATAAAAAATAAATAATCTGTTTAATACCCCTAATTTACATTTTTTATTGTTGGTCCCTTCAACAACTTAAAATCGGGGTTTCACTCTAATAATTTTCGTATGCAAGAATGTGCCACAGTAACCATTTAAGTATATAATGTAATTTTTAAAACTTTGATATATATATATATATATACATATAAAATTTAATTTGACCCAATTTTGTTTACTAATAAGCCTATATTTTCCTATCAAAAATAGAAAGAATCAATTTACTTGGTGTAAATGATGGGTAAGTATGTTTATACTAGTCAGTTAACCTGTGCCATGCACTTTCATAGTTGTTTTTATAATTTTTTTAAATTGTTATATCATAAGAACTTGAATTATAATATGTAGGTATGTGTAGGGGACAAGATTTCAAATTCACCGCCGCTACAGGTCTGGCCCGATTCCTCACCGACAAGCTCTCTCATATTTCATCGCTCCTCAATGGTGGTTTTGCCGGCCCGTGCGCGCCGAGCGAGACTGCCAACTCGCTTCATTTCATAATTCACCTTAATTCATCTCTTCATTCTATTAGTAATATCTGTTTTCCTTGTTTTATCATACTGTCACAATAAACATCAACATACCAAACATCATTCTTTCATTTAACCACCGACCTAACCCCCAAATATTCTTAAGGACAAACAATCAAAAATTGAATATAAGTGTGTATTCCCAAAAATGAAAAAAGTCTACACCGATACATGAACTGATTGCAAAATATCTAAATAATAAAATCTTAATTTGTGACTTATATATTCAACACTACGTCAGAACGTAGGTAAATAAAAAGAAATAATTCAATATAATTTATTGACACGGCAGTTACTTTGTGATTGTTTAAAAAAATTAAATATATTAAACTTTTTACTACACACACAAGAGATTTTGTGATTTTCCAAAAGTTTTGAGAAAATAAAAACTATCTTATCTTCAACTTAGATAAGAATCAAAAGATAATATAATAATAAATGTTGTCTTGGTAAAATGAGCATTTTTGTTGGTAATCTATTAAATTATTTCATGGTTTTACTTAAAAACACAGAACACAAAAATATAAGAGTTCAAGAACCACTGACATGTTGAGTTATTTCAAGGCTAACTGCTCAGAATTTAATCATTACATGTTTATAAATTTAGTGACAGTTGCTTTGAGTGGTAGTTGTCAAGACAATCAGCAGTTTTTAGAGTTTTATTTCACATTTTGTGAATTGTGAATGTATTTTAAAAATAATGCAAATCTACTAGATATCTCACTGATAAGACTTCTAATAATGGTGCTATCTCACTGATAAGGCATATTCCTTTTGTGATAAAAACTCTTTAATCAACCAAACAGTGTAGAATCAAGTGGCGAGTGCTTCATCTGTACACTGTGTTAGGCAACAGATGTGGAAACACTTTTTAATTCCACTCTAATAAAAATTACTAAGGTATTTAAATAAAATTATGCAAAAAAAACCTTAATGTTTGAATATTATGTACTCCTTAATATGTATTAACATAATATAATTAAATAAAATGTATTAGGGAATGATAAATATGTATAAACGTGAGGCAGTATCTGAATTGGAAACTTGATTATGTAGAAAACTTTCCATTAATATATAATATTTCACACGATTTTTCTGTGCTTCGTGAAATCAAATAATTATGTAAAAATTAATGTTATTATTTATTTTAATCTGAGGATGGAACATCATCATCATTAGGCTATGTAAATAATTAATTATAAATAAATAAACTTTTATAACATTTGTCCTTTTTTAAATATGTTGCATGTTTGGAAACGCACTCTATTAATAAATCAAACATCACCTCATACAGGACAGTTTATATGAAGTCATACTTTTGTGGAGACACATAGTCTCAATTAGCTATATGTTTGCACGCATTTTAAGATGCTAAAGGTGTCTTTTCACCATCTACGTTTACTCTATAACTGTTATAACTGTCATTTATTAAATCAGGGATCAAATATTAGCAGTTGTGGCCACTGGGTCCACAAATATGTTAAAGCTATGATTTTTAACTGATTTGTAAAGAATTATAAAAAGTTTATGCAAATCGTTAAAGAAAATGTTATAGTTATGAAGAATTTGACAAAAATTATGTTACAATTGGTTTTAAAAATGTGTTATGTATTGAGATCTGATTTGGATAAAGATAATTAAGGCACTCCTAATTTCAAGATAGACATTTATAACCTTTAACACTTCTATGTTATTATTTTAATTCTTACAAACATCAGAGTACTTTTTAAAATGTAATATTACAAAGGTGGTGGTGTTCAAGTTATGGGAATACACAGGAGAATGAGAAAGTTATATCTTGGTCAAGTCATTTTTGATTCTTACAGTTATTTACTCTTCCAATATACGTAATTATGTAAAAGAGTGTACCATTGATACAATTGCAGAAGTATCATCAGTTGGTGCAGCTGCTTTTAGAATATTCCGTGTATCATCGATCTTACGAAATTGTCTTCTGCATGCTAACACGGTTCTAAGAAAGTTCTTTTCTTCGTAGAAAACACATCATGAACAAGTCTAAAGCTGTCTGTTTTTACTTAGATACTAATTTGTGGTGATTTATTGAAGGTTAAAGAAAAATATAATGCAAGGATGGAGAACCCTACAATCGATTAATTTATAAATACATTATTTGATCTCAATATAAAGAAAACAAAGGCCATCTCTAATTTGTGTATCTCTTTAACAACCTGGGTACAATTTATGCCATTTTCCATTTTCACCATTTTCAAATTAATATTATTTATTTTAAAGGGAACCGGAAAACTTAACATTACAAATGTTTTCGATATTGGCACTCGGTTTGTACCAACTCCTCGGTGTCATGTGGACTGCCATCATTGTGGGGACCCTGGGGGTTGTGCTGCTGTATGGCAAGTGGTTGGACGGATACTTCCAAAGGAGGGGGGTACAGAGCACGCCCGCACGGATCCCGTTCTTTGGACACATGATCAAAGTGTGCATGCAGATGGAACACATTACAACAATGTCCAAGAAGATTTATAATGCTTTCCCCAAAGAAAGGTAATTTTTCTTAAGTCCAACATGAGTTGAGAAAAAATGAAAAATAAAAAAAAAACAGCATACTGAACGGAAAGGGTATCAAGACAGGCAAATGAATCTTTACAGTGCGTGTCCACGGATGCTCTCTCATCTAAGAAATTTGTCAGTAAAGCTATACTTTGCACACAAAATACGCGCGACAATGATTTATAACTCGTTTTGCGCTCAACTCTGTAATGTATTTTATACGCTGTCGATAAAAATCTCATCTATGTGCACGTGTCATTAGTAAGCTCATTGGGATGTCTCTTGCTCGAACTAGATGAAAAGAAGAGCAAACAATGTCTTAACAGCAAACCAAATGAAGAGGATGTGAAAACAATCTTATTTATCATTTATTATATTAGTTTTGAAATGAATACATTGAATCCCACACTGATTCTTATCTTAATTATTCTTATATTGACACTATTTAATTAATATTTAACATTATATTGTATGTATATAAGCTGTCAGAAAATTTGTTGACACAATACAATTAAATTAACAGCTATCCCTGGTATCCTATCATCATCATATCATTATAATTTACTATAAGATGGAATAAATGTTAAATTCAATACTAAATTAATGTCATTAATGTTTTTCTTTGAACACTGAAATACATGACATTTTGTTAATTGGTGTCCAAATTTCATATATTTTATTTGTTTATTAAATACCTATCTCATCTACCTTTTCACATAAAATATTTTGCATAGAAAATGTGTATCTACATTACATAAATATCTTTCTAACGAACATCCATTTTATAACAATTACATTTAAGATTAATATCAAATTAATTGATACACTTTAAAACATACGTAATGTGCAAAGTTATACAGTTACTAGTGTTTAAATCCCGTCCTAGGATAGGCGCCAGAAATCTACATAGGTATACGGACATAAACCTACATCAGTACATCAGCTACACATCTAATTTGGTTTTGATCCCATCTTTCTTGAGCATGCCGATTTACTATTCTATATATTTTTGTGAAGTTGCGTTTTCAGAACATAGTTCTGTGATATTTTTAATACAAACTAAATTAATCAACTAGAAAAATATACAGAAAAAAACTATAGAGGTCCAGGTTCGAATTCTGATAGCAACAAAATATTTTTCTGTATGTATATCTTTCTAGGCGACTCATTTAATTTGTATTAAAAATATTATGCTTTAACGGTCTTGGCCAATGACATTATTAAATATTTCCTACTCTACTTGTTTGTTTTGTTTTCAAAGTATTATTGTATCAACATTCTTTTACATGTTTTATATGATTATACATTGATATATCTTATACGTATAATGATATTAAAACTAATTGTAGACAAGATTTTTGAACTAAATTAATGATTTTGATAAATTAAACCTAGTTTGTAGGAAAAAAATCTAATTATCGTACAAATTATAAGATTAATGTAACTCAAAATGTAATTTTTTTTTTGTAAAGATTATAATTCTAATAAATATGTTTTTTTTTTAATAAACTAAACTTTGTATTACTGAGTTCATCGCGGTTATGGTACAAAATTATGTTTATTTTTAAATAATTATTTTGCACCATTAATTAATGATATGTTCTAAATTATTTATAGGTATGTTGGGTTTAGACAATTCACACAACCTACAGTAATGATCACTGACTTAGACCTCATCAAACAGATCACTGTAAAAGATTTTGACAGCTTCCAAGATCATCTTGGAGTCGTTGATGAAAAAGTAGATCCACTGTTCGGTAACAACCTGTTGGCTCTCAAAGGTAGGTTGAGTAACATTCCATTTGTTATTATTTGTAACATTTAAACTTCAAAAAAGCAATAAAGTTATGAATGACAATTTTCTCACTTATGAATAAATAAATTGAGTAATATGTTTGAAATGGAAAACTTGTAACATGTTACATCAGTGAACATAAGAACATTTTTTGGTCCCAACAAAATTGCCACTGTGTTATACATATACAAAAATACCCCGAAGTTATGCGATAGGTGGGACTGATGAAAATCGCGTATGTCGAATTCGCATAAGTCGGGGTACAACTTTGCATATAAATTTTGTTTAATTGGGACCAAGGATTAACAAAAACATTAGCTTCGAAGAAAAATTGTATTTACATACATATTAAAAAATAAATGAGATGTAAAAGTAAGTTATTTCAACATTAATGGCTTCATAAAATCTAACAAATTCATCTTAGGACACAATGTTATTTTTTTCACGCACAATTTTTTCATAGCAAGCTAATATATTTTTTATTTCTTGCTTAATAGTCAATTGTTTTATAAAATTTCTAACCCTTTTTCAATTTAGCTGAGATCTTCTGTCAAGCTTACAATTACTATGCTTTTCTAATGGAACTGGCTCTGAAGTGTCGAATTTTTCAGTAACGTTTTTCTCTTGCATATCTATGAGTATATATATCAATTCCTGACTATATAATTCCAACAGCTCGTTGATTTCCAAATTTAATTGACTGACAAGATCGACAACCGCACGTGATCGTTCCACCAGGGAGGAGCGGTATTATTATTATTTACCTGGTCGCCTGGTGGAACGATTCATGTGTGCGATGAAGGACGAAGCAGGAGAGGAAAATCAAGAACTACATAACTCCGTGTTCGCGTAAATCAGGGTATTAATGTATTTATTTCCGTCACGTTGACAACATTGGCTGTTTATGACTTTATGTCTTAAGTTTATATTAAAAGCATCTGATAATAAACAATAACATGGTGCAAAAAAATATTTTTAAAGTTTTTATTTATTTATTAATTTGATACAAAATCTGATATTTTTGATCAAAGTACAATAACACAATACAATAAAAAAAAAATTATACTACACTCCTCTTGAAAGCATATGCTTGTGTAGAGAAGTGGACTGTATATTAAATATAAATTATTGTTTACAGTGACTCCAATAAAATAATAGCAGTTCGTCTTTCTTTATAAAGTATTTTTTAATAGCATTTATTAGTTCTTTATTATCATTAATGTTCCTGATGTTTTTGGGAAAGCTTTCCTTTTATTTTTTCCCCATGTGCGTGTTGTGTAAATGATGTGTTGATTTTTGAGCACGAAAATACAAATTTAAACCTAGTACGATTTTCAGTAATAAAATGATCTTTTTCTTTTAATATTTTAAGAATATTTCAGTTTTCATCGCATGTTATTTATGTTGGTAATGTTCAGGTCAAAAATGGCGCGATATGAGAGCAACTTTGAGTCCCGCTTTCACCAGCTCCAAGATGAAGGGAATGTTTGAGTTTGTTGTGGATTGTGGAGAAGAGGTAACCAACTACTTGGAGAAGGAATTACAGAAACCAGAAAACGAGAGTTAGTATAAATCGTCACCGTCACAATCACGGTTAAAATAATGGTTTCAATTACTATCAAATCCTTGAAACCTTGATTCCTTGGCACTGCAAAAAATCAATTGTATTGTAGAATTAAAATAATGTATACTGAAAAGTATATATATTTTTTACAATAATACTCATCAACTGCATATATGAATGTGTTAATAATTAGGCTCAAATACTTAAATTTAATATTTTAGGTAGGGGTTATTTTGAAATTGAAATGAAAGACCTTTTCACAAGGTATGCAAATGATGTGATCGCTTCCACGGCTTTTGGGATCAAAGTCAATTCTTTGAAAAACAGGGACAATGAGTTCTATACAATGGGAAAACGAGCCTCTAATTTCACCGGATTCGCGCTTATCAAGATGTTTTTTATGGTGTTGATCCCTAGAATCATGAAGGTAATTAATATGTACGTGTTATTGAATATTGAAAAGGTAAAGTGAGATTGTGAGAGGAAGTTATTAAATGATTAAGTAACTCGGTAACCAAACAAATATGTAGCAAGCAATTTTGGTCAAAATTTGTGGAATAAATAAATCATGACTCAATACAATTGAAACTATATAAAATATTTGAAAACTGTCATCTTTGTTTCAAAATGTTAATTATGATGACAAAGGATGGATATGAAAAGTTTATTTGGTCCTTAACCTGCTCCACAGAATCCTTCCACCAAACTGATATCTAAAATGATTACGTGAATGAGGGTTTAAAATTTTATAGATTATATAAACCATTATATTATGAAATAGTAAATTTTGGTGTAAAATTTAATGTTGTATTTGAAAGTTTTATAAAAAACCAATAAAAAATTTGAGATTCTATAGTGCTACACCGTACTCCTTAACATTCTATAAAAAATGGCCCACTTGCTTCTAATTTAATGGTCATATTTAATTACTTAAATTGATGCAGAGGGACGCTTTGTTAGCGGGTCTTTTTAAAACTCAGCATATAAATATTGGTCAATATGAATCAATACATCGTTTGGATTGTTTATCGCATGAATTTTTCAGGACTGAATGTGTTAAAATTAACTCTAAAATTCCAATTGGAAAACCTTTGTCCTGTGTTTGTCTAAATACATACTGTAATATCCAAGTGTTGGCATGTGCATGTGTGTGGCTGTCCACGGTATCGCGACATGGAAGTGAGAAGTATGTGTGTGTGCGAATGGAAATTATAAGCAAGTGCGCCGTCAAAGCGGAGCTTCTTTCTGCTCTGATGCGAAATATACAACTTGTATTGTATTGTTTGTATTGTATTTGAGTATTAATGAACAGCTGTAAATTGTCACCTGACAAAGTGTTTGATTGACAACCTACCACTGCGATTGTGAACTTAGCAATCTCTTTTCAGCCGGTAATTCCTATCGCCAGCTGAAGTACATTACAAATATTTACTTAATATTTACAGGCACTTAATATCACGGTTCTCTCGCCAAGTGTAAGTACATTCTTCAGGAACCTGGTATCAGATACTATGAAGATTAGAGAAGAGCAGCACATCGTGAGGCCAGACATGATCCAGCTGCTGATGCAGGCCAAGAAGGGTACCATAGAGTGTGAGGAGAAGGATGAGAACAAAGATACAGGGTATGCTACTGTTGAAGAGTCTTCGATTGGCAAGCAGACAATTAATCGGAGTAAGGTTAAGTTACATTTTTAGGTATATTGTATTGTTCAGTTTAGCCTTCATGGGACTATACAATTTAAACACCATTTAAGGTATAGAATGAGGCTACTATTTACAAACACGGCTTGTTCCAATATACTTGAAAAAGAAAACTTTAATATAACCTTGTAAAGAAGAAGAAAATAATACAAAAGTGCATGTAAGAACTCAGTTTTAAATCCGAATTGATACTAAATATACTAATGTTGCATTCAAGTATGATGTTATTTGGCTCATTCCAATTTTATTAAAGTTTCAAAGACGGATCATTCCATTTTAACCAATAGGAATTGACTTGTTTAGTCACATGTGTAATGATCTCAGGTACATTTTGTCCAAGAGTTAATTACAAAAATGGATTGAATATATGGGATTATTACAAACATGATCACTCATGCCACCTGTTACTTTCAAAATCGGCTTGATTTAAATATTAAACATAAATATCTTACAACGAGCGCACATTGAGGATAAAACAGGTGTACGACGGTTCGCTACCAACTGTTCCATCGTTTGAAAATTTAGCCCATGCCATCACGACAGAAAGTCATCAGTGTGCGCTCGCATTTACTTATTTTCAAAGAAAACAATGTATGTATATATATAAAATGCTTAGTTATCAATTGATTAAGAAATCATACAAATAAATATTGTACTTTGCATTTTGCATTTTGACATAAAACAAATAAAAATACAAAATTCTTTATGTTGCATTACGCCAACTAAATCCATAGTACATAATAACAAACATAATAAATAAATAAAATAATAGAAAAGCAACAAAAAATATTTTGATAACATTTGTAAAGATAGGTACGTCGGACTATACTTTATACAAATCTGAAAAACCAATGCTTATTTCATATTTCTGCAAGACTACAATTCAATCAATCTGTTTAACAGAATGGACTGACGATGAACTTATAGCACAAGCTGTTATTTTCTTTTTTGGTGGATTTGACACATCATCAAATCTGTTATGTTTTGTGGCACACGAGCTGGCCATCAATCCTGATGTACAAAAGAAACTGCAGGATGAAGTTGATGAAGTGGTAGCAAAAAATAATGGAAAACTTACCTATACTGACCTGCACAGCATGAAATATATGGATATGTTAATCTCAGGTTAGTCCTAGTTCATATGTAATCATAGAAATACACTAGCAGAAAGCAATCAGCCTAGCCGGTTGTTAGGCATCTTTTGCTATATGTATGCTTATATAACTGGTGCTGATAAAATCTCACACACGAATTACAGAATGACTAAAAGGTGACATCTTCACCCATCACAAACCCCAAACTTCATTTGGCTTAAGTCATCTTAGCAGTGACCAGAAATGAACTGAGTAGTCCAGTGATCTTACCGAGTGAAATCTCAGATGCTGATGGATAGAAAATGAAAATGGCTGTCCTTCTTTAAAGATTGTCTCTTTCTCAATGTCAAAGAGGATGAAGGATATCTTCAATGAGAATGATAAACCAATCTTTGATTTAGTTTGAGATACGATTTTAATCTATATTCAAACTTATTTTACAATATTATTTTCAAATTTCTAAAATATCTATTTTTTTAAATCACACCCATTTTTGTACAACTGTCAACACATTAGTAACTGAATAGCTATTAACCATGATACTTTTTTTCAAATAATTCATTTTAATTACCATAGTAATGTTAAATTGGAAGGTACATTTTTTGTTATGAAAATTAGTAAGTATTTTCACAAAAGCTCTGTGAAAAAAGGACAAGTCTTTAACAACATATAAAATTTTAGAAACCTTAAGGTTTTGGCCGCCGGGAGTGGCACTCGATAGAAAGTGCGTCAAAACATACACCCTGCCCCCCCCAAATGAATCCAGCACAGTGGGATTGACCGTAAGCTAATATGTTTTCTGTAAAAACTATTTTCTTTATTGCTGTACTTTTCTTAGGAAATAGAGCGAATAGTGTTCTAATATTTTACGTTTGACTATTATTATTTATCGATAGTCTATCTTCTTGTTTTAAGATTTAGTTTATTACTGAAGATGACGCATTAAGCGTCGAAAACGCTTTAATTTTTAATTAACGTGTAGTATGAAGTAAACAATTTAAAACATTTTATTTTAATAATAAATTAATTTTTTCAAAAAGTTGAAAATTTTGTTAAAAGTTAATTTAAATGTAAAATCATTATTACAATCAATCAACAATTACACAATCAGTTGATTTCATAATTAATTTGTACATGTTCATGAACATTTTTTTATTTCAGCTGAATTACGGGGATGGGATTTTTATTCCCCTGTACGACATCCATCACGATCCAAAATATTATGAAAATCCAGAGAAGTTTGATCCGGAGAGATTTTCTGAAGAAAATAAAGGATCCATCAACCCTCTAGCTTATTTACCCTTCGGAATCGGTCCGAGAAATTGTATTGGTAATATTTCTGTTTTATTTTCACAGCTTGCTAATTCTTGATTTTTATAACTCGATACAAAATTGATTTAAATGTCCAAAGGGGGTAACTTTTAATAATTTCACCAATGACTTCAAATGTCTGTTCGGTCTGTATAGCCTGTTCACAATTTTACAGAAGTTTATTGTTATAAAATTAATATTGCTTGATGGCATCATTTATTAAGTAGGAAAAATTGTAAATTGAGAACTCACAAGTTATTATGTATGTACTGAATATTTCTATAATAGATCATTTTTATTAAAGATGTCAACTAGTGATGTTACTTTATCCATGATTGTCACTGATACGATTTATATTAGATTATAACTGATTATTCATTATTTGGTAAACAGGCACTGGTACACTAGAAACTAAAACGTTAAATCTCAGTTGCAATTGAATACAAATCACATAATTACAGTCACGATAACAGTGTAGCTCATTACTAATGTCACATATTTCTTTGCAGGTTCTCGATTCGCCCTGATGGAAGCCAAATCTGTAATATTCCAACTTTTGCGGAAGTTTAATCTAGTTATCACCTCGAAGACATCTAATCCAATCAAAATAAAGATAGCAGCTTTTAATTTCACGGCACAAAATGGCTTTTGGATTGGAGTGGAACCTAGAGGTGTAAAATAAAAATATTATTACGAACAATGTGATAGTGATCCGATTGGGTGAAGTGAAAATATAATGAATGCTTTAAAAATGACTTGTGTGATCACTAATACTTTTAGATTTAGTTAAGTTAAATTAAAATTATTAAGGAAAACACATTCTTATTGTGAAGTTGTAATTATTCAGAACATAGGTCTGTGATATTTTAAATACTAAATGAATGTATTAATTATAAATATATACATATAAAATCAATTTTGTCGAAAAATCTGTGATATTTTAAATACATTAATTTAGTATTTAAAATATTACAGACCTATGTTCTGAATAATTACAACTTCACAATAAGAATGTGTTTTCTTTAATAATATATGTTGTATCAATGTGTCCAAAATTTAATAAAAATGAATTGATAATTCTGGCGTCTGCAGTCGGTTTACTCAAAGGTATTTGAGATTCTGTAAAAATAATGTAGATGGCTTTCAAATAATGGAACGATAGGTATATTAATTTGAAAAAATGTAGAAAATAGGTTCGAAAATTTGTCAAGAAAAATACTGGCGTTATAACACAATTGGTAGTGTACTTCCCCGGATTGGAAATGAAGATCCAGGTTCGAATCCCGGTGACGCAAAAACAATATTTTTCGACAAAACTGATTTTATATGTATATATGTATTTATAATTAATACATTAATTTAGTATTTAAATTTAAATGCCTATTTTAAGTATTTTAAAAATCGCATGAAGTGTGTATATCTTATGTTTAATATTGCTTGTAAAATAATGTTATAGAGTATTCCAACAAGAGGCGGTTTGTTTTTTTACTTCAATTGAATTTTATATGCATGAAAATTAAGATTTTTTTCAACAAATTCAATGTAACATGGTGTTTAAGAGGTTTTGAGAGGCACACGTGTCCGATGGAGATAGTGTTGCCTACAGCCAAATTTTCAGGCACATCTGACACATCTGACCGTCGTTCACGGCGACATTTTGTGTATCACAGAGTCGGAATAATAATAATAATATGGTTCCATCTGACACTGACACTGTTTTGAGATAATGAACTCAAAAGTGTTGATAGAATGTCAACATATATTCATGTATTGCATGTTTTGAGAATGCAAATATGATCAGTATTTTTATTTTCAGTATTTCAATGACAACTGTGAGATGAGGGAAATTAAAAATAAATAAAACATTGTAAATTAACAATAATGATTCATACATTGAATTAAATAACTGATGCAGTTGGAACTTTCAGCTCTTGCTATTTCCTTTAATATCCGTTAGAGTTTGTGTGTATGGAAGAAATAAAGAATAATGTATTTGGAACCCATTTCACGCAATAACTCAAATTAGCCCAAAATGTTAGTAGAAACCTTGTTATCCTAAGGGGTCGAAATGGTAACCAAAAGTTGTACACAGTCTTCTTACATAAAATTCTTTCACAATAATTAACCGTTGCTGAACTGTGTACCGCTCGATTTTCTAATGCCATACTGTTTACATGATAATTGTCGAGCAATATTCCCTCTTAGATGTGCGGGTGCAGATTTGTAGATTAGGCGTCATAACGCACACAAAAAAGTATAGCGCACACACAGTTTTTAACTAGATTTCTTCATGAGTTTATTTCAGTATGAAAATCACGTTGTTGACAGCGGCGGCACGTGCATAAATGCAAACGCGTAAACTGACGATACGTTTTTTTAAATTTCTTTCTAATGTTGCCTTTAAAAAACTTTGTTCTCATTATTCGTAATTCAGATTTTTTTTTAAATGTCAGTCCCGTGAGTTACGAATTAACGGAGTTTTACTGTATATATAAAAAAAAACAATTTAATATATACATGTCATTTCTGAGTATACATATGTATATGAATTCATACATCTTCTTTTATTATTCTTTTACTGAGCACCATTGAAGATTATTTCATTACACATTCTGGCAATCTAGATAAGGCCAACTTGACAGCTGAGAACATTTGTTTGGAGGAGGTTGGGTACACAAACCACTTGAGCAGCCTCCAGGTTGTTGCTGATATATTACTTGCTGTGCAGGTTGTTGATATACAACAGGTTGTTGTTGTTGATAAACCATAGGTTGTTGTTGTACAATTGGATTCTGTTGTTGCATAACAACTTCCGGTTGTTGATATACTACGGGTTGTGGTTGCTCATATAGAACAGGTTTCTGCTGCTGAACAACGACTGGAGGTTGTTGATACACCACAGGTTGCGGTTGTTGATACATCACAGGTTGCGGTTGTTGGTACATCACAGGTTGTGGTTGTTGGTAAATCACGGGTTGCGGTTCTTGGTACACCATAGGTTGCGGTTGTTGAACCGTGACAGGTTGTGGTTGTTGAACGACAACGGGTTGTGGTTGTTGAACAACAACGGGTCGCGGTTGTTGAACAACAACGGGTCGCGGTTGTTGAATAGCAACAGGTTGTTGGTGATATATTACAGGTTGCGGTCGTTGAACAACAAGAGGTGGTTGTTGATATACTATGGGTTGTGGTCTTTGATACATAATTGGTTGATGAACGTATACTGGATGAATTTGTACATTTACAGGTCTATGTTGAATAGGTTCGGGTTGCTCTAAGTACTCTTCATCTTCACTCCTTGTTTCCACAATTTCACTGGATTGTACTCTTTGTGTGCACTCAATTCCACAAGCGTGGTGTCTCCGTTTATAACATTTATATTTGCTGTCAATCTTTTCGCATTTTACAGGATCTATTATCAAACAGCAAACCTTGTCTTCTTTTTCTTTTTTATTTTCAATGGTACGGTTTTCTGAATAACTGTATGTTTGTGAATTTCCAGAAGTAGATGAAATTTTGATATTGTTGATGTTTGTATTATCGATATTTGTCACAACATTTTCATGATTCGTATTATTTACAATATTTGTAATGTTAACAATATTTGTAATATTCGGCATCACTGCAGGTGATGGAAAATTATTGTGTTTAATAATTTTTTCAGTTCTTATAATTCTTGGAGGAAGCATTAAAGGTGTTGGTCGCTTTGCAATTTCAGGCTGCACTATAGGCGGTTGCACTTGCTGGCAAACATTGTTCATTAAAATTGTTCCTGCAGCACAATGACAACGTTCTCCGCTATAAATCATGGTTGGTGGACATTGAATAGTATTGGTCTGACAGGATCCTCCGCACCCAGATGCCTGTTGCAAACACTGGGAGGAAGTGCATTGTGCTGGTTGTATACCCGAACACTGGGAGGTAGTGCATTGTGCTGGTTGTACACCCGAACATTGGGAAGAAGTGCACTCTACTGATTGTTTACCCAAGCACTGACTATAGGACTGGAAATCTGTTGCACCTCCGCAAGACTGCGCTCCTGTGAATGATGAGCTGTAGACCACAAGAACACATAACACCAATGTATTTGCCTGAAAAAATAAATAATAATTATATTAACATAACAAGTTTGAAAATTGCCTCAAAACTTTTTATAGTTTTGATCAAAACGAGTCGAGTATACAACACAATATCAATCAAAATCATCATAACTTTCTACCACTTGATGTGCACAGATTATGTGTCACTGAATTTCAAAATTCGTTGTAACACTTGTTTGACCAATTCGAGTTATATTATATTGGATTCGGAATGAATTTTTTTTTACAAACGCACGTTTCCTTTTCAAAATACACTTTGTTAGCTAGCAATATTAAGTGTAATGTTAGGGTGACCAACAATAGCCATTGTAGCACTACGTGATCCTTTCGATATCAGTTATCGTAAAATCGACCAATGGTGATCGAGGATTTGACAAAAAAACAAACATAGCGACCAGTACGGTTGTTGTGTTAGGTTTATTGAGTTGTTCTCAATAATTTTGTAATTGACCTACAATATAATGGATCATGATTAATTCAATATAAATAAATGTTATGTTAATAAGGTAAGGAAGAATCCAAAATGCTGGGATGTTAATATATTAATATATTAAGTCAAAAAAGGTGAGTAAAATTTACAAAAATGTGGTCAAAATTCATCGCCAGTATGCTTATTCACAAATGGCGTGGAATGGAGAAATATTATATTTTTTTTTTTTTTGTTTTATTAATATTAAAAAATAATACAATTTCAATAATATTTTAACATTTGTTTCTTCTCTATGAGAGAAAGACTCGTGTATAGAGAAGGAGTATATTCAAGTTAATTTATGTTTCAGTTAGTCTGTGTACATATTTTTTTTACTTCAGTTACAAATTTATGATAGTCTGTAATTTTCTAATTGTGATGGGGAGATTGTTAAAAAATTTGATACTTTGATAAATATATTGATTTTGAGTTGCGGAATATTTTAGTTTCGGGATATCAATTTGATCTCTATATCTTGTAGATCGGAATTCGCTTCTAAAATTTAATTGATTTTTAATTTTGAAAATTTGAATTACTGTTTTTTTTTGTGTATATGTCTACTATTTTTGGTACTTCAAAATCTGCGAAAAGTTGTATACTCGGATAGAATTGTTTTTTTTTTTAGAATAATTTTTATTATCATTTTTTGAGTGATTTTTAACATTTTCTATCATTTTAATTTCTGGCAAACATTGTTAATTGAGTAGGCATTTAAATTTGTTATAATTGTATTTATATTTTTTTAATTAACTATCTTTTTTAGTACAGGATGAATATTATGCTCCAGGCTGATTTTATTTGGCCGCCATTTTGGTTTGGCAGATATTTGTCAGTTCGCATTTCATAGTCATAGAGAGTAATTGATTATAATTTATTATGGAGTATCTAACGACTCAATAACATGTTGAAGTCGTTAAAACATTTTATCTCAATAATAATGGCAATACCGTAACCATTAATGGTGATCGCTATCGCCACATATTGGAAAACTTGTTGGTGGCCGAATAGAACTTGCAAGACATGTGGTTTCAATTATTTTCTGTGCTAATATTTGAAAAGAAAGGTATGTATATGTCAATAAACCAACAAGAATTCCGATGCTACAGAACAATATTCAAAATGAAATTGGTGAAATAACATGCGAAGTGTGCGAGAATGTTATGAAAAATATGGTCAAAAGATCACGCATTTGCGCTGCTATCAGAGGCAACCACTTAGCCGACGTCATATTCTATACATAATTGTAATAAACTAAATAATTGATCAATAAAAATCAAATTAAAAAATTGTGTTTCATTTCATAGTTATTCAAAAACAACATCAGCTTGGAACATAATATTCAACCTATATTTTTACTTTAATGTAATTAATAATTTACCTTCATGTAAAATAACCTAAATTTTACGTAGTGTTATTATTATTTCAGATATTTACCGAAAGGGTTATCTAAGTTTCCAATGTGTGGACATGCCATGAAAGCATTTAAGTGCGAAGACATTTCTTTTCAAAATATCCAATTAGTTTATGAAACATTTTGTAAAAATAAAAAAAGTTAATTCACCAAAAGAAGGGTTACAGATAGCAAAAGGAAAAATATGTCAGTATTATAAAATATTATTTACATAGAATAGACTGGACATATGATTCCTGTCTGCCGGAACACATTTCTTGACATTTTGGCCATAAAACGGGACCATGTCCAAGGTGTTCTGAAAAGATCCTTTTTAACTGGTGGCAAGAATTCTGTCGAAAATCGAGGTGGTGATCGCCATAGTTATAAGAATGCTGATAAAAAGCAAAAGGTATCTGAATTTATTGAATCCCTCAAAGGAAGCGAGCCACACTATTGTAGGAGCAAATCAAATGCTCAAATATATTTATCTCCCGAATATAGCATAAGGAAATTATGATTGATGTATAATAAAATTTCTGAAAGTGATCTTCAAGTAAAACAAAAGTATAATTAAGAAGAACACATTCTTATTGTGAAGTTGTAATTATTCAGAACAGACGGTCTGTGATATTTTAAATATTAATTTAATGTCCAATCCGGGGAAAGAACGAACAAATGAAAATGAATTCTGGCGTCTCCTATCAGATTACTCAAAGGTAATATTTGAGATTCCGTAAAAATAAAGAAGATGGCTATCAAATAATGGAACGATAGATGTATTTATTTGAAAAGTGTAACATATTGATTTTAAAATTTGTCATTAATTCACTGTGGTGCTATAGAATAATTGGTTAACACGTTCCCCGGATTGGAAGAGATCCAAGTTCGAATCCCAGTAGCAACAACAATATTTTTCGATAAAATTGATTTTATATGTATATCTTTCTAATTAATACATTAATTTAGTATTTAAAATATCACAGACCTATGTTCTGAATAATTACAACTTCACAATAAGAGTTCTCCTAATAAAACCATCATTGATTGTCCATAAAATGTTCTGTCCATAAATTCATCCAACATAAAATAATTTGGTTTCACCAATTAAATTTTTTTAAATTTAATAGAAACTCCAGATTGTTGCATGGAAATACGTGGAATTAGTAATGGTTAAATAGTTATTTAAATGCCATTATGACTGATTATGTTTGATTGTATTAATGATTGGTAACAATTATTTGTAATTCTTCGAGCAATGACTGGTACACTAGAAAGTAAACCTCCAACAGTTAAATCTTAGCTACCAATCATCGTTAAACCTCAGATACCAATCATAATCAAAATCACAGTCACATAACGGTTTACCATCACTAATGTACATGTAAGTGTGTGCAGGCCATTTAAAAAAATATAACTATGATTATTTCACTTCATTTATGATATAAAATAAAATCTAGGTATTTGTCCAACATACCTGATCCATTTTTTAATATAGTACTGTTCTATATTTAAAAAAAATTAAAACATGGCTCTAGCATGAATACTCTTCAACGTCTGAGCCTGTAATTAAACTACATTACTAGAAAAAATTATAAAAATACTCTGTATGTATTTCTGCAATTCTTCAACGTACTATTATTACAGGAATAAAAAAAATACTTATCAAATAAAGAGGTCAAGAGATCATCTTTCATTTCAGAGCAAGGTTACGGCCTATGAACCACATAAAAAATCATTAACAAAATTCTCCTATTATGTTAGAATGAAATAAGCATTTCCTGATTGAGAAAAAACTTCAATGGCGGGCCTTTTTCATCTGGTATTCAGAACATATATTATTGCTAACCTTCTCAATCACTATCTTTCCCTTCTTGTTTGGTTTTCCGTGCCATCAATGAGGCATACCATAAAACTTACAATTTGATGGTGATAGTGGATACGACTTTAAACCATATGTGTTCTACTTAGATGTCACTGTTGGACACATAAATGTTCTTAAAATATACTTCTGATGTTGATTCCGGAAAGAAATAACAAATGTATATTCTACAGTGTAGTATGTATGTCTATTATAATCTACAAATTGAATTTAAATTGTGGATTCAAATTAATTTATTTTGCATGAATATTAAAAGTTGTAGCTAAACTTGTTGAATACTGTTTACTCACATCTTGTATTACTTTTATTACATATATCTGTTATTATTGTCCATAATAAAATTAATTATTTAAAAAACTTACAAACAATCGATGGCTCCAATGTGGTGTTGTTCAAGGTATGTATAATGCAAGAGATAAAATATAATTTATTAAATTATTCACTGTTATCTAAGAACAGAAGAACAAAGCACATATATTTATTAATTTATTATTATACACGCCCTGTTCAGGCATTAACATAATTTGTAAAATAAGAGAAAATTACAACAAAAGTGCAATACACAAAGAAAAAAATTACATAGTGTCATCATGTTGTTTCATAATTAAAAATAAATAATAAATATAAAATGTGAAGTAGCAATTTATCCGTCACCATTGAGTTGAGATACAAAAATTGTGGAAAGTTGGCGGGTTCTCGGGAGATAAAAGATGGGATGGCACTTACTTGTGGGTCTCCGATCTTTTGAAGCTGGTTCGTTTCTCCCTGGTCCACCAATTCACAAGCGACGCAGAAACTGTCTCGTAAATGATGACACTCGCGTTTAGAAAAGTATTTGTTTTAGAAAGTATATATATTAGCGGTAGTAGAATAATAAAATTAGCGGTAATTAGCGTTAGCGGTTATAAGCGGGTTTACAGCGACGGCAGCGTACCGTGTTCAGTGGCGAAAGCGGAATGCGGAATGGGTCGGTCGGTTGTAACAGCAGATTTGCAGGAATCTTCCTTCTTCTTCGTGCCAATGGATTAGGATAGGAAAAAGAAAGAGAGGGACAAAACATATTTCTGTAGTCCAATAAGATTCGCGTGCGTCGTACATTTAAATGGCGCTAACAAATTGTAATAGTGTAATCCTATAAAGAATTCTTCTTCTCCTTCTTCTTTTAAACAGGCAATCCACCCTTCAAGAGTGATTTGTACCATTAAACAGTTAAAACATTATTTCATAGAAAGCACAACAATAATATAGAATAGGGAATATTACGCTACAAGTTCAATTCAATTAACAGCAAAAATATCAATTACCTCCTCACATTCATTCCCCAAAGATTGCATTTTAGGGACTGCGGAGTTAGCTAGTGCATGAGTTCTGACAGCACCACTGTAATATAACAATGAACTGTGTCTCAATGACCTCAATGGTGCATGAAATTCAAGCAGACCAACAATCTGGGAGCAGTCTATCACACCATTTATGATCCTGTATAGAAATATAAGGTCGGTCATCGTACATCTCACTGATAAGTTTAACAATTTCAGATGGTTAAGGAGATAATCATAATTGATATCCTCAGAGAGTATATTTAATTTAAAATTAATAAATCTTAGAAACATTCTCTGGATTCTTTCAATCACCGTCGAGTGTACAATGAAGTGTGGAGACCATATAACTGAATTATATTCTACCTGAGGTATATATACCTCTAAACGGCTTTAACAATTGCCAAGTGTTTAACAAGTTATAAAATTAGATGATCAAGACGCCACTCTTGCGTCTTATCAGGATAGAAAAGTGTGGAATTTTATCCCATCTGCCTACCCTTAGAAGTAAGCCGTGATGATAAATAAATATGTTTAAAGAAGTGTTGCACACAGGATTCCACCTCACGATGGGCTTAGGAAGCAGTTTCTCGTGAGGAGTCGCCGCGTGTGGAGCGCCAGCGGCCAGACTCAGAAAGGTCCGCTTGGAGAAGATATTTGGAATTCCACTGGACGAATTCCCCGATCAGAAAAAACTTTGTGTTTTACGGTTCAGCAGCCCTGAAAATGACCGTTTTTTCTTTGGTCCAGTGGCACCAAGCGGGCTGATGGGCGCTGAGCGCCAGTGGCGGGCTCCATAAGCCATCACGTACCAGCTCGCGGTGGCGGAGCTACCAGCGAGCGGTACAGGAGCGGTTTGTTGCTCACCATGGGTCCGCGGGGGGCACATGGTGGTGCCGCAGGCGGCCCTCGATAGGGCCATTGTATTTTGTATGGGGCGACCGTCCACTGAATGTAATTGTTTTGTGTATTGAGATTTCGAACGGTCGTCCCCATTTGTAACCACATTGTAAATCAGAGCACTACCGCAGGCGAATTTGGAGCACTCGGACTAGCCCGCAATGTTCCCTAGCGGTGCCGTAACTGGGCGAACACATTGTTATCATTGGGGCGTACTTGTGCGTGACAAAAAGTTAATTGTCTAATTGATTATTAAAATAAAAATGCATGTGCACATTTATGAACTTGCAGACAGAGTCCAAAGTCACCCCAAGTCTCGATGAACAGACAAAATTATCGGAGGCATGGCAAGAATAGAGGAACGAAAAGAGTGGCAGAATCATGGGAAGGTCTTCATCCGGCAGTGAATTGACAATGTTACATGTTGTACTTGTATAGTTCAAGGGTAAGACACTCGCCTAGTGAATAAGGGTTCGAGTCTCAATTTTTTCAATGCAAACAGCAATGTTTCTTCACTTCTGATCATATCAACATTTTTTAAATATGATAACACACATTTGATGATGATTTGAGATGGATATTTGTTTTATATGAATATGTACCATATATAGGTAAATAATAGTGATGAGAAAAAATGCTACTCTTGACTCACAGGTGTGATTGTGTTTGATATTCGATTATATCAGTGGTAGAAAATTGTGAATGTGAATACTATTTCATTACTAAATAAATAAAGAAACAAAAAAAAAGACCAAGCTTAATATTAAAACTTCAATTGCGTTAAAAACATATTTTAGCGTAATTAATAAATAAAAATCTAATTTAAATATCATCGCTAAGAAAATGAAATATTTTTATAAAATTAAAGTGTATTTTTCAGATCAAATTCCTAGCATTTTCTGTTTTACGCATATTTATCTGTAAAACCTTTTGACAGTCAAATTGCCAAAATTTTATTAAATCTGACTTACAATTTGCCTCTTTGTTACATATATTATTGCAAATGTATTTTTGGAAAGGTTGGTTCATGTCCCAGTAAAAAACCTTATTACATATATAAATTTGTTTATTCTCGCCAAAGAAAAGCCACCGAGATCAAAAAAGCGACACAAATACATAAAGGGCAGAGTAAAATAACTTATGTTATTATGTCAGCTATCCAACCAGTGACACATGGTAACCCTCCAGAAGATGAAGACAGTCCGGAGGTGATATCAGAACCATACCTTAAGGCTTTGATATCACAAGATCCTTATTTCGCACCTGAGTTACCTAGGTGAGCCACACGGACTTACCCAAGGTGAACTAAGTGATTTAAGTTGAGACCTTAAAAATGTTGTGTATGACTTACTGGGTAACCGAAGAGCTGAAAATTATGTCGACCTTGTAAAGAACCTTCTAGATAAGTACCAACGATTAGGCCGCAACATATATCAAAAAGCACTCCACTCTCATCTAGATTTCTTCCCAGTAAAGTGCGGTGCAATGAGTGATGAGCATGGTGAACGGTTCCACCGAGATATTTCAACAATGGAACGAAGATACCAGGGAACTCTGCTATGCTTGCAGACTACTGTTAGACATTAAAATAATATTTTTATAACTTTTTTTCAATATATTTTTATATTTGTTATTTGTGCTAACCTAACTACCCACACATTCTTGTCACCGACTATTGTATATTACTGACAATAATATTTTTATAAGTTCTGATTATACTTTTTTTACATAACTTTTCCTAACTCACTTAACATTATACTTACTTACCTCTTAACATTTACAACTTTTAAAAACTGTACAGGTAATTTGGTATAGAACAGACGTCTAGTAAAGCAATTACCTTTATTTTTTCATATGTACTATTTGTGGCGGCTCGCGCGCATCGTCCAGATGTTCCTCGTTTTTTGTCATTTCGTCATTTCTTGGTATTGCGCCATCCCAAGCAAACAAAGCGGAAACGTTCAAGGAAGGCCGGACTGCGCCGCCCGGCGAACATGATGCACATGCATCGCAGACGTGCACCAACACATGCAGCAGAGGAGACGGTCTGCGAAACAATCTGCGCCCAGTACCCAAACCGATCGAACCACAGATGCACATCCCGACTCTCACCTTCCACTAACCGTGTATTGTTTTTTCATTGTCTTTATGTATTCTGTGTTGTTTCATGCTGTCGGTGTCTTCTCCCCGATGAGAATAAACAAGTTTGGATAAGAATAATTTTCACTTGAACACAACTAACCTTCCCGCATATTTATGCAATAAAAAAAATAAAAAAATATCCCAGAACAGGAGTACAGGCGACAAGCAAAGGGAAGGCGCACTGATTTAGCCAACTATTTCAGTATTACAGGCAGTAAATTTAATTCTTGTATGCTTTTGTTATTTTGTTTGATTTATTTTGTGTTATTCGATATTGACTTAATGAAAATGAATTTAATTTACAATTTAAATTTTTCTTTTCACTATTATATACAGAAGAACAAATGGTGTGTCTTCAAAACTAGAGCTAATAAAAAAAATATGTATCAGATTCGTTTTTTCCTCGCCGAAATTAGTAAGACTATTTGGAAAACAAATTAAATATTATTTTGTGTTGTGTTATCGGCTATCCTCAAGCGACGGAGCGATCACATCGATCGCATGATCAGAAGAGCTAAAGACAGAGAATCGGCAATCCTTGGGTAGGTTTACATCCAGCAGCAGAAAGGCATAAGTTGATGATGATAATCATCATCATCAAGATGATGATTATCATCATCAACTTGTAATTCTTAATGTAATTTTTTTCGAACAATATTTAGCTAATCAGAAATCATCAAAACACCCCCATATTGCATAGTCTACTGGGTTTTAATCTGGCCTGTTTGGTGACCACATGCCTGGCTCGATAAAATTAACATTCTCACGATGAAGAAAGTTGATTGTATTTCTGGCTGTGTGTGTGTAATGGAGCTCCGTCCTGCCGTAATGTCTAGCTATACTCCAGGCTTTGTTTTGAAACTGTTTGATCATTTTCCTGGAACCCCGACGTTTTTCAATCCGCAAATTTTTGATCAGAATACGGTCTTCTGCGGTGATTTTTGTCATCTGGGCAACAATTTGAAAAAACCAAATATAAACAATGGGAAAATTAATAATCAAAGATGGTGATCGAAAATTGTCGAAATAAAACGCAATATAAGTAAATAGGTAAGAAAGTAAATTAGTAATCTATATCAGCTATTGTTGATATAGTTAAACTAGTTTTGATGTAATTATATCACATTTTACAAAATGTTCTCACTTTTTTTTGTCCACCCTGTATATGCCATTGCCGACACAAATCCACAGTACATAAGTGTAATTAAAAATAATCAAAAATGATTATAAAAGTAGTTTTTTATTTAACATTTTCTCAAACGTGCAATTGTTTCAAATAATACCTTTAATCCTCTCGTCAACACGAGACGTGTTGTTTGATACTCAATCAATTAATGTACATTAACTTGGCTGTAAAGATAACATTGTGTTATTATGACATAATTCATCACTATCATTCCAATAAAAAATAATCCTGTGACTGATTAAACTAAAATAAAAAAATGTTATGTATCTACATAAGGTACACCACTCTGTTGACAGAAAAATGACACAATTTTAAATAATGCAGAATTGAGTTAATTGTGATTAATTATGAAGAACATCTCTTCAATAATCAATCATCAATCTCAAAAGACGTAAAGTGACTCCTGGAATGATTTTGATTACCTGTTCTGAAAGAAAAAAATTGTACATATACAAAATAGAAACCTAGAAATATTGCTTTTAATGTAACCAACAAAACAAAATAATGAAAATCTGAAATAAGACAGTTAGGCAACTAGAAAGTTAGCAATTTTTACCCTCACACAAATGTAAGCTGAAATGCAATGTGAAAAAGAATGCAGTTAGCTACTTTTTAAAATTAAATTTAAGTTGATTTGTTGAGACATGATAGAACTTCTGAAACACGGATGGCATATTAGGAACTGTCGATTAACCCGACGTTGGTACCTCGTTTTTGCTTACGTCGTTAGTCGCGCCTGAACAAATAGCCGCCTCTCAGTTCTTAACGTTTTTAAGCCAGAATATTAAATATTTTTTTTATAAAAAGAGATGCGTACATGGAATACACGTAACATCAATAGTCTAACTATTTTCAAACTAAGCTAAACGCATGTACTATGAAAATAGGACTAACTTGCTGGTCTCCTAGAACGACCCCCGACCACTAGATCACTAGACCAATGCCCTAACCAACAAGCTATACGTTTTTTTTATCTCTGGTGTACTTGTAATTGTAAATCACAGTTCGCTGTTTTTATTATATTAAAAAAATATATTCAATAATGATTTTTATATTATATATCAAAAAATTAAAAAATAATAATTACAAGTAAATAATAAGAAAAAATTATAACTAAGTTCGAGCTCATGTAAAAGACGTCCGCTCTCGATCCTCGGTATAACACAACTAATACGTAAAACTAAATATGTACAAAAATAACAAACACATATTTGAGCTTGTAATATTGAAAAAAACATAACCCCGAGTTAATATTTCACACAAAAAAAATGGCAATCAAAAAAACTGTCTGGGTGAGCGCTGCGCCGCCACGCGACCGATGGCGGGTTAAGAGAGATTGATTGGGGTTCTTTGCTTAAATTAAAAGCAAATATTTTATTAGTAAAATGGTCTAGGGATAACAATTTCTTTGAATGAGACAAAACTGTTGAAAGGAAAAATTCTCCCGAGTAGTAGTTATTGTGTTATTTGACTCCATATTTCTTTTTTTAAACATATTAGAATAAGTCGCATCTGAGTGATCACATCACAAAATAGTAATGATGGCAACTCCATTAGTAGACTGATATTTTGATTTGGCAGAACTAGAAACTCAAGTGTTTTTTTTTAATTGTATTTATTAATATGTAAAATTTTATAATAAGAACATTATGTAATACGACCCTTTGAAGTTCAAAATAATATATCATTAATTGACATGGCAGTGACTTTGCGGTGCAACATGATTATTTAATTTTCTTTAATAAACCGTATTTTGTACTAAGCATACAACATTAAAGTGTTGTTGTTGTTGTAGCAATCTAAATTATAGTCGTGATAACAATAAAACTCACTTGTGTATAGTACAAAGATTGGTTTATTTAAAAAAATTAAAACAGCTGTCTCATTTCCATTTAAAAATACTCAGATTTAAAACAA
Organism: Eubasilissa regina; assembly: GCA_022840565.1. Lineage (NCBI taxonomy): Eukaryota > Metazoa > Arthropoda > Insecta > Trichoptera > Phryganeidae > Eubasilissa > Eubasilissa regina. The sequence goes on along the minus strand of JAINEB010000029.1, from coordinate 18,681,805 downwards.
TCTTAGGAAAAATGGAGAGAAAACATATCTTCCAGAATACGTATTTGGTATAAATACATCTTAATAATATATCTGACTGGCTCGTACGTGCGTTTACTGCCACCATTTATGGTGGTGAAGTTATTCAGTACAAAAATAATTAATGATATTAAATTCAATTTATGAATGACATTGCTATTTTTCAGAACAAATTGTTCTTTCATAATGATTGATGAAATGTCTGACACTTTTTTCTGATTTCAGAGACTTTCAGATCTGGATCTTAACCAATCATCAAAACCATTTCAAATAAATTTATAATGCATGAAAAATTTATTTGCCCGATACCGATGATATTTATTAAGCGTTTCTCTAAAAATACTGATTTATTTAACAGAGATTTAAGGTAGTTTTTCGCTTTGATTATACAAACAATCTTGTTGACGATGGTTCATATCGCCAGGGTGCCAATAAAATTACCAGACTGGGTGCAACCTACACGTGAGGGTCAAAAATAGACCATTTTCAATCATAAAAGACCCATTTGTATCACAAAAATATTTTATGACCGATCTATGCCGTGTATTAATGAATGAACGAGTGTATCAGAAATCACATTGGCCCATTACCACAATTTAATAAAACTTAAAATGCAGACGCCGTCTATTTGAATAAGGCTGAGATTGAAAAAATTAGTAAAACGGTATATTTTTTTCTTTATTATCTGTCACTTTATTATCTGCACTCGCCAGTATCTCGCAACATGACTCTCGGGCATTTGATTCTATCTAATGTTTTAGATTTCGTTGCGGGCGTTCGTATGTACAATATAGATAATAAATATCATTAATTACGGACAAATGTCCTTAATAACAAAAAAAAAATATTCTAAACCTTGAGATGATGTATAACTAGTAACCGAATAACAAGTTTCTTGTTTGTTGTTTTATTAAAATGTTACAAATTACAATATGCAGGGTGGCCCAAAAAAAGTGAGAATATATCGTAACACATGAGTTATTTCAAAACATAATATAATTCTTAATGTAATTTTTTTTTCGCACTATACTTAGCTAATCAGAAATCATCAAAACACCTCATATTGCATAATTTACTGGGTTTAAATATGGGCTGTTCGGTAACCACATGCCTGGCTCGATGAAATTAACATTCTTACGATGAAGAAAATTGATTGTATTTCTGGCTGTGTGAGATGGAGCTCCGTCCTGCTGTAATGCCAGTTATGCTGTAATGTCTAGCTATACTCCAGGCTTTTTTTTAAAACTCTTTGATCATTTTCCTAGCACCCAAATGATTTTCAATTCGCAAATTTTTGATCAGAATTACGGTCTTCTGCAGTGATTTTTGTCATTCTAGGCAACAATTTGAAAAAACCCAATATAAACAATGGGAAAATTAATAATCAAAGATGGCGACCGGAAATTGTCGAAATAAAACGTAATATAGATATGTAAGTAAATTAGTAAACTATTTAAGCCATTGTTGATATAGTTGAACTAATTTTGATGTAATTATATCACATTTTACGAAATGTTCACACTTTTTTGGGCCACCCTGTATATTTGAATGTAAGGCGATCGAGTATAAGTTGAAGGTGTTTTTAGGACTCCAAAGTGTCAGAAATCGACGGCACAAATATAAATTGATGTTAGATATAATGAACACCAGACACATAAAAACATTTTTTATGATTATCTTATACCTATTAGGTATTGTTATGATTCTATTATATTAGATATACAAATTTAAAATACAATACTATTCCACGATGAGTTGACAGCTTTAACTTTCATCAGTGATCTTGTTCTTGAACAAGTTTTTCACCGACATTGAACATTATACATTAAACACATTTGAATTTTCATGAACTTCTGCATATTCCACTCCCATCATACAATATTTATTTCATTATTAGTCCATTCATTGTGGTATTAAAATATACATTTTTTAAATATGGTAAAGCATGACACACGGCAGATTTGGCGACTTTACTATAAGTCAATGTTAATCTTTTTGAAAAAGCAATAAATATCTCGACACAAACTAGAGTATGTATATATAAAAAAAAAACAAATTTGCTACATACATACATATTTGTTTTTACAACTCATATTACTGATTAAAATATAAATATTCTATTGGTGTATTCCCACGCGTGTCAGGCAGGACGCAGCTAAAATTATAAGTTGAGGAACAATAAGGAACCTGAATTACACCTATAATAATTTTATAACTGCATAATCAAAATGAGCAACACACCCATGTTCTTTATAATATACACGTAATTATATTCAGTACAATATTATAGATAATAATATTACATTATATTCAGTACAATGAAATTTCAATTTTTCTCATTATAAAATCATGACTTGACCGAGTGATCGGTGACCGGACTCATAGATTAAAAAAATGTACATATTTACTAGAACCAAGAAATGTTCCATTTCATGATATGATAATAAAATAAAATAAAACAAAACTTTACATTGGTGTTCATTTTATATATTGATACATATATAAATGAAGTCAAAACATGAAAGCAACAGAGGTATGAAACCTTTTGGCTGTGAAAAGAAATATTTTTTTCTTCGTATAAAAACTCAATAAAATAATAACAATTGCAGGAAACAAGGCACTCGTGTGCCTTCTCATGTATTCTTTCTATAAAGGCGTGTTAAATAGTCTATGAATTACAAATTTTGCTTGTGCATTCCCTAGATGGCAAGACATAAACTGAAAATAACAAAAATTCCAATAAGACATTGTATGTATAAAAACTAAATTACTTTCTCAAATATTTAAATGATGTAATGCATCGTGGCATAAACTTGGGGAATAAAATTAATTCTATATTCATGAAAAAGAAAATTACGTAGTATTATACAATTATTGAAAACGGCAATTCAATATATTTATATTGTTATAGTGAGAAATGTAGCACCAATATGAAATGTGAGAAATTCACAAGTCATTTAAACTATGCGTATAGTGAAAAAATTAAATTCTTTATACAGTAAAACTCTGTTAATTCGTAACTCACGGGATCGAAATTTTAAAAAAAAATCCAAATTACGAATAATGAGAACAAGTTTTTTGTAGGCAACATTAAAAATAAATTTACGGGTCTGCATTTTTCCGTGCGCCGCCGCTGTCAACATCGTGATTTTCATACAGAAAAACATATTCTGTTCATTATTTTAGCTTCCTTAATAATGAAGATGTGTGGCAATGTAGCGAGTCCAATATTAAAAACAGGCTTCTTCAAACGATTGCTTGATGCAACAAAATTACAAAAATATTTATTTTTGATTAGCGGTCAAACTCTCCTTTTCCATCAAAATTGGGCAATAAATTGGAATATGTATTAAAAAGCCTGTGAAAAATAATGAAAAACTTTTAAATCTTCATACTTTGTTGAAGCTTATTATTTTCCTGCGATTTTTCAAGTTTGAACTCAGAGAGGTACTCAGGATTAAAATTTTCCCGCTTATTTTATCTTTGACATCAATTTTGTCAGTTTTTAAAATAAGTTACATATTTTCAAACGATCAAGGATTTACACCAATTACGAGATGTTCGTGCCATTTTAGAAAACGAACCATGAAAAAAAAAATTATAAAATAAGTTGTGTATTTAAATACAAAAGGTTTCAGTTTCTTCATTACATTAAACAAATCGCAATATTTCATAAACAAAAAACTGGATATAAAATCGATAGAACTGTTGCACACAATTCATTCAATGAAAGTTGTTCAAATTATTTTTATTACGGGTTACAAGATGAGTAGAAATATATAATTCGCAACACGCTGACAATTATTGTACATTATTATTGTACTACAGAATTTGGTATACATAAAATATGATGTCACTCAGTTCGGCCGCTGTCTTGCGAGTCTTAAGTGCGCCGATCTATTGGAATAAGAAACAGCACCGTGATTGGTTAGGGGTGGAGTTAGCTACGGATGTTTAGGAAAGGTTGATGAATGCATAATCGCGCGAGTTTGGATTTAAAAATACGTGAATACGCGAATTACGTAAACAAATTATTTACTACGGGTATAAAAAATGCATACGAACTACGAATAATAAGGTTTTACAAATTATCAGTAGAAACTAGTATGAAATGTTATTTTCGGGGATACAATTTTTGAAAAAAGTGCGAATTATATGAAAATACGAAATATGAGTACACAAATTAACGAAGTTTTACTGTATATATTTCTTGCTTCACTTCCAAATCTTTTAAATTTTCTGCGCACTACATATTAAAGTTTTCAAATTTCAAATTCTCCAATTAAAACTAATTTTGATTAAAATTTCAGCCGTCACTCCGCACCTGCAGACCACCTTCAGCTATGATTTACGAGAAAAATTTCATTTTGACATTTTAAATTAAATCTTAAAAAAAAAACATTAGTAATTTTTTATGAGAGCGACAATGGTTACAAAATTATAAATATTAATGTTACCGTATGAAATACTTGCCGACCAGTCAGACGGAAGATTTAAGTATTATAATACATTTTATTATTAATTCTATCAATACTACATTAACTATTCTATTGGGCCATTTCTGTGCTGGCGGCATCTGGCTACCTCGTGTTTCACCAGCCTGGAAAGAGAAGAATGAATTAATTTTATGTCATTTCCATTTCATCATCAGTTCAAGTCTCTCCAAGATACAGACCTCCCTTAAAGATTGCCGATTATCGGGATTGTGTGATTGGTATTCAATTGAAACGATGAAAAGATTATTTAAATCACAGTTACCAATCATCAAACACAATCAGCTTCAGCGGAATCTCTCATTAAGGCTCAGAAATGGGTCATCAGAGTAATAACTTTGAAGAACTCTTTAAATGCTTTCAAGTTTTGGATATAAGACAACTGTTTACTAGATCAATTTTAAAATATTTAAAAAAAAAATTAACTTTACTTCCACGATCCGATCCAAAGGAAATTAGGAGCAAAACTGAAGGATACTTTTCAGTGCCAAAAATGAATACCAAATTCGGTCAATCAACTTTCTTGTTTTGGGCACTGCGGATATTTAACAAATTGCCACTAGACCTTAAAGGGTCTAAAGTGATCAACGATTTTAAACCAAAAATAACAAAGTGGTTACTTGATGTGGGTAGAAAGCAAAATGAAACTAATTTGTCATTTATACTACCTGTGCTAACCTAACTACCCACACATTTTTGTCTCCAACTATATTACATTTTTATAACTTTTTTACAATAACATTATATAACTTCTGATTCTACTTTTTATAACTTAATTTACATTATACTTACTTACCTTACTTTATAACGATTGTACCTTAACAATTACAACTTTTAAAAACTGTACAGGTAATTAATTGCTTTAGAACAGACCACGTCTAGTAAAGTAATTACCTTTAATTTCATATGTACTTACTATTTACGCTACAAAATAAATAAATAATAATATCTCATGACAATTGTGTGTGACCAATTTTTTTTTAATCCGAGCCTTTATTTATTTTACATTAACTCACCCAAAACTGAGTAGATTCTTCTGAAACACCAGTTATACTGTGACAGTTGAGATATTTCTACTTGTATGTATTATACTTGGAGAGTCCGAATACCTTTTCCAATTATATAAAATAATTGCACGTGAATTACTTACAACCTGATTTGATAGTTCATATTATTTGACATTTTAATGACATTTGAGATTATTTGATTATTCATTTAAAGATATTTTATCTGGCATATACAATATTTTAATAGATTAAAGTGGAAATAAATTGCCATAGAAATGAGCCCAATGAGACATTCTTCTATTATACTCTTATAGTTGGCAGCTCTGGTTACAAAATGTGTTGCCAGCAAAGAAAATAAAAATATCTGTTAAATTAGGCCTACATAAATTGATATATATTCCATTAAAAATTTTAATGAAAAAAAAACATTTTGCAGTAATCTCTTACTGATCTTGGCGCTGGTGAACTAGACTGTGACAACAAATCTGAAAACTGAAACGTGTATTACCTCAGTAGCAGGATGAGTGCGAGGACATCGCAGAAGATCAGCATATAGAATACTTGAGCCCACCCATGGGATGAGACTAGCGCGGCCAGCATGGGGCCTATCGCAGCACCTTTTGGATTAATAATATTTTATTTTTTAATTTGTATGCAAATTTCCAACTACTGATCACGAACAGCATCTTATTGTAACTTAAAACAATACGGGGTATTTTTTTTTAAATGATGGCATCACCATATAAGTGACTCACCTATGCTTCCGGTGCCATCGATGATAGCTGTGACGGTAGCCAAAGCCTTAGAATTGCCTTCTAAAGAACTGTGAGTTCCTGCAAAATTCAAACAATAATAATGATAAAAATAATAATGATAATAAACAAGATGCAATTAGATAACATATAAATACAACGTAAAACTTAAAGTAAATGTAATGTTCAATGTATCAAAAATAAAAAAGAGTAAGTAAAGCAAGACTAAATAAATAAATAATATACAAGTTTGAAGTAAGAGTATGAAATATGTAAATAACATACAAGTATGAAATGAACTTATATAGAATTCAATACAAAACGATTGAAAAAAGTTCAGTTAAATAATATACTAAAACACAACTACAGAGAAAAGTAAAAAATGCAATATTCAATACATTGGTACTACTGTGGCACTTTTAATCTCTAGTTTGGACTTTTAAAAGTTCCTGAGCGTAATTTCTCCCCAATTCGTGGAGCCAGAACTGCACTTTTCTCGAAAAATATGTAAGACTATGGTTGCAATTTTTCACCTCTGAATTTAGACTGTTGTATATTTTTGACGCTAGAAACAAATGAAATCTTTGTGCAAAAGTTTTGTTTAATTTTGGTACGAGATAGTGACGGTTAGCCTGCGTCTTTGTTAAGTGAGGATGCGTTATTTGCTGATGATTGTATCAAATGTAACAATGTATTAAAAATGTATGTATTCTTTTTGCAATCTTCGGATAATATAAAAGCAAACATATTAACATTTAGAAATACACATACCGATAAAATCTGGGCTAACAAAATAATAAAATTGAATTGTTATAATTTACAATACAAATATATTTAAATTGATATTGTATCTACTGCAATATGTAATAAAAAGATATATAAAAACAAATCCACAGATTAAACAAGTTAGTAATATACAGTAAAACCGCGATATAACGAAATCCAAGGGACCAAAAAATAAAAATTCGTAATAACGAATTCCCACATATAACGAAATAAATTTAAAAAATCCTACTATATGTTACGCGCCGTCACAAAAAAATGTTGCGCAGCTTCAAAAAAGATCGCAAATTCTGCAAACAAAGGAGGAAGAAGGCCATAGGGAACTGAATACCTACATATTTTTAGTAGTTTTGTTATTAAAACAGATAAGCAAATGGATAATCAAAGGAATTAAATTAAGAACAGAACCTATTCAACACCAATCGGAAGATATTTTTGTAAATTCCAGAATATTGCAAACACAAAACAATATTTTAATTGTGTTTAAATGTAGAGCCGCTTCAAACATAGTTTTGGGCATGAAACATACAAAATAATTAAAAAATAACAATTTTACAGTTGAATCGCGGCATTTTTATAAAATGAGTCGTATATAAATTACAAAGGTACTTACCGGTAACGGCGGCAACCACTTCAAAATATATTTATAATCGTTAAAATTGTTCACTTAAAAATTATCGTTAACATTGTTCACTTAAAATACACGAAAACAATAGTTAATAGAAATACAAAATGCCGTACAAAAATGGTCCATAAAATATTTTAACGAATTATTTATATTATTGACGAGTTAACACGAAAACAATTGTCAAACGAAAATGAATTTATGTAAATATTCAGTTCGGTCATGCAATAATCGCGTTAAAAGCTGAACAAACTTAACTCTAAAGACGTTACACTGAGACTGACATTTCCAATAAGTACATACTGCAACTTTCGGGGGTTCCTGTTAATTTTTGTATTTTACAGCTGTTGGGTCTGGGATTGCAATACATATTAGAGGCGTATGCGCATGTAAAACGTGTCCAAATGAACGCCGCAAAAATTATGTCAAATGGTTTTATGGGCCTACTATAAACCCAAGAAGAAGTTTGAATTATTTTACTACCTTGTTGGCAGACCGCCGCGCACCGCCGAAAAGGCCATAAAACCGTTCGCATACGGCAGATGCATCGGTGCGGCTTTGTAAGTGCGAAATAATATTTTCATCTTTTAACATTTTTTTATTTCGTTATAAATTTACGTAAATATATTGGCATTTTTTCGTACGGGACAAAAATGATTTTGTTATAAATATTAACAGGATTTCGTTATATAAATGCATTTTTGTATGAAAAATTGGTTTTAGGGACTAAATTTCGATTTTTTTTTCGATATACGTCATTTTTCGCTATATCGGGTTTCGTTATATCGCGGTTTTACTGTAATTATATATAATCCACGCCTATAAAAATAACATTATTAACCAATGACAATACAGTGGGGCCACGTACAGCAAATGCCCCTTATGGGGAACTTTTCATACTGTGAGTTCATGAACGCTGTTCGGCTCGGTTCGGCTACCTTGTGGCCAAATCTGTAGCCAAATTGTGTTCAAAAAGAAGAACCTGATAATGGAGCCCAAGTCATGAAGGACATTGTGGCAACAGCTAAGGATCTAAACTTGGAAGTGCAAAAAGATGTTGAGGAGTTAATAAAGGAGCATGAAGTGCAGCTAACCACAGAAGAACTGAAGGAGATGCATAGACATCAGGTTTAAACGGAAAATAAGGTTTCCTCGGAGAAGGAGGAAGAGTAAAATATAGACAAATGTAGTTCAATGTCCTCAGATACAATCGAGGAGATTCTACAGGAATGGAAGAAGCTTCACAACACAAGATTTTGGAGTGGCACCCTAACAGCTGAAGTGAACAATGGATGGGGGACTTCTTTGACGACGTAGCGCTTCACTACTTTAAGAGTTCTCTTAAAAAAGGAAAAAACTAATCATCGTTAGATAAATTCCTCAAATCAAAAATCCGTTAAAAAGAAGCAGAAGAAGTTGAAGAACCTAAAACTTTTGAATGTGAAGAAGTATAAACTTGTAACCATTCAAAAAATATACAATGTTTATAAATAGTGGTCATTTTTTGTCCAGGGTCTGATACAAAATAAGTTAATTTCCCATGGGAAACTATAGAAAATCACGTTTGTATAATGAACTTTAAATACCATGAATCGGATCGTGGAACAAATTAAGTTTGTGACCCCACATATAAAAGTTAGCATAATAACAATATATATAATATTTAACAAAGATATTTATATTATATTATATGGGAAGTATGGGTAATTACAGGGCTTACGACCTGTCTTCGGCTGGCTTAAGTGATCACTTTACACAATGTAACGTTCACCATTCCACCCACAATCAACATCAATATCTATAAAATTTTTGAAAGTTGTATATATGTTACCATGTAGAAACATTTTGAGTACTTAACTACAACTTCGCTATCGCCATCTATGGTCTGAAATTTTATATTTTCCCATATAATATAATATAAACAGCTTCGTCTCCATGATATATTTATAATTTGTTTAATAACAATAACTTTGGAGGTAAAAATCCAGTAATTGGTGTGTTCTTGGACATACTCAAATATTGTTAATATACTATATTTACCCAGCTCGGCGCTAACAGCAGTGGTGATAAGGGCATACGGCCCGTTGACTAGCAGACCCACTACTATAAGGAGGAATATGTTCATCCCCAGGTTGATGGTGCCAAACCACTGGTACACCATCATCTGAAAAGCAATTCACACATCACTAGGCAATACAGGCCAAACAATGTTGGTGTTACACGCGACTCCTTTCCTCTCCGGTGATGTAAACTGAGTTGACATTGCTTCTAATTATTTGAATATCTCTCTAAATATACTAAATACAGAGTTCACATTTTAGGTATTCCTCCGTTATATATTTATGTATTGGATAAAATAATTACAATATATAAGTATTTACCGTACGCAACAATAACAAGGCACAGGGCGCGGGGTGTGGGATGCCAGATGCCTATCGTCACTTTAGTTAGTGGCAGAGTGTACGCTGACCAAGTTAGATGTGTCTTATGCGTCTACCGTATGACCAATGTTTTTTCTCATTCTTAGCACTTTTTCCCAATAATTGATATATACATATATATATATATATATATTCACTTATATATACATCAACTACTATTTCAATGATAAATATAAGAAATAAATGTAAAATATTCATATTTATCCAATTTAAAAATCGCAAAAGTTTCCACGTACACTGAGTTTACTTTAGCACCATATGAGAAAGGTTTAAACAGTGGTGTACATATTTTGCATCAGTGTTGCCAATAGCCGCACCTCAGCCGCACTGCACCATATAACCCTCGCACATTATACATTCCAGTATTGCATACCCGCGGAATGTTGTACCTAAACATTATAATGAATTGTTTTTTAAAGCATTCCTACTTATTCAGCCCCAAACGATGTTTAATTTGATTTTTTATAATTTGAAGTGCCTCAAATATATTATACACACTCCACAAACCGTAGCATTCTTCAAATTTATAATCGCTCATCTCAAATCAGCCAAACATTTTTAAAGAATTTATTTGTTAAATCTAAACATCGCCGGCTTTTATAAACTCTGCCTCGGAATTTAAAAGGATCATTAAATTTAAAAAAATATTTGAGCGACGCATCTAATGGTGCTAAAGTCTCACCATCGGAGCGGCTAGCAGCAGCATGAAGGCGCAGGTGGTGGCCGACATGCCGCTCCAGTCACACAGCACTCCGGCCAGAATGGCTCCAGCTATTCCGCCAAAATCAAAGCACGTGGACAGATCTGCTGATGTTGTGGGACTCAGTGATGCTGTAACAATGTCACATATTCAATTTTAATGCCGCAATTGTAACATTTATTCAATATAATATGTATTTGAATGAATATAATATTTATTTGATTTTACAACTATTATCGAAAAGAGGGTGACTGCAGGGTATAAAGTGAACGGCGCTATGAATGGAATTATAACTAATGGGAACTTGTCAACTGAGGCAAGACTAGCAGTTCACAATGGAGTCCTGGTACCGACACCGATGTATGGAAGTGAGGCCTGGAGCTGGCAGAAGAGGAACGAATACAGTGGAAATGAGATCACTTAGGCATAAATGTGGCAGATCCATTTATGACAGAGTAAAGAATGAAGAAATAAGGAAAGAATATAAAGCTGATCTTAGTAAAGTGAGTAAGATTAAGAAAGGATCACTTAGGTGGTTTGGTCATATGAAATGGGTGAATGAGGAGAGAATTGTAAGAAAGATATATGATGGCACCAGAAGTAGAAGACGTCCGCGAAGACTTGGCACGACCAGGTAAACCTGGCACGACCAGATACTGGAGGATGGTCCTGTTAGAAGCCTCAATAATCGGCGAGCTCATGTGAGAAGACGTATGAATGTGGATGAGGCGAGAATTGTGTGTTAGGACAGAAGAGTGTGGCGCTCTATCCTCTCTGCCTACCTCCGCGAGGAAACGGCGTGATGGTAATTTAGTAAGTACAACAACTAATAATGAATTGATGAGACAGCCTGTGATTGTGTGATAGGTAACGATGATTGATAACTGTGATTAAAAGATTAGAGGTTTAGTTTCTAATGTACCAGTGATTGTTCACCAAATTACAAATACAATATTAATTAAATTACAATTACCTGTCATCACTGCTTATCTCATCACTACAGGTAATATTTTGTTAATTGTAAACATGTTTTTACCGCCGACTCCTTTTTTTTAATATTAATGAACTGTGTTCATTTCGGCATAATTCTTACCTTTTCATACTTTTCATTCATTTTACATAAAATATCTACATGTGTAATAACATTGTCTTTAAAACCTACATCAGATTTAATTTTAAAACTACAGAATGTCCTTCTAACAAACTACAAACTCCCCGCAATTGTTATAAATTACTTTTAAAATTAGCAATATTAACTTTGTGGTTAAAATTCATATTTTTTATTTATTATCTTAGTTTTATTAACCACTAATTGTTTTTTAAACTCAATTGGTGGTTAATAAAACTAAGATAATAAATAAAAAATATGTTATAAATTATTTTGTCCACGGATCAGTCTACTCTACTTTTGGGGTAGAGAATTTCTTCTTATTCTTCTTTTAAATAGACAATCCACCCTTCAAGAGTGATTTGTGCCATTAATCAAGTTAAAACTTTATTTTACAGAAAAAAGTACAATAATATTATAGAATAGGAAATATTATATTACAAGTCAATACTATTGTCGTTCAAAAAATTTGCTATTATATAGATTAAATATGGTGAGTTAAGGAAAAGAAGGTGACACAAGTTAACCGAGTTGAAAATTACCATTGACGAGATTACTGTAAAAAAAACCTGCGATCCGCAATGAACAGCAAAAAAGATATGATCAAGGGTTTCCTCCTCAGCACCACACACACATTGGGGAATCTATTAAGTTCAATCTGAATAAATGTGAGGCTACCTGGCAATGCCCAATTCTCATTCTAGAGATATTTGATATTGTTATTTTAAAAGCTTTCCTTTTGGAGAACCAGGGATGATTATTTGGATCCATCGATTGTGCAGTCCAAACAGAATTTGTACATTTTTTTTACCATATTAGGGTATAGAACTACTACAAATAAAAATATTTCTAAAAAAAACATTTAACGGTAGAATTGTGTGAAAGTAAAAATTGACTGAACCGTGACACATTTGTATTCAGAATTCAGGACTCACTGGAGTTCTTGATATACAGAGGTAGCCAGTACAAGAACGTGTACGAGACTAATTTGGCAAAGAACAGCGACAGGGAGAACTCGATGACGCCAGGTATCCGTAAGGCTCCTAACAAACCCACCGCCCTCATCTGGACATCAGCCGGCGGGGACAGAAGCGTAGTGCTCTCGCATGGTGGAGGGGGCTGTCTGTTCACAGCTGTCGGCTCCGGCTGCAAAAGGTTACAGTATTTACATTCATTCGGCATATCCTTTATTTTTACCGAACTTGTGAGTTGTTAAAAATATTTTGCTTATTTTTCTTCAAATCAACTTGCATTTACCACCTTATAGGGTAAAGAACCAAGTAACATAACAGTAACTTTGTTATCTTATTTGAATAGCTTGTTGGTGTAGTGGTCAAGACGTTGGCCTAGTGATCTAGTGGTCAGGGGTTCGCGCCTCGTTCCAGGATACCAGCAAGTTAGTCCTATTTTCATAGCACAAGCATTTAGCTTAGTTTGAAAATAGTAAGAATATTGATGTGACATGTATTCCGTGTACGCATCTCTATTTAAAAAAAAAAAAAAAAAAAAAAAATAATAATAAACTAACTTAATTGTTCCAGTAAGCAGTCAAGTTAAGCAACAGAGATTTTTATTATTAACATTTATCTTAATGTGTAATAACACCTTAAGCTTCTTAAACTAATATTGGATGATTATTGACTAACTTATTGTGGGATTAAAATATGTCTAAGCTCACAGACCAGTAAATGAATAGACATGAAATAAAGTGTACATATAGGAGAGGGGTTTGGAACATTAGTTGCGGGACGAGAGACATTCTACACACATTGATAGTTGAATAAACCGACACACAAATGAGATGTAATGATATCAGTGAGTGTGTATGAAGTATTATTTGAATTTCAAGTGCAAGATTAGCATGAAATGTAACACTAAAACACTAACACTAAAATTGTTAAAATTCTAAAAATAATTATTTATTAGATGAATTCTGGTAAAATCATACACATATTCATATCATTCCGTCACTAGGTGTGTTGCACTGAAAAATTATTTACACTTTAAGCTAGACCTATATACTCATAACTCGATCATCATTAGGGGTCCTGTAGTCCCTTATCGGGTCCCATGTTGGACTTTACAGCCGCCAAAATAAAGTGCCCTCATAAACCAGGAAGCTGCATTTTCATCACCTCTCGTAAATGGAAATAGGACAACATTAATCGATACTTTTTTATATTGTGAAGGTCACAGGGCAGAAATGTCAACTTCAAATTGGTGCAATATTATTTATTTCCACCTCATCGCGATACTTCAAAACGAGTACATAATTTAGGGAGATTTGTAATAAAATTATTCATTCTATTGTTTCATCAAATTTTTCAACAGAGATATATAATTTCGTACTCTTGTGATTTAAGTACTATTCGAATGTATGTTCCCCAGTCCGAGGAATAAAGCCACCGCAAAATAATTGCATTAGCTCCTGTCAGACTCTGCACCAAGTATTACTATGTGTTGTCAAAACTGGGATTTTTGCAGCCCATTCTTTCATTTGACAGCAGTTTTATAAAAATCTTCTTTATACGACTAGAAGGCATTTTTCGTATCCTGCTGATGCGCAACACGTGCTGTCAAGTTGGTAGTCAAATCTAAATCAACCACATAAGAGGAGAGATGTTGCACTTAGACTTCTTAAGCTCTTCACTATTTAAGTGATACATTCTTACCATATCTCATACTCCTTACATATACCTTACATTGTCTGCAGGTAAAAATTAAAAATGCATTCTTCATAATTAATGTTATTGGGAGATTTATACGGTAATTTACAATATGCAATGTGCTGCGATTCTCAATATTTTTGAGTAAGTAAACAATTCAAATAGTCATTCATAGTTTTGTAAAAGAACAACATCATCGACCATTCTTAATGTATTATCAGGGAAAAAATTCATTCTTTGTTTTTCCCATTATCCAGTTCATATCCAAAGCTGTATATACATGTTGATGGATTTACTTACAGAGTAATTGATACTATATTCTTCGGTTGGGACTCGATGGTGACTTCTATGGCTTGCACTGTGTTCCTACAAAATTGTTTTAGTCAATATTAAAGGTTTTAAGGTCTCAATAATACACTAAAGGCATTCTTTATTAATAATACTTTTAAAGTACAGCCCCTTTTGGAATATACTTATAGGGATGTTGTTTATACATGCACTATCACATTGGTCTTGGGCGATTTTAATTCTAATATCTGACAATTATATTATCTGAAAACAGTAATCTATACAAATATAATATGTATATATAAATGTTTTTAACGTGTATATCTAAGTAAATTATTTATTTATTTTGTTCATATATATAACTTTGTAGCGTAACATTTTAATTTTTTTTTTAAATATAATTTTTATTTTCACTTTGTACAACGCACACACAATTTTTTGAGTAATATCACAACTAGTTTCGGGAAGAGCAGTCCTTCCCGTCTATATTATAAATTAAAACAAATATAATATCAAACACATTTTATAGTATTTTTTTATTTATTATCTTTGTTTTATTAACCACTGAATTGAGTTTAAATACATCTACCGGTAATATGAATACTGATAAATAAATAAAAAATATGAATTTTAACCACAAAGTTAATATTGCTAATTTTAAAAGTAACATTTTATAGTATTTTCTAATCAGTCACGTAAACCATTCATTACACTAACATACATTTATGTATATAACGTGTTGAATTATTAAACGCTGATATACAAATTTAAACAGATTATCTATTGAGAAGTGTCAAATTTAAAAAAAAAATTGAATACTGCAACAACTAGCGTGACCAAGGGTGGCGGATAAAACAATAAAGTGTGTTTAACCAAGACACGGGTAATATTAAACATTATATTGTAAAAAAAGCAATGGCCGACGTGTATAATCCAAGACTTGGCAATATGGAATTACATAAGGAACTGTTTATCTAAAAACATACTAAGAAATATGAGTATTTATGAATATTCTGATTCTAAACATAATGAGAAATATATGCATTTTTTTATATTTGTTTCTATCCATTGAAAATTGAGTACAATATAGCGCTGATTCTAATAAGCACTGAACGCCTACTTATACATATTTGAACAAATATGTGTATTTGTTTTGTTCAATCTAAGTTCAGAACTATCTCCAAGTTCTAAAGTTGTGTATTATTAATGATAATCTTCACTATCAGTCATCTTCAAGAGAAATGTAGGAAAGAAACATGTTAATCAGATCGGAACCCACTAAAGCTGGTGAATTATCCTGTCACCATAACAATACAATTGAAAATGAAACATAATTGATGTTTTTACTACGAGGCATATTTTTTAAGTAAGTACCGTTGCCGGATATTCCCGGTGTACCGCTGTGATTGCGATGCTGAACATGCGTAATGGTTTTCTTCATATGTTGACTCACCACATGCAACATTAGAGACATTCACACAGTGCGGCTATCTTGTAATGAGCGATTGAAATGTTCAAGACAATAGATCAGCCCGGTGACAATGAGATACGGTCCATGATTCGTTTCTTGAATACACGAAACATGAAACCAGCTGACATTCATCGCCAAGTGTGATCCTGTTTTGTCTTGATTCGGTGTCAAGTGATTTCCATATTTTCCTTCATCTAAAGAGGTTTCTTGGTGGTAAGCGTTTTTATGGCGATGATGAACTCAAAGACGGAGTACAGACATGGTTTTCATCCCTGGCGGCGTCGTTCTATGCCCCATTATGACAAGTGTCTTAATAATGGTGGCGACTATGTTGAGAAGTAGTTTAAGGTGTGTAGCATCCGATGAAAGAATAGTGTTGTAAAATCAATGTTGCTTCTTTAAAAAAAAATTCCAGTATTTACTTAAATAACGCGCCTCGTAGATGAATCTGAAATCTCACAACAGATAAGCAAATCTGGCACTGGTGAGGACTTTGATCTGCGAATTTTTATAATTTGGAATGATCCTTCATCATATTATTCGTACATACAAATAAATTTCTTAAAAAATTAAAATTTAACAAAGAGAGCTTCCTCGCTCGTATATCTGCACTGATAGATAATGAAATTGAATTACCTCTCCTCCGACCAAAACCTCCTCAGATTCTGACTGGTCATTTTCGTCCGACGTATGTCCCCTTCCTGTCTCCAGGCGCCGATACGCCCCGTGCTGTCAGTTGGGCATTAGTAAGGCCAATCAAAACACTTGTTAGGAAAAGCGAGCAACAAAAAGAACAAACACGAATTTTATATAATAAATACATGTATTGTTTTCGATGAGATTAAATTAGTGTAAATGTGTATAAACAGATCTAAATGTTGAAGGTTTGATGATGATAATCCACAAATTAGTCTTATTTTCATAACTTATAAATATTCATATTAAAATGTTTATTAAAAGAGTTGGATTCATGAGGTGCACCTAAAATTAATTATTAAATTAATGGCAACTCAGGACAACACTATTAACACTCAAAACCAAGCAAAAAAAAAACAAAAGAAATTAATTATATTAATGCAAAAATTTCACTACAATTTTAAAAATGAACTATTAAAAAAATTCAATCCAAACGGTCAAAATTATTTTTAAAATGGTGAAACACAAAATCCATCAGAGTGCCAGTAACCACATATTTGATTCTTAACATAGTGCATACACAAGCACTCTTATATATGCTCTAATATAAACAAGATTAAAGTCTTTTCTTTTACTAAAACTTATCTTTTACATATTTCGTCAGTTTCATTTTAAATCTATTCAGTTTCTCTTCATTACTTATGTTTTCTGGCATTTCATTAAAAATCTTCATCGCACTATAAATCATCGATTTCTGAGATTTGGCCTTCTTCCTGAATGGCAGTCTCAGTCTATCCCTTCCGCTTGTACGATGCTCGTGCTCATGTTGATTTGCATCAATTTTTTGTGTAAATTCCGCCGATATTTTCTTATTGAGGATTTTGTAAATAAATACCATTTGTATATTAAAATATACTTTCTACTTAAAGGTCATCACATTCAGATCTTTCAGTATTGCACTGATCCAAGAACATATCTATTTTTTCTGAGTATTATTCTCATAGCTTTATTTTGCAACACTGACAATTGTTGCATTTCTTTTTCGTTAGCTAAAAACAAAATCCTGCTGCAGTAGTTAATGTGAGGAATAATAACAGAGTTGTATACTATTTTAAAAGACTCGGTACTAATAAATCTTCTGAAGAAGTGAGATTTTCTTAGCAATCTTTTTAGTCACGTATCTTGTATTTTGCGATAAATTCAATGTTGAATCTATTATGACTCCCGAATATTTTATTTCGATGGGTATAATGAGAAGAGTTTCATTCCTATGCAAAATGCAATATTTTCAATTTTTTTGTTGCATAGAGGGTGAATGATAAATTTCAAAGTTTTAACATTAATTATAATTTAGTAAATATTTCTAAATTTGACGAAAAATAGAATATGACATGTTTGAAAATGATTATCTGTCAATAGTGACAGTTTTACAATTGATAATAACTGTTCTTAAAAACATGTTTGCATATTTTAGAAGTATTTTATCTGATCTGGCTGTAAAATCAGTTACAAATATGTGTATCTTAATTCTTGGCGGTATTGTTACTGAACACCTTATTTAATACATTTTTTTAAAATGAAAAATTAACTTAGTCATTGTTTTATACTAAAAAATTCTTGTACAGTTTAATTTGCACAACAAATCATGATTAAGTTTTTTTTAAATCGTATTAATTTCTTCTTAAATCCACGTTTTGACAACCTGAGCATATTCGTAAATCATAATTGGTTTATTTTCACTCAAAATTTATGCAGTGCAATGAAAATATGAAGCGAAATGATAAAAATAATATTATGTTAAACCCCAGAACACTACAGGATGTGTAATGACACAAACCACCACTCACCTTGCTCGCAGCGCCGGGGGTGACTTCCGGCGTCACAAGCCCCACATTCTCCGGCTCCTCCACCAGGAAGAGGAATATCATGAATCCCCCTAATGCCATGATGAGGCCCGGCACTATAAAGGATAAGGACCAATCCGTTTCCACAAATCGCGCGGCTATAACGGTTCCTGGAAAATTAAAATTTTTTATAAATTTACATGTTTAACAAATACAGGGTGGCCAATTCAGGATGATATAACTTCAAATATAAATTATTTTTAGGTTAAATGAAAAATCGAACTTTTTTCATTGCATTTTTCATTACATTTTCATACATATCTGGCGATATTTCATTTACAAGTGTTTCAGAAATTCTGCTTTAGGTGTTCGATATTCATTGACTTGTTGGCATAGTCACGTCCCTTTAGATAGCCCCACAAAAAAGTCAGGAGTTGTCAGATCTAGAGATCTTGGCAGCCAATCAGTGTGAGCATTTCTTGAAATGAATTGACCATTTCTCGTGCCATTTGACATGTGACCCTGACTTTTGGAGCCACATGTTTTGCAGTGTTGCTCAAATTTATTCACTTAACAAATTATTGTGAGTCTGGAAGGTATGTGATTTCTACTGAAAATATGACGTAATTTTCTAAGTGCTACCACAACTGAAGACTGATTTAAGCAGAATGTTTTGATGATTAAAACACGTTGTTCAAATATAACTTCACTGGTAATAAACATACACTGTAACATCAATGCCGTTCATAACAAATTACCACTCCAGATTTATTTAATCATTAACATTAGTTTTTTTACTGCTTCTGAGGTAATTTTGTAGAACTCCATAATCACATTTGTGAAAATAAACACTATTCTACTTGTTTAATTTACTTGAGACGAATTTCGCCTTGTAAGGGGGCAACATCAATCTAACAATCTACAACTTGTATAGCTCTCTCGCACTATAGATATAAAGACAAGATATTGAATTAAATTCTTAGATTGATAATGCCCTTACAAGGCGAAATGCGTCTCAAGTAAATTAAACGAGTAGAATCAAAAAAAAAAAAAAAGACAATTGTTTATTTTCACATGTGTGATACTTTTGTTCTATGTATACAGCGCCTTATAATGCCTCCGCTACACACACACACTCACGTCTGTCAATCTCACGCCGCGCTCTTGCGGACATACACACCCATACTTCAACTAATACACCTTACACATACCAATGCAGATCAGATTTACAATCTTATGTTTTTGATGCGACGCATATTAACGCAAATCAAGACCATAGTATATACATCCTTCATGAAAGCCAATAAAGCAGGTCAAACTTTTGATTTAAAAATAACTATTAATTAAATTTACAGTTGATAAAAGAGATATAGCTCACCCAAGATATTTCCGATGGACGTATGCGAGTTCCATATGCCGAATATGAGTCCTCTTTTGCCCTTACCAAACCATTTCCCCATGATAGTGACTACGCCGGGCCACCCTGTAGTCTGGGCTATACCGGCCGCTGCCTGAATAACAGAATCATGTCATTTAAAAAAAAATCTTTTTCATCATTTTAATAAACAATTGAAACAATTAACTAACATGTGTGCTAGCCACTAAGTACATTCAAGTGTATACTGGCCTTGGAGAAATACAAATTATTATATGAATCTAGTACTTTTTACTGAAATATAAACACAATTAAAATAATACTAATAATTATGCATTATTACTGTTACTGAAACTAAAAGAAAAACACCAACAATTTTTTTTTAAATAGAACACTCAAACATTGTAAGTAAGAGAAACGTAATTAATATATGTAGTGTGAAAGCAAATTTACTGATCAAATATAGTAGAATTGATGTGAAATATTGACTCAATAAAGCCATTTGTTAATACAAATATCCAGGAAAAATCTATCAGAAGTCTAACAGAACCTAATCATCCCTCTTTAATCCGAGTTTTGTCTTGACTTTCGATTTTTTTTAAATTTTTTTGCTAATTTTTATACATCAAACGCTGTTACAATTTGATGTGAAAATTTTCTTCATCATCAAAAACATTTAACATTTATACAGTTCACAATAATGTCGCAGTAGACGTTAACATTTTTATATATGGCTATTTCATGGTCTAGAACATTGTTTAATGGTTTCAGCATTGCATAAAATTATGAACATAACGAAAATAAAAAAAAACCAATTGAAGAATATCCAATTGCAGTTTTACTTCTGACAATTACACACTTTGTGCATAAATTGCGGAGGAATTGTATTGTTAATTACAGGTAATTTTAGTATCTGATCTGATAACATAAAATACAGGTTCGACTGTGTATGTAAAAACAATTGACTAATTATGAATAATATAAGTATATTTTAATGACATCTTTCAAACGACGCCTGTCAAAATTTATCAAGTAGTTTTGTTTTTATAGCTGTTGAAAGTGGGCAACTTTGTATTTGTTCGCTACCACGGTATAAGGGCAATGTCAGTCAATGATTTGATTCCTTTTTTGAATGGGAAGACGTTTGAGAAAATCAAAGAAAAGTTGCATGCCGTTTATAAAGACCATGCGCCTTCATGAGGGATCGAACATCAGTTTTTAATGAAGAGCACCCTGGCCGAGGATGTGGTTAACAAAATCCATGATATTGTGATAGCAGATCACCAGGTGAAGATCAGAGAGATTGCTGATGTTGTAAATAATTCAAAATGAACACGTACAAAATATCACACATGAAAAATTGGGCTTAAGAAAGCTATCGGCGAGATGGGTGCTGTGTTTGCTCACAGTGGAATAAAAACGGAATCGCTTCAGAGCACTGCTTGGACATGTTTTATGGTTGTTGACGAAACATGGATCTATCACTACACGCCAGAAATGAAAGAACAGTCAAAAGAGTGGACTTCACCCGGCGAAGAAGGCGAAAATGGTTCCATCGGCCAGATAGATCATGGACTTAGTTTTTTGGGATTCACGAAGCATCATCTTCACCAACTATTTGGAGAAAGGAAGGACAATCACAAAACAGAGCTGATTCGACGCTGAATTGATGAGAAAATGGCCTCATTTGGCGAAGAAAAAAGTGCTCTTTCACCACGACAACGCATCAGCTCACTCATCCGCAATCGTCACAGCAAAACTGGTCAAATTACACAATGAATTGCTGCCTCATCCACACTATTCTCCAGATTTGGCCCAATGTGATTTCTTTTTGTTTCCAAACATGTAAAAATAACTTGCCTGAAAGTGGTTCACGTCAAACGAGGAAGCCATTGCGAAACAGAGACTAAATTAAATATATCATATTTTTTGAATGGCTTAACAAAGTTAGAATATCGCTGGACTAAGTGTATCAAACTGAAACAATGCTGATAAATAAATAATAAAAAATGTGTTTCCTTCATACGGCCCTTGTAATAACAACAAATATATACATATTAACATATTACGTAATATGTGAATTTCTAATTAGTAGTGTAGAATTAGTAGCAATAATAATAGAATTCCTTACAGACAAGGAAATATTAAAATATATAAATAATGACCTGAACAAAGACAAAGTAGCCCATGGAATGAATGTCGTACGTTCTGGCTATTCCAAACATGTAGCTGAAGGTGCCGGATAGAATCATGCCCAACGACAGGAAGTACCGGAGATTTACTCGTTCGGCCACAAAACCTGGAACACAAAGACATGTCGTGCTGAGTAATTCTGTAAAAAAAAACACATTGGTAGTAAATTTTGACCAATGTAAATACTTTTTACCATCAACTGTGGTAAAGAAACATTTGCGGATTATTTGTACGTTAAATTTACTACTGTAAAAGTCAATCCCTTTTAATTGTGTGGCAATGCGAATAATCATCAAATACATACGATTTGATGGTTTATCTATGGCTTTGTTCACCCCTGCATTCAAAATCTGTCACTTTGAGATTATCATCGGAAGACCTCTCATCACTAAAATAGCGGGATATTGAATGATTCATTATTGTATACCGCAACTTTTAAAGTATCAATATGACAAATGATTTTTGAAACAGCTACGAAGATTCCGCTATTTTTAACTAATGATTGATGGTTTTACCATCAGATATCAGAGAGTAAAATTAGTTTACTACTTGATGTACTTTCAAGAAATTAATATTTTTTACCAACGATCGAACAGACCGTTTTCGCAAAAAAATTTACTTTAGTAACTCTCCTTACCGTAGTAAAAAATCACACAACCGGCCCTAAGTAGTGATCAAGGGGCAACATAACCTAACAATATAATGTTAAAATTGAAGTAAGAAAAACATTTGTTTTGTTATCTGAAATAATATTGGAAAAAATGTCGAGTAATAACCTTGCGCAATAACATGAATTATGTATATTTTAATGTCACATAAAAATGCTTGATTTATTTAATATTCTCTTTGTAGAATTTACGCCCCCATAAATGACAACAGTGTTCGGAAACAACCGGAACTATAAAACATGTAAGGAGATGCCAGTATGGTAAAATCAATGAAACTTTAAGATTATATTAGCTGGGGAACTTGCATCGCATGGAAGAGCGGGAAAAGTAAATAAAATTTTGTTTAGAATTTGTTTAATATATGCAAAATGTTATTGACTGATATAGTGGAATTTCAATTTTCTGAGATTTGGAGTCATTAAATTATAAATGTCAGCTTATTTTCGATTTTTCAGTAAAGTATTTGTTTTATACTATTGTGATTACAGTTTTGTCGTTTGTTTTACACATGTATAATATGCCCTGGGTAAATACTACATTAAATATATTTCTTTTTTATATATTGCGCCAGTTAGATAATAGACAGTGTGCATGAAGGATTTTTGTGCATTGTTTTATTAATATGACTTGTAAATAAATGATGAATATGCCAGTGTCCCAATTTGTACATTAGTTTGTGCTAAAATATGATTTAAAGTTTCATATTCGCAAATCGTGTTTCATGGATATATCAACGCTCAATAAAAACATTAAGAGTGGCTCACTATCAATGTGTTGTTGGTTTAATGTCATTCTTATCAACAATGCATCGCGGCAATGAACACGCGCTGCCACTCGACAGGTACACGAGCCATTTCAAAAAGACAGTGTCTTCCACTTAAATCGTAACTTTGGTTATCAAACTCTATGAAAAAATAATTACACACAAAAATGTGAAAAATTTTAAGAACATTTATAATACACTTTCTATTACAATGCACTTTTTATAACCAAAGGAAATACCGAGAGGAATTTTTAATTACTAGTACCGCTCTAACAATTTTTTTAGCTCACCTACATTGCTTCAAAAATACGAGTAACGCATACGATGTTGTACAGTTTATTTATTAATACATAAGGGTAATAAGACACAAACCACTTTATTTAACAAAATTTCAAATCTGACACCAAACAGTGAATATTACGTATTTAAATCATTTTCAACATAAATAAATTTCCTTGGCTGCGTCGTTATCTCTATAAAAAAAAAACATGCTGAAGGAATGGGATTTACCAAGTGAAATCTCATCTCATCATAAGATATTTTCATTAATTCAGTAACCGCACGGTACTCATCTAAAAATTTTAATTAAAAAAATAATACATACATACCTATTAACTAACTACAACTGTTTTCTAACAAATTAAATTTTAAATGTCAAAAATTAAAGTAATAAAATTTCAGTTCATTCCTTCCCGGTGAATTGTACACGTAACACGCAAACTTGAGATATTCACACACATTCGCTCATTTATTAAAACCTAAATATAAAAAGAACTACAATAAATATAAAAAGGAATACGATATGTAAAAATACTAAATGAATTCAAAATCTTTTTAGTAAAAAAATATGAATATTTTGTAAATGACCCAAAGTATTTATTAATGAGTATTAAAATTAGTTTTAATTAAGAGACTATATCGGAAACTTACCTGAAAAAAACATTGCAATGGCATAGGCAAAAAGGAACGCCGAATCAAGGGTTCCCAGTAGAGCTGTGGCGTCTCCATCTGACCCATCTGGAAAAAATTAACAAAAAAAAGCTATTATAGTCTTTAATGTAGAGATCTAACTAAGCACTTAAGTTAGCAAACTGTCTTAGGCCCGGTTGTTTGATCAGTGGCAAATTTTTACTATAGTAACTTTTTACCGTCGCCGGTGGTAAAAAAAATTTGCGAGTTATTCGAACGTCGTATTTACTACTGTCATAGTTAGTCCCGCCTAATAGTGTAGCAAGGCAAATAACCATCAAATATATGAGAATTAAATCTATTTTAAATATTCACCATTGGCAATACATACCATTTTATGCTTTATCTATGGTTTCATTCACCTCTGCGTTCGAAATCTGTCATTTTGCTGATGAAAAATCTTCATTACTTACTTACTTACCATCACGCCGTTTCTCATGACTTTAGACAGTTTCTATAGGGATTCCCACAGGCGTCAGTGTTCGTTTCCTTTGTTTGGAGATTGCAAGGTTTTTTTTATCTCACATTTGTTTTATTTTCGCATATAGTATTGAGATATTTGCGTAGTATATTATTATAAATAATTTTTCGAGATTCATAGTGAGCTTTTTAATGATTATTGTGTAGTGATTTTATTATCTCGGAGTTGCTTCGTTTGTTGCATTTTGTCAGATTTTATAACATTATTTTTGAGTTTTAGTGTATTACAATGGCAGATTTCACGTACAATGACTACAAACTCATTCTAACTGCCGAATCTGATAATAATGACGTAGAATTTGAATTGCCAGAGATTTGTGAGCCCAATGAAGACAATACTGAATTGGCAATGTCGACGAAGATAATATTGAATCGGCAAATATTGAGGAAGATAATATTGGTTCAACTAGTGTTGTTGAAAAAAGTCCTGTATTTCATTAGGACAGTGATCCATTTTTACCGCAAGTGCACAATTTCGATTCTTGTTCCGGCACTAATTTGTACACCCGTGGGGGTAGACAGAGAGGATAGAGCGCCACACTCTTCTGTCCTGACACACAATTCTCGCCTCATCCACATTCATACATCTTGTCATACAAGCTCGCCGATTGTTGAGGCTTCTAACAGAACCATCCTCCATTATCTGGTTTACCTGGTCGTGCCAAGTCTTCCACGGACATCCTCTATTTCTGGTTCCATCAACACTTGCATCATATATCTTTCTTACCATTCTCTCTTCATTCATCCTTTCCATATGACCAAACCACCTAAGTGATCCTTTCTTAATCTTACTCACTATACTAACATCAGCTTTACATTCTTTTCTTGTTTCTTCATTCTTTACTCTGTCATAATAGATTTGCCACAAATACGTCTAAGTGATCTCATTTCCACTGCATTCAGTCTACTTTCGTTCCTTTTCTGCCAGCTCCAGGCCTCACTTCCATACATCAGTGTCGGTACCAGGATTCCATTGTGAACCGCTAGTCTTGTCTCGGTTGACAAATTCCCGTTAGATATAATTCCATTCAAAGCGCTATTTACTTTTATTTCCTGCAGTCACCCTCCTTTCGATATCATTCTCAGCCTTTCCGTTTCTATCAAATATACTTCCCAAATATACAAACTCACCTACTTGTTCCAAACATTCATTACCTACAAGTATTTTGCATGGTGTCTTGCTTTCCTCCTTCTAGAATACCATCACTTTCGACTTGTTACATTCATTATGAGGTCGCTTTCCTTGCATACATCGTGCATTCTACTCACCAAAAATCTTCATGCTAATATAAATTCAACAAGATCATCATCGGACGAACTCTCATCACTAAAATGGCGGAATATTGAACGATTTATTGTGACAGATGACTTTTGAATTAACGATTTACGGTTTTTATTATCCGATTTTGAATGGTAAAATTAATTTACTATTAAATGTACTTTCGATGAGTAAATATTTTATACCAACGATCGCAAAAAATATTACTAATGTAACTTTTTTTATTATAGTAAAAATTTACCAGCGATCGCACAACCGGCCTTTAAAGTGATTATATTTCAAGTTAGCTCTGTATTACATTAGAGCAGACACATGACACACGCCTTGTCTAGTTGACACATTTTCTTTTATTATTATTACTTTAGCGTTTCACACTAAGTAAAAAATATACGGTAAAATCCCATTTATTTGAAGTTGAGGGGACCGAAAATCAAGAAAAAAGTTTGAATAATGACTTACGATAATGAAAATAAAAATTTGTTTTTTTTCATTACAACTCAAAGTAACTGTATATACCTAATATACACACATTTTAAAATAACAAACAAGTTGTCAAAATACAGCGTAAACAAATCACAACATTATTTTTAAAAAACCCTTATTATATAACTATCTTTTTGCATAATTTTTAATAAAGACATAATCGTTAAGCTTGTCAACACTGCCATTTCTCCGATGAATTGAAGTTATTGTTCCAAAAATACCTTTGAATAACGATACTCGATTTTTAAGTACAATTTAGTATGGAAACTTTACAGAGGGACCATATTCTGCCCCAAAACTTCGACTTGTGGCGAATTTCGAATAAACGTTCTTCGAACGAATGGGATTTTACTGTATTTTTATATAATTACATTGATAATGATATACAGTGTGCACATATATAGCTGACTTTAACAAAATTTAAGTAAGATATGTGACAAGTTCTATAGTAATGTTAGTATGTAGATATATACTATCATTTGAAAAGAATAAATTGGATCAATTAGACCACTTTTATATTATAAATATAAAATAACTTAGAAATTAATATGTGACGAGCGATTCAGACAGACTACTGACAAAGCTGACCGCGTCTGTAGACGCGTTACCTGACCACAACCATAACTACACAAGTCACTGGCTGTACGTACCACGCAGTCAGCCACTGCGAGCGTCCAGCGCACTGGCAACTTTATCATACCATTTCCGATTGTGTATAGTTTGCATATTAATTCAGTGCAACAGTTGCGTTTTATGTCGAACATCTCTGCTGCCTGCTTACACCTCACACAATACACTTTGCGTCATCTGTAATACATCGACACAGCCGACTATGGAGGCGGAATACCTTTCTCTCATTCTTCCAAGTAAGTGCCATGCCACGATGCTTGGCACTTCGCTCCCAGTCGTGTTCATAAGCTGACTGGTGTTATTGCAAATCGGTACAAATCAAACTGTCATAAACTGACGTATTATGCATATATTACTAACAGTGGGTGAATAAATTAATAAAATATAAATATGTCAGAGAACTGTCATTGTGTTGGTACTGTATATGCATGCATGCAATTTGCTATAGCTAATTGGACTACGTACTAGATTAAAAAATAATGAGGCTATTACGCAATGCTTATTTATCGGAATAGGTTTATTTTAAGCTATTTGTGAGGTTTGATTTACATGGTAAACGCGGTATAGAGTATGTATATCAAAATTGTGTATTATGCAGAATTATCACCAATTATCGCCAATAGGAATTAGTTACACGAAGCAAGACTAGCGGTGCATAATGAATTTTTGATACCAACACTAATGAATGGAAGTGAAGCCTGGAATTGGTAAAAGAAAAATTCTCTTATAACAACAAAAAGACTGAATATATGTGTTGAAAATCACAGTAAGATAGAATGAAGATTGGAAAACTTGGAAGCAATGGAAGCAATGGAAGGTCAGAAGAAATGAAACACAGAAAGATGTTCACTCTAGGGACGCTGCGGCGAGAAAATGATTTCCGGATCGGAGTAAACCTGCTTTCATCTCGCTTTGTACAATAGTCACTATTATTCATTCGACAAACAATTAATCGAATGTCTGGCCATATCATACTTTCCCAACATTAAACACTATACATATTAATATTAATTTTTTACATTCATTTTAATGTTGGTATTATTCCCAATGTTCATGTGAGGTACTTAAACAGACGCCAGAAATGCATCATTGTAGACAGTGTTACTATTGTCCAAGCGGTTGTCGATTTTTCACTACCTCCAATTGTTTATTGATAAATTAATTTTGTATCATTTTGGCGCCTGGCCCGCTTTATAATCTCCTGTTTAGTATAGTCACTAAGATGATTTAGATATGTGGAACCTACGAGTGAGGCGAGGATGATAAAGGAAATATATGAGAAGAGTATTGAAAGCAACAGAAACATAGGGTGACCATGAAAGACCTAGCATAATCCAGTAAACCTGACATTGGAGGACAATCCTGTTAGAACCTTAAACAATTGATTAGTTAGTGTACATGAGACGATACATGAAAACGAATGAGACAAGAATGGTGTACCAGGATAGAAGAGTGTGACATTCAATCCTCTGCCTAGTTAATTAATTTAGACAAACATTATAGGAATACCACTAACCAAAGATTCAAATGAGATATTTAAATGAATTATACAAAATTAAGTAACTCACCAAACGGCGCCCAATCGCACCACGTGGCATTGTTGGACGGGTTGATGTGGATATCCGGCGGCGGCACGAGACTGCTGCAGTTCTGGTGCAGAACGTTCTTCACTACGGATATGGGCTTCCTGGTCAGGTGGTAGCACATGTAGGCGAAGTAGGTCAGAAATAATATGCTGCTCTGGTAGCTAAAAATAATGAACAGACCCTGTGAATTGTGAAATCGACAGAACTAATAATATATCTGCATACTTCGGACACATTCTCCGCAATGAGAAATACAATCTCTTTTAATACTGTTCGGGGGAATAACAGATGATAGCTTGTAAAGAAAATATTCAATTGCAATATGCAAGAAAATATGAAACTGTAACATTGAAATTGGGTAAGCTCACATCGGCAATCGTCAATAACAGATATGTGACATTGGAGCAGTCTAACATTAAAATATACAATTTCATTTAAAAAAAAAATTCATAAGAACTATAAATATAAATTATAAGCACAACATAAAAGTATAATTAATAAACTTAAACCTTTAAGAGATATTTATGTTAGTAAAATGAGACAGGTGTTTATATTAGTAATTGTTACCAGGTTGTTATCAATATTGACACGCACACAGAATACAATGGTCACTGGCAAAATGTGTTTGCTAAAAATGTGCGCAGAGTCAAAGCAGAATACATCAGCTTAATTCCAAAAATTTATATACAATGTAAATGTACGATAACTGTTAAAAATATAGCCAAATCAAATACAATAATTGGTTGAGATTTTGTCAGTTGTATGAGTGTGTGTGAATGATAAAGGAAATTGGAGTGACCTCGTTAGTCTTAGGACGGCTTCCATAAATGATGTCACATGCGAGGGCGTCAGCAGAATTCCGACAGTCTGGGACAGGGGGGTAGGGTCATAATATAAAAACTCGTGACATAGGCGAGGGGGGGGTTAAAATTTCACGGAAAACCTGTGACAATTTATGGAAACCGCCTATTGTGACCAAAAGTAATAAATTATGAAAGACAGCAGCGGCATCGGAATCAGTAAAAAAAATAATGTAAAAGAAAAATTGCAATGAAAGAGTGTATGAGAATAGGAAATTATAATATTCTATCACCTATATCTACTGTTATAAAAATACAACATTACGGTGTAACGTAGAAGCGACCGGAAATATACATTGATGATAACACACCTTCAATTTTATAAAATATATTGTTTCTGTCACACATACATGATTATAAGTGTGTCGAAAGGTAGACGTGTCTTTCTTAAACAGCATATAAAGCAAATTTAAAACAAATTGTAAAGGAATTTATACTGATGATAAATGCTATTATTAGTGCGTTGGGGGGATAAAACAAAACAAACATAACCATACCGACATAAGGCTACTGGGAGGGACTGTGTTGATCATATTACTAATAAAGATGTACTAAGATGCACAAATAAATCAGGAGAACTAACAACAAGTATCAAGGAACGCTGCATACTTCAGACACAATCTCCGCGGTGCAAGAATTAAACTGAGCAACCGTCCCAGTATTGTTACAGTAATAAGGTAAAATAATTCTAGTAGTTCTGACAGGTATATGAAAGTTGATTAGCCGCAATAAATCAGGGTTAATAATTTTATGGTATAAAATTTAAATAGATATACTCTCCGATTCAACTGTTAAAAGGGGGGGGGGATAAGGACTGACCCCTCTTGTCTCCGACATATGAGGTAACAACAATGGCGTAACATTTTTTTGGGGGACCCTATTCGGGGAACATGGTGAAATTTTTTTAAATTCATTATTTTTATTTGTTAACTTTGTTTTATTTAACCACTTATCGAGTTTAAATACATCAACCGGTTTTGAAAAATATCATTTTCTTTTTCAGTATGTCAATACTAATCAAAAACATATGTTATTGTTTCTTTAACAGAATCTATTTCTAAAAAATATATATTTTTCGAAACTGGTAGATGTATTTAAACTCAATAAGTGGTTAATAAAACAAAGTTTAATAAATAAGAATAATTATTTTTTGTTTGATTTTGTTGATTTTTTACTTTTTAGTGAAAGTTTTAAATTTTTTTTTTAATTTTGTTTAATACGGTCAAGAACAAGGTAAAGAAGTGAAATGGGACAAAGATGATGGGGATCGGATGAAGGATCATATAGGCCGGGGGAGTTTATGGAAGGGTTCAGGATGGAAATTAATTTAAAAGATGAATCGTGAATATGTCGTTTGAGTCTCTGTGAATGATTGTGTTTTTGACAAACCAGGGTGAGTTTGTGATTTTCCTAAGGATGTAATATTGTTTGGATTCTAAAATCTTTGTGTTACTTGAACCCCGGATGGGGCTCGTGTATGTGAGTATAGAACGGATGATTGCTTTGTACAAGAGTAATTTGATTTTAAAAGATAGTAAACTGTAGAAATTTAAGAGGGGGTATAGTCTGTCGTAGAAATAGATATACTAGATCAAAAATAATTATTCTTTCGCCCTCCTTTAATAAGTCCATTGAACATAAGAGAAAATCATAATTTAATTGCTCTTATGATATATTCAGTTTATGATTGACAAATCTCAGAAATTTATTTTGTACTCTTTCAAATATGTAAGAATAATGCACATTGTAAAAAGGTGACCATACAGTCGAGTTATACTCAACCTGGCTGGCTAACGAATCTTACACAAAGTCTTGAATAAACAAAAAAAAACTGAATCGAAATATTATATCATATTTTTAAGTGTACGAAAGCTGACATTATGAACAAAATACATTGACCAAAAAATGAATTAATCGAATACAACACTGCATTGTACAATACAGCTTTGCACAGTCGGGCGGCGTGTTTGACCAGCAGTCTCGCAAAAAGACAATGTATGCGCTAGATACGTGACGTTGCAGTTTGCCATTAGCGCGAGACAAAAAATTTGCCCCAGACTAAATATTAACGCAAACTTTCTAAAGTAAGAAAGGTTAAATGGGATGAGTTAAGGTCGTGGCAGATAAGGTTTGATAAGGTCACGACAAGTTACTTGCGTGGTACAATTTGTATCTTATTTTGTAGTTATTAATAAGAATTTGGACAGAAACAGAGTAATTTGTTAAAATTTAAAATTCTACTAAATTATTTACATTTTTATTTGACGAACTTAAATTCTGTTATAGTGCATATGACAGTGCTTTACAGCTAGTCTCCATTTGTTTCAAGGACAACATGTTATATACGTGGAAAGTAAATAGAAACCAATAAAACTACAACACTATTGAGTAACCCAAGATTTATCGCTTATTATCCAATACATAAAAAATAGTGTTAAAAAAAACATATTTTTTATCAGTATATATTATGTAAAAAGGCGTAAAGTAACAGTATTTTTAGCTGGTGAAAACAATCTGAGTCAAGTATAATTTTAAATACATAGTTTATAGTAAAAAAATTCTTAATAAAAATAACTATTAAATAACAGAAATGCTAATCAAATTTGACTCATTTAATAAGGTATAGTGTGCAAATAACCCAACCTCAAATTTGTTTAATATCGACATTCCCTCAAATTTTCATATCACTATGAACTCACAAAAAAAACTATTGTGGAATTAGACAGTCCAATGCGCTAGGGGAGAGATTTAAAAAAAAAAAGCATTACCATACCAGCAAAGGACTCGTATACATACAAATATTAATAAAAAGTCAGAGTCTTGTTAAAAATTATATGCATGCAAATGCATATAGAGCATAATTAAGAGAAATAATATTATAGTCGAGAAGCTTGAAACATTTTATCTATGGCTTAGATAAACAGGCCAATCGCCGTATCTTCGTAGACCAAGTCAGGTAGAGGGCGTTAGGCGCCATTTTCACATTTATTTTTTTGTATGCTGAAAAGGAGAATTTGGTTTTACAATAAAGAAATGGTTGGCGTATTAAAAAGAGAATTTATTTAATTAAATCTAACAATCCTATAAAAAATGTCAGAATAAAAACTTATAACTTTCCCAAACAATGTATATCTGTCATAAATAGAGATCCAGGTTCGAATCCCGGTGACGCAAAAACAATATTTTTCGACAAAATTGATTTTATATATATATATAATTAATATATTAATTTAGTATTTAAAATATCACAGACCTATGTTCTGAATAATTACAACTTCACAATAAGAATGTGTTTTCCTTAATAATATATGTTGTATCAATGTGTCCAAAATTTAATAAAAATGAATTGATAATTCTGGCATCTCCAGTCGGTTTACTCAAAGATATTTGAGATTCTGTAAAAACAATGTAGATGGCTTTCCAATAATGGAACGACAGGTGTATTAATTTGAAAAATGTAACATATAGGTTCGAAAATTTGTCAAGAAAAATACTGGCGTTATAACACAATTGGTAGTGTACTTCCCCGGATTGGAAATAGAGATCCAGGTTCGAATCCCGGTGACGCAAAAACAATATTTTTCGACAAAATTGATTTTATACATATATATTTATAATTAATACATTAATTTAGTATAAATAATTATATTCTCAGACACACATTCTTATGTGTTTATGATTGATTTTTTGAAAATTTCAAATCGTATTATCTCGCTTTTAAATAATATTTTTTGATCAATTGTAATGTAATATTCTCCCTTCAACAATCGCTATCACTATTGAAACCAAAATATTACACATCATGGAAACCAAAATTGTTATCATTTTTCGGAGCAGTGCTACAACAGCAGTCTTCTAAAATCTTTCAAGTGGCCATTTTTCTTTTCATTTTTGTATGGACAGCGCAGGCCACAACTTAGAGGCAACATTATTTAACAGATGTTGTGATGAGTAAAATGACTTATGCATGTATGTACTTCTCTATGAAATCATATTTTTTTAGCTTAAAGCTCTCATATAAGCTTGTATAATTGCAACCCCACTAATTTTATGTTAACTTAATGACAAAATTAGATTTAAAAGATGTTTAAATATTTAACTTGAAACTTATTTTAATCTTAACTTGATGCAACCGGCCCGTAGTGATATCATAACATTGAGATATATCTTTTCTACTTAAGGAGTGCTATAGCCATGTAGCTTCTCTCACCAACATTAATATTTACATAATAGAACACTGACTGATTAATTAAGAAATCACAGTCTGCCGTAACGTACCATATTTATATACGTATTACCATAATTACTGCTGTGGAATATAGTTATAATAATTAAAGAATAATAAAATATTTTAGTAATACACCTACTATCAAAATATTGTACATAGATTTCTGTTTAAGTTTTTTGGGATATTCTGACCAAGCCTTATCCACATGATATAATAAACAATATGATAATATGACATCATTGCGAGTTGACTCGGAAGTGCGTAAGGCAAGTGATAATTTATTTATTAATGTGGAAATGATTTCAGTGTACGCATTCCTTACTTGTTAGTAAGTTTAGGAACTGAGAGTCTTTATTTGGCAGTAAGGCATATTATTCATTAAAGTAAATGTTTATTAGGATATCATGGACAATGGAATTTTTAAAGGCTTCCGCAAGTTTGGAAACATATACTAGATAGTTTATAAGTCATACTTTTGTAGAGATCATTTCAACTTGTTTTAAATCCGCTTGTATTTCACAATGGGGAACAAATTATAGACTGTTATAGTCGCCGCCACCGCCATGTCTACGGATGTGTTAATAATGGAATTGGCAAAATAATAATGAATTGGAATTAATATATGTAGTGGAAATACGATTGCTGTAGCGTGTGTATGTAAAATCTATATGCAATAGAATGAAGAATGAACTAATATAGAATGTACTGTATATCAATAGAATTTTAAAAAAGGGTCCTAAGATGTTTCGGGCATATGGGGAGATTGAGCGAGGAAAGGATAGTAAAGAAATATATAAGATAAATTTGTAAAAGACCTGGCAGATACATCAAATGTTTCATTAATCGACGAGCATGTATGAAAAAATAAAGTTAACAAATCAAGAGTGGTATATCAGATCAGAATAGTGTGGTGTTCTATGTTCTGCTACCTTGATGATAAGTTTGTTAGTTTTTTAATTAATTATGAAGAATAAGTAGCAAAAAATGTATAGTGTGTATCATCTGTGGTGACTTGTCAAAAAAAGCTACTGTTCATAATCAAAATTTAAAGTCACGTTTTAGCACAATATGTATTATTGTTATTATTATATCATCACAAAATGGGTGTGTGGTCATTGATCCTAAAATTCATGAAATATCAACTTTGATCTTTGTACAGTATTAAAAATATTCATTTTTAGACACCAACTCATGTGTCTTTTTGGCATTGATATTTTTAACATTGACCTGTAGATATGACAAAAATAAAAAATACAAATAATTCTGTTAAAAGTAAGATATCATGTCTGAGAATTGTTATTATGTCTGAATATTGAGCAATAGTTAAAATTCCTCCATGCCCAGACAGATAAATCATGTTGTAATATGTATCTTTCTCATTTCAATAACTTTTGACAAGCCATTGCATAAAAATGTGTGGGAATAATAATAACTTGTCATCACTTAAATTTGGCTTTAATGTATATATTAGTTTTGTCTCTGGTTCCATGACAACGATTCAAACAATGGTAACAATTCAAACAATTTGTAACGTGAGATTTGTTTGCTAATTATTTTCATCATAAGATGTAATCTTTTGATACAGTTAAACATCACGCTGCGGTGTGTAATCTAAATAGGGAAAAGTGAATGTGGAACCGCGGAAATGACCGCGTGTGTGAACAATTAAAAATAACGTATTTTGATTGATATTTATCTTCAACTGCCGTTTTTATCTTGAACTGATAAATTATTTTGTATTATTTTCATTATCGTATTATAAAACACCGGAGCACAGAGGCAATAAACCATTTACTGCACAAAATGTGTAATTTTCTTTATTATTAATTAATTCAAGTAATATTATATCATGACAAATTATAAAGGTCAAATTGATAAAATATACAGTGATTGAAAACTGTGACTGCGATCACAGTATCTGATACACAGAATAATTTTTTTTAAATATATAATTTTGAGTGTTATACTTATTTATATTATTATAACTTAATTTGCTTAAAAAACATATTCTAGGATAAATAATTAGAATAGTTAGTAGAAAATTATTGCACATAACATACACATATGTACATAATTTTAAAATAAAATACAAACAAAATAACAAACATTACCAACAAAAACAGATTTCAACAGATGGTGCTAATCAAATTATGGAAAATCTGATTCAAGTGATAATCGATTTAAACGGCGGCGTCAGAAAATCAATAGAATTTTTAACAAAAAAAATTTGAATCACGAATCACGATATTCCCAGATATTCAATCACTGAGAGTAAGTGTGATTCAAAGATATCAGTGATTGACTCACAGTTCGTGATTTTGAGCTCATCACTAATAAGTACCTGTGTTTATCGACTGATGACGCCACTGACGCAAAATCTGTATAACATTTAATGTCATCTTTCAAATGACACCTGTCAAAATTTTAGACAGATTTATGGAGTAGTTTTGTTTTGATAACTGTTGAAAATAGGCAAATTTGTGTTTGTTTACAACCATGAAAAAAGAGCAGTCAGTGAGCGTTCATTCCTTTTTTTGGATGGATATTGTCATTTATAAGAGTCATGCACCATCTTTGACTACCATCAGATATTGGTTTAATGAATTCAAACATGGTCGATCATCCGTTTTTGACGAAGAGCGCCCAGGCCTGAGCTGACTATGAGGAAATGTTCAACAAAATCCGTGATATCGTGTTAGCAGACCGCACGGGTGAAGATAAGAGAAATTGCTGATATTGTAAACATCTCAATTGAACGCCAACAAAATATCCTACACGACAAATCAGACATGGGAAAGCTATCGACGCACGACAACTTCGGAGCACTGTTTGAACATGTTTAAGCGCAATCCAAAAGAGTTTTTGCACCATTTTGTGACTATCGACAAAATATAGATCCATCACTACACAGCAGAAATAAAAGAACAGTCAAAACAGTGGATTTTACCTGACCAACCTACTTGAATGGTTCCATTGGTCGGAAAGATCATGGCTGCCGTTTCTTGCATCATCTTCACCAATATTTGAAGAAGGAAAGGACAATCACGAGGTAGTACTACGCTGATTTATTGAGCCGATTCAACGCTGAATTGATGGAAAAAGGCTCCATTTGGGCCCAAGCCCCAGGCTTGATATTATATATCATGATAACATACAAAGCCATAATATTAGCATTAACAGAATGAATGTCAATAACAATCGTCTGATATCAGTGACATCACTAATAATCATAAAAGTAAGGGATGCCTTATCATAATATCATAATAATTAATGACTAATTAAATCAATTAGGAAGCAAGCTCTAGACATTCTTAATCTAATCCTCAATCTCAATTTGTAATATTATTTTTAAATTTTTTATTAAACTTTTTGTGTTTTTAATTTCTTTACCATAAAAAAGATTTTTTTTGTGAAAACAGGTTGATTGATTGTTGATAAAAAATGTAATAGTTAACTAATTTTAATCTCAAATACCGGATGGTAAAAATCGAAAATCTTTGGTTAAATATAGCAGACTCTTCACAGCCGTTTCAAATGTCATCTGTCACATTGATACTTTGAAATTTGCAGTATATGACGATTAATCATTCAATATCCCGCTTGATGAGAGTTCGTCTGATGATGATCTCATTGTTTATTATACATTAGCACATAATACAAAAAAATTTCAACAGTGAAATAACATATTTTTAACGTAAAGGTGAATCAAGCCATAGATAAATCATAAAATAACCATATTTCACGATTATTTGTTTTGCCACACTGTGAGGCAAGATTTCTTATGTACGCTTTGACAATTTGACATACCAACAACTGGTAATGATGAAATAAGGAAGGAATGTAAAGTTGATCTTAGTATAGTGAGTAAGATTAGGAAAGGACCACTTAGGTGGTTTGGTCTTATGGAACGGATGAATGAGGAGGAAATGGTAAGAAAGATATATGACACAAGTGTTGATGGCACCAGAAATAGAGGACACCCGCGGAACCAGATAAACAAGATACTGGAAGGTAGTCATGTTAGAAGCCACAATAAATCGACGAGCTTATATGAGAAGATGTATGAATGTGGATGAGACGAGAATTGAGTGTCAGCACAGAAAAGTGCGACGCTCTATCCTGTCAGGATAAATAAGTAACAACCTACAAACGTTTTTTACCACGAAAAAACCACGGTAAAAAGTTACTATAGTAAAAACCGGCACTGTTCCGCACAGCTACGCGGGCGCGGAGCGCGCAGACCGCGGTTCGAGAAAAGTGCCGGGCGAAAATTCGGACTTGACCGCTTTACGGCAATATTTCGTCCGGCACACGCCGTCGTTGGAAACCCGCCGCCGCTGGAGCACAGCGGGCCGCCGGGGAGAGGGGGAGCCGGGCCGCGGACGAGGCCACGCCCCGGCGCCGCCAGAAAATGCATCACTAATATTTGTTAAATATCTTACTTTAAAAAATTGTTAGAGATAAATGAAATATGTGAATAAATAGAGAATTGAGAGGGCAATCGCCCGGAGATAGTTTAATGCACCTTAAAAATCGTTTAGGTAATAAAAATTGATTTTTAAAGTTTAAGGTGCATTAATGAATTCCCCGGGCCATCGCCCGCAGTAAAAACTACCAGGCATCGCGAGGCAGGTTAATGTTAATAATAAAAAATACTCGCGATGTCTGGGAAATGTCCGCCCCTTACGGGACGGCAGAAAAAATGGCAAATGTTGCCGAATTTGGCCGCCAGGTGGTGTCG
Organism: Eubasilissa regina; assembly: GCA_022840565.1. Taxonomy (NCBI): domain Eukaryota; kingdom Metazoa; phylum Arthropoda; class Insecta; order Trichoptera; family Phryganeidae; genus Eubasilissa; species Eubasilissa regina. The sequence continues at coordinate 18,642,718 of JAINEB010000029.1, read as the reverse complement.
GCGCGGGACCGAATCGGGGTGGCGCGGGGGATGCCTTCGCCTCCTGATTGGTCCCAGCATCCCGAGGGAGCCATAAGCTCCCAGGGATGAATCTGTTGTATAAATAAACGGTCCAGCGGTTGCAAAAACGCTCTCTCGCCTCGCTTCGCTTGCACCGCTGGACTTCACTACTAGAAACATCTTTTATTCATCTCTACTTTGACCCCTGCTTTTCACCTAGACTTTCTTCCCCTCGGATTCGACCTTTGGCTGTTGCACTTGGACTGATCCTGGAAGAACACTTATGACTCTGCGACTACACTGGACACGATTTGGACCCCCTTGGACCACTGCGTACGGCAGAATATCAGCGTCCGAGAGATAGAGCGGACCGCATTGAACCAGCACCTCAGCAATTTTATACAGTCTTGTTCCTGTGCGGAACAGGCACTTTGTCTTGCTCTCTACGCTATTCATTTTTTCAAATTAATAAACTGAGTTTTGCCTATCCAACATAGGCGGGTACTTAATTGTTATGTGTTCAATAATAATTTAATTCAATACCCAATAACTATTCTGTATAATATTAAGGACAACACATTACTATTGTGAAGTTGTAGATTTTTCGAAACATAATTCTGTAGTATATTAATATATAACAGAAAGATTAAAACTAGATTGTACATTCTAGTTTGCAAACTAGACTAAACAAAGAAACAGATGTACTAAGGACAGATTGAACCAACTGAGGACACGAGGTCACAACTGAATCACAGTGGTTTAGAACAATGAGGTATTTGTACTATTGTCGCGGGCTATGGGGGAGGGTAATAGAATTGTAAGTTATTTGAAAAATAAACTATTAACGGTCAGTCCTTCAATGCGTACTTGGTATATTGATATTTTATTATTTAAACACTCAACCAAAATTATTTATCAGGATAGTCTCACTTTAGATTTGAGCAAAATATTAGAATGCTATTATCAACTATCTCGACTGACTGATTTATTCTTCTTATTAAGGAATTGCTCTAAAATTAAAATCCTCGAGTTGGTAGCACTCCTTAAATTACTGGTTTTTCAAAAATATTAATTTATACAATTTTACTTTACATATTTATTTATTATTTCTTGGACAACATTACAGTGTAACATGATTTATTTACATGATAAAATAATATCAAAAGTATGGTCAACTACTACTTGAAATAAATCAAATAATATTGTTAGTTTTAAAAATTGATTGTATTATTGAGTCGTTTGTTAGTTGTAATTTTATTAGAGGTTTTTCGTTCGATAGGCTTCTTCAATTTTTTCTTCAGATTTAGAAGTGTTGTGAATGAATGCTTGCAAAATATCATAAGCATTTAAAATGATGTGCAGGCATGTTTATGTGCAAATATGTTTGAAATAAAACTGTAAATAACTTGAATAAGTTCTGACAAAACCTTAATTATGAGGGTATATAATGCAAAATATTAGCTCAATTAGAATAAGATCGCGAATTTTTGTAAATTTTGTGCAATAAATATAAGAAAAAATTATAAAAAAACACATATATTTGTGCACGTCCATATGTTGAAGTCCACTTGTACAAATATTTATTTTAAATCGTGTTGAACGTTCAACATAATGAATTAAATATCTTCAGATGTGGAAATGTTAAATAAAATAAGCACTAAGTGTTTACAGTGCCATTTAAAAAATATTTGAAAAATTGGAGGAATTAAATTAAACAAAGTATAGAAAGATTAGCTCTGATTGAATAAGAAATGAACCTAATAGATAATTTAAAGAAAGGTTAAATCACATAGACACATAATTAACGTGAGATTGAAAATTCAATAGAGGATTAATATAATAAATAACTATTAATATAATAAATCTATTTAAACTATTGCTTATCGCACATACTGATAATGCTATTACTAAAACTTGCTGTCTCGGCACAGATCATTCTAGCGAGACAGGCACGGTACATTATAAATAGTATATAAAAATAGCATACATACAAAATAAGAAAATTAATAAATTTCCAGCTTTACGGCTAATGCTTTCTTTGAAGGCAAATTAAAAGGTAACTGATGTATTGCATCAAAGTGAAGCATCTTTCAAAGGATATGTGACAGGTCTATTGCATGAGTGCAATTAACAAATTCCCAAAATGTGAATTCCTCCTTCATGACCTGGCCAGTGATTGGAATGGTACCGAGAAGTAAAAAAACCTGGTGGAGTATCCCTCAAGAATATATATTTATTTTTAATATTTTTTAATTGCATCACTAGGACTTATGACATATTTCAAAGTATATGTGTTTAATTCTTTATAGCGAACATATTGAATGTAATTTTTTTTAATATACATAGTATGCGATATTTTAAAGTTTTTATACAGGGTGTAAGTAGTGCACATTATTTTAGTAGATACTAATTAAAAATATGATTTAAAAATGATGAAGGTACATGCGCCTAATCTCAACCATAAGCATTTTTTTATAAATCGTAGAAATATATACAAAAAAAATTATCTATTGAAAAAATAATTTGGTTGCTACCGAAATACAAACCCAGAACATTTCTTATCCGGGGAAACGCGTTACCATTTCGCCATATCAACATATTTTTGGACTTATATTCTGTAGTCTTTTTTAGAATTGATACATTGATCTATCTGTCTTACGTGGAAAAAGTAACGGGATCATATCCCAGTAGCAGCCAATTTATTAGATAGATTTTTTATATATATCTTATGAATTGATTAATTTAATATGTATTAAAAATACAATAGAACTATGTTTTGAAATTGAAACTTCACAACAAAAATGTGTTTTCATTAAAAATAAAAAAATAATTTTAATATTTCATTGATACCAATGTTATAAATTGAATACAAAAAATAAAAGGCAAAAATTCAAGCGGTTAGACCATTTTTTGTTGGATGATTTAAGATCTGAAGTAATTATGGGTTAATTTCACAAATATATATTTTGAAGTGAGTAGACTTTACATTAATTTTTAAAATTTCATACAATAATATTTTCTGTAACGTCAGAATTTGTACATATTTTTGACTTGTAATTTGATCATCCATAAAATATTGTAGACTAGGTTTGTTACACTCTGTATATAAAATAAAAGATAATTAATAAAAAAAATGTATACAAAATAAAAAATAATAGAATACAAAAAAAGAAACAGGAAAGCGGACCGGAATGTGATAGCTAGCACAAATGTACAGAAAGCAATATCGAAATAAACATATACAATTGAAAATAAACAAAGGGTCACCTAGGTAACATTTAAAGGAAGAACCGTCAAGAATGCAAGCAAGCCTACAAAAAGTAGGGATGATGAACTTAAGAAAAATACTTCCAGATAAATGGCAAGATGGTGAAGATGTAAAATTACCAACATTAAAATCTCAGGTTTCGCAGTCACACATGTCAGACACAATATCATAGAATATTATAGAAAAGTTAGCAGCATTTGTTTATTAAAATAAACAAACGCAAGATTGTTAATGTTCCGACAGGAAAAAGTTTTGATTCGTTATGTTTCGAGACATTTGAAAAATGGGCGAAAAATTATGTGGTTTATATTATCCGTCAAGAATTGTCACATGTTATGTACATATTTAATAATAAAAATATCAACTCACCACAGTTGCCGATTAAACCGCCTCCTGGGACAACATGCCAGAGCGAACTTTTGAATTAATATTACCCCCATGGGGACCTCCTTTATGATCCCACTCATCCTGGAGCCGAAAAAATTGCGATAGATCAACTTGAATCTAAAAGGCATCGATGGAAGCGATAGTCAACTCCTTCTGTGAGTCATTTTCGACACCCGCATGCGTTGGATGACGTTGCTAGCGTCTTAAAAAAAAGCAATGTGCACAATGAAAACACAGTCCTACTGAAACATTTACTCGGACAGTATTATGTACGTACTCTGCAATTTAAACCGGCGTGATTGAAAGAACTGTCATTGACAACGACTGACATTTACGAAAATTGCAGAATCGAACGGACATAAGAACTGCCACAAGAAAATCTGCAACACACTGACAGCCACTAACAGTCGGTAACAACGATAAACGACTGGTAAAAAAATTAAAAATAAAAACAGACATATTTTTAAGTTGCAGGAATGACCAAATGTCAGATATGTAAACTGCTAAAAGATGACCCGGATTTATAATTTTGATACACAGAAATAACATTACTACTAATGTTGGGTAAGCTTATTATCGCTTGTATTACGGATTGGAACATTTTAACCATTTTGAGTGTTCATTTCCTTTCTAATATTACATTGTGAACGAATGTAAAGCTGTTGACCTTTTAATTTCAGTATTGTCCGTAGGTATAATAAAATCGTAAGTTTTCACGGCCATCAGGATATTTTTCTCTGCCGTACATCGGTTTTTGTATTAGGTTATGATTTGAGTCACAAAATGGCTTAGAATGTATGTTATTTTGAATTAAACCAAACAAACAGCTTAAATTTTATACATACATATGTCCGATCCGACTCACTTTTATGCGAGGAATAATTATGAAACAAAAAAATATAAATGTTTATTTTTTATTTGTATATACATATGTAAATTGGAGTACTATTTTAAAAATTTAAACATAAAAATTAATCAGTATTTAAATAACAGCTGCAGCTGACCGTATTATCCAAGTTTTATTATCCAAATTAAGTTTGATCCACATTACCTCGGATAATCAGAATTCTAGTACATTAATTTAAATCTTATCTTTTTCTCGACTTACCTATTAATTGAATAAACTTTTAACATTTTTCAAAGAAAACCTAAACGATAGCATTACATTATTAACAGCAGACCACAGTCACAAGACGAGTACAATCAATATAATGTATTGGATGACAAAATCAAACAACACAATGTTCGAAAAACGATTGTGTGGCCTATAAATCTATTGCTTTCCCATTAGTTTGCAAAATTAAAAAATAAACCTGAGAAAATTAAAAAACCTGGAACATAAATAAATCGTTTGAATCAAGTGAAGTAAAAAAAAAAAATTCTCAATCATTGGTTTTAAATAGATGTTTTAGTTAACCCTTCTCACACCACAGTAACACTGGTCTACCGTTTTAATTAAACCTGTAATGTTTCGGTAAATACGCGCAACAAAAATTTAACTTTTTAGATCATTCTTTGGAAAACATTTAGGCTTAGAAATGACTAGTAAAATACTAATTATACAAATCGAATCCTATAAAAATAATTATTTTTCAATTCAATCTGTTGTAAAGTAAAAATGTTTGCAAAAATACCGTTTATGGTAATTCAAAAAGAGATCATCCGTTAATTTCGTGGTGAAAATAATAAGAAACGTACGAATATAACTATAATTGTATTAATAAATTAATATAGATAATAAGAAGGAAGTTTGTATTGTATAAGACTTGATCCAATCTTCCAAATTACATTATTTTATTTTATTTATAATTTTTTTCACATTAAGGTCAATATTTAGAGTAAATTTATGACATTAACAATTTTAATGCCATTCAAAGTAGTAAAAGATTTTTCACATTTAAAATTCCCAAGAAACTCTAATTTATTACGGTAATATGAGTCGACAGCATGAGTGCGTATGGGTATCTTATATCACGGTATGGAAAAGATTAGACTCAAAAAGTTCTATAACATTATAATAATCAAATTCATACAATTTATACATTTATAATTGACAGTCTAATCTCTCCACTTCTGAATATAAACCTCCCCAAAAATCTCCAATTCTCTCTAATCTCAGCCCTTCTCATTCATCTGTTGCACACCTCTGTAGATGTTGTTATCGTCACACTGCTGTTGATGTTAATGTTGTCACTCTATTAGGCTTAGGAATAGCCAACAATTTTCTTCTTTCCCCGCCGGCCGGCCATTATGTCTTGTATCATAGATTGCGACCTTGGAACAACAACGTATATCAGACTTTGCTAAGCATGTTGCGTGAGCTAAAACCGTAGGCGTAATATTATTTAAATGTTTTTCGCATAAAATTATTACCTTCCTTACCTGCTATCAATTTAATAGTTTCATAATGAGCGTTCGTGCAAATATGTTGTCACGGCGTCGTTTCTACCGATGCAGTAAGGAGGGGAAGAGGATCCTGTTCAAATCGTTCATCACCAGCATGTATACCTGCGAGTTCTGGTCGAAATGTAAGTAAATGACGTACAACCGTCTCTGAATTCAGTAAAAACAATTCATATAGAATACTGTTCGGATTGGCGCGTTATTTTGCGTTTGCCGAAGGCCGTATACATGAATTCGTTTCGCTTCTGAAACATCGAGTTGCTCGTGTAAAGCTGTAGCTGGAAATCTGGTTCCCTGATCAATGAATGGCAACGACTACAGAATAGCTACAGATACAATAATGGCCGTGACTGAAATGTAGTATCTATATTTTGTTTATATTTATATATATATGTGTGAACTTTTATTTTATTTATATATTTTTTTGCTTTTCTTTTCATAACACAAATAATATTTCGTAACTTAAATGTATTATATAATGTGTTTTATCTTTATGGCGAATCGAGTCTTTAAAAAAAAACTATGACGCTGCAATAAACGAATTATTATTATACTTCTGAGAAATCATAAAAAATGCAGTAATATCTTTTTTTTTTTAATTTAGTAAGAAAAAAAAGTATTATATCTCGGATACATATTATCTTAACGGTCCGTGTCCACGGAAGAGATCTCTCGGAGATACAATTCGAATTCGCATATAAGACAGCTCAGCATTCAGCGTGAAGTGATTTATGAATCGTCACCCCATATATGCGCACGAATCAGGCTGACGCGTCCAGTACAAACATATCATAGATCAAAGTCTCATTGAGAAATGGCCTTACCATCCCTCAATATAATGTTTTTCCGGTTAACTCCGCCCCGCCTCGCATAAATTTTATTTGCTATTTTCAAACATCGTCTGAATTTTTTTTCATGATCAGATTGTGTGGTGTTTTGTATGAAATAAAAAAGATATACATTTCTTACTTTTATTTTATTTTATTCATTGCATATTATTTTATAAAACATTACGCATTTTTTAAAGCTATTCCATGCCACATTTTAGCCAGGAAACCTCCTAAAAACGTGAATTAATTTAATTCTGGCGTCTTTTATCGTGCATTACTCAATGGTATTCGAGATTTGCCGCAATATAACGTTGATTACTTTTAAAAATGGAATAACAGATGCATCTAGAATATAAGCTCAAAAATTTGTCGTAAACCTTCTTGGTTGATATTGTGAAACAGGATAACGAGTTTCCCGGATAGGAAAAAGTCCAGGTTTCGATTCTCGGTAGCAAATAAAATGTTCGGTATATATTTCTAGTTGATTCATTTAATGTTAAAATGTTTACTTTTAGAAATGTCTTCTATAAAATTATTTAATGGCGCACATTTAAATCCCGCGTAAAAACTATCGCCCTTTTTTTGCTATTTATTATATTATCCCAGTTTTACCCATAGATAAGGTTCTACCTAGTGATTTAACTGTCGGAGGCTTACTTTCTAGTGTACCAGTCATTGCTCGAAGAATTACGTTAATTAGTTATCAATCACCGTTACAATCGAACATAATCACAGTCACAATAACAGCCAAAATAACGGTTTAAATGACGTTTTTACCATCACTAGTTCTATCCCTCTCACCCGCGCCACTATTGACAACTGATGCAGAAAATGCGATGTAAAATAATCTGTTTGTCGATTAATGTTTTTCGAGCGCGAAAAAAACTGTTATTAATTTTTTAAAACTAATAATAATCTACTTTTGTTGATTCACTGGGTCGTCAATATTACATATATGCCTTAAATAAGTGCATTTACAATCATTTTATTACGAAACTAGTGTTTAAACGCCTTCAGAAAAGAACATCATTGATGATATGTCTGTTTTCGATGTTATCATATTTCTGTCAAGATTTTCCCTGCGCGGTCACTTTAACGCCGCTACTTAATCGAGCTCGTAATATTTGCTGTCTTTCTTTATCTAAGCATTGCATTTTCTGTTCTGGATCATCTTTTACATCTCAGACTTAATACCACAAACACTTTTTAATATCTAACGCCAACGTCAAATTAAATGTCAAAAGAATAACTCGCAGTGAGTCGATTAAAAGAAACTCAATTATCTTCTGACTATAATAATTTGCTTGAGCTTATTAACAACACTAATCCATGTAGATAGATTGATCTCTTGAAAAAACATGATAAATGAAAAGATTATAAAGTACATTGCATATCAGTTAATAATATACATTTATTATTCGCTACAATACATATCTACTGAAAACGTTCAACCGTTTTCGCTTACCTATTCGATGTTTACTAAATATGTATCGGATTAAAATATGACAGATAAAATTATTTTGAAAACTATTACATTTCGATTTATCGTCATTGTAGTGTGAATTTAATATTCGGGCATGAACTCACTATAAATCTAAAGGGGTCCAGGGCCCCCAAATTAGTAGGTAAGGGTTCCGGGGTTCTATTTCCAATCTGGAATTTTAAAACAATTACATTTTGATGAAGTGATAAGTATTTTGTTCTTGTGGTAACTCAAATACATGGCACGTTTCCACAGTCCCTCGAAACACATCGAGATATTATAGATTGACGAATATAATATATTATTGTCGACGCATATCTGTTGGTTCAATAATCTTTATGTATAAAAAGCAAAGAAAATGTTAAATGATTCACCGCTAGATGTGTACTGATATTTAAAGTTTACCGACGCACTGTCTCATCCTCGGCGGGTTTCGCACTCCGTTATGGTGTTCCTGTTATGGTACGCGTTCACGAATGAAACTCGATTGAAATCTTATCCCAAATTGTCGTCAGTAAAGGGCAATATGTATCAGTTGCGTCAATCTACTCTGCGTACAAAATACAACCAAAAATGAATCCTAGCTCACATACGAGTTTGCTTTTGAGACGGGTGTCTGTGTTTTTTGACAGCAGATTTAAAAATAATCCTCCTTGATAATACCGCTGTGCAAAATTATCGAAATGTTTAAAAATCTCAAGAAAAAAAATTGGCGAATGTCAGTAGAATTTTTCGGTCCACCCTATGTGTGGAGATATGAAATTATTGCTGATAAACTCCCAGTAACATGACGCGTTGAATCTATCTATCTATCTATCTTCAACGAGTGGTCATTTTAGTTTGATGGCAAGTGCTTTATATTAAATTATTATGATAAGTTGACAAAATAATTCACATTTTGTGTTCGTCACCAGTCACAAAATTACGAGCATTTGTAAAATACAAATAAATTTATCAAGTTATAGTGTCGGAAATTGTAAAAAAATATTGTTCTTTTTTCAGTTTATTTTTGTAATTATTACAATTATGTAATTTTTTATTACGTGGACGCCATTTACGTGTACTTTTTACTTGTTCACTACGTAAGGTCTATGTCGAACAGTAATTTAATAAGAAAAAATATTCTTATCACACGTATATACTTTTGATTTAGAAAAACATTTTTCTTTTTTCGCACCAAGTTTCAGAGATTTGCCGTCTCGCACCTTTCTTTACGCTTGTACTACGTCAAACCATTGAATATTATAGTCAGTCGGGCGAATTTGAATGGAAACGAAATAAATGTTTGTGATTTAATGTTTTCTATTGTTGTAGATAAATATGGTTCTAGAAGTTTGTGGGCACGTGTCGAATCTCGCTGCCAAATCGACCGTCGTGTACACGGGTTTAAGATTTCGTATATTTCTATTCATCTCGAGCTAAGTTTATCTTCAGATCAAAATCTCAACTCTTTTACATGGTACTGAAATTTATTTCAACTAAATTTTTGAGATTTATCTTGTCTTGTCACATTTCGTGGATACGAGCCATTAAGTTATATCTATGTGAGAACGAACTCTATATAGTCGAACATTCAGTTTTAAAGTATGTATTGAGGAAGAAACATAAAATACTCAACGTAACAAACAATTTTAAACACAGTCGTTTAAATAAGTTTTTACTCGTACTAAATTAAAAAATCAAAAAATATTAGCAGTGTATTGCGTCCATTTTAATGCCAAATGATTTTCATTTGACCAGGGCACAGGAATAATTTTGGAGCCCAAGGTACTAAAAGTATTAATTAAAATTACGTATTACGATTTGAACTATTGACTTTACATTATACATGTATTGATACTTACATCACAATAAATCAAACAGGATTTATTGTTCTACATAGGATCTATTGTTATATAAAGTGAAAGAAGAAGAAATCGAAAAGATTTTAATTTTAAATCAAATTTAGTAACCCCAAAAAACTCTATATGCCTTTTATTTTAATGAAAAATGTTGTATTTCTTTTACCATAAAATATTACACATATGTAAAATATGTGCGGCCTTTGTTATTTTTTATGTTGCACGATTTTTTTTTGCGTGAAATAACTACCGACTCATCTATGTGATGTTATAATTCGAGATAATCCAATTGTAATGGAAAGGACGAACTGGTACTACATCATCATTACACGGGCAATTTACGCTTCATTAGTGTCTTCGAATTTCGAATGACATATTTAGTCTTTATACCTAGATTACAGCACTACAGTGAAAGGTTATGATCGGATAATAATTCGTCGGACCATTTTTAGTCAATGTGAACGCAGTATACCTAATCGTAATAATGTCATTCGGCGACTTTAAATGAAACTACCGTTCAAGCGTTTACGAACTGACAATTGGCAATACAAAAGATTTTGACAGCCGCCTTTTTGCACTTTTTTAATTTTTAACGTAAAAACCTAATACGTGCTGAGAGAAATACCTTACCTATGCATATTATCCACATTTGCGTTTGAGTAAAAAGTTTGTATTTTTTGAGTTTAAAATATTACTTTCTGTAATTCAGAATTTTCCAATTTATCGAGTGAGAAATTCTATCGCATTGACTAATTCACAATTTTTGTTACAACTCGTTTTTTTTTTTGTAGAGTAGTAATGTTATGCTTTTTAAAATCGCTTATTTTTTTTTTTTGATAAAACACATGTTTTATGCATCGAAGAAGTGTACTTTGAATATTCACATTAATACACAATTAACTCTAGACGCGTCTTCCAGTTGAAAAAATAAAAGAAATAACTTAAGAAACTCACATTGCTAAAGCAGGTCATCTTTCACAATCATATTTCTACCGACTAATATGATTGAAAAAAATCTCAGATCTTTTTACAAGAGTGAAAATAACGATAAGTCAGGACACTGAAGACGATAATTTATTTTGTCAGAAATAATTTTTAGTATATAATTAATTAAAGCAAACCCTTATTTTTTTGCAGATGGCGTTTGATTCTTGGGATCTATTACTCATTATTATAGGAATAGTCAGTTTCCTGTATGTTTACGGTTGGTGGGAAGATGGATACTTTAGGAGGAGACACGTGAAGAGTCTCCCAGCACGAGTACCCTTTGTTGGACATATGCTAGACGTCTCTTTGAGGAAGGAGCATGTGATGGATATGTCCCTGAAGCATTACAATGCTTTCCCAGATCAAAAGTGAGTTTGAATAGTGTAAATATTGACTAGAAGAGGTAAACTGAGTATGTCATTTAGCTTAAAACCTGTACTAAGACAAATTTTAGTTCCAGTCAGTATATTGCCTCATATTTAAACTAATACAAATGAAATTAATCAACTAGAAAGATATATAGGAACAATTTATTTATTGAAAAAATACTTTAATTGCTACTGGCAAAATATCTGCTGTTTAATTTTGAAAGAGAGCAAACACGTTGTGGCTTGACATTATAATTAAATACAAGAATGTTCTGGTTTTAAACCACTTTATTATGCGCATATACTAAAGTCTAATAGTTTCAGTTGGACCCAACCTTCTTCAGAACAATGTAGTAAAATAGACTAATCTAAGTCCAGATATTTAAATATGAAGTAAAGAAGAGACCTCCTATTCTACTCTTACAAGTGCATCAGCATTGATCGCTTTGACACTTTTACCAACTACTTTATTGCAATAAACATCATATGTGTTTTATATTAATACATGAATTTGAAGGGTAAAAAATTTTGATATAAAATCCTCTAAACAATTTACTGAAAGTTAAACGCTTTAAATCAATTAGGGTTGACATTTTATATATGGTACCACCTTATTCTAATATAAATCTTATAAGGTAACTAAAATAAATTACGGCTATACTTAAATTATTATTTTTATTATTACAAAATTATTTATTGGAGAGTTCAGTCGACGCTGTCCGGTTCTGTGGTGCATCTCAGTCTGGAGGATGCGAGCGTGTTGTTTTGCTTCAGAAGTAATGCCTGGACAGTCTATATTTGTATCTGAAAGGCATGAGACTGATATTGTGCTTTAAGAGCTAAGATTTCAGATGACAGGATTATCTTAGAGAGATGGTCCAAGATTTGTGGAAGTTTGCCGATAATTTCTGTTCACCTTGTGCTGGTGGCGTAATCAAGATAAATTTGTTCTGGGTGAAGTATTGTATTTGATCCTGAGATCTCTATATTCAGTTCACACATATACTTATAAGCATCACACACGCACACTGACACAAAGACCCTTTCGTTCGCGCGTGCGCTGTCATATGACAAATCATAGACATCACATTCATCTAACCATGTATGTATTACATCTGTCTCAGGTACATAGGAGTTCGTGAGTTCAGCAGCTATGTGATACTCGTAAGGGATTTAGAAATGATAAAGCAAGTGACAATAAAGAACTTCGACCACTTTGAGGACCATGAAGATATTTTTGATGAACGTTCCGATGCACTCATTGCTAACAATTTATTTAGCCTTAAAGGTATAAAGTAAAAAATATTCTCAACAATGTAAATGTTACAACCGAATATCACGAAAGGCATGTAGTAACTTAATAGTACTTACTTAATGGTATTTGCTTAATAGACTTCTTAATAGAGGTAGTACATGCCATAAAACTGTTTTGCAATTTGGTCAATTCTGCAGTAGGTATCGTAATTTGCATTTAAAAATAATTTTATGACACATTTGAAATTAGTACATTGAAATAAGCTGTATATTTTGGAAAATAAAGTGAAATTAAATATTTATCTGACAATATTATGATATATGTATTAAAATTTGAATATGATGATTATTTTGATAGGAATATTACAAGATATATATTATAGTATAGCTTATTACAAAGTACTGTCTGTATGCCGCTGGCAATTACATAACTGACCAAAATAGTGCCAAATTATCCCAAAAAAATAATAATATTTCAAATAAACTCTACCTTTTTAAATTTTTATTAAATAGAGAATGCAATACATGTCCCATCATTTTGTCTAGCGGTAAGACCAATGATCAAATGGTAGGAGATTCGAGACTTGTCCCTCTGAGTTAGTTCTATTTTCATAGCACAAGAGTTTAGCTTAGTTTGAAAATAATAAAAATATTGATGTGACTTGTATTCCTTGCACGCATCTCTATATTTATTTAAAGAAAAAAAATTAAAAATAACAGTTAATATGTATTCTGGTACTTCCTGGCACGGAATCAGAAACTATTAATCAATACCATGGAAAATCATCAGAGATAACCTGGTCTAGTCCTGGCAATCTGATTTGATATTTCAACTTTTCTTTGTTCAGGTCAGAAATGGCGTGAAATGAGAGCAACTATGAGTCCTGCCTTCACCAGCTCCAAGATGAAAGGAATGTACGAGTTCATTATGGAATGTGGGTATCAAATGGCCGACTATTATCATGAAGAAATGAAGAAACCAGAAAATATAGGTAAGTTACTTAGAAGAAAAAAATCATTTAACTTGATCGTTGAATACATCGACTTTTGCTTTGAGCAAATGCTAAATGAAATGAGTCATACCGCAAATCTGATAGCTTTTTTTCAAAATAGTGTTCTCATTTTAAGCACTGCGGTATTTTCATGTATATACATAAATACTACTGTGTCAAAATGATGGAAATAAATAAACCAAAGATCAATATAATAGATCAGAAACCGAGTAATGTTAAAATGCCTGCTGGGTCTGTTCATTACACCCACCTTTTATTAACTTCACCCTGGTTGCAGAATCCCAGTACTTAAGCTGGTTTGATATCACCACATCACAGTTAAAACCGACCTTGTTTTTATGCAGAAGTCAGATAAAATTCAAGATGGTGCCATTATTTTCTGTCACTACTTGTCATTCTAATTATCAAAGCGTGTGAGGTTTGACATGGACATTATAAACTGTATCTTTAAATTTTGATCAATGATAAATTTACATTTGTAATATGTAATTTAAAGAAACATGTTACATGTGTCATACCATATCTGCAAACAAAATGTTTTTCTGGTTCGCTCCGTACCACTTTATCTATTGTATTCAGATCATTATATTTTATCTGATCTCTTAAAACATTGTAAAAAATTTATTTTATATAAGTTCAAGCGGTGTTCTTTTGTTGTGCAGAAATATTTCTTCCTCGTACGTAACAATGTGAACTTGCGAAACTTCCTATAAATATTAAGCATTATTTAACATCATTTTTTTAATGCAGTTTCATGACACTTACATATACAGTAAAACTCCGTTAATTCGTAACTCACGGGACCGAAATTTAAAAAAGAAATCCGAATTACGAATAATGAGAAGAAAGTTTTTTAATAGCAGCATTAGAAAGAAATTTTTATAAAAATACGTTAGTTTACTGCGTCCGCGATTTAGTGCGCGCCACTACTGTTGACATCGCTATTTTCATACTGAAACATAATTACCATTATTTCAGCTTCTTATGTGTCAAAATGTTTATCAAATAACGTATTTCTCCTGAATAAGAAAGGCGTGTGGTGAGTGGTGATGCGGCAACAAAATCACGCACATTAATTTGATCGACGGTCAAACTCACCTTTTCCATCCGAATTGGAATATTTAAAATGCGCGTGAAAAATAATTTAAAACTTTTAAATCTTCATGTCTAGCTGGCCTTGTTGGTTGAAGCTTATTATTTTCTCGTGATTTTTCAAGGTATTCGGGATTTGATTTTTTTTGCCAATTTTATTTATGATACCTATAATTTTTTTGTCAGTTTTCAAAATAAGCTCCATTTGTCCAAATAGTCAAAAATTTACACGAATTACAAGGTGTTGGTGCCATTTTAGAGAACGAAACGTGAAAATTTTAGAGATTTACGTAGTTTCTTTAATGCCTACATATGTAAATCGCAACGTTTCATAAACACAGAAACTAGATCTAGTGATTCAATGAAAACATTATTTTAACAACAACAAATCTTAATAAAATGCACTATGGAATTTGATGTACATATCATATTACGTATATGAGTTTTGCCATATATATCATATGCCATATATACCATTTATCATATGGCAAAACTATATATATTTGCCATATATCAGATGTTTACGGATGAAGGTCAAATGCCTAGACGTGCGAGTTTAGCGATTTAAAAACAATGAAAAATATATGAATTACGTGAACAAATTATTTATTTCGAGTGTCAAAAACGTATACGAAATGCGAATAATAGAAATTAGTATGAAATGTTATTTTTGGGGCAAATTTTTTTGAAAAAAGCGAATTCCGTGAAAATACAAAATACAAGGTTACGAATTAACAGAGTTTTATTGTATTTCCCAGGGGAAGTTTCCGAAAAAACGTAATTTTTTTTTTTTACAAAAAAGCACTAATGGTCACTTTTATCAACTGTTCAATCACTCCAGTTATTTAAATCATTATATTCTGGATGTGAAATTAGCTGTGTGATTATTGATAATGTCACTTCACCTAAGTCACTGAAGAGTCTCCCAAGACGAGGCTTGAACCCCTGGTCAATTTAGAAAAGTGTTTTACAGCTGGATCAAGCAAGCATTTCTTGGAGGGACTTTTTTTGCAGTGCGATAGTATTAATATAAAACACTGCCATCGAATACAGTTTTTAAACATGTTTGGTCCATATTATAGAGAGGGGTTTTGTGGAAACTGAGATGAAGGATGCCTTCTCCCGAATTAGTAATGACGTAATAGCCACCTGTGCTTTTGGTATTAAAGTCAACTCACTGACTGACCGAGATAATTTATTTCACTCTATGGGAAGAGAAGCAACAGATTTTTCCGGAATCAGAATTTTCCACTTCATGAGCGCTACAGCTCCAATCTTGAGGGTAAAGTAGCTAAATTTTTAAGGCACCTTATACCCGATACTGTACTCCTTTAAGAGTTCTTCTTCAAGAGTCATCCATCTACCTTTTACATGTATTTGACAATCCTCTAATTAATCGTCCACTTCATAGCCTGAACCATCATCACAGCTTTGTTTTAATACTCAGTCATATTCTTCCTATACCTTAATTATAATGATTTCATATTCTTATATTCAGACTACTTCTTATCTTAGTGTCGTCTAACAATCCCGCTATCAACCACTGGGTGTGATATTTTTAAGAAGTATGTATTGGCATTTTGATGGCTGAATTTTGAGAAATCCTGGGAATGGAATAAAGCTTCATTAATCATTTTACGTTGTGTCCATTCTCCTTTCAAATTCTACCCAAAGCATTAGTTATTCACAACCTGATTCATTTCAAACACCAGTCGTTGCAATGAGTTAGTAGAGATTAGTGTTTAATAATGATGGTATACCGTATGTGGCTGTGTCGATGATTGGTAACTAAGATTTAACTGTCGTAGACGTACTTTCTAGTGTACCAGTCATTACTTGAAGAATTATGTTAATCAGTTATCAATCATCGTTAAAATATTGGTTTAAATAACAATTTTACCATCACTAGTGTTTAAATTACTTTTGCTAGTTTTACTGAACCAGTTTGTTTAATCTATTTTAGAAGTAAACATTTAAATAACCGCAGTTTTAGTATACATATATGTAATCTGTTTGTGTGGGGATTAGATTACAGTTGTATATTAGGGAGACCGAAAAGTAATCGAAATTTCTCGACGACCTCTTTCACAGTTAGTTTGTGCCGAGACACAGTCCAGTAAATACCTAAGTTTTATTATTATGTTAAAGCTATGGTTGTAAATTTGTTTTTTCTGTGTTAAAACAATTTTTTTCTACCAAGTAAAGGATATCGAGACCAACAGCACTTGCGTCATTGTTCGATCAAAGAATGAAGGCAAACGAAGCATTGAAAAAATCACTAATACTTACGGGGATATTCTAAAACTAAACAAGTGTCATCGGTGGTTTAAACATTTTAAAAATGGAAATAGGGACCTCAAGGACGTCACACGAAAAGGATGACCTCAAAATTTAGACGATGATATCCTAAAGTTGATGGTGGAATCAGATCCTCATCAAACAATCGAAGAATTATCATTGAAGATTGGTTGTCCGTGGTCTACAGTTCAGGATCATTTTCGTCGCATAGGAAAATTGGAGACAAGGAATTTGGTTTCCCCACGAATTAACGCAGACGGTGCTCGATCAACGGCATACAATCTGTGCATCTCTTCTGTCTCGGTATGAAGCCGATCCTTTTTTGCGGCGAATTGTAACTGGAGACTGCGATTAGACTCGAATAAATAAAACAAGAGCTTGTAAAAAAACTAACTGCTTTGGTAAATAACCAAAAAAAGATTCTGCAACACGATAACGCGAGGCTTCATGCTGAAAAATAACACAGGAAAAAATAAGGGAGCTTGGATTAGAACTTTTCACTCATCCACCCTATTCACTGGATCTCGCACCGTCGGATTATCACCTTTTTAGATTGTTAAAGCATATTATGAGACGTAAAAAAATTAATAATGTTGGAGAAGTGAAAACACACTTAGAAAAGTTTTTCAAAAAGGGCATTGAACAATTAATTGCTTTTATGTTGGCAAAAAGTGATAGAAAATTATTCTGTTGATTAGTATTTAAGATTTTTTTTTAATAAATATTTTTCACCAGCAAAAAAAATTTGATTACTTTTCAGTCCCCCTAATATTAATAAAATAAAAATAAGACTAAAAAGTTAAATTAAATAATTAGATGCAAATTAAGTACAAGCATGCCTTAGTTCCAGGGATGGACCGTAAAGTCTAATATTCACTTCACTTCATATAATCACGGTGTCTGCGGCTGCTAAGGAGCCGCTGAAGCGAGTGAGGGATCATAATTTGAGAGTTAGTGGTTGTGTGAAGGTGGCTCGATAGCGTGTTTCCCTTTAGGGATGATTCCTGTAAGTTGTTGCTTACTGGTGTCTGAATTAATTATCTTGAGGAGAAACCTGTTTTATCTTCCATCCTATCACTATCTTACGGTGCATTCTCACCATGTTTGTGTACATTGTCCTTTTAGTTTGTTTACGTATTTGTATATATTCTGTTTATTAGCTTTTTTGCCTTTATTGTTGCTTTATGTACAAATATGTTTTATTATTTTATTTATATTATAATACAGTCGAACTCAGTTATAATGAGTACGAAGGGACCAGCTAAATTTGCTCATTGTAACCGTTACTCGTTATTACAAAAAATATTTAACATCCAATAAAATTAAAAGCAAATCAAAAACATATGAAAAATAAAAACATTTTAAAGTAAATGACTACATTCAATCACATTATTTCTTAACAAAATTCAAAATACTGCTCTGTTTTAAAGTTTAAAACTTACTACTACTTACTATGCGCACAAAATAAACACCCATTGTTTTTTTTCTAAGAATTCACAAACCTGAAAGGAATCGTAAACAATAAGGAACCTCGTCGGCGACGCTACTTTCAATTTTATGACTTCTCAAGAAATCATATTATTTCTTAACAAAATTCAAAATACTGCTATTTTAAAGTTTAAAACTCACTACTACTTACTATGCACACAAAATAAACACCCATTGTTTTTTTATAAGAATTCACAAACCTGAAAGGAATCGTAAACAATAAGGAACCTCGTCGGCAGACGCTACTTTCGATTTTATGACTTCTCAAGAATTAGGGTTTTTAGACCGTGTAGTGTATTTTGTTCACTTGTTAACAATATTTTAGTACGTTATATCAGTGAAGCGAGCTCACTATAACAGTGAAGAGTTGTATGAAAACAGGCCTGAATCAAAATAATAATAAGTATTGCTTCATTATAACCTTGCTCGATATAACCGAGTTCGACTGTAATTGTTATTAAATTGTTCGATAAAGTAATTTGGCACTGATTTCGGACAATGTGTAGAAAAAAGATGCCAACCTGGCGGTGAATGAGTAGGACCAATATGGGAGCTTTTGCTCATAAAACGATCCTGGGTCGCTGCTTTCACTGCTTGATAATATAAAAATATATATGTAAATATAAATTAAATAATAAATGCGGTGGGCGTGTGAAACCGTGAAATGCAATTAAACAGGATTCAGGTAGAATGGCATGTTTGTATTTTAAAATAGTCATTCTATTATCGCTAAATTATTCCAACTTCAAAATATTTTTTTGTTTATCAGCCATCTCTAGATTTTAATTTTGATAAGTCATAATAGAGAGAAAACCACTCTTGTTAAATAAATATTTATGTGTAATATTTTACTACGAGTATTATCTGTACGAGTATAAAAAAAACTTGTTGAGAATCTTTTTAATTCAAATTCTGCATAATATGAATTTACATTCACGTGTTTCAGTTATTGGGAATTCCAGTATTGACCAAACGAGTCACCGACTTCTTCAGCGGTATAGTGAGTGATACAATGAAGATGCGTGAAGAAAAGAACATTGTGAGACCAGACTTAATTCAGCTCCTAATGGCGGCCAAGAAGGGGGCGCTGGAACACAAGGAGGGAGAACCGGAAGAAAACAAAGACTCGGGATTTGCCACAGTAGAAGAATCTTCCATTGGAAAGAAAATTGAAAAAAGAAGTTAGCATTTCTTTCGCATATTTTCCTAAAATAGTTTTAGACAACAAATTTTCTAAAAATGATAAATTTATCCAAATTTCTTACAGAATGGTCAGACAATGAGTTGGCATCCCAAGCGTTAGCATTCTTCGTGGCCGGTTTCGACACAACGTCCACACTCTTGTGCTTTATGGCGCACGAGCTGATGCTGAATCCCGATGTTCAAAAGAAACTGCAGGGAGAAATAGATCACGTGGTTTCAGAGGCGCATGAAAAAGTAACCTATTCTGAGGTACTCGGGCTAAAGTATTTGGATATGGTTGTGTGCGGTAAGAATGGCGTTGATTGAAATTTTTTGCAGTAATTATACTCACACTCTTCAACACGATATTGATAATGTAAAACCATTCATCTACATTGTTTTTACATAGAGATTCACGATCCTGTCTTTCGCCTCTTCCGTGAATAATGAATGACACATTGCGTCCGATCATGAGTTTCATAATTTTGAAAGAATCGTATTTATTTCAGAAACATTGAGGAGGTGGCCCCCAGTAGTGGTCCTCGACAGACAATGTGTCAGCCCGTACAATCTGGCCCCGCCGTGCGAATCGAGCAAACGTCATTATCAGGTAGTGAAACCTTGTTCAACCTACATTATAATAGATGCAAGGATTTTGCTCTGTTTATCATTTTAGTATATTTCCATCAACGAGCAAATTTAAATGCTCCCTATTACATTATATCACCATTAATTATCAAAAAGGGTGGTAATCAACTAAAATTGCATGCATCAATAAAGATGATGTTTAAGTGCATGTAAATGATGCACACTTAAAACATTTTTTGCAGTAAAATAAGACATTTACATTTAAAGACAACAGATATACACTTCCCCAAAGCTTTCATTATTCTACATGTACATTTGATAACCATTCCATTGTTAGGTTTGATATTATTCCTAGTTAACATAGTGCATTGTTTTGCATAGACCCTAAAGATTAATAATGTTTGCAACATTCGATCCATGCAGGGCAGAGGGTGTGGAATGACTATGTTTTCCTCAGGGTCCTAGAGTGCAACAGATAACATTGAATATAATACACTGTAATGGTGACCCGTAACTAGGCGATGTGTTATCCTGCAGACACACATCTTTTCCGGGACAGGGAGTATGACCGAAAAAGAAAATGTCAGAATTTACAAAGTAATATAGCACAAAAATAATATCACATCAGTGTGATTGGGTCATACGCTTCCTGGCGTGGTTCCTGAAGTAGCGCAGAAACCCTTGCATCCTCATGTTGTAAAATAGATTGAGCAGATGGAACCTAATCGTGTTCCCATCATGCTTAGCTCGTGAGTAATCTTTCACAAAGAAATTAATACTGTGATCCAAATAGAGCCTCACAGACATCATGACAGGAAGGGATTTTTACATCCTGCAAATAGACAAACATGGTACAGGGTAACACAGATGCTTAATATTTTATATTATTCTCACCCTTCCTTTTTAAACATGAAATCACATTTCTTGATAATAATTTTACGAGTAGCTTATTTCACACGCTTTCGAGCCGTCAACAGAATAATTGTCATAGAGAAATTCCTTCCCACGATGCAATGTTGCCATTTGCTAAATGTCACCTCAAAATAATATCTTGTGGCCGGTAAGAACTATAACATATCGATATAACACATTTATACTAGGGGAAGGGGTCGGGTAGCCAAGGGGAGAGGGTACCTATGTTTTGTGTAGGATCCTAATCAAAATTTGATTTAGATTGGTTAAAGGGTATAAGGATCGAACTGAGAACAGATAAATATGCATTATAATAAAATTAAACTAACTTTGTATGTATTCAACTACATTAGTTTTATAATAGGTGTATCAAGAAATAATATCGTTTACCATTTTCAATGGTGTGGTTCAATGGACTGCCACCCTTACACGGCATGTTTCATGTTATTCTGGTGACTATACATACCAAGAGTGAATTGAAACTTAACAACCCGATTTACAATGGACCAATATGTATCAATCAAAGAATTTATTCCAAATTTGATGTTATATCATTTCTTGAAGAAAGAGACAGCAACAAGAGCCATTAAAAATATTTGTGATGTAGTGGGAGATGTTTTGGATGTTCGCAAGTGTCAAAGATGGTTTACAAAATTTTGATTTAAAAAAATAGCCTTGGAATTGGAAGACCTATTAAAGTAGATGTCGTCATACTGACTGCCCAAATCGAAAATAATTCAACTTTATCTATTGAAAAAATTGCAGACAAATCCGGATATTCATGATCAAGCGTTCAACCGCATCTTTAAAAAATCAGCAAGGTGTGGAGACAAGGAAATAATATACCGCACAAACTAAGCGAAGAACACTTAGGCGATCAAATAGACGCACGTGAACAACTTTTGGAAATAGAATCAGAAATGCTATTTTTACAACATCTGATAACTGGAGATGAGAAATGAGTGCTATACTTTTGGAAGGTCAAGTAGCGAAACCCATCGCTAAGCCCGGCCTCGCAACAAAAAAATCCTTTTGTCTATTTGGTGGGACTGTAAGGGCATTATTCACTTTGAAGCTCTCAAATCTGGACAAACGATAATTGCACAATTGTATTGTGAACAACTGGATAATTTAGCGGTGGAAATTTAAAAAATATTTTTTTTTATGAGCATTCAAATCTTTTATTTAAAAAAAATTACTATTTTTTGGTACCCCTAATATATACACCAACTGGTTTTGAAAAAAAAACATTTTTCTTTACCAAAATTGAAAGTCAAATTAATATCTTATGTTTCAAAAATTCCTTTTCTTTAAATACATAATAGGATATTAATTAATTGAACAATAATTCTAGTATCTGACTGCACAAAATATATTTTTATGATGTTAAATGATGTGGAAAATGACATTTACTTTTATTGAATAGAATAACTACAATGTTTTTGCTACATTTTATACGTTATTAATATTGTTTTTCAGATGAAACCAAATGATTTACTATGGATTCCCGTCTATGGCATCCACCACGATCCGCAGTATTTTAAAAATCCATACAAATTTGATCCAGAAAGGTTTTCAGATGAAAACAAGGGTGAAATAAATTCATTTGCTTATATGCCATTTGGAATTGGACCAAGAAATTGTATTGGTGGGTAAATATATATAAAGCAGATTCCGCTTGATCGACTAGTTCTTTTAATAATTTAGCACCTAACTTGACATGTTCAATTTGAAAAATATTTATTTATGATGCGTCAATTTCTATTGTTAACAGTAACAAAAATATTTTTGATTATAATCTTCGGACACTTACCTTCCTGAAAATGTAATATTAACTTTATGCGCTGCATTAATCCTGATTTTTAAGCTACCAAAGTATATTTTCACTTTTTAATCTTCTTTTGCTGATTCGCATCCATTGTTGAATTTAGACCTCCCTTTTATTGCTTTCCACAGCATACATACTTGAGTTATATGTATATGTACATACCATGTCCCAGAATGTATTTTCTTTCAGGTTCTCGATTCGCCCTGATGGAGACAAAGACAATCATATTTTTCCTTTTACAAAAGTTTGATTTTGTGGTGACCCCTAAAACTCAGATTCCCCTCGAATTGGACAACAGCTCCATATTTATTCAGGCAAAAAGAGGATTCTGGATAGGCCTTAAGCCTAGAAACAGCTGAACACTGGTTCATTTGCTAATCATTAATATCAATTTCATGTTCAAAGTTCTCTAAGGACCAGAAACCGGACTGACCGAAAACAAACTGTAAATATTATATTTAAATAAATCTTTGAAGTATTTTATTGTTTTTTATTTTCTTTCCCGTGACATTAAGGGACTGAAGAGGCTCTTCCAGGTTTGGGTCGAAAAAATTGTGTTTTTTTAATACATATTTTCAAAGTATTACACTTGGAGAATATCTCCACAAAATTTCAGAACGATCCGAGCATTTTTCACAAAGTTACGTGAGTATACAGGTAGTAAGTGCAAGGTAGCTGCATGCTTCCCCTATTTGTATTGGCAGAAGGTCTCCTATATGAGCCTGGAATCGGCGATTCCATGAGAGTTGAAACAAAAATTTCTACATGCATAGATTCAAACTTGAAACGCGTTTTTCTCGAAAACATCTTTAAAAAATGGTCGATACGGTGTATACAATATCTCAAAAACTTTCACCGATCGACTTCAAATTTTGAGAGCTTATTCTACACATGGAGGACTGCTGAATGATTGAAGAATTTTTTTCTGACGAATACTTGTTATTTTATTAAGGAAAAAAAAAGTGATTTTTCAGTAAAACCACTGTCATTTTGGTAAAATTCTAAATTTAAAAAATCATTCAGCAGATGTTGACATCTAACAAAATTATTTTTTACGTGTTTCAGATAAAGCGTTCCAGAGATTTGCTGTATGTAATATATTATATATTAAGTTCAATACTGGTTTGTACTATTACTTTATTTTGGATTAAAATATGCATATAAGTTGTGAAAAAATTCTTGAATTTTGCCTATGACAAGTCTGTAGCTGCAATCACTATCAAAAACCATTTATCTAATAGATACCAATCTGTCATTTATGTGTTAACGTCTTGCAGATATACATAATTATTGCATTAGAACATTATTATTATTAAGGAGAACGCGTTCTTATTGTGAAGTTGTAATTATTCAAATATACAAATTATACAGTGACAGTATCTTTGATGACAAATTTTCGAACCTATATGTTACACTTTTTTAAATTAATACGTCTGTCGTTCCATTATTTGAAAGCCATCTACATTGTTTTTACGGAATCTCAAATACCTTTAACATCGGATTAGAAAAGAGATTCATGTTCGAATTCTGGTAGCGCAACAATATTTTTCGATAAAATTGATTTTACAGTAAAACTCCGTTAATTCGTAACCCACGGGACCAAAACTAAAAAAAATCCAAATTACGAATAATGCAACATTAGAAATAAATTTTATGCGCACCGCCGCTGTTGATATTTCGATTTTCATATTGAACATGATAAATCTCCATTGTTTCAGCATCTTGTGTGTTGAATGTTTATCAAATAACATATTTCTCCTGAATAAGAAAGGTATGTGGTGAAGCGCCGATTCACCACTTGACGCAACAAAATCACGGACATTAATTTGATTGGCGATCAAGATAGCATTTTCCATCAGAATTGGAATATTTAAAACGTGGGTGAAAAATAATTAAAAAGTTTTAAATCCTCATGTCTCGCTGGGATTGATGGTTGTAGAACCCAGAGGGTTAAGCAACCACCATATTTTTTATGATACCTATAATTTTTTGTCAGTTTTCAAAATAAGCTCCTTTTTCCAAATATAGTCAAAAGATTTACACGAATTACAAGGTGTTGGTGCCATTTTAGAGAACGAAACGTGAAAAAAAAAATATCAACATATTTAAATACGAAAGATTACTTTCTTTAGTACCTACATAATATGCAAATCTAAATGTTTCATAAACCTAGAAGCGATTGATTTCCTTACTGACCAGATTTGAAAAATAAACAGTCAATCTCATTTTGAATGGTATGTGTAGTTTTATACTACTTCCAAAATAAAAATCCAATATACAGCCGTAAGGAAAGGACTAGGAATCTGCCGTGAAGGGTTTTCTCCGCCCAGGCCTTTCTGAGGGTTAGAAATAAAATAAAATTCAACCAAAAATATTTTTATTGTTTTAATCTTAACAGTAAAAGTTTTGATAAGAGTACTACAAGCTAGCCTTAAGTAAGAACAACATGTGAACGACAACTTTCAATTTCAATAATTTATTGTAAGTGTAAAATGTCGGTGCTTGTAGGTGAGGTATTAACTTACGTCCGACAGAGATCAATATACAAAAGTATCTCGACTGATCGACTTACAGATACACTAAATAACTAATCCAATAGCGGGTTAAGAATTAAATAAACTTGTGATTAAAAAAAGAAGCTGCTTTTCTGAAGTTACCAAAAAACGGGATATGGTTGGCTCCGCTGCATAATGCGCATCTCCTTTTAGGTTTAACTTAAAGAGGGGCTCAAAATCATTAATAAATTAATGTTGGAGGTGTAAAAAAATCCCTATTTTCTTTTTTACTACTCACATAAACCGTAACACATTCGCAGACATTCAAAATTGTAGAAGCTTTCCAATAGGATACTTGTGACAACTTTCATTAATTTTTAAATAATCTACAGGTTTGGAAACATATACAGGACAGTTTATATGAAGTCATAAATTTGTAGTGATACAATCTCGACTTGTTAAACATTTGCAAGCATTTCACAATGGGTATAGTCATCTTTTCACTATCAAACTTTGACCGATGGCTATAATCGTCATCATGTCCACAAACATGTTAAATACATAATTTGCATGTCAAATAATGAAGGTAAAATCATCTGGCACGTGGTTGCTTAACCCGAAGCTTGGTGTTGGAAGTTGTCACCACCATAGTAATCGCTGGAAGACAAAGGAAGCTACGGGGAGCTGAGAAACAATTAAATCCGAAATATCGGATATGATCACCGATGTTCGAGACAACATTTTCTATATTGGTAATGTTGAAGCGGCGAAAAATAAATTAGATAACTATTAATTTTATTTTTATCCAAGCTGATACAATTCCATGCTGAGCTATTTTTAATTATTATATTTCTACAATGACTTGCCACATTATATTTTGATTACAACTGATAAACAATTTTGAAAATAAATATGGAGATGTGCATTAGGCAACGAGATACAAAAAAGGGCATTGAAATAGTGCATCAAATTAATGGCGCCATGTCAGCTCCAAGCCGACTAGTCGAAGTTCTAATGCATTTCCAAAATTATTGTTAATGTAAAACTACACACCTAAGAAAAATATCAATTTTACAAATAAAAAATTATTGACAGAATAGCAACATTGAATAATCTGGTCATCTTCTTAAAAAAAAATTCTGCTCCCTTTCTCTCCAAAGTCACCGGTCCCGCGGGAAAAAAATTAAATTTTCTTTTCTTCCTCCACTGGCAAGGGAGACGAATCACATAAGAAGAGCACACGAGAATAACTATAAAAGATAATTTTGACATCCTTATTGATGCACTTCGCGATTTGTCAAAAAAATAAACAAAATTTTGGTGTTAAACAAAAAATTAACACCATGCCTTGAAAGTACATTACTAATAAACAAAACTATCACCACAAGACTAGAATGAAGTTCTGGCACCAGAACAGACATTTAACAAACATGAAATTGATGAAAGCAACATATCAATAGTGGAACAACTATTTAAATGGGCATTAAATATTTTCAATTTTACTTTTAATTATATATCCATCATTAATGGAACTGATGTGGATTTTTTGTATATGACTCCATTAAAAAATGTTTTTATGAAAATACCAACACCCACCTTTGATTCGGTTTTAAAATAGGTATATGTAATATTTTACATTTACGAGTATGAAATATTATCAAATACAGTGGAACCTCGGTTTACGAACGACTCTGTTTACAAACAAAAATCTTGATGAAAAATGCTTCAGTTTAATTAAATTTAATTTTAATGAACAGAATTTTGGTGTACGAACAGGCAGGCAGTCTCAGAACTCACTATGGAAGAACTTAAACAACTTTTTAATGAGCACCAAAAGATGGTGACAGAGAAAATATTATTTTCAGAGACTGATGAACCGAATGGAAGATATTCCTAGGTCCTCGATCCACGAAATGTGCGCAAAGTGGAATGAGGTGCAAAGTTTTATGGAAAAATATCATCCTGATAAAACTTATTGTGTTATAAATCTGTTTAATGATAATGTCATGTCTCGTTTCTGCAACATTATAAAAAGCAAGAAACAAATATTGTTAGATAGGTTTTTCGTGAGACAGAAACCTGATGAACTTCAAGCAGCCAATGTTTTCACGGAAGGAGAGTCCCTTTTCAAACAATAACACTTTAGAGAATAGAATTTCAAACAAGATGTAGAAAATAAAGGGCCATTTTATTGGGGTCTTAAACAGATTAATACATTTCTTATGGGAATAAATGTTTCAGTTTACAAACAACTTGGTTTTCAAACAGTTTTACGGAACAAATTAAGTTCGTAAACCGAGGTTCCACTATATCTGTAAAGTCACTTTGATAATTATTCCAGCGTGCTGATCACAATTCATAGTTTATATAACATGTTAAATATAAAAGAGTTAGCTGAATAAAACAATTAAAATTATATAATTTCTGGCGACCCTCCATCACCACTATTCAGTAATGAGAATATTCCTAGAGAAGAAATGATTTCCAAAAATAGCGTAGATAAACAGCACGTTAATAATTTAGAAGAAAAATATTTCACAAATAGCTTATTTTAACATTATATAACAATTTTTCCAAAAAATATCTGTATTTCAATAATATAAGACGTGTCACAAATACGATAAAAAATTACAGACGGACAACATACAATCTTTAAATTTATAATGTTATCTATATGGTAGTCAAAAATATAACAACATAATACGTAATTTTTGCTAAACTATAAAAACACAAATATACGTTGCAAGGTGCAGATTAAAAGTACATTTTAAAGTCCATACATATCTCCAGTACGGAGTAATTGTGTCAGACCCCAAAATGTTTACTTTATTATTCTGGTTATCGGGACATTTACCAAAAAATTATACTTTAATTTTAAGATAAATAAAATTTGAATAAAGAATGTACAGTTTATGATTACTTTAAAAATGAATATTAAAGATTACATGAAACAACATTTACGTAACTTTCAACTCTGATAAGCTCGGAACAATTCTATAAAACTAATGTCTACATATTGATTGAGATGTGTAATCTATCCTGTACAATCGTGAAAATGTCATCTGCCGTGTGACATTAAATTAACAATCCTGCCAGGCAGTGTTTAAATGGTTTTGTTTATATCCCACCGAGCCGTGGACTTAACTATAGTACACATTCTACTATTTCACGACACCAAAATCATTTTTAATTACTTTTACTTGTACATTAAAGATATCTCAATCATTGTGCAGCGCATTCTTAAATCTATGTCTAATATTTCAAGTTTTTTTTTTTAAATCGTTTACACAAAGTATTGTCTTGAGATATGTATGTTTACAACATTATATTATACTTATCGGTAATTTAGTCTACGTTTAGCATTGTCTAGCAGTGCATCTTAGTGCCGACACTGAAGGCTGGGTATCTACTCTGGACCACTGCTGCGAGAGAGAAAAAATTTCAGATCAAAATTAAACTTATTGTATTCCTTCCGATGATTGGCGGTTATTATCATAACTAACGTGTCATTCACAACTTCAGTATACATATGTTCCAAAATCAGATTGGATTATCATCTCATTCCTCAATCAAGCGTGAGTTTCAAGGATGAGAATGATTCGCGATAAATTTTCAAATTTATTAAAGCATCTTAATACATATAAATTTCACAGCACTTTATTATTTTCACGAGACAAATGATTTGAGAAGTATGTATAAATCGATGAGGTCAGTATTTATTCAACTCATATTTCTCGCCTGCAGTGTTCCGGAATAACCCCTGGTGATGAAATACAAGGTTGATGATTTGTGAAAATAATGCATTAATGCATTCTGTAGAGGAAGATAAAGGCCTGAATTCCATCAATTTCTGCTGCAAATACACTGGTGTATAAAAATATGCAGCAAGGTGATACTCTCGGCTATCCAACTAATTTGAAAAATCTTAACTGTTTGCAATCTCATCATTGCAATTTTTAGGATAGAAGGTAACAGCGTTTATACCTTAGAAGTTTATGTTATTAATAAACAGTGACTAAACCTGACCAAACTAAATTAGGCCGTACAATATATAGGTTAGATAGGATTTAATTTGAGTTGATTTTTAATAATGAGTTAGGTTATTTAAATTTCCATTTGATTTAAATATGATTTATGAATTATCCTATAACATTTTGGGTAAGTATTTTCAGTTTGTAATGTCCCACACTTCAACGCAACAAATGTGGGTGTTTCGGATTTGATTACATAACTATAGAAATTATTTATATGTATACTCTGTCATACGATGCCAACATTGTTATATAGTATTACTAATCTATATATGTAACGTATTTACGGATATGATGAGAAATGCATTTAATGTGACCAATAGCGTCAGCACGAATAATAACATAAGATAACAATTTTAAATATGCATTAAGCATGTCTTGTAATTCAATTTGCTTTTCATCATGCTATGCAAGTAATAATTGAGAACACAAGGTTTGTGAAGAAGGCTCAATTACAATGGTCATTCTGCGCTCATGACTCCGGGACAAGAAAAATTTGACTGGGTCGCCGTTGACTAAGACGGTATAGTCAGAGTAGCATGTAATATAGAGCAAAAACAATATATATTTGTATGTAATGCAAAAATTGTATAGTTCGAACGACTGACTTGAGAGAATTTGATTATTGAATAGTTTGTAATTGAAGGTTTTAAAGCTTTCTTATATTGCTAATTGTATTAGTCAAAATGGAGAGTGTACACATCACTTAACCTTTTTGATTCTGAAATAATTAATAACGTAAAATTCAAACTAACATTATCCAAAAATGTTCTTAAGTTTTCACGGGCGTTCAGAATCTTCTGTCTATAGTTTTCTGGGCTAATCTGCCCTGTATATCTGACCCTTCTGATCATCCGTCATCAGGCCTGACTGTGTACGACTGTTAGTCTTGTGGTTAAGTACTGACTAGGAGTAGCATAGGAGTCGAAGAACCCTCACAGATAGTGATCCGACACTAAATGGAATTTAAAATAACACAACACTATTCACTTCACACACCTGTTTTCGACACGGTAGTGCAAACCAGTACCTAGTAAACGACAGACCCTGCTTTCAACATAGTACGGGATGCACTGCTACACCCTGTAATGGGATCCGAAATGTCAGCCATAAAGGTCAGATATACACGGCAGATTAGCCCAGAAAACATTATCCACAAATCGAGTTATGTACACCATGTTGATACCTATATGTGAAAATATTATCTATTGTTGTAACATCACTTTTTAATATAAGAAAATCAACATCAAGTATGCATCTACAATTGTCAATTGTGAATTGTCTTGAGGAGAAAAATTGATAGATAATTAATACATAAATTGAAAATACTACAGTGATCTAGACTTTAGAATTAACAAAATTTTTGGATAATGTTAATTTTGATTATGCTCTCGCGACGATGTTGATGCTTTAATACAAGAATCTTCAGAGGCCGTGAAACAATTTATCCGTATTGCACTAGTCATGCTTAATCACTACATAACTAATCAATGAAATATTATAAACATACAGGATAGAAAATTTGTGTAAGATAATTTATTCAATTATATTTCAGTATACGGAATGAAATATTTTAATCCATTAATTTCTCATCTCGGTATAATAAAAAGTTACAAAATAAATTAAATTTTTTTGATAATTAATGTAATATTAAGCCGTCAAAAGGCGAGCAATTTAATGATAATAATCAGGTTTGGTCAGCTGATAAATTAAGGCACATTTCACATCTTATTGTGCTCGCGCAATTTAGCAGAAACGCCAAATGAAGCATTAAAAAAATATACAATTTTAATGTGCGCCGCTGTTGGTTTTTTGTCGTGATATGGGAAAGAAATGGCGACTACATCAAAGCACCAATAACTTTCAAATACAGTCGAACTCGGTTATAGCGAGATCACGGTTATAATGAGGAAATACTTATTATTATTTTGATTCAGGCCTGTTTTCATACAACTCTTCACTGTTATAGTGAGCTCGCCTCACTGATATAACATACAAAAATATTGTTAATAAGTGAACAAAATACACTACACAATCTAAAAACCCTAATTCTTGAGAAGTCATAAAATCGAAAGCAGCGTCTGTCGACGAGGTTCCTTATTGTTTATGATTCCTTTTAGGTTTGTGAATTCTTAGAAAAAAACAATGGGTGTTTATTTTGTGTGCACAGTAAGTTTTAAACTTTAAAACGGAGCAGTATTTCGAATTTTGTTAAGAAATAATGTGATTGAATGTAAAAATTTACTTTAAAATGTTTTTGTTCATCCAATTATAGATTTTTGAATTTTCATATATATTTGACTTGCTTTTAATTTTATTGAATATTAAATATTTTTTGTAATAACAAATAACGGTTATAATGAGCAAATTTACCTGGTCCCTTCAAATTCGTTATAACCGAGTTCGACTGCACATTGTTCCTTTTAAAAATTAGTGACACAAATTATGCATCTAAATAAACAGGATTTGTCAATGAATTTCCTCCTCATAGATGATGAGATTAGTGCCATTGCACTTACTACTACGTATGATTATTTTTACAATGTCTAAAATACGACAATGTCGAACAATGCATCAATGTCAAGCGAGGCGTCATAACTCCGTCCAAATATCTCTCGGGTTAAATGAGTAGGTATTTATAACAAGACGGGTGTGACAAACAGCCTTAATATCTTATGTCATTTCAAAAATTTAAACCCAGACGAACACGGTCTGGCCGAACACTTGTCTACTGTATCTGTACATACGGGATAACCCGAGTGTGTATATTAATAATCTATCTCTAGATGAACGGTAATATTAAGTTAATCCAATCAGATATATGTAGAAAAGAAGGCCACAGTGAGGTTACTTTGTGCATGATCAGATCTACTCTATAATGTAAACGATGGTGACATTTTATCTGCGTTTACATTTAGGCAGAGTCGTCCATACATAAATCGACGCCATTCTCGTATTTGTCAACAATTTTACATTACAGAAGATGCTGGACAAAATTTCTTAATTTTTTAACATTTAGACATTCTTAAAATTCTACTTGTTCCTTTTGCTACTTGCGCTACTGCGCAACTGACAACATCAACAATTTCAAACTAAGCCCGAGCCGCTCGCGCTGTGAAGATAGGTCTTCACAACCATGCATGAATCGTTCACGATTCATGCGACAGCTGCCAGCGCTGGATAAATCTTTAATCGTAACTTATGTCGTATTTATGTGAAATTGCTTTTAACAGGTCTAACACATTATTAACATTTTCAGAAACAAAGGCGCTAATGACGATCAGCACTACATGCTTCAAAAAAAGTTTGAGAAGAAATTTATTGTTCTTCATGATTTAGTGTACCTGTATTATACAATAAATAATACTAATTTAAAACACGCAAAACTTTGTTATCTGACAATATCTAACAAAGAGAAATAAAATATTGCATCAATTTATATAAAAGCAAGCACGTTGAATAGCTAGTAAGAGTTTCACGCATAATAAAACAAATTAATAAAAGATGTCCCGCATCAATGCTCAACGTTAACCCGGACCCAAAACTTGTGTATTCATTTATAATCTAAAAAGATCGCCCCAAACTCGTCCAAATAATCTCAAAAAAACATTCAACTTAAAGTTACGCAGGTACCGCCAACGTTCAGTCCGTGACACAGTCCGAATCTATAAACTCAAGACTAATCGGTGGGAAAATGCTGCGTTTTAACGTCGGCCCGCGAGCATTGCTCGCGCTATCTAAGTTCCGCACGGAAGAGTCGCTAATCGAGGACGGATTTTCGTTTTGGTCGGTCAACCTCGCATCTAAGCTGCACGAATCGCTGACTGCATTATTATTGGATACATCATTTATCAATCGATTTTCTGAAAAATCACCAGATTTCAACCTGTCCCTTACTGTGAGATCTAAATTATTACTTTGCGACGGGTCAAAATTTGACAAGTTATCATTATTAAAACTAGATGGCACTGCATTTTCAACAGGTAGACATGCATCAGATCCTGCGTCAATTTCTCGATTGCCGTTCAAAATATCGATCAACAGACTCACTTCCGCATCAACGTCAATAGATGGCGTTGAATCATGACTGCAGCTGACAAAATCCATTGCCGCATCTCGATCGCTTAAATTTGAATTCGGATCCTCTTCAGAATTTGAATTTACAAGAGCATTTTGACAGCTGGAACCGACGACAACATTACAGGGATCATCAATACCTTGTAAAGCTGAATTAGAAGAAGAGGGAGCGCTGCTGTCAACAACTTCATCAAAAGAGTCGCAATTTTGATAGTTTGAATCACCCGCTGGAGTATTATTACTACAGCTAGGTCCAGCTGCCATATCGCCGGGAATGGAAGGTTCAACTTGGCCAGTTAAAAGATTTTCCCTGCTCATATAAGGCGGGGGAGGCCCTAACACTTTAGATGGCGCCGCATCAGCCACTTCTGAATACGGGGGAGGTAACACAGGCCGACTGACAAATCTATTCAAATTTTCTACAATTCCGTCGACAATATATAACCCCTGTAAGCCGAGGCTGTACAAATCTGGCCTCTCTTCAAAGCTCGCCCCCAGGAGATGAATTGTTCTTCCGTTAAGTGTGTAAGTGTCTGCACTACCGGTTCTGCACAAATCCATTTCATCTAAACTCAACTCTAGAACGTTGGGTGTATCTGGTCTCCGACGCTCCAACGGCATACAAATGTTGTTATTATTAAGACCATCTTGCGCAAGACTTGCGTCCGGAGTTCTCCCGCTTCTACTGAAACTGTTTCGCAAACGTCCGAGAATGGAAGAAACAAATTGACGTCTACCGTTCATATTAGCATTAACGCTTTCCCCGGAGGGGGACAAAGGAAAGTTATCGTTTGGACTTCTCGAATTTTGAGTAGTTTCTCTTTCCACAGCGTATGGTGCGTTTAATCCAAATCTATCTAATATGCGATCTAAAGCATTCGCTCTTCTTAATCTACGTTGTTCTGCAGATCTCCTAGCCAAGTAAGCCTCCGGAGTCTCCCCGAATCTATTCAGCGGTGAATCGATCCTCGTAGTAGACCGTCTACTCGGTGACGTGTATATATTAAATGTGTGGCTTCCCGGTGACCTGCTTGAGCTATCAGAATCACTCACTTCACAGAATGACGTGACTTCCTGCGGGACGGGCCGATATCTTGCATTAAAAATTGCATTGGCCAGTGTGCTCATGCCAAAATCGGTAGGACGTCGAACTTGCGGATTATTCTGTGTGATTTCTGACTGGACTTCAAAATAAGATGGCAAACCCGCATCTCTGTTTGGTCTCGGATTACTCTCACTATACACTGGGCACATGATTCTTTGCGATTCCAAATTTCTCTGGTTATAAGGGGGGCTTGTCGTGTCATTGTTTGGCACCAAGGTGTATCCCCATTGATTGGTGAGACTTTGCGGTGTGGTACCGCATTCGGCGGGTTGTTCAGAACCTTGAATGCTGCCGTTGAAAGCGGCTCTTTTCAGGCGAGCTTTGCAAATTGCCGAGATCAGTAGCGTCACAGCAATCAGGAATATTAACAGGCAAGCTGTAAAAAAAAAAAAAAGTAGCAATTTTGTTTTTCATAACAGAGCATTAAATAATGTTGTAAATTCAATTTTCAAACTCCATTTGTTGTACAATATTATCATTCTTTACCATAGTCCATTCGTGTCCTCACTCCAGAATCCTTTAACATTGCAAGTATTGCACTCAAACATTAATTTTCAAAGAATTTCTCTAGTGGGATGGGCACAGTCCAAACAAATTTTTTATATATATTATATAGTTACTAATAAATAAATAAATTGCTTGCATGTGAGCAATATTTTTATATTAATTTCCAACACATTCACTGTAACCAGTTGAGCAGAGGGATGCACTCCGTACAATAAAAAAAACATATAATTTCAGTATAACAAATGAGTCGCAAGGGTGCAGAGTGGCCCAAGTGAAAAATTTCATATTTTCAGTTACATACACTAATACCCTCAAAATTAAATGTTTTGTATTGGCTTCATTTCATGTGCCGAGATATATAGAAGCATTATATAATTATATTGATCTTAATACATTTTTTTTAATAAATAAAAATACGAGGTTTATATCTGCCTTTTCAATCCCTTGTATATCTATTTGATCACTTTGCAGATAGGCCACTCTACTGCTGAGACATCTCATAGACAAAGCTATTTTTTATTATATTTAATGGAAAATATATGGAAGTATGGGGTAATTACAGGGCTTGCGACCAGTCTTCGGCTGGTCTAAGTGATCACTTTATATATATATTAGGGGTACCAGTCGAAAATGTCGCATTTCGGTATGGCCCTTGTTTGATCCTCAGTCGCGTTCGTCTCGTCGAGTCGTCAGCACATAATATATATTACTTTTGTTCCTTAACATTTGGAAATCATCTTTCGAAAGTTATTTTTATTTTTGTTAGCGATACATTTAAAATGGAAGGGTTTATACCAGATAAGAATTTTGTGCGCAATTGCTTGATCAAGAGTTCCACCAAAAAAACTCTGCGAGGAAGGCTGCAGAAAAAATTTGCAGTATATACGGTGATGTGATATCCATTCGCCAA
Source organism: Eubasilissa regina (assembly GCA_022840565.1). Lineage (NCBI taxonomy): Eukaryota > Metazoa > Arthropoda > Insecta > Trichoptera > Phryganeidae > Eubasilissa > Eubasilissa regina. The sequence goes on along the minus strand of JAINEB010000029.1, from coordinate 18,606,371 downwards.
TCGCAAAAGTGGTTTAAAAAATTTCAGAGTGGGAATTTTGATACGGAAAACCAGCCTCGAGAAGAAAAGGTCTTTAAAGTGGATGATGACATTTTAATGTGTGAAGTCGAAGCAAATCCAACAAAATCAATTCAGCAGATTGCAGACACACTCGGATACTCCTGGTCGAGTGTAAAAGCCATTTGAAAAAAATTGTCGAAATAAAAGTTAAGCGACCCAGAATGCACGCAGAACACAAAGTTTTTTTTCAACACGACAACGCAAGACCCCACACTGCAGCGATTACTCGAAAAAAAATAAACGCCTTTGGCTGGAAACAAATCGATCACCCCCCATGTTCACCGGATTTAGTCCCATCAGATTACCATTTATTTAGATCCCTACAGCATTTTTTATCGGGAAAAAATTTCAACAACTTAGACGAAATAAAATCTGCCCTTGATGACTATTTTCAGTCGAAACCAGAAACTTTCTATTCAAAGGCCATAAAATGCTTGAAAATAGATGGAAGACTGTATTAAAAAGTAATGGGGAATATATAATATAATTTTTTTCAAATAATAAATGATTTAAATTTATATTTGCTTTTTTATTTAAAATGCGACATTTTCGACTGGTACCCCTAATATATATAACGTTCACCAATTCTCAATCTCCATATTTATCAAATTTTTGAAAGTTGTATATATGTTAGTACGTGGACTCGCTTCGAGTTCTATTGATGGTGTAGTGGTAACAGGTCGTAAGCCCTGTAATTACCGCATACTTCCATATATTTTCCATTAAATATAATAAAAAATAGCTTTTTGTCTCTATGAGATATCTGATATTTGTTTAATAACAGTGCCTTTGTAGGTCCAGTATTTATGTGTTCTTGGACATATTCAAATATTGCTAAAAAAAAAATACATAAATTTACTATGCATGATGTACCTATATACGATTAAGTCCACATGAAAATAATTCAAAATTTGTATGTTAGCATTAGCTAGAACCAATTACCGATTACCAACCAGAAATAAAGCTGTGCTCGCATAATTGTTCTCAAAATCCAACCCAAACATTTACAAACTAAGTGCAGTACTCACCTCCCTCACGCTTTGTGGTATTTCAAGTAAATGTCTTCGCTTGAACTGACATTTAACTACACAGTGCATTGCATTGCATTACTTTATAAATGTAGTATGTATTATTTTATATTGTGATATTTATAATCCTTCGTTTAACAAACTTTAGAATTTCATTACAATAACAGTAATAATTTTATTAATATTTTTATAAAGTTTGTTTTCTTCCCGGACAATTTGCTTCCAGTTCAGACAGACATACTATTGACAATACAATCCATTGTATTACTATACCATCCTTATTAGCAGCATAACCTAAGTCCATGTCTAGCGTACCACACTGCAGTTGAGCGCCGAAGAACGTAAACACCCATCCAAAAAATGTTTTCTGACAAAGATTTTTTTGAATTACATTATTTTTCTTTCAAATGGACAAATACAAATGTTTATTTTGGGCGAGAAAACATAAATTAATTAACACAATATAATTTCCAATTGGTGATTGCACTTACCAGAAATGGTATACAGAGTAGTCTGCAGTAACGGAACTCCTGGTCTTCTTCTCAGTCCACCGCCAGTCCTTTCTATAAAAACGATTAAAACAAAAAATGTAATGAATCAGAAGTAAATTTTTCAAATAAAATTACGGTAATCTCTCACTATCAAACAGGATTCGCTCCTGCAATTCTGTTTGTAAATCAAGATAGTTTTTTACGTATGTACATATATCTAAAGAATCCTAAATACTAGTGAATCAAAATATAATGGGGAACTTTTATTTTTCCAGTTTAAATTTCGAGGATTTAAGTAAATCTTGCTAGAGAGGAAGATTTTGATAGAAAGACAAATATAATGATTGATTTTCTCACACTCGAGACAAGCTATCAAAAAATATAACTTTCGAGTGCAAGTAATAGCACAAACTATTCGCACGAGTCGAGGTGAGAACTTATACTATTAATATATTTTTTAATGGCGATACCGTGGTGTGGACCGAGATGTATAAAGGCGGTTTCACACGAATATGCTCTTAGATGTCCAGTACGTTATCAGGTGCCGCGACACACAAAGGAGGCTCTACATAGGCAGACGCGGTTAATACGTATATTAATCATACGAATTACCGGGATGTTTGAACTAATGGGGTTAATCAACTATAAGAATGATATTTTAGGTATTGCATGTTTGAAAAATTTCAAAATATGTAGAATTTCGAATTAACAGGATTTTTTTTACTGTATGTAGTATATTATTTAATAATAAAATAAAAGATAAGTAAAAGGAAACCTTAGAAGTATGTTGATACCAATCCAGCTTACCGACAATGGTGACGTGTTCAGAACAGCACGAGTGCGGGAGGCACAGATGTCCTTTTTTAATATTACAGCACCATTCCTTAGGAATACAGCGGCCGTCATCACATGGGAGCTTATCTGCGGAAATCACAATAGTCAAAAACAATGGTAAGTAGAGAATCAATCAGGAGCATTTTAGGCAAATTGCTTTAAAGATCAGCGAAGAGTAAAAAAAATGAGATGTGAACAGACTGACCGTGACAAGGGTCCGCAGTGTGGCAAGTGTCGGCACTCTCGTCCCGGCCATTGGGACAGTCTGGCCTGCCGTCACACAGGAAGGTGTACGGAACACACTTGGGCCCCGAGATGGGCTCTGTGGATGAAGAGTTTCCGGGCTCGCATGGGAACATGGTCGTGGAACTGCAGTAGGGGTAGGATGCTACAAAGAGGATATTATTTATAATACATTTATTTATTTATTTTTAAATTCATGACTCCCGTTGATCTTTTTAGGGCCGGTTGTGTGATCAATGGTAACCTTTTACTTTAGTAAAGATAAAAAGGACAGTAAATAGTGATAGTGCAATTCTTAATAACCAAATTAATGTATAATTAGCCCCATATTAGGTATGTTTTCTTTTAAATCAATTCAATTATATCCATCAACATTGCACTTTCCCCTCCCTCGATGTTCTGTCAAACTGTATACGTATTCTGTTTCTCTATTTCGCATGTAATTTTATATTCTGTCTTCCTCTTTATGTATATATAAGTGCACTTTTTTTGTATTTATTGTTAGTTTTGTGAATATTTTTGTTATTTGTTATTAGGAATCCAAGTGTTGCGTACAAGCATAGATGTCGAAAGAATCTCAGGACACGGAAAGAATTTGACATTCATCACAATCCGGATTCTGCTGGCATCTCCAAAGATGTGAACTCTATATTTTTCACTCACCATTTTGTCAAGGTTCTGACACAAAGTATAGATGCAAAGTCTCGAGATTGTATAACAGTATTAACTGTTCCTCCGTACACGTTGTAACTGTATTGGTTCAAAATCGCCAATCGACTGGTCGGCGGTGAGGCCAGGAGGGGAAGAGAAGGGCGGGGGAAGGCACAATAAATTATTTTTGTTCAATAATTAATATATTTGTACACAAATAAATATATGTAGCAAACACCAAGGTACATAAATCTTCGTACCGATTCAAAGTTTAAGAGAGTACGAATATTTGTTGGATGCAGGCAAACACCATATATTCAGGCCGATTCTCAAGATTGCAATATTGAAATGATGGTGATTGTTACACCTTCTCTCAAAAATAGGCAGTACGTAAATTAACGTCCGTGTTATATTTGAATGAGAGAGAGAGAGAGAGAGAGTGAGGGAGATAAACGTACCATAATCTGTCAAAACATAAACATGGCGACAGGATTGGCCGTGATTCTTCACTACGACGCTGTGGATGAGGAAATTAATAGGTAATTTATGAAACAAATCTTTTTCTGTGAACTTTGAATACTGTATTAGTACTTATTTTATTTAAAAACTGATATTTTAGTCGAAACTCGAGAATAGATAGACTTCGTTCGCGAGATTTCTGTAACCCGCTGGAGATTCCAAATAACCAGTTTTTATAACTTTACCGCCTCGATAAGGAAACAGTTATATATTTATTGGATACATAACTGTTTTCTTATCAAGGCGGTAAAGGTATTTGCAAGATCTCTCACGTCAAATGAAGATAGATGTTTTAAAATAATACTCGCGTTTTTAGGTTATTTTTCGAATTTCGATTGTACCATACAAAATTTTTATAATTACGTTTTAATTATTATTTTGTTACAGATATGTGGAGCCTAGATCTTAAGATTTTGTCTTTTAATGCATTGTATCCCGGGTGCACTAACGACGCAGTAATATGGCACACATCACAAATTAGAAGATTTTTATAAAATTGAAATGAGATTGGTAATTTTAATTTCAAATATATTGTGAAAATATACAAATCGCATTACGTTTTTTGGGTATTATGATGATGTATTATTGAATTTTCAGGTATTTCTGGATATCCATCAGAACCCTTGCTCCTGGCTTATCACACCTTCTGAAAATCGAGGAAGGAATACACCGGAATCCGGATACAAATAAAGCCTACATTTAATCAAGAAATGTTGTGAAAAGATGTATATGAGTTTTAAATCAAGATTTTGGTATATTATGAAGCACAAAGTTTTGAACTATAGTCCTACTGTTGCTGGGTGAATCTTCTATGTTCATAATAATTCATGCAGTTCTTCATGTCATTGGAAATCCTCCAACTAATGAACATTTGATAAGCATTCCAATTCAAGAACGGGGTGTCTGGAATGAAGTTTTACAGGAACATTTTTCCTTTATTACATTAATAAATTAGCCTGTCTTCTTTGTTGATCCTAATTTACTGTTGTTGACCTTTATACATAACCTCTCAAGTATTATTACATTTTTATCTTGTAAACAAATGTTTGTGAATATATTGAAAGTATTATCATGTCAGTTTTTTTCCCGATTCTTTCTGACAATTGTAATAGAATCAGGGGATATTCCTTACCTATACGTATTATTAAATTCATTATGTACAACTCATATTTTTATTTAATTTCCCTTATTTTTAGAATGTTGTAAATAAACCGATAGCAGATATCCTCCTCATACATACTTTTTATTTGGAAAGAAGTGTTATATATTTTGAATATTAAAACACAGGTTTAATGTTATGTTTTTATATAAACTTACAAATATTATTTCACATTTAACTGTAGTAATAATAAACAAATCTGTCTGTGTACATTAATAAAACATGGATATAGATATGCATTATAGAAAATAAATAAAAGTGGTAAGTAAATTAAGTCAGGCAAACAGGTCGCCCACCTTGGCAGTAATTAACGATTCTTTAATGTAGAATGTACACTTGGGTACAAAGTAGACTGTTGTCCTACCAGGTACAAGGGGAAATCTGCACATCCATTCCCACAATGACAGATATTTCTCTAATAAGTAACGTTCAGTCAGAAACCTCCCGTTCTGCCACTGGCGTAGTCCAGTGCAGAGGTCAAGGCGATCTCCGTACCTATACATGACTAGAAGCTCCCTTTTGGTTTATCATCTGAGGAGATAACTAACCGGGGTTCAGTTAAAAAATATAACAATGTGATTATGTGTTCTTTTAATGCTTGACATTTTTTCAGCATGACATATCATGCTAAGAAAACGGTCCGCGCCACACTTCTAAACATAATGCTCGCATCTGCATAGCTCTTTCTGCCAGGGATCTTCTAGTCGTGTAAGGCCGTGGTCGTGGGTGTGACCACGAAGGGCCTCAGTGGTTGAACTGGGCTATTTGTCACAGTGAAGATTTGTGAAGACCCTGACTGAATATGACGGTGATGGTGAAATGGACGCCTGGCTTTCTCCTTGTAGATTCCCTGGTAGGCTAATGTCCGGAGATATGTTAACTCTAATCTCTTGAAGTTCTGGATTTCCATTTACTCCCAGCATCCTCTCGACTGCTAGGAATCTCTCATCCTGTTCTGAGAAAGGTAATGTGGGAGGTGCCCCTCTTGTCTTCCTGGACTTTACCAAATGATCTTTTGCTCTCTTCTTGACGTTTGAACGCAATTCTATAAAATACTGAAATGTACTGTATTAGATCAAATTCAATGATAAGCCACATAATCCAGGAATAAAAGCATTAACTGTTTGATCTGAGGGACACATGTTTGATTCTAAATAAATGTGAATTAAAAAGTACAGCAAAAATAATCAAATTGTGTATAAAATTTTCAGACACATAATCTTTGTATTATAAGTAAATACAAAATATGTTCATTTAAAATCTTGACTTGGTTTCAGAATCATACAGATCAATTTCATTAAAAAACATTAAATTTGGAAAATTAAACTAACCTTACATTTATATGGAGTACACGCAATCAATGCAATTATTTAACATTTTGGCCTGATTTTCAATCCAGCATCAGGCTTCTCTGTATCGACAACATTTCAAGTCCACGGTGAGCCGACATATCCATTTGTTAATTCAATAAATAACTTCGTAAATCAAAACAAAGTTTTGTTTCATTTATGTTGACAAGTAATACCGTAGTAAACATAGATAAGATGGTAGTAAATATTAGAATTCTTACTTTTCATTTAGGGATGTGCAGAATGAATGATCTCGCAAAAATAATACCGACTTTTATTGTGGTAAATTTTTTTATTAGAATTATTATTTTCATATTTCATGCATTAAAGTCCTTAAAAAGTACATATTTCGGGAGATTCGATTATTTCAATGGAGATGTTCTAAATGGGCGTGCATAAATTTTTCACAGTATTCAATGTTCAAATAAAATTCGTACGATAGACAGATGGTTATTTATAATGAAAGCATAAATACAATGGGAACTATTAAATAATGACTACGTATTAGGAAGTACAAAGGTGAAAACTATTCCTTTATTTAATCACGCATTACCCAAAAACAGTGCATGTGAATCACGTTTGTCTGTCACCCAAAGCTCATAAGCTAAGAAAGTTATTAACTTGAATTTTTGAAGGGAAATTTCTTTGCCAACACCTACATAAAAATTTAGTAAGATTAAAACTCATTAGAACCAGACCCAATAGTTTGCATTAGTGTCACAGATGTCCATATGGACACAAAATTATTGTTGCCGATGTTGGTCTCGTATTGTGTAATTTCTAAGAAAACGTTCATGTTCTTTGCACGAGTCATTCGAGTGTGGTATGCAGCTCGATCCAGACGTTCTTTCGAGATTCTGGACAATTTAGTGAAAACAATATTAATTATCAAAGTGGACGCTCATATTACGAACGAAAAAACTGTGATTCGTAGTCTGAGTTAAGTATTTTTATTGCGTTGATTGATTCGAAAATCTTTTTTATTTTATAGAATGAATCATAAGTATGTAAAATTAAAATTTGAATAATAATAACTGATGTTTGTGTATTTTAATGATGCAATCAATTACCGTGAACCCAAGCGTGTCCATATGGACAAGCTTGATAGTAAACATAACAAATTAAATAATATGATTTTCAAGAAATAATATTATTTTTGTTTTTTTTTTATATTAGAACGAAAAGATTACTGTCAGTAAATGGTATATTGGACGTAATAGAAGAAGAGAATAGTGATGAAGTTACTGAGTATGATATGTATATATATATATATATATATATATATATATATATCACCGCCAGATCCTGCCATTTTAACGATGAAAATTTGGATGATGAAGACGAAGGCGGCAAAATAGATAATTTAAATTATAGATAATTATTTGCCGATGATGTAATGATAATGCATGTGTATGCATAAAAATGGACCAAATTGATATTGATGATACCATAGAAGATATCGGATTATAGTTGGTTCAAAAATAAATCTACAACTCAGCTGTTTGAATTATTTTTCTATGATACTATCATAAATTAGCTTATTGAGGAGTCTAATAAATACTTACAATTCAAAAATAAACCAATCTAAACCTTCACTTCAGATGAAATTAGTTGTTTTGTTGGAATTTTAATTTTGACTGGCTATAATGTGGTTCTAAGTAAAATGTTATTTTGGAGTTGTACGTTGGATATAAGAATGAACTCGTCTGTCAAGCAATGCGTCTGTTAATTCTTCCAGTTACTAGTTCTTTGGAATGTAGATATAAAAAATAGTTTAAAAAGAAATGAAAATCCATGTCACTCAAAGATCAAAATATGTGTCCATATGGATACTTGTACCGCTAATGGGTTAAGACTTTTTCATGAAGACAAAAATGCGGCATATACGTTATTACGTTATCTCTTCTGCCATTGGCTGCATTCCTACCCTTAAATCAGTGCGTATCAAATGTTTGTCCCGCATCGGCTCGGAATCCAAAAAAATATGTTGAATAAATAAAGACGCTGGATCGTTAAATACCCTTTTATTGTACTTTTGTAAAGTTCCCTTTGTAAAAACAAATTAGCGAATCAACAAATTAAATCAGTTGCTAACACAAAAAGTTTGAAACATGGTATAAATTAATGAAAATACTTATTAATCATGCGTTTCAGAGAGACAGTTTACTTATTTTAGTAAGTCATTAATTATTATATATTAATAAGAATATGTATATAAGACATTTTAAAAATTATAATCCGTGTTTATTTTTCTAATAAAACAAAAAATAAAATCATGTACTGATGTCGATGCTTGCGAATGCACAACCCTTTTTCATGTCTATTTGGTTATCGACCAATCAGAAGCCGACTATACCATAAATAAAAATATCCAACTATAGACAACAAACATTTGCTATATTCACATAACCAATTGCTAAAATTGAACCTTTAGTTTCACGTCACTCAATCGTAGAGAACGTCAAAATTGACGAAGTATACAATGTTATACAATAGCGATGTAGATCATGGTTATTGACATTGATTTGAAATTGAGAATAGACCCGATTATCTGCTGATTTGCTACCAAACCCATATTTTTTGCATGATTTAAAGAATATAAAAATAAAATTGATAAAAATTCAACACTTACCCTGGGACCTGACAGCTATGTAGATATGTGCTGGGAGCGCTGTGTTGTCCAGGTCCATGCATATGTACTGGCCAGCATCCCCGGCTGTCAAGTAAGGGATGGTCAGCCATAAGGAGCCCCCTCCTACCCAACTGGAAGATCGGAAAGATGATTATCGTTACGAGAGTTAATTAGCCAACTTCTTAACAGATATTAAAATTGAAGAATAAACAAAATAATGAGCGTAAGATCATTTATCATTGATCTCATTCGCCAAGATGTTATGTGCCATTAAAAATACAAACAAATATAGGGTAATACATACTCAACCATCATTTTAAATATCGCCCTATTTTTTATCTTTTGGGGATAGAAAAATTATATGTGACATCAGTAAAATAAAAACTATACTGTTAATAAAAATAAGTCAAGACAACAATTGAGCAGCGCATTGAAATTGTGAAAATTCACTACAAAGATGGTGAATATTTCACAGAAACAAAATTTACTTTTAAATGTAATAGGATGGGGCTACATGTCGCACAAGCCAGGGAATAATCAAGAAATTACATTAGAAATTTTCTGGATGTATAATTTCACATTTCGCAGGCAGCCCAGATTTAACGCCCCTAGAATTTTTTCATAGGGGTTATGTGAAAGATAAGGTTTACGATAATGCTTCAGAATATTCAAGCTGCTATTGGTGAAAAGGGGCCTCAATTATGCAAAGAAAAAAAAAATAACAGTTGAGTAAAAAAAAGAATAACTTATATTACAGTGGAACCTCTTATAACAAGACTAATTTGTTCCAGAATCTTGCTCGTTATGTGAAACACTCGTTAAGCGAAACAATTATTCCCATACAAAACAATGTAAATGACAATAATGCGTTTCCTGCAAAAAAAAAAAACAATTTTTATGTTTTTAACATTTATTCTAATTATATTACATACTTATAAATTGTTAAGGAGCGTAACAACCTGAAATGTTCAGAATGTTTTCGTTAATAGTGTCGCCTTGCAATTGCTTTTCGTTTATTCATATGAGAAGCAACCTTTAAAATCATCAAGAATAGGTAACTGTTTCGTGGACATTCTTGAAACTCCCTTTGAAGCATCTATCTTCTTAATTTTGTCCTTGTTCTTGAGGATAGTAAAAATCGTCGATGTAGACCGATTGTATGTGCGCAATAGATCAACCACGCTCACGCCTCGTTCTCGCTTTTCAATGATTTTACGTTTCATTTCTACAGTTATTTTTTTTCTCTTATGGCTGTCTTCTTCAGGGACATTTTTGCAAGGGTTATTAAACTTTGCACAAAAAAAAATTACAAATAATGTCTGAACACAAGTTTGGAAAAATGTGTGATCACATGCGACACTAACATGCTAGCTGAACGAGTGCTAACCAGAGACTGATGCACTGCCGCGGAAGTTCCAGTTCACAAGTGAGTGATGCGAAGACGGAACTTCCCCACTCGTTATGCGAAATGTCGCTCGTTAAGGGAGCGCTTTTTCCACAATCTGTTTTGCTCGTTATGCAAATTACTCGTTATGGGAGGTGCTTGTTATGAGAGGTTCCACTGTATTCTACAATGATTACATGAATGTCATATAAACATACTTGATTCATATAAACACACGTTTTCAATGAATGGTGACATCATCTTGTGTTGAACAAAATCATAAATACATTGTTAGTTTAATGTCCCTATTATTCAAACAAATAAACACTCTCAAGATAAGATCTAAGTACCTGTTGAAATCTTTGCGTGGCAGAGACCATGTTAACTTCATATTGTCCACCGAGACCTGCTCGTAATCTTTGATGTAGGAACATGATAGCGTGAGATTGTCATTGAGCCACTTGACCATCAATCCATTGGAACTGTTCTGGTCTACAGAAGTAATTTCTAATGATGACTGCGGCCCGGTAAATCCCAATTCCACAGCAGCTGAAATAAAAAATACAACTCACAACTAGCCTATGTGTGAATGTTAATTTGTGAAAAACTATTCTCACAGAAATAAAAAAATGTTACATCTAATTTAATTTAATGAAAATATCTTCATTATGCTCATAGGAATAATTATTAAATGCTTCAGTTCATTTCTCAATTAATCTACATTTTGAAGCCTGCATCTCTACAGCTTTTACTCTTACTTGGCTATTACAATATTTCAATGGTATCATAAAACCTTTCATAGTCAAAGAAACAATTAAAAAGAACAGTAAGTAGATTTACGGCTGTGGAAGACGTAAAGTATACACATCAAAACGAACTCCACTCTCTACGTTATCCTTCTACGGTATGATCATGTGTATTCATTTACTTTCCATAACTAACCACGAAGGTTGAAGCAAGGGCTAACGCTTTTGAATAAAACATGTATATACTTGATTGATCCACAAAATTACACTGGTGATAAGTGTACAATAGAATTTAGAAATGGAATGAAAATCATGCAACATTCATGAAGTAGACAAATTATTTACCTGAGAAAGCAAAATAAATAACAAACGAAAACGAAATGAAATGTAATTGGAGCATTATTTGCGCTCTGCTACATGTTTTGACGGATAAAACAATTCTTCTCTACTTCTTCTTCTTCTTTATAAAACAATACGTTACGCCATCTTTGTTTACCGTGTTGCCAAGTTTTATTAGGCTTTCAATTAAAAGTTTTTTAGTCACCAGAAAAATCCATTTTTTACAGGTAGGAACTAAATTACTGACTGATTGGGTGTTCACTATTCGTGAAATAGTACGGAGACAGACGAAGAGGACATTATCGACCTAACCTTTGTGCATTCAGAGTATATCACGGACCCTAAGAATTTATAGCAGTGTGCTACTTCCGTGGTTTGAGCAAATTCTTTAAGTGATAAATGTGATAATATTTAATAAACTATGTACAAATGTAATCCGTTATTTTTCAAGACCTATAATTTAACCTGTGGCCTGGTTAATATAAACTTTTTTAATTTGGCCTAAAACCAAAATCTTTCAAAAAAAGAAACGTCTAAAATTGTATAACATTTCACATAAATACGACTATAGTAACTAAATAATGTCAGAGCACATCATTTTATTTGAGATGTAAATTTATACCCTTGGTCAGTTAATTGGTTGAAAGGAGTAAATTCCCTAAAAAGCCTTATTTTTTACCATGCAATAAATAAAAAACAAAGCTGAACAACGCGTATGTACGTTAGATTAAACATAATATACATATATAGATGAGAATCTTTGAATATTTTATCTACAACTTGAAAAACGAAAACAAGCACAGTCGTGGTTTCTCTATGAACTAAGTCAAGTGAAAGTGGTTAGTTGCCATTTTCACATATATATTTCAATATTTTGGAATGCTGAAAACGAGAATTTGGTTTTACAATAAAGAAATGTTAGCTTTTTAAAAAGATAATTTGTTTAATTAAATCTATAAAAAACAATTGTATAAAACATGTCAGAAAAAACGAATAGGGTAAGTACTTACACGGGTGAAGTGCATCTAAGTCTTCTACTTAGAACTTACGTTAGGAATTGGATTCCATACCGCAATCTATTAAGAAATATTATAAATCAATATTTGAAGAGACAGTCTAGAGATGGTGCAAATTCAAACATTAGTTTGTTTGCGATACCATTTCAAATAATGGCAGTTGTTTAATATCAACATGCAAGTTATGCATACCTTTTCAATCTATCGTATATTTTGATAGTCTTTTGTGCTAGAACGCTGATATTAGGTCAGTACCTTTATAATGAATTGTAGTTTGTGATGTACATATTTATTTTACGATTGTTTCCACTGATTACGATTTGTAAGTACTTACCCCATAAATATCCCTTATGGGAAGTGCAACCACCGAGTACATGCACTTAACCCATATATTTCTGTATGGAAACTTTTTTATCTAGTGATGCATAGAGAATTTAATTTTGAAATGCATTTTATTAATCACTTTTAATCAACCTCAATTTAATTGTTGGTATTTGCAAATATACACACTGTTATAAGTTATAATTAACAATTTGTATTAAATTTTTCACAATAAATGGTTTTAAAATTTTTGAAATAAACAAATGTATGCCTCGTGTGTAATAGTATTTTTATATACAGTGCAACCTCTTATCGTTTTTGAAAGGACCTACTAAAATATACTATGAATAGAAAAAAGTTACATTCATACATCATATTCTAAAAAATATACATATTTCACATGAAAATTAATGCATTTAAATACATACAAATAAAATTAGAAAGCTACACAGAAATAAAAAAATAATAAATTAAACTTTGTATCATAGGTACATAATCTTTCATCATCATTTGCCACAAGTAAACAGTATTTTTACGGCATCAGTTATTGAATGTGCATAAAAAAGAGGTTTTAATTTTTTGTAAGCCGTGTATGCTTCTGAAAATGAAGGTACGGGTGAGGGATTCTCTTCATCGATATCTTCAACCTTTTGTCTGTTTCCTTCAATTCAAGAATTACTTGGGCGAGCTGCACAGTTGACTACAAACAAGAAAATATTTTATTGTTTTATCCACATTTCTGTATCAAGGTCCATAAAATTAAATTAAATATTCATAGTCATCCATGCCTTATTGTTTACGTATTTTATATGTCAAGTTTTCGTACTCTTAAAACACCTGGGCTTCAGCAATTAGCTTGCATTTGTCAGTTCCATTACTGTTGACGCAAAACAGAGATCCTCTCTTTCGACCCTTGACCGGGAACTCGCTCCTTAATGTCGATATGCCGTTAGGCAGGCAATTATAAAAAAAGCCAGTGTAACAAAATATACTGCGTAATTTAAACGATTAACGCGGTAAAATGATGTGCAGAGGAATGATCGATGCTATCTATTATTGCTTGTTTTGAATGAAATTAAATCAGGACTGGAGGAAATAAACAACACATGCAGGAAAACGATTATTCAAGGAACGATGATCCAGATTTCACTGTAATAGTGTGTAATATTTTTACTGAAAAATCTGTAATTATTTGAAAGCGTGCACACATATCATTATTTCGATGTATCGATAAAAAAATTTGAGACTTGTGATTTGCATCGGCGATTGCAGTAAAAAATATTTCTGTTAGTTTATCAGAGCCACTTGGCTTCATGCTAGTCACCAACCAGCAGTACTTTATTAACCTTAAGGGACCCCTACGTATTTAAATATAAAAAAATATATATATTATTTTGTGAATAACGCATTTCTTTAATTTTCACTTTAATACAATTTAATTTAAAATTCTATAGAATGGTAAAGAATTGATGTTAAAATATTTTCTTCAACTACTGTTGGTTATTCATATTATATACATGCATTTTGTAAGAATATCTTCAAGGGTCTCAATAAAAATAAAACAAATTGTTTATAACGTATCGTCTTAATTTAATCCATTTATTTTAAAATATATTTTATTTATATATATAAACATCTAAAAGAAACATTATGTCATTGCGTACTGATGCCATATGCACCGTACACATAACAAATTATCTAACTTATATATATATATATATATAAACAGTTTCGGTTAATTTCTAAAATATACAGTAGTTTTTATATATATATATATATATGTATGTATATACTATATATATATACATATATGTATGTATATACTATATATATATATATATATATATATATATATGTATGTATATACTATATATATATATATATATATATAAATTCAAAAATCTAAAATTTCAACTTTGCATCACCGTCTCTTTGAAAATTTATTTTGCAATATTTGTGCTGTTATCACCTATCGATCGTCCTAACATTAAACATATTTGAAGGAAAATAATAAAACACGGAATAATAGAAATATCGTATTATACAAGACAAGAGACATTGATTACATAAAATAACAGTTGAGGATGACATTTTCTTAAAGGTTTTCATGGACAAAGCTATTGTTTATGCATAACAAACACTTTGAATAGAGGAGCTCGATAGGACTAAATAATCTTCATTACACAATGTTAAAATAACTTTCTTTCACAACCTATCTACATAACATCTGTCTGGCAGATGAATTAGGCCTGCCTAAATCAGTCTCTTGTGTGAAAGTCACATGAAAACAATGTATTAAATCAAATGTAAAATTTTTATGTCAACTTAGATATTGTTTTTTTTCAAAATTTTTGCATGGAGTATACATTCCGTCTTTAGATATTTCAGATCTCATTGGGGAGTGAGTGTCGTCAGAGTAATCGTAAATTTTATCAGTCATCCGGGCACAGTACATAACCGCTCGAATTCAAAAATTGTTTATCTCCCAAAAAACAACTTATTATTACTTAAAATTGTGCAAATCGTTTTGTGCTAAAAAAATATTTCAGAATGCTATGAAGATCACTGTGTGGAAAGATAATTTATGACTGTATAAAATTAAGGGTATAATGATTGGACGCACGGTCAAGATGACCACAAAATATTAAATGAAAAAAGGGACCTTTAAATCACACTATAAATGTTTAATGGAAACAATATAGACATGGAGATGGAACCATTTAATATGACATACATGATCTAATACAGCTCATTTTAATAGGGAATATGGACATGGCGTATAATTTAAAAAGCCAGAGCAAAAATTGGTGAAAATAACTTAACCCACAGTATTTTACGCGAGTTAATATTTGTGTAACACTGTAAATTTGTGTAAATGCTCACTAAGTGCAACATCACAACTAACAGAGTTTGTCATATTTAAAATCCATGACAAATTCAGAATTGTCAAGAATTAAACATAACCCAAACATAAGAAAAATCTTACTTATTCCTAATGTCAGTATTAAATTTTGTGATCTCAAATTTCGTTTGAACAATATTAATATATATCTAAATTTCTAAAATATAGTTTTTTTGGCTACCTAACTGCCTAGCTTACGTAAGAGGTTTTGGGCCAACGTGTCCGCTGTTTCATTTTATAAAATAAATAGAACATAGAAATAAAGGAAGACTTCGGGTTGGGAATGAACCAATGATACATCGTGAATGACAATCTACTAAAAATATTCAATTTCCTAAACATACAGCTGAAGCTTCTTTGCAAGCAAAAGTAGATCATCTGAATTTTTAACTTTTGTTTCTGAAGAATTATTATCATCCGATAAGATGATTGGAGGAATGAGACCATTCTTGAATATGTAATAAAAAAATGTTACACGCCACTAGATAAGCCACATACTAAAGATGTTTACCTGAATGCATTCATAAGGGAAATTACAACAAAATTAATTCAACTTAAGCAAGACTTTATACCAACCAGGATATGTGATATACCAGCGTAGAAACAACACATTTGCGAGAGTGGGAATGACAAAAAACAAAAATTTTATTGACATGGTAAATTAATAACTTATATTCAGTCTAATTTCCAAAAATGAGACGGACTTATGGTGCACGTACCTAGTAAATATTCAGGACACAGCTCACGTTACAAATTAATAGTCGCTCAGTCGAGTGACGCATAACACAATCCAAATGAAGTAAGCTACCGTTTACAAAAATATATTGTCAATTTGTAATTATCTATACACATTTTGAAGACTGAAAATTTTCAAAGAGACGTTTAGGCAGAGTATATATCACTATAATGGTCCTTAAACATCATCCTTTACAATAATATTAATTATTAAATATACAACTTTAAATATTGCCATGATTCATTCAGTTACATTATGTCACATACAAATCTATACATCTCATATACATTTATTAAAAAAAAAAAACATCAATGTTTTGTTGCCATCAAATAAAATTAAAAAATATTTCTACCTGTTTCTGCAGACACTTCAGAAAGCGGCGGAAAACCTAAGCACTGTGATTACCATGACTAAAAAAAGTCCACGGCACTCCGGATGCATTCTAATATACACATGGATGATTTTAATTTTGCCCTCAAGTAGTAAAACAAAAGAACTTTCAAGAGCATTTTAATTGCAGTCTTCAACATACAGCGACATCCACACTCACTTTATATCTATATTTCTGTCTGTTATTTATTACGTACGACTGAACCATTTAAGAAATTCATAATGAAATTTATATATTTGAAATATACTTTCCAGTATACATACTTAGTAATCAAAGCTCGCATTGATATCACATGCTTTTTCTTTATTATATTTTCATCATTTAGTGTTGTCAACGTTTCCAAGTTTTGCTGATGACATACAAACTAATGCTCACAAATCCGTTGATATGTTTTTACACTTGATAACAAAATCACCACCTTATAATCAACAAAATGATTTCCTTTCACGAGTAACCATACCCAGTATTAACAATACAATTTTCTTTATCAAATAAGTACGTTTCAGAGATTGGAGATAATATAATAATTAATCTCAAATATTATCAGAAACGAATAATACTGAAGCACTTATGTCTTATTTTTCTGAAATCACACAACCCATTTAAAATTGGCACAGACGACAGCAAAATCGAAGACAAATTGTCCAGTAAGCGTACTTTGAATTATTATAAGGCGCTATGGACTTTCTGGCAAATTGAAAAATTGCAAAAGCAATTTTCACAGTTAGCAAAGTTCACATTAACTTTTTTCACGATCAAAGAAATCACAGTTGTTATATACTAAGTCTCACACCGCCCCGTGTCCACATGGTGTCAAATTTGATTTTCAAATTTTGCACAAGCTAAAGTTATCTTTTAAATGTATTTTTTTGCCAATCAAAACTTTGCTAAATATACATAATATTCATACTGTTATATAAGCATAAATACATATTTTACATTTTTAAATAAAATATTTAAACAATATGGCTATAAAAT
This sequence comes from Eubasilissa regina, assembly GCA_022840565.1. Lineage (NCBI taxonomy): Eukaryota > Metazoa > Arthropoda > Insecta > Trichoptera > Phryganeidae > Eubasilissa > Eubasilissa regina. The sequence goes on along the minus strand of JAINEB010000029.1, from coordinate 18,588,592 downwards.
TTGCCACCTTTTTCTGCATCAAATATTTAGGTTAAATCTCCAACGTATTTACACATTTTATCAAATATAATCAAAATTTACAAAAGAAAAAATTTTCACTTACGCTTATGAGTCAACAATATCATGTAAAGATATTTATTTGTACATTTATATTTGTTTCATATATAAAAGCATATGTTTATACATGATAATATTATATTGTTTTAATTGCCCTCTATTATATTTTTTACAATGGCAACATCAAAAATTAGGCAGCAGAATTTAAAAACGGAATAAATCTGTATCTTTTTCACTCTGCTATTCGCACACAACTCAAAAGTTAAGATGGCGGATATGAAAAAACATCATTAATCGTGCATAAACTTTGACAACTCATCAAAATATTACACATCAGAATGAAGACAATTGGAGAAATATAATACGTAGACAATACAAAAGTAAATGTTGTCAAAGTAAAAGTCTAACACACAAATATTCAATTAAATAAGAGTCGATTGAAAGATAGTATTCAACTCTATATTCATATAAGAAGTCAAATGAACGAATTTGAACTATATAATCAAGATTTAGTGACTAATATTTTTATACTAATTATTGATGGATATTGATATTTAATTATTACATTATTTACATAGAGGTCGTTGTACTTTAGTCAATGTAGTTTTAACAGCCCAGGTTTTTAAATCTATGAAATGTAAAAATGTCACTCAGTTATATTTTGAGATGATTTCTAAATTTAATAGCCATCTTGAATTAAGAATGGTGTGCAAAAGTTATTGTGATATTTACTCTCAGCATTACTACTGACAAATACAATGTACATATCTGCATATCGATAAAAAAAAAAACAATTGTATAATAATTAATTGTTTCAAACTATTACATATTATATAATCAAAGATTTGTGAATTAATATTACAAAATTAATTGGATACATAGTGAAAAAAAAATGTAGTCGATTTATATAAATGTCAATGATTTCTTGATAAATATAAGTCAACAATTTTAATTATATAACGACCCTTGTAAAAATGGCAAATTAAATTAAGGTAAACATTACTAACAAACATAATAAATATATACTTTACGTTTAGGTGAAAGTCTGTATAAAATCTTATAAAACACTGTATTGTCAGGATAATAATAAAATAAAACCAATAAATTCTTTAATTGAACTCATATAGTGCCAAGTTTAGTCAAAAGCATATGTTTTTTAAAATACACATTTTTTGTCTCAATTCTACTTTTTTTATCCAAAGCTAAACACAAAATCGGGGGTCTGTATTTTATTTTCTAATTTCCACAATATTGCACTCTAAATCTGATTAGGTATTACATACACAGTAAAACATTTTCTAAAGAGGATTTGAAAATTCTTTGCCGCTATTGGGTTTGTTCTAATACCAACAAGTAGTCTACATAAACGTTGACACGATTTGACGCTAAAAGATGATTTGACGCTAAGAAAGGAGAGTAAATTTGGATAGTCATTTAAAAATATTATTTTAACATCAAATCATCTCTAGATTGATATTTTAGTGAGCTCTAGTGAAAATTGACTAAAAAAAAAAATAATAATCAGTCAGCGCAGTTTCCAAAACTCCCAGTGAATACACCCATTGTGTTTTGCAGTGCCCATTGCATACGCGACGTGCCTCCACTATTCAGAAAATATCTTTTCTGATCAAGCTGTCAAGAAGGAGAAGATAGAAAGGAAAATGAATACTGTATTTTTGAATTCAGCTCAACTGAATTGAGCCTCACAAACGTAACAACCGCATTGGTGTCCAACTCACTTCAAACAATAATAACCAAATTGTACAAACATAAATTATCTCCATTACATAATTATGATTCAAATTTTGACATCTAAATAAAAATTTACAAATATCGCACATGGTGAAGGCGACAATGAAATTGTGAACAATAAAAAAAATAAAACAAATTAGATGAATCAATTAGAAATATACACAGAATAAAAATTTGGTTATCACTGGAATATGAACTGAGAACTTTTTCTCGCTGGAGAACTGTGATAATTTTGCTACACTCACCACATAAGATTCTGGAAAATTTGGGAATTATAAATGCAGTCTCACGTAAGAGCTAGCGCACACCTACAACTTTCTGTCGTAATGGCTAAGACTATCGAGATAGCTAGTTATCAGTGCGCGCACTGTCGTATATTTCCACAGCCCTTGCCATGACAGACCTGTTGTACGGCAGAATGTCATAAGTGTGTGCTAGCTCTAAGTGATATATCATCTATCATTCCATTTTCAAATTAAAATATTCCACTTGGGTCAATGTGTATATTTTAAAACAAACATAAGTGAAACAGTTAGATTTTTTTACGATTGGTTTGCCTGAAAATCCTAGACAGATCGCAAGGTAGGAATCTTTATTAATTGTCATCTGCGAGTGTGAATTTCAAGAGTTATGAGATTATGTTTATCAATGTGGGATGCGAGAATATTAAATGTTGAAAATAGCACAGCTGCACGTTGCTACGTCTGTTAAAATTGAGTTAAAATTTTTTGGTCCAACAAACGGGATTCTACCGTACTTATTTTGGGTAATTATTGCAAGAAATGAATTTGTATTGTATGAATACAAATGCTGGCATCGATTGTTTATTTTTAAAATGATGCAGTTATTCATAATAATCAGAACATTGAAAAAATGTCAAGAATACACAAAGGTGTATGTATTTCAGAGCATGTGATGAATTTACAGAAATTTATTTCGCAAGTGAAATACACATTACAACCTATACTACAACTCGATATTCGGGTTTTCTTTTCACAAATTAATGTAAAAAAATATTAAATTGTTGCAAAGTTGTATTTTTACATATTGTCGACACTTTGGGAAAATAGTCTTAACAATTTTGCAATGCCGTGTCTCAATCCACAATGAGTTCAGGACAATTACAATACATCATTAGCGATCAACGCCCATTAGCGAGTTATAACAGATAAGCGGAGCATGTGAAAAATTGATTTTACAAAGTGATATAATTTTCGTCCCTCTTAAAAAGCTGGCGTATAATAAATTCGCAACTTTACCAAAGTGTCGACAATATGTAGTACACGTGCCGCACTCCATACAATATAATACAGCCAGAGCAGTCCACGTACGCGACTAACAGTCCACGTCGCACTCCAAATCGAGTCGGATGATTGAACGTGCGTGAATATTGAGCAGTGCGACCGAGCACACCGCTATTGATTCTCGTGAATAGCGTGCGTGACGCTCGGCGACAGGAACACGGTGGTAGGGGGAGGCTTAGGAGGCAAGCGTGGGGTCTGTCCGCCTTCAAAACTAAAAAAAAAAGGATCACAAGTGAAAAAATATTTTATACAGAATATCACAAAAAATAAAATAAAAATCTTTTCATAGTAAATGAATTAAGCTAATTAACTATTGTAAAAATTCAGCATGATTTTTTTGAATCTTATTACGGGGATCTTTTGAAAACATGTATTCTTCAAAGGAAAGATATTTTATTTTGTCCTGAAGGACAAAAGAAGGCGGACGAGTCAGGGGTTGAGTTATAGGACACAACTCATCCTTGATTGTACCCTGCGTATATATAGTAATGACTCACTTGTTGTTGTTGACGGCTGTGTGGTGCCTACGCTGCAGTATAGACGAGTGGTGGGGCCTCAGCAGTGTCGACGGGGGCTGGGCCGGCCTCGGTGGGAGGGGAGGGGGAGAGCCACCACCACGGGGCGGCACGCTCGGTACACCCTGGGACACACCCACATTATTTTATTATTATTTTCATTTATAAAGATATTATGCGCAATTTACGTGAAGCCCATACAACTTAATAAGTTCTAAAAACTAAAGCAGCAATCCTATAAAACAATGAGTTTAAGTAGGTTATTTTAATATTCTGTAATTAGATTTGAATCAACAAAATAATTTTGGGAATATCTGGCAAGAGCGAGATAAAGAAGAACTTAAAATATATATGTGAGAAGGTATTTAGTATATTAGTGGAGTACGGAGAGGGACTGACCTGTGCTGTAGTCGGCGATGGTTGCGGCGCATGCGGCGTGGAGTCACGCCGCCTTCTGGGAGGCAGGGGCGGGGGAGTATGCGGTACGGGGCCGACTGAAACACAATAAAAGTTTATTTATAAACAAGTCCCTGTTTTATCAATTTTCTATCACCTTAAGAGTAATTTGTGAACTTTTTAAATCCTTATATTCAATGTTTGCCTGATACTAAATCTAAGCTAGACCCGCCAGTTAGGGAAAAACATTGATTTGACAATATTGGAAGACTTTAAAAGGATTTTCAAAGTATAAATTCAGAAAATCAAAAAATAAAAAGTGAGACAGATCTTTTGAGTACAAATCAAACATACCGTAATATCCTTGAGCACAAGTTGATTCCACAAAATTTTATTTATTAGACTTTATTGACATACACGGTTTTGTTGTAACAGAGGTGAATATACGAGGCTTGTCCGTAAAATAAGTTCCACGGACTGCCGCTGGCGCTAGGATCGTTTCTATGCGCGACCAGACAGCAGAGGCAGGTTATTTGGTTCCCCCACTACAATTCCTCACCAAGCCAGCGTCGCTGCGACGTTTAGTCTAGGCCCAGCAGCCGTCAACGATGGAGCTTCCTCTTGCGTCTCCCGCCAGCTGCGAGTTGCGGTCTGTTATTCGTTTCCTGGCCGCTAAGAAGAAATCGGCGAAGGAAATTCACGAAGAACTTTGTGAAGTGTATGGAGAAGAGTGTATGAGCTCCGGGATGGTGCGCAGATGGGTCAGGGAATTTAAAAATGGCCGAACAGACGTCCACGACGAAGCCCGTGCAGGGCGGCCATCGGTTTCCGACGAAACAATTGCCAGAGTCGAAGCGGCAATGCTCGAAGATCGACGGATTACAGTTAGGGAGCTGTGCGAACAGATTCCGGAGGCCAGCAAAACCACAATCGACAAGATTTTGACTGAACATTTAGGCTATTCAAAGGTCTGCGCAAGATGGGTACCAAAAATGCTCACTGCAGATCACCAGCGGCAGCGGGTTGAAGCGGCCCAAGAATTTCTCGCTTTTCACGGAACAACCGAAGAGGAATTTCTGGACTCTATCGTTACTGGCGACGAGACCTGGGTACACTACACCACACCGGAAACAAAGGAGCAATCGAAGCAGTGGAAGCACCCTTCTTCGCCAAGAGCAAAGAAGTTCAAACAAATCATGTCTGCCGGAAAAATCATGGCTAGCGTTTTTTGGGATCGAAAGGGCGTATTGTTGTGCGAGTTTATGCCTCGCGGGACAACAATCAATGCTGAACGGTACTGTGAGACCTTGAAAAATCTTAGACGTGCAATTCAGAACAAGAGAAAAGGAATGTTGACCAAAGGAGTGCGTTTTCACCATGACAACGCCCGACCGCACACCGCCTATCGAACCACAGCCCTCATCGAAAAATTTGGATGGAAAATGGTGTCTCACCCACCCTACAGTCCAGACTTAGCACCAAGTGACTTCCATCTCTTCCCCGAGTTGAAGAAAAACCTTGGCGGAACCCAATTCAAGACAGATGAAGAGGTACAAAATGCGGTTGTTAGTTTTCTACGCGGACAGGCGGCAGAGTTCTATGACTCTGGTTTAAAGAAGTGGGTGCCTCGAATGCAGAAGTGCATAGAACGCAACGGCGATTATGTAGAAAAATAAAAGAAGGACTGAACTTTCCAAAAATATACTTTTCTTTAAAATTAAACCAGTTTTTTTATGTGAAAAAAATTCGTGGAACTTATTTTACGGACACGCCTCGTATTATAATATAAGATGATAAACATTAGAATTAAATACTCGTAGTTCATTGTGTAGGATGGAGTAGACTCCTCTGATATATACAGCATTGTCCTGGCTACTTTGCTAGACTGCAGTCTGTGTTAAAGTAGCCAGTTTTTTTCGTGCTGTTGCGGTGTTATTTAATTCAAGAAAGATAAAGATTCAACAGGAATAAAAATAAAGAAAAATAAAAGAAAAAATGTAGTGGAAGTGTTGTAGAACTAGTGAATTATTAGTGTAGGCACTGTATAATGATTATGTTGGAATGTTGGATAGCGATGCTTCTGATTGATCTCTACCCAATTGGATCATATATTGGGTTCATATTTGTGTAATCTCATTTCCAATTGGTGCTGAGTGTGTTGTACAGTTTCGGAGCTAAGAACATGTAGAATCTTTGATAAAATGTTGTTGTTGCTCTCGGAACTGGCGTGTAGATGTTCATTGTTTGTCTCGTGTTGTGTCCATGATTCATTGCTTGGGGCGAGTTGTTGTTAGCATGGAAATATTAGATGAGTCTCAACATATAGATTTGTCTTATGAGATTTATGAGTTATTTTAGGAGAGACCAATGGCAATCTGTTAATCCCATTTTTACCAAGTGACATAGCTACATTACTTACGGGACTGTGTCATAGTAGGCGACGGCCGGGGAGTGATCATGCCGCCCTGGGCCCAACTGGGACTCACGGCTGGCCTGCTCGGGAAACTGAAGGCTGCACTGCTCACCGACACACCGTGGTGTCTGAAAACGCAAAATGCATTACAGCTCATTATTAAAAATGAATAACAGACATGTCGTTGAAAAGATGAAATGACAAAAAAATATATAAACAGATTTATTATTTTCAACAGTATAGGATATTGTAGATGTACACTTCATAAGATTCGGTACATTTTAAATCATGAAATATCAAATAAATTTTTTGAATTGTGACAAATTTCAAATAATAAGTTTGAAATGAGATTTAAATTAGATAGATTTAAAGGAATGCAAAAAGTACCTCTCATAGTTTTGCACCGAGTTGGGAACATTGACGTGCGGACTGAGCGGTGGCTGGTGATACAGCTCGTTGTTCACCTGCGATGGCAGCAAGTTGGGCGACGTTTCCATGAACCTGCACAGAGCCATGAAACATAAGTTTGGGGACATTAAGACACGTATAAAGCAACAAAAATTCATATGCAATGATTATGCAACTGACTTACTTGGCAGGTAATAAACTAAAAATACTATATACGTAAATAAGCATTTAATAAAAATGTATATAACTAACTTTATTTGTAACCAGGTGAGCTTTATATGAAAAATCAACCAGTTTCAGAAAAATCCTTTCCCTTAACCAGAATGATAGAAAACTAAACTTAAATATCAAATTACTGTCTTTTGTTTCAAAAACTCAATTAACAAAATATTTTTTATATCTAACTGCATAAAAACTAAATTAGTATGATGAAAGAAATTGACCTTAATGATTCAAAATTATTGAAAATATTTTCAATTTTAGTTGCTTATTTATATGTTGATTAGCAGAAAAGCAATCGGCGACTATTATAAATCTAAAATCTAAATCTATATTTCAATGCGGATATTTCTTATAATATCGCTTTAAACATGTGTCATGCAGTGTACTTTGTCTTTATTTCCAGTAAGAAAAAACAAAATATTAGTAAAATGCTATATACAGTACATATACTAAAACTACAAACATGAAAGATAATATAGTAACTTAATGAAATGAAATAATAGACAGGCAAAAAAAAATTAACTTAAAATCTCAAGTAAATACGATATTTTCGCATTAATGCGTTTATTTGCATTTTTTTTAAGACCCGATTCGCCATAAAGATAATATATATTATATAATACATTAAAGTTACGAAATATTATTTATGTTATGAAAAAGAAAACCAAGAAAAATATAAATAAAAAGTTTACACATATCGAGTAATCATATCCAAGAATTATTTACACTAGTTTTTGACAAATGTTAGACTGCGGATAGATATTTTCGTAATGTAAATCCATCGAATACGTACAAAATAAAACAACCTCTCTACAACTCAGCGTTGAATATATCCGTCGCAAAAAACTTTCCATCATGGCCAGCGACGTATTAGTTTGAACAGCGATATAAAGTGGAGGAACTTAATCAGTGACATTTATTGCACAATGCGAAAAAATTGTAAACGAATATTGATATTCATTATTATTTTTTGCTAATCTGTACTGCTAGCTATCGGATTTCCTTACCAAATGGATCCAATGGATACGGTAGATGCATACGTTAGAGCAATGTTATATAATAGATTATTTTTACTCTTTACTTATTTCTAACAATTCTAAATGATTCAATTTATACAAAAGACACTAATTTGATGTTTAGCTCTGACAACCTGATTATCCTGTCAGATGAAAAGGATTTGTCGAAAACCGGTTGGTTTTTCACATAAAACTGATTAAATTCAAAATTAATCTTATAATTTTATTAAATAAATATTTTACGGTCTCGCAAGTTTACCTAATGCTTTACGATTCATAGAAAGCAGTTAGTCATTTGCTGGTGTGTTAGGTGCAGATTATTGATTTTATACTACATACCATGATAAAGAGGTCGCATTGAGTCAACCATTGGTAAATCAAGGATAAGCTATAGCATCGGTGCTTAAATAAAAAGTTTAATTGGTTTAATAATTTAATTTTAAGACCATGTTTGTATTGTGAAATTATTATTATCTTTGTGCCCTTATAGGTAATGCAATTCTCCCAGTTAGTTGCCGGTCTGCGAATGTCAGTGTTGCCATTCTTATGTTCCTTATTATTACCATCATTATTTTTATAGATATCTCACAGAGACAAAGCTATTATTTTTATTTACATGGTAAGTATGTACATGGAAGTCTTGGGCATTACAGGGCTTATGACCTGTCATCGGTTGGCTTAAGCTATCACTTTACACAATGAAACGTTCACCTATTTACCCATGCTACCACATCTATTAAATTTTTGAAAGTTGCATATATGTTATCACGTTGGAACATTTCAGTTATTTATTACCAACTATGCTGTCACCATCTATGGTTTTTTTTATGAAAATTTGATATTCATTCTCATGTAACAGTATAGATGTCGCTGAAGCTGAGACTCTTTTGACTGAAGTATGGGGCTATATCCTTTACGTGTATATATGAAATTCATTAGAATTATTAATATATATATATTAGAATACGTCTTCAATTTTTTCAATTTTTAAACTTCATATTTAGATCAGAATATTTCACAATATTTTTGAGAATGTCCAAATCTTTGTAGGAACCAATTACTGGGATTTATCCCCTAAGGAATTGTCGTCAAGACATTATTTTTGTTTATGCAGCATTTGCATCTTTTGTTATACAAACACTAGTACGCGGTTGAGTTCCTCAGACTTTTCCGTGTTTTATAAATAATTTAATTTGTATTAATTTTAATACAGACATTTCTCTTTCTATTTAGTGTCAAGGCATTTTGAAGAATCCATGGTTGGCGTTTCTCAGATTTCCTCGTATCTTGCTAATTATTTTAATGAGATTGTTTTATAAGTAAAGACAATTATTTGTATTTCTCTAATATTTACGTGTTACGACAATTTGAAATTTGAGAATGCGTGGTTTCTCGCTCCTCAGACTTTTTCATATTTCATTCATTTAAAACATTTTTATGATTTTGACTGATAAATTTATGTTCTCAAAAATAGCACCAATGCAAAACTCGTACAAAACGCAAACAATGGCTGAAAAACCAAATTAATCCAAGAGATTGACAAAAAATATTATCCAAAACAAAATTAACAGAAGAATTTGTGACCCCATTAATGATGTTGTCGATAATATTAAACATGATGACAGATAGAACTTTATCGTTGTAATGTGAGAAATGTCACAGAGGGAAAAGGAATAAGGAAGTGAAGAAGATAAAGAACAAGACGTCACAGGCGAGTACGAAATGCCACCACGACCATGCATTTAAAAAGCGCTGGAAACTTTTGTTGCTAACTTCAATACAGCGGAGAAATGGTGGTGTTGACAAGTTCGACGATTATGTCATTAAAAATGGTGCGAAAAGATAGTCCATTATAATTGGGTTTTTAAAAATAAGTTATTTGTTTAAATTTGTGCTGTAATTTGTATTCAACATTTTTTTTTTTATACAAACTAAGACAATTTTGAGGCACACGAAAAATGAAACGAATTTAACGATTATGGTCTTTCTTATAATGCTTGTAATGTCTTAACCCCAAGAAGGCCCGCATCGACTATTACCGTCCGAGAAAGGGACAGCGATAAACGTCAGAATATTTAGCGCTACACCACAGATAAGAAAGTCCCTGCACCACCTGACAGCGCGAGCAGATGCCGGGAATTTTGTGTTGCCAGATTTCTTCTTTATCCAAATGACAGGATTTTCAGTAATATTATATATAATTATATATCAATAAACGTATTGCACATGCTAATTACGCACTTCTAAAATATCAGAACTTTTCAAAAGGAAAGTACTTGTCAGTTACATTTTGATTCCAGTCAGTATGGGGTGTTATCAGGATTTATCCTGCAATACATATATTTACAATTGTACCCTTATTTCGCGGTACTTATTTGTTATAAGTGAGTAATTAAAGTGAATAAGATGTTATTTTTTAGTTATTAAGCGCATTTTACTATGAAAATACTGTGAGTGCTTTGTTATAGAGCATATTGACCATTGTCTGAATGGCATTTCATGCGTGTTAGTGCTATATCTAAGTTCAATGTGTGGATGTGACGTGCTAATATATATTTTTTCAAATACAAATTAAATGTATTTATTAGAAAGAATATACATATAAAATCAATTTTATCGAAAAATATTGTTGTTGCTACCGGGATGCAATTATATATGTATATCTTTCTAATTAATACATTTATTAGTATTTAAAATATCACATACCTATGTTCTGAATAATTACAACTTCATTATAAGAATGTTTTCTCCTAAATAATATATTTTTTATTCAATATTTGCAAAATTACTTTGTGCCCTCATTTTATATTAACAATTAGACAAAATACTTTGTTTAAACCACTATTTATTGATTATTCTACAAATTGTAAATAACCAAATCCTCTTCGCAAATAGTCACAATATTTCTTCACCACTTTATAGTTTTGTTTTTATCTATGCTCGTATTTTTAATTTCAGTATACATTGTTTCCTGAAGAAGATGCCGTAGGTATCGAAACATGAAGAATAATCAATAAATAGTGGTTTAAACAAAGTATTTTGTTTAACTATTAATATATTTTTTCGTTTAAAGTTATAAAATTTTTGAGAAAAAAAAATTTTGTTTTTACATTTATTAATATCTTTTTACAAAATGGCGGAGGGTGATTTTTTCGTTAATAGAGATATTAGAAAATTCTGATATGCTTGTTATTACCGCAGAGTCCGATGATGAGAACGACGTCGAGGATGATTATTTTGAGGTTCACATCTATGATGAAGAAGACACAGTACAAATGTAATGAATTTGGTTTAAATAGCCTCTTCAGTACCCACAGTAATTGTCTATATTTGCTAATTATTATTTTGTTATGAATGTAAATAACAATATCATCCGAGAATTCAGGTACATAGTGCATCTACTTACAAACAAACAAATACATGTACAATATTTTCCGTGTGTTGCATTTAATGGCAAAAAAAACACCTGCAAGCTTTACTTGTGACAATTCCTACATTATTTGTATGTAAAAATACATGACCTTATATATATCAGCTTATTTATGTTATGTCCGCCACATAAAATATACAAGTAAATAGTATGAATTCGGCCTATATAAAACGCCGGTAAATATTTTGTAATCGGTTCTCTTGAATAAATCAAACGTAAAACAACTTGAGTTTTTATTGACGGAGTACATCCCGAAATCATAATACATAACCTTTACGCATTCTTTACAAATCATTATCAGTCAGTTAAAATATCCAGAAGTTTGAAAAAAAACCAACACCTGAGAAAGAATACAATAACGAGGAAATACAGTCTTTATTCTGTACATAATACCTTTAATGTGCAATAAAGATTGATCTAAAAACGGAGAACATATTTTTAACATCTCACCTTCTAAAGTTCCCAAAAACATCACCTGCGCAGACCTTGGGGCTCTGATTGTGGTTTGTTTTCCCAAGTACCGAATCGTCTCCATCGAGGCTCGCTTGTTTCACTATTCCGTTATTCCCGTAGATGTTCCCTCGCGGGCTCAATGCAGGCGGTCTTTCGGGAGGTGTAGGCGGCTGATCCTCTTGCTCGCTTGCTGAAGAATTTAACAACGTTCCAGTGTTACTAGATCCCAGAATTTCTGTACTGCTATTACTCGCATAAATAGGTTCCTTGGAACTCACATCCGAAGATGCACTACACGACACTCCCCGGGATCTCGGCAAAATTAATGGAGGATCTTCGCTACTTCCCTCGCTGACGCTACTCAATTCACCATTTGTTCTACTGTTGGGCAACAAAGTGGGTTTTGTTGTTCTATCCACTTCCATGTTAAAATTATTTCTTGCAGCTGTTTCATCATTACTCATCCGATTAATGCAATTCCGTGGGCTAATGGCAGGTGGTTTACTGGATCGTAATTCTGATAATTCCGGAACATTACTTAAACAATCTCCATTAATCTTCATTTGTTTTTTGAAAGCATTCTCTAATACGTGTAGACCAGCGTTATTCGTTCCGTAGAATACATTTGCGTCTACAATAGGATTTCGCGGACTCAGTGCCGGCGGCTTGTGAATTCTCTGTGCAGGCTCTCCGAAGTTACCGCTTGCATTTGCAATGATATCGCTGACAATTTTGTGGTGTTTTTCCTCGCACGACATTTGTAATCTCGGTGGTAAAGAGTCGTTGAGGAAAGTTGATTCGCCGACCCAGTTTGGCCATTTAGGTCCATTAGGGTTTCTAAATTCGACCATTTGATGATCGGGAGAGGGAAAACTTCTCGGTGGTGGTGGGGGGGTTTGTTCTCTCGCCAGACTCATGGCGCCGCTCTCGTTGGATCCTTTGTTGGGAGCATTGGATGCTGGATTTTGCAACCTCGAGCTGACGAGGGATGCCTTTTGATGGTTGGAGGCATTAGACAGCGTAGAGAGCGGTCTGGGACTAACTGGAGGTGGCGCATTGGAGAAATTGTCAAGCATCCGCGAGGATAACTCCGTGATGGATGTGGAAGGCAGACGAGGGCTAATGGATTCTGGACCGAAAGTGCATGAGCTCATACTGGAATGCCTGAAAGAAAACATAATTTACCATTTTGCTATGATTATTCAAATATTAAAAGTATTGAAACAAGGAAGACATCTTTAAGAATTTCATTATTTATATATGAATTGAAAAAATTATTAACCTGTTTGGGGCCATGCACGCACAAACCTTTTCAAGTTGCATCAGGCCATGGACGCGTAAACGCGCACACACTGTTTAATTTTAAATATCACGATTTTCAACACGTCACCAATTCGAAATTGTACCGCCATCTATCCAGCCAATATAACGATCCTAAGCTGTCACCATATTGACTATGATTTGTCAAAGTGATTCATTTGACAGCTGCCGGTTGTCACTAGGGTTAGCACTTACAAAGTTTTTTTTTAAAGGTGAATTCAGGAACGGGCCACTTCAGTTTGCTTTATTTTGAGTTGGTCTGTTTTTTGTTTTGGTTTGTTTATACTTTGATTTTACGATATACGTTTTATTTTATGATATATGTCAGTTTTTTCGCAAAATTCATTGTCTATAAATTCACTTTTTTTCTTTATGTTAGCGAGATTTGACTGACTTTTTCTTCATTTCTATACAAGTTTTTTTCATATTTCTTTGGTGACTTAAAATTGTTAACTTTATGTAATTTACAATGGTTGATTTTACACGTAATGATGATGAAATCGTCGAACACTGCTAAAATGTTATGAGCTTGGCGAAGTAGAAAACATTGTAGTCACATTATAATAGACCAGCGTCCCATCGGGACAGTGATCTATTGTCTCAATAGAAGCTCTTAGATAACCAATAGATTACACCAATTAATGGATACAACAGTTGAAGAAATTCACATTTTTATGTTTATTGATGGCTCACAATTGAAGAAATACTATACAGGAATCCACAGATCTATTTACTCCGATATTACGTCAAGGAACAGGTCCCAAAATTTGTTACAAATGCGCCATTTTTGTAATAGTGAAGAACAGCAGCCAGGAGACAGAATCATCAAAGTTAAATAATAGATAAATTAGATGTGTTAATAGATAAATTTTAAGAATAAATGTACCCATGAATATCTGCATAAACGAGATTTTAATTCTAAAAAAGTGAATCCATTTGAAATTGACTTTTTTGTTATTTGCGCTATCGTGGTCATACTTTGTTTGCGGATAATTGGTACACCAGCCATATATTATAGTCCTTATTTGAAAATGGAACGAACACACACAGAACTGCCCGAAAAAATTGAAAGCATATGCCGTAGTGGCGTAAGCGCGTGCCATTGGCAACATTTGTAAATAAATTATGAACCCAAAAGCAGGATCATCAAGGAAAAGAAAGTCAGCGTTGCCTTCTACACTTACAGAAAAATATTTTATGAAGTGTCCACCGATACAAAGGCCAAGTGCGATGAGAAAATATGTGTACTGTGTTCAGCAAAAAAAAAATAAAGCGGGAATCGAGTTACATTTGTAAAAATGTCACGTAAGGCTATATCTTGAACCATGTTTTGAAATATACCACACGCTGGAAAATTAGATTACATAGAATTTCAAACAATTGTAAATAAATATGGCCGGCAGCCAAAAGATTAATAAAATGAAAATATGATAATATAGACTGGATCAGTTACCTATTCTGAGGCCTACTTCTCGGTCTCGGGGATAGTTCTTCGTCCTGCTGTAGACTGGCCATCGATCCAAAGGAAGCCACAGATTGGCCATCCCACAGAGAGGTTGTCGGCGACAGTTGAGAAGTGTCTGAAAAAGTTTCAATATGAAATTATTAAAACAGTCCGTAAATTATAATATTGTGTAAAACTATTTTCAATTTATAAGTACACTCATCAAGTATGTCCGAGTAGATTCAACTGTCTAAAGATTTTTTTATATTTACATACCGTAGACTCTCGATTTGGTTGTGGATTAACCGCGGGAGTACAAATACTTCATATTTAGTTTAATTCATTATTAAATATTTATTATAAAAAAATTTATCTGGAAAAATTGATAACAATAAGAGAAAATAAAAATGGCTATATTGCAAACACAACATTGCCCAGGATTCCGGTCGATGTGTTCAATTTTTCTCCAATAATCTAACCTCCAAATCAATCATCAAACACTCTCATTCAAATAGTTAGCAATGTCTTGTTCGTTCAAAGAGCTTGACATCTTTGTTTTGTTTGCTGTACTTACACACAAATAATAAAAATATGAACACTTTGAAGATAAAACACCAACATACTCAAAAATAAATATAAAGACAAGTATGTAATGCAATATTAAATGTTGTTTACAAGGAAAACATAAATAATTAATTTCACACAAAACACACATTGTTCTAGATTCCACGTGGACATGTAAAACATTCAAAATTGTTCAAAAGTAAATAAATAAATTATCAAGGGCCGGATGTGTGATCAGTGGTAACTTTTTACTATGGTAAAAATGTTAATAAAGTAAAATATTTTGCGAAAACGTGTGGTTCGATTGTTGGTTAAATATGCAGAACTTTTCACAGCTGTTTCAAAAGTCATTTGTCACATTGATAGTTGCAGTATACGACAATTAATTATTCAATATCAGACAAAGCACATTTTATGATTATTTGTCTTGCCACACTGGAGGCGAGATTTCTTATCTATATTTTGACAGTAGTAAATTTGATGTGCCAACAATCTGCAAACTTTTTTTACCATGGGCAATTGTAAAAAGTTATTATAGTAAAAACGTACCATGGTCAAAATTTACTAATGATCACATAACCGGCCCTTAAACTTACAAATAGACTTAGAAAATCTGTTTTAGTTCATTTGTTACAAATACGGATTTATGAGCACAGCGCAAGAAACAATTAAATTTCGTAAACTATTGCTCATGAAAAAATGTTGACGGCTGACCGTTGACAACACTACGTCTATTTTAATTTTGTAATATGGGTAAAAATTGAAACTGCTTGAAAAATTATTATAAATCATCCATAGATGGCAATAGAATGTTTATTTTTGGAATATACCTAGAGGCCATAATGACAGCCATGGGCAGGTCCGGTAACACTCCTTTGTAACAAATTTCAGTCGGCAGAGAGGTTAAAATACGCATACTCCCGGAGAGATTAAAATGCGCAGACTGAAACGTAGGTTCATACTTTCACCATTTCACCATAAGAAATCCATATTCTAGTAATGGTACGATTTAAATATTATGGAAATCACCAGAATTATCAAATAGCGAAGGGATTTTTCTATCAAATATTAAAATAAATAGTATATTTTATATGCATTTTAGATATAATACTCACTGGTTTCGTCAGATGCCGAATCACCACTGCTTACTATAGACGCCGAGGATGAGGTCTGGTGTCCGTGACGAGTCCGCGCTGGTTTTATTCCCGGAGACTTGAGTGATAATTCTGGCCACTTTCTCGGCTGGAAGTGAATAATCCTCTGTTTAGTAGTTATTATTAATAAGTGGAAACATCTGTTAAATTAGCAAATTGGTTCTTACAAATCTGGGTGCCTGTCGGGCGTGCCTGGGTTCTATCTCCATACTCTTATTGTACAGGTAATCTCTGATTTCCGTGTCGTTCATTCCGGGAAACGGATCCAAGTTTTCTAAGAATGCCTGGAATAAGAATGTTATTTAGTCAGTCATCAAAGATCATAATACAGGTAATCCCGACCCTGGTGAGGGCGGATTCGTTATATCGCGATCTTTCTGTAAATTTTTACATCATTTGGGTCTATCGTTCAGTGTAATCTTAGCTGAAGTGTCAAACGCCCACTAATTAAATTGACTACTTACATATTTTATATCCCTTCGTAATTTTTAAAATATGAAAAATCGGTCGGCTTCAGGAAATTGACTTTCACACCATGTCCCAAGAAAATAACGCCTCTGAACCCGTTACTGCACAAAAGTTAAGTGTCAAAATCATTGAAAATGCCCTTTCTCTTCACAATCAATGTCTGGAGCTATTAGAAGAAAACAACGATGATTAAGAGCGAGTACTGTAAAGCTTGATTGTAACAGATTATTTGACAGTTATTGGCAAATTTTGCATAATAAACATAGATAAGCCAAACAAGGTAATCTAGATTTTTTTTTGCAACGCGGAACCAAATGAATGAATTATGTTTAAAATTTTAAAATGATTATTTTAAATCCCCCTTGATTGCGAAATTTCGCTTATCGCGACCATGTCCAGAACGTATCCCGTAGTATCAAAAGATTACATAAATTGATACATTGATTAGTTAAAATATTTACATACCCTCAGCCTTGGTTCCACGGTGAGGCAGTAGGGCTGGTTCTGGTACTGTTGGATCTCTCCCATGATCTCAGCCACTTTTCTCCGCTTGGAGAAGTTGATCAATTCCGAATTGGGCAAGAAATCTAAAACAAAAAGAATAAAAATGAAACAAGCAACATAGCGACAAGACTAAATTAATTCCTACATCAATTTTTCATATGGCTAAATTATTTTTGTTTCGTAGGAACCAATACATTTACTATTACTTAGAATTTATTAGGAAGAAAATGTTATTTCGCAAGCAGTGTCATCACGAGAACGGCCGATGGGGAATTATTTAACTGCATATAAAGTGACCCGCCAATGTAAAATTGATTATTAAAACAGAGCGAGAAATATGAAGAACAGAGCAGCGAGTCGGCAATGTTCGGTCTTGGCCCCGCCCGGCGCTCGAGAGCCCGTCGTGGTGGAGCGGAAGATGTTCCATCGACGAGCAATCAGGCTCTGCCGCCGCTTAGGTCTCGAATGCAAATGTTACCAGTATCGATGCTTGCTGGGAACGGAGGTGAATTTGAACTGCTGTCCCCTTATAAACGGCACACAACTGCACTTTGATTTCCTCGCACGTCTTCTCATCCAAAAAAAGGAATCGAATCACTGACAAACAAACTCAAACTTGCCCATTTTCAACACCTATCAAAACAATACTACTCGATAAATCTGTCTGAAATTTTGTCAGGCGTCATTCGAAAGATGGCATTAAACAATGGTATACAGATTTGGTGTAAGTGGCGCCTTCAGTTGTTAAACACGGGTACTTATACAGCCCTCGTATAATATATGAAAACTGTATTGATATTCATATCTGTTTTATTTTACCTATAGGCCAACATGGCAAGGGCAAGGCTGAGTCTAACCCAACCCATGTTTACATACAATAATGCGTACCTCTGTTCCCGTCCTCGATGTGCAGAATGTTGGTAAGGTACATCCCACAGAAAGGTACACACGGCGGGTTGATACTGCGCAGCTTTTCCTGGTAGTAACGAAAGTTGTCCGAGATAAACTTCCGGCATTCGTCCAGCGCTCGCGATAGCCGCGCTGGCAACTCCTGCAGATGGTCCCAGTTAATATAATAACAGCAGTTCATTACATTACTCCTAATTTATACAAACATTTTTAGGTATTCATAATTCATAATCATTTGTTTTTATTGTATAACTTGTTTCAGTTGTAAATCTACACAAGCTATTAAAAATTATATTGAGAATTCTGATACTCGGTCCTCTTTTAAACATAATGTAAAATATATTGAAGAGGAAGTTGTACCTTATAATCCATTCTATAGATATATCACATTCAACATTACTTCTATAAGACAATTCAAAAATCACTATTAATATAAACACCATTATTCCTAGAGCGATTGGAACCGGTCAGAAACCATGGTTTGTCAGTTCAATTTATTTGATCCAGAATTATAAAATTTTTTTTTTCTTAGTTTTATCAATATTTTTGAATTGATTTATTCATATTTATTTTGTACAAATATATAGTTTAAACCGTTTTCATTTTTAATTCTTCAAATTCACTTACTTCACAACTGAGAAAATCAATTTAATACCATAGTAACAATGTCAATTTGAAGAAAGAAAAAAATTCATTCTAATTCATAATTTTAAACAATTCTGAACCCCCTTGTATAGTCACCTGATACAATTTTATAATTGATCACAATTTATAAATACAGTGGAAGCTCTACATCTATTATCAATCTGTTGCTGTGGGCCTGACCGAATATGGAACCTGATGAATATAGAAATAGTTTTTCCCGTAAAAAAAAAAAACTGAAATTCAATTAATCTATTCCCAGTCCACAAAAATGGTACAAATTTTGACAAAACTTTACCTTTATTGTACTGAGGAGACATGATGGTAGAAGCGTAAGAAGAGGAATATTATTATAGTTATCTCTAATTCTGGTAATGGTTTTCATTTTACCAATGATTCAGTAGCATTCGTTTTAAACAAAGAACTTGTCCAATTATATTAAATACATTAATGTATTGGTTGACTATGGCAACATTCGGGTGACACTTTTCAACCATATTCTGTATTTTGGCCCAGTTAAACAGCAGTATTGTGGTGGAAGTGACAAATATAGAAATAATTGTTTGTTTTCAAAATGAATCAGACGAATATAGAGGTCCCACCGTATATGACCGCATGCAGTTGATGCTAGCAAGGAATTGGGGAATTCCATAGTCATTTTTTGCAATGTTTTTTAAGTGTGAATTTGAATTAAATATGTACCTAGTTGTTTCAAAACGAAGCCCAGTGACCTTGATAAATAAAATATACTAAAATAATCTAAATATAAGGAATATTATAATATGAAGTATTTTAAATTATAATATCTGAAGTTCTGCTGTACGTGTGAAAGATGGCGTATGTATCGCATCCAGTTTTATTTTCTACACAAGGGTGAGCTCTGAGTGTACCTGAGTGGTGAAATTAAGTCGGAAGACGGAAGCGCTGACCATGGCAGAGACCACAGCTAGTATCCCATTGAAATTGTTCAGCTCTCGCAGGACTATCATCACCTCCAATGCCCGGGACATCACGGCCACTCGTTCCTCCAGATTCTCAGCCTCCATGATAAATTTCTCTAACCAGTGGGTGAACTGCAAACACATATTATTGATAAACACATCTTGTGCGGGTTCTACCCCGGGCGCCTGACAGGCATGGCCCGCCCAATGTAAATTGGCAAACGTTGAACACTAACTCTGTAGCTTCTAACAGAAGTTGCCAGAAGTTAATTTATAATACAATAATTTATCATGTATTCCTAATTTTAGCTAGCAACATCGGTAACAGCATAACCTAAGTTTATGCCTATTGCATGCCATTATGTTTTGGTACTCCCATAAAAGTTAGCTGATTTTTAAATCCATATATAGAAAATACATATTATCTCAAAGTATTTACACAATTTAATGTTATTATTTTCCAAATATTTCAGTAATCCGGCACCGTTAGGTTTTATTTAGTGCCAGATTAGTAAGATTCTACTGGAAATACAAATATAAAAATTTGGTTGAAAGGAACATAATAATAAAGTGAAAGAAAAATTTGGTAATTTAATATATATTTAAAAACAAGCATATTTAAGATATTAGGTTGATGCATAAGTAACGTCATATTTTTTCAAGAAAACAAAAATTAATTTTTTCGCTTAAACTTTATTAATTTAGTCAATTACATAATTCCATTATTTTTAACAAGTTTCTCCCATCTTTCTGTAAACTTTTTAATCCCATTTGAATAGAAACTTTCAGGTTTCGATGCAAAGAACATTTCTAGTGCTGTTTTCACCTCCTCCGTTGTATTAAATTTTTTCCATTTAAATAATTTTGTAAGGATAAAAATAGGTAAAAATCAGAAGGAGCTAAATCAGGAGAATAAGGTGGATGCTTTAAAACATCCCAATTTAGCTCCTATAATTTATGTTGTGTTATCATCACAGAATGTGGCCGCGCATTGTCATGGTGAAAGACGACACCCTTGCGATTGATAAGTTCGGGTCGTTTTATTACGAGTGCCGACTTTAATTTTTGAATCTGTTCACAGTATCTTTCAGCATTTATTGTTTGGTTAGGTGGCAATGATTCATAATAAATAATGACCTTCATATCCCACCAAACACAAAGCATAATTTTTTTTTGATGAAGTTCTGCCTTGGGAGTGGTTAATGGGACTTGTCGTGGCTTGACCCAGTGTCGCTTCCTTGTTTTATTATTATAAAACACCACCCATTTTTTATCTCCCGTCACTAGCCGATGCAAAAAAGGCTCATGCTCTTGCCTTGCAGACAAGGAAACACATGTCATAACTCGGTCTAACAGACTTGCGGGTGACAATTCGTGTGGGACCCACACGTCGTACTTGGAAACCATTCCAATGCGACGCAGATGCCGCACTACCGTAGATTGATTGATACCAATCTTCAATGCGATGTCTCTGGTATTTTGACGGGGATCAGCTTCAAGTATGGCTTTCAGTACATCATCATCGGTGGTTGAAGGGCGTCCCGATCTTTCTTCATCAGCTGTTGATAAATTCCCAGATCTGAATTTAGCAAACCATCGTTGACTGCTTCGAACACCGATAGCACCTCTGCCGTACACATCACATACGTTTTTGGTTGCCTCAGTTGCATTGTGGCCTTTATCGAATTCAAAAAGTAAACAGTGTCGAATATGTACTCTTTTCTCTGACATTTTAAAAATTCACAAGGGCTCTGTATAGCTCAACCGCTAACGGTAAACTGAAAAAAATGTTAGAAGAAACGCTCCTTTATATGACACAAAGACACCATTAAGAACATCTGTTAACACAGTTGGTGAAAATAATATACCACAGTCTATGTAAAAATACGACGTTACTTATGCATCAACCTAATAGTTAACATTAAATGTTAGTCATTCAGAATGTAAATAAATATTCAACCAGTGACATGTTGTTTGATTCACTAGCATTGCCCCTGTCTGATCCTTTAACGGAAAACACAAATTTATCTATTTCTTCGTCAATTTAACTTGTCTTGAAAACTGCTCCACACAAGTGGCCATAGTCAAAAAGCCGCCTGCGTTGTAATTTTTATATAAGTTAAAAAATATTCTAATTATATGATGTAAAAAGATATTGATTTAAAGTGCAAGGGTCCCAAAATTATCTCACACTACAAATTACCGGGGTTTTCGAAATAACGGGGTTAACTATAAAATTGACATTTTGGATACTGAGTATTTGAAAAATTTTGAATTGACAAATTTGGAATAAACGTGGTTTTAGTGGTTTAAGGTTTTACTCCATACAATTGACACTTGTGCATTTCATCATCATATTGTATATGGTAGAGCTATTTTTCTATCACATTTTAATGGTTTTCGCCTGTTATAGATACGCGGGTTGATCAAAAAATATCATTCATCAATATTAATACAAATAAATGTATCAATTAGAAAGATATACAGATAAAATCAATATATCGAAAAAATATTTTGTTGCCACCGGGAACATTTAAATTATATTAAAAATATCACAGAACTATGTTCTGAAAAACTGCAACTTCACAATAATAATGTAATAATTTTGTCCCCTTCAAAGTAGTCCCCATCTGTTTAAGTAGTGTTAGCAGGTACATTATTGTGGTGCAATTGCCAAGAGTCATTTCTCCATAAATTTGGGTATTTTCTTCAGATCGCTTCACGCAAACGGCGAAGAACTTCCAGGTAGTATTCCTTATTAACTGTACAACCTGGTGGTAAGAACTCATGATACACTGCCGTCATGAACAGTGCCTTCGAAAATGGTGAGCAAAACCTTCACCCTTCACAAGCTTTTTTCAGTTGTGGCTCTTTAGAAAGCTTCCATTGGGACAATTGGGCCTTAGTTCTGACGTCACATCCATACACCAATTATGACCCGTTTGAGCAGTTCTGGATCATCACTGATTTCATTCAGCAACTCCTGAGCAATATACATTCGACACTGCTTTAGGTCAAAATTTTGCTGCCAAATGTCCAAAACATTTGAAAAAATTGCTTGGCACGAGCCAAATAATATGCCAACATCATTAGCAACCCCTCTGATAGTGATTTGATGATTGTTCATAATCATTCACTTAACTTTTTCGACATTGTCATTGGTTGTTGATGTACTGAGGTGTCCAGGGCGCACATCATCTTCAACGTCTTCATTTAACGTAAACATTTGTTTTATTCATAGAAGACTCACCAAAAATAACATTCAACATTTCCAATACGGTACAGCACTTTATTTGATTCTTAATGCAAAATTGAATGCAAATTCTTTGTTTCATTTTTTCCGTAAGTAAAAATTCACCAAGCACACCAAAACACGTGTAACCTTTTGGACAATAAACAATAAAGTAAACATCCAATAATGCTACCAATATCAAGATACATCAGGGACAAGTGCGCCGACACATTTTTTTTTTATGACAATTGGACTTATACAGCCCACGAAATTTAAAAATTCTGCATATTTTTTGATCAAACCTCATACATGCAACCCGGGTTAATTAATTCTCAAAAAGTGAATAATCTGTATAATCTCAAGAACTCACATTATTAGTGTGTTTGATTATCCTAAGGAGATTTGGACTGGATGTCTCCTTGTCTTTCTTTGTCCACACAGCACCCACCAGTTCTGAGGACTTGACCTGTAGGTAAATAAAAAATAATCTTCTGTTTAACAGTAAATATTTTTCTAAAATGATTTTTGTATTAATTAGCAGACTTTTTAGATTTTATCCATATATATCATAAAAGAAATAAAATAGATCAAAAATAAAATAATTTATTGAAGTGCCTAGATTGATAACACATATATATTTTTGGCATTTTTTTAATGAAAAAACACGAGAGCACTAAGATATATTTTTACGCACATTTTAGCCATAATATAAATTAGTATTGAACTTATTCACAACAGAAGTTGCAAATTTCGTAAATTACTTTGATGGCTTTTCACTGATTTTAAGGAAAAACTATGTTTCCTAGAAAAAGGTTAACATTTTATATGTGTTATTTTGTACGATTTCAATGTTTTATATTATATATATTTAGCACTGTTGCCTTTAAAACAGCAAAATATTGTGTAATTATAAAACAAATAGATCAGAAAACGGAAAAGTGGTATATCAAAGCAGTCACAATAATTTTGAACATCATTTATGACGTCATTCTGCACATGTAGGTACTTTAATTGATCTTGGAACATATTTATAGATATGAAGAATTTATTATTTATATTTAGAAACTGAAATGAATTAAATAAAATTAAAATAACAACACAACACTGCTTTTTATAACTAATTGACTGAAGAAGCTGTGTAAACAGTTTTCTGTGGAAAATCTTATTTTGTACCTGATTAAAAATCTTGTAAGTAGGTACTTAAATAAATCATTGAATTTTCGATTATTATTATTTTTAAATAGAGATGCGTATTCGGAATACATATTACATCAATATTCTTATATCAAAATAAGACTAACTTACTGGTCTCCCGGAATGAGGCACGAATCCACGACCACTAGATCACTAGGCCAGTGTTTAAACCACTAGACCACAAGCATTGTCCAAATTGTCTAATAATGATAAGTATACTCACAGTCCGGTACATGTCAAATTCCAGTAGAGTGAGTTGCCGGGCGACCTCGATGGGGTGCAAGGCCAAGATGTGCCAGCCGCGGCGCTCGGGCCGCCGTGTAAGCCACTCCAAGGGCGGAGGTACGCGGTCAAACACTGGGGTGGGGAGGGCCAATGCTGAAGGGGCCGCGCTGCCCTCGGGTGCTGAGGGAGGCGAGCCCAACTTGGAGTGTTCTATAGAACCACTCTGGAATCAATAATTTTAGTGATTATTGACATAGTGAGATAAAACAGTTGTAATAAATAATTGACTGTGAAAGATTATATCCACTTACTTGATGGATGCAAAAATAAAAGTTCATATAATATAATCTCAATAATATTAATCACACTTATTAACGAAACAGAAAAGGTAAATAATAGATGAACTAAAATCTTCAATTCTGTCTAGGTGTACCTCTGCAAGCCAATATCTAAATGTTGGAAATAACCTTTCTTTGGATGATTTTGATGACACTTTCGACCCACTTCTTCATAGGCTTGCCCGTGATTCCGTCCAGGAAAGTTTTCAACTTCTCCAGTAAAGAGGGGTCACGCTCAAAGTCATAATAGTGCTGGTCCACCCAATGGCGCAGCACATTCAGTACCCTGCAACAGTCGACAATACCTTATTATCCGGAAAGCTTTGAAGTTATCTTAATGAATTTAAAAGGCAAATCATTTTATGTAAGTTACAACTTAGTACTGTACTGCCATTGTTTTATATGTAAAGACAATTATTTGTATTTCTCTAATAATATTAATAATAATAAAATTTCCCCGAAAATAACATTTCATACTAATTTCTACCGATAATTCGCAAAATCTGATTATTCGCAGTTCGTATATGTTTTTGATACCTGAAATAAACAATTTGTTCAAGTAATTCACATATCTGAAATGTTTTTAAATCCCTAAACTTGCACGAAGGCATTTGACCTTCATCCCTTCGTAAACATCTGCAACTAGCCCCGCTTACCGGCCAATCACAATGCAGCACTGGCATGATAGGTGCCAAACTGAGACATATGGAAAAACTCATGTACATAATGTGATATGTATATCAAATTCCATAGTGCATTTTATAATATTTGTTGTTAAAATAATGTTTTCATTGAATCACTTGTTCTAGCTTCAATGTTTATGAAATGTTGCGATTTGCAATGGAAGTTCAAACTTGAAAAATCGCAGAAAAATAATAAGCTTTAACGAAGTATGAAAATTTAAAAGTTTTTAATTATTTTTCACGAAGTTATTAATATTTTAATTTTTTGCTCAATTTTGATGGAAAAGGCGAATTTGACTGCTAATCAAATTCAAATGTCCATACTTTTGTTGCGTCAAGCATTGGTGAATCGTTTGAAGAAGCCTGTTTTTAATATTAGGAATAAGAAATGAATTATTTGATAAACATTTTGACACATGAAAAGCTGAAATAATAGACAGTCGCCATGTTTTTCAGTAAGAAAATCACAATGTTGACATCGACGGCGCGCGCAAAAATGCGGATGCGTAAACTGACGTTGCGTTTTTAAAAATTTCTTTCTAATGTTGCCTTCAAAAAAGTTGTTCACATTATTGGTAATTCGGATTTTTTTTCAATTTCCGTTACGTGAGTTACGAATTAACAGAGTTTTACTTGACATACAAAAATGATAATTGTTTCAAAATAAAAATTCTTTAAATTTTTATTCTCTAAAAATTGAAATATCGATGTCTGCGCCTTTTTCTTCTTATATGTCGCATTGCATAACTTTAAAAATGCATAAAAATAAACCGCTCAAAAAAGCCTTGTATAAGACTGAGACATGGGGTTAAAAAATAATTTTGTATATAAATTTTTTGAATTTATTTTTATATTGCTCAATTAAAATTTAGTTTGTTTTGAAATTTTCAAATCTGACTTTAGTAAATCCGGACTGATCAGACTATGCGAAGTACTACTTACTATAGATAATATCCAAAAATTAATGTTATTTCAATCTTCTCAATAAAAAAACCCAATAGGAGCCCAAAAAAGTTGGGTATATTTCAGTTACGGGTATAGTTCAGTTTAAAGATGTAACAATGTCAACAGCGGTATATAACGTGGTAAGTGGAAGAATCTCCATTTCTACTGGTAAAATCCGTGACCTAACATTGTCAACTATTACAATTGAATGTATTATATTTAGGTAAGTTATAGATCTACCAAGGATGTGGAACAAGATCACCGATTCAACATAAATTTAAAAAAATATCATTTGTATCGAACAAACATTATATAAATTCCAGAATAGCAAAAAATAACTGTCCTTTTCTATAAATTACCATCAGTGTTGAAACTGAATGGTTAATTAAAATAATTAGAAGCATTTAAAGTGTATGTAAATCTTTAGAATTCCAATGAATAATGTTATCCCTTTTCATCTCATGTAAATAAATTGTATAGCTGTCCCCCATTACAGTTATACATACAAATTGTCGAGTTAAAATTGTTAGATTGATAATGCCTTTGTAAGGCGAAACACATTGCGTTTTATTTTCACATATGTAATTGAATGTAATTTTTATTTAATCATTACCTGAATTGAACAGGTTGCAGAAATTCCTTCCTGTATCTCTTGAAGTCTTCTCTGAACGAGTTTTTGGTTAATTTTTCCGTATCTGCCACCACAGCTTCAGCTTTCTCTGGAAACACCCATAAAAAAATAATATTATTAATCAACTCATTTTCCATACTCAAATAGGAGGATGACCATTGAAAAAGTATTAATAATTCTACATTGAAAACAATTCTTAGTTAATACAAATTAAATGAATCAACTAGAAAAAATATTTAAAACATAACATGGAATTAAAATGAACATATGCCAAATTTAATAATCGGTACATTCAATTAGACACTTAAAACAAATAAAGCATCGGCGTATGAAAATAATTAAATGATGGATCTGATCCACTTTTGATTGGCGATAACTTGAAAATCATGAAGGCATATTGATAGATACACATAGTCTCGGCATTGGCAGTTTGCCAGGTGACAAATTTCAATAAAATGCATTGTTTAAACACGAGCGTGATACCTAAGTCTGGAGATCCTTGTTTAGATTCGGAGCACTTCTTTTTCCTCAGAGCTGGCAGCGTGTCAAGTGGAAAGTAAATAAATAAGTAGCTATTATCGATTGCACATGAAGTGTGTCACTTGTGCAAAAAGAAAAAAAAAAGTCTAATATGTAATAAATTACCATAAATCATTTTAATCAACACATTGAAGGAATTGGGTTTTAAAAAATTTGCCAAAAATATCCCAGAACTTTATTATTTGCCTTACGTATTGTAATTATTAATTAATTGCAATTGTGTGCGCAATCATAAAAAAAAACCAACTGCCAAAATCAATTAAATTAGCAGCTAATATAAATGTATATAATAAAGGGGTCTTAAAATGGCTTAAAAGATTTCAAAATAAATAAATACAGTAAAATTCCGCAGTAAAATTTGTCCCGAAAATAATATTTCATACTAATATCTGCCGATAATTCGTAAAATCTGATTATTTGCAGTTCGTATGCATTTTTGACACATTAAATAAATAATTTGTTGACGTAATTGTAGTTTCTTCAGTATTTACATACGTAATCTGCAACGCCGAAGTTTACATACATCAAATACATTCAAACAGAAGCCGCGCTGGCATGACAGGTGCCGAACTGAGTTTTGCCATATGACATACACATAATATGATATGTACATCAAATTCCATAGTGCATTTTATAAGATTTTTTTATTGTTAAAATAATGTTTTCATTCAACTACTTGTTATAGTTTCTATGTTTATGAAATGTTGCGATTTGCATGTGTAAATACTGAAGAAACTACATAAGTCTTTCATATTTAAATATGTTGAAATATATTTATTTTTTTTCGCATTCATTCTCTAAAATGGCATCAACATCTTGTAATTCGTATGAATTCCTTGACCATTTGGATAAATGGAGCTTATTTTGAAAACCAACAAAAAATTGACATCAAAGACAAAATTGGCAGAAAAAAATCAAATCCCGAATACCTCTCAAGGTTCGAACTTGAAAAATCGCAGAAAAACAATAAGCTTCAACCAACAAGGCCAGCATGACATGAAGATTTAAAAGTTTTTAATTATCTTTCACGCGCATTTTAAATATTCTAATTCGGATGGTAAAGGTGAGTTCGACTGCTAATCAAATTAATTTGTGTGATTTTGTTGCCTCGAGAGACTGCCACATCATCGCTCACCACACACCTTTCTTATTCAGGAGAAATACGTTATTTGATAAACATTTCGACACATAAGAAGCTGAAATAGTGAAGTCATCATGTTTCAGTATGAAAATCGCGACGTCAACAGTGGCGGCGCGGACTAAATGGGGTACGCAGTAAACCAATGCGTTTTTATAAAAATTTCTTTCTAATGTTACCTTTAAAAAAACTTTGTTCTCATTATTCGTAATTCAGATTTTTTTTTTAAATTTCGGTCCCGTGATGAATTAACGGAGTTTTACTGTAATTATGTATTGGACATCTTTCTTATTCCCAAGTTCTAATCTGAGCAATTCTCAACATTTTTATAAAATATATATATTTATAGATCCTGATCATGTTTTTATATAAATGTCAATATCCGCCTCTATAATTCTAGATCTTATTTAGGGGAGTATAATTCAATTATTGCACGTATATATACATATATAACTTATACATTTTATGTGTATTCAAATTAATAGTTATTCTAAATAAATAACATTTGTGAAGAATTTTAAGAATAGGCAAGGCAATGCACAAATAAATAAGTAGTCACCAGGAGCATCGTAGACTTGACTGGGATCTGGGATGTTGAACCTCTTGATGAGCAGATCCAGCAGCTCAGGTGGCTGACAGAAGCTGCGATACGTGGTGAGGAATGTACGAACGAACATGGGGTCCGCGTAAACGTGGTATGTAAGCCTCTCCACCAACTTCAAGAGAGTGGCTCCCTGCAAATGAAAAATAAAGTAAATTTGCAATAAAAATATAATGCACTTTCTATGTTAATCCACGTTGCAAAATTATTTGAACTCTTTTAAAAATTCAACATTTGGAATTTTTTTTGTTTGTTGTTAAATTAGTACATAAAATCAGCAAGAGCAGAAGTAAAGAACATCATTTATTTGAAATCCCCCTTTGTGGGGTGTGGGGTCTGGCCAGCTAAACTAATGCAACACAAAATAACTAATTGTGCATGTTTTAAAAACATTTTAGAAAATAGGGTCGAGAAGGGTTATCGCTCGAGGGTTATCGATACACTTGCATAGCAGTCAAAAAGTTCAAGTGTGAACAAAGGCATCAAAAACTTTGTATAGCCCCTGTAGGTATAGTAATTATTATTAGCAAGATGCAAACCTTGATCAGCGGCACTTCAGAGTTGTGCTTCTCCTCCAAGACAATATTGTCTGGAGAATCGGGAATGGCAAACGGGTACAGGGATGGAGGTGGCAGTTTCAGCGGGTGCTTTCGTCCCAGATCTTCGAGGATACTGTCAAGCGTCCGGTCCAGCATACTCTTGGTATTGAGCATGACCAGGTCGGCCATCCAGCGGTTCTTGTCGATGGCGCTGTTACAGCACAGTACCACCGGTGTGCCGTTACGAGGAGACAGCTCGAGGCAGTTGCGTAACTCTAGAAAGTTCAAAACAAATCGGTAATTATTAATTTATAAAAAGAATGATAATATTGTCTATAATAATTTTGTACAATGCCATCTTAAGTTCTATTGTATTTATGTACCATAATATAGGAACTGTAAATTTGCGACTCAATAAAGTAACAGGATTTAACCTTACCTTCTGTATCTGGCCTGTCTATGATGTCCAGTTTGCGCATGAATAGCCTCTCCTTTAGCTTGAGATCTTGCTTGGCAGGACAAGGCTTACAGAGCAGTAGCAGGCCATCAAACAGAAAAGCCTTCCGTTCGCTGACCCTTCGTCCCGGTCCAACCTTACCCAGAGTGTCCTCTGGAAATATTAATACTTTATTAGTGAGTGTACAAAACATGGGCCCAAATAATGTTATTCAACTCTTATTTTAAATATTTTTCAAAAATCATGTTTATATAAAAACTTTAAAATCAATACACTGCGAATTTGTAAAACAATATCAGATAAATCAACATCTTTTAGGACTGCAAAATTTTCTGTTAAACGCAAGGCAAACTATTTTAAACCTTTTCTAGACCAATTAGACCAAGATTATAAAAATTGATACATAAATACTATTTTAATTATTTAATTCAAAATACCAAAATCGAACATGTCTAAGTGCGACATGCCAATCGCAATCTTTGGGGGTTTAAGTTTTCTTAATTTTATCTTCTCCAGTTGGTCTAGACATTCAGATATAATCCTCTTTTAGAGGTGTGAACACGTGTACGCTTCAAGACCGTGGTAAGTGTCATTTTAACCTATTTTGACAATCGGTAATAAAACCAATCTTGGACAACGTGGAGATTATACCAAATGGCTTTTATAAGAACCTATTATGATCTCAAGAAGTTTTAAGACCGTAAAATAATTTGACAAAATATGCAAAATTATTAAACCGCAAAACTCTTGAAAAAAGTATACGTATTATGTGGCCGGTGTAAATACAGATGAAGCTATATTTCACGTTAGAAAAAATGATGAACAGTTACCCCTGATGAACTCATTGCAGCACTGTCCCACTGCATTATCCTTATCCCAGTTGTCGATTAGCTTGGTCAACTCATTGGTTTTCTCCAGCGCCACCTGCCTTCGCGCTTTGGACGCCATTCGGTTAGTGGCCTCGCTGAGGAAACAAAATTAAATAAGAATCACAGATTTTATTTTACATATTTACCAATTAAAAAAAAAAAAAAATCCTCAATCTACGACATTAAGTTGAGTGTGATCAATTAGCTAATAGAAAAGAAAAATTGGGTATTTTTTAATATGAATATCATATTTTTGCTTGATTCCTCCTATTTTATTCTTCACATATCGACCCCTCCAACGAAAGTATCTAAAGTATCGATGATATCATAATAATAACATTTTTAATAATTTTAGTATTTCACATGTACTTGCTACTTATTTACGTGGCAGATTTAAAAAATATACACATTGTTACAGCCATTAAAAAATGTAACAAATATGTGCGAAATTCTACAATAGAATGATTAAAAATTACATTTATTAGATACGATACTTCACATAGGAGGGGGGGGGGGGGTCCACATTAAATACCACATTTAAAGAAATGTAGTCTTTCAAGGCTGTTCAACTGGCGACGATGATTATGAGGTCGAAAGAAACGAAACACAAAGACGTTCAATATAGGCACACTACGGTGGCAAAATTGAGAATTACTTCTCGCCTGCAGAATACTCTGTTTTTATTCATATTCTTAACAATACATATAGTCATATTTGCAAATACCTACACGGCGACAGGTCGCCGGTGTAACGTTTTACTAAGACGTCTTTGTTTTTCTGAAATCTATCCCACGGGTATTTTGGCGCCACGCCGATGATTACACCTTTAAATTATTGATACCCGTCTTATCGTATCAATTATATGGCGCCTCCTCGGCGAGTAATTCTGTGCGATACAATTACTTTATTAAATAAATCATAAATCACAGCAATTTAATAAATAGAATCATTTTATAAACTACATTTATTGTAGTCGTTGACAGTTGAACACGTCAAGAGAACCAATGCTAATAATTGCCAGAATAAATGTATAACACATCTGTATAATTCCAGGAAAAACTTAAAAAGTATGTGAAGCTCTCGATACATGTTTTAAACAATAATGGTGGTGTTAATGCTCGGTGGAAATTAATTTGAATGGGGAAAATAAGCATTTAAACAGATATGATTAATAATATTTTTGTCAACTTCCTCTCAATACCACATTTTTGTTTATTTTCATCCCTATCTCCTCATAACTGATGAGTATTTATAAGTTTAACACTAGTCATACCAAATATTAAAATTTTACAAATACAGGTGAATATTATGTTCCAGGTTGATGTTGAGGAAACGAAACACAATTTTTTTAATTTGGCTTTTATTTATCGATTATTTGGTTTATTACAATTATCAATGGAATAAGACATTGGCCAAGTGGCCCGCCTCTGGCAGCGGCACAAGTGTATACTCTTTTAATCATATTTTTCATAACATTCTCGCACACTTTTCGTGTTATTTTAGCAATTTCATTTCGAAAATTGTTCTGCAGTATTGGAATTGTTGACTTATTGGCGTATACCATTTCTTTCAAGTACTCCCACATAAAATAATTGGGAGCTATCAAATCAGGTGATCAAGGAGCCCAGTCGATATCACAACTTTTTAACATTATGCAGCCGGAAAAAATTTCAAGCGTAGCTCGGGCTGTGTGTGAGGTGGTACCGTCGACAATCGACTCAATTCGACCACCAATAAATTTTCCAACATGCGACGATAGCGATCACCATTAATAGTTACAGCATTGCCATTATTAATGTTTTAATGACTTCAACACTTTGTTGAGGCGTTAGATACTCCATAATAAATTGTGATCAACTACTCTCTACAACTACCAAATCCGAACTGACAAATGTCCGCCAAACAAAATCAGCCTGGAACACAATATTCAATATTACTAATATACTAATATAGCAATATTAGAAGACATACATTTTTGGGCTATTTCCGAGGGCAAGGAGAAGTGATTTTTGAATGGGTCTCATCAAACCTTCAACCTGAAATAAATGAAGAGCATGTCAATGTTAAGAAACTAAAATACCATTAAAAATATAATATGTGTACTATGGGTAAATGTATTAAGTAAACTTTGCTGGTGAAAAATCATCAGTCTGTATTAATATAAATTCAACAGCGAGATCATAATCAGACGAACTCTCATCACTAAAATAGAGGGATATCATTGCCATATAGTGCATTTTTCAAAGTATCAATGTGACAGATGACTTTTGAAACAGCTTTTGAGACTTTTGAAAAGTTCGCAATTTTTAACCTGTTAGCTGCCCAGAAAAAGCCTTGGGTGAAACGGCATCATACCACCAATTGGCGCCAAAATTCGTGAAATTCATAGATTAGCTTTTTCCAAAAAAAAAAACATGAAAATGTTGGTATAACTAAAAAAAAACAACAAACATGGAGTTTCTTTTTATTATAAGCGTCCATCGACTGCGATTTCGTACAGTTTTGAGATGAAAAAAATGAATAAATAAAAATTTAAAGTGTTGCCAGGCCTAACATTCCGGAAAAGAAATTATTATTCATTTTTTGGAAGGACAACTTCAAGTATTTTCCATTTGAAAAGCTCTGGTATTTTAGAAGTGCGTAATTAGCATGTGCGTTTGTCATCGATATGAGTGGTGCGTGTGTTTAAATATTATACTGAAAATCCTATCATTTGAATAAAGAAGAAATCTGGCAACACAAAATTACCGGCATCTGCGCGCGCTGTCACGTGGTGCAACGTTTCTTGTCTATGGTATAACGTGAAATATTTGAATGTTTATCGCGCTATCCCTCTCTCGGACGACGATAGTCGTCCTGGGCCTTGTTGGGGTTAACAAACGATTTACGATTTTTACCATCCGATATCAAAGAGTAAAATTAGTTTACAATTGAATGTACTTTTACCAACGTAATATTTAAATTAATAATTATGTAAATATTTTTTACCAACGATCAAACAACCTGTTTCTGCAATATATTTTTTTCAAGTAGCTTTTATTACTTAGTAAAAATTTATCACTCATCACACAACCGGCCCTTCATGTTCTCATTATCTTTTCAAATTTTGTATTCCACATTTCTGAGATAAGAATGAATTCTGTTCATATCTTTCTGTAGTTATGAGTGATAATTGACTAGACTAATTTGAAAAACACTATGAGAAATGCTAAACTTTGGAAAAAATGCATACGTTGAAAAATACATATGACAACTGTTGATTTCATACTACTGTAAGTGTGTACGTGCACGTCTTTGTGCGTGGCATAGCACAAGGCAAACAGCAAAATAATGTTGATTTATCAAGCTAATATTATAACTCCTATAGACTGAAAACATTTATTTTTACTATACAAAAACATTTTTCCAGCACAATTAGATTTGGTATATTTTTTCCCATTACATATTTAATTCTATTATTATATTATATCCATTTTTCCCAACGAAATATTTGTTTCAATATCATTGTCAAAATTCAAAAAAATTCTTAGATATTCTACGCAAAAATAACTTATGATTTAAATATGCCAAAGAAAGAAATGATTTTTATTATCTATAAATCAGGTGTGAAATGAAAGAAGACAAGCCATTTTACTAAAAAAAATGTCTCAATCTGAGTTTTAGCATATGGCACTTCAATTATGAGTTTTAATTGCCATTGTCGTGGCTGTCTGAAAGAAATAGTGGATTCCAAAATGTAGAGGGTACCTGTTGGAAGCTCTCCATGTCCTCAGTGCAGGGGGCCAACTTCAGAAGCATGGCCACATAGTCAAAATAGAGAAAAGCGTGAGTGATAGGCGAGGCCAGCAACTTTGGTAGGTAGTATTTCACGGCAAGACGGAAACCGTGGCCGGCCGTGTCTAGCTTCTCCGAAAGCTGAAAAAATTACAAAAAAATATTTGAAGTTCCTATGTAGAGATTTTGTGGACATTGAATATTCAAGCAATATCCAAATGCGCTTCCTTGATTATAACTGCTCTCACTGAAAGTAAAATAAAGAAAGAATATTTAAGATGATCAATAATGGATGCAGGAGAAAACAAGTCAAGTTCAAATCACCTTCAATTTATTTCATATGACAATTCAATTTAGTTTATATACAAATGTTGTTCAAATCGCCTTCAATTTATTTCATATGACAATTCAATTTAGTTTATATACAAATGTTGTTCAAATCGCCTTCAATCTATTTCATATGACAATTCAATTTAGTTTATATACAAATGTTGTTCAAATCGCCTTCAATTTATTTCGTATGAATCACATTTGTGAAACACAAATGTTCAGAAAAATATAAGACAGGAATAATTAGAACACAAGGAAAAACTGTAAGAATATAAAAGTTGATAATTGAAAATTCGCTTAGAAATTATTACAAACCGATTTATTAAACTTTGTGTCCCGATAGTGTGGTGATATTGGAATTAACACCTTGCAACTAGAGTCGATAAATATTTAAATAAAATTTATAAAAAAAAATATTTTAAAATTATTATAGTCCTAAATTTAAGCAATTTGTGTAAACTGGCTGGTTTCTCATTTTTCAACTTAGGTTCTGTTTTGAAGGGATCTACAAAAGATTTATATACATTGGTGCCACCATGTAATTCAAAATTAAAACTTAAAAAAAAAAAATTACGAAATTTAAAAAAACTATGAAATTGGCAATTTGAATCTAGAAAGAAGTATTATTAATAGAATCGGCTTTAACTTTGTAGAGTTTTATCATAATGGATGGATATAAATGAAACAATGTTATTACTCTAACTAAGTTTATTAGCACTACTCGGGTTTCGAGAGAAACAGTAACTCGTAAGTTTAATACTTTACCTGTCGATGAAAGTTACTGTTTCTTTCGAAACTCAAGTAGTGCTAATAAACTGAAGTAGAGCAATAATTTTTTTGTATCCATGCACTAGAAAGAATTGTTTGAAAAATATTGACTTTTGAACTAACGGGTTTTCACTGTGATTAAATATAAAAAAATTAGTGGGAAAATTTTTTCTACCACTCGCTGTGCAAGGAGAGAGCGAGACGTTATTTTACAATCTCTTCGCTCACATGTCATCATGACATCACCATTCGTCTGGCATTTTGCGAAATTCCATTAGAGAAGGTATTATTTGTATTCCGCAACTATAAATCATACATTGAAAAAAAATTCCAAAGTTTTGAAATGTTTGAATTTCATTAGAATATGATAAAAATTTATTATGAGTTCTTAAAATAATTTCCCAAAATAGGATTCCTTGAAAATTATCATCATCTAGTAAGGATCGAAATGCTGAATGAAATTTTAAATAAGCTGAAGTTGCTAAATCAATCAAGCAAATGTAAACTTCGAAACATGTTATAATATGTTGAAATAAAGAAATGAGTGGTAGTACAATTTTTAGATTTAGCTTCTTTCGTTGATTTCGTTGGGCTCCAAATTATTTTGAATTAATGAAGAATAAGTGGCACAACGTGGTATTAATCGCAATGTGCATTCATTGTAGACAGGATAATCTCAATAAAAGGTTAAATCACACGGCATATATATTTTTTTCCTCAAAAACAATTAGTGAATCGGTCAATCAGTTAACTTAACCGTTAGAATGCTACGCGGCGCAAAAGCGCTGCGAGTTTCAGTGTGTTTTCGGTGCTCCGCGGGAGTGCACGTACGCTAACCTCGCGCGTAATTTGTAATGAGAGTGCATTCTTATACATTTAAAAATAACTTTTATCGTTTTTTTATATATTTTTAAAAAAATAACCATGTCACGTGCTATTATTTCGAACGTTGATTCGATTCCTAGTGATTCTACGGGGAGTGAAACGACAGATACAAATAGTGATGATAGCAGTATTATAACGCATCGAAGAAAAAGATTGAGGATTGAAAGTGAGTCTTCTACCTCCTCTTCATCTACAGAAACAGAAGAAACACAATGTTGTACGTGTATTTGCAAAACATAATTGTTGAGCTATTTTTTTTTGATTTTTTATTTTCTAAAAGAAATAAAATACAATAATATTGATATCACTTTATGTTTAATAAACATTAATAAACAATAAACATTTTATCTTTATAATGCAAAAATAATTAATAAAATTGATTGATATTTGTCTAAGTTAGAGTGTTTTATTTGACACCATTATTTTTTCCTCTAAATTAATCAATATGTGTATAGCAATTTTCATTTATTTTTGCCAAAATTGCTTAGCACTAAAACGGTTAACATCTAGTTTTTCATAGATTTATTTTATTGTTCTCGAGGTGTTAATTTTGCAATATTTTTAATAAATTTTATTAACTCAAAAAATTTCATTTTTGAGAGCTTAAAAACTTTCGATAATCACAACACATCAAGTTCCCGTCACTAACATTTACCTTGCGAATAATTACCATTTTTCAACAGCGTAG
This sequence comes from Eubasilissa regina, assembly GCA_022840565.1. Lineage (NCBI taxonomy): Eukaryota > Metazoa > Arthropoda > Insecta > Trichoptera > Phryganeidae > Eubasilissa > Eubasilissa regina. The sequence goes on along the minus strand of JAINEB010000029.1, from coordinate 18,550,843 downwards.
TTATAAATTTATTAACTTTTTATTTCAATAGCTTGAATCAGAAGATTTCTAATATGGGCATTGAAAAATTTGACAATTGATGAGGAGATAAGAAAGACAATGGTTATTTTTTAAATTTAGAAAATAAGAAGTAGTTCCAGGATTTTCATCAAATATTTATCGATGAAAGGATCACTATAATGTATTTACAGTAGTATTTATCACCTCAGGATTGTCAACGATGGCTTGGAGTGCTTCTCGTGACTCTTGCGTGGTCACAGTGTGCGCATACCTCACATACACATCAAACTCTTCAGCCTCGGCCAATTCTGGAAAAATAAAAACATCACATTAAATTCTTGATACTGGCATTCGTGTAAGTCAATGAGAAATGCTAAGAGAAAAGTGTGTTTAAGAAATCAAAGTAGTGTAAATCAATAATTCACTTGCAACGGGACCTATTAAATAGTAATAAAAATTACATAGTAAGTGAAATACTGATAATAATAATGGGATTGTGTGTAATATAAAGCTTTTGATGATCATTACAACCGACCACTGCGGTAGATTCAAGTGGAGCGCTCACCTTCAAAGCATATACCAATGTGGGGCATCTGAGTCTCGGAAGCACTCTCATCCGTGTCTTCCAAGGAGCCCAGCAGTGTTACTGTCAACTCGTAGATCTCCACAATGTTGCCAAATATCAACTCTACATCCTGGAAAATAAAAAACAAGAATTATTCAAGATTACAAAAATAATTTTTTTTTTTGAGTAATGATATTCATTATTGGTATTCTTTTAATTAAAAGCATTATTTACTTTGTATGACTAATTTATAATTATTTCCAGGTTTTTAATTAAAAATTCCAAGTTTTGTTATTAGGTTAGTGTCTTCTGAAGAGTGATTGTTTGATTAGAAGTAAATTTTTACTATGGTAACTTTTTATCATCCCATGGAAAAAAAACGTTTGCAGGTTTATCGAATGTCAGGTGTACTATGCTTAAAGTTAATCTCGCCTAACAAGGTGTGGCAAGGTGAATAATCATAAAATATCTGAGAATGTCATCACCATTGGCAATACATACAATTTAATGCTTTATCTATGGCTTTCTTCTCCCCTGTGTAATTTTGCCGGTGAAAAAATCTTTGGTCTATGTGTTAATATAAATTCAACAGAAAGATAGATCATCAACAGAAAAATAGATCATCAACAGAAAGATTGATCATCAACAGAAAAATAGATCATCATCAGAAAAACTTATTTAATAAATATATTAATTCTTACTATTTTCTACATCTAAAGACCTTTAGATATACAGGCATGAATGCACGAAGTATCAGGTAAACATCTACTGTTTCAATGATTTAGCAGTATGAGTTTAAAATATATAAAATTGAATATGATGGCGACTCACGCCAGAGTGTGGCGGCAGGATATTCTGCAGTTCCTCCCTGAACACTCGTATAATCATGTGCAGGTCACGCAGATAGTGCTTCTCGTCACTCATGAGATCCTTCACCAGGTCCTCGTAGGTGAGGCTGGCGCGGGGGGTCCGCGAAGGCTCTAGGGGGCGGGCCAGCGCGGCCTCCCGGGCCGTCTTCTCCCTGCGTACAACTTGCTCCTGGTAGAACATCTCCATAAGGGACTGAAAAACATTCAAGCGAGCAATTAAGACATTATTTAATAAGTTTAATTTGTTGATAAAACATACATTAATATACTATTGTATTCAGCTATGACCTTGTGGTAATTCATTATAAAAGTAATTAACCATTTAACCACTTAACTTTTATTAATGCCAACCAACAAGGTATCTTGTACACCCTGAAGAAGGAACAGTGGTTCCGAAACCAGTTGGTGTTAGTAAAAATAAAATGGTGTTTAAACAAAGTGAATTGTTTTAAATTATATTTATACATTAACATACTTTTCGAATTTGAGGTGGATTGTAATCTTACACCAAAACACAATACTTATTTCTATGTTCAATGAAAATTCTATTTTTTCTTTAAAAATTCATCAGAAAATATCATATTTTGCAAAAAATTTCATGTATAAATTATGCAATAACATCTTAAATACAAACCAATATGCTACACATGTGAAATAAACCCAGTCCACAATATTTTGTGGGTGGATACGCAACTAAATTACGAGTCGAATATGTGCCAAATCTCAACAATGTCAGAGATATAGGCATTTCAAATTATATATTGAATACAAAAAATTAAAGGCCATCGAATTTCGAGCAGCCAGACTATTTTTTGTTAGACGATTTAGGGCCTGAAGTAGATTAATAATGGATAAATTTCGCAAACATTTATTTCAAAGTACGTAGACTGAAGCTTAATATGATTTTGAAAAAATTTCAAATATTATTTTCCATAACGATGCAGAATTTGCACATTTTCCATTTTCATTTTTCCAACATTTTCAACTCGTAATTTGGTCAGGTATGCATCCATAAAATATTGTGGACTGGTATATAGTAATTTTGATTAATTTCAAAATAAAGATTTTCAGAGACATTTGTATGACATATTAAGCAAAATGTCGGGAGCAATATGTGCTACGACAATATAAATCACAAGTTGATTCCTTATAGCTATTGGAAGGTTCACTATATTATGTAATGATAACATATGTCCGCCCTACTTAATACATTTCGTTTTGTCTATTGCACAGCATGTATATTTGACAATCACCGTAGATATTTACTTTTAATTTGTTATTTGCCGCGTGTCATTAAATCATTAAATTATTAATACAAATTATGGAGTCTCACAATATTATGTTCTGTACAAAACTGTCAGTGATATGTTGTGCGGTGCGCCAAAAGCTAGATAGTATACATACCTTGTGCTGGTTTCATGACGCATTTGTAAGTTTGCGTGAAAAAGAACAATATACAATATAGATATAGAGAGGAAGAAAAAAGTAAAGCAATGTACATACATTATGTAAAGAATGTGAGCATAATAAGCTATATTTAATGCACGATAGAAGTAGTACACGCAGGCTATATTTACATTTCATTGAAAATTGGTAAGTACAAAATGTACAGTACGATCAATGTGCATCGATGATCGCAGCAATATTCACGACCGAGTTGCTCATTGGAAAATAACCAAGTAGCTTAAAACTGATTATATAATAATTAATGATTCAAAATATTGTGTTATTTATTTACAAAATATGTTCACCTATGTACACACTGAAAAATAATCAAGATTGCTTTATAATTACTGAAATTCATATATATTTTTAAAGAAATTCAGAGACACAGTCAATGTTATTTTCCTACACAAAATAGCCAACTCTAAAGCAGATTGTTCTGATTTACTCAGGCATCCGTTCGAGTGCCAGCCGGGTCAACAAGAATTAATCTTACATTTAACCCCCCACATTGCAACACCAATGCCAAACAGAACTCATTTTTCTACCGAGCCCCCCTTTATTTCAACTCGCATTTAAATGAACTAGACATTTTTAATACTCCAATTACCTCAATTAAATTTAAATTCAACACATAAACCATAATAGCCTTCATTTTATTTTTATCACACAGATTTTATTCTCTATCTCATTTTCCTTTACTTTTCCCTTAGTAAATTTTCTTATTTATAACTTTTATTTCTACTCTGTTTACATTTTCATTTTCTACTTTTTCTATCATTTCTCTTAATTTTACTGTTATTTTTTTATATTTCTGCAATAAGTTCGAAAGTTTGTTTCCTATTATAAAATCTTAATAAGCTATTTATTTATTAAATAAGTCCTTTACAAATAATTGTCTTCTCTGTATCAAATATATTTTTATTTCAGAGAAAACATTTAATTGGTTAAATTTTTGTTATACTTTATATGGATCACCTGTTTGTTTTTCAAATAAAATAAAATAAATCTGTTGCCCCCAATCACATGGGCATTGTTACGTTGTCTCGTTAGGTGCCGCCAACGCCCAATGGCGGACCATTTTCACACATGTTTATTCGTACTAGTTTGACGCCGGCATTCCCGCAACCTCTTGTTTCGTGGCAGATGTGTGCTTGAGTAAAATATATAATTAGCATTTATTAATGTTCCATAGTCGAAAGCCGGCGGCCAATGAGTTATGAGAACCCAGGACATATTAGTGCTTTTTTAATTACACGCCCAAGAATGTTTTAACTCCTCACTGTTTATAAGTGCTGTAAAAAAACCCCACAGATTGTCATTAAAAATATTGTTTTATTAACACAAATTATAGATAATTCATAGAGAAGAAGCTATATGGGAAGTATGGGTATTAGAGGGCTTACGATCTGTCTTCGGCCGGCTTAACTTTACACAATGTAATGTTCACCATTCCACCCAATCAACCTCCATATCTATTAAATTTTTGGAAATTGTATATATATGCTACCAAGTAGAAACACTACAACTCCGCTGTTGTAAGGCCTGTAATACCCATACTTCCATACTGCCCATATAATATAAATAGCCTTGTCTCCATGAGATATCTATAATTTGTCTAAATAACAGTGTCTTTGGAGGTAAAAATTCAGTAATTGTGTGTTCTTAGACATACTCAAATATTGTTAATTTTGTTTTGTTAATTATTATTAAGTGACATCTACTGTCAAGAAGCAATAGCAGTTTCGAAGTGAAAATACATTAAAATTTTGCTAAAATTATGTTTTCTGGGAAAAGTTTATTTTATATATTCATTTAATGCAATTTATTTATTGAAGCATTGTATTTTTCATAAAATTTTTTGGTGTCTGTAACAAATAAATCTTATATTTTCAATGGCTGTAATAATCATACAAATTTGACCCTTTTCATTTTGCACCGTATCGTTTGAGGTCTTAATTTTTTTTATTCTTCTAAAAAAGAAACAATCAGTTATGTTTATTATAATTGACAAGTTCAGTACTCGGAACAGATCACACACCCAAATGCCAAATGGTTTATCAAAGCAGTCGCGAAATAATCTGACAAACAAACATTTCTGCAGACTGAATGTTTTGTATTTTAAAACTGTAGCTTTTGTAGATCTTATGTACAAACAGTGAAATCACAAAAGCGCTGACCATTGTATCATCAGCTTCAGCTGGAAGCATTTAATCAAATCAAATAGCCAAAAGCAACACTGAACTGTGGAAAAGTGGAAAAATCATAATTTTAATATGTAATTTGCGTACCGAGTCTTCTTTGTAGTTAGTGACAATTTGAATATGGAATAAATTATATTAATAATATGAGTTGTTTAAAAATTGAATTTTCATCTAAATACTTCAATAGATATTTTGAAAATACAGTGTATACATCAATATTACAGGAAAAGCAAAAAAAAAAAAAATTACAAACATAGATACCTTAATTTGTAAAGCAGCTAACTCCACCCATGGTCAAAAAATCATTATTATGCCATTATTTTCGAGACAAAAATTCCCATCAATTTTAAAACATGTGAAATCACGTGTTTTAATATAATAAATAAGTACTAGGTGCAGAAAAACCTTAAGATTGATTCTTGGAAAAACCTTAAATGTTTACCTGACACAAGTGTTGATGGCACCAGAAATGGAGGACGTCCACGGAAATCATAATGGTTGCACTACATTATCATGGAAAATTACGTAACTCCCAATAATATTTTACAATTTCGGTAAAGAAATTCAGCTAACTCTAAACATTCCCTATAAGTAAGAGATAAATCAAAATATCAATAAAATTTCTCAGCCACTCTTATTTCCTGCGTAAACAATCTACCAAAGTGTATTGGAATTTTCGTAATCTGTTTAATTACAAAATTAAACAGTTTTTTGTTGCTTCTGAATATTTCAGAAAAATGGAGTTAGCTGTTTTGCAGATTAAGGTATCGATATGCTATAGATTTTGAGAAATTACAAAATTTATTGCCACTTTATTCCATTTATAGAGGTATCTGAAACTCAACACACATATTTTAAGCGTTTGTCGTTCATATTATTTGATTTTTTTTAATACAAGCCACTGGAATATCACTAAAAACGAATGGTCAATTTCATTATTTAGCCGTTTGGAGATTAAGTACTCAGTTATATGGATTGGGTTTCGATACAAAACTTAAAACTTGTTCTATTACTTAAATTATTATTTTTGGTACAGTATTTGAACCAATCGCAAATATATTTTTTTCCTAGTAAAACTGTATTCAAATATACATTTTTGATTATAGAGGGATTTGGAAGTAAACGATTTATATTAATATTAATAATCTAATGATGGAATAGTTGAATTTTCACCACATAAGTAGTAAGCTTGTTATTAATTTATTGTGAAATTAAACTACACAGCACATCATTTTTGTGTTGGAATTTGTATCAAATCATATAGTTACACATTAATAATTCCTTGGATATAATTCCTGAGAAGAATATAGCACAGATACCGAGTGAATTAGTTTATTATATTCAATTTTTGATATACCTTGTCGGCATTCATGGACGTCTTGATGTCAGTGCTGGAGATGTCCAGAAAGCCCCCGTCGTTGGAAATCTTCTTGACATAGTTGCCGGCCAGCCACAGAATATCGGCCGCTATGTACTCCAGGATGGCAACGATAAAAGAAGTCACAAGTGTGTCGATCTTATACATGAATACCTCCTGCAAATTACACATATTTGTATAAATTTATACGCGCAAGAAATAAGTCAACACCTACCAGAGTTGTAAGTGCATAGAATATAAAAAGTACATATTATTAAGATGAACACATTGTGAAGTAATTGTAATTATTCAGAACATAGGTCTGTGATATTATTAATACTAATTAAATGTATTAATTATAAAGATATACAAATAAAATCAATTTTATCAAAAAATTCTGGCTTCTGCTATCGGTTTACTCAAAGGTATTTGAGATTCCGTAAAAACAATGTAGATGGCTTTCAAATAATGGAATAATAAATGTATTAATTTGAAAAAGAGTAACGTATGGAGTTCGAAATTTTTTTGTCAAAAATACTGTCACTGTAGTATAGTTGGTAATGCACCTTCCCTGGATTGGAAAAGAGATTGAGGTCCGAATCCCAGTATCGCAACAACAATATTTTTCGATAAAACTGATTTTATATGTATATCTTCATAATTAATACATTTAATTAGTATTTAAAAAGTACATAATTTGTGAGCCCACCTTTTGCAGCATATGATGTATTTTGTCCACAGGCAACACGGGCTTTTTCTTCTTGGTCTTGTCTGTGGCCTCCCGCGCATCACCCAGAGCCCAACGTACGAGGGGGCCCGGGAACGTCTTGCCAACGCGCTCCTCCACATCCTAAAGACACAACAGAACATACAGACATGTATATAATCATCTGAAGAATATTAAACAAAGTCAAAAAAAAAGGAAATAAAAATCATATTATCACGAAATATTTGGTCAAACATGAACTTTCTAGAATATAAAGAATTAATTTTTAAAAACAAGTTTAATAAAAGGCAAATATCTTTAAGCAGTTGTCTTTTGTTGTTTTTTCCGCACACTCTGAATAAACATCTTTAAAATGCTATATTAGCAAGAGTAATTAGTGCATATGTTAAAAATACTATGAAAAAATATGGCGGCTGATAAAATGGATCTATTTGAAAATTATCAGCATGCAGCAACACCGGGGACCGAGACTTATAAAAGAGGTCTCACATGAACGGATTCAGGCACACGGTGTGTCACAAGTACCGTAGCATACACTGGCGGATGCGGGCAAAAACTCATGCATTGTAAAAATTTTTTATCTGAAAAAATCTACAAAATCTAATTATGTGACATAAATAATATTGATTTATAGCGCCAGGGTCTATTATCTCGTACTACGAATTACCGTGGTTATCAAACTAAAGGGGTTAATCAACTATAAAATTGACATTTTGGGGGTTGTTTTAGAAAAAAGAAATAAAAATTTTTTTGAATTATGTCAAATTTTGAATTATCGGGGTTTTAGGGCCAGTTGTGTAATCGGTGGTAAATTTTTACCGTGGTAACTTTTTACTAACACTCATGGTAAAATCCTTTGCGGGTCTATTGGTGTATCAAATTTACTACTGTCAAAGACAATCTCGCTTCTCAGGGTGAGAAGGTGAATAATTATGAAATATGCTTTATCTGTGGCTTTATTCGCCCCTGCATTTGAGATCTGTCACATAGGTGGAGAATCTTTTTTGGATTATGTGCTAATATATATTAAACAACAAACTCTCATCACTAAAATAGCGGGATATTGAATGATTAATTGTCGTATACTGAATTTTTCAAAGTATCAATGTGACAAATGACTTTTGAAACAGCTGTGAAGAGTCGGCCATATTTAACCATGGATTCACATTTTTACTATCGGATATCGGAGAGTAAAATTAGTTTACTACGGGGATGTACTTTTGAGAAGTAAATATTTTTTTACCAACCATCCAACAACCTGATTTCGCATTTTTTTAACTTTAGTACCTTTTTTTACCATAATAAAAAGTAACTACTGATCACACAGCCAACCCTTACTGTATTAATAGTTAGGTGTGACGCACTTTTATTCTCATTGTTGTTATTAGTTTGTAATGCTACAACAGACCATGAGACCCAATGACTATTTATTTACGCCCCATCGTTGTTTACTCTCGTTTTGATTCGTCATAATTACACATTTTTTTATTTTATTACATTCAGTCATTATTAACATTATCATTATAATACCATCATAGGTTGGCACTTCGGTATCATCGTACCAGAGCCATTCCTGTGCAATTTGATGTGAGACCCATTATCACATTAAATTCAAAAGGAAGCCAAAAAGAAGCTATAGAAATCATACACCCCCAAAAGGGGATGGTAGATATCACATTTATGCGTTGCTGTTGCAGAACTTGGTCACAGTCCGGCAGAAATTCACCCTGTCCAGCCACTGCTCTTCCCGGCATCGTCCATCCCAGCAATCCCCAGAGAGAGACCCACACCCTAATAAATTCCCGGAAATATGTGAGATTCCTTTAATTTCTTAATAGATCATCGTTCTGGGGGATCCGATGACCTATTCATTCTAATCCAGTAATTATGACAACATGTGTATCATTCATAATCACACAGTCCCAGAGGAGTTTACTCATGAAATTTACCCAATGACTGTAGTGAAACACGTCACAAAAACATCCAGAATTGAGAAAATGACACATATATAATTTATCTTCACCAGGAATCGAACCCAGAGCCCTCCACAGAAGTAAATGTCAAGACCACTAGACTACTGGGCGCCACCATTATCCATTAAAAAATATTATTTTGTATTAGCGTGTAACAGGGAGACATAACCAACAAAAAATATAATGTGATACATATATATTAATAACAAAATCATAATAAAAGCACATAAAGTCATCAACCACAATACGGCTATGAACGGTCCCATACCTGAACTGTGTGCGGAGATGGTTTCCCGCACAGCTTTCCCATCAGCGTGAGGATCAACTCCTCCACATATAGGAGGGCTTCCTCAGTAGCGTTCAGTGAGGGGTGCACCTGCACCAAGACCTAAAACCGACAACACGGTGATCAGTTCAATATACTAAAAGGAAAGATAAATAAATTGATAGAATTTTGAAATTTCAAATCTAAAGAATGAATGATCTAAAGTAAGTGAAATGCTACCTGATCTGAGAACACAGCACTTCATATGTCGCAATAAGGGCAATTATATCATCAACAAGTGACATTCATATTATTGATAGGATCGGCGTTAACTTTGCGTCATCAAAATGGATGGATATAAATAAAAATGTTACAACTCTACTTGAATTTATTTGCACTATTTGAGTTCCGAGAGAAACGGTGACAGTATTAAACTAAATGCACATAAATATAGGAGACAAGGCTTAGGTGGTAGAGGTAAGCAGGGGGAGGGGGCGGAGTTACTGGTGGAAGGATGGTTGTAATGTTGTGTAAATCAATAACAGAGTTCAAATTCCTTTTCATTTCTAAACTTTCAAAATTAATCATTTTATTAACTTTACGGTTGACGGGATGGAGAAGTTTAACAGTACACAAATGATTATTATCCATGATGTGATTTGCGAATTAAGAAAAGTTACTAGTTAGACAATGATGATGCTCTTTTAATCGAGTAGCTTGTTGGTGTAGTGGTCAAGACGTTGGCCTAGTGATCTAGTGGTCGGGGGTTCGCGCCTCGTTCCAGGACATCAGCAAGTTAGTCCTATTTTCATAGCACAAGCGTTTAGTTTAGTTTGAAAATAGTAAGAATATTGATGTGATATGTATTCCGTGTACGCATATCTATTTTAAAAAAAAAAAATCTATAGCTGAGGTTTGTTCAATATATTTACTATTGCAATCTCCGCAAGAAATTTCGTAAATCCCGATTTTTTCTAAGTTATCTATTTTTGACTTTGAATTGAGAAGTAATGTGCTTAAGTTGTTGTTGGTACATATGAGGAAGGAGAAATATTGTTATTTTAGTGGATATTATTTATAGTGACTTATTATATAAATAAAATGAGTATAAAAAATTGCAAGGTTCTATGTCAAATTACACGTAACCCTACACAGTATTTCTTGCAGTGATGGGAAGAAAAAGAGGATATAAGCAAGCGTTCACATATCAGAGTATCAACTCACATCAATCATTAATTACATACATTTTTTCATTCTCATTGGGAAGCATATTTTATTTTTGGATTCTCACTTAGAATCCGATTTTAAACGGTTTATATGAATGTCAACAATGCTGCTGCATGACAACTAATTATTTTTATAAATTGGCGATATTTGGCAACATTGTCAATTTGAAACAGAAAATACGTAATTGTTGGTCTAGCACAGGGGTCGGAAAAATGCGGATCTTCAGGTGCACGCTTGCAACACAAGTATTGAATCAGAATTTTTTTTAATCAATCTATTTAGTCTTATTTGGAACTTTCTCCAGACTATTACAAATGTCAAAATTAGTTATTGTATTTATTATCAATAAGGAGAACACATTATTATTGTGAAGTTGTAATTATTCAGAACAAGGTCTGTGATATTTTAAATATTAATTAAATGTATTAATTAGAAAGATATATATATAAAATCAATTTTATCGAAAAATATTATTGTTGCACTACCGGATTCGAACCTGGATCTCTTTCCAAACTGCTACAGCGACAGTACTTGTGATGACAAATTTTCGAACCTATATGTTACACTTTTTCAAATTAATAATAATAATAAAAATATCACAGACCAGTATTCTGAATAATGTGACAAAATTTAATAAAATGAATTGTTAATTCTAGTGTCTGCTATCGGTTTACTCAAAGGTATTTGAGATTCCGTAAAAATAAAGCAGATGGCTTTCAAATAATGGAACATAAATGTATTAATTTGAAAAAGCGTAATATATGAGTTCGAAACTTTGTTGTGAATGTAAAAAAATTGTTGTACTGTCGCTGTAGCATAGTTGGTATTAGTATATCTTTCTAATTAATACTTTTAATTAGTATTTATTATCAGTTAAATTAATGAATTATTTATTAATAAATGCATTTTCTTCAGTTTCTCCAGATCTTCTGAATGCAATTATCATCAGTAGGAATTTGTCATACAAAGTAGGACTAGAGGTGCATATTGGGGTTTTGGTATCAACACTAATGTATGGAAGTGAAGTCTGGAATTGGCAGACAAAGAACACAATTAGATTGAATGAAGTCGCTCAGGCACATGTGTGGAAAATGAACAAACTAAGAGCGAATGTAGGTTTTTTAGCAGGATAGATGATAGAATTAAGACAGGATCGTCGAGACGGTCATGTGGAAGGTATGACTAAGGAAATAATGTTGAAGGCAACAGGAATAAAGGGCACCCGTGAAAGACCTGACATGATGCGATAAACTGGAAAACGACTCCGTTAAAAGCTTTAACTGTCGAAGAGCATGCGTGAGTAAATTTAAAATAGATATGTAAAACCTAGACATAAACGTTGCCCCATCTGATTATTATTTATTCAGCAGCCTCCAAAAACGATTGTACGGAATATATATGAATTCCGTAGACAAGGTCATAATACGGAATGAGTATTTTTGTCACGGAGAAGTGAATTTTGGAAGAGGGGCCTTGCAAGTCTACCTGAAAGATGGAAGAGCATTGTAGAAAATGAAAGAGAGTACATTTTAGATTAAAAAAGAACTTTGTTTATCTTACTTTTGAAAAATAAAAGAAGTATAAAAAACACCATTATTTATGGGATGCTTTTAATATAAATATATATAATACATTTAATTTGCATAAAAATATCACAGATCTATGTTCTGAATAATTACAACTTCACAATAAGGTGTTTTCCTTAATAATATATAAGTTGTATCAATGTATCGAAAATTTAATAAAAATGAATTATTAATTCTGGCGTCTCCTATCGAATTACTCAAAGGTATTTGAGATTCCGTAAAAATAAAAAAAAATAAAGAAGACGGCTTTCAAATAATGGAACAATAGATGTATTAAATTGAAAAGTGTAATATACAGGTTGGAAAATTTATCATCAAAGCACCGTGTTGGTACAGTATAATTGGTTAATGCGCGTTCCCCAAATTGGAAGAGATCCAGGTTCGAATCTCGGTAGGAACAACAATATTTTTTGATAAAATTAATTTTACGTATATATCTTCGTAATAATACATTTAATTAGTATTTAAAATATGACAGACCGTCTGTTCTGAATAATTACAACTTCACAATAAGAATGTGTCCTTAATAATTTATGGGATGACTAGGGTAGTTCTTTAACATATCTTTAAGTTTGTAATAAGCACTATTTATTTAAAAACATTAATTTACCTATAATATGTGCATGGAGTTTTACTATTGTCAAATGAGATGAAATAAAGATTTATCTGAGTATTTCTCTCATATGAAAAATACACAGACAAAACCTCAAAATCCACTAAAATTTTCATCAAGGGGCCCTTCATTTTTCTAGTTAGAAAATTGAGGTACGAGTATTTCATACTCCTTCAAGACGAGACTAATAGTTAATATACTTTAAATAATATCTAAATATGAAAGAATGTTACTTTTTTATGTAAATCATGTCAGACAGAAAGATTTTGATAGAAAGGAACAATAATAAAATTGTTAATATTCTCGCACTTGAAACAAACTGACAAAAATAACTCATTTCTAGTTTTATTGTATTTAATATTGCGGAATGAAATAATATGTGTGTTGTCATTTGAATTAGTCAATTGAAAATAAAATTATTTATCAAAGTACTCTGCGTACATATTTTTAATCTGGTACAAGACTAATGGCGAATAATGAACAAGAACTACAAAATCTGGTGAATAGAATGTACGATGCATGCAAGGAAAGTGACCTCATGATGAATGTTAACAAGTCGAAAGTTCGAGAAGGAGGAAAGCAAGACACTGTGCAATATACTTGTAGGTAATGAATGTTCGGAATAAGATGAGTTTGTATATTTGGTAAGTATGTTTGATATAAACGGAAAGGCTGAGAATGATATCGAAAGGAGGGTGACTGCAGGAAATAAAGTGAACAGCGCTTTGAATGGAATTATAACTAATGGGAATTTGTCAACCAAGGCAAGACTAGCGGTGCACAATGGAATCCTGGTACCGACACTGATGTATGGAAGTGAGACCTGGAGCTGCCAGAAAAGGAACGAAAGTAGACTGAATGCAGTGAAAATGAGATCACTTAGGCGTATTTGTGGCAAATCTATTTATGACAGAGTAAAGAATGAAGAAATAAGGAAAGAATATAAAGCTGATGTTAGTATAGTAAGATTAAGAAAAGGTCACTTAGGTGGTTTGGTCATATGGAACGGATGAATGAGGAGAGAATGGTAAGAAAAATATATGACGCAAATGTTGATGGCACCAGAAATAGAGGACTTCCGCGGAAGACTTGGCACGACCAGGTAAACCAGATAACGGAGGACGGTTCTGTTAGAAGCCTCAACAATCGGCGAGCTTGTATGAGAAGATGTATGAATGCGAATGAGCCAAGAATTGTGTGTCAAGACAGAAGAGTGTGGTGCTCTATCCTCTCTGCCTACCCCCACGGCAGCACGGTTATGAAAGACAGCTCTTAATACTGAACACAATTTAATTAAGAGACAAATGGTCTCTTATTTGGTAACTAGCCAATCGATCACAATTAATTTAATAAGATTGCAGATATATTTTTTTAATAATCTTGAAAATGATGCCTGCAAATATGTTTTAATGTATTATCTATAAGAGATCCAAGATACAATAGCAAAAAGAAAATATGTAGTATTTAATGTTAAAATAGGTATTTTTTGAATAGCTCATTGGTGTAGTGGTCAAGATACTATTCCTAGTAGTTAAGGGTTCACATCTCGTTCCAGGACACCAGCAAGTTGGTCTTATTTTCATAGTGCAAGCGTTTAAGCTTAGTTTGAAAATAGTAAGAATATTGATGTGAGAAATAAATAGAAATGTGTACGCATCTCTATTTATTTTTAAAAGTGACAATAATTTATACTGCATTTTGTCTTTATACCTAATACATTATTTTTATAACTAGTCAAAAATTTTCCAATAGGATTTTCAGTTATATTATCAACAATTAAAATTGACAACTACTAACTACTGATTTTTATGATTACTAGACGAGTGCCAGTCTTGTCATCAGAGATGGTTGGAGGTTCAAACCTCACCTTAGGAGACCAACAAACTTGGCCCATTTTACAAAGCACAAGAGTTTAGCTTAATACTAAGAATACTGACAATGAACATGAATATTAACCAATTAAGATAAAAAAAAAAAATATAATAACTATATAACAAATCGATTCTTGATATGTAAAGTACAATTATAATAATGTTATTAAGGAGAATACATTCTTATTGTGAAGTTGTAATTATTCAGAACATTGGTCTGTGATATTTTTTAAAAATACTAATTAAATGTATTAATTAGAAAGATATATATATAAAATCAATTTTATCGAAAAATATTGTTGTTGCGCTACCGGGATTAGAACCTGGATCTCTTCCTGTCTGGGGAACATGCATTAACTGATTATGCCATCTTCTTTATTTTAATTATACTTTTTTGAAAATTTGTCATCAATGCACTGTGTTGGTGTAGCATAATCGGTTAATGCATGTTCCCCAGACAGGAAGAGATCCAGGTTCGAATCCCGGTAGCATCAATACAATAAAATTAATTATATATATATATATATATATTTCTAATTAATACATTTAATATTAATTAGTATTTAAAAAAATATCACAAATCAATATTCTGACTAATTACAACTTCACAATAAGAATGTGTTCTCCTTAATAATCTACTTTTCCATTTTTTTTATTTATCACGTTCAATTGTATATATATATATATATATATATATATATATATAGTGGCGTGGTTATATATATATATATATATATAACCACGCCACTATAACCAACCTATTGCAGATGATAAAAAGACCAAATGTAAATGATATAGAGAAAACACTGCCCATTTCGATACATACTCTGATCTAGTGAGGTGGGCAGGGAATACATGATATATTGAAGTTTTAAATAAATAAATTCATCATTATTGATGATCTTTAAATATGTATGCAGGTATGAACCAGGTATTGTAAAGAATGCACTAAACCTAAATGAACACACAAATGAGTCATTATTAATATATTTGATAAATTTTATGTCAACGGGATCTAAAGCAAATTGTTTTATCATTATTGAAAATAAAATAAAATTGGTTAAGATAAGTGCCAGCTTATTGATATACGGATAGGTAACTTGAGAATTCTCAGAAAATATATTTTCATTTTTAATTACTTATTTTTCTGATAAGAATACAATGATTTTCCTTATCAAGAATAGAGATTGTATAAATAAGCAATAATGCAGTAAGTTACATTGCAAAGTCAGATTATAAGATGCCATTTCTCTCCTGACACGCATCTGTTGCTTCTTTAAGTTTTTCAAAAATTTTCAGCTCTTTGTGTCAAGCAAACATTTTTTTAACACACGTATGATCAATTCCTCCATTATTATTATTTGTATTAAAACCATTTAAAATGGGCCATTCTCAGAGACACGAAATAAAGTGTACATTTAGGAGAGGGGTTTGAACATTAGTTGCGGGACGAGGGGGCATTCTACACATATTATTTGGGGAAACATAAATCTGACAGTTTATGACACATTTACGCAACAGTAAAAGTATTTACCTTTTGAAAATTACATCTCTGTGTAAACAAGACATATTTTTTAACATTAATTCATATTATGTTTTCAGCATTTAAATTTTCAATCCAATCGAATCATATATTTAAAAAGAGTTGCGGAGCTATTTGATTGCGTAAGTGATATAAAAGTGATCACATGAGTAATACCAAAATGAATATATTGAAACAAGGAATTTCCGTTAGTTCATGACTATCTGGTAGTCTGTAGCCATTCCTAATAAACTACAGTCATATCTTATTAATGGACGCTAATTGATTCCACCGAATGTTGTCGATTGACAAACCAATATATGTACATCATTTTTTCAAAATTTGAAAATTATTTGTTGTATTAAATGCATTTATTTATAATGAATTGTGTAGAGATTAATAGTTTAACAGCAATGCACCTTACACACATACAAATATACATATAGTAAAATCCCATTATAACGAAACAATTTGTTATTTCGGAAATTTTGTTATTTGTTTTAGCGAAATTTAACCTGTATTGCAATGTAAAAATAATGTTTTAGGCACAATTTTAGACCTTTTTGCAGCTTTAGCGTTGGGTACCATATTCGGGGAGAAATTAACTAAACAGTAATATTTGTCAAGTCGACACGTTGTGTAACGCAGACTTAGTGCGTAACCTCGAAATTAGTGTGTATGTGGACATTGTGTAGAATATTGGCTTCGGTATTGGTTGATTAAATCGTCAAAGTCGAATAGCGGGATATGACATAATATGAGAGCATCGATTGATAGAACTCTCAATATTGTCATACTACAGTATTAGCATAGTGCTAAATTTTGATATTAATAAACAGATACTATTAAATTATCGTATTTTTCTGTTGATAAGACACATCTCGGATCGTACCCCAAATATATGAGACAATTTTAAGAAAAATATTTTATTATACAAAAACAAGAGAAAAATATACACAAGTCAACAATTTATTATATGTAAGATGTCAACATTTATTTTGGGCACTGCGTGAACTGTCAAATTAATATACAGACAAAATTCAATAGGTATAGAAAATACCTAAAATGAAGCAACAGGAGTGAATAAAAAATATAGTATGTATGTATTAAAATTAAATACAGTGGAATCTCTGCTTACGAACAAAAATCCTGACGAATAAATGCTTCAGTTTAATATGCAGGCAGTCTCAGAATTGAAATAGCTTCTTATTGAGCAGCAAAAGACGGTGACAGAGGAAATATTATTTTCAGGGACCGATGAACGAATGAAAGATGTTACTAGGTCAGTGGGAAGTGGAGTGAGGTGCAATGTTTTGTAGGAAAATATCACCCTGATAAAACTTTTATCCATTTAATGATAATGTCACGACTAAGTTCCGCAACATTATAAAAAGAAAAAATAAACAAATATCATTGGATAGGTTTTTTGTGGGACAGAAACTTAATGAACTTCAAGCATCCGATGTTTACATGGAAGGAGAGTCCCCTTCCAAACAATAACACTTCTACTACATACATTTTATTACTTCAAATTCCTTTTAAGTTAAAACCATAAATTTTTATTGCTTTTATATGATTTCAAGCTAGAAGTAGAAAATAAAGTTGATAAAGGCCTATTTTCTTGGGGTCTTAAACAGATTGATACATTTTACATCGATTCGTATGGGAATAATTGTTTCGGTTTACGAACGACTCGGTTTTCAAACAGTTTTACAGAACGAATTAAGTTTGTAAACCGAGGTTCCACTGTACATGCATACGTATAAATAGAAGCATGTGTATATTTGTTTTGATAGTATAAATTTGTTTTTTCAGAGACCTGTCACCTTACATCTAACCTACCTTTGGACCATAAGACGCAGCCCAATTTAAAGATGATTTTTTTAAGTAAAACAGTATGTCTTATGATTTGAAAAATACACTAGTGTACTGTAAAATGCAGAAAATATTCTATGGAGTGTGATTGTTATACTCGTACGTATTATCTTCACTCAGGATGGATTAGTGTGGGCTTAATCTGATTTCTCAAATTCTTTGATTCCTAGAGGAATTTATAGAGTAGTCTGTCGCAAGTTTAGTGGTCTCGCTCATTTTTCTATAAAAAACCATTTATTGTAAATATTGAGGAATGTCTGAAAAAGCTCGAGAGTTGTTCATAAGCGGACGCGTGCTTATAGGTGTATGATATTGATTTATTTTCCATGTTTTGAAATTAAGAATAATAATTTTATTATATAAATAAGTAGCATTGATGATTCAGCGCACAAGCATAGTAACACATACTACAGATTATTTTCACACTTATTTTGACATCTGCAAGTTGGCATATTTTAAATATCATCAGCAATACTAAAGATGTGATTCCTGCATTACTTTCCTAATTCTAAATGGTTTTTCTTATTATTTTTTTACGTTAATTAACGCAAAACATTTGCCTCGTGTTTAGACGGAGTCTATATCATCAACAGGACAGGTTTTGTGGGAGGATAGAAAAGAGACTTCTGGAAGGAAGGGGTTAATCTGTCTTAAAAATATCTAAATTATAAAAAGGTTGAAATACAAATATCAGCAGACAGTGTGAGTGATTCAGATAAACAGTTCAATTTCATGCAATAGATGTCAATATATACCGATATTAGGTGCATGTTAATTAATTTTAAAATATCTGAAGAATTAATGTTCTAAATAACACAATTGAAAAGCAGTGACTCCAATTATGAAAAATGTATCTTCTGCTAAATTTTTCTGGCACAAGATTGTCGATTTTATAGACACTGGATAAAGCCCCCAAAGTAAAATCTATTCACCTAGTTGAATATTGTGGTCGCCCCCATATCTTGCTATTTATATTATATTAAATCAAAAGATTTGCCTAATTTCCTTTTCATTAGACATTTACTCTAAATAACTGAAACATTTCAAGAATTTAAATCATGACTTTGCTTCCTTATCTTATAACCTTGTTTTTTCTCTTTTGAATACCATATCCAACATTCATAATTTCAAACTATTGTCGTACTTTCTTCGAATTTCACTGGCTTCAGAAGTGTCAGCACCTAAGTACCATTATGGATCATCCAGGTTCCCTTTATAGGTTCTGATTTCCGATAACGGAGTAAAGCACCGTTACCCTCGTTTTCGCCAGACACTCACCTCTAAATATCAAATTCTAATGTTTATATTGAGCAAGTGTAACAGACATATCAATAATTAAAGGTATTTAAAAACTGTTTCTGTTTTGACAGTCTAGCAATGGGTCCACGGCACAATGCTCCGGGAGTACTGTACCTTTCCCAGAGAATTGGCAAACGTCCCTTTCCATCGTTCATAGTTGTCAGGCTTCAAGAAATCGTAATCCACGTGTTCGATCTTGTTCGGGAACATTTTATTCTAAATACGCCCCCCCGCAGCGGCATTTAAACGAGAAGTTACGCAGAAATTCTCACAGAAGCGGCCGTGAGAACACCATCCGTGTTTTTGTTTTTCTCGAAATCTGTCAGAGCGCAGCGCGTGATCGCGACCGAAAATGACGCACGTCTGCACTTCATTTCGAACAAAACTCCATACTGTTTCAATCTAACGCGTATAAAACACTGATTTCAAAAGCAAATGTCAATAATTTTGATTCAATAGCCACCGAAAATGCGAGCGCGGAGCACGGACGCCATTTTGACCATTTGTTTTCTCTTTCGGTTTGACAGGCGCTCCTCGTTCGATGTTCAAACGATCCGAGGCGAATGATTGGCTAGAAATTATAACCATCAGATGAAAAGAGCAAGGGCGTTCACCCATTTTCGTTTGCATTCTTTAAGATCAAACGCATATCTTTTCAGTAGGTGCCTCGTCAGATTCTATGCTAGTAGGCCGGTTTTTTTTTGCGCACGCTCAGACTACGAAGTCAATCAATATTTAATTCGCTGGACGATATCTTCGCAGGCCAAATCCTTGACAATTTTTAGATATTTAATATTGACTTTATTAATTGTTATTATATCTAAGGACGTAAATCACCGCTTATTTAAGTGTAGCAAATTTATTTGTTAAAATCGGTACACAACATATTTTTTTAATCTTTCCAACTCCCCAAAATAAATTCCAAACACATGTTCATCAAACATTTCTTTAATACCGATATACGCACACTAGAGAAATTGTATGTAGTATTATAAAAGTTGACATTTTTCATAGACAAATTTAAATAAAATAACTTATCTATTTATAATTTCGAAAGATTTAATAATAGTAAGATACTTTTAATAACTCTTTTGAAACAATATATCCTGTGCGATTTCCTAAGCTTACCTTGAAATTTGTTATTTTTTTAGTGTGACAAGCATATTATTATGTTATTTTAAATCATTGTAAAATTCAAAATGTATATTTTTCGCGGGCTTATCCGTGATAGGCTTCATAAAACACCAATAATTTTATAATTGTAGCTCTAATGCGATTGGTGGAGAAAATATCTGGTACCATAGATTTTTTATTTGATTGTCTATGTTTCTCTTATGACCATTTATTATAGTTTTGGGTTTAAAAATATTTCTGGCATTGCATATTCCAACATATTCAAAAGTTGAATATCACGCTATATCTTAAGTATATACTATATATATATGAAATTGATCTGAAAATTGGATGAAAATTGACGTTTTGGTAAATTAGTTCACATTGTATCAAAGCCAATTGTGCGCTTAGCAATTAAACGTAGTTTTTCCGATTTACCGTATTTAAAATAAATAAATAAATCTTATAGCTTATATCAGCTGATTAGAAAATCAATGTATTGCCCGATGATTGGGATGTTCAATATACATATGTATGGATAGTGAACTTTTGATGAATGTTATCAAATCAAATCAGCGAAAGAAACTTGTGGCATAGCTACCCAAGAAAAGAAGAAAGGCGATGCATGGTGGGACGATGGCATAAAGGAACTTGTGAAAGAAAAGAAGAATGCGTGGTGCTATCTATTGACAGTAAAGTAAGAAAAAAATTAAATCTGGCGTGAAAAAAAGGAAAGAGCGGCTGAAAAGAGAAGAAAGGGTGAAAATGATTGAGAATTTCCAGGATAATATAAATATCTTCTAGAAGACGGTCAAAAAATCCCGATGTGGTGCTGAAAGCAGTAGTATGAGACCTATTAAGTCAGTAAATGGAGAGATGTTAACGAATGAGGATGAAATAAAAGATAAATGGATGAAATATTTTCAGGAAACGTATGAGAGTGTAAAGAATGCAAATGAAGAAGCACCTGAGAGGCTCTCTGGGGTAAGTATGAATTAGGAAAACGATATAAATGCAATAAGTATGGAAGAAATAAAGTGTGCAATAAAACATATGTAAAATGGTAAGGCGGTGGGGTATGATAACCTTTCTGCAGAGTATATTAAGGCTGGTACCCCATTAGTTATCTTGTGGTTTCAAACGCTCTTCAATCAATGTTTGGAAGAGAGCCACACCCTGTTAGATTGGAGGAAAGCTGCCATTATTCCTCTTACAAAGACAAAGGGTCGAAAATGGAATGTGGTAACTATAGGGCTATTAGTCTACTGAGCTCGGTTGGTAAACTGTATGGAAGAATTTTAATAAAAAGAGCAAGAACGGTGACGAAAAAAGAAGTATGGGATGTGCAAGGGGCCTTTGTGGGTGGAAGAGGATTCATGGATCAGATCTTTTCTCTACGAGTGATGACGGAAAAGTTTTTGGCGAAAAACTAAAAACTTTTTTGTGGCTTCGTAGATCTACTGAAGACAAATAAGAGAGAGGTTATGGAATGTGAGCTAGTTAGTTATCTCTTATATTTATTTATGATTACATATTCTCAAACTTCAAAATTTGTTCGACTGTGTCGAAGCGTGCTTACATTCTTGAAAATTTTAAAATGACATTATATTATTACGTTAGATTGTTTCAC
This sequence comes from Eubasilissa regina, assembly GCA_022840565.1. Classification (NCBI taxonomy): domain Eukaryota; kingdom Metazoa; phylum Arthropoda; class Insecta; order Trichoptera; family Phryganeidae; genus Eubasilissa; species Eubasilissa regina. Next base: position 18,528,704 of record JAINEB010000029.1, on the reverse strand, counting down.
CACAACGACATCATTAGAGTTTTTTAGAATTGTGAGAAATAAAAAAAAAACATTACATAATATTAGTTTACACAAAAATATTATTTATGATTTAATAAGTTCAATTTTTGTCCTTACTCATGTTGGAGTTATAATTGCTCATGAGCACAGAATCCAACCCACACTACTTGATTTAGTTTTACCTTAAATAACATAGATGGCAGTCTCCAGATTTTCTGTCAGTTCCTAAGTTTATGTGATTTCGTATACTTAGTTGATTTTCGTTAATCCAAATTGCAATCTAAATAACATTGTAAATGTTAATATTTATCAAATTATTGCAACATTCGGAGCGCCTGGAGTTAGTTAGTTAGAAATATTAAAATAAAAACGCAGGAACATTTTTCTCTGCATTGTTTTCTGGGTTGTAATCTTCTTCATCGACATATCTGGATCAGTAGTCCATCGAGGCGCTATTGAAGGACAACTTTAGATTTGTTCTTTGGCGCTCTGGTCACTTTAATATTAAAGACAGGGGGTAGCGAAAGGCAAAACTTAATTTCGTATGAACGCTTTACGAAATGCATGCTCGCCAACTTGAAGCGTTCAAAATGAACACTTAATTTGAAATACGTTGGTACTACTAGTTGTTTCACTCCCGATACAGGTCAAAATCGCTTCACACTTCATATAGTTCAATGAAGTGTAGTTAAATCGTTATTTAAACTGTTATTGAACTATACTTTAATGAAGTGTCTGAAGTGCGAAGCGAAGTGTATAGTGTGATACTTCGCGAAGCATATACTTCAAAGAATACCATGAAGTTAGCTGCATACTTATTACCTAGTACTTTGTCAAGATTTTCGTACTTGTTTTTGTTTGTTGTCTCCTTTCTCCACACACACTGCAGCTGAGTTGTTTGCCAGTGTGTTAATTAATGAGAGCCGCACTCGCGGCGCTTCCTACGTGAGCCATTGAAGTATTGTAGCATTGAAGTGGTAACACGATTTAAAACGTGCGAGTATAACGAAGTAGTTTATTGAAGTACTTCGTATAGTGTGGGCCCATCACTATCCCCTGATACTGACAGATAAAATAATTTGATGGGTTTTAAATAAATAAAAACTTTGGGATAGAGAACTCAGGTTTACATTTTGTATTGTTTTATTTATTTAAACCGACATAGACACATTTATTATATTTATAATCATATTTTGTAATATTTATAATCGATTCAATGCTTTTATAACAGCGTTTCTCAATTTTACTTGACAATTCTTTTGAATACAAGTTTTTTTCATGGAACCCTATGTAATTTGCTCAAAAGTCATTCGAATTATACAATAGAGCAAATGTTGGATTCGTATTTTCAAATGAAATTGTATTTCGATGCTTTAGTAATAATACTAAACACCGGAATATTTTTGTTATTACAATAAATAATTAGACAAATAGTAAGAAGTGGTAGCCATTTATAAGTTATGTCATAATATATTTTTTTAGGAACTTCCGGAAAAAACATTGAGAAACACTGTACTGTTTGTTTTATTTACATACAATCCCATATTTTTGGAATGAAAAAAAAACTAGGTAGGTATTTTCATTTAGTAACAGGATCAAGGAATTATTATATTTAATAAGGAGAAAAAAACAGTTGTGTTTGACATTTGGATATGGGTAGCATAAATATTGTTAATTAAAACAAACACTTTTCTGACAGTTGAAAGAATTTAAATACACGTTCACATTCATTAAAACGGTACCTTTATACATATCTGTAAAATTATTTAATGTAATTAATACATATAACATAACTTTTGAAGTCGCTCACTGATTAGCATAATATCTAATGGTTTAATGGTCTCATTATGTGATTAGACAATTTTGCGTCACGCTACATCACGGTCAAATAGCCCAAATAAGAAATGTAAACAGTCGCGACCCAGCCGCTAGTGATGAGAAAAATCATCGTCATACTTTATTATCCTCAAAATCACCTCACAAGCAAAAGGCATTTAAATCAAACATCGCAATGTTGGGAATAAGATTTGAGCATCGTTTTTATTTTATTATAATAAAATTAACCATTTACCCATCCTAAGACGTGATGATCAGATCAGACAAGTTGTCGCAGCTCGGTGTAAGATTATAAGGTGAAAAGGTAGGTACTTTAGAATGGTTTAAAATACGCAATAAGGACTTTTACAGCTTAAAAGGCAGGATTAACACAGTACTCCCGTTTAAAGACGGGTAAAAAGTTACAGTTTGATGAAATTATTTTCATAAAGTTAGATAAATTCGAATAGGTAGGCCCGAAGGTTGTTATAAAAAAAATGTTTTGTTCTCTTAACGACCTTTCTATGTTAAACTTGAACGTCTTATATAATATATCTGCGTCTTTGAATTTACAAATAACTTCGTTCTTTACAGGAAAATGGTTTGTCTCCCATTTGTTTTTGTAGCTTTTCTCAGTCATTAAAATGTTCAATATTTAAATTTAAAAACTCTGGTGATAGATAGTTATCTTTCACTCTTCTTCTTCTTACTTTCCACCAAAACACCTTTTATGGTTTTATCAAAGTGTTTAAGCGATTTTTTTAATCTGTAGAAGATTAACAACAGAGTACTGGGTCTTTACAGGGTACGTTTACTACCATGCGGTAACTGGTGCGGGCAGGTTAGTATGAAAATAGTAGTTGGTAAAAATATACAGGTATACAAATTTCAGTTTATAGTATATTAATATCCATTATTATTTTATGTTGTAAAACTCGGAAATAATTTAAACCTTCGGAACAAAATGGTCACATATCCACCTAATTCGTATTTGAAATTGGTGTAATATATCAGATTCCTTTCAAACTTGCCAGCAAAAATAAAGTTAATGTTGAGGGCAGTGAATTGTGAATTATTTTAAAGTTTCACATAAATCAATAAATAGGTAATTAAAGTAAAAAAGAAGCTTATGATCTCATCACCAACATAACGTGTTTTAACATTTACAGCGACTTTGCTCGTGATGGCACTAACGTGCGCTGATATTATGCAAATATAATTCGGAGTGCGAAATCGAGCTAATGTTTCCTTCCCGTTATTATCATTAGAAGCGTTACATTTTGGTAAAAAAACATGTACACGATAAAATGAATGTTGCCATGGTGGATCTGTCCCATATGATCCTTATACTGGGTCAAAATTCAATTACAGAATGACAATGAAACGGGTGGCTAGCAACATTTCGAAATGCCTGACGTAAAATATTTCACAAAACATGATATTGTAATACGATTTTAATATAACCATATTCGTTGAAATACTTGCGCGGTTATCACAAAAGCTTTAAATTAATGTGAACTTAATATAGCGACTGTCACATTTATAATATTTAAAAATTCACAAACATTAAGAAATTCTTGTACCTAATAAATTATTTTTAATATTTACATATCGTTGCGTCATTTATTTACATTGGCGTCTAATTGAAATATCGAAAGATTTTAATTTACAATACAAATTCTATAAATAATTCATGGTTTTACAGATAGTAAATTATGGAATGTATTGCTTCTTTTAAATCTATTTTTGATGTAATTTTTTTATCAAAAATTGGTTGAATTATTAATATTAAAAAAAAATGCTAGTAGTATCATTCGGAATTGTAATCGTTAAGAATATTTTCCACGCTGATTGCTGAAGTTATTGAAAAACTAATTATTAAAAATCACAAAATAAAAAAATTCAAATAGGTATCTTAAATTAAATAATTTTAAAGAAACTTGATTAGTCGGGTACGGAATACGATAATATTTTTTAATTCAGCTGGAGTAGAACTATTGTTATCTTCTTCAGTATTAAACAAAAAAAACAGTACAAAAAGAGCATTATACATAATTTGACCCTAATAATTGCAAATCAGATTTATTGTTTAGTTATTGAATTATGGACCTCCAGTGAAAAACTGAATAATAAGCAAAAAATACTGAATAGTTCCAAAAATATATAACTCTAATTGTATTTGATTAGATTATGAATTAATCTCTTTCCGTACCTACCCACATAAGTCGGTGTACGATATATGATGATCGATATAAATATCTCTGTGATCGAAATAGTTTAATAGTTTTCTGTTAGGTATGCTATTAAAAAATTCTGAAATAAAAATATTATTTTTATAAATTATTTGATACATGTTGTCTTAATATTATTTCATTGTTGGAACTGGTTTCTTTCACACTATTAAATAAAAGTGCTTAGGTTGGTACTTATTTCGAGACTTCAAATAAGTGCACGTTTTTGATTTTCTCATTAAAATTTTGAGATCGCGTCCATCTCATCCTGTATAATTTTACAATACAGAATTTTCTACTTCGTTTGCTATGGTGTACAACTTTTATGGATTTTATAAAAGTTTCATAAAATGAGTTCTACTAATTATTTTTTCAATAAAAATGCCAGTTTTCATAACATCATTATGTAAATTTTGGTGATTTGTTTTATCGTTTTTTTTTTTTTATATGAGTTTAAACCAGAACTAATTCTAAAGTTTGTTGTTTTTAATATCCTATATACTTATAAACCATATTTACACGGGATATTAACCCCTAAAATATATTCAACACATCGTAATAAGTAAGTTTACTAAAATTTTATCCAAATAACTATTTTACACAAATATACAACAACCATATCGTAAATAATCACATTTTTTAATTTGAAGCAGTAAGTCATGTGACGTTGATCTCTTCATCACTACCGCTACCGTTCTCACTATCATAATCCTCGGCCATAGCGTCATCAGCGGCCATCAGCGAGTAACTTCTCCCGCCGTTAACAAAGTTAGAATTGTTATTCGCCGCGCTCTGCTCTGAATTACCATAATGCCTGTAGGTCCCTTCGTCCATTTTCGGGCTGTCAAACTGCGAGCTCGAACTGTCAAATTGATTCGAATTAGGAATGAATTTATTGTTTTTTTGCGTTTTGGCGTTTGTTTCAGCGTCGAGGGGCATGTCGTGTCCGGGGGATGGCGGCGACATTGGAGACGATAGCTTCGGGCGGTCCGTCTCGGCGTCGGAAAGATCTGGGTGAGGGTTGTTCTTATTGGGCAGAGTTTGTTCTCTGGAACCACCGCTGGCCAGCAGTTCTCTTTCCTTCGAGTTCCTCCATTTCATGCGACGATTCTGGAACCATATCTTTACCTGAAAAAAAAAACAAAATTATAAATATTAGTGCTACATTATTTTGAAAAGACCACACAGGAATAAAATATATTTGAGCAACAATTTTAGATTATCGAATTATTAGAATATAAAAAGTAATTTATTTCGTTTTAAATACTTAGTTAGATTATCAATAGACCGTTAATGACCCCAATTGGTAGATATCAACGTTCTCTTTAATTCTTGGATTGGAAGAAGTAAGAAATTATCTTACCAGTGTAAAGCTACTGGTGGTTAAAGTCTTGTAATTATATCTACGTATGCTGAAGATCTCCTGGATTGACCACATTACTTATGAAGAGGTACAAAACCTCACGAATAAGTCAAAATAACTAACAAAAGAAAGAAAGCTGCATATTTCGGACACATTCTCCGCAATGAAAAATATAATCATTAAGGAAAACACATTCTTATTGTGAAGTTGTAATTATTCAGAACAGACGGTCTGTCATATTTTAAATACTAAATTAATGTATTAATTATAAATATATACATTAATTTAGTATTTAAAATATCACAGACCTATGTTCTGAATAATTACAACTTCACAATAAGAATGTGTTTTCCTTAATAATATATGTTGTATCAACGTGTCCAAAATTTAATAAAAATGAATTGATAATTCTGGCGTCTGCAAGTCGGTTTACTCAAAGGTATTTGAGATTCTGTAAAAATAATGTAGATGGCTTTCAAATAATGGAACGACAGGTGTATTAATTTGAAAAATGTAACATATAGGTTCGAAAATTTGTCAAGAAAAATACTGGCGTTATAGCACAAAGGTAGTGCACTTCCCCGGATTGGAAATGAAGATCCAGGTTCGTATCCCGGTGACGCTAAAACAATATTTTTCGACAAAATTGATTTTATATGTATATATTTATAATTAATACATTAATTTAGTATTTAAAAATATAATCTCTTACAACTCTTTAAGAAGGGGAAGATAGAAGTTTAATAAAAATAGATTATCTCGGTTGCGTAACTTCAAAAAGTAATTCAATGACCAAAATATCGGTGACCTTATGTAGTATATATCAACACGACTGTCGATAAAAGGCGGTACATTAAGAAGCCTTGTTGTATTTTCTGTGTGACAAATAGTGTGCGCGCGCACAACCGCACACCTTAGAGGAACACCGCAAGTCGTACATAGTCATATAACTACCATTGAAAAGTATTAAAATTAACAAAACATTTTTATTAAAGTTTAAAAAATTTTACAATGACATTTTATAATAAATTGAATTTAAAAACAAAATGGTGGATTATTAATAATGTACCTGAATCAAATTCATCCGTCAGTTGGATAATCTAATGAGTTTTATTTAGTATTTCATTGATTGTGTAGTAACAAAACGGCTATTTTAAAAATACAGTCAATAATCTAATGCTACCTTTGATAATAATACCGGCTCGTGAGAGAATTTTTAACATGTCAATATAATACTTCTAGAATCATTAATAACGTAAAATTGAAACGTTAAAAGCACCCGACCGGCATCAGAAGCGTAGAAAATTAGCAAAAGAAAATGTAGATCTATCTTTTGTATTGAAATACCGACACGGGATTGAATCAATTAAAAAACGGCTAAAATCATTGGTTTGAAAAAAACGAATTGTCGAATCTGTCAAGTGTCAATCGGTGATTCGGAATTTGATTAATAGATAGCGGTAGTCGGCAATGATGGTCGCGATCTGTCACGCTGAAATAATAACGTTTGGCAGATGGAAGACCATTTTTTATTATAGTTTATATTGTGTTTTATTGATATTGAAGAAATTGTATTTATTTCATATAACTTATATACTCCTGGCCGCTTCGTTACTGCTGCAGGTTTACTACTGATCTGTTCGTGGATTGCTTGAGACTCGGTGGAAGGTATTTTGTAATATTTGTTGGTATCTATAATTAAAGGCGGGTCCGGCCTTGGAAATTTTTTTAAATTTTTTTTATTAATGATTTAATTGCAAAACATTTAAAAGGCTACAGAAAAGGGATCAAAGATGGCGACCTACGTGGATCTTTAGTAGATACGTAGGTAGGTACCCGCACATGACTTGTAATGAGTAGCTTATTGATTCTTTTTCATACAATATTTTTCTCAGGAAAGAATGTGAAAGGTAAAGCAGCGGCCAGTACTTTCGCTTTTATGAATTAATTCATTATTAATATCTGACTTAAAATTACTTTTATGATTCATTTTTGTTTTTTATGGGTACATAATATATTAGTTTTAAAATCTCCCTTACTACCGATGTAGTAATGTAATGGCCCGCGTCCAAGGAAGAAATATTTAAGAAATTTTCGACTCGAGACACGGATTTCACTCTTATGAGATTCTTTGGCGACACCTCTATGCCTTCGTATTCCCCGCAGCTCATACGTCAAATGTCCTAATCGTCATGTTCGTTAGTTGGGTGATTTTGAATCTCCCCAGCAGAAGTTAAAACGGAATAAATGTTTGTAATTTAACGCGTTACTGTTTAATGACTTATGTCTAACTTTCATAATACACAGTTACAGAGATATATGGTGTTTTAGGTGATGTCTGTATGCACATGTCAAATTTTGCTATCAGGTAGAAAGTCGTGTACCTACACCGATTTGAGTTTTTGTCTCTATCAACAAATGTACATGTACCAACAATGAGATATAACTTTTGAAATATTTTTTTCTTATATAATCGCGCTGCATCGTATTGCAGTACTAAATTTTTAATGATGCATTTTTCCACAATTTACGCAGTTTTGACGAGTCATCGATATTCCGGCATTTATTATCGAATTTCGTACAATCGTTGACAATGGGCGCGGGGCCCTTTTCACGCATTTTTTTCCGCATTTGTGTAAAAAAGAATGGCCTGTTGGCGAATTTATTGTTATTTTTGACAAATCACCTCCTACCCGCCCAGTGGCGCGTTGATGGATGGACCGGGCGATGAATGCCGAGGCGATCCGCACCCGTTTGCTCGCAATATACCATAGACGGAACCACGTGCACAGTATAACACTACTAGCTGAGAGCTGGTTAAGGTGAAGTGAATATTATAATTCTGCAACATATTCACATAATCTAGAGTGGAATTAAGAAATTAATTATTATTAAGAGTTGACATTTGATTGAAATTAACCTTTACCATACCGTGATACAAAATACCCATTTGCAGCCACGCTATCAACTCGTGTTATCGTAAGAAAATTTTAACATTTTTAATGAGAAAAAATCTTTTATTAGCTTAAATGACTTTAATATTATTAATCCTATAAACTTACTGTAAATATTAAGCATTAAATGCAAAAATAGAATCAATATCCTAATATAATTCCGAGCATTCATCAAGTCCATACAATACGACCTTTTTTCTTATCTCTCTCCATTTACTTAGTGAGAAAGAGAGTTCATATATTCGTCTATTTGTTTATTCTTTTTATTTTGAAATCAATGCATCATATCTATGTGTCTTACCATAAATGGTATTTTTGCCAGTATATTAATTTAAAAACAGTCTAAATTGAAAAATAATTAGTTTTATAGGATTCGCTTTCCTTAGAATTAACTAAAATATTATGTTGCGTATATTAACCGAAAAATTACATGTTTAATTGAGGTGGTAGACCTGTGTTACAGCACGGTTAAAGATGGAAGATATTCGAATACGATTACACGCAATCTTCCATTCATCGTATCCTTCAGGGAATTTTTCAGGGAATTTCAAGTTTTGAATATAAGACAATTATGCAAACTAGCTTTCACAGGAAAATAAGCGCTCCATCTGTGAGGACTGAAAGATATTATCCCACAAGAGCAAATAAGCTTAAAGTAGTTCCAAAATGAAAACTACTTTTGGTCAAAGATTATTCATCTTTCAAGCTCCCAGAATATATAATTAAATTGGAAATAAAATTAGGATTTTAACTGACATTAAGGCTTTTAAAAGGGATGTTTCAAATTGGTTGTTGAAATTAGGAAGAGCAGATACTGAGAGTAAACTGTTTTATATAATGAAATAATTCGTGTGAAATATTTCCATTTACTTTATATGTGCTAACATTACATATTGTATTACACACACATTTATATATATATATATTTTCACGTTTACTTGTCTTGTATAACAATGCATCCAAATTTTGCAATTTGAAGAGGCAACAAAGTCTTATGTTTCATAATAATTTAAATAAATATATTAATTAGAAAGATATACATATAAAATCAATTTATCGAAAAATATTGTTGTTGCGCCACCGTGATTCGAACCTGGATCTTTTCCCAAACCCGGGAAGGTGCATTATCCAACTATGCTACAGCGACGATAATTTTAGCGACAAATTTTCGAACCTACATGTTACCTTTTTGATATTAATACATTTAACCGTTCCATTATTTGAAAGAGCCATCTAACTTATTTTTACGGAATCTCAAATATCTTTGAGTAATCTGATAGCAGACGCCAGAATTATCAATTCATTTTTATTAAATTTTGGACACATTTATACAACTTTATTATTAGGAGAACACATTCTTAATGTGAAGTTCTAATTTCGAATCCCGGTGGCGCAACAACAATATTTTTCGATAAAATTGATTTTATTTGTATATCTTTCTAATTAATATATTTAATTCATATTTAAAATATCACAGAGCGTCTGTTCTGAATAATTACAACTTCACAATAAGAATGCGTTCTTCTCATAATAATTTAAACCATCTATTCAGAAATTGCAATTATTTGATTTGAGAATTTTTTCTTTTTTTTCTAAATTTAATTTAGAGCTCGCCGGCCGAGTCATGTCAGTTTGCTTGCGATTATCGTCACAAAATATATAAATGTAATAATGACTATAAAGTCAAAAACGAATCTACGTAATATATACATAATTATTACGTAGGTACTTTCATACATTGACTAGAGGCAATAAAAGTATTAATACCGGACTGTACATCTGTAGATGCGCAAGTGAGTATTGTATGAAAATTAAATAAATTTGAATAAACCGTCATGGCTGCCGTGTCCGGGCGCGGCCGGAAATGAAAACAGAAAATTTGAATTTAGAACGCGTTCGGTTTCGCTAATTGTTTTTCGAAAAGGGTTTTCCATTCGACTCTATGGTGTAATTTTATTGTAGTCCCCCGACAATAAAATAATAGTCCGTATGGAATGACGATTTCAATTTTGAAATAGGGAGCGTCCTGGAAATAACACATTCTCAACGTATAACGATGTCAATCGTCTTTTCAAAGGTCACGGCAAATACCATTTTATCATAATCAATAGAAGAAGAGGCACGCATATAAGAATTTTTTTATTTCAGAAAATTTTGTTTAACCCTTCCCGAACCATGCTGTGACGCAGGTTTACTATTATAATTAAACCTGTAATATTTCGCTAAATACACGCAACATAAAATTAATATTTTAGATAATTCTAAATAAAATATTAGCGCTTATGAATGACTAGTGAAAAACGAATTATGAAAAGAGAATCGTAGAAAAACAATTATTTTTTCCATTCAATCCATTGTAAAATTAATACGTTGGTAAAAATACAATTTGTGATATGAAAGACAGAGATCACACACTATTTTCACAGTGAAAAGAACGACAAACATACAAATATAATTGTATCTTTCTCACTAATTAAACGAAGGGAGATAAGAAGGTAGGACACATTGTATACGACTAAATGAATGCTATTAATCGTTTTTTTCAAAATTAAATGCTAAATATTTATATTAAATTCGTGTCATTTATTCCATTTAAGCTAATAAAAACATTTTTCCTAACAGTTATTTACGGTAACACGAGTTGACAGCATGGCTCCGTTCGGGTATTTTATATCACGGTATGGTAAAGGTTAACAGTAGCAGGAATTATAATTATTTTACAGCAGACAAAAATGGGAACTTACCGTATACCATATAACATACCTTTTACACGAGCTATATTGGCTCCGGTTTCCTGAAACAGTTGAATTAAAATTATGCTGGCGCCTATGTATCTTCGAGAACTTTGTATTCCAGACAATTTGAATGGTAGATGTCACACTTCAGCCGCAGGAAGGGTTGAAGAACCGACCAACAGTTGCCAGAAGTCTAAAGTTAGCGAACGGCCGAATGCGGTGGCAGGCCCAAAAGCGTGGAACTATTTGCCCTCCGTCATAAGAAACAATGCATCAGAGACTTTATTTAAGAAGAAACTAAAAACGCACCCTTTCAAAAAATCATTTCCATAGATTAAAATAACAATTTATAATTTTAAAAACAAATATAATGTTGGACTATAAACAGTTTATGGATAGAGCGCCTTTGAGGTGAAAGTTTTTACGAAAATGGCGCTATACAAATTATCCAATATTATATAATTATTATCATAGAAGATTCATTTAAAAAAATTCTTTGCAATCTGAGGATGGGAGCAGTATCGGTACTATCCCAGACAATTTGAATGGTAGACGTCATACTTTCAGGTCAGCATCTACTTCAGTCGCAGGAAGGGTTGATGAACCGACCAACAGTTGCCAGATGTCTAAAGTTAGCGAACGGGCGAACCCAGCGGCAGCCCCAAAAGTGTGGAATTTGCCTTCCGTCATAAGAAACAGTGCATTAGAGACATTATTTAAGAAGATACTAAAAACGCACCTTTACAAAAAAATATTCCCATAGGGTTAAAATAACAATTTATTATTTTAAAAATAAACATAATATAGGACTATAAACAGTTTGTGTGTAAAGCTCCCTTGAGGTGAAAGTTTTTACAAAAATGACGCAATAATAAGTGTTCTAAGACGCCAGGGATTCAAGACCTCGATGGTCGTTTTAAAATAAAGCTAAGACATGAACCACTTTATTTAGTGAAAATTCTAATCTGCCGCTCAATAACTCGGATCCCTTTGCCCTTCATCATAAGGAACAATGAATGCAACAGATTTTATTTAAGAAGATACTAAAATGCATCTTTTCAAAAAATCAGTTCTATAAGTTCAAATAATAATTTATAACAATTTATGTGTAAAACGCACATGCGATGAAAGTTTTTATAAAAAGGCACTATATAAATTATCCAATATTGCAGTATAATTATTTTAGAAGATTACTTTAAAAAATTTCTTTGCAATGCGACTGAGGATGGGATTAGGTAGTATCGATATTATAAACATTCAAACTGACTTTTTTTATCTACATATAATAAAAATTAAATTAAAGTCTATACATGACGTAGGGCCGGAGAAAAATGTACAGAATAAACAGAACCGAAAGAATTATAAATGAGAAGAGTGTAAAAAACGAGGTTCATAATAAACACCAGTGGCGGTCGGTGACTTTTTGTAGAAGGGATGCTGGATAACAAGTTTATACCTACACACTATCAAATGTACAAATATAACACGTAATTGAAGGATATTCAATGTTTCAATAATTCGGCTTCAAGTATATCAAACTGTCAAACGTCACACAAACAAATTCCTCAAAATAATTCGATCGCTTCGTAATATACATGTATGCTATTTTGTGCATTATACCCGTAAGCATTAAAGTCGTTTTTGTACGTTGGATGTTGTTAATGAATGCGTATACAGTATTCGAAGACTTTGACAAACAGAACTGAATGTCGAATACTTTCAAATTTATGAATACGGAACGAATGATAGAATCCACTGTTGCTGGTATCTGTGTATTTCTTTTTGACTCTGGAATACGAGGGATGCGGAGCATCCAAAGCAAGTATGAAGCGACCGCGCCTGATAAACACCATCGAAAATCGAAGGGACCAATGGATCGGATACATTCTTTAACTTCTTCTTCTTCGGCGGTTCCTCATTACGAGGATGACATTTGCCACGGTTTTCGGGTTGGTCACGGCAGAGTCATTTGCGTGGAATTGTTTAACCTTTACCACACCATGATACAAAATACCCAAACGCAGCCATGCTGTCAACTCGTGTTACCGTAAATAACTGTTAGAAAAAATGTTTTTATTAGCTTAAATGGCTTTAATGGCACGAATTTACTCTTAATATTGAGCATTCAATTTTGAAAAAATGATTAATAACAATTTAAAGCATTTATTAAGTTATATACAATGTGTCTTTCCTTCTTATCTCACTTCATTTAATTAGTCTGAAAGAGACAAATATATTTGTATGTTTGTTATCCTTTTCACTGTGAAAATAGTGTGTGATCTCTGTCTTTCATATCACAAATTGTATTTTTACCAACGTATTAATTTTACAGCAGTTTGAATGGAAAAAAATAATTGTTTTTGTACGATTCCCTTTTCATAATTGATTTTTCACTAGTCATTTCTAAGCGCTAATATTTTGTTTAAGATTATATAAAAAGTGAATTTTATGTTGCATGTATTTACCGAAATATTACAGGTTTAATTATGATGGTAGACCTGTGTTACTGCATGGTTTGGGAAGGGTTAAGGTGTAAGTGACAGTGTTTGTTGTCTCAAGCATACACGCGGTTTACTAAATTTTAACCTGCGTATCTCCTTCCCTTTCTTCCCTCACCTATCCTTAAGCACAAGGAAGAAAGAAGATGTCGCAGTGATTTAAAGTCTCCTTATATGTATTAATTTGAAAAAGTGTAACATATAGGTTCGAAAATTTGTCGTTAAAAGTACTATCGCTGTAGCATAGTTGGATAATGCACCTTCTCCGGTTTGGAAAGAGATCCAGATTCGATAAAACTGATTTTATATGCATGTCTTTCTAATAAATACATTTAATAATTTGTAATTAATATAATAAGTCATACACTAGAATGTTACTTTATAAAATTACTTTCTTGAATACTGTTAATTTTCGTACGAATGTAAAAGTAAAATATTTCAGCCCTCTGCGGTCAATGTTTGCAGCTTTTCGATTGGTAACGGCTCGGGGTAAAAATATAGGGTTGTTAAAACAACGCACCCTCCTTTCTGCGGTGGAAAAATAACAGAAATAATTGCATGCATATTTAAAACGTGCGGCTGTGCTGTGCGGACCGACCGCACATATATTTTCTATAAACATAAGCAGAGGTGCAGAGTGGTGAAGGTTGTCGGGAAACTATAAACGAGCGCTGCCACCCCGACCCACATACAAAAAAAAGATAGAAAAGAAAAAGTAACATAGATCAGAGCAATGGAGTCGGAGTCGTGGAGTGATGGTATTTTAGGCGGAAGCGGAGTCGGAGTCAGTATTCATCAATACCTAATATGTGTTCTAATAATATATAAGTTGTAAATTCGGGCGTCTGTTATCGGTTTACTCAAAGCTATTTGAGATTCCGTAAAAGCAAAATAGATAGCTTTCAAATAATGGAACGATAGATGTATTAATTTGAAAAAGTGTAACATATGGGTTCGAAAATTTGTCGTTAAAAATAATGTCGCTGTACCGTAGTTGTATAATGCACCTACCCCGGTTTGGAAAGAGATCCAGGTTCGAATCCCGGTAGTGCAACAACAATATTTTACGATAAAATTGATTTTATATGCATATCTTTCTAATTAATACATTTAATTAGTATTTAAAATATCTAATACATCTATGTGGATAGGTTTCTCGCTCTAGCACATGCAGAAGTGCACGTTTTTTTAATTAAATTTTATGTATGTACATACTCTCATATCACTAAACATATTAGTATACAACAATAGATGTATTGATTGAAAATACAACAGAATATATTTTCAAAATTTGATAAAAATGTATTCAATTGCTATAGTAAAATGGTGATCGCGCTTCCCGGATAGGAAGAGGTCCAGATTCGAATCCCGGTAGCAAATAAATATTTATTTGATAGATAGATTTTTTTTGTATATACCATAGAATACCACAGAACTATGTTCTGAAAATGTAACTCCACAACGAAAATGTATTTTCGTCACAAATATAAATATTTTCATTTTGGCGGCACCCGCGTGATTACTTTGGTACCACCACACAATCAAAGAGCCCCGCTAGTATTTTTAAAAATATGACTCGATTGGAACGAAAATATAAACGCTGTCAATATAATATGCATTAATGTAAAAAATATGTCTTGTTTACAAAAAGGTTTAATTTTCGAAAAGTGTATACTTTTACTATTGCATAAATGTCATTTATTTATATATATTTACTATTGCACAAACTATCAGATTTATGTTTCCGCCAAGAATGTGTGTAGAATGACCCTCGTCACACAAATAATGTTCCAAACTCATCTCATATATATATATATATATATATATATTCTATTCTATTCATTTAAGTCTTTAATCTATTCATTCTAAAATAATTGATTTTATCTCATACTTGTACTATTAATGTTTATATCCTAAAACATAAATCCTTTTATCCATACTAGCAAACATAAAAAAAATGTGAATACATAATGTACAGTGTGCAACAGACTTAATCCACAATATTTTACGGGTGGATAAATAACTAAATTACGAGTCGAAAATGTTCAAAGAATATGTTAGGTCTCAACCATGTCAAAGAATACATTAAAAAAAAATCGCAATAATTCGATTCATATTTTATTAATTGAATACAAAAAATTGAAGGTCATCAAATTTTGAGCGGCTAGACTATTTTTTGTTAGATGATTTAGGGATTGAAGCCAAGATATACAATAATTTATTTCGAAGTACGTAGACTTCAAACATAACAGGATTTTGTAAAAATTTCAAGACAAATAATATTTTCCGTAACAGTGTAGAATTTGCACATATTCCATGAACATTTTCGACTCGTAATTTTCGTCAGATATCTACCCATAAAATATTGTGGACTAGGTCTGTTACACTCTGTATATTATAGTAATTGAATTGAATCATAGTATATGTATATGCTATCGACGTGTATATGTACTAAGAATTAATTATTATATTATACAGTACTAATAATTACTTAACAAAAAACTTGGACTGACTTGGAAACTTTGACTTTGACTGACGGATTTGTAAATGAGGATATTAATACAATAAAAAAATGGACGGATGATAACCTACTAACAATTAATACTGGTAAAACATACTTTCAATTATTTGCTATTTAACTGAAAGATAACACTCTTCTTAATATTAAAATTCACACCAGAGCCTGCACTCAAGAAGACTCTTGTGACCAATGTTCATAAATTGAAGAAAAATATTGTATCAAGTACCTAAGAATCATAATAGATAACAGACTCAAATGGAAAATAATCTTACAAACAAAATAAGGAAAACTGCCTACATATTTTTAAGACTCTGAAACATCTTATCACTTACAAATCTGAAAATATTATAAAACGCGTTTGTACAGTCACATTTGCAATATGGTATTGTTGTATGGGGAGGAACATATAAAACTTCAATATCACAATTAAAAAAAATTAAAAAAACGACAATAAAAATTATTCTAAAAAAAAAACTATCGAAGGTATACAACTCTTCACAGATTTCAAAGTACCAAAAATTATAGACATTCAATAATCCAAATTTTCAAAATTAAAAATCAATTAAATTTTAGAAGAGATTTCCGATCTGTTGGTATTCCAAAACTGAAATATACCGCAACCCAAAATTACTACATTTATCAAGGCATCAAATTTTTTAACAATCTCATTTAGAAAAATTACAGACTACTATAAATTTGTATCTTAAGTAAAAAAAAATGTACACAGACTAACTGAAACACGAATTCTCGTATATATTCCTTCTCTATACACGAGTCTTACTCTCACAGAGAGGAAATAAATTTTAAAAATAAATATATATATATATCCTACTGATTATTCTAAAAATGTATTATATTTTCTAATAATAAAATTAAAAATGTATACTCGTATGTCAAAATAATTTTTCAAAATTGTATAATGAAATCTAAATAAAGCAATAAGAAAATGTGACTCTTGGAAATATCTTGATATTATATACTGTGTACTGTTGGTAGGGTTCACGAGTAGAACACGGAGAGGGTATAGGTGTCAGAGCAGAATGGGGGTGTCAAGATGGAAGCGAAAATACGGGATATGAGGTATAATACGGGTATGGTGTAAAATGGCTAACGGCTACACATAATAAAATATTTTAAGGTGACCACATTTTATTATAGAACAAACGTTTGTTTTGCGTTTTGTGTTTACACATATGATATTTTATTGAGGGCACTCTTTTACTTTTCGCGTTTAAAAATTAGATTCTGTACATATTTAATTGTTTTTAGGGGTGAATTGTGTTTAGGGGTGATTCTGTCGTTTCATGAACGAAAATTCTTTATTTTTGTGATCCTTTTTGCACACAAATATACATTATTGATTTTTTTAAAATTAGTATTTCACAAATTATCACAATAATTGTTAATAATGTACGCATTCCAAAGAAATATCACAAATTTTCATTACCTTCCAGTTTCTGGAAATGAATTATGAATTATTTTTAACTCGGGAGACATAGTTAATGGGAACTTGTCAGCCGAAGCAAAACTAGCGGTACACATTGGTATGTTTGTAAGTGACGCCTGGAGCTGACAGAAGAGGAACGAAAGTAAACAGAATGCAGTGGAAATGAGATCGCTTAGGCGTATGTGTGGCAGATTCATTTATGACGGAGTATAGAATGAATAAATAAGGAAAGGATGTAAAGCTGATCTCAGTATAGTGAGTAAGATTAAGAAAAGACCACTAAGGTGGTTTTGTCATATGGAACGGATGAATTAGGAGAAAATGGTAAAGAAGATATATGTTTCAAGTGTTGATGGCACCGGAAATAGAGGACGTCCGCGGAAGATTTGGCGCGACCAGGTAAACCAGATGGTCCTGTTAGAAGCCTCAATAATCGTCGAGCTTGTATGAATGTGGATGAGGCGAAAACTGTGTGTCAGGACGGAAGAGTGTGGCGCTCTATCCTCTCTGCCTAAGTTAAGTTAAGATAAATAAATTTCACCTTCAGTACATCGGACCTTGAATATTCTTTATATACTATATATAACAATAATTATTAAATTAAACTATTTATATTTTTCTACACATTATAGATACTCTATAGTGCTGTATTAAGCAAACATGCTATTTACTGCTCAGTTCAATATTACTATTAGGCAATACGCCATTATTTTCAAATAATTATCAACGATCTTGGTATAAAATTTTCATTTTCGTCCAATAGTGTAATAATTTATTTCGAATTGTAATATATATATAATATCCACAATCTGAAATTCTTTGCACCAAACCATTTTGCACTGTAAGTCAGAGTAATTCCATTGCCATCTGCCTGCATTCCATTATCTTTCATTAACATATTTTAAAATTCATTTTTCTCTAAAACTATTCGAGTTAAATGAGTGTCTTTTTCATAGAATTTATCTGTTAACAGCCTAGGTCAGTTTTGCATAATAATGGAACCAAAATTTATCATCAAAGGTATTGTCGCTGTAGCATAGTTGGATAATGCACCTTCGCCGGTTTGGAAAGAGATCCCGGTTTGAATACCGGTAGCGCAATAACAATATTTTTCGATAAAATTGATTTTATAAGTAAATTTTTCAAATTAATGTATTTAATTAGTATTTAAAATAAATAATCTATTGAAATGCCTATAAACAGAAGGCGTTTAAAATTTTAGTGGAATGATTTTTAATTCAGTACAAGAGACGATGCTTTAAAGAGAAAAGTATTTATAAAAATTATTCACGCTATTTTTTCAGTCAATGTACCAATTATAAAAGCCAATGTTGTGTTACCATAATTCTATGTATATCATATCATAAATTGAGGGTCCCTGAAGAGTTTGGTTAGCCATTGTCCCTTCTTATCTGAACTTTTGAACGCAACACCAGATAAGTTGCGTGCTCGGCCCATCACTTACTCGTCGAATATTAAAGTGAGTACAAAAAGCGCGACGCACACAAACCAATGAACCACCACACTTTAAATATTGCTCAATCGCGAAAGCGCGGTGCGCTCCCGACCAGTGACTCATTGCGACTGGCAAATCCGCTAATCACGCGCGTCGAACAATATCCCTGGTGATTTAAGAGCAATTTTTCCGCTGGACACCCTATACACCCCTCGACAATGTAATTTATGTTTGTTTAAAAAATGGTGTTGTGTTCGTGTGTTGTGTAAGAATTGATTTAAAACACTAGTATTTTATTGAAAAATTATATAAATACGGTAAATTAGAAATATAATTGTATGACCGCTATCTAGCAATATCTTAAATGTGTGTATTTAGAAACAGGACAAAACCTTTGAAGCAGAGTACTATTTTTGCGAAATCAGTTACGACAAAGTGGGGCATAAGAAATGACAGAGACTTATCTAATGCCTGCGTATCTTATGTATGGATAGAAAACACAAAATATTTGTGTTATTATTGGAAGAATTCTTGAAAGTAAAATTAAACACAATGTGTTTGCGTAACGTATCAAAGAATCAATCACGTTGACACTCTGAAAAAATAATAATCTTTTAATCTCTTCGTTATTTTTCGCCGAACAAACCCCGCAAGTACACAATATAAAACATCGCAAACACGGGGTTAACTTTAACAGCACAACAAACAGAGACACCCAATATGTTTGGATGTACTCTGCTTCGTGTATCAGAGCACTTTGTAACACGAGCCGCGAATCAAAGGGAGTATAGTTCACGTCAGACAATTAGGCAAACACGAAACGTTTAGCTGTTGTACAGGGCAGAATTGGAAGTGACACATGTTATAATTTTGTTTATTTACTTTTGTTCCGAGTGCGGTCCGGCCCCTGCAGATATGACGCCAGGGCACCGCCACCGGCTAGACAGTGGTCGCATGAGACGTGGGTTCGGCTGGAAATAGAGACCTAGGCACTTGCTTTCGGCCGGCGACCTTTCTTTCACCCGCTGTAAATTTGTAGTGTTGTGTAGTTCGGACTAGGAATCAACGCTAATTAATAAAAGAGTTTGATTTTGCAACAGGTTTATTTAATTTGACATAAAATGATCTTATAGAATAATCTCTCCAACCAGGCAAGCAATACATTACAACACGATAGATTACAATAACGACGGAAATATATTACAACACGATAGATTACAATAACGACGGAAATACATTACAACACGATAGATTACAATAACGACGGAAATACATTACAACACGATAGATTACAATAACGACGGAAATACATTACAACACGATAGATTACAATAACGACGACAAGCCTCTCGGATTCGAAGTTAATTATATGAGGCTAATCCTAGCGATGCTCTGAAGTACTAATTGGCTAGGCAGTTAAACTCTGCATACGAAGTGAGACCCTTCTCCATAGTGGTAAATCGGTCGTTCCACTTGACCCTGATCAAATAATAATAATGTCACATAACCTCCGATTTCGGTGCGCACTAATTAACGCATCCTTCCGATCCGCCTCGGCGCAGGTTCTTGGCCATCAGGCTGGATGTACCCGGTGTCCGATGGCAGTGAACAACTCGTCGCTCCGTCTCGAATGTAGCCTGACATTCACCGCACATCTCAGCCCTTCGTGACGCCAATCTCCATACTGGCGGATGCATCTACCCCGTGCCAGGAAATGAAATTGTATTTCCTTCCATTTCGTGCAAGATTTAACTGCGGCCGTTCCGTTCTTCTGCACGAATTCAAGTCGCGATGCCTCGCCGCTGCCACGACAGCACCGACCGACCTACCGATCAGTGGCCAGTTGTCAAAATTGCAACATGAGGGATTAAATACTAATCGTGCATATGTAAATGTGTTTGGATAGTTTACAAGGAATTGTACAAAGATGTTAGTTAACAAGGAGTATTAGACCGAATTACCAGCTACCACTTACACATATATATATATATATATAAGTTATATATTATATTGAAGAAATTTGTGACGACAATTATTATAGGTTTTATCAATATATTTGGGTGAGTGCACCAATTACGCTCTACCCATACTACGAATCCATTTTTATATTTTCAATTTCATGTTATCGGATCAATTTATCTGAATTAATTCTTTCAGAATTCTATTGGCCATAAGTTGTATGTGCTCTTGAGGCTTGTAGGTTATGTGTATTTGGGCTATTAGGCTTTAAAATTAAATTAAGGAGAACACATTTTTATAGTGAAATTGTAATTATTCAGTACAGACAGTCTATGATATTTTAAATACTAATTAAATGTATTAATTCGAAAGATATAAATTGTATCAATGTGTCCAAAATTTAATAATAAAATTTATTGTTAATTCTGGCGTCTGCTATCGGTTTACTCAAAGGTATTCGAGATTCTGTAAAAACAAAGTAGATGGCTTTGAAATAATGTAACGATAGATGTATTAATTTGAAAAAGTGTAACATATAGGTTTGAAAAATTTTCGTCAAAAGTACTGTCGCTGTAGCATAGTTCAATAATACACCTTCCCAGGTTTGGAAAGAGATCCAGGTTCGAATATTGGTAGTGTTTACATGTTAGTAAGAATTTTGTTACTTTAGTTAATTATGTGTCCAAAAAATGTGAGAACATTAGTTTAACTATATCAACAATAGCTTAAATGGTTTACAAATTTACTTACTTATCTATTTTACTATATTACTTTTTACTTCGACAATTTCAGTTCGCCATCTTTGATTATTAATTTTCCCATTGTTTATATATATATTTTTTAAATTGTTCAGAATGACAAAAAATCAAATATTCTGATCAAAAATTTACGAATTGAAAAACTTCGGGGTGCTAGGAAAATGATCAAAGAGTTTCAAAACAATGCCTGGAGTATAGCTAGACATTACAGCATAACTGGACATTACAGCAAGACGGAGCTCCATCTCACACAGCCAGAAATACAATCAACTTACTTCGTCGTGAGAATGTTAATTTCATCGTGCTAGGCATGTGGCTACCGAACAGCTCAGATTTAAAAGCAGCAGATTATGCAATATGGGGTGTTTCGATGATTTCTGATTAACTAAATATCGCGCAAAAAAAAACATTAATAATTATAATTAATTATATTATGTTTTGAAATAATCCTTGTGTTACGAGATGGTCTCACTTTCTTTGGAACGCGCGTTTTTATTTTACCACCGCAAGGGAAAGGTTTAATAGACAAAGTGAACAATTACAAGTCTAGATGTATTATATTGTCGTGTAAACAAGTGCAATATTTTTTGTCGAAACGCGAAATAAAACATATTAAAAATGGCTGCCGCTGTCAGTTTCGCGAGTATAAAAAAATTAACAGTGTAAAATTACGAATTGTGGAAGTGCACACGACAAGTGATTAAATTATCCGATAGTTCTGTCACGTGTACGTAATCGCGTCAAAAATATTTTGAAAATTATCCATTATTGACGGAGGATTTTTTGGTTTATTGTTTTCCTAGTGCGCCCCACGAGTTTCGCACAATCCATTTACTGTTGGCATCAATTACGACCATCTCCTACAGCCAGGGACACCCCGACTACACACAGTAGCACCCGACTACTGAGCGCTGAACCAACACACGCTTCCCGGGGCCAGATAGCGAGGTGTAGGGGGTGCCGGTAAGACAAAACGTAACAAATGACGCGCGAATCACGAGAAGATATTCGACCATTTTGTTATCTTTAGTTGCAATATACCTTCTACCCCATCCTCTCTTCACACATACGTTCAAACCATTTTAATTCTATCGACTGGGCTACAAACTGATTTCTGCTAATTTGTTCATTTTAAAAGAAAATTGTGACATGAAAGATTCGGTAAATTTAAATAATTTAATATTTCTAGTTATTCTATTTGTAACTTGTATTTTAATCGAGATTATTTGTTATTATTAATTAATTAAATGTATTAATTAGAAAGATATACAGGTTGGCACAAAAAAGTGAGAATATCTCGTAATACATGAGTTATTTCAGAACATGATATAATTCTTAATGTGATTATTTTTGCACAATATTTAATTAATCAGAAATCATCAAAATACCCCATATTACATGGTGGCCACATGCCTGGCTCGATGAAATTAACATTCTCACGATGAAGAAAGTTGATTGTATTTTTGGCTGCGCGAGATGGAGCTCCGTCCTGCTGTAATATCTAGCTATAGTCTAGGCTTTGTTTTGTAACTCATTGATCATTTTCCTAGCACTCCGACGTTTTTCAATTCGTAAATTTTTGATCAGAACACGGTCTTCTGCAGTGATTTTTGTCATTCTGAGCAACAATTTGAAAAAATCAAATATAAACAATGGGAAAATTAATAATCAAAGGTGGCGGCCGGAAATTGTCACAATAATATAGGTAATTAGGTAAGTAAGTAAATTAGTAAACTATTTAAGGTACTGTTGATATAGTTAAACTATTTTTTATGTAATTATATCACATTTTGCGAAATGTTCTCACTTTTTTTGGGCCATCCTGTACATATAAAATCAATTTTATCGAAAAATATTTCCAAACCGAGGCAGGTGCATTATCCAACTACGCCACAGTGACAGTACCTTTGACGACACATTTCGAACCTGTATGTAACACTTTTTCAAATGAATGCACCTATCATTCCATTATTTGAAAGCCATCTACATTGTCTACTCAAAGGTATTTGAGTTTCCGTGAAAATATTAATATTAATCCATCGTTTAGACTTAACCGTTAGATATAACATATGACTTTTTAATCCGAGTTGTTTTGTCGTACAGTTATCAAAATAGTGTTTATTTTCAATAAAAATAAATAAATATTTTATTCTAACCAATACATGGACAATAATAATTTATTAAGAAGAACAAATTCTTATTGTGAAGTTCTAATTATTCAGAACAGACGGTCTGTGATGTTTCAAATACTAATTAAATATATTATTATTATTACAACTTCACAATAAGTATGTGTTCTCCTAATAATAAAGTTGTATCATTGTGTCCGAAATTTAGTATTAAAAATTAATTAATAATTCTGGCGTCTGCTATCAGATTACTCGAAGTTATTTGAGATTCCGTAAAAATAAGGTAGATGGCTCTTTCAAATAATGGAATGATTAAATATATTAATATCAAAAACTTAACATATAGGTTCGAAAATTCGTCGCTAAAAATGTCGTCGCTGTAGCATAGTTGGATAATGCACCTTCTACGGTTTGGAAAGAGATCTAGATTCGAATCCACGGTTTTCGATAAAATTGTTTTTATATGTATATCTTTCTAATTAATATATTTAATACGTATTTTAATAATAATTTAGCTGATATGTTTTAAAATGAACGTTCATAAATAATTATGTTAAAATACATAATTAAACTAATTTTCAAAACACAGTTGTAAGGCGACACGTCACCGTCAACGGTTAAGATGTTCCGACATCAGGTGGCATCAATGACACAAACACATAACCGTTTGTGAACAAATACGATACAGTTTTATTGAAGCTGAGCAGTTTGTCGCATTTTAACCGGCAGAGTTAGTGAAATTATATTTATACTAGTGAAAATATAACTGCATACACAACTGGTAATACACATTGCAGATTGGTGAGGTCGTCGCCGAGTTAATAAAAAATACAAACAATCCCGATAACCCCCTAATATGCAGTTTTTATCGCCCTAGCGAAAGGTTCCGCAGAGGGCACATTCTGTTTGCGTTCCGGACCCTAATCCCTTTAAATCACTGCGCCACCGAGCGGCAAAACATATCTTCATCTTTTCACTCGGCGCCGGGCGGAGAGCGAACAGGGTGGGAGCAGCCGGGCAGAGTCGAACGCCGGGGGCTTTATAACAGTCCCGAACAGGAGACACTGCCTGATTCGAGACACCATCTGTTGCATTTTTAATGGAGCCGAGTGAGAGAAGATGATTATAACAATTGAGCAATTTTTGAAATATTCGAGAGAATCGTCTCAAATATTGCTTTGCTTGAAGTTTACATCAAATACTGTTTTGTCAATATACATATAACCTAACTTAATCGATACATAGTCTAGTAGTTAAAATACTCGCCTAGTGATACAGTGGTGGAAGATTCGATCCTCGATCCTCGTTCCATGAAAATATCAAGTTAGTCGTATTTTCATAGCACAAGCAATTAGATCACAGTTACATTATTAACACAATTTATTGGTAATGATTTACCTCAACGTACATAATATAATATTTTGGGGATTGGTGTTTTTTTAGAGGTTTGTTTTTCGAAATGGTAACACTTTTTCCAGCGACAGCCAATTTGACAGCTGACAGATGATTTGTGCTCAGTTTGGTTCGCCATTTCACTATGAATAGACCAAACAAGAATAGCCAGATCAACGCTTGCAAATTGTGTAAATTTATTTCGAAAATCGTCGTTTAGTTCGCGAAACTTACCGTGCGCTATGTCCATTTTAGGAAGTAATTCGAATAACCAAGGATCGTTTTCGCATTACGCATACTCTAATTGACAATACGCATCCGCAGAGATGTCGTACAGTGCGCACCGAAGAAGCTGTTGTTTCTTCAAAAATGTTGCCGGCCAGAACATAACAATCATTGGAGAACGCTATAGATTCATGATTACTGACTTCGTCATTCCCCAATTGAATGGCATTAATGTGGAAGAGCTGTGATTTCAACAAGACGGCGCACATGCGACACAGCGCGCACCACAATCAATTTATTGAAGGAAACATTTGATGAGCGCATAATGGACCTGTGAATTGACCTCCAAGATCGTTTGATTTAACACCTTTGGATTATTTTCTATGGGGATATGTGAAGTTGCTAGTCTACGACGATAAACCAGAGACGGTAGACGACTTGGAAGCCAACATTCGTCGCGTTATTGCTTATATACGTCCCCAGCTGCTCCAAAAAGTGATCAAAAATTGGATTTTCAGATAGCGTTTTATTCAAGCCAGCCGCGGTGCCCATATGAGCGAAATTATATTTAAACATTAATGGCATAAAATTTTCTTTGCAATAAAGCCAGTACCGTGGCCACTACCACAATTTTTATGTATTTTATTTCATTTTGAAGTTCTATACTTCTAAAAAAAACACCATTTACATGGGTACGAATTCTTAAACACACTTTGACGTATCTTTTCTAGTCGGTCGCGACCCATGTTATATTTTCTAATGCTCGTCTTGTCAGTGTGAATTGTGACCGAAATTTGTTCGATCTCGAGATCGCGATAGCATTCGCGGTGTGGACCTTTCAGCTCCAGTGCACCAGCACTGTATTTTGTGACATTGTGTTTTGATCACGTATTGTTTGTTGTTTCTGTGCCGTAGGTGAACTTGTTACATCGCCGTATTCAAGTGGGATCGGAGATCGGCTCATCCGCGAGCCATTGTGTGATCTCGGCAGCAACCGGAAAGATAACGGAGGCGTTACAATGTAAGGCGAGCAGTCCTTCCGAATCCCGGTTCCCAAGATTAGTGGTACTTCGACTGGAACCCCTATCTCCTCACCGACCTCATACGGTACCAAGGTT
This sequence comes from Eubasilissa regina, assembly GCA_022840565.1. Lineage (NCBI taxonomy): Eukaryota > Metazoa > Arthropoda > Insecta > Trichoptera > Phryganeidae > Eubasilissa > Eubasilissa regina. The sequence goes on along the minus strand of JAINEB010000029.1, from coordinate 18,502,103 downwards.
TCCTTACATACTTAACCCTTCCCAAACCATTCAGTAACACAGGTCTACCATCATAATTAAACCTGTAATATTTCGGTAAATACATGCAACATAAAATTCATATTTTAGATAATCTTAAAGAAAATACTAGCGCTTAGGAATGACTAGTGAAAAACTAATTATGAAAAGGGAATCGTACAAAAACAATTATTTTTTCCATTCAATCCGTTGTAAAATTAATACGATGGTAAATACACAGTTTGTGATATGAACACAGAGAACACACACTATTTTCACAGTGAAAAGATCAACAAACATACAAGTATAATTGTCTCTTTCTCACTAATTAAATGAAGAGAGATAAGAAGGAAGGACACATTGTATACGACTTAATGAATGCTTTAAATTATGCTATTCATAATTTTTTCAAAATTGAATGCTCAATATTTAGAGTAAATTCGTGCCATTAAAGCCATTTAAGCTAATAAAAACATTTTTTCTAACTGTTATTTACGGTAACACGAGTTGACTGCATGGCTGCGTTCGGGTATTTTATATCACGGTATGGTAAAGGTTAAGCGCGTCTTGGAGATCGGGCAATTCATTCATTCGGGGGTCTACAAATTAATTTGCAATAATTGCAAATTAATTTGTAGACTCCTGATTTTTTTTAAAATATAGGTTTATAAATTAAAGATACAAATACTAGAGGTTTACAGTTAGATATCAAATTTGGTTCATATATGGCGGTGGTATTCGAAGCGAGTCCACACACCAACATTATATACAACTTTTAACAATTTAATATTAAGCAAGCCGATGATAGGTCGTAAGTCCTGTAATTGCCCCATACTTCCATATATTTTCCATTAAATAGATTTATCTCTATGAGATATCTGATATTTGTTTAAATGTGTAAATGTTTTAATTCTGGCATCTCTAGCGTGTATTACTCAAATGTCTTTGAGATTCATCGCGATGTAATGTTGGATATTTTTTAAAAATGAAATAACATATGTATAATATTTAAGGAGCTACTTATTTAGTTGATGTGGCGAAATTAGATAAAGCATTTCACCGGATAGGAAAAGGTCCAGGTTCGAATCACGAATAAATATTTTCTGTATATCTTTCTATTTGATATTAATTTTACGTTATTTTTTATAGTATATGTACTGAGATCTTATTATTATCTTATTATAATATATGTATTTTTTTTTGTCAATTTTTCTATTGACAAGTATTTATGGTGTGATGTGTTCCCCGAGCATTTACAAATATATATATATGTATATATATATATATATATATATATATATATATATATATATATATATATATATAAAAATTATGCTATATTATGTGTCCTAGAAAAAATAAACCCACTCCAACCTTTATGTGGCACACCGTCCCAATAGTCAACTGCATTTAATTCAAGTTCATTATTAAGGAGAACACATTCTTATTGTGAAGTTGTAATTATTCAGAACAGACGGTCTGCGATGTTTTAAATACTAATTAAATATATTAATTAGAAAGATATACATATAAAATCAATTTTATCGAAAAATGTTGTTGTTACGCTACCGGGATTCGAATCTGAATCTCTTTCAAATAATGGAACGATAGATGTATTAAAATTTGAAAAATGTAACATTTAGGTTCGAAAATTTGTCGTCAAAAGTACTGTCGCTGTAGCATAGTTGGATAACGCATCTTCCCCTGTTCCTGATAAGAATCAGGTTCAAATCCCGGTAGCGCAACAACAATATTTTTCGATAAAATTGATTTTATATGTATATCTTTCTAACTAATACATTTATTTAGTATTTTAAATTTTTCTTAAATTCACACCTTTAGATGGGAAGGAGTGCTCTTCTCGAAACTAGTCGTGATACGATTAAAAAAAAATGGTGTGTGTCTGTGTGTGTGTGTAGTACAAAGTGAATATTTTTTTATAAATTATGGCGTTTGAGTTTGTCGGAAGGCCGCCGCCGCACGAAATATGAGGGAGTTTTAAATGCCTTTGAAGTCAGTTACAGATGTTCCAGATAATAGGGAACGGCGCGGATAATCGCGCGCGTGTGGATGACATAAAGATCTGTCAGTTACACGACAATGGTTAAAACTTAACACAATCATGTTCTCATACGTTATGTAATTGGCGTGCTCCGCAGTCGAGTTGTTAATGGTAATACTATGCGCGCTCGCTCAAATCTATTTTAATTATTAGGTGTTACACTATCGACACAGTTTTACTATTTTAACCGTACCAAAGAAGCGTGGAGAGCGAGTCGCGAAAGGTGTTTTCTACAGCTGGATGAGAATTGAATATTTTTCAAATACTAATTAAATGTATTAATTATAAATATGTACTTAGGAGAGCACATTCTTATTGTGAAGTTGTAATTATTCAGAACAGACGGTCTGTGATATTTTAAATATTAATTAAATATATTAATCAGAAAGATATACATATAAAATCAATTTGATCAAAAAATATTATTGTTGCGCTAGCGGGATTCAAACCCGGATCTCTTTTTCAATCCGGGGAAGGTGCATTACCAACTACGCTACAGCGATAGTATTTTTGATGACAAATTTTCGAACCTATATGTTAAACTTTTTCAAATGAATACATCTATCGTTCCATTATTCGAAAGCCATCTCCTTTGTTTTTACGGAATCTCAAATAACTTTGAGTAAACTGATAGCAGACGATCATGAAATCAATCCGTTAAAAACAGTAAGATAAGTAAAATTCGCGAATTAGTAAAAGAGGAAGTAGACACTTCAATGATTTGTACGCAGTTGTAAGCCTTTCAATTATTATTCTGTTAAAAAACAGCACTGGTAAACTCCATACAAAACGGATCAACCGAAAGGAATAGCTTTTTATATGACTTGAGTAATTCACTAGTTTAAAGACAGAACAGAGTAATGAGCTTGATGCGGCGAATACAAAAGAGTGCCATGGGTACAGCAGTTGTCGCGGTAAAATAAATGTTTTCGTTTATGTTAATCCAATTTTTTAAATTTATATTTGTTTCCCAGAATTTTTAGTAATGCACAGCTTTTTCTTGTATGCACTGCATGGCCGTGGTCATAATATACCTTTGTAATAAAAAATCCCAGTGGGAAGGTACCAATGTTGCGCAGAGTCCTAAAGAATAACTAAGAAAAATTCGGTATATATCGGTCAAAGGGTTGTGTGGCTAATTAGCCCCTTCATTAAATTGTTTTTTTTTTCTAGCGAGTTAGTGATTTAATTCTCCGAATCTGACTGATTAATTAATGAAATGAACCGATCCATGAAACAGACATCTTTGTAGAATAAATATGCCACGCAATGCGATACACTCGATGGGGCGATTAGACGGAGTGCTCCCCTGACGGGGTTTATTACTGCCGGCAGCGCTTCATCCCTTATCCCGAGTGCCGCGTGCTGGGGGTGTTGGCGAGAGGGTTGGGGGTGGTGGTGGGAGATGAAACTATTAACTGATGTCAGGTTAAACAAGAAGAATAGATGCACATGTAATTGTTTGATGTGTGAATGGATTCGTTTAACGGCTCAATTGTATCTTATTTTATGAATGATTTTTTATATAAAAAGTATTAATTATAAATATATACACATAAAATCAATTTTGTCGAAAAATATTATTTTTGCGCTACCGCAAGATTCGAACCGGGATCTCTATTTTCAATCCGGGGAAGTGCACTACCAGCGCCGGTATTTTTCATGACAAATTTTCGAACCTATATGTTACACTTTTTCGAATTAATACATCTGTCGTTCCATTATTTGAAAGCCATCTACATTATTTTTACGGAATCTCAAATACCTTTGAGTAAACTGACTTGCAGACGTCAGAATTATCAATTCATTTTTATAAAATTTTAGACATATTGATACAACTTTATTATTAGGTGAACACATTCTTATTGTGAAGTTGTAATTATTTAGAACACAGGTCTGTGATGTTCTGAATAATTACAACTTCACAATAAGAATGTGTTCACCTAATAATAAAGTTGTATCAATATGTCTAAAATTTAATAAAAATGAATTGATAATTCTGGCTTTCGCTATCAGATTACTCAAAAGTATTTGAGATTCTGTAAAAATAAGGTAGATGGCTCTTTCAAATAATGGAACGATTAAATGTATTAATACAAGTAGGTTTGAAAATTTGTCGCTAAAAATATTGTCGCCGTAGCGTAGTTGGATAATGCACCTTCCCCGGTTAGGAAAGAGATCCAGGATTGAATCTCGGTGGCGCAACAATAATATTTTTCGATAAAATTGATTTTATATGTATATCTTTCTAATTAATATATTTAGAACTTATTAAGTTCAATTTAATACAACTAAAACAAAATATTCACTCATAACGCAGGTGAAAATAAAAGTCTTTATGTTGCTAGAAAGAAATTGGCGAAAATACAAAGTATTATATACCTGGGTTGTAATATTAATTAATGATTAGATCCTTCTATTGTAGTCAAATACCACATTGAGATAGCTCGTGAAACCTTTATCCGCTTGAAAAGTATGTTTTAGTCATGATCTCAAGATCGGAAGAAGTGGAATATCGTGGCTGAAGAACCTCAACCAGTTTACTGCAGAGCTTTATCAGGCCGTAGTAAATAAAGTGATGATAGCCAACGTCCGTTGAACGGATAGGGTACATGAAGAAGATATTCTTGATGGTGTGGTATTCTTTTTTTCTTCTTTAGCGGCCTTATGGGCTTCGAAACTCTATAACTGCAGTCAGTCATTGAATACGGCGATGTCACAAGTTCACTCACGGCACACAAACACATACGTGATCAAAACACAAGATCACAGAATACAGTGCTGGTGCACTGGAGGTGAAAGGTCCACACCGCGAATGCTAACGCGATGTCGAGATCGAACAAATATCGGTCAAGTTGACGTCTGCTGGCGTCAAGGTCACAATTCACACTGGAAAGACGAGCATTAGGAAATATATGGATGGGAATTTGGATGCGGAGACGTGTCAATAACAGGGGTCGCGACTAAATCGAAAGATGCGCCAAAAGTGTATTTCACGAATTCGGAACAATATATGCGGGGCTCTTTTTTACATTTTGCATTGGCGCACAAGTTTTGTATTTACTCCACTGATTTGAGTTATTTTAATATTTAACACGTTTAAATGATTTTCAGACAATTGTAGAAAATGTCAATATGTACATTAGCCGGGACTGTGTGCTACGCCATTAAAATGTGAAAAGCCAACATTTTTTGGAAACGGAAAACACCAAGGTTGTAGGTCAAGGACTGAACCCTCGACCGTTAGTTCTCTAGGTGAGAACTGCTTATTGCGATAGTAAGATAGTAGTACTATGCAACCACAGCTTCTGTAGTAGTATATATAATATTCTAAATACTAATTAAATGTATTAATTAGAAAGATATACGTATAAGATTAATTTTATCAAAAAATATTGTTGTTCCTACCGAGATTCCACCCTGAAACTCTTCCAATCCAAGAAACGTGCAATAATCGATTGTGCTACATCACACAGTACATTGTGTTGCAATTTTAAAACATACAGTGAAACCCCGATTTTAACAATATTTTTGAGTATGTCCAAATCATTGGTATTGGGGATCAAGATATAGATGTCACACAGAGACGAAGGTATTATTTTTACATGGGAAGTATGGAAGTCTTGGGCGTTACAGGGGCATTAGTACTGTTACATGAGAATGAATATCAAATTAAAATCAATAGATGGCGACATCATAGTTGGTAATAAATAATTGAAATGTTTCAATATTGTATCAACTTCCAAAAATTCGATAGATGTGGTAGCATGGGTTGAAGTTGAACGTTACATTGTGTAAAGTGATCACTTGAGCCAGCCGATGACAGGTCGTAAGCCCTGTAATACCCAAGACTTCCATACTTCCCGATTTTAAGTTTTTGAAAGGACCAACAAAAAAAAAAAGATATAAACGGAAATATTTAAAAAAAATAACGGATTATTTATTTTTTATTAAAAATTTTTTTTAAATAGTTCTTTCAGTATTATGAATTAAGTTAACAGATTCTGGTGGTACATTGCTAGTAGTAGTCAAATATGCTTTGAGGTCTTCGATGTGCCTCAATATGGCATCATCCTTTGTAGGAACTGGGTGTATGGGATGAGCAGACACTTCTTTATTCTAGGAAGGTTCTTCTTCTGTCAAGTTTTCGTTTATGCGACTGTCCACTATTTAATCAATTCCCATGTTATTACGGTGGAGTCAAAGTCTAAATAAATCTACAAGGGTTATTCATTTATTCTTTCCCAGCCATCAATGTTGTCTATACTATCTTCTACGCAATTTTCTTACTGATTCCAGCTTGTAAAACACAATAAAATCACTTAGGTATTAGAACGAAAAATGCGTATGTACGACAAGCAAACGACTAACACACTCTTGGCTCTATGGAGTAGAGCGGAAAAATTTCAATCAATTTTAGACGTAAATTGCGGGAAAGACAAACGTGAAATGGGGTTTGTAATGTTTTAAAATGATACGGAACTGCAGAAATAACACGCGAACGGAGGGAAAACGTGAATTCCGGGCATGTAAAATCTGAATTCCACTGTAGTTCTTTTGATAATTAAAACAAATTGGACAAATCATTAAGAAATATACATACCTAAATATAAAAAAATCTATCTAACGAAAAAAGTCCCGATGGCAACTTTACACTTTTTCAGTAGATAGATTTTTTCCTAATCACATTATAGAAAAATGGTAAAAGTAAATGAAAAATTTTTTTTTGAGACAATCATAAATCCAGCCATGCGCAGGGCCCACCGTCAGATTGCGTAGTGACGTAAGCACGCACGGTGGACCTTGAAAAATAACCTAGAATCGCGCGTGACTTTTTCAACCATTATATGAGCAGAGTCAAAAAGATTGTAGATTCTCTCGGACCACCGTGCGATAAGAGTGTCGCCCCCCGTCAACTCGCACCATGGCCAACATCTGTTTTTGACAAGGGCCCCCTTCCTAGACACGCCCACGGGCCGGCGAGCAGTGGCGGGGTGCTCGCAACTTCTCATCGTTTAACATGAATGACTTCTACGGATGACGTCTGCTAGATGGTCTATATTTTTTCAGATAAATTTTATTTTTTCTAATCATACTTTACATAGTTCTATTTTGTGAGTAAATTTCACATTCACATGGCTCGTTCTATAAACCCTGTACAACTGTATTAATATTGTATTGTTAAGTATTTTGATAGGGCTGGTAGGAAATAAATAAATAAATATTTGTCCCGAATCAGCCAGTATTTTCGGAACTACAAATAAATATCAAATTAAATAAAACACAATCACTTCGTATGAAACCCGAATTTTATTACACTCCAACCGGTTTCGCTCAGCTCACTAACTAACTTAGTTTTAAATACGCCCTGACGAAGCTTGAGCAGAGCGAAACCGATTGGCATGTAATAAAATTCGTGGTTCCATACAAAGTGATTGTGTTTTATTTAATATAATATGTCAAACCACAAAGTTATTGCTTTTTGCGATAATGTAAAAAATGTGGAGGTCTATCGAACCCCGAACGCACCTCACATTTACCGGTGCATAAACCAAGGCTCCGCAAAAACACGTCCGGTACCGACGCCACAATAAATCAATCGAACACCAATAACATGTGCTCGCAACTAAGGAAGACCTAGAGTGAGCTTGACGCAAGATCTCCAGGGAGATTTGTAGACTTTTCATTGTACGGATATCGTATATTTATAAACTGTAACTGTGCTCAAATAAACGCGTGTCAACCGTAAGTCATTTGACATCTTTCTATTCCCCAACCCGCTCTGACCCCACACACACACACACACACACACAATACATCTTCGCGATTAAACACGTGATCGATGGGTGATTTATACAGGATACCCAGCTCTCACACAATAGCAGATCCTTCTCACCCACAATCATCAACACACCCACACAATCATAATTCGTAATGACATAATCTTACCATGATCGTATACTCTTTTTTGCCGATAATATGGTTATACTATCGCCATCTATAAAAGGGATAAGAAAGCTTTTACAGATATGTGAAACGTATGCCAGTTAACACAATATTTCATACAATGCCAGCAAATCAGTCATAGTGGCGTTCAAATATGGAAAAGGACCAGATAATATCCCTCCCGTGTGGCTGGACGGGACGAAATAGAGCGTTCAAAATAAGGTCAAATACCTTGGCCATATATTCAATGAAGATGGACAAGACGATGATGATATAGAACGGCAGAGGAGACAGTTGAGCGTTCGTGCTAATATGCTGTCACGGCGTTTCTACCGATGCAGTAAGGAGGTGAAAAGCATCCTGTTCGTTCTAAATTGTTCTTCACCAGCATGTATACCTGCGAGCTCTGGTCGAAATACAAGCAAGTGACGTATAACCGTCTCCGAATTCGGTACAACAACTCATACAGAATACTATTCGGATTGACGCGTTATTGCAGCGCATCTACAATGTTTACCGAAGGCCGTATATATGGATTCATTCCGCTTCTGAGACATCGAGTTGCTGGCGTAAAGCTGCGGCTGGACTCAGCACCAACTCTCTGGTGCAAACGGCGCTCTCATGGAAAGCTGGTTCCCTGACCAGAGAATGGCAGCGCCTACAGAATAGCTACATATACAACAATGGCTGTGACTGAAGTAGTTATATATGTAATATTTATATTTTGTGTATATATATATATATATATATGTGTAAACTTTTAATTTTTATTTTTTATTAATTAATATTTTCCTTGGTTTTATTTTTCATAGCTTTATATTTATTTCATAATCTTAATGTATAACATAATATGTATTATCTCTATGGCGAATCGGGTTAAAAAAAAACCTGATTACGCTAGTATAAACACATTATTATTATTAACCCCATATTATCTACTATCTACATATAATTAACCAACAACATGCTTTTTCTGGTGCTATCCTTCAACAATATTTGATTTTTTCTCTCTTAGTCGATGTCCTCGTGATTAAATATCGTGGTCCCATGGTCTGCTTCTACTTATTTAGTGGAGCCTTCAGTCAATTCTCGGTCTTGGTTTGCTCATCTCATTGGAAATCGACTTATGACTGTTCGTTCTAGAACATTCCCAAAGATGACCAACTTCTCCAGACTGTCTCAAAGTGCTCAAGAATTCTGGACCCGTAGTATTTTGTGGTGAACTTTTCTTCATAACGAAGCTCCAGTAAAACTGAATCATTAATTCGTCTCTGCACATCTCGCCAATTCTCAAAGGTGTCAAAAAAATTTTTTTTTCCTTTTCAAGATTCACGTTTCAACAAGTAAACAAATAATAAATATTCTCATACAGACGAAGCTGTTTAAAAAAATTATATTTAATGAAAAATATATGGAAGTATGGGTAATTACAGGGTTTATGGCTGACTTACGTGATCACTTTATATAAATATGACGTTCACTATTCTCGCCAATCAATTCCATATCTATCAAATTTTTGAAAGTTGTATATATGTTAATATGTGAACCACTACACTATTTCCATCTGCGGACTAAATTTATGTTTATATAAAGTGATCACTAAAGCCAGCCGAAGACAGGTCGTGAGTTCTGTAATTACCCATACTTCCATATAGTTTCCATTAAATTGTATGTTTTTGGACATGTTCAAATATTCCTTGGGATGGAGTGAGTTGTTTTAAATTGTTGCCAGGTTCAACATAGCAGATTTGATTATACCAATTTTTCTATGGACCTCAATTTCATACCCTCTAATTCAAGAAATCTCTTCATGATCATTCGAAATACTATTGATGAATCAGAAGAGGAACGAAAGTAGACTGAATGCAGTGGCGTACCAATATGCGGCAGATCGATTTATGACAGAGTAAAGAATGAAGCAATAAGAAGAGAATTCAAAGCTGATCTTAGACTTTGATTAAGAAAAAATCACTTAGGTGGTTTGTGTGAATGAGGCGAGAATTGTGTGTCATGACAGTAGAGTGTGGCGCTTTATCCTCTTTGGGGAACGGCACGATGGTAAGTTAGTTACTAATGAATATCTCGAGCTTCATCAGGACGTATTTAAAACTGATCATAAATACAAGAAGAGTGCACTTATACATACATAAAGTAGGTAGAATATAAAATTAAATGTGAAAGAGAGACAGAATATATAAATATACTTATAGTTAAATGGAATATCAAGGGAGACAGAATATAAAATTATATGCGAAAGAGAGAGATAGAATACATGTACAGAAAAACGGAACATTAAGGAATGGGAAAATACAGTGTTGATGGATATTAAATAGATTTTAAAGGAAACATACCTAATATGGGGCTAATGTATAAATTAATTTGTTCTAAATTGTTTCTTTATATTTTTATGATCACTTTTAAATACGTCCTGATGAAGTTTGAGACAAGCGAAACCGGTTGACGTACAATAAATTTAGTGGTTTCATAGAAAGTTATTTAATACAATAAATTGGTCCCTCCGTAATAATAATGATAATTTTTTAACCCCGGAATAATAATATTGCCCGAAGCGACTCAAGCAAGCATCAAATACGATTACTTACAATAAATAAATAAAAATCAATTATCTAGCGGGGACTCAAACCCAGATGTTGAAAAACAATAAAAAGCACGCATCACGTGCACAGAGCGGTAAATCCCCGCGATCCGCGCACGTGGCCGGCGCGTGCGCGACATCTTGCGTGAAGAGCGCGGAGTAGACACGATAAATAACTAAGTCCGTTTGTGCCCCCCGCGCTCAAAGTGTTAACTGTCAGCGGCACGGATACGGGGTTGACCCTTAGCGGACGGGGGATGACTTTTAATATTATATTTACGTCTATTCTTTACACAGTTGCAACGCGGTAAATGTGCGGGAAAATAATAAACATGGCTACCCAGATTTAAGCATTTGCAAAATTGAGCTCAATATTTAAATATAATTGAAAAACTAGTTGAAAGGCCTTCAATGATTTTAAACACACTTTAAAATTTACTGAGAATATTTTTGGTAGCGAGTTCAATTTTCCTCAACCATTCAAGTGATCAAATAACCAGTCAAGTGACAAAATGCCGGACAATTATGTAATTATTGAGAAGAAAATATTCTTATTGTGAAGTTGTAACTATTCAGTTCTGATATGTGGATTCGAACCTGGATCTTTTTCTATTCCAAAATAGATGGCTTTCAAATAATGAAACGAATAGATGTATTAATTTGAAAAGTGTAACATATGGGTACGAAAATTTATCGTCAAAAGTACTGCCTGCTGTAGTATAGTTGGTTAATGCACCTTCCTCGGATTGGAAAGAGACCCAGGTTCGAATCCCGTTAGCGACAACAATATTTTTCGACAAAATTGATTTCATTTATATGTATATCTTTATAATTAATATATATAATTAGATTATGTAATTACTTTATTATAATATACGTACATATTACGTACAGGAAACAAGAATGTAGACAAGGGTGGTTCTCCGATCTCAGCTTCTCTATTGGCACACTATGGCGGCAAAATCGTGAAAGAGTTCTCTCCCGTAGAATACCCTGTTTTATTTCAATTAACACACGATACATACATTTATATAATATATTTCCACCATATTTGCAAGTACCTACATAGCGTCAGGCCGCCGCTGTGACGTTTTACTAAGAATGATAGTCTTAGTTTTCCCGAAATCTATTCTACGGGTTTTTCAGCGTCACGCCAATGATTACATTTACACTTTCCTTATCATATCAATTATATGGCGACTCTGCTGCGACTTCGCAATTCTGTGCGATACAGTACATATGGCTAATTTTAGCAGCCATTATTAAAAGTGTGACATAAAAGTGGCGAGAATCATATTTATGAAGATGTTCAAGTGTTTAAAAATTTTGAAAATCAATATAGCGAACCGTGAGCCAATGGTTTTTGATCAGTGGCGTGCTGCATTATCATGTTTTTGATAAAAAAACTTAACTTTTTAATAATACTTACAGCATTTTAGTAGTACCTATCCTTTAGGAGCATAAAATTTATTAGCTTAAAGCTCAATTTGTTTTTACAATTGTTAATTTGTTCATATAATCCGATGTCAATGGTCGGGCATTTTGCTCGAATGAAAGAATCTTCACCACCTGACATTCCGTTGGCTAGATTGGATTCAGAGAGACCTACGGTCGATGACTGGTGAACCAAGACGCAGAATCGAGAGTACTTGAAGAAATTTTCTCGACGCGACCAATGACCACGGTTGTGAATGAACCACGATGAATTTATTTAGTTGTTTTAGTAATTTTGGCTTTGAATATAATAACCATTATATTGTGCTCAGTCACATCACATCACAGAATGGAATACGACAATTCCGGTCGTAAATCGGAATCACCGCACGGCATTGGAGGGAAATAAGGATACAGGATGAGGTCGATGAGGGGATACAGATTCTAGTATGTGATGCCTCCGTAATCCCTGCAGTCGCCGCTGAGATCACATAAATGGCACGCGGATGAGCCGATCTCAGATCCCAATTGAATACGGCGATGTAATAAGTTCACCCACGGCACACAAACAATAAACAATACGTGATCAAAACACAATATCACAAAATACAGTGCTGGTGCACTAGAGCTGAAGAGTCCACACCGCGAATGCTATCGCGATGTCGACATCGAACAAATATCGATCAAGTGGACGTCTGCTGGCGTCAAGGTCACATTTCACACTGATGGGAATTTGGACGTGGAAAGGTGTTAATAATAGTGGTCGCGGTTTAATCTAAAGACGCGCCGAATGTGTGTTTTACGAATTCGGAAGAAATATTTTTCGTAAGGGTGCAAAATTTGCACATATTCCTTGAATATTTTCGACTCGTAATTTAGTCAAATATCCACCCATAAAATATTGTGGACTAAGTTTGTTACACTCTGTATATACAGGTGTAACAGACATAGTACCTTAACAATGCGACTCGAAAATGTTACATGTGCCTGTTCTTAACCATTTCAGCATTCTAGAGGGTTTTGATTAGTTTAACATATTTTATTGATTTCAAACGATGTATTGAATACAAAAATTAAATATCATCGAACAATCCAAATAAGACATTTGAAAATATCTTAAGCTATTTATTAATGCAAGCATGTTACAAAGTTTACCATGGGTAACTATATATTAAATATTAGTATTAATACTTGATATTAACTGTTAAGTTATAAGTACGTCTTCAGCGTACACCTCGTAATGTGAAGGTACAAAAAATAGACTTTGCAACAATTATACATTTATTATGATACGATACAATTTAGCATATATAGGTCAAACGATAAAGCCGACGAACACGCAGAGAAAGAGGCCGAAGAGAAAAGCTTCGAACGCACGCACGCCGGCGGTGCAGCACTCAGACAACCATACAATCCCAAGGACATCATCACATTAACAATGCATAAATAGATAATAAAGTAGATATCTAAATCAACGCTTTTAATTCTAACACAAAAAAAATCTGCATTATGTGATAATTTGATACGACAGTCTAATGAGGGAGTAGGTAAATTGATAGAACGCTATATGTTGTAATCACCTATAATCCACACATCGTCAACACACATGCGCGCGCGCTTTCCAACTTTCCTCCCACACAAATCTTCACAATCGGTAGCGCCGTTAATGTTGACGAGGAAGAACTACCGGCGCACCAGCTCTTCCTTTCCCATTTCCCTCCTTCGTGGGGCATTCCCGTGACACGTGTCCTGTTTCACCACATGTCCAGCACGACAGAGCTTTTTGAGTACAAAATCTCATGAGGTGTGGTCCACCACACTTGAAGCATTGCCTCGGTGTCTCACTTGATTGTCTAACGACCGCAGCCACGACGCCCGGATCGTGCAGTTCAACCATCAACGCCCGCACCATTGTTAACACGCCGAAATAGCTTGTTGTAATCACCTATAATCCACACACTATATGTTAAAGGTACCGAGGTCGAATGTACCAGTAAGGGTGAAAAATGAATTGTCTATCGTGCTGACATATTTTACTGGATCTAAATAAATATATTCTGCGTTAAAAGTTAATAATTATAATAATATCGTGTTAAATAAATAATACCGACGCTAGTCACATTCTATTATTAAATTTCATCGGGAGCTTTGTGTGTTCAATGAACATAATTATCTTAAATACTAAATTAATGTATTAATTATAAATATATACATATAAAATCCATTTTGTCGAAAAATATTGTTTTTGCGTCACCGGGATTCGAACCTGGATCTCTATTTCCAATCCGGATATTCAATTGTATCAATGTGTCCAAAATTTAATAAAAATGAATTGATAATTCTGGCGTCTGCAGTCGGTTTACTCAAAGGTATTTGAGATTGTGTAAAAATAATGTAGATGGCTTTCAAATAATGGAACGACAGGTGTATTAATTTGAAAAATGTAACATATAGGTTCGAAAATTTGTCAAGAAAAATACTGGCGTTATAGCACAAAGGTAGTGCACTTCCCCGGATTGGAAATAGAGATCCAGGTTCGAATCCCGGTGACGCAAAAACAATATTTTTCGACAAAATTGATTTTATATGTATACATTTATAATTAATACATTAATTTAGTATTTAAAATATCACAGACCGTCTGTTCTGAATAATTACAACTTCACAATAAGAATGTGTTTTCCTTAATAACATAATCATCATCTAGAAAAGCCTCAATTGACACGGCTAACCATATGGTAATTGTCAATTATCACTCTGCATATTTCCAAAACATAATATGCATTAATACTTTAAAAAATTATCAATATTAACTTTGTGGTTAAAATTCATATTTTTAAATTATTATCTTTGTTTTATTAACCACTGAATTGAGTTTAAATACATCTACCGGTTTCGAAAAATACCATTTTCTTCTTCAGGATGTCATAAGTAATAATGATATATGTTTTTAGTTAGTTATGACATCTTGAGGAAGAAAATGGTATTTTTCGAAACCGGTAGATGTATTTAAACTCAGTTCAGTGGTAAATAAAACAAAGATAATAAATAAAAAATATCATATGCATTAGATAAAATCACAGACCATCAAATATATAGACATGAACTAACGCTAATTTCTTGTCCCAATATTTTCATTTTAGTGTCACTTATGCAATCAAATAGATTAGCAATATTTGAATATGTCCAAGAACACACAATTACTGCATTTTTTCCAACAAAGGCAACGTTATTAAACTAATATCAGATATCTCATAGACGCATATGGTGGTTAAAAAAAAAATAAGATAAAAATTAATTATCAAATTTGGTCCATATATGGCGATTGTGCAGTGGTACACATACTAACAGATATACAACTTAAAATAATTAAATAAATTGATTGAGGAGTGAAAATAACATAACGTGATCACTTAAGCCAGCCGAAAACAGGTCATAAGCCCTGTAATTGCCCCATTTTTCCATTTATTTTCCATTAAATATGATGAAAAATAGCTTTGTCTCTATGAGATATCTAATATTTGTTTAAATAGATCAGAGACTTTTTTTAAAAATATGACTCGATTGGAACGAAAATTTATACTACTATATAATGTACTAATGTAAAAAATACGTCTTTACTGTTGCATAAATGTGTCATAAACTATCGGATTTATGTTTCTACCAAGAATGTGTGTTGAATACCCCTCGTCCCGTAACTAATGTTCCGAACCCTTTTCCTATACGTACACTTTATTTCATGTCTATTAATTTACTGGTCTGTGAGATAAAATGTATTTCTCGAACGCAGGATCGAGCCGCAATATGCAAAAAACTTTTCTATATTACTTATAAAATACCTTTAAAAACAAACATTTGAACACAAAAATGACCCAACGATATCAATTAAGGTGAAACAATTAGCCCCCGTAAAATAATATTCACTTTGTCACCCCAAGTACCCCTCAGATACCCCAAATATTTAACTAAACGTCCGGGGGTATTATCCCCCATAGCGGGCGCTCCGGAATCGTGAAATAAATTCCTCGTCAAGTTGTCTTAATACGGAATATAATCGATGGCCAACACATGGCGCCATCTATGAGGGGTCCGGCCAGTGTTGCCAGTAATGGGGAGATTCCCCGCTCGAGGGAAAAAGTGGGAAAATATAGCGTGTAGGTACGGGTAGATGGCGGCATCTCGTCGTCTCGTGTGCGAAGTCATAACGCCTCTAGTCAAAGATTTATAATAAAAATTCATTGATAATCTTGGGATTTTAATACAAAACGTAACCTCATTTAGAAATTATACTGTAACTTCAAATATTAGTATTATCAAGCAATGTTTTTATAAACTGCTCTATCTACCGTTTATAGTCAGATCAAGAAATAAAAAATATCTTAACAATATTTGAGTATGTCCAAGAATACACAATTAGTGGATATTTACCTACAAAGGCATTGTTATTAAACAAATTATAGATATCTCGTAGAAACGAATGTATAAATATCACATAGAAGTATGGGTATTACAGGGCTTACGATCTTATAAAAGGAATTTATTCAGGTATGGGTGACTCGTTGGATCCCCTTAGGTGGGTAGTTAGGCCGGCCTGCATGAGTCCACCTACGCGCCTACCTCTCACTTTCCATACCTCGTGTTTTGCATCTAAGTGTGGCTTAATCCATTCTGTGTCTCATCCACTCTCCCTCTTCTGGGCGTGTTTTTGACGAATGGATCCCTGAGTGCCTGCCTTGACCAACTATGCTACAACGACAGTATTTTTGAACGATAGATGTATTAATTTGAAAAAGTGTAACATTGTTCGAAAATTTGTCATCAAAAATAATGTCGCTGTAGCACAGTTGGATAATGCACCTTCCCGGTTTGGAAAAAAATCCAGGTTCGAATCCCAGTAGCGCAACAATAATATTTTTCGATAAAATTGATTTTATACGTAAATCTTTATAATTAATACATTTAATTAGTATTTATAATATCACATACACATGTTCTGAATAATTACAACTTCACAATAATAATGTGTTCTCCTTAACAATTATAATTACAGTTATGATCTCAACCTTAGATTACGAATGAGAATGGTCAGATGCTATGTGTTCTCGATTTTATTTTATGGAATGGAAGCACGAACACTAATGGAAGAAATGATAAGGCGATTGGAGCATTTGAGATGTGGACCTACAGAGGAATGCTAAAATAAAGAAAAGTGAGTACCTATTTACTTAAACTTAAATATCTCGGATAGCGGGAGAAGTACGAGATCTTGCTGAAGAAGAAAATAATAATCATTATGTATTTTTAGAAAGAAATAGTGTATCTGTCAAATCAGTGAGAATTAACAATATACGTTTTGATTTTATAGAACATAATTCGTCCCAGCCGCCGAAAGTATCTGCAACAATGACGACTGTTTCGCCCGCCCTTCCCTCGGAGGAGGGGTGCAATCCTTCTCAAGTGAGACATCTGTGACGTATCGACCAGTGTCCCGGTTCTCCCGGTCTCCCCCCCACCCCCGCAGCAACCCTCCGGGGGACTACAGGACCCTAAGATGAGTCGCTCTCTGCAGCCGAATATAGGATAACTAATTGCTTCAAATCTCTCCGTTCGTGTATTCACAATTTCGTAATCTTTAGCGCTGGCAGTACACAATGATAATGTCTTATCTGTGAAAATAAGATACTACATTATTATTTTGAATCCATAGACAACTAATTCATTTTATCTTTCTTTACAGTTTTCGATGGTTGTTATATGTATACGCGAAAATGAACGTAAATTAAATAAGTACTGAATTGTAGTATCAAACGTGACGCAAATCGCTCGATAAGCGATATACTATGATTAACGTATATTTCGTACTTGTATGTGGTGGACCTTATTGAGTCATAGAAATCATAGTGATTTATCTGATGATAATATTGACAGCTGTCAGTCAACTGTCAATATCTGATTCAACTCAATTTTTAACAACAAGTACTTTAATATACTAAGTACAATATTACAATTTTATAAGATAGATGGCGTTTTATTTGGTTTTTGCTTCGTGTCCATGGTGAAAATGGATGGTTTAAAGAGACAATACGTTTCCTAGAAAAAGGGAACTTCATTATTTTATAGAATAAAAAAATTATAAAATTGTATCACATTTTTCACACATCGATAATGACTTAATAAATTAGAATAATGTAGGTATTAATATTGTAAAAAAATATATATATGATGCCCGTGATATAGCAGTAAATTCTTATACGTGTCATGACAACTGGTTAAAGAAAGATGTAAATTAAACAAATAGTAAAAGCTAAATACATATATATATATATTTATCTCATTGTGACATATATGCTGTTTCAGGGAAAATAAATATCAAATTTATTCTATATACGGCGATAGTGAGTAATATTTGAAGTGATTCCACATAGTAACATATACAATTTTTTTTTTTTATAGGTATGGAGGTTGATTGGGTGGAATGGTGAACGTTACATTGTGTAAAGTGATCACATAAGCCAGCCGCAGACAGGTCGTACTTCCATATTTTTTCGTCAGTAAAAAATAGCTTCGTCTCTATGTGCCTTTGTAGGTGAAAATTCACTAATTGTGTTTTCTTGGACGTATTCAAATATTGCTAAAGATGTAAATATTTCAACATTCAAAATTACATTATATCAATAATATAATTTTATTTATCACAGAAACTAATTATCAAGTAGGCGTAATAAAAAAAAACTTTTTTAACACTATTTTTATAAAATTATTGTAATTCGTAAATTCTTAATTTTTTGGAAAAATTTAGTTTCAGTTGATTTAAAAAATTACATAAAGTATAATTATATAAAATATAATTTTAAAATACGTTTATTATATTTTCATACATAAAAAAAGAAATGATAAAGTGACTTGATGTGGATCTAATAAAGAAAAATAAGTATTTAAAACAATATAAAATCAGAAAACTTCAATATCTCGGACATGGAATGAGACAGCCGGAGAAGTACGAGATTTTGCGTCTCACAATACAGAGAAAAATTGCTGGAAGTCGGAGCCCTGGAACAGGGATGGATTTTAGAGGGGATCGGAGAGACTCGCACGAGCCTCTTGTTAAATTAAGAAAAAAAAAACAATTTTCTCAGATCAAATCACAATACCTTACTGCAATTTTTGTAGCTGGTTTTAATGTATTATGAAACACAAGACTCTGTTGCCTTTTGTAATTTCACCTAAAATACATTTATTTTGTGTGCATTATAAAAGTTACTTTCGTCTCTAGTGTAACAATGCGGGAGATCATCATATCTAAGAGACATGAGACACTAGTTTGGCCAATCTACTGTAGAACTTTTCCGAGCCGCAGTAAACGATGTGACGATTGCACACGAAGAACATTTCCAAACGACTCATCTCTTAATGCGTGTACATTAATGAAGTAATTACCACATTTTTATTTACAAAGTTCTCCAAGTCAACAATGAACGCTGATTATAAAAAAATAAATGAAACCACAGTTGACGCAATAATATTCGTCGCTCTTTGATCCGAAAAACTTTGCCAATGAACTTCGCGTCGCATTTCCAATAACCTGATTCAGTGGGCGGAATTTCCACAAAAGAGAGTGGAATTAATGAAGAGATTAGTGGAAAATACACGACTCGCTGGATAAAAATCTCCACGGACTGTCTGGGCGGCCTCCAATAGGGGCACAACCCTTAGTAGTTTATGATTTTTTTCAATAAAATTGTCGGAAAATTGGTGATTTCATTATGTAGTTTTTGATGTGACGCTTGCCGTCTAGTGGTCCACTTGTCGAGGGTTCGATCCTCGTTCCAGGAGATCATCAAGTTTCTACTATTTTCCTAATACAAACATTTAGCTTAGTAAGAATATTAACACGTATTTCGTATGGGCATCTCTATTTTTTATAAATTCACTAAATAAGCACATTAGCAAATTAGTGGTGATGTAAATTGTGACTGTGATTGTTTGAAACGATGATGATTAGTAATTGTGTACTAATTAAATATATTGATTATAAAGATATACAGGGTGGCCCAAATAAGTGAGAACGTCTCGTAACACATGAGGTATTTCAAAACATAATATAATTAATTATAATTCTTAATGTATTTTTTTGCACGATATTTAGCTAATCAGAAATCATCAAAACACTCCATATTGCATAATCTAGTGGGTTTAAATCTGGCCTGTTCGGTGGCCACATGCCTGGCTCGATGACATTAAAATTCTCATGATGAAGAAAGTTGATTGTATTTATGGCTGTGTGAGACGGAGCTCCGCCCTGTGGTAATGTACAGTTATGCAGTAATGCCTAGCTATACTCCAGGCTTTGTTTTGAAACTCTTTGATCATTTTCCTAGCACCCCAACGTTTTTCAATACGCAAATTTTTGATCAGAATACGGTCTTCTGCAGTGATTTTTGTCATTCTGGGCAACAATTAAAAAAAAAAACAAATATAAACAATGGTAAAATTATTAATCAAAGACGACGACCGGAAATTGTCGAAATAAAACGTAATATTAGTAAATAGGTAAGTAAGTAACTTAGTAAACTATTTAATCTATTGCTAATATAGTTAAACTAATTTTGATGTAATTATATCACATTTTACGAAACGTTCTCACTTTTTTGAGCCACCCTGTACATATAAAATCAATTTTATCGGAAAAGATTGTTGTTGTTGTTAATGGAACGATAGATGTATTAATTTGAAAAAGTGTAACGTGTATGTTCGAAAATTTGTCATCAAAAATAATGTCGCTGTAGCATAGTTGGATAATGCGCCTTCCCCGGCTTGGAAAGAGATTCAGGTTCGAATCCTCCGGTGGCGCAACTACAATATTTTTAGATAAAATTGATTTTATATGTATATTTTTCTAATTAATATATTCAATTCATATTTAGAATATCACAGACCGTCTGTTCTGAATAATACAACTCCACAATAAGAATGTGTTCTCCTTAATAATAATTTATTTCATCACTGTTGCTTATCTACCATGATGCCTAGGTTAGGAATAAACCTTAAAACGTGAATTTTGCAGTTTCCAAGAAGTTTATTCATAGAACGTCAATTTTTGTATGTTGGCAGAAACGGCAACAACAACTGTATGAAAACAGATTGGGTCTAGAACAGAAGCAGCACAAGACTGGGTAAGATGAAGATGTTGATTATGAAGTAAAAGCACAAAGATTCCAATTAACCAGCCAATGTCAAAAAAAAATGTACGTATTTAGCTAGTCCATTTTATCAGAGTTTACCCCGGATTTTTCTCAAAATATAGGGGGGAGTTATATCAAAGCCCCTCCCAGACAATCAAATTTATGATATTAAAAAGTAAAAGAAGGAATAATGCGGCGGGTCGGGCGGGAGGGAAGTATAAGGGAGGGGAGGATATTCTGGGTGCGGCGTTCAGTATAGGGGCAGTCAATGAAAATGGGAAAATTCTAGAGAAATTTCGCTACCCCGCAAAAAATATAATAAATCCTACGGTTTGCTCGTTACTACAAATTTACAATAAATAAACAGATCATTTGCCTTAAATTTTGGTTTATATCATAAAGCAGTCCACCAGTGTTACGTACTTTCGTAATCAGCTCTTTCCAAGTTCAGAAGATTACCGGTAGTCCAATAAGAACTCGTTATGTGCCAATTATAATCTTTATTACAATAATAATACTGTTTGTGGTACAATGTTACAATGTATACTCACATACGTCTACAACCGGCGGTGCTGGCGCACTGACACGCATACATTCACACAATCTCAAGGACATCACAACTATCAAAGAGGTTGAATAAGCAAGAAGTAAATTCAGCTTTTGTACACAGCGAAACATTGAAGCCGGCTGTGGAGGTCGACGATAATGAGAGTTGAGTTAGAGTTTGATGAATAATGTTTTACTGCACAAGTCAAGAATATGAATAACTTGACCATTTAAAAAGTGCACTTTCTTCTCGTTATAATAGGACAAATGTTAAACTATCATCACTAAAATAGCGAGATATTGAATAATTTATTGTCGTATACTGCAACTTTCTAAGTATCAATGTGACAGATGACTTTTAAACAGGTGTAAAAATTTTTCACTGATCGTACAACCGGCTTTTAGTCTACATATCGTATTATATACATATATTTGAGTAGGTATGGAGTATTGCGATCTTAATATTAATTATTAAAATATTATCAATATTTGAATATATCCAAGAACACACAATTACTGGATTTTCTCCTACAAAGGCACTGTTATTAAACAAATAACAGATATTTCATAGAGACGAAGTTTTTTATTATTATTAAAAAATGGAAATATATTTTAAAGTTGTATATATGTTAACATGTGAAAACACTTCGAGTACCACTACACTGTCGCCATCTATGGACTGAATTTGATAATTCATTTCCCTAAAACAGCATACATGTCACAATGAGAATCTAACTATATAATACATATAAAAATTTGTTTGGACTGTGCCCGTCTCACTAGAGAATTCTGTGTCGAGACGGGCCTGAATTATGAAGGAGAACACATTCTTATTGTGAAGTTGTAATTATTCAGAACAGACGGTCTGTGATATTTTAAATACTAAATTTATGTATTAATTATAAATATATACATATAAAATCAATTTTGTAGATGGCTTTCAAATAATGGAACGACAGATGTATTAATTTGAAAAAGTGTAACATATAGGTTCGAAAATTTATCATGAAAAGTACTGGCGTTATAACACAATTGGGTGTGTAATTCGCCGGATTGGAAATAGAGATCCAGGTTCGAATCCCGGTGACGCAAAAACAATATTTTTCGACAAAATTGATTTTATATGTATATATTTATAATTAATACATTAATTTAGTATTTAAAGCAATATTCTTTATTTGTAAAATATGTTTAACACATTATACTAGAATATGCTTGAAAGATCAATATTTTCAAAAATTTGATAGATATATAGGGGTGAGAATGGTGAAAGATATATTTATATAAAGTGATCATTTAAGCTAGCCGAAGACAGGCCGTGAGCCCTGTCCCCATATTTGTATTTAAAATATTTTTTAAAATAGGTTCGTCTCTATGAGATATCTATTATTTGTTTATTAAAACAATGTTAATACGAACGCGTTTTACAGTTAAGAAAGTTGCTATCATCGCCCGATCTCTTACAATCAATACTCCAAACAATGAGTAAATATTTAACGATACGGTATATTGTTTGATCCCCACTGCTTTTAAGGCGTCTTCTTAATTACACCAAACGTTAAGCCTTACCTGCAGCCATTTTCCATTTCGCCCTTGGAGCAGCCCGGCTCGTGGGGTTGGCAGGGTGTTATATAAAAATTATAACAGATGGAGGGTGGCTCAGGTAATACGCGCCAGGGCTGGCTATTCTTTTAGATATTACAAAAAGGATTATTAAAGATTTGATTATTAAGGATTAGAAAAGATAATTAAAAATAAATCCAAGGAGTATAATTAGTAATTTTATGCATAAACATCGCGTGTGCATGTGCGTGTGCGTGTGCGTTTGCGTGTGTGTGTGTGTGTGGTGTATTACGTGTGCATGAAATCGTATTACATTTTAAAATTTAATTTATTATTAAATGATTTTTGGTTGGTGTCGAATAGGTATTGTATTCGCAAATAAGTTTTTTACTCACCTACCGGAATGTGCGAGTGTCGTGTCTTTCAAATTTGTCAAAACGTAATTTTTACATTGAGGGGTAATGTCTCATATTTTTTGAAATAACTTGAATTAAAATTCAATTACATTTTTTGAGAAAACGTATCCTGATAATGTCTGACATGAGAATTACGAAGATGGATAGCAAACAAAGAAAAAATCCTGGACATCCTGAAGTTTTGCGCTGTCCGAGTCCAAGAAGATTGTAGTCAGAGGGGCAATAAGTATTAGACCAAAGTTGAGAGATAATTATTCATTTTTGTAATTTGGTTCATCTCTTAGGTGAAATTTTTACAAAACTGTGTCGTGTAAAGCAATAAAGTAAACTGGTGTTCTCCTAATAAAAATAATCA
This sequence comes from Eubasilissa regina, assembly GCA_022840565.1. Taxonomy (NCBI): domain Eukaryota; kingdom Metazoa; phylum Arthropoda; class Insecta; order Trichoptera; family Phryganeidae; genus Eubasilissa; species Eubasilissa regina. The sequence goes on along the minus strand of JAINEB010000029.1, from coordinate 18,478,006 downwards.
GTTGTATCAATGTGTCCAAAATTGAATAAAAATGAATTGTTAATTCTGGTGTCTGCTATCGGTTTACTCAAAGGTATTTGAGATTCCGTAAAAAACAAATACTGGAACAGCTTTCAAATAATGGAACGATAGATGTATTAATTTGAAAAAGTGTAACATATAGGTTCGAAAATTTGTCTTCAAAAATAATTTTGCTGCAGCATAGTTGGATAATGCACCTTCCCCGATTTGGAAATAGATCCAGATTCGAATGGCGGCGGCACAAAAACAATATTTTTCGATAAAATTGATTTTATATATACATATTTTTAATTAACATATTTAATTAGTATTTTGTACGTATTCTGTACTGTTCGCTAAAATATAACATTGTTTTCTTGTTATTTACTAGGAAATTTGACATATTATATGTAACAGTTTTAAAGACAAAATTATTGTCAAATTCATATTCATCTGAAAATAAATAGTGACATGCCATTTTAAAAATTACAAAATAAGCGAGTATTTTTTACTAAAAAGTGAACTACTTTTTGACGATTCATTATATTTGGTCCCAAAATGTCCTAATTTCTTCAATTAAACATAATGTATAGAAAGGCGCCGAATCGCTTATTAAAATAATTAAATTTAATCCATTAATTTAGGTCGCCTTTGAACTCGTCAAAATCTCACCCACAAAATCAGCCCCTCGGCTGTAGCTACCCGCGCCGGGGGCAGGTATGCTACTCTAGCCGCTCGCTCGTGGCGCGGGGGGCAGGCAGGCACCTAGCCGCTGGGAAGGCGGTGTTGCCCGTTAAAAATCACCGCGGCTGCATCTGACATCTGTCGAGGGGAGACCGGGAGAGAGCGGGACTCGCGGAATGTGTATTACACAAATCTCTCAATATAAAGAAAACACTTAAATATATACAGTAACGGATGGATTAAAAGGGCCTTTTCTGTAGTATGTATACACGAGTATGAGGAATGTATTCAATTGTATTGTAAGATCGTATTATAAATTGATTATGATACTACAGTACCTATTATTTCTGTGCAATTTACCTTGGTTGTCAGATTACGCTTTATTTATTGGATTATCTACACAAAAGTGAACTGAATTCGAATTTGTAATCCTCACTAGGTTAACAGTAAAATTTTATATACTTAGGGATACAAAATTTCAATAGCCTCCCTACACAAGTTAAAGATATAAAAGAGCTTAGAAAGAAATTAAATGAACACTTCAGAAGCACATAATTAGAAAATAAATAATATTATAGAACACTTCAAAAGCACACAAATAGACGATAAATAATTTTAGACTCTATATAAAATTATTAAAGTGTAACTCCCTCTCCAAGCATAAGATAAATATTTTTTTTTTTTGGTGTGGTAAGCGAATAAAAAACATGCAATTTTATTAATGGAAAATACATATTATAAAAAAAATTGTAAATATGTTAAATAAATTAAAAAAAAATTAAAATACGGGCGAAAAACAAGTTTTCATAGCTTTAAAAAATTAAGAAAACATTTTATTAAATAATTTTTTATTTAATACAAACTAAATTTATTCAATTATAAAGATATACAGAAAAAGTCTAGGTGTTTAGGTGCTACCGGAATACGAATCTGGATTTCTTCCTATCCGGGGTAAGCGTTTTTCCATTTTCATTATAGCAATCGATGTATATTCAGTAATCTTTCCAATTGATACATCTATTATTCCGGTAGTAACTAAATAATATACAGGGTGGCCTAAAAAAAGTGATAACATCTCGTAACACATGAGTTATTTCAAAACATAATATAATTCTTAATAAATAAGCACTTTAGCAAACTAGTGGTGATGTAAATTATGACTGTGATTGTTTGAAACGATGATTAGTAATTGTGTAATAATTACATGTATTAATTATAAAGATATACATGGTGGCCCAAAAAAGTGAGAACATCTCGTAACACATGAGTTATTACAAATGATAACATAATTCTTACGTGATTTTTTTTTTTGCACAATATTTAGCTAATCTGAAATTATCAAAATACCCCATATTGCACAATTTACTGGGTTTAAATCTGAGCTGTTCAGTGCCTACGTGCCTGATTCGATGAAATTAATATTCTCACGACGAAGAAAGTTGATTGTATTTTTGACTGTGTGAGATGGAGCTCCGTCCTGCTATAATATATAGTTATGCTGTAATGTCTAGCTATACTCCAGGCTTTGTTTTGAAACTCTTTGATCATTTTCCTAGCGTCCCGACGTTTCTCAATTCGTAAATTTTTGATCAGAACACGGTCTACTGCAGTGATTTTTGTCATTCTCGGCAACAATTCGAAAAAAAACAAATATAAACTATGAGAAAATTAATAATTAAAGATGGCGACCGGAAAGTGTCGAAATAAAACGTAATATAGGTAAGTAAGTAAATTAGTAAACTACTTAAGTTATTGTTGATGTATATATACACATTTAATCGAAATTTTCTCACTTTTTTTGGGGGCCACAGTGTATTTTCGATAAGTAGATTTTTTTTATGGATATCTTTTTAGCTGATTCATTGAATTCGTATAAAAGATATCACGCAGAACCATGGTTCTATAATGTAACTTCACAACAAAAATACGTTGACCTTGATAATTATATGTTTTTTTTTTTAATATGTAGCATCTTAATATGTTTCTTCACAATCACCTTTAACATTTCATCTATTCACGAGTTTTAGAGTCCCGCTGTTGTAGCCGTCCACCGCCTGTCCGTTTAACCAACTGTACCAAAAACTGCCCAACAGAGTATTTTAAACAGGTTTGTGTGGGAGATTTTCGATCATCCACCGTATCGTTCGGACCTTGCGCCAAGGGATTTTCATCTTTTTTTTAAGGTTAAAGAGTTCAGAACTGAAGACGAATATGCAGTTAACAATTGGTTAAATAGACTGGTGATGGACAACTACAACAGCGGGACTTTAAAGCTCATAAATTAATATTATAGATATTGCTCATAGTTTATTATGTGAAAAAATACATTAATGTTTGTGCGTTGATAAAAATAATACCTTACTTTCCGGATTACCCCTGTATTATTTAGTTTTAAGTCGGGAAATACGCAATAAATACAACAATTGAAGTGCTGTATTACCCCTGCACTGCTGTACAGTAACAGTACTTTGTTGCATGTTCTTATTCAATTTCTAATAGCAACTAGATATCACTTTAATACTGAATAACTCCAATGAACTAGCAGTTTTTTATATAGTACCAGCGGTCTCGATCCGGAGTTATACGAGATTCAAATTTAATTATAATTTAAAATTTTGAGTTTAGATGGAAAGGGATAACTTTGTTTGCGTAGCCTCTAAATAACGATGAATAAAAAAATTTGAGGAGGGTGAGACTTTCAAGGGAGTGGGGCGGGGTGTGTATATTTTCTTCAGGATCCTAAAGTGCAACTGAATTAATTTAGATAATGTTTAATACAAGGTGCTCACATTTAAACTGGTAGAAGGGGGTGGGATGATCAGAGGAAGGAATCATGCCTATATTTTGCACAGGATTCTAAAGAGTAGCATTACAAAATCGGTTTAGATCGGTTAAAGAATGTAGGATTGTATACAGAACAGACAGACAGATATTCAGTTATATATGTTTACGCGCCTTGTTACTTCGCTGGGCACCACAGGGCTTATTGGTTTATAATAACTTACATGTGTGTGTGTGAGTATTGCCGCCCTTTTATCGGAAAGCTAAGAAGACGATAACCGACAGGCGTCATTATTTTTACATCACGTGCTTTGACCAGTTCAGCGATACAAATAAATCACCAGTGCGCGCTTCGGTCGGTCGAAATCTAAAAAAGTCAACCCAGCTAAAAGAACAACAACATCGGACCAAAAAGATAGCAAATATAAAAGGTTAGTGCGGTTCATACATCATTATGTGTGCTTATTGTTAATCGGAAACCTGGGAACCAGCTATCGAAGGCATTTACATAAACAATATATATATATATATATATACACAGCTTGTGTATCCATATGTAATTCAATAATAATTTCAGTAGGTATGGGTTTAAAATTTTTAGTCACGATTGTTACGATTGAATTAGTAGGTGTAACTTAAACTAAAAATAATATCTTTTTACCTTCGATGAAAATTAACCTACGAGTATTAACGTATTGACAGATAAACCAGTTTTATGATAGCAGTAATAATAACAGCTATTTGCACTTTACATTAACTATTTTAAAGTTATATATTTTTTACATACATCTAATGGTATATAAAAAAAAATTAATATGAAAATAGTCGTCTAGCAATTGTTCTCAATTATATTTTTTAGAAAAACGAGGTATACATTGTTTGCCCAGTGGCCCGGTAATTTGTTGCGATTCCACGTACCTGAGCTATATTTGTGAGAAACCATTGATAGCCTTGAATTTTGACAAGAATTTTTAAGATTATAAATACCTACCTACTATTTGCGTAGTCGTGTACGGACTAATTATTATTATTATTATTATACGCGCCCTATTCAAGCATTTAGATAATTTTTAAATTAACAGAATATTTTATCAAAAGCGCAATACACGAAGAAAAAAAAACACAACATCAGCATATTTTTTCATAAACAAAATTAAATATATATATATATAAAATGTGACGTAAAGCAATTTATCCGCCACCATTGAGTTGAGACACAAAATATTGTCCTATAAAGAGTTAAATTTACAAAAAAAATGTTGACTTTCTCCGCATATTAATTCCCCGAAGAATGCATTCTGCAGACTGCAGAGATAGCTAATGCATGAGTTCTGACATTATCACTGTAATAGAACAATGAATTGTGTCTCGATGACCCCAATGGTGCGTGAAAGTCAAGCAGACCAACAATCTGGGGGCAGTCTATCATACTATTGATGATTCTGTATAGAAATATAAGGTCGGTCATCGCACGTCTCACTGACAATTTAAACAATTTCAGACGACCTTAGTCGTAAGAGATAATCATAATTTATATCCTCAGAGCGTATATTTAATTTAAAATCAATATTAGGAGTACACATTATTATTGTGAAGTTGTAATTATTCAGAACAGACGGTCTGTGATATTTTAAATACGAATTAAATGTATTAATCAGAAAGATATACATATAAAATCAATTTTATCGAAAAATATTGTTGTTGCGCCACCGGGATTCGAACCTGGATCTCTTTCAAATAATGAAATGATTAAAATGTATTAATATCAAAAAGGTATCATAAAGGTTCGAAAATTTGTCGCTAAAAATATCGTCGCTTAGTTGTGGCATAGTTGGATAATGATAATGGATTCTCCGGTTTGGAAAGAGATCCAGGTTCGAATCCCGGCGGCGCAACGACAACATTTTTCGATAAAATTAATTTCATACGTATATCTTTCTAATTAATACATTTAATTCATATTTAGAATTAATAAATCTTAGAAACTTTCTCTGGATTCTTTCGACCGCCGTCGAGTGAACAATGAAGTGAGGCGATCACGTGACTGAATATCATGTTTGAAAAGTTTTTTGAGTCCACAAAACATATAATATAATGTATATGAATTCAAATTACAGCAAACATGTCGTCATCTCAATCTACTTTCCGAATCGGACCTAAGATAACGAAACTCCCGTAGGGTTTCATATCTCGGCAGATACGGTGGGTACCTATAATATCGACTAACCCATTTCTGTGGGGGTTTTTCTTTACGCCCAGTTCTGCTATTGGTTAATTCTGACAGGTCCGTATTTCAGGCACGCCCACAGCTGCCAACATTTTTCTTCATTGTTTACTGCCTACAATACAAAGAAGTGAAACTGGTTTTTTTTTACAAGCTAACATATTTAATCTTAGCTAAGTAAGTACGCGCTTATAACTTTGTACCGTTGGAATTATTAGAATTATAGAACACCATAAAAATCTTCGTTGACAAATTCTCATTAGATACTTAAACATCTCAACATTTAGGTATGGATATAAACATTTTTTTACATGTGTTATATGCGGGATTACGTGCAGATAAAGCGAAAAAGATTATTTTTTTTAAATATATTTATTTATCGGGATATTAGTTTATTCAAAATTTCATAAGAATTGAATTTACTCTTACTTTTATCTTGTGCTTTATTTCCATCGGTTACCGATACTGTGATCGACATCGGTGGCCTCCGAGACCTTTTAGATTTTGAAGGTGCCGAGAATCGATCCCGGCACCTTAACTGTTAAGGGAGCACTTATCAACTTAGCTATGCATCTCAGTTTTGACGACTTCCGCGCCAAATTTTCACATACAATTATAACGAAGATGACAACTAAGAATTAATTCTTAGTAACCTATATAATGTTGATTTTTACACATAGAATTATGTAAATGAATTAATAAGGCGGTAATTTAAAAAATTACAATAGTAGTAATCAGTTTATCTTGTAACATTGAATATGTTACACGTTAAGGTTTAAAAATAACTTTAAAATCCCTGAATGTAACACAAAACACTATCAGTAAAATTTTATATATTTAGGGATAAAAAGTTTCAATAGTCTCCCTACACAAATTAAAGAAATAGGAGATATAAAATAGTTTAAAAAGAAACTAAATGGACACTTCAAAAACACATAATTGTAAAATAAACAATATTACAGAAGACTCAGAACTCAGAAGCGCACAAATGGACAGTGAATAGAATATGTAAGGTATTATATACAATTATTGTAGTGTAACTCCCTCTCCAAGCACAGGAGCTGATTTCTTTTTTGGAGAGGTAAGCGAAAGAAAAACCATGTAATTTTAAAAATATAAAATACTTAATTCATGTTTTAAAAAATTTTAAGAATGTCAAATAAATAAAATATGTTTTATTGGAGGCTACCACAGATCATTTAAAATAAAATGGATAGAAATCGAGCAGAAAATTTCAGAACATTTTATAGGAAATTTGCGGATGGACTGTGATATATAAGAACCTTGTTACGCGTATTTAGTATTTTTGTAGACACTAGCCAGGAATATGTAAGAAAAACATTCTTAGGAGGTATATATAAACATATATAATTTCCACACGGACAAATAACCTACAAACCTCAAGAGCACATACAACATATAGTCAAAGGAACTACAAATATTTTGGACCTTAACTATTTAATAGAATGCTAAAAAATTTAAACCAATTGAATTATCCCAAGAACATGAAACTATATATTAAAACTTGGATTCATAATATGGGTAGAGCCAATATTGGTGCACTCACCCAAACATATTGACTCATACCTACATTAATAATTGCTACAAAGTGATCCAAAAATTGAGTCCACTTTAAAATTGTTCTTCATATACACCTATTATATAGTAATAAATGTAATTCTATCTACTAATTGTAATTCCAATTAATTGTACAATTGCTTGTAAACTATACCCGTCTCGACACAGAATTTCTCTAGTGAGACGGGCACAGTCCAAACAGATTTTTACATTGTATTATATAGTTACAAATAAAATAAATAAATATACACCTGACACATGCCACGCGATTTAAAAATAAGAAGGGAAAACGATTCTTTCTGTGATTTTCATCATTGAATTTTGGTCTGGCTCAGATTTGATTCTTCAACAATACAAAACCCAGTATTAATTAATGACTATCACAACGTGTACAGGTAAGAAACCACTGTTATGTTCGCCGGGATTTTAACAGTACATAAATTATTAAATTTCTAGAAGCTTTGGAATTGGATGTGATTAGGTATTAGAAATGTGAAATACCTGTGACGATAATTTATTTAATTCTTAATATAAGCACTCCTATATATACTCTAATATAAACAAGATTAAAGTCTTTTCTTTTTACTAAAATATATCTTTTACATATCTGGTCAGCTTCACTTTAAATCTATTCAGTTTCTCCTCCATTCTTATGTTTTCTAGTATTTCATTAAAAATCTTCATCATCATCGATTATCATACATCATCGATTTCTGATATTTGGCCTTCTTCCCGAATGACAGTCTCAGTCTATCCCTTACGATGCTCGTGTTCAATTTTTCGTAAAAATATACTTTATTTGAGGATTTTATAAATAAATACAATTATGTTGGAATATATTTTCTGCTTATAGGTCATCATATTCAGATCTTTCAGCATTGCTCTGATCCGAGTATCAGGCGCGGTCGCTTCACACATGCTTTGGATGCTCCGCATCCCTTGTATTCCAGAGTCAAAAAGAAACACACAGATACCAGCGACAATGGATTCTATTATTCGTTCCGTATTCACAAAGTTTGAAAGTATTTGACATTCAGTTCTGCCTGTCAAGGTCTTCGAATACTGTACACGCATTCGTTGACAGCATCCAACGTACAAAAAACAACTTTAATGCACAAAATAGCATACATATTACGAAGCTAACGGATTGTTTTGAGGAATTTGATTGTGATGCATTTTTAACAGTTTAATGTACTTGAAGCCAAATTATTGAAACATTGAATACCCTTCGATTATGTGTTATATTTGTACATCTGATAATATGTAGATATAAACTTATTATCCAGCATCCCTTCTACAAAAAGTCACCGACCGCCACTGCCGAGTATATCTATTAATCTGAGTATTATTCTCAAAGCTTTATTTTGCAACACTGACAATTGTCGCATTTCTTCTTCATTAGCTAAAAAATAATATGCTGGTGCAGTAGTTGATGTGAGGAATAATAACAGAGTTGTATACTATTTGACAAGACTCGATACTAATGAATCTTTTGATCCTTTCCAGAAGTTAGATTTTTTTTGTCAATCCTTTTAGTCAAGTGTCTTGTATTTTGCGAATTTTGAATCTATTATGACTCCCAAATATTTTATTTCAGTCACTTTTATCATCTATGATAATTACCGGTGTGATTGGATTATTTTATTTCCAATGTTCATGAATTTAGTTTTATTTACATTTATTTTTAGTTATATTACTATATTGCATAATTATCTCCCGCGATATATAATATCTGAGTGCATCGTCTGCAAATAATCTTGTTTAGCAATGTTTTAGCATTTTTACGAAGTCGTTTATATAGATAATGAAAAGGATAGGTCCAAGAACTGACCCTTGTGGTACTCCCAATGATATGATGAGAGGCACGCTTTACCCATCTCCCACTGGATATTTGCACTCACTACGAATGTCCTGTACTGAACAGTCCTGGTCAATAGAAAGTTATAGGCTAGTCCACATTCACGTAATGTACAAATGTCAAATATTGGTCATTTGTCAGGCCTTTCGAAAATAAACTAAACAACAAAACAAGAGCATACGACAGATCCTCCCGATAGCAACTGAAGTCAAGTCAAACGTGGGAGTAATGTAAATTGGGAACAGTAAATGCATATAACATTATTCTTTTGACAGATTGTTCAATATTCCCCATACACTAGGCACAACGAAAACAGTACACCGGATAAAGTTATAAATGCACATAGTTTCATCTTACATATGTCAAGTATTTGCTTGTAAGTAGGTTACTAAAACTGTCATTTATATCCATGTCGTTTACGTCCCTCATGGGATCGCACCGGTTTACGCGAACCGGTTGCTAATATTAGAAACATTTCACCGGACTGTTTGCTACTGAATATTTATAATAATAACATGTTCGAAAGTAATAACAGAGAATTCATTTAGGAAGTGCAAGACGGAATGTAGAAGGAAAAGCGTAGTATGAACGATTAGCAAAATTAGTTTACAAAACCGGTTGGTAATTTTTTGGGGGACATCACTGTTTATATCTCAAATAACTTGCTGCCTTCGTCCAATGTTTGCAATATAATATATAAACAAACAAAAGGCAACCAATTTAAATTTGTTTCCATTTATCTAGCGACGCTTTTCAGAAGTTGATACTTGACAGCTATCATGTAGACAGTACGCCATTACAAAATAAAATGCTCCACGGTTCAGCAACGATTATTTATTATGACAACATATTGTATTGAAAGAAGATTTGGCACCTACTAAGAATACAATCCAGCATTTAATAACAACAACATTTAATATACGTCATCGTGAACGATAAAAGCGTAGCTGCAGACAGCACTATCTCAATCAGATACCGTGCGCAACAAATGAACCTCTCGATCATCACATTACATAAAATGTTGTCAAAAGACATTCATTATCACGTATATAAAACACAGTTGACCCAACAATGTCATCACGAAAACAAATCGGCTACCTTTTGTTAAAACACACAGATAGCATGTTTGTCTGTAAATTAAATTCAAGCCTCGTACATTTAAAAAAATCCACATTATTCGAATAATTCATTAATTATCGCCCTCCCGAAAGATTGACTGATCGGTGATTGCGAGCGAAACTGGAAAATGGTGGTGGATTATTATTCCGGTGAAATGTTTTCATGTCAGGTTTAATTTAATTTAAAACGAGCAGCCGCGAATTCCGTCCAAATCCGCAACGTACCCCGGTACCCACTACCCACCTACTTCCTCCAGGGGGACGATCAAGTCAGATCTGACGCTATTCATTTATATAATTTCAAATAATATTATAACGAAACACACCGCCGACCCGTCCGACATGTTTTAAATGAAGATCTAGACAATTTAAGAGTAATTCTACTGTACTGTACTTAGATTGAGTATCAACCTATATGCGTGACGCGGTATCGTAGTCGGAAGGCTTTAAACAAAGGTTTTTTATAAAACTCGCACTGTTTTGATATACGTATTAATTTTGGTTTCTATGGGTCGTGATATTTTGGATTTCGTGATGATAAAGTGAACGTGGCGTGAAATTAATAAATTCATATATTAATTAGAAAGATATACATATAAAATCAATTTTATCGAAAAACATTGCTGTTGTGCCACCGGGATTCGAACTTGGATCTTTTTCCTAACCGGGGAAGGTGCATTATCCAACTATGCTACAGCGACAATATTTCGAACCTATACGTTACCCTTTTGATATTATTACATTTAATCGTTCCATTATTTCAAAGAGCCATCTACCTTATTTTTATTGAATCTCAAATACCTTTGAGTAATCTGATAGCAGACACCAGAATTATCAATTCATTTTTATTAAATTTTGGACTCATTGATACAACTTTATTATTAGAACAAATTTTCGAACCTACATGTTACCTTTTTGATATTAATACATTTAATGGTTCCACGGTTCGTACCTTATTTTTGCAGAATCTCAAATATCTTAAAATAAATAAATTTTATAATGTTTTTTATGTATTCCTTAATCAGTTTTCTTTCTGAAATGTTTAAAAAAATAAATAGTTTTTTTTAAGAAGCTGACCATTCATTTACTGTAAACCAAATTCTAGTCTTTAGCACACTAAAATATAAAAATGAAAATGGCGCCTAATCCCCTCCACTCTATTTAGTTCACAAAGAAACCACGACTGCGCTGTTTTTCAGTTTTAAAGCAATTGATTGATAAAATGTTTCAAGTTTTTCGTCTATTTCTACATATATTATTTCTTTTACTTATGCAATGGTATCATAATTTTCTTTTTAGAACTGCTTTACAAACATGTCAAATTTTCTAGTTATATATAGTTATAAATTATAGCACTTATATTAGCTTTTAGAACAATATCTATTGATTTGATTTGTAATGTACAAGGAAGAAACATGCTCGACGCCTTTGAGATGTGGTGTTGGTACGCTATGTGTACTATGAACTGCGAGACGAACGAATGTGTTCATTCTTAAGGAACTCATACTTAAGAAAGGCTCTCCACAACATGGAGGAAAATAATTCCTTCATACATTGGGCAAGGGCAGAGAAAATTTTATATTTAATAATACGTTTGAAATCAAGAATCGTTTTACTTAATTATTCTAAATTATATAGCATCATGTTTGTAAAAATTTCTACGTTTTGGCGACGAACCAAACACCGCCGAGGAAGAATTAATAAATTGTAATTCAGGACTTTGTAGCTCAAAATCGCGGAACAAACCGTATAAATGCCATTGTTGTTTCAAGAGCTTGTTTAGTCGGGCCCAAAAACCAAATGTAGACTTCGTTCGAAGATACTACAAGTACGAATATACTCTAGGTTGGTGGTGTATTATAGCTGAATGCAACCGCGGAATGTAGGGCATTATATCATTGTTAAAGATTTAGAATTGCACATTTATTTCATGTCTATTTACTGTTAGATATATTTTAATTTTATTCTGTTCATGTTATACATTATAAATATACAAAAACGGCGAACAAGCTTCATAATGTAAGAGATGTTCACTGTCTCTTTAACTAGACCAAAGTCTACAGTAAAGGAGACAGGTTCATCCGTTGTCTATCATACAAATATGAAAACCATTATTATTATTAATATATAAATATTTATTTTTATCTAAACCAAAAATATTTGAAATGAATTAAACAGGATGATATAACATAATAGATAAGTAAAATACTCTCGCTATCCCATGATTGAAACACTATGCTAAATGAATATAAAGAAATGATATTCTGTTCATGTGATCATTTCCACGAATCTTTGATCTTGAGTTTGTCCATCGAGAATTGTTTCATACTGCTCGGCAAAATGTTATAGCCTTTGGGGGCCAGAAACGTATGGAAGGATTGATCAAAGCCGCCATATATACCGACATTATTTTTCTATGATCTGTTTCTGCATCCAGCTCCTTGTTTTTTATTTTTATGTCAGTGGCTCAGTGAGCTGAGGATGATCTACACTTCTTCTTTTTTCTATTCTAATAAGGACAAGATTCTAATAAAGTCGTTCCATAGATGTCTGGACTACCTTGAATGAGGTCTGTTAGAAATGTGCAAATATTTCATCATGTCAATATAATGTGAATTCAATAGTAACACTTAGACCTTTCAACTACCAAATTATCTTTGTGAATTTTTAAAAAATTATGATTGAAAAAGTATTGCATTATTATATGTTCAGCAATAAACGATTCAAACTCGAATTTAACTCGATGAACTTTATATTTTGGACCACAAATTTAAAAAAATCTTTAAGGTACGTACGTAAAAACGGACTGTGCTTGAAATAACTGTGAGAGATCGAGTACCTAACATACAAATTCGATAGAAAACCGAGATAACAGGTGTTACTTTAAAATGTATTTGTTGAAGAGATGATGGACTATGCAAGAGGAATGTTCTGGAATAGAAGCCTCGCACTGGTAGAATAACTTTTGGCCAGCATTAAGCAACGATGATCATAAGAGTGGCATGGATAGGAAGGACTGAAAGCAGAGAATTGGCGATCCTTGGGAGAGGACCTATTATAAAGCCAGCAGTGGTCACTGATGACTGATGACTAATCAACGTACGCTAATCCGATATTAATTTGTCACCTTTCAGGCATTAAATCATCGCCTAGACATCCTAATTATGATACTACTGAGGCGGACTGGTAGCGGCATCTAGCTGGATAACCAGTGTCTACAATAATAGGCCCTTGAGTACAGGAGTGGAAACCGGCCTTATTTCTGTATCTCTCTTATCACGGTAGTCGAAATTTTGTGAGTCATTTCCTATCATACCTTCGCCACGGTAGAAATCAAAGCCATTCCACTATACTGGTGACCTCGATCTGATGTAAATACGTAACCCTCTGGTCTGGAGTCAGATGATGAAATAAATTGTGATTGTGATATTCGACTTCGATTGTAAAAATTGGTAAGAATTAGCAGCGGAGAGACACAGGTTGATGACGGTGGTGCTAAAGAAAGGCAAAACACATCGAATTTTACGACTCACGGCGCTACAGAATTCTCTGAATACAATATACTCTAGAGGGGTGTCTTTTTGAAATATCGATTCCTATTATTATTCCGCAGTTAGAATTTGAACTATCCGCGCGCTGCGGTCGCGAAAATCCATTTAAATGAAAATCACCCTTGGCGGTCGTGTCGGAAACACTTCCCCCGCGAGTCCCGGGCCCGCCCACGCGGGGTGCGCGCCACCCTCCGCCCTCCCGCCCCGAGCGGGCCAGGTACCGCTCACCTAACGCCCTCTATTAAATAGGAGAGGACATTGATTACGTTTCGGGTGACCTTTTTAATACACTACACTTTAATACAGGGGTGGACAATAAAACGGGATACAGACGTGTGCGTACGAGATTTTGGGCTGCATTAACAACATAGACAAAAACATGATTATGTTTTTAATGAACACGAGCGAGATTGTAAGATTCTGTAGGTTCCAAATAATGCTTTAAATACTAGATAAAAATAAAATTATTCAATGTACCTGCGAGTCTTTGAGGCCGAGCTTCTCGGCCAGCTTCTTCCGGTCCGGTTTGCTGATGTACTTCTGCAGCTGGAAGCGGCGCTCCAGGCCGCGGCGCTGCGTGTCGCTGAACACCGCGCGCCGCATCATGCCGCGCCGGGGCTTGCCGCGCGCGCCGCCCGCCCACGGGAAGGGGCCGGGGCCCGCGCCCCCCGGCATGAACACGGGCCCGCCGGCCGCGCTGCCCACTGCAACACGCGTACAACACATAAGCAACACATGATCATCACATGACACTGGTGATTTTCATTTCAATTCAATATATTGACAAAATGTAATATTACACTACAGCATAGGCATATTACAAAGATAGGTGAACTCACTAAATTGTGTACGTGTAGAGCTTTTCGGAAACCTATTAGTTTTTTTCTAACTATGTACACACACTTATACACACATCTATATACTCACATTCATACACACACACACACACACACACATGTGTGTAATATTCTTAATCATTGTATTTAGCTTTATGTTAAGAGAACTTTTTAAATGTTTAATTTTCTGAAATATCCATGAAATTTTCTTATGTAAAAGGCCAATAATATAATGCCTATAGTACATATACAAATCCTGCCTGGTATGATGGTGAATGTATATAATGCAATAAATAATATTAATAATAAAAAATAGTTAGTTTTTGTTTTACTTGTTGTTTATAATTAACATTTTATTCATTGTAATAAATGCAATTGTTCAGTGGTACAATTAATTAATTTTGGACACATTGCTACAACTTATATATTATTAGGAGAACACATTCTTATTGTGAAGTTGTAATTATTCAGAACAGACGGTCTGTGATATTTTAAATACTAATTAGATGTATTAATTAGAAAGAAGATATACATATAAAATCAATTTTATCGAAAAATATTGTTGTCGCGCTGCCTGGATTCGAACCTGGATCTCTTTCCAAACCGGGGAAGGTGCATTATCCTACTAATAATGGAACGATAGATGTATTAATTTTAAAAAGTGTATCATATAGGTTCGAAAATTTGTCGTCAAAAATAATATATTTGGATATTTATATCTTTCTAATTAATTAATTAAATTAGTATTTAAGATACATTATTACTGTAAGTTATACTTGAGTATATTATTTTATTTAATGCAACATAATTAAGAAACATTTTGATTTATAGGGGCGGCTTTGATACGAGTCGAAGAAAACTTTAGTTACGTGTATTATATCTAGTATAAAATATGATATATTTCTGAAATAACCTCTGTTAGTCGAGTTTGAATAAACTTAATACTTTGTTTATATTAAACTTAGAAGTTTGTAATTGAAATGTACTTGAACAAAATAAAAGTACAATATTTATCGTCAACCTTTAAGCTAGTTAATTTTTTTTTTGTGAAATCCGTTTAATTTTTTTATTTCATAATTTAATTTTTTTTCACAAATCTACTAGACATTTTAAAATTTGGTTGGATTATTATTATATCCAATCAGAATGTATAAGAATTTTTTTTAAATACAAAAAATAAATTATTAATCAGAAAATTATTGAAACCAGGCGAGTTGGATAATCTCTTCGATTTTTTAATATTTTTATTATTGTGATGTCGCGAGGCTGTAAAGGGCGGCGCGCGGCAGGGCGCGGCCTCTTTCTCTGCGTGTTCATCGGCTTAATAGTTTGACCTATACTACTGATATACCTTGTACTAAATTGTAACGTATTGTAATAAACGTGTAAGAGTATTTCTTGGACCTTTACATTACGAGGTGTACACTGAAGACGTACTTAGAAGACAAGTACGTATCAATTATTATAGTGAAATCTTGAATTATGAAGAATTTGAGGAGAACCTTACGTTATGGAGTTTCGTGCTTGAAATGCGTTCCAGGGCATATATAAGAATTTTCTAGGAAATGAACGATCTCCTGACTATGTTGGGAATATTGAGAAGCTTCTGCAGGCCTACAAGTCAATGAGGGTATAACATGTCTCTCAAAATACATTTTTTGCATTCGCACTTAGATTTTTTCCCCCCGAATCTCGGTGATGTTAAATGGAGAATCAGGACATCAACGTAATGGAAAAACATGTCAACAAAAATAGAGTCCATGCACGCTAGCTGACTATTACTAGACATTGAAGATATTCGGGGTGCAAACTATAAAATAATACATGACGAGCAGTTGTAACATTCTTATAAGGTTGACTGTTACACGAACATGTAGCGTTGTATTACGTTGAAAAGTGAACAATGAATATATTTGTATCTCAAAAGCTGTATGTGCTAGAAAAAAAATGGTTTAGATTTTTAAAATAAACACCATCAAATTAATATAGAACGCATATCTTAATCAAAGAAGTTGACAAACCTTCACATTAACATTTTAACATAACACAACAACAAAAAAAAAACAAGTATAATTCACGTACAAATATTTCTTCAGTTCAAGTATGCTCCAGCAATGAAAAATGTCAACGAAACTCGACTTGTTACCGAGCCGATGCATCCGCGATATTGGAGAGTTAACAGCATAATTATTTCTATGTGTACCTACAGAGAACACTTCATGGTGTCTCGTTTGAGTTGGTACTTTACACGAAACGGTACGTGTTAGAGAAAAACGGTTTTGATTTTTGGAATTAGAACCGTCAAATTAGTCTAGAACAGATTTTTTTTATCAAGGAAGCGGACAAAAAGTTATAATTTATTGGACAGCGATATCTATATCTATAAATAACTACTATTTTTCTGCTACTCTATACTATTTTATATAACACTTGCTTCATTTACATTCATACATCTTCTCACGCACGCCCGTTGATTGGTACTACCATCTTCCGGTAGTCTTTTCGGTCTTGCCGATCTTACGCGAACATCTTCCATTTCTCGTACCTTCAATATTCGTATACCTATCTTTCTTACCATTATATTAACCATACTACCTTAGCAACCCTTTTTATTCCCGTTTACTATGCTAATTTCGTTAAGAACTATTTAATTTAGGTTTTTAAAGTTAAAACATTAAACATTTTCTTAAAATTTCAAGAATTTGATTATTGACATGTGTTTTTTGGTGTTATGTTAATTAATATGGAAGAAGATCGAATTAATAAACTTCGACGCTTAAAACAATCCGGTATTAAAATAATATACTATTAAATACTAATTAAATATATTATTTATAAAGATACATATATATAAAATCAGTTTTATCAAAAAATATACAACTTGTATCAATGTGTCCAAAATTTAATAAAAATGAATTGATAATTCTGGCGTCTTCAGTCGGTTTACTCGAAGGTATTTGAGATTCCATAAAAACAATGTAGATGGGTTTCAAATAATGGAATGACGCTGTAGCAATATTTGGTAATACACCTTCCCCGGATTGGAAAAAGAGATCCAGGTTCGTATCCCGGTAGCGCAAAAACAATATTTTTTGATAAAATTAAGTAATTAATATTTAAGATAACACAGACCTATGTTCTGAATAATTACAACTTCGCAAAAAGAATGTGTTCTCCTTAATAATAATAAATTATTAATATAAAAATAAAATAATCAAGCAGTTAGCTATTTGTTTAAATTCGTCCCAATACACATCTATACAACCCATCTACATATCCTTACCGCAATAATCCTAATCAGTAATACCTACCTGTAGAATTCGTAGTCATAATGCGAATATAATATTGGTTCATTTCTTGATGTTAAAATTACACGGCACTGTACCCTACGCACTGTCAAATACCACAAAGGTTTTTTTTTTTTAATGTAAAAAGGCATTAAAGAAGTGAAGAAATGTTATTAATCTAAAATCCTACCGAGGGTGGTCCCTCCAGAAAAATAGAGTTATTCCTTTGAGAACGGATTTAACAGGTTCTTTACCTTTTCATTTCTGTGTGGTAGAAAAAAAAGGGATTCAAAAAGAGTTCATTACGGGATAATCTTAAAAGGCTTTCGCGAGCGGTCGTGGGAGATTGCATCGTACGAATCCAACCCTTTGAAATGTTCAAGACACAATTTATTACTAAATTCTATATTCTTATGCAATCGACACCCTCACAACCACCCTCGAATAATGACAAAAACTGTATTATTTGCAAGAAGTGTGTCCACAAATGATTGTATGAAATTTGACGCGACACTTGTGAAAATATTTGACTTTATATTGCGCTACACACTATGCAAGCAACTTGCTAGCGAACTATGTAGTACATTTATTTTTATAAATATTGTAATATCGAGAGCAACAACGACATTCTTTCAACGTTTCTACGTGTTTTTAGTTCCTAAACTGTACAACACACTTAACACTAACTTGATTCAATACACGATTCAATACAGAAGCATCGCTGTTCAACATTCCAGCTTAATCACAATACAGTACACTCGGTGAGATAAGATCCCTTGGACTGTATCGATTATAATAACAATATTGTTAAAGCAACTCAAATTGGATTCAGGAAGGAAAATAATGGCAGATGGATCTGGCCTACCTTGCTCTAAGTCCTGGGTTGGACGTCGTTTTCACCTCCAGTCGACTCGCACTTTTTTAGTGAAAGAACCGAGATATCACCGCACTTCCGGAGCTGATGACGAGATCGTGTCAGCGAGAACGCGGACACTTCACTTTTCATAAGTCAAATTCTTAAAACAAACAAAATCGTGCGGGCCTGTACCGTGTGTGACGTGACTCATGCATCATTGTGTTTCGTCCAAGTCCCTTCAGTACAGTAGATAGTGTACTTGATAGTTAGCCCTTTAATGGGTGTCTTGTACCCACTGGTCTCTGCCCTTCCGTAGATGACACTTGATTATCTGTTTGTTTGTAATGTTGTTGTATACCTGTATTTTAAAATAAATAAAGATAGCACTTAAAAGGGCGCAGGGAATCTTAAATCTCTGTTTGTTTTCGCAATCTCTTATATTAGCTTTTATTTTTTTAATCTCCTTTCTTTTGTGTTTATTAATTGTACATTTCGCGTTTCTGTAGTACTCTGAGTAGAACCGATAAAAGAAGTTTAAACTTCTACAACAGTTCCGGGAAAGGGTAGGTCCCCCCCCTTCTATTGCCCCTTTATGCACTTCCGGAGCTGGTTGATGTATAAGGCGACACATAACATGGCGCCTCTGTATCTTCAAGAGCTTTGTATCTCAGACAAAATGAATGGTAAACGTCAAACTCTCAGGTCAGCTTCTATTTTAGCCACAGGACGGGTTGTAAGACCGACCAACCGTTGCCAGATGTCTAAAATTAGTGAACGGGCATTTGCGGTGGCAGGTCCAAAATCGTGGAATTCTTTGACCTCCGTCATAAGAAACAGTGCATCAGAGACTAAAAACGCACCTTTTCAACAGATCATTTCCATAGGTTAAAATAACAATTTTTAATTTTAAAAACAAATATAATGTAAGACTATAAACAGTTTATTTGTAAAGCGCCCTTGAGGTGAAAGTTTTTACGAAAATGAATTACAAATTATGTAATATTATTATTATCACAGTCGCGACTGAGTGATATATCTATAATAATAATAATAATGATGGATAATTTGTATAGCGCCATTTTCGTAAAAACTTTCACCTCAAGGGCGCTTTACACATAAACTGTTAATAGTTTTAGAATTTTTTTTTTTTTAAAATTAATAATCGTTATTTTTACTTATGGAAATGATTTTTTGAAAAGGTGCGTTTTTAGTTTTTTCTTAAATAAAGTCTCTGATGCACTGTTCCTTATAACGGAAGGCAAGGATAACACTGACAACTTTGTATATAATAAGATTAAATTACCACATTGACTCATTATAACAGTTGTCTTATGAGAGAAAAATCCGTATCTCAGAGATTGTCTCGAGTCGAAAAATTCTTAAAATTCTCATTCGCGGATAGGGCCCATTACAATGTTGTGAAAATATTTGTTAAAATTATTCACGAGACGAAAATATCCGAACAAATATTTTCACATCATAAAAAGTATATTAACATTAGTAAAATGCGATCAAAACACATTTGTCTGGCCGTGACAGGGGCGATAAAAAGACTTATGTATTTTTGGGCCGAAATGTAATTTGTTATACGCATAATGAAGTGTGAAATCCGAGGACTAACTGCGCCCGACAATGGGCCGGAGGATTATCTGCCTCCCTGCCACCCCGACCGGGCCAAGAGCCTTTGTGTTTACTTTTTATTAATAGTCTGTTCCTATTTGGGCAGCAGACACAATTTGGAGCGTAACACTACTCGACTGCATACGGATATTGCAATATCTAGAAACAGATGTCGCCCAAATAGTGCATACTCGTAATTTAGACAGATTTGATTTTTAATAACAAAATGATCTCAATCTTAGATAACAATTGCGAATGGTCAGATGCAGTGGCGGTCGATGACTTTTTGTAGAAGGGACGCTGGATAACAAGTTTATACCTACTATTAAATATAACACATGATCGAAAGATATTCAATGTTTGAATAATTCGACTTCAGAAAAACAAATTTCTCAAAACAATTCGCTCGCTTATATATATGCTGTGTATATAATATATATGTATGCTATACGTTGCATTATATGCATAAGTATTAAAATGATTTTATGTTCGTTGGATGCTGTTAACGAATGCGTATACCGTATTCGAAGACCTTGACAGGCGAAACTGAATTTCAAATTTTGTGTATACGGAACGAATGATAGAATCCACTGTTGTTGGTATCTGTGCGTTTACGCGATTCATAGACGTTCGAAAGTTGAGAATGTATTATACATGTATTTCGAGTCGCTCCGTGCGCGCGCCGTGTCGTAGTATGTGTTATGACTGGTCCTTGAAGACAGGACGAATTTATTTACCGCAGTGCTGTTTGACTCTGGAATACAACTCTGGACACTCTCCGAAGAAATGATAAGGCGGCTTGAAGTATTTGAGATGTGGATCTACAGAAGACTGCTCAAAATAAGCTGGAGGACAGAGTTACGAATGAAGACTTTAAAACAAATAAATATCCGAAATCTTCAATATCTCGGACATGTAATGAGACATCCGGAGAAGTACGAGAACTTGCACCTCATTATGCAGGTAAAGATTGCTGAATGTCGGGACCCTGGAAGAAGGTGAACATCATGACTGAATAACCCGAGGCAACGATTTGGCCAGTTTACTGTGGAGCTGTAGAGCGAGGCGCGCGCTATATAAAATAAATATAATATAGATTAAGATGTTTCACAGAGACGAAACTATTATTTTTATATGAGAAGTATAGAAGTCTTGGGCATTATAGGGCTTACGACTTACGACCGAGACTTCCGTACTTCTCATATAAAAATAATATCTTCGTCTCTGTGAGACACCTTAATCTTGATGAAAATCCCCCAGGGGTTACAATTCAGTAAATAGTTCCTACAAAGATTTGGACATACTCAAAATGTTGTAAAATTTAATATATATTTTTTTATTCATCTATATTTCGATATAGTTATAGTTTTGATATTCCGATATAAGGTGACATCAGGGAGGTATTGTATTTTTAATTGGAAAAATTACATAAAATATGTTTAAAATCAATTTTCAATACAATATTGTCTCTTTTTTAATCATGTAAATAAAATTATATAACAATTGGGGTTAAATTGTTAGATTGATAATGCCCTTACAAGGCGAAACGCGTCTCAAGTAAATTAAAAAAGTAAAATAAAAAAAAATAAGCGTTATATTTGGATATATGCGAGTATGTATTTCTACAAACTTATCTCGGAAGAAGTAAATAATGAGATATTGTTTAGGTTTGTTATAAAATTACCGGGCAACTTTTCAGATTCAAATATTAATTTTCAGCATAAGATATTAGATAAATTTGATCCCCATGGTAAAAAAAAAATGTTGCCTTCTAACAAGGGTAGATACGTAGGTACTTAATCATTACGGCTCATAGCCAGAAGGTTGGGCACTGTAACAGCTATAAAAATATTTAAAAAACATTCTTTCCCCCGCTCGATACGTCAAACCGCCACCAGACAATGGCCGCAAACATAATCGTTCATTGTTATTTGTGCAATATTTTCATTCGGGATTATCGCTAACAAAAAGGCGAGCAGACAGCCAGTAGGTAAGTGTTTTTGTTAAGCTATTTTTTATTAGTTTTATTATTTAAGTGGCGAGGGAATACACGTCGCATTTCTTGGTTCTTTTCCATTGTTGCGCGGCAAAGGTGGAACAACAATATCGCGTCCATTTTGTTATCGCTCTGCCCCCAGAGGGGCCATTGTTCGGTGGACTTTTTAATAAGGCAATATAAATAAATGGAGCGAATAATTCTTAAAGAAAATATTGTCCGATTAATTTTGAATAGCGAATATTGCAGTGATTGAATGAGGGGCATTTTATAATATCGCGTCTTACAATATTTTTAAGGACTCTTTCTGGGAAGGTTTTTTTAAGTGCGTGCGTGCAGCGTGCACTAACATATCGCCTCCATATAAAGACATGCAGAGTTGTTGTGTTTTGTGAATCTGAAGGTCATTAGAAAGTCTCCACTACTAGAATACTAGTGATATTTACCCATAAATAATAGTACAAGAATAAAATAAACCATATATTTAGATTACTAGGAGAACACATTCTTATTGTGAAGTTGTAATTATTCAGAACATAGCTCTGTGATGTTTTAAATATTAATTATAAACATTAATTAGAAAGATATACATATAAAGTTAATCTTATAGAAAAATATTATTGTTGTTGCTACCGGGATTCGAACCTGGATCTCTTTCCAATCCGGGGAAGGTGCATTAACCGATTATGCAACAGCACACAGTACATTGAGCATAATCGATTAATGCGCGTTCTCCGGATTAAAAGAGATTCAGGTTCGAATCCCGAATATTTTTCGATAAAATTGATTTTATGTGAATACATTTCTAATTAATACATTTCATTTATATATTCAGAATTATTATTGGGTTCAATCTTACATCGAAAATAAATTACAAAACAACGAGAAATGATTATTATAATTTTCTAATTCTATTTATATATTAGTGTTGGGAAAAGTATCGATACAAAATGTTTTGTAGGGCGCGGACCTTTTGGGCTGACGCGGGCCCCAATGCACCGCAATGTCGGAAGTTACGCCGCTGTTCACACTTAAATTGTACATCTTCACATGCCGCTGACCATAGCGTTGAAAACCACGTTTATTTCTCAGCATCTGGCCGTCATCCATTGTTGAAAAATCATGGTCACGACAAAATGAACCACAAAAATATATTACCTACATTAGTAGATAATTGAGTCAGTTTGATGATAGAGTGCGAGGCTCTACTGACCTGTGAGATAGGGGTGCTGTCTGCAGTGGGCCAGCAGGCTGTGCAGGTGGGGAGGGAAGCTCGGGGGCCGGCTGGCTATCGGCTTGGCGATGGGGAAGCCGGGCAGGGCGAACACCCCGCCCCCGTGAACCGCGAAACCTTCTGGAAAAGATCATTAACACCAATTAATTCAATCGTTGACAAATCACTCGGCATTTGATTAAAATGGTACCGAAAAATGATACTTTTTAATAATTTAATTCACCAACATATTATTTCGCTAATCAGTTGAGAAACAGTACAAAATTTACATTAATTTACAAAAAATTACATAGTATGACTAACTAACTAACTAATTTACCATCACGCCGTCACACTTTTCTGTCCTGACACACAGTTATCACCTCATCCGCATTCATATATCTTCTCATAGAAGCTCACTAATTATTGAGGCTTCTAACAAGACCATCCGCCTGGTCATGCCAAGTCTTCCACGGACGTCCTCTTTTTCTGGTGCCATATCTTGATGATATATCTTCCTTACCATTCTCTCCTCATTTATCCGTTTCATATAACCAAACCACCTTAGTGTTCCTTTCTTAATCTTGCTCACTATACTAAGATCAGCTTAACATTTTTTTCTTATTTCTTCATTCTTTACTTTGTCATAAATGGATCTGTCACACATACGCCTACGCGATCTCGTTTCCACTGCATTCAGTCTACTTTCGTTCCCCTTCTGCTAGTTTTGCCTCGGTTGACATGTTCGCATTAGCTATAATTCCATTCAAAGCGCCGTTCAGTTTGTTTCCTGCAGTCACCCTCCTTTCGATATCATTCTCAGCCTTTCCGTTTCTATCGAACATACTTCCCAAATACACAAACTCATCTAATTGTTCCAAACATTCATTACCGACAAACATTCAGACGCTACGAGTCGTAAATAATCAAATGCAAAACTATCAAATAGTAGATTTTTAAAATTTATAGTAGATAAACAGTACGAAGTGTTTATATAAGGATATTTACAATATGTGAAATCATACTATAGTACATATCATTTTAGAAGAGTTGATAAATAAGCTGACCCTCACCAATAGCTATTCTACCAGATTGAACCATGAGAGTATCGATCCTGAACGGTGAGAGTACGGGAGAATGTGTTCCAGTGCGCCACAAATATTTAAAAAAATCAATTATAAAATTAGCAATATTAACTTTGTGTTTAAAATTCATATTTTTATTCGCTATCTTTGTTTTATTAACCTATTGTATTGGCATCCTGAAGAAGAAAATGGTATTTTTCGAAACCGGTAGACGTATTTAAACTCAATTAAGTGGTTAATAAAACAAAGATAACAAATAACAATAAACAATATGAAAAATAATAAGACCAAATATAAAGTGAAAGAATCTAATTATATGCTTCATTTGTTCTCTGCGTATATAATATTTTATAAAATAAATAGTATATAATAAGATGAATACTAAATTAATGTATTAGTTATAAATATATACATATAAAATCAATTTTGTCGAAAAATATACTGTAACATATAGGTTCGAAAATTTGTCATGAAAAATACTGGCGCTATAACACAATTGCTAGTGTACTTCCCCGGATTGGAAATAGAGATCCAGGTTCGAATCCCGGTAACGCAAAAACAATATTTTTCGACAAAATTGATTTTATATTTATAATTAATACATTAATTTAGTACTTTTAAAATTAGCAATATTAACTTGGTGGTTAAGATTCATATTTTTTATTTATTATCTTAGTTTTATTAACTACAATTGAGTTTAAAAAACATCTACCGGTTTCGGAAAACACTTTTCCTTCTTCAGGATGTCATAACTAACTAAAAATATAGTATTGTTTCTTCACCAGAATCTATTTTTAAATTTTTTAAAAAACAACAATTATTTTATATTTTTAGTTAGTTATGACATCCTGAAGAAGGAAAAGTGTTTTCCGAAACCGGTAGATGTTTTTTAAACTCAATTGTGGTTAATAAAACTAAGATAATAAATAAAAAATATAAAAAAATAAAAAATAATACATTAATTTAGTATTTAAAACATGACAGACCGTCTGTTCTGAATAATTACAACTTCACTATAATAATGTGTTCTCCTTAATATGATGCAATAAAAGTTAGGTTAGGTTAGGTTTATTCAGAAACCTTTTTTTTAATGTTTATTATTTTAGGATGAATTCAAATAACACACAAAAATTGAAGCATCACGGAATCGCTTCCGGTGACCTATCCACCCCTGCACGTATATATACTTAGGTACATACAGTATATACAACATATGTACCAACAGAGTACATTCAGATGCATTATTGTTAAAATGAGTGTCGACATTCAGAGTGAAAAAGTTCACAAACGGTCCAGCCTGAAATATTGCACCCTAAATCATCACATCGCCGCGTTTAATGGTTTTCAAATGTTGTTTTATTTAATTAAATTTATAATATAAGCTGAGGTGTTGTTAGGGTTGATGCTGCAGTCTATTACAATATATCATTAAAAGATATTTGAGACGCGGCTTTATCGATAATTCGTGATCTTTGAACGACAACGCGTCAATTTTTTTAGTGTGCTCGAGATAACGTGAAAACATAGTATTTGTAATATTTTTAAGATTATTCACTAGTGTTGATTTGAATACAAATAAAATTTCGAATACAAATAATCAGTTTACTTTGTTACTTTAAATTATATAGTTACAATTTTTTCGAAAATTTCACCTCGAATCAAAGACAAAATCGAAAAATAAATATTGAATAATTTTAAAATATAATTGTTGTTCCGAGAGCACGATATGGTAAATATATCTCAGGTTGACCACACAACTAAAAGTGTAGTAAGTTACATATATTAAACGAAAGAAAGCTGCGTACATGATCAATAGCCAGATGACTGATAGAGATGGATCTAGAGCATTCGGAGTTACTATTGACCCATATTATGATGTGACTGGTGGACAACCAATTTACACCAAGTATCTATATTATTTTTGTTTTGTGGAGTTTTTACTTGTTACTATTAGCGCGCGTTAATATCGGCCGCGAAAAACGTTATTGTCATATATCCACGTCCAAATTCCTTGACGCCATCGGGTGTCAATATCGTTTGTTTGATCTCGACATCGCGATACCAATCGCGGTGTGGACAATTACCTCCAGTGCAGCGGAGCACTGTTTCGTGTGATCATAGTGTTTATTGTTTGTGTGTGGCGTTGGTGAACAGTGACACCACCGTCTTCAGTCGGAAACGGAGATTGTCACCATCCTCATGCACGTAATGTATGATTTCGGAGGCGTCATACATTTTGGTAAGGCTTCTAAATTTCGGTCCTCGAGATCGCTGGTCCTTTGAAAAATCTGTTTCCCCTCATCAATTCATCCTATATCCGTCTCTCGATTTTTTCTCCCATATTGCGGTAATTCCGACATAATGTATCCATGATTTTATATATATATATATATATATATATATATATATATATATATATCTCATGTTAAATACTATGTATTTACCAGGGGCGTGCAGTGCACACAAGCAAAAAAGCTATGCGTAACTAAAAATTCTGTGAAACAAATATAAATTAAAAAATTGGATTAACATTAACGAAAACATTATTTTCCAATTAGTGCCATCTGTGTACCAGTAGAGACTTTAATTGCTTAGTTCTAAAAACTCACCGCTGTACTCATGGCGCTGTTTTTTCATTCGCCGCATCGTGCTATTTACATTATTTAGTTCTGCCTTTAAGCTAGCGAATTACTCAAGTAATTTAAATGGGTATTTACTGAATTGAAAATTCCTTTTGGTTGATCCGTTTTGTATGGAGTTTTGTATTATAGTACCTATGCTATTTATTAACAGAATAACATTAGAAAGGGTTACGACTGCCTGCAAATCATTGAAGTGTCTACTTCCTCTTTTACTAATTCGCGAAAGACGGATTTATTTTGTTCAAAGACGTTGGTTAAACGAAAGTACATATATTATATATGATTGTATAATATCATTGGTAACAGCATAACCTAAATCTATTCCTACTGCGCGCCACTGGTATTTACAGCCTTGATGATCAAATTATTGTTACGGTTGTATTTACTCTTATTTTTCTACCTATTGCAAATGATAAAAATATCAAATGTAAATGATATAGAGAAAGCACTGTCCATCTCATCTCGATACAGACTCTGATTTAGTGAGGTGGCTAGGGAACACAATAAATATTGAATATATTGAAGTTTTAAATAAATAAGAATTTTAAGGAGAACACATTATTATTGCGAATTTTTCAGAACGCAGTTTTGTGGTATTTTAATACAAATTAAAACGAATCGACTAGAAAGATATTATACCTACACAAAAAAATCAATTTATTAACTTCACAATCTTCAGAGTCCAAGTTTCATTATCATATATGTAATGCACTTATAAATATGATATTTTCACAGACCATCAAATTTATAGACGTGAACTAACGCAAATTATTTGTCCCAACATTTTCATTTTGGCATCACCCACGTGATCACCTTGATACCACGTACGAAATCAAATAACTCCGCGAAATTTTTTAAAAATATTACACGATTGGAACGAAAATTTAAACGCTGACAACATAATATGAATTAATGTAAAAAAAATGTAATGTAAATATTTTTACTGTTGTATAAATGTGTCATAAACTATCGAATTTATTTACAGAATGCCCCTCGTCTCGCAACTAATGTTCCAAACCTCTCTCCAATATGTATACCTTATTTCATGTCTATTCATGTACTGATGTGTGGATATTAATTTTTTTTTGTTGTTATAAATAAATATTAGTTTAATGATTTTAATTAACGTACAATTATTAAATTGCATTGTTATCTAATACAGTTCAAGAGCCGGTGCACTGTTGGATGTATTTCGGCACAGAAATTCGGCTAACATTCAGGGCTCCCAAAATCGGAAGAAAGTTTTTTTATTATTATCGAATATTATATAATATTATTTAAACAATATACGTATTTAATAATTTAATATGAGTAATTGACTGAGAGTATTTACATATTTAGAGATAATTTATTTATTTATTTACGGTTGAAATGTATTTGTCCTTTTGGATAGTTTTTACGCATTGTATTAATTGTAGTATTTTTTATGTAAATTGGCCATTCAAAATTGGTGTTAGTTACAAAATCAGTTGGTTTTAGCCGTCACCATTTATATTAGCGTTCGACCAATAGCAATCTTCGCTACTCTGAAATTTAAATGGTCGCTATTACGGGAACTCGCTTGTTTTTGGAAGATGGTGTCGCATTTATTATAATCATGTTATATTTATTATTGTCATTCATAATAAGAAGTGCATTAATTATGAATAATATATTATTTTTCAAGCTCCCATCAAGCTATATCTTATCAGATATGTTTGTATTATTATTACTCGCTTATTCTATCAAAATACAAATATGTACTTAAGCATTATTTTAATATATTTATTCCGCCTAGTGCAACATTATTCTGGATTCGCTATTTAAGCAATATTCGCTATTTAAGTAATATTCGCTATTTAAGTAATATTCGCTATTTAAGTAATATTCGCTATTTAAGTAATATTCGCTATTTAAGTAATATTCGCTAGTTAAGCAATATTCGCAGTTAAACTGAAGTCATTGTGAATTAGTAACCATTTCTGGCAACCCTAACCGGAAGCGTATTAAAACGGAACCGGAAATAGTGCGGGGGTGTGACACCGTGTTGACAAGTGTTTTATTGTAGTGAATTTCCCGAGAAAATCAGTGCTCAGTGCAGCGAACAATGCAATTTATCGCGCACGCACTGGTGCGTTTGATTTGCAAAATTTCTGCACTGTTTCAATTGGCCGATAGTTAGCGAGAGATTTCCTATATTTCAAATTAATTGTTTTGTTATAGTACCATATGGTATGCTGTACTGGGGAGGAGACGAGTCATACTTGACAGGAGAGACATGTCGGAGCCAGGGAGCACACTCGGTTTTGGGTTCACCATTTTTCACACGTAAGAAAGAAAGTGATAATACTATCATTGTCAGTACTAATGACTATAAAACTCTTGGCCACGACGTGGATCATGGTATCCTCAAGAGTTTTCCTCCATTGATCTCTGTTCTCAGAAAAGTATAGATTCACAGTTACAAATTTAATATTCGAATATTTATAATAATACTTAATACGGTTGTTCTACTTACATAATTCAGCATTTTGTTTTAGGTAAATTTAAAATTGAATTTTGAACTACATGCTTCATTAGATATTTTGAATGAAAATAAAAAAAAACAAAAAAATGTTGTCGATTTTGATAAATTACGAAATTAATAATTTTTTTTTTTTTTAGAGGGATTTATCACTCATTTATAGAGATGTTTGAAACTCAACACGCATATTTTAGATGTGTTTGTCACTCGCATTATTTGGTACGAGCCAGTTATATACCACTAAAAACTATTGAGCCGTTTGGAAGTTGAGTACTCAATTATAGAGGGTTTTGACACAAAACTTAATCTTGATTCAGAAAATATATTGTTTATCAGTAAATATGAAAATCAGTAAAAGCTAAACGATAATTAAACCAGTTACTTTATACAGGTGAGTACAATTTAAAATTTAAGAAGGTTTATAAAGCAGAAAAATGTTGAGAAAAAATTGAGAATAAAAATTTTAACACTGAAAAAAAAGTTATAAATAAGAAAGTAAGAAAATATTCGAGGGGAAAAGTAAAGGAAAATGGGATAGGGAATAAAATCTGAGTGATAAAAATAAAATGAAAAAATAAAGGGTTTGAAAGTTTGTGTTGAATTTAGATTTAATTGAGGTAACTGAAGTATTGAAAATATCTAGCTAGTTTAGGGGTGAATTGAAATAGAGGGGTGCTCGGTAGAAAAAATGAGTTTTGTTTGGCATATTTTGTTTTATCTATCACTTATATTATTATTTGTGGTAAAGCATTTGAACCATTTGCAAGTATCATTTTTTAATTATTAAAACTGCATTCAAATATACATATTTTATATATTTTTATTATAGAGGGCTTTTAGAAATAAATTACATTAGTTATTTTATGTTTAAAATCTCTACATATATATCGTTCAACAAGAAATGTCAAAAAAAATTATACAATCTTACAATTTATCAATGCGTCGATATGACAAAAAAATAAATTATTCTGATTTCAACATTTGGAAGAAGAAGTTCTTGAAGAGCGTGCCATATCGGTGGACGGATGCGTTGCACCTGATTGAAGAGAAATACCTCGGAGTCAGCCGTGAGAGCTACGCAGGGTTGAGAGGGTTGTGGAGTTGCATTGCGTGCCGTAGCTCATCCGATCGAAGCCTCTATACGTTATTAGACATAATTAATTTAGTCATAATGAATTTTTATTTATGTTTTTTGTGTAGAGATTATCAACACGTCGTCAATGACCCGAGATCAGGGGTCCGCAACTCTTCAATTCCGCCTCATATTTTTATTTACAATCACATTTGAGACATGGAATAGTTTATCCGCAACATGTGACACATTAAAAGAACTAGCATTTGCCAATCTCGCAATCTTTGGCACTACCTATTGATGCGAACAAACATTATCTTCCGTGAATCAATAAGTTGAGAAGCACATTAATCGACGATAATTTACAATCGTACCTAAAATTGAACAAGTAATAACTTGCCCGACATGGCGAAGCTTTCAAAGGCGATGCAAGGTCACCGTTCTAACTACAGTCCGACCAACGTAAATTGGCGAACGGCGGAGGGCGCCACTGTAGTTGTACTGAATCTTATGAAGAGGGGAACAGCCGCGCGCGGACGGAGGGAATGTTAATTCTAAATGTCACCGCTCACCTATTTACGTTGGTCGGACTATAGTAAACTTTACTACGTCCAAAGAGTGTATAATTATTTAGGTTTTTTGTTTTATAAGTATAGTACTGGACTACTGAAGCTTATGACTCCCATATATTATATTCTTCTAAGTAGCCCACGACTGCATTGTGAATTAATTTTTTTTTTTTTATAGTAAATTTGTGTTACGGCTCTACGAAAATGTTGATATTCTGTTTACTTAATATTTGGCTCTTCTCACTGGAAAGTCTGCCGACCCCTGCCCTAGATGATCTTAGGTATGATATTATGATATTAGGCACATTAATTAATGTTATATAGAAGAAAACAGAGAGTTAAGGAGAATGAACAATTTATTTAAAACTACCGCACAGAAATACACAAGTGCGTGGGTTTCAAGGTTAACGAAATCAATAGCTGCAATGTGCCTATGTTGGCATTAAAAGTGCTCGTTTATGGTAGGCGCGTATTACACATTCGAACGGCTATCACATATGAATAATATAATATAATTTCGTTTTTGAATTCAGCCTGAAACATGAATAATATATTCACAATAGTGTTAATAGATGAAATTCAGTTCTGAAAAAATTGTGAAATAGGATCAGGATATTCAAGTCTATTTGTGAGAGTATTAAGGGCGTATTCAGTTTAATATTAAAATAATATATTTTCTATGATTATGATGTACCCGAGATCTTTGCAATTAATAATATAAAGTGAGTGTTTTGGAGCGGGTCGGTGTTTGTTACATATGAAGAGGAACTTCCCTCGAGTGTTGCCGCCGCGGAGGGAGGTGCGAAGTTGATGGAGCGTGCTGTGCCGTTAATTTCTTCAAGAGTAGGTACCGTCGCCGCCGCGGGCCGAGTCGTGGGGTGCCCATTCTTCACTGCAGCGCTGGCATTGTGCACAATAAACAATTTTGTGTGTAATGTAAATGAGTAAATCATCTATTCAATTAATTTATTTATTTAGCATATTAAATGAGAAAAAATGCTTCTATTAGTGGTAATGGCTTTATAGTAGTTAATGTCGGATTATAATTATTGGGTATTAAGACTAATCTTTCAATAATAATTCGCATTGATTTGAAATGAAAAAAACCCAATAAAAAACGCACATTAATAGGATCTATTCTAAATATTATTTAGTAACGAATTATTTTATTTTTGATATAAAACTTAGTTTTAAATAGTACCAGAAGCCTCAAAGCATGTAAGTAAATACAATATATTATATAAAATTGTTCTGCAAATTGAATGGTTTATAAGTCTATTATTTTTTTATAATTTGTCTCAACTCAGATTGGTCTCTGTTATCTCGGCTTCAAGATTATGTATTTCGTATATGCGAGAATTTTCCATATTAAGGCGATTTTGTGGCACGCGGAAAATGAATTTAATAGTCACGGTCTTTCTTATGATACGTGTATTGTCTTAATTATGGCAAATAATGTTCAGCGTATTAGTTTTCAATGAGTGTAAAGGTCCTATATAAGTCAAATCTAGTGTATAACTTCTGAAATAAATTAACAATAAAAACATACTAAACGCGAAAATTTGAATTATTATTGAAAGCTAATTATATATTTCGTAAGATCTTTCTTTTCAACTGATCTCTCTTAATTTATTTTGTGACAGAGATGTTTGTTATTCATTTTAATGTGAGGTTATGTGTGACCTCTTTCTGTATTACTACAAATTATATTTTACATCGGATTGAATTGAACATTACACTTTTAATTGCCTCAATAGATCTGCATTTACTACTTGGCTAGGGAAGGTTTACACATTTTGCGCCTGTGGGAGACAAATCACTGATGCGAGTGTTGTGCAGATTGCAAATATTAAGAAATATAGGCGCAGGGCGTTTACATGACACAAGTATTATTACATATTACCTACATACAGACTGAATTTACATTTAAGATCACGGAATCGAAAAGATTTTACCAGTCTTTTTGATTCAGATATCCGCGTAGGTACTTTGTTTTGATGATGTTGATGAATTGTTAGTATTTACAAAGATATCTTCAAAAATGATTTGTGGATACGGGGCGTCCACGGGTTAGTTTGTCACTCCATCTAAATCCAAGAACTTGATGAAATTATGAGTGAACAATGTTATGATTATTGTATATTCTGTTAACAAAAAATAATTTGAGCGAATAATTGACAGAACAAACCAAATTTGTTAGTATGTATAATATGATAACTCCTATAATTAACAGATACCGATTACATTTTTTCAAATAATTGATCTGTGATAAATATCTCAGTTAAGTTAGTTTAACAGTCTAATCCGAACTGTACAATATTAAAAATTGTAAAATAATATGTTAATTAATATTGTACCCAGAGAAAAAAATTTAAAACAAACTAACACACATAAACGAAGTTAAACCGATTTTTTTAAAGGATCTTAATTGTATGTTAATTCAAAAAATGTATGAATCTAGAAAAGGTCAGGCAAAAAAAAAATACGCATGCGAAATTTAAAAAGGTTCTGTCAAGTTTGTTAATTGCTTTGTGGACATATTTATGTATGTATCCTTTAAGCCTTGAAATAAGGTATTTATAAAAAAAATATTCTACAAATACTAAGACGCGCACAAGTGTAACGGACACTAATGAACTACCTAATAAATAACTAAGTAATATTAAAATAAGAGAGAAGACGGATTGATGCCTTTGGGATGTGGTGCTGGAGACACATGTTGCGCATACCATGGATGGCGAGACGCAAATATAACATATAATCGAAGGATATTCAATGTTTCAATAATTCGGCTTCAAGTATTCAATACAAACTGTCAAAAATGCGTCACACGAATAAAATTTCTCAAAACAATTCGTAATATGTATGCTATTTTATGCATTATACCCATTAGTATTAAAGTCGTTTTTTGAACATTGGATGCTGTTAACGAATACGTATACAGTATTCGAAGACGCTTACAGGCGGAACTGAATGCGCAAGCGCGAAAGTCGAATACTTTCAAAGTTTGTGGATACGGAATGAATGATAGAATCCACTTTTGCTGGTGTGTGTATGTATTTAGACTCGCTCCGTGTCGCAGTGTGTGCTATGACTGGTCTCTAAAGGACAGGACTAATTTATTTGTAGCAGTGTTATTTTCGGCTAGAAACAAAAAATCTAAAGCTTTTTGACTCTAGAACACAAGGGATGCACGACTGTCTCTATCCTGCAGGAATTAAACATCAAGAACAGACTCTCAACCATGTGTCTGAGATGAATCCTTCAATTTTTTGAGCATCTTGCGAGAAGGGAAGACAGCTTGGAGAAGCTTGTTGTAGTGGGCCACGTCGAAGGACGAAGAGGAAGAGGAAGATCCCCCACTCATTGAACCGACTAAGTGGAAAAGCAACAGTGATGGAGCACAGTCAAAAGAGCGGGAGTTCATGGACGGACCGAAATGGATGCGAATTAAAATATATATTAAGTCGTTTAGATTGTATATTAAATTCATCTTATATATATTATATTCGACTACCAAAAATGTTGGTGACCTTACCCTCCTTTAGATTAGGGTTGCAAAGGCGTCGGTCTAGCCGCTGCCGGGGTGCCTGCCTGCTTGTGAGAGTAGTGGAAGTAATGGAATAACTTCGCAATGGGGGCGGAGATCTTAATTATGGTTCAGTGATTACTTATTGAGATCGAAAAATCTCCGAGAAATTAACGAAACGGGAAAAGAACTCCATTCGAGATTAGTTACTCACTTTAAATATCTGACGGGCGCGCTTGGATCTGGGCAATCGAATGGGAAATATGATTTAAATATTTAATTTTCACGAGTTGACACAACATTTTTATGACACAATTATACATTAAAATATATTCTCTAAAATTGATACAATCAGAGTCTGATTTAATTATGCGAGACAAAAATAATAATATTACATGATACACGAACAGCGGCACACATATGAAACGTTCCGAGCAACGCGGGCCGAAGTGAATCATTTTCTTTTCGGTTCCCGTTTCGATCGCAGCTTTTGTTGCTCACTCCGTTCCACCGCGTATAATTAATAATTAAATAGTTGATTTCCACCAACCTTTTTTGATTGACGTAAATTTATTAATATCATTGACATTGATAAATTATTGTCATGAGAAATTGATCAGATCAAAACTTCTGTTCATTAAATCAAACACAGTTATGCAAGCACATGAGACATGGACTCTTAGGAACAGTTATGTGATCAGTAGTAATTTTTTAGTATAGTAACTTTTTATTAACGCGCCCGTAGTAAAAATCCTTTGCGGGTTGTTGATACATCAAATTTATTACTGTCAAATCATAGATGGAGGCATGACAAATAATTATAAAATACGCTTTATTTTATACATTAGTTGTGAATTTTCACTTTGATGGTGAAATTATTTCGTATTATTGTATTTGTATATTAACCTTGCCTTACCGAAGCGGGGTATTCACATTCCCCACAGATCGCTTTAAACTCGATAACTCAATAATTATGCAAACGATTTCATTCTTATTTTTTGTAATCTTCACGGAAATAATGATGAACATTTTGAGATTTTTTTGTTTTTCAAATTTCTAAGCGTATAATATTTCAAAATATTGTTTTCGGTCCAGTCATCTTCGTGCGGTATATACACCTGTGGATGTCAATACCATACCCCTGTGTATTATTTTTTTAGTTATTCTGCTTATTATTTGTTTCACCTAACTAATGCACTGGGTAGCCCCATCCCACAGATGCGAACGAAGGAGACAGCTATATCGCTGTATTGTTGGGTCCGCATCGCCCGTCACAAACTTTTTATTATCGTTTGTATGAATATGATCTGGGGTGTTTCTATACCCCGCTTCGGACCACACGAAAGTTCAGGCCGCTCAGTGACAAAAAGGTTAAACAACGAGATCATCTTCGGACGAACTCCCATCAATAAAATAGCGAGATATTAAATTATTACTTGTCGTATACTACAACTTTCAAAGTGTCAATGTGTCAGATGACTTTTGGAACAGCTGTGTAAAGTCCGCCATATTTAACTATCAATTCTCGTTTTTACAATCGGATATCGCAGAGTAAAATAAGTTTACTACGGGATGTACTTTCGAGAAGTAAAAATTTATTTACTAACGATCAAACAACCCGTTTTCGTAAAACTTTTTTAATATAGTAAATAGTTACTACTGGTCACAGAACCGGTCCTTACTAAAGCTTCGGAAAATAAACTTAATGTCTTTGAAAGGAAAATTCTCCGAAAAATATATGAACCGGTGAGAGGTAATCATTCACAATAATTCAGATTGCATTAATATTATCATTGTGACCAACTTGACAAATAACAAATCGCCAAAGAATCTTTAGCTATACGCATACAGATCTTAAATATACGAACTTCTTCAATATTAGAATTAAGGAGCATTTGATATGTCTAAATAGCAATAATTATTCTGAATTTTCCAATCATCTTTTGGAAACAAACCATTCTTTTGACATTAATAAGGGTTTAGAAATATTATATACAAATTACGTGGGTTTACAGTTAGATATATTAGAAATTTAAAAAAGAAGAAAAACTTTTAATAGTAAAATAAATAACAAAATTCTTTTTACTATAGTTATCTTTTAAATTTGTTTTCACAGTAGTTTCTAATTAGTTACGCATCACTTATATTTACAGTTTTTTTCTTTTTTGCTTGCATTTTAAAATTTAGCGTACGTTGTGTTCTGAAGAAGAGATCATCGGTCTTGAAACATGTCAATTTATCAATAACAGTGGTTTTAACAAAGTGGTTTTTTTTTTACATTATTTATATTAAATTGTTATACGATTCTATGCAATGATGTAAAGTTCAAAAATTTTTATACTATATCAATAAACAGAACACCTTTTTTTTTGACATGTGTAAGTTATATTGCACTATCAACGACGGTACGGTATTGAGATGTGTCTCAACTAAATCTTTGAGATTATCTCATCGTGGACACTGACCTTGAGGTAATTTACACGTTACATTTGTTTTTCCTAAGCTTAGCACAAATAAGGATAATGGAATAATATATCATAATAAGAAGAACATGACGCGTTTGAAAGAAGTTGAAGATCATATTCTACTATTGTGTTTGATCTTATTTGCGGTCTCATTTTGTGTATTTTCCTTTCGCAATGGAGTTGAAAAACGAATTAGTCAGATAAAGGTGGGTTTAGATGCATCCAATCAATTGTGGATCAAACGTTTATCTGCGGGCTGCGTCGCTGAGGAAACTTTATAATTAACGACATGCTCAGGGATGCGCCAAAGCTTTGGTTCCAGTACTAATTAACATATAATGTCAGAATCACAAAAGCCTTAAAGACAAAATGCAAAGGATTAAATGAACAAACGAATCGCTTTAATATTGTGTTGTCAACTTGTAAATAAGTATTATATTACTTTTAAAACTAGCAATATTAAATTTTTGGTTAAAATTCATATTTTTTTATTTATTATCTTTGTTTTATTAACCACCGAATTGAGTTTAAATACATCTACCGGTTTCTAAAAATACCATTTTCTTCTTCAGGATGTTATAACTAACTAAAAACATATATTATTGTTTCTTCATCAATTATTTAAAAAATAAATTTAGTACCTAACTCAAATTGTTGCTTAATACAAATTTAGTCGAATAATTTTTAGGAAAAAATTTTAGAATGGGACTCGTAGTTAAATTTAATTGGCTGTTTATAATTTTTTGATTAGTTTTACACGCTTTATTTATCTCCAACGATTCCAAATTATTTAATTTGTGACCAACATCGTTTACATGCAAAATTGACAATCCCAATTTTTTATCAAAACCGTGACCATTTTCTATCAAATGATTAGAAAATTCTGAAAACCCACTATTGTTCAAACATCTCAAATGCTCCCTTACTCTTATATTAAATTTTCTACCCGTTTTAGCAATATAAAATGCAATTTGTATTTAAACTCAATTAATCCTGAAGAAGAAAATGGTATTTTTCGAAACCGGTAGATGTATTTAAACTCAATTCAGTGGTTAATAAAACAAAGATAATAAATAAAAAATATGTGGTACCTAATAATGTTTTATTTACTTTATTAGTAAACTGGATAACATTAAATTATTTAATTAATAAAAATGACAGAACACAAAGCAGATTTGATTCCACCTTTGCAGGGCATGCAATAAGCGCAGACGACTGCGTTGCAATCGGTTGTGATAGCGTATTACCTTAATTGTAGAAAAACAATTAAGGTAGCATCACAAGAGTGGTCGGTACCAATATATTACACGACCTGGTGTGTTTGTCTGCGCCCCGTGCGCGCGCAGCGGGGCGGGGCCTCGCCGCGGAGACTGCCTCCTTATCAATATGTATGAGCCGGTCGCAACAGCTTCCTCGGGCACCCGCTACCCACTACCCACTACCCACTACCCGTAACCCACCCTGTACTCTTTGCACTCCCGGTACTGACCCGACCGCGCGGACGCTTCGTCTACGACAAACTTGACGATAATCGATGTCACGCGGGGAGCAGTCGCGCCCTAATCGATGGAGATAACTTAACACGGTAATTAGCTAAACCAACTGACTAACTCACCGTCGCGTCGTTTCTCCGCAAGGGCGGGCAGATATCCTGGCACACTTGCCTCGTTCACAATCATGCTAGGCAGTGCCGGCCCTAGTCTCTGTGGCGCCCTCGAGTGAATTTTTTCTGGGCTCCCCAATCCCTGATTTAAAAAAAACGGTGGATCTGTTAAACTATTCACTCAGATTCCGCAGCTGCAACGTCCTCCTGCGATCAGACCCTCTTTTTCATGATTTAATCTGGCGCTGATGGTAAAGTGGATAGTGTATATGAATTCATTGTGTTTCGTCCAAGTCCCTTCAGTACAGTAGAGAATGTACTTGATAGTTAGCCCTTTAATGGGTGTCTTGTGCCCACTGGTCTCTGCCCTTCCGTAGATAACACTTGATTATCTGTTTGTTTGTAATGTTGTTGTATACCTGTATTTTAAAATAAATAAAGATAGCACTTAAAAGGGCGCAGGGAATCTTAAATCTCTGTTTGTTTTCGCAATCTCTTGCGTTAGCTTTTGTTTTTTTATCTCCTTTCTTTTGTATTTATTAATTGTACATTTCGCGTTTCCGTAGCACTGTGTGTGGAACCGATAAAAGATGTTGAAACTTCTACAACGGTTCCGGGAAAGGGGACCCCCCCTCTAGAGCCTCTTTATATAGT
Organism: Eubasilissa regina; assembly: GCA_022840565.1. Taxonomy (NCBI): domain Eukaryota; kingdom Metazoa; phylum Arthropoda; class Insecta; order Trichoptera; family Phryganeidae; genus Eubasilissa; species Eubasilissa regina. The sequence continues at coordinate 18,438,282 of JAINEB010000029.1, read as the reverse complement.
CTTCATCGAGTCTTCATTGATTTCTTAGCTTATTTTCCAGTTATTATTAAGATTTCAGCCCAGGTGAGTTTTTCAGTACCCCTTAAGTTATAATTATTGTGATACTGGAGAATTAATTGCCATTCTCCAGGGTAACACGGTTGTCCCGGCTTGCTCGGCGCCCGGCCTGCTCGGCGCCCGGCTTGCTCGGCGCCCGGTATGCTCGGTGCCCCGGCTTGCTCGACACCCTCGGGCCGGCCCTGATGCTAGGTCTCCAGTTGGTGAAACTTTTAAAAGGGCAGTCCTCTCCAAGCACACACATTTCACACGATCAAACCACCTCAGAGATCCTTTTTTCCAATGTGTGAGTGTAGTGCCGAGAAGGAGACCCTTCATTTTTTTTTTGCCTGTCTATTGCGGATCACAGGATTTTTTTACAATGATCTTGTCAATGGTAATTTTCAACTCCCGGTTAACTTGTGTAATCTTCTTTCCCTTAACTCGCCACATTTAATCTATATGATAGCAAATTTCTTGAACGACAACGGTATTAACTTGTAGCGTAATATTCCCTATTCTATAATATTGTTGTACTGCTTTCTATAAAATAATGTTTTAACTTGTTTAATGGCACAAATCACTCTTGAAGGGTGGATTGCCTGTTTAAAAGAAGAAGAAGAAGATCTTTTTTTATTCTGTCGACTACGCTACAAACAGCTGAGTATTCGTCCATAGATTTTCACACACACCTGCGTCCAACGGCGCGCAGTCAGTACTTATTCGTACATAAAAAAAAATGTACTTAATTAGAATTTCTGCAAAATATATCGAAATAAAAATATATGGGATCTCGGAATATTTCTATCACAATTATTATCATATTATTCAGATTTTAATATAACGTTATATTATGCCAGATAAATCTTTAATTTCACAGCTTCACTGTACTCACTGCACGTTTGAGGGATCGCATTCAGTTTACTGTTATTACTATTAATACATAAGTTGTATTATTGTAGTATGTGTTGTATACACTCAGTACCAACTGGAAATCGTACAATTCCAATAAGATTATACAAATATGGACCCAATATATGATTCAATCAGGTAGAGATGAATCAGAAGCATGGATATCCAACAATTTAATATAATTTATACAATTCTTTCACTAATAATTCCCTAGTCCTACAACACTTCCACTCCATATATTTTTATTTTATTTTTACTTTTTTATACATATTTGTAATTCTCTTTTTATTCCAAACAGCACCACAACAGCACGAAAAAAAAACTGGCTACTTTAACACAGACTTCAGTTTAGCAAAGTAGCCAGGACAACGCTGTATATATCAGAGGTGAAGTCTACTCCATCCCACACAATAAACTATGTATTATGTATCCGCCTCTGTTAGTACAAAAATATGGATGTCAAAATATATATAAATAAATTAATGTTTCAAAAAATTTAATAAAAATTAATTAATTAATTTAATTCTGGCGTCCCTATAAGAATTTTTATTTAGAGATTTTCCTTAAATATAAAGTAGATTGCTTTCAAATAATTGAATAAAATAACCCAGTGCCTACAATATTCGCCTAGCGATCTAGTTAGTAGGGGGTTCGAGTCTCGTTCCAGGAAGCTAACAAGTTGGTCCTATTTTCATAACACAAGCGTTTAGCTTACTTTGAAAATAGTAAGAATATTGACAGGCATTTATATTTTTTTTAAATATAAAAAAAATTAAGTCATGCGTAGTCTTTTTTTTTAAAGTTGTTTTAAATTAGAATAGGAACTAAAGTAGACTGAATGCAGTGGAAATGAGCGTATATGTGGCAAATCTATTTATCACAGAGTAAATAATGTAAAACTGATAGTGTTAGTATAGTGAGTAAAATTAAGAAAAGATCACATAGGTGGTTTGGTCATATGGAACGGATGAATGAGAAGAGAGAGGTATGAAAGATATATAACGCAAGTATTGATGGCACCAGAAATAGAGGACGTCCGCGGAAGACTTGGTACGACCAGGTAAAACAGATAATGGTGCTGTTAGAAGCCTCAACAATCGGCGAGCTTGTATGAGAAGATGTATGAATGTGGACGAGGCGAGAATTGTGTGTCGGGACAGAGGAGTGTATCGAAACGCCGCGGGGATACGGCGTGATGGTAAGTTATGTATTTAAATTATAACTCTACAATAAAAAAAATGTGTTTCCAATACCTGTATATATTTATATAGGTATTAGGTACGACCGTACAAAATATAGGTAGGTACTTAAGAAATATATCATAATTAATCGTTCCATTATTTGAAAAAGCCATCTACCTTATTTTTAAAGAATCGCAAATACCTTTGAGTAATCTGATAGCAGACGCCAGAATTATCAATTCATTTTTATTCAATTTTGGACACATTGATACAACTTTATTATTAGAAGAACTCATTCTTATTGTGAAGTTGTAATTATTCAGAACAGACGGTCTGTGATATTTAAAAAAATATGAATTAAATATATTATTTAGAATGATATACATATAAAATCAATTTCATCGAAAAATATTGTTGTTGCGCCACCGGGATTCGAACCTGGACCTCTTCAATGAAAATGAATTGATAATTCTGGCGTCTGCTATCAGTTACTTAAAGTTATTTGAGATTCTCTAAAAATAAGGTAGATGGCTCTTTCAAATAATGGAACGATTAAATGTATTAATATCAAAAAGGTAACATATAGGTTCGAAAATTCGTCGCTAATATATTGTCGCTGTAGCATAGTTGGATAATGCACTTTCCCCGGTTTGGAAAGAGATCCAGGTTCGAATTCCGCTGGCGCAACAACAATATTTTTCGTTAAAGTTGATTTTATATGTATATCTTTCTAATTAATATATTTAATTCATATTTTTAAAAATACCATAATTCTACTTTTAAAATTAACAATATTAACTTTGTGGTTAAAATTCATATTTTTTATTTATTATCTTTGTTTTGATAGAAAATGGTCACGGTTTTGATAAAAAAAATGGGATTGTCAATTTTGCATATAAACGGTGTTGGTCACAAATTAAATAATTTGGAATCGTTGGAGATTAATAACAAACCATTCTAAAATTTTTTCCTAAAAATTATTCGACTAAATTTGTATTAAGCAACAATTTGAGTTAAGTACTACAATTATTTTTTAAATAATTGTTGTTTTTTTAAAATTAGATTCTGGCGAAGAAACAATAATATATGTTTTTAGTTAGTTACGACATCCTGAAGAAGAAAATGGTATTTTTCGAAACCGGTAGATGTATTTAAAACTCAATTGAGCAGTTAATAAAATAAAGATAATAAATAAATAAATATATATACCATAATTCATTGTATCTATTAATATGCGTAACCCACATTTAAATAAGTGATTGTTAAAATTATGCAAGCGAACCGGTTGGTAATATTGTTGGAGAATCATCAGTGGAAATAACAAAACTGCAAGATAGCTGCTGACAACACTCGTTCGTCTTCCTAAATTCTATTTTCCCACTTCTGCATACATACGACACTCTTCAAAGTCGTCATATTGGAGGGCCCCACTCTTGTAAGGATAATGCAATACGTACCCAAATATTACGAGTGAAACGGTAGGCACTCTTTGTACTATTCGAAAGCCCTTCCGTCTATTTGGCGGTAAAAACGTGCGCCTGCAAATGGCCGCCGTAAAATAAAATGGCGACTCGGGGCGCCCATCCGGCCCGCCCGGAATGATAGAACCTTTTCGAAGGTGCTAAACGCCACCTAGCTGCTGTTCAGTCAAGCAGGGTCATCAACAAATATATTTATTTCACTTTTAATCACGAAAACATAAAAATATAATCATTTGAATCGTACGAAAATGGCCATCTAATATGTCACGTCGAATGTTCAAGAACTTTGATGTTTAAAAAAAAAAATATATATATATATTTCAAGACACATGTTTCATACCATTTATCGTGCGGTGGGTAGCTGAAGACCCTTTGCCGTTTGTCAAGGCTAGGTATATCACAATATGAACAGTAAAAAGCAACACAGATAGAGACGATATTTAAGGTTATGCTATCAATAATAACAGATCTGGAGCTTGGGGCCCCCGACCCGACCCGACCGAGTAGGCATAGATAGATGAAGTCTCGTATATCCGACTGCAGCTGACTAAATCTTCAATAAATTAAATCTTATTATCAATCACCGTTAAATATTTTTTCCACACATTTCTTAAATATCCATGTTGACGCGAGTCAAATACTCATTCCCTGTCTCTTTTGTCCATTCATATACCTGTCCCGTTCTAGTCAACTCATTACTTGCGATTTCACCGACGGGGGGACAGATTGCGCTCAAACCGCGAACTATTAAAATCTTGTGACTTTTTTCCACCGTCCTATATCAGCGCCGCGCGTAACGCTGGGACCGTGAAGAGGAAGTGTATTCAATAGTTCCAGAAGTGCAGTGATCTTTCGGTTCAGCACAACAAACGTGCTCGTCAACCGGAGGTGAAGACGACGCTCAACCCGGGACTTTGAAGCGGGGTAGGACAGATCCATCTACCCTTATGTTCCTTCAGGCTTCCAATACGGGTTGAATCAACTGATCAATATTAAATTCGATACAGTCCTCGGGATCTTATCCCACCAACCCGTGAAAACGTTTTTATTATATTACAGTTTACCTTCGAACCTCCTACAAAATGTCGCAACACTATTTCTGATGTTTTATTAATATTTTCGTGGACAGCACGAGGCGCGAATCAATAAGAAGAAATGAAATGAAAATAAGAAGAATAATTAACATTCTGGAAGAATAAGTTCTATAATACATGTTTAAAAAAAACATATGTTTAAACTAGTGAAAAGACTTTTTTGATATCCCTAATGGTTCAACTGTCAACGAACGGGGTCGGCTCTACGGTATGGAGAAAATGGAATCGGATTTGTGAATATTCCGGGGAATAGGCACTTAGTCTGGTACTCCGCGCGTAATGCAGTACTAATATTTGAGTGTTTTTACGGGCGGAAATAAAATTTTACTTTTTCGTGTATGAAGCGGGCATAACTATTTTTTATGGAGTCATAATATTAACGCCGGGCTAAAGTGCGCCACCGCGTAGGTGCGGCTTATATCCATTTCTTTTATAAACAGTTAGTCCAGATACGTAATCTACACCCTGGTGATGGATGACAGCAGTGGCGGTCGGTGACTTTTTGTAGAAGGGATGCTGGATAACAAGTACATACTGTCAAATGTACAAATATAACATGTAATCAAAGAATGTTTCAAACTGTCAAACAAACAAATTCCACAAAACAATCCGCTCACTTCGTAATATATGTGCTATTTAGTGCGTTATATCCATAAGTATTAAAGTCGTTTTTTGTACGTTGTTAGCTGTTGACGAATGCGTATACAGTATTCGAAGACCTTGACAGGCAGAACTGAATGTCGAATACTTTCAAACTTTGTGGATACGGAACGAATGATAGAATTCACTGTTGCTGGTGTTTGTGTATTTACGCGATTTATAGATGGAGAATGTATGTGTATTTCAATATTTCCATACTAACAACAACTCTCCTCAAGCAATAAATCATGGACACAACACAAGACAAACAACAAACATCTACACACCAGTTCCGAGAGCAACAGATGAATCAGAAGCATGGATATCCAACAATTTAATATAATTTAAACAATTCTTTTACTAATAATTCACTAGTCCTACAACACTCCCACTCCATATATTTTTACTTTTTTACTCGTATTTGAATTCTCTTTTTATTCCAAATAACAGGACGACAAAAAAAACCCGGCTCCTTTAACACAGACTTTAGTCTAGCAAAGTAGCCAGGACAACGCTGTATATATCAGAGGTGAAGTCTACTCCATCCCACACGATAAACTATGTATTATGTATGTTTATTATGTATCCACCTCTGTTAGTACAAAAATATGGATGTCAAAATATATATTAATAAATATTGTATTTCAACTCGCTCCATGCGCGTGCCGTGTTATGACCGGTCTCTAATGGACGAATTCATTTGCGGCAGTCTTGTTTTCGACTAGGAACAAAATAACCAAAGCTTTTTGACTCTATAACACAAGGAATGTGGAACATCCAAAGCGTGTATGAAGCGACCGCACCTGATGTCTAGGGTTTCAATAAAACCAGTACAACGCAGGAGCTGCACCATCTTAACCTTATTGATAATATTGTGATAATTCTTCAATATTTAAACATTCTTAAAACTAAGATATAAGAAAAACGAGCGAAAAGCACGCAAATATGATATGGAACGATTTTTTATTTAAATTTTTATGAAGATATATTTTATTGTTGAGTTGAAGATGTATTAATTTTAAAAGTGTAACATGTAAGTTTGAAAATTTGTCGTCAAAAGTACTGAAGCTGTAGCATAGTTGGATAATGCACCTGTCCAGATTAAAATCCCGGTGGCGCAACAACAATATTTTTCGATTAAATTGATTTTATAAGTATATCTTTCTCATTAATACATTTAATTATTATTTAAACTTTAAACATTTTCATATTTTTTTAAATTGTCCCGTATATCCTCACTCTCCCCAAATATTGTCTGTAACAAAATCGTTGTAGTTCATTTTGTCGCAATTGAAAAATAAAATGCAACCTAGTCTAAATTAAATTAATCAAAAGGTAGTTGGCAGTATAAAAATATTTTTCCAATTCTTTGGTCACGTTAGAGAGGATTATTGTGGGCACATTTTTTGGACGAAGTAAATCTAGAAGTGCGCCACAACGGTGAATAGATTCGTTACGTCTAGCTAGAGTGACTCTGGAGCCAGCTGAGCGGGCTACCCTGGAGCTGACCTGTGGAGTCTCATCTGATTGTGGCCACTAGATGTCAGATGGAGAAAAGAAGAAGGTACCGAGGTAGCAGTGGCGTGCAGTAGGTATAGATTTAGGTTATGCTGTTAATAATGATATATGTAATACAATATATGTAGTTTCGTTTAACCCAACGTTTTTAGAAAAAATAAATCCGTCATTTATACGACCATACCACGTATTTATTTATAATTATAGAGATTTATTAATAGTGTTTTTAAAGTTTATATTTTAATGTAAAATAATACCTTCTTACTTATATTAAAAAATGTATGAACGTTTTTAGACCACTTTTTATGACTGAACATGATTCCTTTGTTGTTTGAGAATTCTTCATGTAATAACTATAGGAAATAATTATTTTTATAGAAGGTTAACGTAGGAAATAGTTCTGCCAATTGTTTTTTGTTTTTCCCAAATCATAAACCAATCCAAGCAACAAATTTAAAGAACAATCATGAAATCGATACGTTAAAAACATTAAGTAGTAAAATTTGCGAATTAGTAAAAGAGGAAGTAAACACTTCAATGATTCGCACGCAGTTGTAAGTTATTCTGTTAAAAAACAGCATAGGTTACTCCGTACAAAACGGATCAACCGAAAGAAATTTTCAATCCAGTAAATAGATTTGAGTAATTCACTAACTTAAAGACCGAAGAGAGTAATGTGAATAGTTTGAAGCGGCGAATACAAAAGAGCGCCATGAGTACAGCGGTGATATACAGCGGTGATATAATAATGTTTTCGTTTATGTTAATGCAATTATTTAATTTATATTTGTTTTTGCTAGATAGGTATATATTTTCTTTCGAACCATCACTTCGTTGAGGCGATTTTTTTATGCATACGAGAAAAATACTTTAAACTCATTCTACGATTTCGTTGTCATTCTTTTACACTTTAAAAATGTAATCATGGAAACCTGGTACTACCACTAAAGTCCAACCGAAGCTTCGGCTTCGGCTTCGGCCGCCTTCGGCCAAAAAATATACCCTCGGCTGCACATTCGGCTTCGGCTAAAATCTGCCGAAGGTTTGGCCGAAGCCGAAGCTTTGTATTTAGCCGCCGAAAAGTGCCGAAAACGCATGAACTATTACGAATAAAAAAAAATTTCAGTTTATTATTTCTGGAAAACTGTAATGTATATATTTAATGGATATATTTACAATTATTATCAACACCATACACAGAAAACTAAGTAACAGTAATGTATACTTTTTAGTCGGCGTTCTAAGATTTCTAACAATAATCGGCTTCGGCTTCGGTCAAAGACTGACCTTCGGTCAGAGACCATTCGTTTGTTTTTTTAAAGATAATTTTAGAAATTTTTTTTAAGGTATCAGCCCAAAAAAATGTCTATAAATATTTTTATCAACAACGAAATACAAAAAAAAAATCAATTTTTCGAAAACATATTTTGGTTGCTATCGGGATTCGAACCGGGACCTTTTCCTATCCGAGGAAATGCGTTATCAATGCTGCTATATTAACGAAGTATGTTTACGACAAATTTTGAACTTATATTCTGTAGCCCTTTAAAATCGATACATCTGTTATTCCATTTTTAAAACTTCATAACAAAATGTGTTTTCCTTAAAAATTTAATGTTATGGACCCTATCAGACAGGGGAGGGGTACGCTAATGGGATAAAAACTTACATCGTAATTCTTTCTAGCTTTTCCATGACGATGGTTTCATCCCCTGTTTGCCACTTCCATGCCTCTTCTACACGGCGGTTAATCGCTACAAAGATTGCAAGATGAACGCGCTGGATAGAGATGGTGCGCCCTTATTCCAGTAATTTACCTTAATATATTATCACTTACAAATGTAAAAACATGTCGCAGATAACCTATTAACCCCCTCTCCGTATTTTTACTACGCCATCAACAACAAAAATGGACAAAATATTCTCTCCGGGTAGGAATTCCACAGATTACCGTTCAAATTAGTTTATTTTCCAGTTTTCCACTGTTTTCCTCGCCGTTTCCACAGTTTAGTGGCGCGCGGGTGTCGGGAACTGCCTTTATTGGAAGTGTTGCAGGGAATCCCCGCTTTTATTCCGTGGAATTCGAACCCAAACTGTGGAAAACGAATATTTTTATAGGGGAATACCAAATTATTGATGGAGATTCAGTTTTATGATGATGTTCGCGTTGCGATGATTTCTGGGAAGTCGGTGACGCAGAGAGCGTTGCCATTTTTATGAATTTGAAATGGAATTTATTTAAATGTTGAAGTGTTTCAGTAGCAAGTATTTAAATGGTAAACGAACATGAGATCGGTTTTATTGAAAAGTTTATAAGAAATTGAGTCTATCAATGAAATTGTCAAATTTGTGGACCGACAAATTTAAAAATGATTATTTAACTAACTATTGGATTTTAAATAATATATATATATATGCCCCTCAATATTAATAAGAAACAAATCATATTTAGGGAAAGAAAATTAATTATACATTCATTTTTTTAAAGAAAAATTATTATTGCGAAGATGCAGTTTTTAAGTACATAGTTCTGTGGTATTTTAATACAAATTAAATTAATAACTAGAATACAGAAAAAATATTTTAGTTGCTACCGGGATTTGAACCTTTTCCTATTCTATTTATTTTTTTATGTATCTATGGTCTGAAAACTACAACTTCACAATAATAATATGTTCTTAAAAATATATAAATTTTATCCAAATTTAATTAATTGATTTAATTCTGACTCAAATGTGTTACTTTTAAGTTTATTGCTTTTAAAAATGGAATAATAGGTCTATCATTTTGAAAGAGCTACAGCATATAAGTTCAAATATTTGTCGTCAAAGAACTCAGTCGATGTGGCAAAAGTGGATAACGCGTTTCCCCGGATAGGAATTATTATTAACACGCGGAAATCTGGAACATATGAGTATATAGGTGGGATACGCAAATCAGTTAGTTAATTTATTTAAAAAAAAAGTAATATCTAGACAGTAATATTTTTCATATCTGAGTGAGTAATAGTGAGAAGCATATTTATATAGATGTAGATACAACTGAATGATTCTTACTGAATAAATATATAATATGAATTTTTTACCAAATGTATGAATTGATTTCACATTCCTTATAATTTTAATTCCGCCATAGACAAGAGTATCACTATGGCGTACGAGATGACAGTGAGGTGATTAATATCAACCAAAAGAAGAAGAAAATACAGTTTCCAAATATATTCATATCTTTTGCCGTTTTTCCAATACGATTCCATTATAACCCATTATGATTTAATATTTCAATGGAAGGTTCTAGGAACAAAGTCGTTATCAGTTATGAATAATGCCCAATTAACAAGCTGGTATCGTATCACCTTGAAGGTGCGTAAGCTCCAAAGCTTGGAGGGCGATATTTACATGGTGGCCCCAAAAAAGTGAGAACATCTCGTAACACATGAGTTATTTCAAAACATAATATAATTAATTATAATTCTTGATGTAATTTTTTTTGCACAATATTTAGCTAATCAGAAATCATCAAAACACCCCATATTGCATAATCTACTGGGTTTAAATCTGGACTGTTCGGTGGCCACATGCCTGGCTCGATGAAATTAACATTCTCACGACGAAGAAATTTGATTGTATTTCTGGCGGTGTGAGATGGAGCTCCGTCTTGCTGTAATGTCTAGCTATATTCCAGATTTTCTTTTAAAACTCTTTGATCATTTCCCTAGCACCCCAAAGTTTTTCAATTCGCAAATTTTTGATCAGAATACGGTCTTCTGCAGTGATTTTTGTCATTCTGGGCAACAATTTAAAAAAAACAAATATAAACAATGGGAAAATTAATAATCAAAGGTAGCGACCGGAAATTGTCGAAATAAAACGTTATACATATAGGTAAATAGGTAAGTAAGTAAATTAGTAAACTATTGAAGCTATTGTTGATATAGTTAAACTAATTTTGATGTAATTATATCACATTTTCAAAATGTTCTCACTTTTTTCCACCCTGTACATATAAAATCAATTTTATCGAAAAATATTTCCAAACCGAGGAAGGTGCATTATCCAACTATGCTACAGCGACGACATTTTTAGCGATAAATTTTCACATTTTATATCACATATCTACATATATCTACATATAGAGGTATAGAAAGAGTAAAGTATTGGTATTCACAGTGAGCAAAAAAATCACTCATCAAAGAATATTTATCTATCGAATCCAATGTCTCTTGAATGCGTTTAACCTTTCCCAAACCATGCAGTAACACAGGTCTACCGCTCCAATTAAATCTGTAATATTTCGGTAAACATATGCAACATCCACTTTATATTTTAGTTAGTTTGAAGGAAAATATTTACGCTTAGAAATGACTAGTGAAAAATCAATTATGTAAAGCGAATCCTACAAAAATATATATATTTTTTAATTAAAACGTTGACAAAAATGTCAAGACAGAAAGAAATCATACATTAATTTCACAGTAATAACAATAACAAACATAATGGTGTCTCTTTCTCACTAATTAAATGAAGATAGATAAAAAGTAAGGTTGTATTATAGAATGCAATTTCTTATACAGAACTTGACGAATGCTCCGAATTATAATATTACATATTTAATGCTCAATAGTTAAAGTAAATTTATGGCATTAACCATTTTTTCACATTTTAAAGGTTAATAGAATTCTATTTTTTTTACGGTAACACGAGTTGACACCATGGCTGCGTACGAGTATTTTATATCACGGTATGATAAAGGTTAATTGTATTGGTAAAAACGTATTTATTCATATTATATTATTTATAATTATTAACTGCTAAAGATATTAACTAACTTGTCGTTTTAAGGTTTGTGGTCAAGGCCCGCCGCTAATAATAATATATTAATCTCGTAAATCACAGGTTGTTACGGTTAATTCATCGAGAAGCACTGGTGATTGCCAACATTTGAACGCGGGTAAGCGATTCTCGACATGCGATGCCATTTTCGCCGTAGGTGTTTCAATGCAAAGTGTTCAAATAAACTTGCGTCACTGGTTCATTCAGTTAGGGTAAGGAAATTTAACGAATCTATACCGTTAACGTGCGCATTCCAAACGTCGCGTACGTCGCAAACAATGTAAAACGTCATCATAGTATAACAATGTTATTAAAGAGAACACATTCTTATCGTGAAGTTGTAATTATTCAGAACATAGAACAAAAATCTATTAATTAGAAAGATATACATATAAAATAAATCGAAAAATATTGTTATCGCTGCCGGGATTCGAACCTGGATCTCTTCCAATCCGGAGAACGTATATTATACGATTATGCTATACCAACACAGTGGATTGACGACAAATTTTCGAACCTATATGTTATACTTTTCAAATGAATACATCTATCGTTCCATTATTTGAAAGCCATCTACCTTGTTTTTACGGAATCTCAAATACCTTTGAGTTAAATGAAAGGAGACGCCAGAATTATCAATTCATTTTTATTAAATTTTGGACACATTGATACAACATATATATTATTTAAGGATAACACATTCTTATAGTGAAGTTGTAATTATTTAGAACATAAGTCTCTGATATTTTAAATACTAATTAATAATGAAATTCCGGTAGCGGTAGCGGTAGATTTTATATATGTGTATATTTTTCTAATTAATACATTTAATTTGTATTTAAAATATAAAATGTTCATTGCAGAAAATGTATTTGTTTAAGGTGCTTATTGACAACAATTGTAAGTGTATGCTAAGATAAAAAAATGGCCGCGTTACAGCTCCATTATATTTATTAAATTGATTATTATCTTATTATTAATGTTGTATAATAATTACAAACATTCTAAATTAAAAAAATATTTAGAGTATTCCTGTCTTTTTCTAATAGTTTATTTTAATCTTTTTCTATGGAACGGATCTCTTGTGAGGGTTAAGGTCTTTAATAGGAATTATAAAAGGATACATATAAATATGATCAAGACAAAGTACAACACTTCTAATAATATGATCCGTATAATGCGGGTCGGCCAAAGATACTACGGTCTATTTATCACGTTTCCCCCATGAGTGGAAAAGGTTTGGAAACACTACCCAGGTAGGTACTGGAATTAGTACCGTTTCAACTTGCGAAAGCATTGGTATCACACCCCCTCGTAAGCCAGCAGCACAGACCGCTCACCGCAAACGCTTCGGGGATGCCGCACTCGTCCCCAGTCAGGGGGCGCATGCGAAATCCCAAATAGGGGCTAATTGAGCTCTAATGGCCGCGAAGTGGCCGAGGCACGTGAGCCGAATGTTCGATGTTCAATAATGCCCCGCCAGGCCGCAGATCATTTTTTTGATCAACCGCATTATTGAAAATTGATTCTATCGCATGTGTCACGTTTCTATTGCGATGATACATTGTTAATCGATTTCTTCTTGAATTCTACTGTTGCAGGAAAACTCGTTAAAAATAAAAAAATAAATAATTCTCACTTTACACATGATTAACGAAGTAGATTGCGCCATATAATTGATACGATAAGACACGCGTCAATAATTTAAATGTTTAATCATTGGCGTGGTGCCAAAAAACTCGTGGGATAGATATCAGGAAAACAAAGGCGTTTTAGTAAAACGTACAGCGGCGGCCTGTCGCCGTGTAGGTACTTGCAAATATGTCTATATGTATTGTTATGAATTTGAGTAAAAACGGAGTATTCTGCATGCGGAAAGACATTCTCGATTTTGTCACCATAATGTGTATATATTAAACAACATCTTTTTTGTTTCGTTTCTTCAAACATCTTTTGTGTTTCTTCAAACACAAAAGATGTTTGAAGAAACACAAATGAAACAAATCGGCGACCCACCCTTGGCTACATTCATCTTTCTTGTGTTCAAGTTTTCCATACTTTTATAAATTGCAACCTTTCTAAATAAAAGGAATAAAAATGATTACACTACGCCAAGATCTAGCGGCGACAACACTTGAGGTGCCAGCTGAGATCTCAAAAAATATTTACAAAATTATTATATTTACAAATATACGGTTCCGTATATAGGAATGATATGATTTTAAAATATCATATAGCAAGAAATAGATAGATTCATCTGCCCTTCGAAAGTCTAGAAAAGTACCTATTGAAGATAACCGAAGTAATTGTTAAAAAATTTTGCAGAATTATTTGGCGCCTGGGGCCTCCAACATCCTAAACCCACCACTGACAATTTTATTCTTATTTCGTGTTATATTAATATGTACAGTTATAAAAAAAAAAAATCTTTAAAGCTAGAGTAGAATACAGAAAGCTAATTCCAAATGTAAAATATCGTATCTACATCTATAAGTATATTTATAAATAAAAAAATTTGGTACTTACGAATTATCTTCTTGTTTCACAATAATGTAAAAAATTTATGTGATTGAACGCCAGGAATTTAATTGAATCTACCACGAGGAATAATTGTTATAAAATGTCGTTGATACAATACAAAAAATATCGAAAATATTTTGCAGTCTGACATTTAAAAAAATCTATGTTCTCGAATGTTCGAACGGCCGGAGTACAAAAAAGCCGGTGGCAGTAGTGAACAGCTGGAAGGCGATTTATATCGGCCTTTTATCGGTGGAGACTTTTTGAACTGATCAAACAAGTCAATCTATGGTTTATATGTAGTTTTATCAATTGATTAATATTTCAAATTTATAGGTAACCTACATGGACAGATATTAAATTAATTCTAAATTATTAGCATAATTACTTTGCGGCCACATAGATAAATATTAAGACAAAACGCTTTGTTTAAACCACTATTTATTTTGAAATAAATCATTTTAATAATGGATAATTTGTATAGTGCCATTTACACATAAACTGTTTATAGTTTTATTATTAACGTTTTTTTTTTTTTTTAATTACAAATCGTTATTTTCATTTATGTAAATGATTTTTTGAAAAGGAGCGTTTTTAGTTTCTTCTTAAATAAAGTCTCTGATGCACCGTTCCTTATAACAGAGGGCAAAGAGTTCCACGCTTTTGGGCCTGCCACCGCAAATGCCCGTTCATTAAATTTAGACTTCTGACAACGGTTGGTCAGTTCTACAACCCTACCTGCAGCTGAAGTAGTGACTGACTTGAGAGTTTAACGTCTGCCATTCAAATTGTCTGGGATACAAAGGTCTTGAAGATACAGAGGCGCCATGTTGTGTGTCGCCTTGTACCTCGACCAGCACAATTTAAATTCAACTCTTTCAGGGAATCGCAGCCAATGTAGCTGATGTAAAAGGGATGTTATATGAGAGAATTTGGAAACTCCATATATTATCCGTGCAGTTGCATTTAGAATAGATTGCAATGTTTTGTATTGTCTTTGTTTCTTCGGAAGCTTCCTGGGAAAATTTTAATGAAATAATTTTGTCAGAATGGTACCAATGGGACACAATCTATGATGAGATAATAAAATTAATATTGTCTACAGTATACTATGTGCACTGAAGATCGAACCGGCATCGACCTTTATAAACGGGGTAAGAATGTCTGAGGGTGGAAAGATAGGCAACCTTCCACTATTGATACTTACCAAATAAACTAAAATTGTATGTTTGTACGTATTTCTCAAAAACAAAAAATATATATATTATAAACACCCAGATCTGTACGGAACGCTTTGAACTTTGTCCGAACTGCTAAAAAAAATTTAAATCTTGAAAATCTAATAACAGCTGTCGCCCCAATAGCGATTTTTGATAATAATTTAGATTTCTAATAACAACAGATATATTATTTTCACAAATGTAAATAAAATGAGGTGTTCGTCAAAACGAAAATGTTAAAAAGTGGCTGACACTTTTTGAATAATATTCCGTAGATGTTGAGACATATTCTATGCATGGGTGGTACGACACATGTATCTGGGTGTTTTTTGTTAAATTATTTTTAATATAAAACGGGATGTGTTTTTTTAGATTTGATTTGCCGCTCTTTGTCTATACCGAGATATCACATTAAAATTTCATTTATTGTGTTGTTCAGATTAAGAAGCATTCTGGTGGATATTTTCAACAATCCTTACCTACAGTGGCGTAGTGCTAAATAATAATGTACCAGGGCTATGTATGATTTTTACCCCACTCACCCTCTCCCCCATTTTTTTCTTCCATGTGTTCCCAATAATTTTTTTAAAGAAATATGTTTGACATTAAAATTACGTCAAAAAAAATATCATATCTCAAAAAAAAACAATTTTTAACAAAAAACTTTCACGTTTTGAAAATGCGGCTTAATTTTTTTTTGCATTCTCGTAATATCCATCAGCTGTACGATATGTGACGTGCATCATTCTATGCGGAATATTTTGTATCATTTGTACCTTGAACAGTTTGTTCCGTGCCACAAAAAAATGTCAGGGCGGCGCGCGCCCTGGCTCGAAAAGAAGTTCGACCAGAGCACCACCCTGACCGCATTACATTACTCTTTACCTACAGGTGACCCAAAAAAAAAATGAGAACATCTCGTAACACATGAGCTTTTTCAAAACACAATATAATTAATTATAATTCTTAAATATATTAATTGTAAAGATATACATATTAAATCAATTTTAACGAAAAATATTGTTGTTGCGCCACCGGGATTCGAATCTGCATCTCTTTCCTAACCGGGGAAGGTGCATTATCCAACAACGCTACAGCGACAATATTTCGAACCTATACGTTACCCTTTTGATATTAATACATTTATCGTTCCATTATTTCAAAGAGCCATCTACCTTATTTTTACAGAATCTTAAATACCTTTGAGTAATCTGATAGAAGACGCCAGAATTATCAATTCATTTTTATTAAATTTTGGACACATTGATATAACTTTATTATTAGAATACGAGTTCTCCAAATAATTCTTAATATAATTTTTTTACACAATATTTAGCTAATTGAAAATCATGTTCAATATATCCCCTTTGTTTTTCAGCGAATTTTTCTAAGCGCCTACGCCAGATTTTTCTATTCTTTAATTATTGCCAACTTGAGCCGATCGACTGTGGTCAATTTTCGCCGAAGGTAGACTTTTTCTTATATAACACCCCATATTGCATAATCTACTTGTTTTAAATCTGAGCTGTTCGGTGGCCACATGCCTGACTCGATGAAATTAACATTCCCACGACGAAGAAAGTTGATTGTATTTCCAGCTGTGAGAGATGGAGCTCCGTCCTGCTGTAATGTCCAGTTATGCTGTAATGTCTAGCTATACTCCAGGCTTTGTTTTGAAACTCTTTGATCATTTTCCTAGCACTCTGACGTTTTTCAATTCGCAAATTTTTGATCAGAATACGGTCTTCTGCAGTGATTTTTGTCATTCTGAGCAACAATTTGAAAAAACTAAATATAAACAATGGGAAAATTAATAATCAAAGATGGCGACCAATAATTGTCAAAATAAAACGTAATTAATAGGTAAATAAGTAATAATAAAAGTAAATTAGTAAATAAACTATTTAAGTTATTGTTCATATAGTTAAACTAATTTTGATGTAATTATATCACATTTTACGAAATATTCTCACTTTTTTTGGGCCAATCTGTATATCCATTTATATTAAAATAATACTTTTTTTTTAAAAATAAAGTTCGTTTATTTAAATAAAAATAAATCAAATATGAACCATACCATGATGTCCAACTTTCATGATGTTCGCCCCCGCACTCCTGTCCCCGTCGCTGCTCTGGTCGTTGCCCAGGATGGCGCTCACACTGAACTTCAGCACGGGCTTCTGCGGAACTGCGCCGTGACTGCTGTCCAGGCTCGTCCTCTTCATCAGTTCCAAGTGTCCCTCCTTGTCCCCAAACTTGAGGATTCTGTCGTCGCCGATAATGGCGTCGTTTCTGATCGGCGATCCGTACGACTCTTCGTTTGCTATTCTCCCCTCGAACCTTCGCAGTCCTAAACTATTGGCCGTGTATCCCCTGCAGCTGGGGAAGAAGGGATTGCAGTCGTACGAACCGCAATAAGTACAAGGGCTTTTTAATCTCTCCAGCCTGTTCACCTCCGGGTCCGAGTCATTGTTGGCATTCACGTCAATGTCATCGTTGAAGTCGTCTTTTCTTCTTTCTCCATTATTCCGTTCATCCTTTTTATCCTCGCCAAATTTATCGCGACGCTCTTGTTGAAACGTGTTTCCAAAATATCCTTGATGCGCGAAGGAAGACGGAGATAGCTGGTACTCATTTTTTACGGGGTTCCTATTATTTAATGGCGATCCTAGGGGTGAATCTTCCGTGAATCTATCTTCATCAGAATGTGAATTGTCTTCCCGATTTTCATTTTCTTCGTAATTTCTCGAAGCGGTTTTCAAATCACCGTCACAAATTGGTTTCTTAGCGTTGTGAACACCATTTTCAATATCTACAGTTTTGGAATCGTCACCTGCACCATCACTAGATTCTTTATGAGTAATTTTATTCGTAACATTATCATTTTCACGGTCTTCTTCGTCGTCGTAGTCTACTCTCGGAGAATTCTCATTCGAATTCGGCGAATCGGCTCTAGAATTTTGCTGAGGCGAAAAATTGGACAGTCTTTCTAGAGCATTTTTCCTATTGAGTTCTTCATTGTTTAAGTACGTTTCTTGAAGGTTCGAAGCCGCGTACTTCAGCGCCTGCTGGTGCCGCAGCTGGTTTTGGTGCATCATGAACTGGTGGTGCTGCTCTTGAATGTACGAATGGAGTTGCGAATTGACAAACTGCGACTGGAAGTTGACAGCCGCTTTTTGGTGTTGGAGCAGGTTATCGACGAAGAACGGAGAAGCCATCGTGGTTATGGGGTGGTTGTTGTTGATCGTCTTGATCATGGCTGGTGGGTAGCGGATTGGAACCGTCGGCAGAGCGTTGCTGATGTTTGGGTTTGAGAATTGTCCCGGTACTGAAGGGTTAGGATACATTATCCAACTTAACCGAGAGGATGACTATCGGATTCTCCCATTGGTTTGGTATTTCTGATAACTCTTTGACAACACTTCACTGTTTAAATTTTTTGTTTGTTTTATAACTTTATTTAAATGTTTGATTAGTTCTTATCCAAACTGTACGATCCTGTTAAAAATTATAAACTGCAATTGTTTATTGCAAAACACTTTTAAAATTAAACAATTATATAGTACCTGTAAGTAGGTATAAATAATTTTTAATGAATTTCGCGGAGAGGCATGATTTGATTATAAATCTCTGTAAAAATTAATTAAAAAAATGGAATATCCTTAATTTTCTCAGATATCTATCTGACGTAAGATTAATGAAAATTTTATACAACATATTGGATTCAAGATTTGCTAATTGTTCTTTACCGTGCGTTAAATAGTTAATTCGTCTAGTATCGAGCGACAGGCAGTTTATTCGAACGATTACAAACTATATATTACAATTCCTACAAATATACAAAAATATAGAGATTAATCTATTGAAATACAATATTATATCATGTCACTCTAATATTATTTTACTAATAAACGATTTTATAGTAGAGAATGTTGTATTATTCAACTATGATTTGAAATATCTTTGAAGTGTCATAATTATATATATGAAATATTTTTACAGAAAACATATAAATTAATCAAATATAAAACCAAAAAGATTATTTTTTTATTATAGGTACTCTGTTTTGTAAAATGATCACTCCCCACTTCATGCCAATCAACATCTGATCAAGCAACGAGGATAGAACGACATGATTTTTACCCCGATGTAAATATAAAAGTACCTACAACTCAGCGGCGTGCAGTCTGTGCATTAAAAAATAGCTGCACCTAAATGTAACTATTTGAAAACAAATCAAATTTAAGTATTTAGGTATATCATAATTGATAGCTTAATAATTGTCATATTATTCACATTGTAATATACGATAGTTTTTAACAATTTAAAATACATCTTCTAGCTTGCGAGCGACTTTTGAGGTAAAAAATACTGAGTACTGGAAGTACTAGAACTCGTCTATGATGGGAAGGTCCAGGAACTGAATAAGAATTGGCAGGGTTATGAGTTGATGGAGACCAGTCGTGGAAGCGGCCAAGGCAGTTCAGCAGAAGAAGAGGATAATATTCTACATCAGATAGGCATTTAGGTATGTGCTGCATTTTTTGACGTAAGTACTGACTGCACGCGCCTGTATTCTTGGGTAACTACTTCCATTCATATTATTGTCACTATTATTGAATACATGTTTCATAGTATCACTATTATTGAATACATGTTTCATAGTGTCACTATTATTGAATACACGTTTCATAGTGTCACTATTATTGAATACATGTTTCATAGTGTTACTATTATTGAATACACGTTTCATAGTGTCACTATTATTGAATACATGTTTCAATATACGGTGACCACGGAGAGTATATTTTCTATGAGTAACTCTACGAACCACGGTATCAAAAATGAAAAAAAATTTAAAGGACAATAATTTGACAATAGGTCTTCAATTATTTCAAATCATGTCTGGATAGTGTACATAGCGCGGATCATAGACTACCAAATATATAAACATTAACTAACGCATATTTCTTTTTTCAATATTTTTAATTTGGTGTCACCCACGTGATCATTTTGGTACAACATACGCAATCAAATAGCTCCGCGACTTTTTTTAAAAAATATGACACAATTGTAACGAAAATTTAAAAGCTGACAATATAATATGCATTAATGTAAAAAAATACGTCTAGTTTACAACAAAGATTTAATTTTCGAAGAGAAAATACTTTTATTGTCGCATAAATGTGTCATAAACTATTTGATTTATGTTTCCACAAATGATGTATGTGGAATGCCCCTCGTCCCGCAACTAATGTTCCAAACTGCTCTCCTGTATGTACACTTTATTTCATATCTATTCATTTACTGGTCTGTGGCGTGGATGTGAGCGGTAACATTTAAAACGTGTTCGATTTACTACAAAATACAAAACATTTTTTAGAAGGACAAAAATGTTCGCGCGGCGCTCTATCCTCGCCGCACGCAGTAACGAAAATTCAGCATGATAAAAGTAACCACACACTAACATGTATTACATCACTTAATACGTAATTATTTAACTAGATTAAATGATCGACAGTAGGTAGGTGGTATTGTCACATTGTATTCCGTCATTAGACAATGCGAGCCGGCCAACCCACACCCGCGTGATCGCGCAGACACGCACCGTACAGTGACTCGAACAGAACTAAATAAACGGGGTGGCCCGACCCCTCCGGGGGCCGGCTCCCCCCCACCGCGGCACCCGCCCCCACCCCCGGGGGTGCGGCCAAGGATTTTTAGCCAATGGCAACATTACAATACTTTTTTGTTCTCTTTTAAATCTCTTTTTTCCATTCGCAGACTCCGGCGAAAGGCTCCCCGACTCGAGGAATGGAAGGGCGCACAATTTATCTGAGGTTGAGCGATTTCTTTTATTTTTACAATGATTACTGTTCCCCCGGCGGGCTCTGATTAATTATATGTATGGACGATCATCGTACTGTGTATTTTATTTTGGCAGTGGCGTGCACCGGGCGCAGCGGCGTAACTACGCCCGGTGATGTCCAATGTCACTTCTAATTTTGGATCAAGGCCGAGTGCGGCTCTTTCCATTGGTATTTGCGACTCTTCAACTCCAGCTAAATACAAATACAATCTTATTCGATACATTGAATAGTCTTCCTGCAACACATGCCACAATTGCAATTCTGACAATCTTTGGCTCTGCTCATTTTACGCGAACAGAGAGTCCCCCCCATAATCAAAAATAAAAAATAACTTAAGAAGCAAATTAACAATTGTGCCTAAATTAATTACCAGTGGCGGTCGGTGACTTTTTGTGGAAGAGATGTTGTTAGTTTTCCAATATCCAGAATGCGTTTTTTTTTCCACGAATGATCGAGACACAAAGCTTTTACGTATTAATGATTCAATTATACATTCACAAAATTCACTATTTTCGTTTATTGCATTAGAACATGTTGGTGAAGTATCCATGTTGTTTTCTGTATTTATTTTTTATTTAAATGATGAATTAAATACGTACTCGAAGGATATTCAATACTTCAATAATTCGGCTTCAAGTATTCGAGTATTTCTCAAGATAATCCGCTCGCTTCGTAATATGTATGCTATTCTGTGCATTATACCCACAAGCATAGGTACTGTTAACGAATGCGTATACAGTATTCGAAGACCTTGACAGGCAGAACTGAATGCTCTTTCAAACTTTGTGGATACGGAACGAATGAAGAATCCACTTTTACTGGTATGTATATGTATTTCAACTCGCTCCGTGTCGCTGTGTGCGCTATGACTGGTATCTAAAGGACAGGATGAATTTATTTGCTGCAGTGTTGTTTAGGCCTAAAAACTAAAGTTCCAAAGCTTTTTGACACTAGAACATAAGGGATGCGGAGCATCCAAAGCATGTATGAAGCGACCGCATTTGATAATTACATGCAAGACATTGCAAAGATTTCAAAAGCGTTGCGAATTCAACGTTTTAACTAGTAAGCTTTATAAAACCCGAAAATGTTTAATTATTTAGGTTTTATTGTTTTATAAGTAGAACATATCGTAAACCGTAATAGCCTACTACTGTATTGTGAATTTGAGTATTAAATAAAAATCTTATTTTATCTTTTTTTTTCGTCATTAAAATATATAAATGTAGCTTCAATGAAAATATCTATTGCGGCTCTATGAAAATGTTAAGATTCACTAGAATATGTACCGGCCCTTGCCCTAGGGGTTCGCACAGATTCACTCGAACTGAAATTAGAAATTTCTTGTTAAACCGTTCGATGAATGTTTGTGTATCTGTATAAGTATAATCCGACATCATTTAACCGGATCTAAACCAAGCTTTGCAAAGTTACTTTTTAGACGTTTCGGTGCAAAATATAGACACCATCTCCCTTTCCCTCTGGCCAACTCACCGCCTCATCGAGATGTGTATTAAAATGAATGCCATTCATTTCAAATTATGCGTACATTCTCTTTAGTACCCTGAGAAAAACATGGCCATCCCACACCCTTCCTGCGATATAATTGTGTAGGTGTTAGGCAGATATATTGAAGGCCGTTCCTGACCCTGAAGAAAATACAACAGTCCCAATATCTGGGTATCAAATGGTATCAAAATTTTCCATACAAAGTCATGTGCTCCCTCTACAACCTGTTTTCAAATAGAACATATTACTAAATTTAAATCCCAAACAACGCCAGGCACGGACCGCTAGTTTATTATAAAATCAAATATCGAGATAATAACAATTGAAACAAATGATTGACATCTCATATCTCTATTAATTTTTTTAATTATATTTAATGGAAATATATGTAAGTATGGGTATTCACAGGGCTTACGATCTGTCTTCGGCTGCCTTATGTGATCACTTTATACAAATACAACGTTCACCATTCTCACCCATTAATCAATCTCCATATATATCAAATTTTTAAAAGTTGTATACATGTTAATATGTGAACTCACTTCGAGTACCGCTACACTATCGCCATCTGTGGACTAAATTTGATAATTCATTTCCCTAAAACACCATCTATGTTACAATTGGAATCCAATTATTTTTTTTTAAATTGTTAAAGTAATATTATTATCTGTGAAATGTTTTTTTTTTTAACACATTATACTAGAATACACCTGAAAAATCAATATTTTTAAATTTTTGTATATTTTGACCAGTATATTATTAGCAGTATTTGAGTATGTCCAAGAACGCACAATTACTACTTACTTACTTACTTACTTACCATCACGCCGTTTCCCCGTGGGGGTAGGCAGAGAGGATAGAGCGCCACACTCTTCTGTCCTGACATACAATTCTCGCCTCATCCACATTCATACATCTTGTCATACAAGCTCGCCAATTGTTGAGGCTTCTAACAGAACCATCCTCCATTATCTGGTTTACCTGGTCGTGCCAAGTCTTCCGCGGACGTCCTCTATTTCTGGTGCCATCAACACTTGCGTCATATATCTTTCTTACCATTCTCTCCTCATTCATCCTTTCCATATGACCAAACCACCTAAGTGATCCTTTCTTAATCTTACTCACTATACTAACACCAGCTTTATATTCTTTTTTTATTTCTTCATTCTTTACTCTGTCATAAATAGATTTGCCACAAATACGTCTAAGTGATCTCATTTCCACTGCATTCAGTCTACTTTCGTTCCTTTTCTGCCAGCTCCAGGCCTCACTTCCATACATCAGTGTCGGTACCAGGATTCCATTGTGCACCGCTAGTCTTACCTCGGTTGACATATTCCTGTTAGATATAATTCCATTCAAAGCACCGTTTACTTTATTTCCTGCAGTCACCCTCCTTTCGATATCATTCTCAACCTTTCCGTTTCTATCAAACATACTTCCCAAATATACAAACTCATCTACTTGTTCCAAACATTCATTACCTACAAGTATTTAGCACGGTGTCTTGCTCTCCTCCTTCTCAAATACCATCACTTTCGACTTGTTAACATTCATCATGAGGTCGCTTTCCTTGCATACATCGTACATTCTACTCACCAGATTCTGTAGTTCTTGTTCATTATTCGCCATTAGTACTGCATCATCGGCGTACAATAAACAGCATACAATCAAATCGCCCATTTTTGCTCCTACATTCATACATTTTAGTTCTTTCACACATTTATCCATATACAAGTTGAACAGCCATGGAGACATTACACAACCCTGCTTGACACCCTTTACTTTACACTATTACTACATTAAACAAATAGATATCTCATAGAGACGAAGCTATTTTTAAAAATTATATTTAATAGAAGATATATGTGCCTTTGTAGGTGAAAATCCAGTAATTGTGTGTTTTTGGACATATTCAAATATTACTAATAACAATTTGTTTATTTTGGTACGTTCAAGCACCAAATTATTCAAATAGTTATAAATATTTGAAACTATAAGTTATAGGTAACTTATGTTATTTTATAAATTCCTCTCAAGTCCCTCAAAACAGTTTAATTGATTTATAATACTTACAATGGTCGGGATTACCAACAAAAAGTGATATTGTGATATTGCGACCGATTTATAACTGACTACGCCAGTGCAACAAATGCGGCGCATTGGGGCCCACGTTACATAATATAGGTATCAAATATATATGTGTAATTTAGATTTATTACATGAATTACACAAAAATCAAGTATAAATTGAAAACTTACTACAACTTACTACACAGAACACCAACGATTAGGTAATAAAATTAAACATATCCAAATATCTAGCATAACCATACATAATTACCTAATTCGGCAGGTATGTCGGAATCTATAACTTCTTCAATTTTTTATTATTTTTGTCTTGTTTCAACATTTTTTATTTTTTATTGCGTATTGTCTGTGGCCTTTTTGCCCTGTAAGTAATACTGTTACTGAACTTACGTATACCAATGACAAAAATATTTTTTATTTAAAAAATCACAAATATAGGTACCGGTAAGTATAGCGGTGCCCAACTTTTTTTATTGTATGGAGTGTACGCATCTGATTTCAGGGCACTCAAAATTGTGTGCCCAGCTCCCCTGGGGTAGTCAAAAATCACTTAAATAATGCATCCATGAATTTTACTTTAACCTTCAATAATTTAATATTATCACTCACTTGTATCGTGTATTTTTGCAAATATCCCATCCCTCAGTTATAGCGTTAAATTTCTTTTGAATGTGCATTTCCGTTCACTAATAGGGTTGAATTTTCTTTGAGCACCTACGTATTTCCGCAGAAGTGTAATGCACATAAAGAAAAAATCTACGAAACAGCATTTCTCTAGTGAGACGGGCACAGTCCAAACATATTTTTACATTGTATTATATAGTTACAAATAAATAAATTAAATAAATGTGAAGAAAAGCAATTTAACAGTCACCATTGAGTTGACATACAAAAAATTGTAATAATGTAATATTTTCAGCAAAAATATCTACTACCTCCGCATATTTATTCCCCAAAGAAAGCAATCTGTGGACTGCAAAGTTAGCTAATGCACGAGTTCCGACATTACTACTGTAATAAAACAATGAATTGCGTCTCGATTATCTCAATGATGCGCGAAAGTCAAGCAGACCAACAATCTGGGGGCAGTCGATGATCCTGTATAGAGATAGCTATAAGGTCGGTCATCGTACGTCTCACTGATAATTTTAACGATTTCATACGGCTAAGGTATTTAGATTTTCGCATCTTTTGAATTTCTTATGTCACTTCAAGGAGAATGGAGAATTAGTTTAGATTTTTTCGTGTCAAAATTGAGCAATACTGTATTTTTGAAAAGAGTTTTAAAATCATAAGTTAACCAAAAGGTTAGGTACGTGTCATAATACACTTTTAAATTTGCCTTCGCCACAAAGCTGAGCTTTTATTTATACTCAATTGTGTGATTTATTAATAATTGAAACGATTCAACGCATGGAGTGGCATAAATATTATATCTATAGAATTGTATCATAAACTAATGGTGTATATTTTTTGAAATTTTCGATATTTTTTTCAAATGAACATCATATTAATATTTTCATGTTTGTATAATCAGTTTATCCGACCATAAAAGTAATTCCCGTAGACAGCCTTTTAAAAAGAGATGAAAGACTAATAAAAACTAACAAAAATATCGTAAAAACCGAGACAGACTTATGAAAATTTCAATGTGTTGAAATGAGACGGAAATACTTTCAACACATGGAGACCACCCATATGTTTGTCCCCTTTTTACACCCAAACAAAAGATTCTATGAATTGTATGGAGAAATCTGATGGCGAAACGACACAAGCGCCTTCGGGTAGTCAAGAAAAAATGTTCGCTATTCCCATGGAAATAACAGTTTATTTTGATTTCACGATTTAAGGAAAAAGAAATGGATTTGAAATAATTCATAACGTCACAAAAGCGTAAGCGACGCGCATTTTTTAAACGAAAGCAGTCTTTCTGTAAAACATTTTAAGCTATATTTTTGATTAACCAAAGAAATAAGATTAAGAACAGCGGACAATGTGCGGCTCAGAATCAAATTGTTGTAAGTCATGAAGTACCGCAGTTGAATATTGGTATTATAGTACAAGTTAGTAAAGAAGATTGTCGTATGAATTATTTTATTGTTTGTATGGATTAGAGTTTTTTGTTGGGTTTTTAGTGTAAGTGATGTGTTTTCGCTGGTCGTTCCATTTTATTCCTTATTTTAAGTGTACTTAAGGATGAAAATGGGTGGTTTATAAGGAACAATAGATTTTATATGAAGCAATCGTTTAATATTTTCTGTTTGGATAATAAACGGAGCCGTGAATTGTCTCGCGGGAGGAGGGGGGGGAGGCGAAGCAGAGGCGGATGGGGTCTAAAATTGGCAATAAAAGGAACATCAGTGAATACTTTTAATCGGTGATAATCAAATGGAGTTAATGAACATAAATAACATGGAGTACGTATTGGAGATTGCATATGAAGAAGAGTCTGGAGAAGCCTAGACCAGATCTCAGACGACACAGTGTAGTATGTCGAGCAGTTGGTATACTGGGAATCTTTAAAAGAGACAAAAAATAATCACCCGGGCTGTGGGTTAGATCACAGACCAATGTAAAGGATGTCACTGCTAAAAATCGGAAATGGCAATGGGCGGGCCATATTTCAAGACGCACAGATAATTAACGAGCTAATGATATTTTCAAATGATACAGACACGAGATAAAAAATGACCTGTATGGTGCTCAAAATCTTGATGAACAGACGAAATTATCATCGAAGTAGTTGTAGTGACATGGCGAAGATTGGGGGATGAATGAAATAAGTGGCAGTGATGGGGAGGTCTTCATCCACCAGTGAATTAATAACGACGATGATACGAACAAGAGAGTGAAATTCAACAATGTAAGAACGTGACGCTGAAAACGTGAGTTCATCAAATCATTTTTCATTGTATATAGGATAAAAGAGTTTATTAAATTTCTTACGAAAATATCCATCCATGCTAATAACATCTCACCCCAAGCAATAAACCATGGACACAACACAAGACAAACAACGAACATCTACACGCCACTTCCGATAGCAACAAACACATTTAATCAAAGATTCTACATGTTCTTAGCTCCGAAACTGTACAACACACTTAACACCAACTGGAAATCTTTCACTTCCAATAATATTACACAAATATGGACCCAATATATGATCCAATCAGGTAGAGATCAATCAGAAGCATGGCTATCCAACATTCTAACATAATCAATATACAGTGCCTACACTAATAATTCACTAGTTCTACAACAATCCTATTACATATTATTTTATTCTATTCTATATATATATTTATTTTTTTATCTCTATATTTATTCCTGTCGAATCTTAAATAACAACACGAAAAAACTGACTACTTTAACACAGACTTCAATCTAGCAAAGTAGCCAGAACAACGCTGTATATATCAGAAGTGGAGTCTACTCCATCCCATACAATAAACATATCATCATATTCACCTCTGTTATAACAAAAATATGTATCTCAATAAATAAATAAATAAATTATTTCCATAAACTACAGCCCTCTTGAGAATGCTCCTCAACTTTTCTCGCCATCCTGCTCATCTTAGGGCTGTCACTAGAGAAGTGACGTTACCACTTGATCACAAGTTTTTCAAAAGTGCCCACAAAATTGAAGGAGAGGTTGGTGTTGGTCCATGATATGCGCAACATGTGTCTCCAGCATGACATCTCAATGGCATCAATCCGTCTTCTCTCCCTTGCCGTCAGGGTCCATGATTCCACCCCATATAAAAAAATATGTAAATATGGCAATGAGGTCTGTCAAAATGGAATCGATTTTTTATGTTGACATAATTCACTTCGATAGCTGGTCCAGTTCCCCACACGTCGGACCGACTAAGTGGAGTTTATGGAGATCGCGATCCTCAATCATGAGAGATCGACCGGGGGAAGGTGGTGGAGTAAACAGGGGAGGATACCTATGATTTACGCAGGGTACTAAAGAGTAACTATGAAAAATTTGGTTTAGCTTGGTCAAAGCAGGGGTGGGCTGGAGGGGGCTCGGAAGGGCTCGCACGTGCCCCTTGTTAAATTTAAAAAAAACAATATTCTCAGATCAAATCAGATGTTAGACTATTGAAGTTTTTTATACCTAAGTATATGAAATTTTGCTGATAGTGTTTGATGTTACATTCTTCCAGATGTTTTTAGATATTCAATGCAATATTTTTGTGAACGATGCATTGTACGATTACCCTTCATACTTCACACGTGCACATTATTTTCCATTGGTCCTAATATGTATTACTTTGTATTATTTTTCAGCTATTGATATGAATTATTTTACGGTATATTACGTATTGTTAGATACGTAATAAAAGTATATTAATTAAAATTCGGTTGCTTTAATAATTATTATTACGTATGATTGTAAAATAAAAAAATCCGCCCCTTCCCCGGAACACCGCGAATAGCGAGCCCCTTGTTAACGTATTGACAGCCCAACGCTGGATCAAAGGGTGTAGGAATATACGTATAGACAGACATTCAATTTTATATAGGTATGTATCAGGCGCGGTCGCTTCATACATGCTTTGGATACTCCGCATTCCTTGTGTTCTAAAGTCAAAAAGCTTAGTTTCTAGCCAAAAATACCACTGCTGCAAATAAATTCGTCCTTTAGAGAGCAGACGCTTTCGACAACTTTCAAATATCTATGAATCGCGTAAACACACAGAGATACCAACAACAGTGGATTCTATCATTCGTTCCGTATCCACAACGTTTGAAAGTTTTCGACTTTCGCGCATGCGCATTCAGTTCCGCCTATCAAGGTCTTCGAACACTGTATACGCATTCGTTAATAACATTCAACGCGCAAAAAATGCCTTAATGCTTATGGGTATAAGAACAGCATACAGATTATACATAGAATGGGTAGAATAGCATTCATATTATACATAGAATGGGTAGAATAGCATACATATTATACATAGAATGGGTAGAACAGCATACATATTATACATAGAATGGGTAGAACAGTATACATATGATACATAGAATGGGTAGAACAGCATACATATTATACATAGAATGGATAGAACAGCATACATATTATACATAGAATGGGTAGAACAGCATACATATTATACATAGAATGGATAGAACAGCATACATATTATACATAGAATCGGTAGAACAGCTTACATATTATACATAGAATGGGTAGAACAGCATACATATTATACATAGAATGGGTAGAACAGCATACATATTATACATAGAATGGGTAGAACAGCATACATATTATACATAGAATGGGTAGAACAGCATACATATTATACATAGAATGGGTAGAACAGCATACATATTATAAAGCAAGTGGATCGTTTGTGTGACTCATTTTTGACAGATTGGCTTGAATACTTGAAGCCGAATATCCTTTGATTGTGTATTTATTTCAACATTAAAAAAAATGAGTACAGAGTATAACGTGGATACTTTACCAACGTGTTCTAACGCTGCAGATGAAAGTAGCGAATTGTGTAATTGATCATTAGTAAATTAACTTATTATCCAGCATCCCTTCTACAATAAGTCACCGACCGCCACTGGTATGTATACATATTGATTATTACGATAAAATATTTTCTCTTTTTTATTTTCTTATTCTTGTTCTGCGAATCTGCGTCCAGTATTGAAAATATGTCTTTTTTGCTTTCTTCAGCTAACTGTCTCTTATTTATTTGCTTCCGATCTTGTCCAGTTTGATGTTACGTGATCATCGCAGATCTTAGAACAGGTAAAACGCTAGTAAGTAACGGGGTGTGAAACAAAATATACAATCGGTCGTGCGGTTCGGTCCTGCCGGAGGTCGCATCAGCGGGGAAAGAGCGGGAAAATTGTAAAATAGCAGAAGGGATGGGGGGCGAGAGTGAAAGAGAAGAATGGCCCTGGCGGGAAAGAGACGGAGGCAGTTTATGGATTGGATTAAGACTTATATGGACGGTCGGGTGGGTCCCCACCTCATATTTTTGTATGTTTAGTAGGTGGCTATAACGCGCGCCTTAGCTAAACGGCTCGAGGGTCTTGCGTCTCGAAATAATTCAATTAAATTCATTTTATTTTCGGATTTGATGTACCGGGGGAGAAATCGCGCACAAATCCTATTCAAAGATCAGAAATATTTTATGATATAAATATAAATAAGTAGAAATTATTCAACATTTATTTGAAATATTTTTGGCGCATGTAAGTATTTTGATATCTGCCGCGCTGGGTCTTGCCCGTACTGCGGTAAATATTTTACATAGTTAATTAATAATCATTATAGAACACATTCTTATTGTGAAGTTGTAATTATTCAGAACAGACGATCTGTTTTATTTTAAATATGAATTAAATATATTATTTAGAAAGATAAACATATAAAATTAATTTTATCGTAAAATATTGTTGTTGCGCCATCGGGATTCGAACCTGGATCTCTTTCCAAACCGGGGAAGGTGCATTATCAACGATAGTATTTTTGATGACAAATTTTCGAACCCATATGTTACACTTTTTCAAATGAATACTTCTATCGTTCCATTATTTGAAAACCATCTACATTGTTTTTACGGAGTCTTAAATGACTTTGAGTAAACCGATAGTAGACAATCGTGAAATCAATCTGTTAAAAATAGTAAGATAGTAAAATTCGTGAATTAGTAAAATAGGAAGTAGACGCTTCAATGATTTGCACGCAGTTGTAAGCCTTTCTAACATTATTCTGTTAAAAAACAACAACTATCATAATTGTATAATGCACCTTCCCGTCCAACCAACCAACCAGTCACAACCGAGCTCTACAGCACACACTCACTCTTAATCTTCGTCATTTTCTTCTAATAATTCCAGACATTGGTTGTGAAGAGAAATTTTCAATGATTTTGACAGGTTCTGACACGTCATTTTCTTTTTCATTAAAAATATTCATAACAAATATCTAAGTAGTCAAATTAATCAGTGTGCGTTTGACACATCACTGAAAGACATTCAACCGTTTCAGGCACCGACGTACCGGCGTTCTTTTTTCTCGCTCACAATTTTACTATACACACATGTATATGACGTCAGTAATCGAGAAAGTAAGATATTACGCACGCGCAACCACTCATTATGACGATTCTTGGCGTATGTCAAAGTCAGAAAACTGCCGAGACAAAAATATAGTTTACGTAAAGATCGCGATGTAATGAATCCGCGCTCGCCGGAGTCGCGTTGAACGGGGGTTACCTGTATTTATTTTTAATGTACAGATTATCAGCAGGTCGTTAATGATCCTGATAGATAGTTCTAGTGTGACATTATCGACTAATTACGTGACAATCATTGGCGCTAAAAGCGAACTTGGTTTATGGTAAGCCTGTAGACACGTTCGAATGATGAGTAATACAATTTGGGTTTTTAATTGAATCTGTGTCATGATGAATATATTCGTGCTAGCGATAATTGATGAGTTACTACGTTATGTATATTTATTTAATTCTTAACAATGTGAATATATAAGCACTCCTATATATGCTTTAATACAAACAAGATTAAAGTCTTATCTTTTACATATCTGGTCAGTTTCACTTTAAATCTATTCTATTTCTCCTTTCCTTTCTTATGTTTTCTAGTATTTCATTAAAAATCTTCATCGCACTATACATCATAGATTTCTGAGATTTGACCTTCTTCCTGAATGGCACTCTCAGTCTATCCCTTCCTCTTGTACGATGCTCGCGCTCATGTTGATTTGCATCAATTTGTATAAATTCCGCCGATATTTTCTTATTGAGGATTTTATAAATAAATACCATTATATTAAAATATATTTTCTGCTTAAAGGTCATCATATTCAAATCTTTCAGCATTGCACTGATTCGAGTGTATCCATTTTTTCTTGAGTATTATTCTCAAAGCTTTATTTTACTATACTGACAATTGTCGCATTTCTTATTCATTAGCCAAACACAAAAGCAGTTGCAGTTGTTGATGTGAGGAATGACAGCAGAATTATATACTATTTTACAAGACTCCTTACTGATGAATCTTCTAATCCTTTCTAGAAGTGAAATTTTTTTAGTCACGTGTCCTAGTATTTATATATCTATATATCCATATGGAATTTATATTAACAGTACGCATTATTAACACTAATAGAATGCTTAGTCAGCAATACTGGTACTAACACATGATTAGATCTCTTTTATCTCAATATCCGCATCGGTTTAAAATCTTTATCTTTTGAAAATTACTGTAGCTGTTTTTTTTACTGCTTCAATAATGTATATATATATATTTTGACCTTTTAACACTTACTACCCAGTGGGTCAAAACAAAACACGTTCGGCGTTGGTGGGTCATTTTAGACCCACCTCAAGTGTTCAGATTTTCAACCGTTTTGTGGAAGATAATTCATTTTAAATATGATTTAATGAAATGGCACGATGTGCCGTAATGTTTCTGCCAAAAAATTAAAGTTAAAATATTACGAATAATGTACATATTCTCACGCATCAACCGACGCCCTACACAGCAAAAAATAAAAACATCCACTGAGCGTGTGATCTTCTCTTCGGAACCCGAACAGGTAGTGTTATAAAACTTACAGGTAGGCGCAACGCCTCTCAAGTAGTTATGTTACTGGTATTAATAATAATAATAATAATGTGTTCATTCCAACGTGATCAGGTTTTTTTTTAACCCGATTCGCCATAGAGATAATACATATTATGTTATACATTAAGGTTAAGAAATAAAGATAATGGTATAAAAAGAAAAATTAAAAATATTAAAAAACAAAAGTTAATAAAAAGTAAAAAGTTCACACATATATACACATAAAATATTAATATTACATATATAAATACTTCAGTCACGTCCATTGTATATGTAGCTATTCTGCAGATGTTGCCATTCTCTGGTCAAGGAACCAGCTTTCCATGAGAGCACCAGAGAGTTGGTGCTAAGCTCCAGTCGCAGCTTTACGCCAGCAACTCGATGTCTCAGAAGCGGTATTGTCTAGGGGCCGCCAGACGAAAATAAGTCAAAACAAATACATGGACGCATACCTGGTATCCTTTGTCTACCCACTCAAAATGTAGATAATATATATTTCGGTGTAAGCGCTGAGTTTTAATCCCGTAAAAGCGATTGATTTTTGAGTGTTTATTTACATTTTCAATAACTCATTTGAATCTGGTCCGATAACATTTATTTGTATCTCAAATTATTTGAAAATATTTAATAAAAGATTAGCTAGAAGGAAAACAGCATTAAACGAATATTTGTAGCGTAATTTATATTTTTACAAACACCCGGGTCAAATCTGACCCACCACAGTAGAGTACGTGTTAATAATGTATCCTTTTAGACTGCTTTATCTAGTACTTTTCCGAAAGGTCAGTAATTTTTATGCGATTTTTCAGTCGTTCTATAGATCAGAAAAAATACAAACACGACATCAGACAATGAAACACGACAAATGTCTCAATAAATACTACCTATAGAAGTAGTTAACAAATAAACGAGTTAATAGGGTTAAAAAGAGTAACGGAGACATATTGTGCAACAACTTGCCGATACATACTTCAGCAAATCATGACGTTCAGCATTGAGTTTACGATGAAAAAAATAATAGAAGTAGTACGAATCGCTCTTGGTAATATTACAGTATTGTGAATAGATCTGAAAGTATAGAACTCAATCAAATAGATTCTATTAGCAATATTTGGATATATCCAAGAACACACAATTACTGAATTTTTACCCACAAAGGCACTGTTATTAAATAAATATCAGATGTATCCTGGAGAGGAAGCTATTTTTACTACATTTTATGGAAGATATACAGAAATATGGGGGGTAATTACAGGGCTTACGATCTGTAATTACCCTAGAGAGGAAGCTATTTTTACTATATTTTATGGAAGATATATAGAAATATGGGGGGTAATTACAGGGCTTACGATCTGTAATTACCCTAGAGAGGAAGCTATTTTTACTATATTTTATGGAAGATATATAGAAATATAGGGGGTAATTACAGGGGTTATGACCTGTAATTACCCTATTCTTAAGT
Source organism: Eubasilissa regina (assembly GCA_022840565.1). Classification (NCBI taxonomy): domain Eukaryota; kingdom Metazoa; phylum Arthropoda; class Insecta; order Trichoptera; family Phryganeidae; genus Eubasilissa; species Eubasilissa regina. The sequence continues at coordinate 18,403,293 of JAINEB010000029.1, read as the reverse complement.
GATCAAATCAATTTCAAAATTATAAACAAAAATCTCATTGAGTTGACGTATAATATATGCTGTTACATGGAAAAATGAATAGTCAAATTTGGTCCATAGATGGCGACGGTGTAGTAGTACTCGAAGCGAATCCATGTAATACGATATGTACAACTTTAAAATTTTTTATAAATATGGAGATTGAGGGGTGAGAATTGGTGAACGTTATATATATATATATATCACTTAAGCCAGCCGAAGACAGGTCGTGAGCCCTATAATTACCCCTCATATTTCTATATATCTTCCACAAAATATAGTAAAAATAGCTTCGTTTCTATGAGATATCTAATATTTATACTTCGTCCAAACTGAATATCAAAAAACACAAAAAAAATCATGAATTATTTTGCTTCTGTAAATTGTAATTGATGTCAATAAAAGATTAAAAAATTGTGTCTAATTTCTAGAGCACCAACACGTATTGTTGAGATGGCGTTCCGTAACGATTTACATAAGAAGACAATAACTAAACCACCAAACCACGTTCTAACATTTCTAAATTAAATAAAGTATAATCGAAATAAATAACAATATAATATAATACGTCCACGTACATCCCCAGAGCCTTAAGGTATCTATTATCATATTAATATTGAGTATTTCTCATTCTTTCCCTCTCTAGCACACATTTTATCATATTATATCCGAAAGGGATGTTTTGGGGCGGTTGTGTGAGGAGCCACCGAAAGATGCGTACCCTAAATAAATTATTATTTTAATAAAGTTAAATGTAAACTAAATTTTGTGCCGTTTTATTCGAGTGATAGTGAGAGGCTATACGCTCGAATAATTGTGACACGTATTTATTGGCTAATGAAATGTAACAATTATTAGTATAACAAAATAAAGAATAATATTAAGAAAAAATAGATGTTGCGTACAAGTATAGATGCTGGAAGGATCTCAGGACAGGAAGGAATATGCACTCATCGCCAATCCTGATTTCATTTAATAATTAATATATTTATAGACAAATAAATGTATGTCTGTAATTACAGGGCTTATGACTTGTGCTTTTGTAGATGAATTTCTAATAATTGTGTGTTCTTAGACATAATCAAATATTGTTAATAATTAATATACTTGTCAAAATAATAAAATGTAAAAAAAATTGAAAAATATGGTTTTTTCAGGCGTATAATGTATTAAAAACATTTTACAGATAAAGAATATTGCTTTAAATAATTTCAAAAAATAATTAGATTCTCGTTGTGACGTATATGCTGTTTCAAGGAAATGAATTATCAAATTTATTCCATAGATGGCGATAGTGTAGTGATACTCGAAGTGTTTCCACATATTAACATATGTACAACATCCAAAAATTTGATAGATATGGAGGTTGTAGATATTGATGGGTGGAAATGGTGACGATATATTTATGTAATGTGTCGTTAAGTCAGCCTAAGACGGGTCGTAAGCCCTGTGATTACCCATACTTCCATGTATTTCCATTAAATATAATTAAAAATAGAGTATTTATGAGATATCTATTATTTGTTTAAAAAGGATTTTAATCGGGACATTCTTTTCCATGGCACTGGCTTGTTTGGTTGAGTAATATCTGCTCCCACCCCCACCACCCCCACCCCCCACCAGAGCCTTTCTCTTATAATCCCGCCGATGATTCCCGATGTTACGGCGGAGGGCGTCTCGTGCTCATTGTATTAATATTAAATAATTGTTCCGTCTTTTTCGATACTTTATTAATCCCTCTCGTGTGGCTGCACGGGGCGAAATTAAGAGTTCAAAATAAGATCAAATATCTTGACCATATATTCAATGAAGATGGACAAGACGATGATGACATAGAACGACAGAGGAGACAGTTGAGCGTTCGTGCAAATATGCAGTCAAGGCGTTTCTACCGATGCAGTAAGGAGGTGAAGAGGATCCTGTTTAAATCGTTCTTCACCAGCATGTACATCTGCGAGCTCTGGTCGAAATACAAGCGAGTTATGTACAACAGGACAACTCATACAGAATACTGTTCGGATTGGCGCGTTATTGCAGCGCATCTATATAATTTATATGAAAACCCTGGTCGCGTAGAGGCCACCACTGCACCAGCACAGTAGGCGCCCGCAGGCCTAACAGCCGATTGGCTTTCTTAACGTACATCGTCACGAGACCCTCCCATCCGAATATTCGAATATTCGAACCCCGAATATATTCGCCTGTTTTTTAGTATTCGTTATTCGAATACTTTAAAAATATTCAAATAAAAGTATTCACTCATATTTATATTATAAGATTTTTAATATTTTTCTAAACGAAACAAAGGTTTACGAACCCTTGAAGTCATATGCAAGCATTCATTAATTTGTTTATTCAGGTATACGATTTTTTTCTCCAGAAGTACCGCTATCGGCTATATGGAAGTCGGACAATAAAGATGTAAACGCCTTTGTCGGACATCTTTTGCATTTGCCTTTTTTTTAAGTCTTCTGCTTATCTTTATGGTTTTATGACAACAAGCACTTATATTACATTGTTTTATCAACGATGGAGTCGGTTTTCTATTATTCTTTAGTATTTAGCTTTCATAAATACTTGAGCCGACAAACAAGAAGTTATATACAAAATAATGAAAAAAAAACTTGCACGCGGGGTGTGAGATATAAAGTAATATAAACATATCTAAAATTTTGTCAGTTATCGAGAGAATACTGACTCCTCTTTATCTCCACGAAGAGTTCGAGTTCTGCAAGTTATTAATCACGAATCTTACATTTTTGGAGAAACATTTGAAACATTTCTGTATTTATCATCCGAAGTAAATTATTCCTTTCTTAAAAATTTTACGAATATATTCGAATATTCGAATATATTATCATTAACTATTCGATATTCGAATAGTTGGAATCACGAATATTTGGAGGCTCTACGATTCTTACGATTCGTAAGAAAAAATACCATAGTTGCGAGATCAACTAGAGATATTAAAAAAAACGCGTTCTACTCGCACTACTTTGGCGAGTATATTTTGCAGTGCGTTGACGACAAATTTTTGAACCTGTATGTTGCACTTTTCAAATTGATATTTTTCGATAAAATTGATTTTATAAGTATATCTTTCTGAATAATTACAACGTCACAATAAGAATGCGTTCTAATTAATTATATTTTTTTTTACTGGCAAATGACGCGAAATTTAAGACTTGCTATACGTCCAGAAAGTCATAGAAATATGTGAAAATTGATGGGGAAACGTAGTGTTATGAATTTTTGAATATTAGGTTTTCAAGTCCGATTAGAATGTTCTGTGTACAGTTTTCTGGGCTAATCTTCCGTGTATATCTGGCTTTTCTGACCGAGCTGGCTTGCAGTACTGTGACGAAACCGGGGTGTCTCGTTTTTAAGTACTAGCTTACAATACCGTGTTGAAGACAGGTGTTGAGTGAAATGAGTAGTGTTATGTTTTGTGTAAAGTTCACTATCGAAGAATCAATTAAGGATTAAATCAAAATGTTATAAAGTGTTTAGGGGTTGTTTTCGTTCGATTCTCCGCCCCTGGATCGGAGAGCGAAGGCATTCTGGCCGTATGCATTAAGATATCGTCTATTATTCCGCTTGTCAGCCACAGGCCTCCCCCTCCCAGCCTCCAGCGGGACCACCCCCATCCACCGCCGTCTGCCGTCCCGCTCTAGACGAACCTCCTCTCCGCGATATGCCTCCGAAATCACATCACTTTTTTATCCTTCACAGAGCATAAGGATATTTTAAATTTATTATTCGTCTTGCATATGTGCGCGGTGGAGAACTGTTCAGGTAGGATAAAATATTCTAGGGTGGGTAAATAATTCAATAGGAGTAAACGATTGTATCTAAGAGCGAGTGTATTTTGACTTTCATGTTTTATTTTGTTACTTTTATTCTATTATTATCTGCATACACACAGGGTACACAAAAATAAGTACAATACAGTTGTGTTATATGTAATATTTTGTTAATAGGAAAAGTAAAATGAAAATAGTTAATAAAATTAAGTATATAAAAAATAGGTTAATCTACACTATTGCCTCAAAACAGCATTTAAAAAATTACACTTATATTTAAGCATTGAGTAGCTTGTTGGTGTAGTGGTCAAGACGTTGGCTTAGTGATCTAGTGGTCGGGGGTTCGCACCTCGTTCCAGGACACCAGCGTCATGGCACAAGCATTTAGCTTAGTTTGAAAATAGTAAGAAAATTGATGTGACATGTATTCCGTGTACGCACCTCTATTTAAAAAAAAAAATACATCTCGATATCAATAAATTCGTTCCCGAGTCTGTGAAGTCTATGCATCTTCTTTTTCTTCTTCTATTATCACTATGTTTACTGCGTCCCGGAAGAGCTCTACGATAAACTGGTCAAACTAATGTCTCTGGTTCTTCAGCTTACGCTATACATATCAGGGGCGTGCAATGCATACAAGCAAAAAAAACTGAGCATTACTAAAGATTCTGGACAATAAAAATAAATTATTATCTCATGACAAAGCCCTATAAAATTCTAGCCGGTATTAACCGGATCAGCGTAACCCATGGCTATATTTTTGTCTAGCCGTCAATAGTATGAAGAATTACGAATTATTTGTATACAACATCATTGCCATTCGTTTCCGTATTTTGCTAGAATGCACGCGTCGGTCGCGTCTAACTTGTTTGTTCAATCCGTGTGAGAAACGTACTAAACTATATATTTTCTTACTCAACCTATTGGGCATCTTAAGCCTGCCAAAATTTATCTTTTATACCATTTACCCATACTGAAAACTCTGTGTGAAAATACTTTTACAAATTTACTTCGCTAACTAAACTCTTTTCCACAATGTATTTCAACGGACAAGTTTTGTTTTCTATCAATCATCTATGGAGTGTTAGAGAGTGTAATATTCAAGTTGATTATTACTTTTAGTTAATACATCAGTACATTCAGACATATATTTTAATTAAGAGTAAAAATTCAATCTGTTTCTGTTTTTATGAATGTTAGTGAAATGTAAGTTTTAGTGAAAGTAGAAATATAATTATTTGTCATAATGAAAAAGTAGATTGAAACCGTAATAATTTTCAACGTCTAATTGATATAACTTGATTTTTTGCAATTCATAAATTACCCTTTCGAGGTTATAATGAATCTGATGAATCTGCGAATGGTGGTAATTTCATTGAATATGTGAATTTATTATCTAAATATCACGGGGTGTTAGAAAATCATTTGCAGAGAGACACTAAATCATTTTCAATATTTAGTGAATTTTAAATATATTGATTCGAAAGATATACATTTAAAATCAATTTTATCGAAAAATATTGTTGTTGCGCCACCGGGATTCGAACCTGGATCTCTTTCCTAACCGTGGAAGGTGCATTATCTAACTAAGCTACAGCGACAATATTTTCAGCGACAAATTTTCGAACCTGTATGTTACCTTTTTGATATTAATACATTTAATCGTTCCATTATTTGAAAGAGCCATCTACCTGTAGCATAGTTGGATAATGCACCTTCCCCGGTTAGGAAAGAGATCCAGGTTCGAATCCCTGTGGCGCACAACAATATTTTTCGATAAAATTGATTTTATGTGTATATCTTTCTAATAAATATATTTAATTAATATTTAAAATATCACAGACCGTCTGTTCTGAATAATTACAACTTCACAATAAGAATGTGTTCCCTAATAGTGAATTTTCTAATAGGATTCAAAATGATTTTATTTATAACATTAGTTAATTGATTTTGAGAAAAATTAGTTTAGAAATAGATAAAGCCGATTTTGTTAGTGTAATAATAGACGAAACGCCATTTTGAGATATTTTAATGGATTCAAATGAATTATAGGTTTTATTGTTGTCAGTGCAGATCGAAAGGCTGAGGCATTATGAGAAATTGTTTTAAATGAATTAAAAGATTTTAATTGTTTTAGGAAATTGACTGCACAAAGTCACGATGGTATCCGCATCCGGTTTCCGTATAGTTATACATAGAACATATGAAATATATCGACGAGACGGGGAGGTTGAAACTATTGTTGTAGTAAAGGGAGAGCAAGATGTGTGTTTGTAGGCAGAACGATTGCTTCAAATCGAAATTGCAGTGGTTCATAAAAAGAAATCTTTAAGCGTGGTAAGGCTAATGTTAAAAAAGTCATTTTTTATTAACTTCTCTTTATGGTATTTGCATTCATTTTGTGCGTAAGATGTTCTACTTCTAGAAATATGGAAGAGTTTAGACTAAAAAAAGAAAAAAACCTTTAAGTAATCTTAACCTAGTGACATTCTTAGTGGCAATGAAACTTGCATATCTAAATACAGATTATGTACAGATCCAACAGCGATAGCGACGAAGCGCGATCATATAATAGGATAATACACGGATAACGAATTGTTGTCCACCATGCAATATATTATACTAAGGTTCTAAGAGCACAGTGAAAGGCTTACTTTAAATATCTTTTTATGGTGGATAACACATGTTTATCAGGAAGTGTTTACGCGCTTTATACTTCGATAGGTAGGCCTGATATAAAATTTTGAATATGTGTGTTCTTTTTGTGTAGATTTGAAAAACAAAAAACAAAAGCGAAGCTGCTTCTGGGAAAAGACTTTTTACGGCGGCAATAATAAAACTTTTAGTATATATAATTTCGGATTATCGGATGTGTGAAGGTTTTCGGTGGCTGACCAGCATATTTGCGGACCATCAGGCTACAAGGATAGCGACGTCGGCCTCAACCAGCACAGGTTCACAAAGGTTTGTGTAATTTGAATTTACATAGATTGAATAACTGAATTCATCATTACCAATAGAAAACCCAGAACTAGCTATCGAAGTATTTACGGAAACAGGGAGGTAGTGAGGGTTGGTGTGGAAGGAGTTTTTAGAGGCTTTTTAAAGATTCTTTTAGTGGTTTTCGAGAATTTTGTTAAAAAGTGGTTTTCGAGAATTTTGAAAGTTAAAATCAGCTGGTGTATATGTGTAGTGAAATATATACCATGCGTGATGAATATTTATATTCTTTTATCACATTTAAGCAGTTAAAAATATCCTTTGAATGAATTCTTCTCGCTGTATTTATGTTACACATTTATTGAAAGTAAACGAGGCATAGTGAATCTAGAATTTGGACTGCAATAAAATATATTGTAACGTAGCACAAATATAAATCTGTTATACAACAATTGTTTATAATGGGGGCCGATTTTAAAGGCGTAAAAATTGATAAAACTTTATGAATCTGGAATAACCCATTAGCCGACTGTGTTGTGTCATACTGGGTGGTGAGCGAGTACGTTTCACATTTGTATATTTATTATTTAATTTGTAAAGGAATTGAACATGAAAATATTTTAGATAAATGCTAATGTACTGTATGAAGAGTTATGAGCCTGTATAACCTAATGAGGAACGAAAGGAATTTCGAAATTTTCTGGGAGTTTGTAGGTGTGTGGGTGTCTCGCTGGGAGATTTTGAGACGGTTAGGTGTTCAGAAAGAGAGTAAAAATTATCCGCTTTTTCCCATCTTGCTTAAAGAAAACCTTATGTTGTCTACCGGTCCTGCCTTCTATTTGTCGGAAGGAACCTTTCATTAATTTTGTTATGAAAGAGTTCCAAAACAAAGCCTGGGGTATAGCTAGACATTACAGCATAACTGGACAATACAGCAGAACGAAGCTTCATCTCACACAGCCAGAAATACAATCAACTATCTTCGTCGTGAGAATGTTAATATCATCTCACCAGGCATGTGGCCACCGAAAAACCCAATAGATAATCCAATATGGGGTGTTTTGATGATTTCTGATTAGCTAAATATTGTACAAAAAAAATTACATTAGGAATTGTAATTAATTATATTACGTTTTGAAATAACTCATGTGTTACGAGATGTTTTCACATTTTTTGGATCACCCTATATATAAACTATAATGTAAAGTCAAATATATATATATATATATATATATATATTCAACAACCTAATACAACAATAGAGTTGTACACCTCCAAATAAGAATTATCTAGAATTAGGGGGGCACATTCACATTTATATAAAACACGATCACGTTCTATAATAATGTAATGTGAAAATTAATAACAAAATAATATTTATAAAATCACAATTTAATACAACATATTGATATTAATGTAACTACCTTACAATCAGGCCGTGACACACAATTCTAACTTCAACCACATTCGTACATCTTTTCATACAAACTCGTCGATTATCGAGTCTTCCAACAGGACCATCTGATTTACCTGGTCGTGCCGAGTCTTCTATTTCTGGTGCCATCAAAACTTTCAAATCAACATAAAAAATTCAGATATTGTACATTTTGTAATCACCGTGTATTTTCGCAACTTCGTCCTAAGCGCCCGCCGGCCACAAATCATATTTTTTATCTCTCATTCATTTTTCGAAACAATAATTATTATTATCAAAGGCGTCAAAACATCCATCGGTCACGGCCGCGATGCGCCACTGCCATCAGTCACGGGGAACCCTTTTGTCCAGACCCAGTCGCGGGGGATTAACATTTCGACACGGTAGCGTATGATATTTAATTCCATTTGAAAACAATCTAGTTTTTAGGAGTGTAAATGTCGGTCAATTTTTCTAGATTACTATTAATTATTATATATAACTCAAAAATATATATTTTTTAATAAATATGTTAAATACCACAAAAATGAATTCTCAGGGTTAATAACAATTGCTCATTTAGGTACCAATCGGATTTTCTTTTAAGTATTCTAATAAAATGCACCCTATACGAAAATTAAAATTACCAAAATATACATAAATTAATAAACTATTTTAGAAATACGTTGTCAAATATTATAAGTTAAACAGTTTTAACCATTTTTTCACGCGCTTCAAGTACCATCAAAATGAACTGAATATTTTAGGGGTGTTTTTCAGCTTACCTACGAATAAATAAGTAATGCACCATACTAGGTACCGAAACCTTAAAGTATTTTAATAATTTTTATGATCAAGGGTCAAGGTATATAAAACTTCTTGTGTCATTAATCTTTCGAAGAAATTTGGGGAGATTTTTTTTTTTTCAAGAACATATTTTCGTTGTGATGTTACATTTTCAGAACATAGTTCTGTTACGTTCTTAATACAAATTAAATGAACCAACTAGAATGATATAGGTACGGAAAAAATCTATTTATCGAAAAAATATTTAGCTGCTACCGGGATTCGAACCTGGACCTCTTCCTATCCGGGGATGATTATATCAGTTGATTAATTTAATTTGTATTATAATATCATAAAACTATTTTCAGAAAATGCAACTTTACGACAAAAATGTAATATAAAAAAAATAATACACTAGCCTGCCCGCCTCAACTACAGCACGGTAGTAAACGTATCCTGCAGAGACGCGGTACTCTGTTGCCAATCTCCAGATTTAAAAAAAAATCGCTATAACACTTATAAAAAAAACATAAAAAGTGTTTTGATAGGAAAGTTAGAAGATGAAGAAGAGTGAAAGATAAAAATCTATATGCGTTACACATTTATCTATCACCAAAACTTTTAAATTTAAATATTGAACTTTTAATGACTGAGAAAAGCTACAAAAACAAATGTGATGGGAGACAAACCATTTTCTTGTAGAGAATGAAGTTATTTGTAAATCCAAAGACGCATTTGAAAATAAATATATTGTGTCATTCTAGACACATTTGTAATTCTCATGTTGAAGCTAAATACTATTTAAACAAACTCTCAGTCCGCTCGCTACACCGTGTAGTAAAACCTAACCAAACCTAACCTAATATAACCTAACCCAGTAAAACATTATATTGTGTGCGGTATTATGCACGAATAACGGATTGTTGTCCAACGTGCAATATATGTATATTATACTATGCGATATTAAATGTGCTAAGGACACAGTGAAGGGATATATTTTCACGGTTGATAACAAGTGGATAGGAAGACATTCAGGTTCGAATCCCGGTAGCAGCTAAATATTTTTCGAAAAACAGATTTTTTTCGATACATCTTTCTAGTTGGTTCATTTAATTTGTATTAGATATTTTAATGTTTATTTATTTCGTCATGATTAACTATTTAATTATTAATTATTAACGCGCTTATTGGTCTAGTGGTAAGATACTCGCCTAGTGATCGAGTGATCGGGGGTGCGAAGCTCGTCAGGAGAAACAACCACGTTAGTCAAACTTTCATTAAGTCTTTTCAGTTTGAAAATATTCAAAATTCGAACGCGTTTTCTATTGAGAACAGCGTATTGTTTACGAGAGAAAGAAACATTACGGACATATGAGATGATTCATAAATATGCGTATCATATTAGTTTGGAACCGAGGGCCGTTAACAGTGCCCAGGAAGCCAACAGTCCCCGGCAATGTGTTACCTAATTTGACAATTCGTTTCATTCATACGCAGGGGAGAATAATCCCTTAATTGAAATATGTCCCGAATATATTGCATCGGGCGCGACACGTTTCTTTGAAGGGACCTTGTTAAACTCATTTTATTATATTTTTATTAAATCAAACGTTATGTTTATCTACCGGGTACATATCCAAAGTAGTGCGGGAATATCACCAAATAAATAGACATGAACTAACGCTAATTCCTTGTCCCAGAATGTTCATTTTTGTGGCACCCGCGTGATCACTTTGGTGCCACTCACGCAATCAAAGAGCTCCGCCAGTTTTTTTTTAACCCTTCCCAAACCATGCAGTAACACAGGTCTACCATCATAATTAAACCTGTAATATTTCGGTAAATAGATGCAACATAAAATTCATATTTTAGATGATCTTAAAAAAAATATTTATACTTAGGAATGACTAGTGATAAACCGTTGTAAAATTAATACGTTGGTAAATATACAATTTATGATACGAAAGACAGAGATCACACACGATTTTCACAGTGAAAAGAACAAGAAACATAAAAAGATAATTGTCTCTTTCTCACTAATTAAATGAAGAGAGATAAGAAGGAAGAACATATTGTATACGACTTAATGAATGCTCTAAATTATGATATTAATCATTTTTAAATTCGTGCCATTTAAGCTAATAAAAACATTTTTTCCATCTGTTATTTACGGTAACACGAGTTGACAGCATGGCTACGTTCGGGTATTTTATATCATGGTGTGGTAAATGTTAAATATGACTCGATTGGAACAAGTTGACAATGTAATATTCACACAAAGATTTAATTTTCGAAGAGTAAATACTTCTACTGTTGTATAAATGTGTCTAGAATATCCTTCGACCCGCAAATAATATTCCAAACCTCTGATATACACTTTGTGTTATGTTTATTCATCTACTAGTCTGCTGTGTGCCAAATTGAAATTATATAAATAATTTAGTCCGTTGTCTCGTGTTGAAATTATTTATAGAATAAATTGTTATAGATTGGTTTTGGACTCAGACTTGATTACATTATTAATATAAAATTAACCAGAACGTGGTTCTAATCAATGGACCATTTACTACTCTAAATTGCTAAACAATTCAACACATAAATGGGTATTTGATTTCAGATCTGTATCATTTCATTCTACGTCTATAATATTATATTATTTGGTCTCTTTCGTTTGTAAATAATAAATAATATATATGCATAATCCCTTTCTCATACTTGTATATAAAATAAATCTGATGAATAACTTCAAAAAAATATATAGCTACCATTAAAATAGATGAACATATAAAGTCGAATCTTCTACGTGAAAGTACCATAGGTAAACTTATAACATCGTCATTTATTTATTTTGATATGATTTATGTCATATAATTGTGATTTATCTAATTTCATTTTTAATTATCAAAGAACAATGCTCAGAATGTTGGGCAATTAAAGAGGCTTTGGACATCTGCGTACTCCGGAACGTCGATAAGGCTGTTATATTCTCCGACTCGCGAGTAGCTCTTGAATCCCCCTCTGCTAATATGAAAGTTTGACTGGACAAGTAGATAATCTGTTCCATCAGAAGATGTCTATTTAATTTGTACAGCAACAATAAACAGGTGTCATTCGTTTGGATTCCTGCACATAAGGGAATTCATGGAAATGAATGTGCTGATATACGGAAATAGTGGCCAAGGAGGCCACTCTTTCCGGAGTTTCCCCTCATTAATTCCATATCCCGATGAATGACAGACTTAATATGGTAAAAAAAACTTACAAATTCTATCTGGACTGCACAATGGATGGATCCAAATAATCATAAGGATAATCGGCTTAAAGTAATTCAAAAATCTATTCCTCGCACTTCCTGGTTCTCCAAACGGAAAGTCTCCAAAAAAACAATATCAAATATATCTAGAATGAGAATTGAGCATTGCCAGGTAGCCTCACATTTATTCAGATTGAACTTAATAGATTCCCCAATATGTGAGTGTGGTGCCGAGGAGGAAACCCTTGACCACATCTTTTTTGCCTGTCCATTGCGGATCACAGGGTTTTTTTACAGTAATCTCGTCAATGGTAATTTTCAACTCCCGGTTAACTTGTGTCATCTTCTTTCCCTTAACTCGCCACATTTAATCTATATAATAGCGAATATTTTTGAACGACAATGGTATTGACTTGTAATATAATATTTCCTATTCTATAATATTATTGTATTTTTTTCTATAAAATAAAGTTTTAACTCGATTAATGGTACAAATCTCTTTTGAAGGGTGGGTTGCCAATTTAAAAGAAAAAGAAGAAGTACAATGCTATAAAATTGCAACTCAAAATAAAAATAAGATTTTATTAAAAATATATAGATACCTATAATTTGTACCTAAAAATGTATTCTGTATGAAGTGAAGATTGCACTAAGCAATATAGTACGAAAATTGCTCCTGTTGGCTTGTCTCCTGGGGACAATTGACAGGAACATTTATGGTGTGATATTTCATGGTTTTTAGTGTTTGTACTCAATTACAATTGAATAGTAATATTGAAATTAAAATATTTCATTGAATAGTAATATTGAAATTAAAATATTTCATTGAATAGTAATATTGAAATTAAAATATTTCATTAAATATGTAAATGTCCAGAATGCTATCATTATCTAAATACTCAAAAATAGACATTTACGTTGACGAATTGTTTATTTTAACTATTTAGTAACAAGCCCTCATCTGTCAAATGGCAATATTTATATTATTGTGGTAGGAAAATTAATACCTAAAATAATATAAATGAATATGTCACATTTTACGAAACGTTCTATGTTTAACAGAGAAGACCGCAAACGGTCGGTGGTGATAGAGTTAGGTTTATTATAGGCTATCTGTTGACCGGAATTCAGATTGAGTTATAATTTAAAATAGGGATTTAGGGGTAGAGAGAATGGTATATTTTTGTGCGCAAGCCCCAAAGAGTAAAGATTTACGCAATATTTGATCCAGCCAAGGGAGGAAAATATGTACGCGAAGATACGGTCGTGTAACTATATTTTTTTAAGGTTCTAAAGTGTAATGATTCGTGTCTATGGAAAAGAATTTAAAACACATTTGGTGAGAGGGTAGGGTGGCCAAGGAGAGGGTCCTGAAGAGAAACCGCGCAAAATTTGATTTAGATGCGTCAAAGGGCGTAGTATTGAATAGAAAATAAACAAAAATTGAGTTTTATATGTATAGGGTATATTCGGAATTGAAATGACTTCATTATCGTGCCCGCAAACACCGTTTAACCGTACTATTTTTAACGGAGGACGCTTTCGAAGTATCTTAGTCGTGACCGAAAAAATGCGTTGAAATTTTTCGGAAGTTGCGGGTCATGAGATGAATCCTATTGCAATATACCTAACAACATGCCTCGTGGATATGTTTGTAAGATTATATACTAATACTTTATTTATGATTTCGTGACATTTTATTCGAACAAAATTCCCTGAGTAGCTTTTATTTTGCGGGAATTTCCGCTGGGCCAGTCCGCCCCTGAGTGGATCCTGCATCAGCATCCAAATATTCGTGATTCCAACTATTCGAATATCGAATAGTTAATGATAATATATTCGAATATATTCGTAAAATTTTTAAGAAAGGAATAATTTCCTTCGGATGATAAATACATTCTATATATTAAAAAAAAAAAACACAATAATTGTAGAGAATTTATTTATTTTAATTTTTTTTAAATATATGTTATAAAAAAACAACATTAAATAATGTTGAATTTAAAAATACAAATTTAAAAAAAATTCAATTTTGTAAATATACATAAAAACAATAAAAAATAGTGAAAATGTAATTTTAAAAATCTAAATATAAAAAAGTGCATAAAACGGTTAAAATTAATTTTAATTTTAAAAATATATAATAACAAATACATAATGGAAAATTATTTCTACAAAAATAAACATTTAAAAACAAGCCAAAAATAATGAAATTAATTCAATTTTGAAATTACTTAAAAACACAACAAAATACATGATTTCAATTTTAAAAATACTCGTTATGAAAAAAAAATTCAGTGAAGAGATATTTTTATTTTAAAAATACATATTTTAAAAATAAAATTGCACTGAATGTGTCAAATTAGAGTAGTCTCTCGATAACTGACAACATTTTAGATATGTTTATATTACTTCATATCTCACACCCCACGTGCAAGTTTTTTTTCTCATTATTTTGTATATAACTTCTTGTTTATTTATGAAAGCTAAATACTAAAGAATAATAGAAAGCCGACTCCATCGTTGACAAAACAATGTATTATAAGTGCTCGTTGTCATAAAACCATAAAGATAAGCAGAAGACTTAAAAAAAGGCAATTGCAAAAGATGTCCGACAAAGGCGTTTACATCTTTATTGTCCGACTTCCATTTAACCGATAGCGGTACTTCTAGAGAAAAAATCGTATACCTGAATGAATGAATGCTTGCATATAACTTCCAGGGTTCGTAAACCTTTGTTTCGTTTAGAAAAATATTAAAAATCTTATAATATATATATGAACGAATACTTAAAAACTGGCGAATATATTCGGGGTTCGAATATTCGAATATTCGGATTCCCGATCCGTGGATTCTCTATTTTAGTACCTCCTGGTCCCCTGGTGTGTAGGCTATAAATAACTACACCAAAATTTAATCACAAACAATATTCAATTACAAACATTTCGAAAACTTTCAAACCTTTATTTAATAAACAATATATATTTATAGAGAAATGTGATTCAGTGTTTATATTTTACTTTTACAAAACATTATTAACCAAACTGAACAGAAAAAAAAAACAAAAAATTGCCAATATTATGTATACATTCAAAACTACTCATATGTCATACTTATTGCACGATCATACGCATGTCATACTTATTGCACGGTCATACATATGTCATACTTATTGCACGGTCATACATATGTCATACTTATTGCACGGTCATACATATGTCATACTTATTGCACGGTCAGTGTCGGACGTTGGACATGCTGCTCTATTTTTCAACATAACGAACACCTTAAATTCATAAATACATTAAAATACAATAATTATTAAGGGTACCTTTTACCTTTCAAAACATATTGATTTTTTAAATTTTTTTTTGCAAAAACTAATAAACTGAATATTATTAAATACTATATATAAATACGGGGAAGGTGCATTAACCAACTATGCTTCAACAGACAGTACATTTGACAACAAATTTTCGAATTCATGTGTTACAATTTTCAAATTAACA
The DNA here is from genome assembly GCA_022840565.1 of Eubasilissa regina. Lineage (NCBI taxonomy): Eukaryota > Metazoa > Arthropoda > Insecta > Trichoptera > Phryganeidae > Eubasilissa > Eubasilissa regina. Next base: position 18,387,570 of record JAINEB010000029.1, on the reverse strand, counting down.
CATGTATAATTACAACTTCACAATACAAATGTGTTCTTCTTAATGAATATTATTCGCAATTATCTTAATTAATATTATTCACAATTATCTTAATTAAGACAATATAGGTTTCGAAGATAAATCTGGATTTATGAAATTTTCAAAATGTTATAATTAATAGAGTTATTAATTATTAATTTGATACACATTTAAAATTTTTTGATGGTTTTAAAATGCCTCGTATTCGTATAAAAAAGTGATTTTAATAAATACGAGGGCTGTTCGAAAAATTTCCGACCTCAACATGAAGGTGGCAGCACTCGTCAACAAAAGTTGGGGAACATGTTTGCGCACGCTTTGATAAGTAGTCACCAAAATTTCAGCCGAGGTTTGAGTGAGTCGGTGTGAGTGTTTTTGTGAAAATGGAACACCTACACAAATTGAAGACTAGTTGGACGCTGCGTACGAGGACTCTGTACAATCATTTACCACGGTGAAAGTTTGAGCAGCTGAATTTAAACGTGGCCGTACCAGCTCGGGTGACGATGGAACGTTCGGGATGGCCTAAAACTGCAACCACTGACGACAATGTCGCTTAAGTTCACCAAATAGTGCTGGACAACCGTCGAATTAAGGTCTTGTTTCTTTATTCAGTCGGAAACTTTTCAGACAGCCCTCGTATATGTATTGTATTTACTCACATGCTTAGTAATTATTTAAAACAAATTATTGTTTAAATATTTATCGACATTTCTGAATTATATAAGTATATGAACTATCTAATTAACGCTTTTTCAAACCAAACTATCTGAGACCTGCGACCATTTTTTAAGAATTCTATTCACTTTGCTAAGATCATCTTTGTATTCTCTCTGTCATACAGAACATCGTAGATAAGAATATACAGGGTGGCCCAAAAAGAGTTAGAACATCTCGTAACACACGAGTTATTTCAAAACATAATATAATTAATTATAATTCTTAATGTGATTTTTTTAGCACAATATTTAGCTAATCAGAAATCTTCAAAACACCCCATATTGCATTATCTAGTGGGTTTATATCTGGCCTGTTCGGTGGCCACATGCCTGGCTCGATGAAATTAACGTTCTCACGACGGAGAAAGTTGATTGTATTTCTGGCTGTGTGAGATGGAGCTTCGTCCTGCTGTAATGTCCAGTTATGTTGTAATGTCTAGCTATACTCCAGGCTTTGTTTTGAAACTCTTTGATCATTTTCCTAGCACCCCAACGTTTTTCAATTGGCAAATTTTTGATCAGAATACGGTCTTCTGCAGTGATTTATGTCATTCTGGGCAACAATTTGAAAAAAACCAAAATTAATACTCAAAAATGGCAACCGGAAATTGTCTAAATAAAACGTAATATAGGTAATTAGGCAAGTAAGTAAATCAGTAAACTATTTAAGCTATTGTTGCTATAGTTAAACTAATTTTGGTGTAATTATATCACATTTTATAAAACGTTCTCACTTTTTTGGGCCATCCAGTACATAAAAGATAAATTCATCACGGAACAGGGTGGTGCATTCTTTCATTTAAGTGTCCTATACATAGGAAAACAAGTCATTTAAATAATTTTATTTTTATATTATTACATTTTTAAACTTGTCTGTTTATTAAGGTGAAAATTGTTTTTTTTTTATTGATTTATTTTTGGATATAATGGCCCGTGTTCACGATTGAGATTTGAGATTCGTAGTCTCCGTATACACACCATGTCTCAGAGATTCACCGCCTCACGCCGTACTTCATGCTCATCGCGTATGTCAAATGTCATATTCGGCAGCAGTCAAAACTGATTAATGTGTAATATAATTTATTAGTATTATTGTTTAATACTAATAAATTATATTAGTATTAACATTTCAGAATGGATATATGGTGATTTTAGGTGACGTTTGTGTGCACGTGTCAAGTCTCGCTGTCAGATCGAACGTTGTGTATATACAGTTTTGAGTTTTTGTCAATTTCTACTAATCTCAAGCAGAACTTTGAATTTATCTCTCGATCAAGATAGTATTGAGATACATCTCAACTAAATCTCAGAGACGCGTCTCCTTCCATTACGTCTATATTTAAACGTGCGTGTATCCCTAAAATAAAAATGTATTTAATAGCCGCATATGAAATGCTTCTGCTCATAGACGGCAATTTGGAACTGTAATCGATCTGAAAAGTGTTTTTCTAGCAAGTAAACCACCCTCGGTAGCTGCCGCCTCACCGCCCCCTAGCGGGTAGGGTAGCTGCCGGCTACCCAGGACCCGCCTATCCGTAGAAAGGGAATAACGAGCTGCCACTAACAGCGCTACGCTCGCCTCACGGAAGGAAAAATGTTATATATTTTCACTTTCTCAATTCGTGCCACGTAGGGGATAAAATTCATAGATATTTTACAATTTCCGGGAACTTCGGATCCCACACATTATGACTAAAGGATCCAGTATCAAATTAAAGCAGAATTATTATATAAATATGTAACTATATGACCTCCGCAATTCCAAGAGTTGTTTACTGTACCTTGGTAATTTATTTAAATTCAGTAGACTCGAGACTAGTAATATCAGTAAGCGATGTAGAGAATTTTTAACAGAAGAAGAAACAGAAGAAATATCCAATGAAGCTACTTAAGAGTTTATTATTATTAAATTATATATATATTATATGGATAATTGTGTGAAGTAAGCGCAATATAAGAATGTGGGAGCGAAAATGAGCGATTTGATTGTATGCTGTTTATTATACGCTGAAGATACAGTATTAATGGTGAATGATGAACAAGAATTACAGAGGCTAGTGAGTAGAATGTATTATTATATGTATATTACTGAAACGAAATTGGGGAAGACATGATGTATTGTATACCTGGATTGCAATATAAAATGTGATCTTTCTAATGAAATTAAATGCGATACTGAGCAAGCGCGTGCGACCTCAGAATACGGATACGTATACTCAGATGTTTTGTATTCTCAGTATACCGTCTTGAAGTATTGGAGATGCGGACTACAGAAGAATGCGGATAGAGTCACGAATGAAGATGTAAGGGTTCGGTTAATTGAATTCAATTAATTAATTACAGATAAACAATATTGCTTTTAAATTATTTCAAAAAAATCAGATTCTCGTAGTGACGACATATATGCTGTTTAAAAAAGAAAAATGAATGATCAAATTTGGTCCATAGATGGGGATGGTGTAGTGGTACTCGAAGTGAGTCCGCATACTAACATATATACAACTTTCAAAAATTTGATAAATGTGGAGATTGAGGGGTGAAAATTTGTGAAAGTTATATATATATATATAAAGTGATCAATTAAGTCAGCCGAAGACAGGTTGTGAGCCCTATAATTACCACATATTTCCATACATTATCTATTAAATATAAAAAATAATAGCTTTGTCTCTGTTAGATATTTGCTATTTGTTTAATAACAGTGCCTTTGTAGGTAAAAATCCAGTAATTGTGTGCTCTTGGACATATTCAAATATTGAAGAATTTAAAATAATAAAAATCTCACAATGCAGGGAAAGATTGTTGAAAGTTGGAGTCCTGGAAGAAGGAGAATATCCGTATAGATTACAATCCATTCTAAATGCGGCATTTCTAAATTTTTTCATATAACACCCCTATTGTATGAACTATATCGGCTTCCCCCGAAAGAGTTGATTTTAAATTGTATTATGTGACATATCACGACACCTCTTTAGCTTCAAGAGCTTTGCACCCCATGCAACATGAATAGTAGACGTGATGATAGTGATGATAGCCAACGTTCGTTAAACGGATAAGGCACGAGACGAAGAAGTAGATTCTTAGAAGAACATATTCTTATTGTGAAGTTGTAATTATTCAGAACAGACGGTCTGTGATATTTTAAACATTAATTATAAAGATATACATATAAAATCAATTTTATCGAAAAACATAGTTTTTGCGCCACCGGGATTCGAACCTGGATCTCTTTTCTAACCGGAGAAGGTGCATTATCCAACTATGCTACAGCGACAAATTTTCGAACTAGTATGTTAACTTTTTGATATTAATCCACTTAATCGTTCCATTATTTGAAAGAGCCATTTACCTTATTTTTACAGAATCTCAAATACCTTTGAGTAATCTGATAGCAGACGTCAGTCAATCAATTCACTTTTATTAAATTTTGGACACGTTGATACAATTATATTATTAGGTGAACACATTCTTATTGTGAAGTTGTAATTATTCAGAACATAGCTCTGTGATATTTTAAATACTAATTTAATTAATGGAACGATTAAATGTATTAATATCAAAAAGGTAACATATAGGTGCGAAAATTTGTCGCTAAAATTATTGTCGCCGTAGCATAGTTCGATAATGCACCTTCCTCAGTTTGGAAAGAGAGCCAGGTTCGAATCCCAGTGGCGCAACAACAATATTTTTCGATAAAATTGATTTTATATGTATATCTTTCTAATTAATATATGTAAAAGTAGATTCTCGTTGAGAATTAACCGGACCAGTAAATAATTCCGGTTGGTCCATAGTCAGCACCAACTCTCTGGTGCAAGCGGCGCTCTCGTGGAAAGCTGGTTCCCTGACCAGAGAATGGCAGCGCTTACAAAATAGCTACATATACAATAATGGCCGTGACTGAAGTAGTTATATATGTAATAATTATATTTTGCGTGTATATATGTGTGAACCTTTACTTTTTATTAACTTTAAAAAAAATTTTTTTAGCATATTTATTTCATAACCTTTAATGTATAACATAATATGTATTATCTTACAGTGGCCGTTAATTTGAATAAATTATTATTAGTGCTCCGTTGACACGGGCCAAAATCACCTTTTGAATCACCTCCAATGAGAAAGTCGCGCGTGGATCACTCATTGATGAATGAAGGTTTTATCTTATAACTATAGAGATTAGCGTGACTAACAAGCGATACATTCTAATGAATCTCTACTTTATGAATTTGGCTAAAAATCGGAAATAACTCCTATTGATTTATACATTTGAATTGTGTACAATTTTTTTTTTCGATCATAGATTAAAGTAGACTTTTTTTGTTTTTAAATCGCGTCTAATACTTTGCATTTCCGCTGTCGGATCAAGACTGAACCGTACCGCGCGCGCTCCGTACGAAAATGAAAAGAAAGATGGCCGCTTGAAAGCTTTCAGAAGACGCCGCTGCTGCGGAACTGTTCCGAAAAATAACAGTTAGTTAATAAGATTTTGATTCTCATGTTGAGTTTTGGTATGGTATGGTAGGGGAAGTGATGTGAATTATAAATTTTGCTCTGCAATTGAATTAAAATGGATTATGACATAAGTTAATACAGTTGATATAAGAAATTGTGCTTAAGAGTATGTGTATATACGTACGACAGATATATATTTTTTACATAGATGACAATTTATAATATAAATTTTATTTTAATGTTTTATAATTTATTTCTGTTATGATTTATAGGATTGTAAAATTTAATCGAATAAATTATAAATTTGAATTAAATGTATAAATTAGAATTTGTTGTTGCGCCACCGGGATTCGAATCTGGATCTCTTTCCAAACCTGGAAAGGTGCATTATCCAACTATGCTACAGCGACAATATTTTTAGCGACAAATTTTTGAACCTATATGTTACCTTTTTGATAATTAATAATTATGATCGTATTTATAGATGTATATCTAATTTAATGTCATCACGAAGAGAAATGTGAGTTTTTTTACGGGTCAAATTCTCAGCATTTCGGGTCAAATGCGTAAAACTTTTTAGCAGAATCTACTAAATGGCGCTTATCACGAATAATAACGTCATTCCTTCATGTATATTGTCGTTCCATATGTACTTGTATCGAATCACGGTCTACAACTAAATAAAAATAAAATAAAATAATGAATCACGAATCAGGATATTCCAAGATATTCAATCACTGATAGTGAGTGTGACTCAAAGATATCAGCGATTGACTCAACGTTCGTGATTTTGAACTCATCACCAGAAACGAGCTAGGAAATCAATGAAGATTCGTAAACTGGAATATTTTGCCCTTGTGAAGCGAAATTTGGGAGATATATGTAATAGGTTTAACAGATGAACCGTTTTTTTTAAATCAGAAAAATTTCACCCGAGGGCGCCACAGAGCCTAGGGCCAGCACTGTCTCTGAGACTTTTTATGTACGTGGTGCCTCCAAAGAATCTCGTGATAAAATCCATAAGAAAGCCAACAAAAATGAATGTAAAATAAAATAAAACTATATTTACCGGGACTGTCTATCTGACACGAGATAACAAACTTTTTTCGGTTAATAGGAATTAGAGAGAAGAGGATTGAGAGGTATCAAACTCTCGCTAGTGTTATGTATGTACACCTAATTACTAATGAAGGATCGAGCGCCACAATATTGTGAATGTCGTAATGTAAATACATGACATATTATGGCAGGTAATGTTCCGGAATGTTTACAAATACGCGCGGCCTGCACGCGGGTAGGGCTGTGAACCGTTTCAAATGTAAATATTGAAATAGCATTTTCTTTAACATACATTCCCACGTCACTCGCATTCTGGCGACATGTCGTTTTATTGTAGTTTAAAAAAAATCTGTTTATGGCTCGTGTTCACGGTGATTTATTAATGAAACTTTGATCTATGAAAGTCAGATAAGGTACTGTGGAGTAGTGATGAGAAAAAATGCTACTCTTAACTCACTGATGTGATTGCGATTGGCATTCGGTAATATCAGTGATTGAAAACTGTGACTGTGATCACAGTTTCTAAAATTACATTGCACGAAATTAATAAATAAATTTATAAATTGTATTTATTCATATTAAAACTTTATTTGCGTAAAAAACATATTCTAGCATAAATAATTAATAGAAAATAATTTCACATACATACAAAATGTGAAATAAAAATAGCATCATAATTAAATAAAGTTACCAACAGGCTAGCATGAACATTACCAATAAAAATAGATTCCAATAGATGACGCTAATCAAATTACGAAGAATCCAGTAGATGGCTGAATTTTTAACAAAAAATAAATAAATTGAATCACCAATCACGATATTCCCAGATATTCAATCACTAATAATAATAGTGATTGACTCACGATTCGTGATTTTAAGCTCATCACTACTGTGGAGGTATCTTCTTCGGCGGATTCTCGTTATGAGGATGACGTCTGCCATGGTTAACGATTATGAGTCCTAGGGTGGTTGAGGAGTCCAATTCCCTTTTTCATTTCTTCGATAATTATGTACTTTTTGGCACCATCATCCTCGGTCCAGGGCCACGGTTTCCCAATTTTCAGGGTCTTAGTCACATCTACACCGCCAACGTCCCTAAACGCATCTTGCAGACACCTGGATGTAAAACTAGGATCTCATCAGCCGCAAAAACACGCCGGTACCGACACCAATATGTGGCAATACAATGCGCCCTCAGTTATTATCGTCTTCCCGAGCAAACGCTCCTCGCTATAGACTTTTTATTACGTATTTTTCTAACTGTAGCAATGCTTATCCTCACAATAAACTTCAGTCAACTGTAAGTAGTCTTTTCTTGTTTAACCTGCTCCGGTCACACACACGAATAGTGATGGTAAAGCGTTACGTGACTGTGTTTGTGTCGACGATTGGTAACTGCTATTTAATGATGACTGTTAACTAATATTTAACTGTCGGAGACTTATTTTCTTGTACATCAGTCATTGCTCGAAGAATTACGTTAATCAGTTATCAATCATCGTCACAATCTAACAAAATCACAGTCACAATAACAGTTTAAATAACGATTTTACCATCACAATCCGCGATCATATTCAAAAGAACACGTGATCGCTGGGTATAATACGAACTCTTCAGTTTCAGATGTTGTCGGTTTCTAACGTTTACATCTCTTTTTAAAATCTTATATTTAATACTCCAATAGTCGTTTGTGCGTCACGCGTAGAGATATTTCTCTATATATAGTTTGAATATACGTATTCCATTTTTTTAAATTTGAAACAGTAAATAAAATCGAAACTGCTTCTGTTCAGATACGTTTTCGGAGTCGGTCATATATAAAAACATTTCGTATTGTATTTTTCGGATTATCGGTCGTGATGCCACTTTAGAGGCTGGCCAGTCGAGTTTTCAGAAGATCCAAGACAGTAGGGAGAACGACCATCGGTAGAAGAATACGCAGGTTGAAGGTTGGCGTCTTTTCATTTGCATAGGTCGAATGATTATATTCAACAAACCAATTAAAAAAAAAAAAACAGGACTAGCTATCGAAGGAAATTACGGCTACAAGTACGTGAGTTATTAAAGAGAACAGATTTTTATTGTGAAGTTGTAATTATTCAGAACATAGATGTAGATTGCTCATTGATTATGTATGCAGCGATTGTTTGTATGCGACAGCAGGTAGGCGCGCGGCTGCCGTGGGATAATACAGTTCCTTTGTACTTACTTAATAGTCGTGACTCGATCATAATATTACTGTTTACAATCATAATTCAGTCTATACCGACTCGGAACTATCTTACAAATACAGCGTATGTAGGAAAATAGAACAATTAATATCGCTAGTTGTGTAGCAATTATGGTATGCTAGAAGAATTAACCGATGCTACGTGCCATGTTATATCCGATGTTCCCTCTAAGGTGTGCGCGAACACAATTTTTAGCAAAATTTCTTCCTCATATTTATTCCGCCCTCTTTCGAAGGTCGGCAACCATGTTGATTTATCCCACAGACCAGTAAATGAATAAACACGAAATAAACTATACGTGTAGGAGATGTGTTTGCAACATTAGTGGCGGGACGAGGGGCGTAAATCTGACAGTTTATGCAACAGTAATTCGAAAATTAAATCTTTGTCTAAACAAGATGTATTTTTTACATTAATACATATTATATTGTCAGCGTTTAAATTTTCGTTCCAATCGAGTCATATATTTTTAAAAATTCGCAGAGCTATTTGATTCCGTAAGTGGTACCACTTAAGTGACAACAAAATGCAAGTATTGAAACTAGGAGTTTGCATTAGTTCATGTCTGTATATTTGCTAGTCTTTGATTTATCCTGTATAAGACCACCTACTGATCCATATAGGAAACAAGAACTGTTTTTAGGGTAGTTCGCCACTCCTTATTACTCGGGCTGACGATGTCTGTGCAGCGATGCGCAGGGTACAATCCAAGGTTCAAATCGTAGTCCAACGTAGCAGTCAAGAGTCGAATCCGTTTCCAAAAGTTAACGTAAAAGCAGGGTCAAAACGAGGTCAAATGAATGGCCGCGATAGGCCTCCCGTCTCACGCCGGACCAATGAGAGCGGGCTTACATCCCTTAGCTGTCCGGCTCGTCGGCCACCCGGTGGCGAAAGAGAGAAACTGTTGCCCAGTCGGGCGTCGTTGCGCTCGGGTCAGCAGATTCCATTAGCGCGTACATATAATTTAATTTAAAATAAAATCTTACAGGTGGGGATATCGCGGGTTTTTTATTCGTTTATTATCATTACTGCCCGCGATGTCCCATATGTTATAAAATGGAGTGATACCCCGTAATTCATTAATTTAATATTAAAGGTAAAAATATTACACGAATTGAATATACATAGCATCCATCTACGAGAGATCACCTCACCAATCATTGGTTTCTTTCATTCTTTCTACCTACGCGTCTGCTGCCTTCTATCTTCCCCTGCATGATGAAATGTATAATAATGCCTCTAATTTCTGCGGAGATTTTTGACAAATTTTATTGTGAAACATTAACATTATTATTGTGAGAACTCATCACATAAATGAGTAAACTATCGCTGCAACTCTTCTCAAACTGCGTGAACACTTCAACATATCTATAAATGAACGATTATCTCGTACTATGAATTTATTAAATATATTCTGGAGTACCGGTTCAGTTTCTGTGTTTCGTATAGTAATGGTTAAACCGGTATTTAAATCACGATGTTATATTTCGTTCAATTGTAACGAAGATCGATAACTTCGCAATTCTTCAAGCGATCACCGATAAACTAGAAACTGAACCTCCAACAGTTAAATCTCAGTTACCAATCATCGGTCTATTAGGTATGTGCGAAATACCGCAAAATTCAATTAGATATTTTTGATTAATTTATTTGGTTAGAATTATGGCTACAGTGGAGCCCCGATTTAAAGTTTTTAATGGGACCAACTTATTTTTACTTAAAAAATGAAATAATGTTTTTTGTTGTCGATATTGTAAATTAAATTAAAGGTTTCTGGTGGTATATTACTAATACTAGTAAAATATGCTTTAAGGCCTTCAATATTCCTCATGACATCGTCCTTTGTTGGAACTGGGTTGATGATATAAGCAGACTTCTTCGTCTGAAGGTTCTTCTTCTGTCAAGTTTTCGTTTATATGACTGTCCATTTATATGACGTCGGGCGTATTTAATTTTTATCGAAATTTGAATAAATTTTAGACGTAAATTGCGGGAAAAACAAACGTAAAACAGGGTTTTAAATATACTAAAATTATACGGGACTCAAACGAAGGGAAAACTTGAATTCCGGGCATATAAAATCGGGCTTCCACTGTATGTGATTATTTAAAAACAGTACTTAAAACACTGTTTTGTAATATAAATATATCATAGTTAAAATATTGTTTTGTAGTATATATCATATCGTCGTTCGATTTTAGTAAAAATTCTGAAAATTTGTTATTTAAATAATGTCCAATAAATAATTTCAGCTTGTCGAAATCAACGTCTAACAATCAATTCAAATGTAATATCGTAATGAATTAACCACACGTATTACGGTCCAAGAGGCAGTGTTTTTGTCGATCCGTTGAATCCATCTTGAATAAAATATACAATTAAACAAAAGGTTGCACAAACAATGTAACACTGGACGAGCACATGTACATTTTTATGTTATTCCTATTTGAAAATATTTAAAATTGTAATGTTTGTTTTGTAAGGGATGGTATTTTGGAGGGGTGATGTTTCGTTGAAAAGGGTTGCAAATCACGTGCTTCAATAACTTTTCTAAAATGAAATCTATGAAAAATGAAAACGTTTAATTTTTAAGGGTGGTTCTGATAAATAATATTTTGTGTGAGTATTTAGAACTCGTCATTTATTGTCTATGCTTTCTTCTCTGTCTGCTTGTGATGTGCTAAATCTGTTAAGATACTCGCCTTGTGATCTGGTGGTTGGGGGTTCGAGCCTCGTCCCAGGAAGCTATCAAGTTAGTCCTATTTTTCATAGTCCGAGTGTTTTGATTAGTTTGTAAGTAGTAAGAATATTGATGTGACACGTACTACGTTGAGGCCAGGATAGTCTATTCAAGGAAATATTTTATGTAAAATCTATTAGAAGTGTTGGAAGAGCCAGCTGCAGTGGTTGGATGGCATTACCCAAGACGCTCATGCAGTCGATTTCGCGAAGTTCCAGGGTGAATATTGTGTTTCAGACCGATATTGTTTTTAAATAACTAGAAAATAAAACACAATCTTTTAATTTATTTTTTATTTATCAATTACTTAATTTATTACAATTATTTATAAAATATAGTATTGATCAAATAGTCGTGCTCTTTTAACAATATTTTTCATAACATTCTCGCACACTTCGTGTATTATTTCAGCAATTTCATTTTCCTGTAGCATCGGAATTGTTGTTGACTCATTGGCGTAGACCGTTTCTTTCATGTACTCTCACAAAAAATAGACGAAAACCGTCAAATCAGGTGATCGAGGAGGCCAGTCGATATCATCACTTTTTAACATTATGCAGCCGGAAAAAAATTCTCGCAAAATTGTAAGCGTTGCTCGGGCACCGTTCTGTTGAAACCATTTGTGCTGCAGGCTTTGATCAAATTCAGCCATCAAGAAGTTTTCCAACATGTGACAATAGCGATCTTGCCTCTTACATCCTGAAAAAAAAGAGCCCAATGTTTCCACCAGCCCACATGGCGCTACCATACAGTAACTCTAAGTGTATCAGTTGAAGAATTTCAATGGCCCAATAATGGCTGTTTTATTCATTAACAAAATCCGCCAAGTCGAAATGAGCTTTGTCGCTCATGATAATTTTTTTTTCCAAATATTGAGCTGCAAAACATGTACTGTTGTATATTTTTGAGTTATTAGATGCACGTAAATAAATTGTAAATAACCATTCTCTACAACGACTAAATATAAACTGACAAATATTTGCCAAACCCAAATGGTGGTTAAATAAAATCGGCCTGAAACATAATATTCACCCTGTACTTGAAGAGGCTTGGACGCACACCTGTTGCACCATTGGTAATGATTGTCATTATAATATCGAAGTGCAAAATAGTTATCAGAATATGAAATATATGAATATGTTGTATTACATCTATATATATTTGATTCTGTACAAAAGTCGCGTTAAGATTTGAACTCCCCCTACGGAAAGGCTGTAGGTACGCAGTTACAATAATTTGAAGGCAAAAACTCAAAAGTCATTCCTCTGTTAACAAACAATAAGAATGAATACGAAAATAAATAAATTCCCAATAAAAGGGTACAAAGAAAAAAAGGGGACCGAACACATTTGACGTAAATATTTTTTATGCCAATCTCCCCTATTTTATTGGGGTACAAATTATCTCATAGATGGCGCAAAACATGTTTTTTTTTATTATATTTTTATTATTATGGAAATCATCTCCCGATTCGTTCATTATTTCGCATGAGTTATTGACAATTCTTTTCCGATATTGCGGAGATTTTATGTTCTCTCTGCGTTCGATAAATCTCATTTCGCAATGATTTCGGATTATCGATTTGTCGGGCATTGTGCCCGCTCTGTTTGCAGCTTTTTAATAGGGTTATACATTAGATGTGTATACGTGGGCTATTGTAACATCGTGTGAATTGGTTATACGGATTAATGTTCTATTAGCGTCAAATGAGAGTAATATAAATTAAATAATAATGACAAATTGTGATCGAATATAGAAAGTGAGTTGTTGTGGATGATTGTCTTGATTCTGAGCTTTTTCTTCTTCTTCTTTTAAATTGGTAATCTGCCATTTGTGCCATTAATCATGTTAAAACTTTATTTTATAGAAAAAAGAACAATAATATTATAAATATGATTTAAATATATTAATTAGAAAGAAATCAATTTTATTGAAAAATATTGTTGTTGCGCCACCGGGATTCGAACCTGGATCTCTTTCCAAACCGGGGAGGGTGCATTATCCAACTATACTACAGTGACGATATTTTTAGCGACAAATTTTCGAACCTATATGTTATCTTTTTGATATTAATACATTTAATTGTTCCATTATTTGAAAGAGCCATCTACCTTATTTTTGCGTAATCTCAAATACCTTGTATACCTTGTTTAAATGTATATCCTTCTGATTAATATATTTGATTAATATTTAAAATATCACAGACCGTCTGTTCTGAATAATTACAACTTCACAATAGTGTTCTTCTAATAATAATAATATTATAAATATTAATTAAATGTATTAATTAGAAAGATATACAGAAAAAATCAATTTTATCGAAAAATACTGTTGTTGCTAGTGGGATTCGAACCCGGGGAAGGTGCATTAACCAATTACACTACTGTGTCCAAAATTTAATAAAAATTAATTGTTACTTCTGGGGTCTCCTACCGGATTACTCAAAGGTATTTGAGAATCTGTAAAAATAAAGTAGACGGCTTTCAAATAATGGAACGATAGATGTATTCATTTGAATAGTTTAACATATGGGTTCGAAAATGTATCATCAAAAGTACTGTCTGCAGTAGTATATTCGGTTAATGCACCTTCCCCGAATTGGAAAGAGATTAGGGACATTTAATTAGTATTTAAAATATTAGAAGAGTTGATAAATAATGTAACTATACTACCAGATCGTCGGGTCGAACCATGAGAGTACCGAGAGAACGAGAGAATGAGTGATGACGTATTATTGTTTACAAAAGCTCTACAGTAGACTGGTCAAACCATTGTCTATAATTCTTTAACCATGATGTTCTCCTTCTTCCAGGGCCCCGACTTCCGGTAATCTTTTCCTGCATTATGAGGTGCAAGATCTCGTACTTCTCCGGATGTCACATTTCAATTTTCATTCGTGACTCCATCCATCCAGCTTCTTTTAAGCATTCTTCTATAGATCCACATCTCAAATGCCTTAACATTTCTTCAGTAAGTGTCCGTGCTTCCATTACATACAGTAAAAATCGAGCGCACATAGCATCTGACCATTCTCATCCGTAATTTGAGGTTGAGATCGTGACTGCAGAACATATTTTTCATGCGGATAAAGGTTACGCGAGCTTGCTCAACAGAAGGATTCCATCTCTCATTATTAACATTGCAACCCAGGTATATAGTACTTTGTATTTTTTCTAATTAACTTCCAGCAATATGAATAATTTCATTGTCATCTGCATTATGTTTGCTAATGAGCTAATAATATTTTGATAATTAGCGTCCTATTTGTGTTAACGTTAATATTTAATGACTTATGTCTAACTTTCAGAATAAATAGCTGCAGGAATCTACGGAAGTTTTAGGTGACGTTTGTGTGATTGAGTTTTTGAATCTCGAGCTGATCTCTGAGTTTATCTCCATATCAAAATCTCAACATGTGTACATGGTATTGAGATGTATCTCATTAATTATTAAGTAGAACACATTCTTATTGTGAAGTTGTAATTGTTCAGAACATAGGCATGCATATAAAATAATTTTTTTTTTAAATATTGTTGTTACGCTGCGATAAGAATGTGTTCTTCTTAATAATATATGAGTTGTATCAATGTGTCCAAAATTTAATAAAAATGAATTGTTAATTATGGCGTCTGCTATCGGTTTACTCAAAGGTATTAGAGATTTCGTAAAAACAATGTAAATGACTTTCAAATAATGGAACGATAGATGTATTAATTTGAAAAAGTGTAATATATAAGTTCGAAAATTTGTTGGACTTTTATTGACGTACATGTTTTTGTTGTGACAGAGGTAAATATATTATAATATAACATGAGATACAATTACACTGCAGTTTATTTAACTTTTAAGCTAGTTTATTTAACTTAAACGTTACTAGTAGTTTATTGTGTAGGATGGAGTAGACTCCACCTCTGATATATACAGCATTGCCGCTGTAGCATAGTTGGTAATGCACCTTTCCCGCATTGTTTCCTTCTGTGGCCACGAGCCTCGAGAATTATTTTTATCATCTTATTTGTAAATTATTCACATGCTTATCCAGATCACCGTGTCATCTGTAAACATCTGTATGTGTATTTATATTATTTAAGATACATCGGCCGAGGGGAGATTGCATGACAGAGGTATCGCAAACATCCCCCCGTGACAATAGGGATGTTTAGCATATGCGGAGTAAAACAACCCCCCTGCGTAATACAAAGTCAATTGCCCCAAATTTGACTTGCAACTATTGTTATACTTACATAAGGTAACAACTACTCTTGGAAACGGTGAAATATTAAAATTTATTTGACAGGGTGATTTGGAAAAATCAATACTTCGTGAGATTGGCCCATTCTAATACTTGATTTGATACCTAAATTGCAAGTTTTAATATTATTTTAAAAATGGGTAAATTTAATAATTACCTATTTATTACTTAAAATAAGGGTTTAGAAAGAAATACCTTTGTTTTGCGATAAGCATAATAGCCCATGTTTCTGGTTATTCAATTAGTAAGTTATATTTGCATTGATATTAATTATTTAATGTATTGTTTAAATTTCACTGTTAGATATAACGGGTGAACCTGTCTAGTTAAAGACACAGTGAACATCTCTTACATTATGTATTTATATTATTATTAGGAGAACACATTCTTATTGTGAAGTTGTAAAGTCTGTGATATTTTAAATACTAATTAAATGAATTAATTATAAAGATTTACATATAAAATCAATTTTATCGAAAAATATTGTTGTTCCTCTGCCGGGATTCGAACCTGGATCTCTTTCCAAACCGTACATGGCTTTCAAATAATGGAACGATAGATGTATTAATTTGAAAAAGTGTAATATATAGATTCGAAAATCTGTCGTCAAAAATGATGTCGTTGTAGCATAGTTGGATAATGCACCTTCCCCGATTTGGAAAAAGATCCAGGTTCGAATCCACAGGTGCAACAACAATATTTTTCGATAAAATTGATTATATCTTTATAATTAATACATTTAATTAGTATTTAAAACCTATAATATTGTATCAAAAGGCTAAATAAATGACACTTGGATCTCTGATAGTCTGTAAAGGAAAAACTGTACTGATTATTATTCGAATACGCGCGAAACACATATGGAGTGGAGTGATGATTCATTAACCGCTGTCCCGCTCGCGGATTAGTATGACGCATCCAGTACACACGTACTTTTACAGACTCTCAGATATCTAAGTCTCATTGAGAGATCACCGTGGATACGGGCGGTAAAGTGTAACGATATGTGCAAAATTCAGTTCTGGTGAGGGAGGGTAAATAAATGGTGGGCAATGTGGTGGGGTGGGGTAACTATTTTCTCCTCAGGGTGCAAATTAGTAACTGAACAAAATTTGCAACGAATAACTTTCAGTATAATACACATTTATACCTGGGGGACGGATAAGGAGAGAGGCACTTGTAATTTATACAGGATCCAATAGAGTAAGCATAAAAATTAATTTCGGTCATAGAACGAAATAGGGTCATCCCATAAATAATGCGGTTTTTCAATTACATGAATTAAAAGTTGTAGAGGGACGGGACAAACTGCCTGCATTAGGTATAACTATACTACCTTCCTATAGGATGCTGCGTCCTTCAGGTTTAACCCGTTCCTCGCGGGTGACTCATATATGAGTCGCACCTTACGTGCCCACAGCGCGGGTGACTCAAATATAAGTTGCCGTCTTTTGCCCGCCGCTAGTGCGCACACACGCGCTGAGGAGCGATAAAAATCGTACCACAATTATTAGGAATCTTTATCCTACCGACATCTGTCGATTTTGTCAAGGATTATTAGGCATCTTATAAATAAAAGTCCTCGTGTCAGCCAGCATCGCTCAGATATTCCAATTCTCAAACTCAGTTTACGCGTCTAGAATGTGATACGTTTCAAACTATAGAGTTAAATGTAATGTCAGTATTTAAAAACTTGTAAATAGTGTGCATTAGTCTCAGAAATCAGCGCCCGCGCAGATCACTACTTCACTCTAGTACGTATGAATATCACCACAAATGGCACTAGTGATGGTGTAGGGCACTGTTGTGTTCTCTCGTGGATAATTTTGTTTACGTTATTTTGTAATTATGGTTCTGATTTCTGTATTGATTATGTTCGTCTTGAGAACCTTTGCTATCGATTTCATAAAAACAAATCATAAATTTGTTACATTATCGTAGTGTGAAGTCGTAAAGTGCCGAGTATGAAAGATGGCATGTGTATTTATGAACTCTATCAATGGGTTAATTACATTATTCTTAGTGCAAGTTTTAAAGAGTGCAGTTTGATTTTAAGAGTTATTTTTTCAAAGCCATAATGGAAGTGACAAAGGAGCACATTAGTGTAGTGTATGGGGATCGGACAACAAGCGTATGGCTGTGTCAACGATGGTTCCAGAAATTCCGAGCCAGAAACTACAGCCTAGAAGACGAACGTCCTGAAAACCCTAGTGGAACAAAATCCCATCGTAACTGTCGAGAAACCAGCAGAGAAGCTTGGATTTGGTCATTCAATCATTCACCGACACCTGCGTGCCATCGGAAAAGTCATCAATTTGGGTCAATGGATTCCACACAAACTTTCAGAGTCTAAACGCGTGCAGAAAATGAATGTGTGCTATTTTTTGTCGTCATGTCTCAGGAATGAACCTTTTTTGGAAACGATGCCCCACCCACCATATTCGCCGGACATTGCCCCATCTATCATTTATTTCGCAGTCAACAAAATCATTTGGACGGAAAAAACAGGAATTCTGTAGACGAAGTCGGAACAGAGTGGAGAAAAGAAAAGTATATTACAGATTAAAAAACGACTTTGTATATCTTAATATTGAAAAATAAAAGAGATATAAAAAAACCGCATTATTAATGGGATGATCCAATACATGTATAATTTTTTACCATGTAAATACATACATTGATTTTTACCACATGTTGATGTTACCATACCATACCGTATGTTAACAATTTACTATCTCTGTGAACTAATACTGTTCGCTTCGTCCATATTCATTTTCATTTAAGTTTAAGCTAGTCGAGAACATATTATCATTTACTTACAAGTACGCTTTTCTCCGCAAGGGTAGACAGGGAAAATAAGATGCCACACACGTCAACTTTTGCCTCATCCAAATTCATACAGCTTCATGTATACCTTTTTTCCCCGCTGTAAACCATCTCTGCGGCAGATTTTTTGATTACCTTCCTGTTCTCTAGTGAATCGTTAGATCTATCTTGAACGTTAGATCTATCTTTCAGAGATACTCCAAATATAGCTCTTTCCACGGCTCTTTTAATTCTTGAATAACATTGACGATAAGGTTCTGCGTCGCGGTTCTGTAAAGTAAGTACTAGAAGCATGCATCAGATGCAGGCTTTAGTACTTAACTGACTAGTTTTTTGACTTTGAAGATATGCTGAAGCTTACAAATGCTGCCCGGCTCAGCCCAGCCCTCTAGTTGTATTATTTGGTCTAAGAAGATATACTCCTGTGCCAACTTAATGTTGTTTATAAATAAAATATTCTTTCAGACGAAAAGATATCAGAGAAGTACGAAATCAAATAATATATTAATCACTCCGTTGTTCAGTGACAGGCATAGGTATAGATTTTACTAATGGTAGATATAATTTTCAAAGCTATGCCTTTGAAGTAATTTTGAGACGATAATAGGTTTTTTTACGTTTCTAACAATGATAAATTTATCCGCTAGAGTGAACGAATTCGGTTATTATTTTATACCGGTGGTCCTCGACATTTACAAAATGAGTATATATTTATTTATTTTATTTTGGCTTGCTATCTAAGGAGAATAATAATTATAAATAAAAGTAAGAGTGTAATTTTGACGTTAGGGAGTGGTTTTGAAAATATTTGTGTGACGTTAAGGAATATTCTAATATAATATGTAAACAATTTAATAGATTGATAGAATTACGAATGAAGGTGTTATGGTTCCGATGAATTAAAGAGAAATGTGTATTTAAAACAATAAAAATCCGAAAATTTCAATATCTCAGACATGTAATGAGACATCTGCACCTCAATATGCAGGGAAAGATTGCTGGGAGTCGGGGCTCTGGAAGAAGGAGAACATCATGGCTGTAGAACCTGAGGTAATGGTTTGGCCAGTATACTGTAAAGCTTTTCCGGTCGCAGTAAACAAAAGGGTACGACACAAGAAGAAGAATTATTTTGATTTATAAATTAATATGAGTGGTCTTGTGTACTCATGTTTTTAAACACCATTGAATCGTATTTGTTAAATAATTAATACTTTTTTTTTTCTCCCGAAAATCTTATTGTTTTTTAATAGCACTAGAGTCTATATCGAGCATTGGCCTTCTCAATCTTTTGCTTCAACCATACTCGGTGTTCTGCTTTATTCAATTCCAATACTTCACTCGCCAGCAGTAACACATTTCTTCAGCTCTGTAAGGAATGAAACATGATTCCTGAGAAGGAAAAAATCAATCTGATCGACGCTTTATTGTATTGGCGGAGTCCCGTGGACTGCTGGACTAACGAATATTTCTATTTATCAGGAACTCCGTACTAAAGAAAGGCTCTGCACGACACGCAGGAAAAGTGTGGAGGCCTAGAGGTCAATCTCCGATAATATGGGTATATCAAGAGCGAGACATGGCGGGTGCTTCGTTCTACGTCACACTAAATATGACTCAGTTGTGAACTTGAATCAGTCAGCACATCGACTGAGAGAGAAGAGCCTCGATCTTCCAATCGAATTTTCATCGAGTATCCTTTCTGGGATTCATGAATTACATAAGGGCGGTATTTGATTTTAACCCTCCCTCTTTTTCGTTATTAACAAATGATTACTGTCAGCAATAAATTAGCTTTCGTTTACGCTAAATCCATGCATATATTAAAATAACTATCGAGCTACAACATATACATTTAGAGATGACTGTTTATTTAAGTTGAGTTCACATATATCATCTGTCTCCAAGTGCACGTAGTCAATGGTTGAAAGAATGGAATGATCCAATTCTTAACAAAAAACTTATAAAAATATTCCGTTCAGAATATTCTGTGTACAGTTTACTTTCGGATCCCATTCGCGGGGTCTATCATCAGGACTGATGTGTGTGACTGTTGGTATTGTGGTTAGGTTAGGTTAGGTTAGTTTGCAGTAGGTAGTGTCGAGAGCAGGGTGTGTCGTTTTTAGGTACTGACTTGCAATACCGTGTCGAGATGAGTAGAGTTGTATTGTGTGTGAGTTCCATCTACTGTTGGATCCACTATCTATGCGGAATCGACTGCTATGGCTTTGAAGGACCGAATACCACGAGGTTTTTAATTTTAGGCTGTTATCACAGGGTATTTATAAATTTCAATGATCTCCTTAATCAGACACGCGCGATGTGATAATTCTTGGACTTTCCTAGGATTTTCGGCTCAAATGCAAAATGGTGACTCGTATCCAGAAAGTGCTCAACCAATGTCGATTTTCCTGAATGCCAATTTATGCCAAAAAGGGTTGACGACCAGAAATATCAGACAAACACGGTAGATTAACCCAAAAAATCTATACATTTCTTCGTAATGATTTTATCATTTTCATAATATTCGTCCGTTGCACGATACATTACTATGCGGAAAATTTTGTATCAAAATATGTTCAAATGTAGATACTTAAAAAGTACACGGTTCAACTATACCACTGGTTAGAAGTTTCCCACTCGTTCCAGCCGGAGCATTTTAATGTATAGAGGGTCTGGGATTTTTGAGCATACTATAAAATTCGTCACTGTATCGGATACACTGTTCTCCACACTGTTCCATTACTCACGGGTTCATAGATACATCGCAGTATTTTCCTCTCGGAGTTACCATTCCCAGATAAAAATTCCTTACGTGATTCCAATAAACAACGATAAAGAAATAATTCCGGTAGCAACAACAATATTTTTCGATGAAATTGATTTTTTAAGTATATCTTTCTAATTAATACATTTAATTAGTATCAAAAATAATGAGCTATTTAGGGTTGCTCGAATTATGAATTTACCTCTAGACACGTTTGTTATGTTATTAAAACACAGTTTGAGGATCACTGTATTTTGAAGCGCCCAGTAAATCAGCTACAGATGAATATAATGCATTTTAAACTTGAAATCGGGGTTCAACACGTCGCCGAAACGCATTGTCGCCTCTTTATTTATGGTGTTTTAATACGCTGGCCCCCTCCTCTAGCAGATCGCGGGATCATTACTAAAAAAGCCTTTAAAAAGTTAGCATAGCTCATGGGGAAACCTAGAATTCACTTACATAATAAATTATTATTTTTTACCAATACTTATAGGTATTACAACTGTTTTACTGTTCGAATAATGATTAGATTTAAAATCCAAAAAAATGACAGTTACGGTGAATATCGTACTATACGTCGCCAAAAATGTTAATAATTTCACACGTTGGTGTATACCTATACATATCATGGTAATATCGACAAATCTTCGAGAACCAATTATGATTCAATGAGTTAAGGATAAAGATCAGATTATGTGAGCGTAGATTCTGCGAATTTTATATTCATTTCATATATCTAGCCAATACACAAACCGTTTTATTTAGCTCTTATCCATAATATGCATGTGAGTCGCGCGTGTAGTACTAGTAGTCATCTTTTGTCTATATCCATTATATTAAGGAGAACACATTCTTATTGTGAAGTTGTAATTATTCAGAACAGACGGTCTGTGATGTTTTAAATATACATATAAAATCAATTTTATCGAAAAATATTGTTATTGCGCTACCGGGATTCGAACCTGGATCTCTTTTCAATCCGGGGAAGGTGCATTTTATCCAATAGGTTTGGAAAGAGATCCAGGTTTGCAACAACAATATTTTTCGATAAAATTGATTTTGTATTATATATCTTTCTAATTAATACATTTAATTAGTATTTAATATATTTCATTTTGATAATAAATTATGTTATGTTTTTGTTTGTTAATTTACCTATTTCCGGTACACTACTCTCCTAACTGGGCTACGTCAACTAAAGTAAAAAAAATCAATTAGTCAAATTTAGAGTTTAAAACCTTAACGTATTGTACTTGAATTGTGTGTGTAGTTTATTTATTTAATTTTAGCATGTTTGTAATAGATGATCCCCTTGTTCAATGCTAATAGCACAAGGTATTTGAAAAAGGTTTGTATGGACAAGGAAGGACAAAAAATAACGCATTACAAATAACTTAACAAAGTGTTCCTCAGTCGGGTGGTGCGGAAACTGGTGACCCTTATATTAAGATTTTATTTTAATATTAATAGTTGTTTTTGGAATAGATAAAACATTAATTTACTATGCACAATGTACGGGCAAAATATTAACAATTTTATATATGCACACATAGATGTTACTTTTTAAATTAAAAATTCACATAAAAATATTAACAAACAAAACAATTTTGGATTTGAATGAATATTATTATAGAGAATTTAGAATTTATAGAATTATTATAGGCATTTAGGCAATTTCTTTATAACCACGGTGCTCTTGAAATAACAATGTATCATCTGATATTAATATCAAATTGAGATATTAAGTTATTTACTGTTTCCGGGGTAAGTTTGTAGAACTCCATACTGAAAAACAAACACTTTTTTTTTATTCTACTCGTTTAATTTACTTAATGACGATACGCAAATTTGTTTTTTTTTTGTGAGACAGAAGTATTAAAAAGGAAAATTGTAAAATGCGTAGATAAAATAGGCGAGTGGATGGCACAGAATAGACTTACATTGAATCCATCCTGAATCTGCAGTTAAGTTGTTGGGCGTGCACATTGATTCGGATCTTTCAATGAATACGCAAATCAGTAAAACTGTCAGTGATAGATAGATTAAAAATATTCGGAGACATCTCCCTCTTGAGGCAGCCCGTTTACTCATTGTGGTGTCACGTGTGGACTATTATAATAGCATACCTTGCTGGCCTGCCAATGTTTCAGCTGGATAGATTAAAATCTATTCTAAATGCAACTGCACGGATAATATATGGAATTCCCAAATTCTCTCATATAACATCCCTTTTATATCAGTTACATTGGGCTCCGACTCCCTGAAAGAGTTGAATTTAAATTGTGCCGGTTGATGTACAAGGCGACACACAACATGGCGCCTCTGTATCTTCAAAAACTTTGTATCCCAGACAATTTGAATGGTAGACGTCAAACTCTCAGGTCAGCCTCTACTTCAGCTACAGGAAGGGTTGTAGAACCGACCGACCGTTGCCAAAAGTCTAAATTTAGTGGACGGGCATTTGCGGTGGCAGGCCCAAAAGCGTGAAACTCTTTGCCCTCTGTCATAAGGAACAGTGCATCAGAGACTTTATTTAAGAAGAAACTAAAAATGCACCTTTTCAAAAAAATCATTTCCGTAAGTGAAAATGATTTTTAATTTAAAAAAACAAAGATAATTGTAGAACTATAAACAGTTTATGTGTAAAGTGCCCTTGAGGTGAAAGTTTTTACGAAAATGGCGCTATATAAATTATCCATTATTATTATAATGCCCTTGCAAGGCGAAACGCGTCTTAAGTAAATTAAATTAGCTAGAATAATAATATTCAAAGTTTTGAACATTATTTTTTCGATTTCTTCTGCAATGTTTGGTCCATTTCCCGAGAGTTGAAATTTTCACAAATATTTGCGATATATTATGACGCTGTATAATTTAGAGTAATAATGTTAATGTTAATGTTATTTATAATATAACTAATGCGTCTTATTTGTATTCAAATCAATAGTTGTTGTAAAAAGTATTAGGAAGTGCCACTAAAATATTAATTCGTTCCTTGTTGTCTACTAAATTACTAGGAAATACGACATGTTTGCACAATTTTGAAGAGAAAATTAATGTCTTACTAAATTTTCACCAAAAACCCAGTAGCAATAAAAATATTTTTTCGATAAATTGACTATCTGTATATCGTTTTCCAAGTTGAAATGTTATTTGTAATTATGTGAAGACGTTCACAAATATTATTATTTTCAAAAGGAAATTCGCTATGTAATTGATAAATATAAATCAAAATATTCAATTGCGCTATACACAGTGAATCATTGACAAGTCAAATAATAAAAAATTGGAGAAATTAAATTAAATTAATTAAACGGTGGCTATTTTTCTTTGATACCCTGTACCCTACGAATGTTCGCCGGGTGCCTTAGCTCTGTGACACTTTAACTTTAATATTAATGGTGCCAGTTGTTGTCGTCGGATCACAACACCATAAATAAGGGGGGCCATACACAGACAGCGCTCCTGAGGAAAAACTCCAAAGGGTTGACGCTCGGGTTAAACCGCGTGTAATTTGACTGATTTAGACCAGAATGAATTATAAACCGAGTTGGAGCCTTAACACGCGAGCTTACAGGGTGCGGTCAGCCCCTCGCGGAGCTTGCCTCGTCTTCAACGAGAACGAGCGAGGATTTATTGTATTTGCTAATGATGTATAATTATTTTTAATTGAATACATTGCTGACTTAAGACGCGATTTCAATAGAGTGCGCGTGGTATATTCCGGCTACTTACCTTCTTATCTTATACTATTACTTATATTACCATTTCAACTTCACGGTTTACCAAAGTAGATGCAATACACAATAGTCAAATTCATACCTACATAAATATCATTATATTCGTTTCTATTTTTACTTTGTCAGGCCAACGAACTCCCCTTGAGATAAGGGTCGGTGTTTAGGTTAACCAGCGGGTTCAATGAACACACAGAAACGGTCCAGACGAAAATCTTCCCTTAAAATAAAAAATGTTTATATTAACCAAGAACAAAGAATTGTTGGTAACAAAAGGCCCGCAGTCATATCTGGCAAATCACTGTGTTTTGGGTATCGGTCTTGAGAGGTTCTTCTTAAATAAATGCATTATTTTCTCTTGCATAGTGTACAAAGGATGCACTTCTCCCTTTAATTCGGCACTACGCTGTATATAATTTGCACACACGTGTCTAACTAAACTAACTAGTTAGATTATTAGCTTTTTATTACATTACATTTACATTACGTTTACATTACGTTTACATTACGTTTACATTACGTTTACATCACGTTTACATCATGTTTACATCACGTTTACATCACGTTTACATCACGTTTACATCACGTTTACATCACGTTTACATCACGTTTACATAAACGTTTACATCACGTTTACGTCACGTTTACATCATGTTTACATAAACGTTTACATCACGTTTACATCATGTTTACATCACGTTTACATCACGTTTACATCACGTTTACATCACGTTTACATCACGTTTACATAAACGTTTACATCACGTTTACGTCACGTTTACATCATGTTTACATAAACGTTTACATCACGTTTTCATCACGTTTACATCAACTTTACATCACGTTTACATCACGTTTACATCACGTTTACATCACGTTTACATCACGTTTACATCACGTTTACATCACGTTTACATCACGTTTACATCACGTTTACATCACGTTTACATCACGTTTACATCACGTTTACATCACGTTTACATCACGTTTACATCACCTTTACATCACTTTACATCACGTTTACATCACGTTTACATCACGTTTACATCACGTTTACATTACGTTTACATCACGTTTACATCACGGTTACATCACGTTTACATCACGGTTACATCACTTTACATCACGTTTACATCACGTTTACATCACGTATACATCACGGTTACATCACGTTTACATCACGTTTACATCACGTTTACATCACGTTTACATCACGTTTACATCACGTTTACATCACGTTTACATCACTTTACATCACGTTTACATCACGTTTACATCACCTTTACATCACTTTACATCACGTTTACATCACTTTACATCACGTTTACATCACGTTTACATCACGTTTACGTCACGTTTACAGCACGTTTACATCACGTTTACGTCACGTTTACAGCACGTTTACATCACGTTTACATCACGTTTACATCACGTTTACATCACGTTGACATCACGTTTACGTCACGTTTACAGCACGTTTACATCACGTTTACATCACGTTTACATCACGGTTACATCACGTTTACATCACGTTTACATAAACGTTTACATCACGTTTACATCACGTTTACATCACGTTTACATCACTTTACATCACGTTTACATCACGTTTACATCACGTTTACATCACGTTTACATTACGTTTACATCACGTTTACATTACGTTTACATCACGTTTACATCACGGTTACATCACGTTTACATCACGGTTACATCACTTTACATCACGTTTACATCACGTTTACATCACGTTTACATCACGGTTATATCACGTTTACATCACGTTTACATCACGTTTACATCACGTTTACATCACGTTTACATCACTTTACATCACGTTTACATCACGTTTACATCACGTTTACATCACGGTTACATTACGTTTACATCACGTTTACGTCACGTTTACATCACGTTTACATAAACGTTTACATCACGTTTACATCACGTTTACATCACTTTACATCACGTTTACATCACGTTTACATCACCTTTACATCACTTTACATCACGTTTACATCACTTTACATCACGTTTACATCACGTTTACATCACGTTTACGTCACGTTTACAGCACGTTTACATCACGTTTACGTCACGTTTACAGCACGTTTACATCACGTTTACATCACGTTTACATCACGTTTACATCACGTTTACATCACGTTTACATCACGTTTACATCACGTTTACATCACGTTTACGTCACGTTTACAGCACGTTTACATCACGTTTACATCACGTTTACATCACGTTTACATCACGGTTACATCACGTTTACATCACGGTTACATCACGTTTACATCACTTTACATCACTTTACATCACTTTACATCACGTTTACATCACGTTTACATCACGTTTACATCACTTTACATCACGTTTACATCACGTTTACATCACCTTTACATCACTTTACATCACGTTTACATCACGTTTACGTCACGTTTACAGCACGTTTACATCACGTTTACAGCACGTTTACATCACGTTTACATCACGTTTACATCACGTTTACATCACGTTTACATCACTTTACATCACGTTTACATCACGTTTACATCACGTTTACGTCACGTTTACAGCACGTTTACATCACGTTTACGTCACGTTTACAGCACGTTTACATCACGGTTACATCACTTTACATCACGTTTACATCACGTTTACATCACGTTTACATCACGTTTACATCACGTTTACATCACGTTTACATCACTTTACATCACTTTACATCACTTTACATCACTTTACATCACTTTACATCACGTTTACATCACGTTTACACCACGTTTACATCACGTTTACATCACGTTTACATCACTTTACATCACGTTTACATCACGTTTACATCACGTTTACATCACGGTTACATCACGTTTACATCACGTTTACATCACGTTTACATCACGTTTACATCACTTTACATCACGTTTACATCACGTTTACATCACTTTACATCACGTTTACATCACGTTTACATCACCTTTACATCACTTTACATCACGTTTACATCACTTTACATCACGTTTACATCACGTTTACATCACGTTTACGTCACGTTTACAGCACGTTTACATCACGTTTACGTCACGTTTACAGCACGTTTACATCACGGTTACATCACTTTACATCACGTTTACATCACGTTTACATCACGTTTACATCACGGTTACATCACGTTTACATCACGTTTACATCACGTTTACATCACGTTTACATCACGTTTACATCACGGTTACATCACGTTTACATCACGTTTACGTCACGTTTACATCACGTTTACATAAACGTTTACATCACGTTTACATCACGTTTACATCACGTTTACATCACTTTACATCACGTTTACATCACGTTTACATCACTTTACATCACGTTTACATCACGTTTACATCACCTTTACATCACTTTACATCACGTTTACATCACGTTTACATCACGTTTACATCACGTTTACGTCACGTTTACAGCACGTTTACATCACGTTTACGTCACGTTTACAGCACGTTTACATCACGTTTACATCACGTTTACATCACGTTTACATCACGTTTACATCACGTTTACATCACGTTTACGTCACGTTTACAGCACGTTTACATCACGTTTACATCACGTTTACATCACGGTTACATCACGTTTACATCACGGTTACATCACGTTTACATCACGTTTACATCACGTTTACGTCACGTTTACAGCACGTTTACATCACGTTTACATCACGTTTACATCACGTTTACATCACGTTTACATCACGTTTACATCACGTTTACATCACGTTTACATCACGTTTACATCACGGTTACATCACGTTTACATCACGTTTACATCACGTTTACGTCACGTTTACATCATGTTTACATAAACGTTTACATCACGTTTACATCACGTTTACATCACTTTACATCACGTTTACATCACCTTTACATCACTTTACATCACCTTTACATCACTTTACATCACGTTTACATCACGTTTACATAAACGTTTACATCACGTTTACATCACGTTTACATCACGTTTACATAAACGTTTACATCACGTTTACATCACTTTACATCACGTTTACATCACGTTTACATCACGTTTACATTACGTTTACATTACATTTACATTACATTAGCTTTTTCCTCACAATGAAATACAAGAATGTAAAAATAATCAAAACAAAAATTCTGTTATATTTTATACTATTCTATGCACACTTGTTGATTGAAGAAAATACTAACATTGTCCATTCCAACGTGAATTATGTTTTTCACACGAGTAAATTACCTGATGGCCCATGGAGGAAGATATATTTAATTATAATGATGGCGTCAGAAACAGAGGACGTCTATGGAGGACATGATCACATGACCAGGTAAATCAGACTTGCATAAGAAGATATGTGAATGCGGATAAGGCGAGAGTTGTGTCGGGACAGAAGAGCGGGCGCTCTCTTCTCGGTGGCGGTTAGCGATGGAAATCATGAGTGATGATCTAATAATTCATTCTTATCAATCTAATTCGGAGGATTAGAATGACATAAGTTAAAAATCAAGATAACTAACCGGTGGGTAACTAACCAACGGATAACTAACCGACGGGTAGTTACCCATCGGTTACGGGTAGTTAACCAACGGGTAACTAACCAACGGTTAACTAACCGACGGGTAACTATCCGGCGGATAACTAACCGACGGATGACTAACCGATGGATAACTAACCGGCGGGTAACTATCCGGCGGATAACTATCCGGCGGATAACTAACCGACGGATAACTAACCGACGGGTAACTAACCGACGGATAACTAACCGACGGGTAACTAACCGACCGGTAACTAACCGACGGGTAACTAACCGAGGGGTAACTAACCGACGGTTAACTAACCGGCGGATAACTAACCGACAGGTAACTAACCGGCGGGTAACCAACCGACGGATAACTAACCGGCGGGTAACTAACCGACAGATAACTAACCGACGGATACCTAACCGGCGAATAACTAACCGAAGGGTAACTAACCGGCGGGTAACTAACCGACGAATAACTAACCGGTGGGTAACTAACCGACGGGTAATTAACCGACGGGTAACTAACCGACGGGTAACTAACCGACGGGTAACTAACCGACGGATAACTAACCGGCGGCTAACTAACCGACGGGTAATTAACCGACGGGTAACTAACCGACGGGTAACTAACCGACGGGTAACTAACCGACGGATAACTAACCGGCGGATAACTAACCGACGGATAACTAACCGGCGGGTAACTAACCGACGGATAACTAACCGGCGGGTAACTAACCGACGAGTAACTAACCGACGGATAACTAACCCACGGGTAACTAACCGGCGGTTAGTTAACAAACGGATAACTAACCGGTGATTAGTTAATTAACGGGTAACTAACTGGCGGAAAACTAAGCGGCGGGTAACTACTACCTGCGCTGTTAAAAGCTGTGCTAATGCAATTTACAAATGAACGACGCATGCTCCGCAACATTTATATACACTGCGACATTCACATACACGCGTGAGATCTGAGGAGCATTAAGTCCCTCAGGTTCTCACCTTAAACAAATCCTACAAACTCTCACAATCACAATCCGTTATACTGTTAACAGTCCTATACATATCGTAGCATTATAAATTACAAAATTGTTATTATTTGTCAACTCTGTTAGGATGTCTGTCCTTTTTATCATTTTAATGGGGTTCCTATGTCTTTTTTTTCTTATTAAATATTCCGAGGTCATCTGCATACAATAGATTATCGTTTTATCTTTTTGTTTTGCCCTTGCGAGAGGCTGGAGATATGTAGAAAATAAAATATCAATTTTCTGGTAATGATCTCAAGATCTAATCGTCCATTGGTGGTGTATTTTTTATTAAGTCAAACCACTAGGACCAATTACGTAGTCGAACACTTTTCGTACAAGCTTTTTATGTCAAATTTGACTGCCATTTCGGTTTTTTGATAACAATTCTTATATCTCGCATGCCCGGGGTTACCTGTGGCCAGATAGCCAGGAGCCTTTCGCCACTTTTCTCTCACGTCACGTCACTTGCAACACTGCCTTCCGCCCGATAATCATTGAAGAGATACTTACCCACGTAATACACCACATTAGACTATTATTTTAGTAGAAGTACTCCGATAACCGTTAAATATGTGAGTCAGTTTTAATTTAGAGAGTACCCCAGTAATAATTCTATTGGATAGATACCACAGACTACCAAATATATAGACGTGAACTAACGCGAATTCCTTGTTTCAATATTTTCAATTTTTTGTCATCAGCGTGATCATTTTGATACCATTTACGCAATCAATAGCTCAGCGCCTTTTTTTAAATATATGACTCGATCGGATCGAAAATTTAAACGCTGACAAAATAATACGCATTAATGTAAAAAAACGTCTTGTTTACACAAATATATATATATATCGAATGGTAAATACTTTTATTGTTGGATAACTATCGGATATATGTTTCGACAAATAATGTGTGTAGAGTTCTCCTCGTCCCGTAACGAATGTTCCGAATCCCTCTCTTATATGTATATCTTATTTCATGTCTATTCATTTAATGTAAGGTACAAATTGCCGTTTTTACAACCGTATCCTATAACAGGTTTATCTAATTAGATGCTTAAAAGTTAGTACTACTCATCGATGATACTATATAAAACTGATTTTATATAAAAATTTAAGATAAGGACATATAATAATCATTCATACGTAACTAAGAATTTAAACTAAAAATGTAATTGATGCAATTATTGAACTTCAATTTTCAGTGACACGCGGGCCCCTGGGCGATGGCTACACCACTAGTAAATTGCATCGATAAATAAATGTAATTGTTTTAACAATTTAGCATATCACACAGAAGATTCAGACCAACCATGAAAACTCTGTGATTTATTAGCCTTGTACGGTAATGGCTGTTCTTATATATATTTTTTCGTAGAATCAATCAAAAGCTTGAACATTTCAAACATTAATTGGGTGAGACGCGTTTGAATTCGCCCGGAAATGGCCCGTTCTCAAATGGAAATTAAAATTCACGCCGAAACTGTCGGCCGGAAGTGAAGACTGACAGGGCGGCCATCTTGGAGGGGGAGCAGGTACCTAACTGTTCGTTGAATTATGTCAATTCGGCGAAAATATTTTAATTATGGTAACTCTGCGTGTTGATCGCGCCGCCGTCAGTAAATTATTGTAGCTTCATTAATTATTATTTATTTTAATTTTAGAGTATTAACAGTTCAATGAGACGACACAGCCAGAATATATTAACTATTATGTGACTTCCCACAGGAGCTTGATATTTCAGTTAAATTGTGTATTAACAATGAAATATAATGTTTATAAAAATGATGTTACAATGCAAAATACACGAAAGCATAAAATAATACATAAGAACGTTGTTACACAAAGGAAAATATATTTTTTTTATTATCAAATATTTAGCACCAACATATACAGGTGAATATCATATTCCAGTTTATTGTTTTCGAATAACTAGAAAATGAAACGCAATTTTTAAATTAAGTTTTTATTTATCAATTATGTTTGGAATATGATATTGGCCAAGTGAACGCCTCTGGAAGCGGCACAAATGTGTGTCTTCTTAACCATACTTTTCATAACATTTCATTTCAAATATTGTCCTGTAGCATCGGAATTGTTGTTGACTTATTGGCGTAGACCTTTTCTTTCAAGTATCCTCACATAAAATAGTCAGGAGCCGTCAAATCAGGTGATTGAGGATGCCAGTCAGCCCATGCGGCAGGAGGTGGCACAGTTCTGTCAGTTAAATCACATGTGTTGCGGGCCTAATCAACCCATTTCTGCTACTAAGAAGTTTTCCAATATGTGACGACAGCGATCGCCGTTAATTGTTACAGCTTTGCCATTATTATTTAGATAAAATGTTTTAATAAATTTAACATGTTATTGAGACGTTAGATACTTTATTACAAATTGTCAACTATTATTTACGACTATTAAATATGAACTGATAAATATATGCCAAACTAAAATGATGGATAAACAAAATCGGCCTGGAACATAATATTCACTCTGTACCTATAAACTAGTGATGGTAAAATCGTTATTTAAACCGTTATTGTAACTGTGATTGTATTCAATTGTAATAATGATTGGTAACTGATTATTCGTAATATTTTGAGCAATGTCTGGTACACTAGTCATTGTTAAATTTCAGTTACCAGTTATCATCTCGTGAAATAGAATAAAAAAAACACAATATTGCTACGGTAGGTATCTAGTTTGAATGTTTCATGCTTCCTTAATGACCAGTCAGATGTATCTGGCACCATTGGCCGAGGTTTCGCTCTGCATTTAAACTCCGACGTTTAATTTGTAAATTTTTGTGAATGTTCACACGAAGACAGTCACAAATACCTCTTTTCTTTATTTCTCTCCCTAATATCGAATACCGCATTGAACCAACCGCATTATTAGGCTCGACAGTTAAGTTTGTCTACTCAAATTGTGTGTCGGTATAGAATAGTGGCCGAGTATAAAATTAATACAATGTTATTAAATAGCTATTGTTTAAACCCCGTCTTAGGACGGATGCCAAAAACTTACATAGGACGGTTGGCGTGGTAGAAAATAAACAACTCCGCGTCCAGTTTTCGTTTGTTTTCATCTTCCTTTAACATTTTCCCTAATATTGACGCGAGTCGAATACTCATCCCGTCCCCTTTCGTCCATCCAATAATCTACACCTGTCCCGCTCTAGCCGATTCATTACTTGCAATTTCGCCGCCGGGACCAGATTACGATTGCGCTCCGAAAGCGAAACATCTTTCTTGCTTCCGCCGCCCTACGCCCACGCCGTGCGTAACGCTGGAACCGCGCAGAGGAAGTGGATTCCAGATTTCGGAAGTGCAGTGATTGATATCTCGGTTCGGCATGATAAACGTGCTCGCCAACCGGAGGTGAAGACGACGCCTAACCCAGAACTCTAAAGCAAGGTAGGCCAGATCCATCTGCCCTTATGTTCCTTCAGACTTCCACTTCGGGTTGCGTCAACTACTTAAAATTATTCTAGATACAGTCCGCGGGATCTTATCCCACTACCTACGCAGTCTGTTTAATGTCGTTACTTAATCAAACTCTCCATTTTTGCGGTCTTTCTTTATCTTATTAATGAAACATCACATTAATAACAACATCTGCGATAAAAAAATGAGAAATCGCGAGAAATCTAAATACGAGAATAAAAGAACATCGCCGCTGCCTAAAAAATAACAACTTCTCGGAATTTTCTAATCACGTAATTTTAACAAACCACTATTTCGATAATCATAAACTGAAACTTTTCCACTCGGTACCTTACAAAGGATTAATAATCAACAATTTAGAAACTGTTGAAATACAAAAGAATTTAAATTCAAAGACAACATATAACATTCCCCAATACTTCACATTTACTGTCCATATTCCTGTTAATGATTGAAACCTCCCCCCTTTTTCCTAGCCCCGCCTCATTACCCGAATAGACTCCAATACTGTATTTAGTTTAGTTATCACCTGTTGATGAGAGGGACTCCACCTCTCGTAACTACAGGGTGGCCCAAAAAAAGAACATTTTGTAAAATGTGATATAATTAGATCAAAATTAGTTTAACTATTTCAAAAATAGCTTAAATAGTTTACTAATTTACTTACTTACCTATTTATATATATTACGTTTTATTTCAACAATTTCCGGTCACCATCTTTGATTATTTATTTTCCCATTTTTTTATATTTGGTTTTTTCAAATTATTTCCCAGAATGTCACTGCAGAAGACCGTATTCTGATCTAAAATTTGCGAATTGAAAAACGTCGGAGTGCTAGGAAAATGATCAAAGAGTTTCAAAACAAAACCTGAA
Organism: Eubasilissa regina; assembly: GCA_022840565.1. Classification (NCBI taxonomy): domain Eukaryota; kingdom Metazoa; phylum Arthropoda; class Insecta; order Trichoptera; family Phryganeidae; genus Eubasilissa; species Eubasilissa regina. The sequence continues at coordinate 18,352,855 of JAINEB010000029.1, read as the reverse complement.
GTATAGCTAGACATTACAGTAGAACGGAGCTCCATCTCACACAGCCAGAAATACAATCAACTTTCTTCGTCGTGAGAATGTTAATTTCATCGAGCCAGGTATGAGGTATTTTGACAATTTCTGAATAGCTAAATATTGTGTTTATTATGTTTTGAAATAAATATTGTGTTACGAGATGTTCTCACTTTTTTTGGGCCACCCTGTACAGAAGTGACAATAGACCAACGTGTGTGCAATACAAAGTTTAGTTGTGAAAATTAAAAGAACAATGTTTATCTCTTAGATGCATTAAATTGAAAAAAGTATAACATGTAGGTTCGAAAATTTGGCGTCGAAAATAATCTCGCTGTAGCATAGTTGGAAATGCACCATTCCCGGATCGGAAAAGAGATCCAGGTTCGAATCCCGGTAGCGCAACAAGAATATCTTTCGATAAAATTGATTTTATATGTATATTTTTCTTATTAATACATTTAATTAGTATTTAAAACGTCACAGACCGTCTGTTCTGAATAATTACAACTTCACAATAAGAATGTGTTCTCCTTAATAAATATAACACGTTAGATTTTTTTACAAGAAATTTATTTATTTAAGATTTAATAAGTAAATAATATGAAGTTTTAACTTTTTGAATTACATTACCGATCATCCGGCTCTGGCAGCGCAGGTACCCTTGTATTATTAAAAATGAATTTTCCGCTCGCTTGCAATAATAATCGCGACTCACCGGACCGGACAAGATGGCGGGGAAGTAATTTGGCGGGAGTCAATCATCGGCAGGCCCGAATACACCAATCACGACGCGGCGCCGCGCGCGCTCGTTGTGCAGCGGCTCTCGGGCAATCATCCTGGACGGATATTGTTCAGCTGGTGCACGTTTATATTTTGAATGGAATATCAACACCCTTGCGGCCTGTATTCATGGATAAGATATTAAAAACATTTTCGTCTCAAGACAATTTCCGATGTAGGCATTATGCTTCACTTTTTGTACATAGAACATCGTGTACTCGAGTTTGAGTACTCTTTCTACCAATCTCATCATATCTGTATTTGTCTCATGTTCAAAATTGCGTGAACATTGAACGGAGATGTATTTCAACTAGTTTTCTGAGATTATTTATCTTATCGAGTCTCGTTCCAGGCTATTATTTCCGCAATACCTTTAGACAGCTATGCTATTAACAGAATTAGTATGACCATTCTAAGCGGGCTAATAAGTGCTATTTAGATACGCGATGATTGAACGTTCACGATAATGTTTTGCCTCGCTAAGGTAAATCGAAAGCTAATATACTCGTAGAAAATTTTCTATCCAAAGCTTCTACAAGCAGAACAGCAGTGTTACGCAAAATGCCTGTCAACCAGGCGCGTACCCAAATTAACTATTATCTGAGGAGAACACATTCTTATTGTGAACTTGTAATTATTCAGAACAGACGGTCTGTGATATTTTAAATATTAATCAAATATATTAATTAGAAAGATATACATATAAAATCAATTTTATCGAAAAATGTTGTTGTTGCGCCATCGGGATTCGAACCTTCATCTTTTTCTAAACCGGGGAAGGTGCAGTATCCAACTGTGCTACAGCAACGATATTTTTAGCGGCAAATTTTCGAACCCATGTGTTACCTTTTTGATATTAATACATTTGATTTGAAAGAGCCATCTACCTTATTTTTACGGAATCTCAAATACCTTTGAGTAATCTGATAGCAGACGCCAGAATTATCAATTCATTTTTATTAAATTTTGGACACATTTTACACACTTTATTATTATTATTTTTCGATAAAATTGATTGTATATGTACACTTTTTAATTAATATATTTAATTCATATTCAACTATTACGTAAGTAACTTACCTACATAGCATAATATAAATATTTTTCCCGCAGGCAGACCTGAATAGAATTTAATTAAAGATGTTCAATATCCCCCGAATTCCTCCACCATAGCAGTGCTCTCCCTTACTGTTTTTTTTTTCACATATATTACGTAACAATTTTTATTTTTTGCCAAACTGCATAGCAGTTTTAGCATTCTTCGAGTAAAGTAATTAACATATTAAATTAAGATAAATTAAAATATTATCAGCAACAAATGTTTTTTTTAAAAATGTAATGCAATAGAGAAATCAAATAAATAGATAAGAATGTGTTTGACTTTATATTTTAGGGTGTTCTTTATTTTCCATAATGTTCTTTAGTTTGACTTTATATTTTAGGGTGTTCTTTATTTTCCATAATGTTCTATAATTTAATTCCATAACTTTTTAATGATTTCATTTTAAAATTCTTGGCACAAGACATTCTCTAGTTCTCTCGTCGTACTCTTCGTGCGCGATCGGTACTCTCATATGGTAAGCGTCATCAATTCATATTGACATAGTTTATAATCTGTTCCAAAATTATATTATATGATACTATTTGTCAACTGGTAAGATTTTGCATATTAAAATAATCACCTTTGTACAAACATTTTGTTCTGGTATCTACTATAATTAAAAAAAAAAACTTAATTGTAATTGTTTATCAGCATATACACAGTTGACAGTTCAGTCACGTTGCCACTCTTTAAGTCAAGGCTAAATATCCCTAAATTGAGCAGATAGCTTCGTGGGTCAATTTTAAAAGTTATTGATGAGCAAGGCACTCCGGTCCTAGGATCACAAGTGCAATAAAAAGATATTCCAAAACAATACGGATTTTCTCCATCTGCAAAGAAAAAAACCACTTACTGCAAGTGTAGAAAAGCCATCTGTGGAATGCACTAAACGAAAATTTTCCCCGATCGTACTATTTAATAATTGTTTTTAAACGTGTTTTCATTGCTATTATTATTTTTTAAATATTAAACTTGTTCTTAAACTAATTCAAATGTTATTAAACAAATAATATTTATTATATGTTTAATATAGATATGTTTAATTTAATTTTGTAACTGAAAATCCAGTAATTGTGCGTTCTTGGACATATTCAAATATTGCTAATACTGGTCAAAATAAAAAATATTGATTTTTGAAGCGTATTCTAGTATAATGTATTAAAAACATTTTGCATACAAGAATATAGCTTTAAATCATTTAAGAAAATAATTAGATTCTCATTATGACATGTATGCTGTTTCAGGTAAATAAATAATCAAATTTAGTCCATAGATGGCGATAGTGTAGTGGTACTCGAAATGTTTCCACATATTACAACTTTCAAAAATTTTCAATAGATGTGGCGATTGATTAATGGGTGAGAATGGTGAACGTTATATTTGTATAAAGTGATCACTTAAACCAGCCGAAGACGGGTCGTAAGCCCGTACTTCTATATATTTCCATTAAAATATAATTTAAAAAATAGCTTCGTCTCTATGAGATTTCTATTATTTGTTTAATAACAGTGCCTTTGTAGGTGAAAATCCAGTAATTGTGTGTGTTCTTGGACATATCCAAATATTTCTAATTCAAATGTGTTTCTTATATATGCCCATGTACACGTGCATTTTACCTATCGATATCAACCACATCATATTTTTTTAACGACACTAAACTAGGGCTAATTATCCTGATGTGTATAAATGATATCTGAAGTCTGCTATTGTTTGAAATTATTTGTTGGTCTATATAATTTCATTTCTGTGCTATTTGCGAGGACGCGGATGCTCGGAATCGTGAAAGGACGTAAGGTTATTATATTTGTAGGATTATAATTCAGAAAATATATTCAGATAATATCCTCACAAGTTCTCCAAGTACCTCCTGTTATGATTCCTTTTCATCGTCGATCGGAGCACATGCACAAAGGCCGACGAAGAGTCCCCCAGGCGAAGAGTTGGCGTGCATGCGGTGTGCTATTATTTACTACACTGATCTGCAGCTGAACGTGTTTAAGCTGCCTTTTTCACTCCCGAAGAGCTCAATTGATAAAAAGCAAGTTCTCACCGAACATTTTATACAAAATATTATACACGTAAAATATACGAAAGCTCTAATAAGTTCTCATAATATTCTGACATCTTTATTACGATGCATACATAGGCGGCCCTTTATCCATTTTGCATTAGGGCTCAATTTTTTTAGTTACGCCACTAATATTAACGCTAGGAAAAGTATAGATTCCAAACATATTTAGGGCCCCTACCCGAGGTGCATCAGCGTAATGCACACATAAGCACTCCTACATATGCTCTAATATAAACAAGATTAAAGTATTTTATTTTACTAAAACTTATCATTTACATATTCGGTCAGTTTCATTTTAAATCTATTCAATTTCTCCTCCATTCTTATGTTTTCTGGCATTTCATTAAAAATCTTCATACTATAGATACATCATCGATTTGGCCTTCTTCCTGAATGGCAGTCTCAGTCTATCCCTTCCTCTTCTACGATGCTCGCGCTCATGTTGATTTGCATCAATTTTTTGTATAAATTCCGCCGATATTTTCTTATTAAGGATTTTAATAAGAAAATATATAATTAGATATTAAAATATATTTTCTGCTTGAAGGTCATCATATTCAGCTATTTCAGTATTGCACTGATCCGAGTATATCTATTTTTTCTGAGTATTATTCTCAAAGCTTTATTTTGCAACACTGACAGTTGTCGCATTTCTTCTTCATTAGCCAAAAACAAAAAGCTGTTGCTGTAGTTGATGTGAGGAATAATTACAAGTTTGGTTTAGACGTTTATCCCATTACTTCGATGGAATAGTTATTCTGTTGAACGTCGAACGCGTTGAACACGATTGTGCCCTCCCAGAACGTTCTCTGCCCGCGAACCCTCGAAAGCGGGGTGTAGCGAAGTTAATAGGACGTTTTCTCAGTCTGTTTCGGGCAGACCAGATCACTCCCGACCCCGCCCAGACCGCCCGCACCTCTCCGCGAGGTCACCCCTCCCACCCCAATCATCAGAATCAATTTCCCAAATTATTCCGCGCTTTGATCTACAACCCACCCACCCCCACCCCTCTCCGATAAGCGCAGGGTTAACAGTCTCATAATAATTGGATCTTTGACAGTCCGCCGTTGATATTATTAAATTAAATTGGTGACTTGTAATAAAGGATCTTATAGTAGGCCAAATAAATTAACAATCTTTTCATATCTACCAGGTTTTTAAAATTAAAAATATGTACATTTACTAGTGTTCTTTTGAAAAACATTTCGTTAACATTCTGAACACTACACTATCACTAGATTTTTAAATAAATTTGAAATTCTTTCATTTTTAACACGTCCAGCGAAGCTCCAGTCTCTCGCTAGTTTTTCCGTTGAATAGCTATACTGTCGTGGTTTAGACGATCATTACTCCACTTTCACCGTGTCTCACGCACTGTGGTCACCTGAGCAATGCCGTAACTGTGCCGATGTAACAATACAGTGCACCGCGATCCATATTCGCGCCCCATAATCCATTTGCATTGATATTTTTACGAGTATCGATAGCTATCACAACTTTAATGGTAAATACAACATCATCTCTCACAAGAATTACGGAAACAAGTGAAAATATTATGCATGTATCTATACCGTAGCAGTACCACGCTAATATGTCGATTTAAGGACCAGACCATTGCCGTAAAGTAAAAAGTATATTTTAAATTGCTAATGTTTACAACAGTGGTGTATTGGGGCCGGAACGCGCCGGAACGTCGTTTCGGTACTTTTTTCCACAACCGGAACGCGTTCCAGTATGAATTGTTAGAACGAAACATAAATGTGTGCATTTTTTATTTATTATCTTTGTTTTATTAACCACTGAATTGAGTTTAAATACATCTACCGGTTTCGTGCTTCTTCAGGATGTCATAACTAACTAAAAATATAGCATTGTTTCTTCACCAGAATCTATTTTTAAATTTAAAAAACAAAAACAATAATTATTTAAAAAATAAATTTAGTACCTAACTCAAATTGCTGCTCAATACAAATTTAGTCGAATAATTTGTATTACAATGCTATATTTTTAGTTAGTTATGACATCCTGAAGAAGAAAATGGTATTTTTCGAAACCGGTAGATGTATTTAAACTCAATTCAGTGGTTAATAAAACAAAGATAATAAATAAAAAATATGAATTTTAACCACAAAGTTAATATTGCTAATTTTAAAAGTATTAAATGTGTGTGTTTGCATTTATTCCAGGAATAGCTATGTCGCCGTACTGGCTCTTTTTACGACATTTTTCTAAGAAAGCTTAAATTCCAAGCCGAACCTGAATACACTTTATACGACAGTAAAACAGCGGATAATTTTATTCGAGATATACTTTCATATTCTATTGTGTCGAACCTACGAATACGCCAAAATTGAGAACTTTCGTATTTAATCGAGTTTGGGGAGTTAATTAGTTATCACGAACCTAGTTTTTTTAGTCTTGTGTGTTTTAATGTTTTTGACGTGAAAGTTCTTAATTACATTTTTGTATCACTACTATTTGTTTGTGTTACATCATTTTGTAAGGACTTTTTCTTTATTGTTTATGGTAGATACTAGTGTATTAAGTAATATACGAAATATGCCTAACCACTAAACAAAAGTTATTTTTATTTAGTACCACAAGTACCGGAACGATACTACCCTAAAAGGTAGAAGCGTTAAAATACATCTTTTTTAACACTACACCACTGTTTATAAATTTCTAAGAACATATTCATATTGTGAAGTTGTAATTATTGGAAAAGAGATCCAGGTTCGAATTCCGGTAGCGCCACAGCAATATTTTTCGATAAAATTAATTTTATATGTATATTTTTATAATTAATACATTTAATTAGTATTTATTATTTATCACAAATTAGTGGTTTACGACAGTACAACTGAACGCGACACACGCGCACATGTACTGCTAACATAGTAACTGTTAACACAGAAAGAAAAGAAAATTCGCAGCAGGTAAGATGTAAACGTTTGTTTATTCTGTCACGACCGTTTCTCGAAAATGTGTAGAAATTACTGCAATATAAATGTACACCACCATACGTCAGGTCATTGTTTATTGAAATTGGCCAAAATCTATAATAAACTGCCGAGTGCTTAAATAAATAGTCGATAAAAACAATAAAAATGGCGTTAGTCTTTCATTCAATAGATATCCATTAATTATAAAAATGTGCTCGACATACAATCCAATTTTTTTTAAATATATCACGTAGTCTATAACATGACCTGTAATCATATATTTACTAATTTAAATACATTCGTACAAAAAAAAAAACACTGGCAACACTTTCTACCGGTTCGACGGGTAAAAATGGACTTAATCTAAAATACAACATTCAATTATTGAACCAAACATTACAGCACTGTCTTGCGTCATGAAATCATTTAAAAAATGTACAATTTATAATTCGTGGATCAGATAAATAGGGCATCCGCACAGATTCCAACACACATTTCATTGTTGATTATGTATATCAGTGACATCTATGAAAAAGAATCTCACAAAAGGAATAAAAATGATATTATCTGATTATAAGAAAATTCCATAGATGACTCTTGAATTTAAAGAATTGAAGGTCAATATTGTGATATTTTATATATGTATAAATATATATATATATATACTTACACTTTTATAATACTGATGTAATGGATTTTTGTTATCTAAAAGAATTGATAAAAGTATAAGATAATATAAAAAACAGTATCTTGAGTAATAAAATGAAATTTGAATCGTGGATATTTAATTAAGCGTAGAATGTAGCCACGCTTAACACAGGTCTACCGCTCCAATTAAACCTTTATATTTCCGTAAATATACGCAGCACAAAACTAATATTTTAACTAACCTTGAAAAATGACTAAGTATTCATAGGATTCACTTTATAAGCAATTATGTAAAAGTAATTATTTTTCAATTCAATTCCATGTAAAATTGCTACTTTGGAAAAAATAACATTTGCAGCAAGACAGAAAAATATCAAACATTAGTTTCACTGCGAACAAAATAACAGACATACTAATATAATTTTTTTTTTTTTTCACTAATTAAATGAAGAATAATAAGAAGGAATGCCATTTTGTGTAGAACTTGAATGAATGAATACTACAAATAATATATTTTTTTACTTTTGTTGCTCGATATTTAGAATAAATGTACGTCATTAGCTATTTTAAAGCAATTTAAGCATATTTCTCATTATAATTTTTTAAAAAAACTCTAAATACTTGACAGTAACACGAGTTGACAGCACGATTGCTTATGGATATTTTCTATCACGGTATGGTAAAGATTGAGATAGTTGTCATATTTAAGGCTAATGTTACCGAAGTAGGCTATCCCGGGCCTGGGATTTTAATTCTGAATTCCATTACTAGTGAAATCCTTTATGAGACGTAAAAATTATATACTAATACTAATTACATAATATTTTAAACTCATACCAAAACTTGATGTGTTCGATACTCTTTACAAATCTGAAGCAACATATTACAGTAGATAAAATTATGACATTTTATATTAAAAAATTTCTGAATGTTCAGGACTGAAATATAGATACAATACATTCACCTCAGAATACAATTTTGGATTAGACTTAAGAATTGTATACAAATGAAATTTTCCCCCGTGTACTTGGATATATGGTGGTCAAGGTCAGTATGATCAGTCAGGTCTCTGTACAAAATGCAATATATAGACAATAAATTACTCGAGAGCAAAATTAATATCCATTCAATTGTAAAAGCTGTGCAATAATATTTCTGTGAAACGAATCTAAATTACTTTATTTTTGATATATCGATTCCTTTATCTGCAAAGCAGCTACTCAATTTTTCAAATATGTTCTGGAGCAACAAAAAACTGTTTAATTTTGTAATTAAACGGATTACGATAATTCCAAAACGCACTTTGGTAGATTGTTTATGCAGAAATAGGGTGGCTGAGAAATTTTATTGATATTTTGAATTATCTCATACTTATAGGGAATATTTGGAGTTAGCTAAATTTCTTTACCAAAATTGTAAAGTATTTTTGGGAGTTAGGTGATTTTTCATGATAATGTAGTGATTATGATTTCTGCGGATGTCCTCTATTTCTGGTGCCATCACCACTTGTCAGGTAAACATTAAATAAGAATCGATGTAAGATTTTTCAGCACTTAGTACTTATTTATTATTTTAAAACACATAATTTTAGCTCTTAGTATACCATAGGACAATAAAAGAAGAAAATAATGGTATCAAAAACAGTTAACAACATGGGTGGAGTTAACTGCTTTGCAGATTAAGGTATCGATATGTATAATGTCTTAAATATGTGTACTTAAATCCATGCGCAAACAATTCTAATAATTTAACTAGAACCTGAATCTGGTGGAAGAGTTAAGAAATAATGGTATTGCTGAGCATGTGATTCACACAATTTTTTGCAAAATCTATCCCAAATTTATATAAACTATAATGCACGAAGGTGCTATGTCTATGTGCTATGAAAATGTCACAAGCGGCGGCCTGTTGCCGTGTAGGTACTTGCAAATATAACTATATGTATTGTTATGAATTTTAATAAAAACTGAGTATTCTATTGGCGGAAGCCATTCTCGATTTTGTCACCATAGTGTGCCTGTATTGAACATCTTTTGTGTTTCATTTCTTTCGACCTCATAATCATCATCATCGCCAGTTGAGAGAAGCTGAGATCGGCGAACCACCCGTGCCTACATTCTTGTTTCCTGTACGGAACATCATTATTGGCAGCAAGTCCATGTCAATAGCGAACATTCAATTTTAGACCTTTGGGGCCACTCACTATTTTTGTATATGCTTAAAATATCAATAAACATTGCCATAGAGCTAAAAAATTACATTAACAAGTTGAATATAATATGTATTTATTAACAATAATTATAAATTAACAATTTACTTATCTTGCTAACGGGGTAATATAATTAATTAACAAGATTATTCACAAGTTTAACAATTCTACACAAATATTTTAATGACTCAAATATTCAATAATATTACTAAGAATTACTCAGATTTGGTGAAAAGTGAGAACGAATTTAAACATCAGTTTATTTTCGTAAGTACATAATTGACATTTTGATAGATAATAGAGAGCGATACAATTTTAAGGATTTACCGTTGTTAGACACTGTTCTAAAAATATTTCAACAGAAGCATAAACTTATACCAGTGCGTGCAGCAATCACAACAATGTAATAATGCTCATAGGCGTGATCGGCAGTGTTAAATATACTTGAATATATGTAACTTGCAGTTAGTCGAAGCCAAATATTCAGTGTCATTCAATTGTGATGACTTCAGCTCTGGGAACTATATTTGAAATATGAAAACGCTATTGAAAAATGCAAGTAATGTTCCTTTATATAAAGACATGACCTACTTCATGTTGTGTAAAAGAGCAAGTGGAGATATAGGAAAGATTTAGATTTAGTCACTAAATATTGGTCCACCATCAGACTGAAACAGCTATCTTGAGGATAATGTACTTATAATTTGGGCAGTCCGTAGCCTGTCTGTAATGAGTGTCAGTAACCATATGAAATGATGTGGGAACAGTTGAATAATCAATAGCTCTTAAATAACAAAACGATTTGTGTGAATGAAATAAAATCTCGCCGATTGTGGTGATAACAGAATCAAAAATATAAAGAAAATATTTCATTAAGGTTTCCTTTATTAATGGATCAATCCAGGCTTAATGGTGGACTATATTCAAATTCTTCTCTAAAATGATCATCAGTTTCTTTGATGTTATTTTCATCATCATTAACACTTTTATTCTTCACCTCGTCTACATTATTTCTCGGTTGAACATTCTCTTCAGCATTCTTGCTACAACTTGTGTCCAATTTCGGGATGACAAATTCTTTCTGGATGTTTCTAGAAACGTTTATGACTATTGGAGACAGAGGCGGAGGTTCTCCGTACATTTTAAGTCTCTTTATTCTCCGTTCAGCGTTAGATGGACGTTGAGTAACCTGCAAAAATGCAACAAGGTTTAATTTAAATAATATAAATACATAATTCATTTGATATGATACCACATTCAGATTGAGTTTCAAAATGGAGAATGGTAAGTGATTCAGAGCGAGTTGTGTGTCAATCTGATGAATTAAAAATGATTTAGAGCAAGTTGTGTACTAATCTGATGAATGAAAAGTGATTTAGAGCAAGTTGTGTAATAATCTGATGAATGAAAAGTGATTCAAAGCAAATTGTGTACCAATTTGATGAGTGAAAAGTGATTTAGAGCAAGTTGTGTACCAATCTGATGAATGAAAAGTGATTCAGAGCAAGTTATGTACCAATCTGATGAATAAAAAGCAAATTAGTAATTTTTTATGTTGACTTGTAAATTTAACAACAAATAAAAAATTACTTACATCGTCAGAAGTTGTACATCTTGCGGATTTAGATGTAAACATTGTTGACAAATCGCAACGAATCGGTTCTGCAAATGTTGATTCAAAATCCAATCCGGACAAGTTATTTTCTTTCAGTCTGTCTTGATTTTTCATCCTACGGGCGTTGTTCAAATTACTCCCGTCAAACAATCCGTCAAAATCTGAATTCGACATTATATTGGACGTGCTATTCTGTATGTTATACCCGTCAAATTTAAATGAATTACTTCTATTCAATTTTGAAGTAACACTTATATCATTTAAAATTCGACGACATTCATTCAAATATTCATTTAGGTTTAACACTTTCAAACAAATTTGAAAATCTTTTAAAAATTCCTCCAAATATTTTTTCCTCGGGCACTGTGTAAACGTTGTGAATTCGGTGGCGTACAAATTTCGTATACGTTTTCTCGATGTTTTCGGACGATGTTGGAGGTTGCAGCAAGTCAAAACATTGCCGACTTCAATCAGTTTTTCGTAACCAAATTTTTCGACACCGCCCCAAAAATTGATGGCCAGAAAGTTCATGCGATCGTCGGTCAAGTAAACTGTTTGCATATTTGATCCAAAAATCTGCGCATCCTTCATGGTGGGTGGCTCGATATGAAATACTAAACCTACAGTGTCAACTTCATTAAAAATTGGCGAAAAATTGGGATGGTTAACGTCCCGGATAGAGATGCATTTCCTTTTATATTTTTCAATGTCTTTGAATTTATTGAGAAAATTTTGGTTCGATACTTCTCTGAAAATGGTTTGCTTGTTGGCGGACAGGTGTAATTCTCCCATTCTGAAAAAAATAAAAAAATTATGTCTTTGTACTTCAAAATTGGTTTTACTTGTTTGTGTCAGGTTTTATGAGGTTTCTACACAGACTAGTAAATGAATAGACATGATATGAAGTGTATATATGTATAGGAGAAGAGTTTGAAACATTATTTATGAGACGAGAGGCATTTTACACATATTTATCCAACGAAACATAAATCTGATAGATTATGACACATTTATGCAACAGTAAAAGTATTTACCGTTCAAAAATAAAATCTTTGGGTAAACAAGATATATCGAGTCATATTTTTAAAAAAGTCATGGAACTCTTCGATTAGGTGAGTGGCACCAGAGTAATCACCTGGGTGCCACCAAAATTTAAATTTACGTTAGTTCATGTCTACTTATTTGGTGGTCAGTGAGTTTCTACCACCATCTTATATCATATATGTAATACATATTAACCAAATACTAAACAAATATTTCTTCAACTTATGAGACATTGCATTTTCAATGTTTGTTTACTTGAAACAGTATGTTAGCTATTGCAGATTATGTATTCAATAGAGTGTGTTAAAATATTAACACTAGTGCTACTGCAATAAAAATAATCTACAGAAAAAGAGGATGACCGAAAATATTAAAAAAAAAAAAAGTGAGTTATATGAAAAGTGTCGCTTACCATGGTTTACACCCGAACAGTTTGAATAACAAGAAGAAAAATATAAAAAAACAAATACCTTACACCACTTGGCACCGCTTTAAACACTTCCAAAAGAACATCTTTCATTTTTAGCATCTGCTCCGTACCCTCGTCTGGCTTCCACAATGTCAGCATCACCGGGTTAACTTTAGGACGACCCCTGATAACTTCCAGCACCAGAGCTTTGACTTTCAGAACTGTGACGACCTTTCTCGAAGAGCTGCCGCATTCGTTCTCATCCAGCAGTTCCCGGACCCGAGTCTCTATCTGATAACGGATTTTGTCATTGCGCGCTGACATTGCCGATTCAAGAGTCTTTCGCTGGCTCTCTGACAAATTGTTCTGAAAAATAAAATAAATTACAAATGAGACATTCATTGTATCCGTATAAGACATTCATTGTATCCGTTTAAGGGAAAAAAATTTGAATATGAAAGATCACTAGAATAGTAATTATAATTGGCTATCTCACATGTTTTAGGAAAATTGTCCTTCAGGATTGTAGGTTTTCAGCTGAAGAATTCAATCCTGGATCCACAAGTTCCAAAGCATTTTGGGCATGAAAAGACAGACAGATAAAGAGATACCAACCAAAAATTCAACAGGATCCATTGCAGCATCCATCAAGTCCGCTAGGTCCTCGTCTGAACCACTCTGTGTGTTCACTGTACGTCGCGAGGTACGCTTGACCGGCAGTCTGGACCTGTACACTTCCTCCTCTGCCTTGGCGTACAATTGCTCCATTTTTGTCTGAATGGCGGCTTGTTGACGGGATGCTTCTATAGTCTCCATTCGGTCTGATCTGGTCACTATGAAATAACACATTGGTATAGAAAACTTGAAGAAATAAACTGTACTTTAATTTTCATAACTAAACTTTGTACTGCACACACGCTGGGTTATTGTCACTATTACACACTATTGAGAGGTGCATTAATTTGATTGATAGATTGGATAGATGTATTAATTTGAAAAAGTGTAACATACGAGTTTGAAAATTTGTCATCAAAAGTACTATCACTGTAGCATAGTTTGGATAATGCACCTTCCCCAATTTGGAAAGAGATCCAGGTACGACTCTCGATAGCACAACAACATTTTTTGATAAAATTGATTTTATATGTATGTATAATACATAAATCCATAATTAAATAAATTAATATTGTAGTTCTCTCACCAGTGTCTCCGTTAGGCAGCCTCTCAGTGTGCAGGGGAGGATACACGAGGATGGGGTAGAGACGCAAAACAGGCGCAGGCCCCGATCTAGCCTTCAGACTGTCCACGGACACCCGGAGTGGCCCCCGATCCCTGCATGCTCCCAACCTGCTTCCGAAGGGCGCGCGACGAGTGCTGTTGCCGTGGACGCGTAGCCTCACTAATGATATGTCCTGAAATAGTTCTGCTGGTTAGAATATCTTGAAATATAACATGTTTTTCATTAATACACAGGATTTTCGATTGATAACATGTTCGCAATTTTACCAGTTTTGTTTTCTGTTACATGTATAAAGCGACACTTAACACTGTATCTTCAAGAGCTATGCATCCCAGAAAACTTGAATAGTGGTGTCAAACACTCAGTTCACCATTGACTTTAGCCGCAGGAAGGGTTGCTGAACCAATAAGCCATTGTCAGAAGTCTAAGTTCACTGAACGGGCGTTTGTGGTGGCAGGCTCATAAGCATGGAACTTTTAACCCTTTGCTATAGGGAAAGTGAGGGACTGAAAATGCGCCGATTTACAAAATCATATGTGCCAACCAGGATGGAAGCGTCTCATAATAACCTAAGATTCTCAGACGGTGAATCATCGCCGGGAATGGCAGGTCGCAGTGAGATAGGTACTGACGGCACCAGAGGGTGATTGCTAATTGATGTAATTAAAAATTAAATGATGAGATAGGCATCCAAATGTGAGACAGTGGAACCTGCTTGCGAACAACAATCAACATTGTCTACGAGGAGCAGCCTCCTGGCGTCTGTCTAAGCACCTCATTGAGTTGTTGGGAATTAGACCCAACATTAAAATGAATGATAATTGTTCCGATAAATATGTAATAGTGTCTTATTGTCCATGACCAAATAAAAGGAGGTACACTGTGACCAGGGATTCATTCCTGTTATGGCCTGCTTACAGTGAACATCCTTTTGCTTATTTGTTTTATTTCTTCTCCTGACTTCGACCTCATCATCATCATCATCGGTATCGAGAGAAGCGAAGATCGGCGAACCACCCCCATTTTGTATTGTTTAGTGGTACTCCCATACACAAGATCATATCCATAAGTTGGTCCAATCTTTGAAATCCATCCAAATATTTGTAATTTTAAATATTAGTGTAGAACTAAACAGTTTATGTGTAAAGCGCGGTTGAGGTGAAATTTTTACAAAATTGATGCTATATAAATTATCCAATTCTTTTGTTATTATCAAATTCACCAGTTTAATTTATTAACACATATAATAAATGGAAAACAGTTACAATAAAATGAACTACAAACCTCCAACGGCGATATCCCCTGGCCGCAGTTAAGCAACTCAGCACCATAGACAATCAGCTTGGTTCCAACTTGTATCTTCTTATTCACGATGGCGGAACACAAAAGGCTGTCAATGGTGGTCAGAACGCCGTACCAGCCATCTGTCAACTCCAATTCAAAAACGGAATCTCTAGAAATCTTGGTCTCTGAGCTGTAAATAATCCATCAAATGAATAATTTTCTAAAGTAAGACACTCTGATGAACATGATTACTTACAGAAAATTCAAAAATTGTTTATTTTGTATCAAAACTATTTACGTTGTGTTAATTTGTTCAAAGAATTTAATTCATAGATTTTTTGTGTGTACCTGTAATATTGAATTCTCAAAATGAAAAATCTCCTGTGATTGCTATTTTTCTTCAATTCCCAAATATTTGTATGTATTTGGAGTTACATCAAATTAACACTAGACACTTAACATGTACTTAGTAATATTTCACACACCAATCACGCACACTCTCTTAAAAATCTACTTTTAAAAAATACATGAGTGAAACATTAGATGTACTAAAATCATAATTAAAGTTATATATCAAAAATAAAACACAACTAGCTGACACACCCAGCATTGCATAGGTGGTAACCTCCTCACCGCACCCCACCGCATTTCCTCACATCGCCACCCTCACTGCACAGCGTCTTCGCACTCGTCCGAACCCCTCCATCCCCACGTTTAGGCCTTCGTTATCCGCCTTTAAAGATACCCATTTACTGTACTCGTAAAACCTTTCACTTCATGAGGTGTAATTTTTAGAAAGATGGCACTGTATAATTTGATCTATTTCTGATTTTGGGAACTCGTACATTTTATTTGTATTAAAATCAGTAGCCGTTATTCTAATAAATATTAGGAGCGCTACTAAAATATAACTTGTTATCTCCTAAACTACTAGGAAATTTGACAAGTTTGTAACAGTTTTAAAGAGAAAATTATTGTCAGTATTTCGATACAAAGAAAGGAAATTTATGCCAAAATGTCAAATGATACCTTGTCGTTCACACAAACACACACTAAGATCAAGCAAGTATGATATCAAGATCAATCTTTTCAAAAGATACATTTTACTGACGTTTCAAAAAATCTTACCATGATATATAATGAATAAATTGTTTTAGCATTATGTTATAGGTATTTTCAAATCAAAATCGAGTCAATATAGCCAAGGCTTTTCTTGTAACACCAACACAGTGTACTGTACAAATTAGTTTCCCATCTTTCACTCTTAATTGGTGTGTTCATGTTTGAATATTGTGGTCCTTTGCTTTGATTTCGATCTTCAAAAAAGTTGATACATTTATAGAACTGAAGAGTTTATGTAATTGTCTGTGCATTGGATTAATAGCAAATTCTTAAATGATAATTACCTGTCAAGTTTTTCCTCTGGCAACTTCACAATCCTCGAAACACACAGCACCATCTTCCTTCCAGGAGTATCATCCATTTCTAGAATTTTCCGCAAAATTGGCCTCTCTGCGTTATACAGCTCTTTATCATACCTGTACTTCAACTGTTTCAAAACAACCGACGCGCACAAAACATTCCGACAAACGGAACCAAAGTACCGCTCGTAGGAAGCCAGCTTCCAAATTATCCATTTAGCGTGGTTCAGGACCCATCCATCCGGTACCAATTTTGTATCTATGTCCGCATGATTGCCAAAATGTTCTATCAATTGATTCACAGTTAGTTCTTTAAAATCCCTATCAATTTTAATGTCGATTCTTTCATTAGAAAAAATAAACTGTTCGTAATTTTCCGGAGAGAGATTCAAAACATTTTGCGGGATATCATAGCCTTTTAAATTGGCGTTCATGTTTCTTAAATCAGCGAGAGTAACTTTCTCAGTTCTTCTGGCTAATTTTGTATTCATTAAATCACCAAGTTCTATAACATTATCTTCATGTCTGAATGTTGAATCATTTAAACTGTTTAAAGAGATATCTTTGGATACATCTTGAGAAATTTTAATATTTTTCAACACATGACTAGCGTGGTCTTCAATATAGTTGATAGTTTTATTCTTATAAGGTACCTTGAAGACTTTTTTAACTCTATTCTTTAATCTTGATGGGAGTATCGGACTTAGAGGAGCATCATCTACATCAATATTTGTTAAACAATTTTCTATTTTGTTGTCCACTTTAGAGTGTTCATCGGCTATGAGCGCCATGGCACTTTCAGAAATTTCCTGAGTTAAATTTTCATGTACGAGGCCGTGCGCTTCAAAACTTGTAAGACGAACTTTTGATTTTTCATTTGATGTATCAGGGCTTCTTTTTCGTTTGCAGGATTTAATTTGCTTAATTTCTACTTCTTGTTTTTTTGATTCATTAAGCATTTCGACAGCCAACTTTCCAAGACTTGGAATAACATTCATTTCCATTATTTTATCATCAATCTTTGTAAAGCTTGTAACCTTATTCCGAACATCTACTATTTTATTACTAGCTGCTGATAATTCGATAAAATTTTCCATACTAGGTAATTTTACAGAAACATCCTCATCAAAATCTTCAAAAAATGCTTTTGCTTTCGACAACGCTTCTTCTGACACTTTAACTTTGTTTTGATTAGCTGTCATAAATCCACAAAAAGACTCCTTAATATTTTCATTTCTAACATTATCTTCAATTCTTTTCACATTTATTAAAGCTTCAGCTTTTTTGTCGACACCTTTGAAAAAATTCTTTACTTTAGCTAGTGCATTTTCTGATACTGGTATATATTTGTTATTAGCAGTACTAAATCCAGAAAACATACATTGCTGTGTTTCCAAGTTCGCTGCATCCTTTTCTGTTGTTTTGAAAACGCCGAATTCATCTGAAGCTACATATTCATCTATCTTATCTGTTTTAACTTCCCCTTCTAAATCTTTGAACATATTTTTAACTTTAGAAAGTGATGTTTTTGAAACATGTATAATTTTATTACTCGCTGTACTGAAGCCTTGAAATTGTTGTCTTGAAGTAGATGGCTCTGAATTGAAATAATCAGCATTCTGGTATGTCTGTTTATCATTATTTTGTTTTCCAATAGCAACCTCATCCATTCCTGTCTTTTCTGATAACTTTTCAGTATCCTCGTCTAAATCTTTGAATAAACTCCTCGCTTTAGAAAGTGCACTATCTGATACAGCGATTATTTTATTACTGGCGGTGCTAAAACCAGAAAATATATGTCCCGGTTCAGATATCCCAAAACCTTTTGACTTTTTATCATAATTTTTTTCCTCATTTCCAAAATCATCGACAATTTTTTGAGCATCCTGGTCAATATTTTTGAACAGATTCCGCGCATTATTTAAGGCCTTTTTTGAGATTGGAATGGCTTTATTACTCGCTGTGCTAAAGCCAACAAATTTTGAATCCGAGTGATCAAATAAATCTTTTTCATAAATTTGTTCATCATATAGATGTATATAATTATCAGAGACCTCAACATTGTATTTGGTTTTATTTTCTTCAATTTCTTGTTCACAATTGTCAATTTTCTGAAATATACATTTATCTTTTGATAAAGCTTCTTTAGAAATATGAATGACTTTATCACTTGCTGTACTGAAGACAGAAAATTTTGTGTCATCCATGACTCTATCTAATTTATCTATGGTAATTTTTAAATCTTTTTCGCAGCTTTCGAAATTTGTCAAGGATTCATCAAATATATTTTCGGTATCCGCAGAGTTAACCAAATGCCTGGCATCTTCATCGATGGAATTGAATACATTTTTGGCATTTGCGATAGCTTTCTGAGAAACATGAACTTTTTTATTACTTGCCGTCATAAATCCGGTGCATTTGAATTTTTCTTTTGATATTTTACTGATACAATTTTCAGAATTACTCGGCAACTTCTCAAAATCGGAACTCATCAATGTACCGATTTCAATAATTTCTCTTGATTCGCTCACTAATGTTCTTTCATCCTGGTCAAAGATACTTTTGGCCTTAGCTACCGCCTCTTCTGATATTGGTATAATTTTATTACTGGCTGTAACAAAACTGGGAAACTTAAAGTTGTCTTTCTGTACTGATGATTCTTCAGCATGATAAGGAAGATTTGTGATTTCTTTCAACTGATTCGTAGTATCCTTCTTTATACCATATATCTCATCTCCTAGACCATCGAAAATATTTGTTAGTTTTGGACTCAAAACATCAGACACGGAAATTGTTGCACAACTTGCTATGCTTACTCCTTCGTGAACACATTTTACATCAAATAAAATATTTTGATCATCACTTATGGATAATCTTCTATCATTATTGTCATATTTTGACAAATCATTGACCTCTTTGTCAGCATTGTGAAACACAGAGACTGCTTTATGTAAAGCATTACCAGGCATTTCAATATTTTTATTACACTCGGTTCCAGAATCAACAAATTCCTTTGAAGATTCTTTTAATGAAGCTTGATTGTCAATTACTTCTTTAGGCTTCAATGTTGAAAGAGAAGGATTCGACAGCTTCAAATCATCGACTTCATGATTAAAATCATCATTAATGTCCTCCAAATGATGTTTATCAATGTTTTTAAGGTGTTTAGCAGTAATCAAAGGTTCACTAGAAACCTCAGGTAATTTATTGTTTTCAATTTTGAAACCCTCAATGTTTTGAAGTGTTCCAATGCCTACTTTTTCTTTGTTAAATTCTCGAGTACTTTCAAATACATCATTTATGTTGGACCCAACAAATTTTTTGTTTGTAAAAAACCTTGAATTCGTTACAAACTCTGGTCTATTTTCTCTACTTCTTTGAGAAATAATAATAGGACTTAAAGGCAAATTGTCATCATCGATATTATCATCTTGCGTACATTTTTCAGGATCGCTTTCAGTTGACATTTCATTGTCGTCTTTTAAAATTTCAAAAGACTTATTAAAAAACTCTTCCCACTCTTCTAATTCAATGGGTTTTCCAGATATTTTTTCACCTAAATCTTTATCATCTTCGATTATATATGTTTCATTAATTGAACTCATAATTTTTTCTTTGTTATCTGCATAATTTTTAACATCTAAATCCTGATCAAGATTAACATTTTTTGATTTAATTTTAATTTTATCTCTACATTTATTTTCAGAATCATCTGTATTTACATTTTCCCAATCTCTAACATCTAAAATCGAAAAATTTTCAATTTTTTTATTCTCACTAAATTCATCAATTAATGGGAAAAAAGAATTGTCACTTTGACGATCGATGCTTTCAAACAACTTGTTGGCTTTGTGTAGGGCTTCACTTGAAATTTTCAACGGCTTATTACTTGCCGTTGTAAAACCACAAAATTGTTGTGGTAAATTCCCGACATAAGAAGAATTTGCCTGACTTTTTTTTATTGCCTTTATTTCTTCGTCATTAATCATGTTCAAATCTTTCACATCAAAATCTTGAGATTCAATAACCATCGCACACCTAGATACAACTTCACTATCTTTATTTTGATTATTAATAGTGCAAAAATCTTTTCTCATTATTTGAGAATTATTCTCCGAAACATCATCAATATTTTCAAAGATTTTCCGTACTCTTTTCAGTGCTTCTTCTGACACTGTAATTATTTTATTACCAGCTGTTTGGAATCCTCTAAATGTACCATCAACCGTCTTTAAACTATTGAGATTAAAATCAATAGCTTCCAAATTACATACCCGTACTTCTTTAGCTTGAAAATTAGCAGAAACTATTTCTGTTCTAAAATCATAATTAAGCTCATTTTTTTTAAATTTGGGAGCTTTCAAAACTGATTTAGGTACTTTAAAAACAGAATTATCGTCTTTAATTGTTTCAATAGCTGTTGTATCTTTTTTCAACGCCTCATTTAAATTTTGTAGTGGTCCGTCATTACACAAATTTAATATTTGTGAGTCTAAACTAAACCAAGTATTAAAATCATCATAAGTAAGACTAGAATTACAAAGATCTTTATTTAAAAAATGTGAATCATTTTCAGATTCGATTGTTTCATTGATTTTAGTCTTACATTCTTGGCTGACAGTTTCGTTATCTTGATCAGGTGGTTGCGAAACATTGCAACCTCTATTTTCTTCAATATTATTAACCACACAATCCAACCTCCAACTAGCTTTTGAACCGTCTCGTTTAAAAGCGTTCTGAAAATGTTCTGGCAATTTATGCGTTTGCGTCATTTCATTAGATGACATCAAATTCAAAATAGCATCCGCGTTATCAGCCAAAGTTGCCAGCTGCGTGTCACAGCCCCACTGAGAATCAAATTTCCCAGAAGAACTTCCGCAATCAGCATGATCGACTTCGATTTTAGAGCATCTCTGAATATTTTCAGCCATTTTCAAATCATTTTCACAGGCGTCGCTCCATTGGCTAAATGAAACAAATTCTTTATTTTTTACAGTCGACAATCGTTTTTCACATACGACTCCAGAGCTAGCTGATTCCATTTTTGTTACAGAATCTACGATTTTGTCAATCACAGTATTTATATTGAGGGATCTAGAGGTACTTGAAATAGGTTTCAAAAATTTTAACCGGTTTTTCTCAATGAGATCAGATTTCTGCTTAATTTCCAAATACTTTTCAGTATTTTTGTGAGATTCTTGGATATTTTGATTGCTACTTTGTGAGAATACAGCACAGTATTTTCCATACTTGTGTAGTGAACTGCGGCTGGACTTGTTGGGAGAGGTTTGTGACATTTTATTTCTTTGTATTGTAGTATTAGAATTCTTCCTCTTTAAATCATTAGCACCCTGAAATGAAAAAAATAACTTCAGTATCGGAAAAGTAAAACAATATATTTTTTACTTTGAAATGTCAGTTTGTTCATTATCAGGGCAGTAAGATGTTAAAACACGCAAAAAAGAACTAAATTCGCATTTTCAACAAAACATAAATGAATTGTATGACAATGCTGGCGCTTTCTGCAATTTGAAGGCCATTCTAGGAAAATAAATGTAATTACTTAAAATTTGTATCACAAAGTTAATGATTTTTGTTGTAATTATTCTCCGGCTCTTTATGACGACGAAATAAAGAAAACATTTCAGGAAAAATAAAAATTCAAAATAATGTGACTTATTTCGAAGGTCTTGATAATTTTGTAAACTATTTAATTATGATTTAAATAACGAGCTTGAAAGTTTAAAACAATTCTGACTTACGAGCAATAACACAGACATAAAACTACCAATTTGAGGTTCACGAAACCATTTTCGGGAGAGAAATATTGTAGACGCTCAGCTACATATGCACATACTTTTTGATGTCATCTCGATTCAAAATGCCACAACGCGTGAATTATTTGTAGATAACAAAAATAAATCCATGACAAGTCCAAAGTTTTGTAAGTTTTCCACAGACACGGATCGCCACTCGTATTTTCGAAATGTTTACCCTGTTTCGGTGTTTTGATCATTTGACTTTGACAACTATTTTACGGTGTTGCCATGTTTACTTTGGCTGTTTAATAAAACCGTATACGGTGTATAACTTATTTGATCTAAGTATCTGCATTGAAAACAAAAACCTAATGATAGCAAATTCATTCATGCTTAAACCTAAAATTAGTAAAAACCGTATTATAATATTGCCAACTAAGAGATCTAATTAAAAAATTTTAATCCAAGGATGAAAATCCGTATTGAAGAATGTAAAATATTAATACTAAATAATATATTTTTACTTACGTCTATTCCCGTGAAAGGTCGTTTTTTTGTCTCATGAATACCATTCGAGAATATTCTTTGCCTATCAATTATCTGCGCATCTTGCCATATTTTAATATCGTTCACCTTGGTATGCATGTATCTTTTTCTATCTCTCTTAGTGATTCCCGGCGTTTTTCTTCCCTTACAACGCTAACACCGTGTTTTAGTCTTCTGAATTATTTTAGTATGCAGAGTTCAAGTTTCCTGGTATTTTTTCCAAAGTAATTTATCTAAAGGATACAGTTGTATGTTGAATTTGGTACCCATATTTAATTTTCCAAACCCACTCCAACGTAAATTATGTATTGTACCTAATTTCTTCCATGAGTCCTCCGTTTGGGATATTTAAGGTAGTATGACTAATATTACTTTTTGTGTAATCTGCAAATATTATGTTCATAACAATATTGTTTTGTGCTTTATTTTACAAAACAGTTAAAATAAAATTTAATACATGTGTAAGAAAATAATAAAACATATTATTTGTGTAAAAGTATAAATCATTTTACTTTTTCACATTCATAAATGAAATAAATAAATCGTTTGGATTGGTTTTGTTTACTAAGAACGTCTACATTCATTTCTAACTGTAAGTTTATGTACAAAATGAAAATGTACGCGAGTGTAGATGGAGGGTATTTTAATAAAAAATCGACAGTATATAAAATTTACAGCAGAATGGAGTAACTGCTAAACTTTTTTCTTACTCGGCCAATTTATTTTGAATTTTGGTTTGAAGGTTTCATTCTTTACTGCTTTGCAACAAACCTATTATCACAGTAAGCGACATCTACCTTCGAGTAGGGTACCCAGGTACCGACAGAGCATAGTTATAGAGGCGGTCACCCAGAGGGCTACGCAACAGGCGGAACATGACGTTAGACCAATGATACTCAACCTTTTTTTTCTTCGGGCCACATACATATATTTGTAAAGCTACGCGGGCCGCAACACTATACTGGTATGACAAAAAATATCATGAAACCCACCACCCCCGTTTTTTTGGAAAACCATTTGAGATTTTAAAAATAATAAACCAAAACAGAATAGTAATAGTACATATCATTTATCATCATACGGTTCGTTAAAAATTACAATAGTGAAAAAAATAAAACTCAAAAGTAACATGTATAAATGTGTTGAGGGCCGCACAAAAAAGCTTAGCGGGCCGCATGCGGCCCGCGGGCCGCAGGTTGAGTATGTCTGCGTTAGACGGTCACGAAATCAGATCGTTTCAACTCGGTGACGAGACTGGCGACAATCGAAACTTCAGTGTTTCATTTTAGACAATGGACAATCGTCGAATCACTATCAAAGAGTGTGTTGATGATGTTGGCATATCATTTTGCTGGTGCCGAGCAATTTTTTCGAATGTTTTTGACATAAGACGAGTGGCAGCAAGATATGTTCCAAATTTCGACCGAAGGCAGTGCCGAATGGACATTGCTCAGGAGTTGCTGAATGAAGTCAACGACGATTCAGAACTGCTCGAACGGGTCAAAACTGATGATGAAACGTGGCTGTACGTATATGTCGTCGAAATTAAGGCCCAATCGTCACACTGTTAGCTTTTTAAAGAGCCAAGATCGAAAAAAGCTCGTCAAGTTTGATCAAATGTGAAGGTTCTGCTCACTGTTTTCTTCGATTTTAACAGCATGGTGTAGCATGAACTCTTGCCACTAGGTCGCACGGTCAATAAGGAGGACTACCTGGAAGCTCTGCGTCGTTTGGAATCTAAAGAAAACGCCTAGATTTGCGGCGAAATAACTCACGATAATGCACCTGCTCATACTTCGCTGTCTGTTAGTGAATTTCTGATCAAAAACAACACCGTTGTGATGCCTCAGCCCCCGTATTCGCTGGACATGGCACTCTGCGACTTATTCCTATTCTTGAAGATGAAAAAAACCATGAAAGGACGACGTTTTGCCAACATTGAGGATAATGACAGTATGATTTTTCGACAAAAACAAAAATTCCGCGTATTTTTTGATCAGTCCTTACGTACCTATAACAGTATACCAATATTTAGACTTATGATACTAGATCATATTATAATTAATTAATTCAATTTTATAAAATATACTCATATAACGACGAAGACCTCAATTAAATATAATAAATAGAAACACCTACCAGGGGTTACATAGGTACATAATAAAAAAAATATAAAACTAAGAAAATATTGTGCTTTATCACATTATATCATTTGAAACCTATTTAACAACAGTATTATAATATTATTGTATCGTAAACATATAGGATTGTAAGAAAAACTCTATAGTTTTTTAGCTGCTTATTTTGACAGTACCTATGTGATTTTCGATCATTCCCTCGACTATTTACCAGCTAAATAAACAGCAAAAAACAATATTTCCATACGTAAAATATTTAACAACTTCCAAATATATACATATTTATGGATTACTTTAAAAATTAATAATTGTTTAAGAAGCTAATCTACTAATGCTATCGGCTTAGGATAAAACTGTTCATTTATATTTTAAGGACTTGGTGTAATTCTCTTTCATTTTATTTGAAAATATGACAATTCTCAAGACTATAAAATAAATTTAAAAAATATGTATTTATAAATAAAATCATAGATATTATATAGTATAGGACTCTTTTGTGTATCTTGAGGAACAATATTTGTAATCTTGGATCTATTGGATAGAAAATGCTTTTATATCTTAATTTCATAATATACATATTAGGTCATCCCATAAATAACGCTGTCTTTTCAATTAGATGAACTAAAATACGAGTCTTGGAATATCTGTAAAGTCTGACGAGGACGTCTTGCAAATCCTGGTGTGACGAAATTCCATTGTAACCAGCAGAGGAGCTTGGATTTGGTCATTCAACCATTCATCGACACCTGCGTGCCATCGGAAAAGTCAGCAAATTGGGACAATGAGTTTAATGTTTTAATGAGTCTAATCGCGTGCAGGGGTGAATGTGTGCTCTTCTTTGCAGTCGCGTCTCAGGAATGAACCTTTTTTGAAAACGATGCCCTACCCACCATATTCGCCAGACATTGCCCCATCTGATTATCATTTATTCCGCAGTCTTCAGAAGCATTTGAACGGAAAAAATATGAATTCTATAGACGAGGTCAGAACTGTACTGGAGGAGTATTTTTCGTCACGGACAAGTGAATTTTGGAAGAGAGGCCTTGGAAGTCTACCATAAATATAGAAAAGTATTGTAAGAAATGAAAGAGAGTATATTTTAGATTAAAAAAGAACGACGTTTAACTTAATTTTGAAAAATCAAAGAATATAAAAACCGCATTATTTATGGGATGTTCAATATGTCTCGTAATAATTGACATTTATAATATTAGCTAATTTTTAACAATTTAATAAGAGAAATTTTTACAAATCCTTACTGAATGTGGTTAGAATTGACCAACATACGGGTCATGTCTATTTGTTGTAGGTAGTTCAGTACCTTTGGGTGATTTTGGATTCTGGATGTAATATAGACAAAAGTTGTTTTTATGTAAATTAATTGTAGGAGCGGGACATCGCAAATCTAGCCAGAATAATAACAATAGCCAGTTTTCGGAAATCAGTTGAATGAAGAATTAAAATTGTTAATTTGTTTTATAATTATTCTTCTTCTGCAGCCGGTTGCCTCAGTACTGTGGATCGTGACCTTCGAACTGTGACCTGTTGATGTCTTTGACGATTCTTCCCCACCTTTCTCTGAAGCCTAGGAGAACCAGTAGCCAAATTGAGCCCCTAGTAATAATTATTCCTCGATTTTTCTTTTATAAATCGGCTAATGTGAATTGCTTTGACACCAAAATTCAGTCTGTGGTTGCATTTTGAACAGGGTTATTCAAAAGAATGTTTTACATAGCAATTGATAGAGGAGGTCCGAAAGTTTCAAATCCCACTACTAGATCCCTCATAGTTCGCCGACAACTGCCTCAACGATGGACAGGTCGCATTAGAAATTAAGACCTGACATTTCAGTTCTGCCCCCCGAGATCTCCTGATCTCACGCTCTGTGTCTGAGGTTCGTAAAAGAAGCAGTTTATGTATCACCTCTACCAGCAACTTTGGCAGACCTGCGGAACCGTATCACAGTTGCAGTGAACTAAGTAACACGAGACATGCTTCATCGGGCGTGGAACGAGTTCAGCTACCGATTAAATAGATGTTTGCCGTGTAGCCAAACACTGAACCTTTATAAACTTAATTGTGAATATTAATCAAATGTAATTTAGTTCATATTTGTCACTCGTTCGCGGTTTGAAATGTAGAGTTGCAAAATTGAGTCCACCATTTTGAATAACCGTGCATTATAATACTTGAGAATGTTAATTATTCTATTTTCAAGGCCATATACTTCACGACTTCAGAGCCTGTGTATCCAAAGTCAAGGTTGTGCTTCTCAGCCAACTCCTTGTAAGAGATTTCATACAACAACTCAAAACCGCACCTTGCAGCCAAAATTTGGGAAGACGCTGCGGTGAAGACTGTCCCTGTAACCTTCAACCCTACCGCTTTGCAAAGGGGAATCCTGCAAAATAAAAATTTTAAATTACTAACTGAATAGACAAATATATGAGTATTGCTATTAAAATGTATTGATTACTCCTTTATTTAAGCTCGTACATGTATTAAGGGGAAGCGCCGCGCGCTCGCACCGAAGTCCCCGCTACTTCCTCTAACCTCCATCTTTCGCTTGGGACGCGCCTACTCGCATAGGTAGATGGCGCCCCGGGTCTTGGCGCATTTATTCGAAATGTCACAATGTATATCTTTATAATTAACACATTTAATTAATATTTAAAATATCACAGACCGTCTGTTCTGAATAATTACAACTTCACAATAAGAATGTGTTCTCCTAATAATATATAAGTTGTAGCAATGTGTCCAAAATTTAATTAAAATAAATTGTTAATTCTGGCGTCTGCTATCGGTTTACTTAAAGGTATTTGAGATTCCGTAAAACAATGTAGATGCTTTCAAATAATGGAACGTAGATATATTAATTTTAAAAAGTGTAACATATACGTTCGAAAATTTGTCGTCAAAAATACTGTCGCAGTAGCATAGTTGGTAATGCACTTTGTCCGGATTGGAAAAAAGATCCAAGTTCGAATACCGGTTGCGCAACAACAATATTTTTCGATAAAATTAATTTTAAATGTATATATTTATAATGTGTTCTCCTAATAATAAAGTTGTATCAATGTGTTCAAAATTTAATAAAAATGAATTGATAATTCTGGCGTCTGCTATCAGATTACTCAAAGGTATTTGAGATTCCGTAAAAATAAGGTAGATGGCTCTTTCAAAAAGGTAACACACAAGTTCGAAAAGTTGTCGCTGTAGCGTAGTTGAAAAATGCACCTTCCCCGGTTTGGAAAGAGATCCAGGTTCGAATCCCGGTGGCGCAACAACAATATATATGATTTTATATGTATATCTTTCTAATTAATACATTTAATTAGTATTTATAAACATTTTTTATTTGGCGAAACAGGCGATATCAGTATTTAAATATCATTCAGCATAGAATATAGCATAGAATGATGTATAGAAAAGGTTGTTTTGTCACGAAGACACGAAAAATAACCTTGAAAAAATGGCGTGAAAACAAACGATGGATCTAGTTGATGGATGCAATGATAGATAAGAATGGACCACAGTTACCTGGTCGGTAAACCAGGCTCGCAACGACCTTATGAATATCAAAAGGATTTATTTAAAGTGAGTCTAAGGACCCTGATCCTCAGATCTCACGCGTGTTAGTAAATGTCGCAGTATAATAACGTTGCGGAGTAAATATGTGTTGGTGTTTGCGGCTAGAGCAGGTTGATGAAACGAAACCGGCCATACAACCGGTTAGCTTTTATCGTAGAATGATGCGCAAATGCATTTAAACAAGTTGAAAGTTTGGAGGTTGTTCTGAGAAGGCTTTTCGAACCAGTTGCGTTGCGATATATTGTCATCTAGATTTACGGTGGTTACTAGACGGACGTACTGTACGGCACATTCAGGACCTCTACAAAGGTATACCAAATATATCTACCCGCAAACCGACGAGAATACATCGCGCCGGCGGTCAGTCATAACCAGTCACTTCCTGACCAAACCGCCAACTAGCAGACGTTACTGTATCTAGTTACCTGTTGTTTATGTAAATGCCTTCGATAGCTGGTTTCCAGGTTTCCGATTAACAATGAGCACACGTGTGATGTATGAACCGCACTAACATTTCTAATTTTGCTATCTTTCTGGTCCGATGTTGTTGTTCTTTTAGCTGGGTTGTCTTCTTTAGATGTCAACCGACTGAAGCGCGCACTGGTGGTTTTGGACCGTCCTCTTAGCTTTCCGAAAAAAGGGCGACAATACACACACACACACACAAGTACATTATTATAAACCAGGAAACCCAGTGATAACTATCTTGATTAAACGACTTTTACAAACTGTCTTCAATAAACGACATCTACTGTAAGTTACTTATTATTTGTTCCACCTGCACACACACACCGTGATATCTTCCGCATCCGAACATAGTAAACAGCTGACTTTCACGCATCGATCCTTCTGACCATCCAATATCCACACTTATACCTACTGGTGACAACCCCCTTTAGACCCACCTGGCTTTGAGAAGCTCCGTCCCGATGTTTTCACCCCGGTACTCCGTGAGAACCGACAGCCCGAACGCCGCGAGGTATTCCTGCACTCCGTACTTGGCGTAGACTTCAGACCTATTGGATAATACGGCGAGACCAGCGAGAAGCGTGCTGATTCGGGAGCCGAATCTGACCTGAAAGAGGATAATATTATAAATAAGAGTTCAATCATTACAAAATCGTAAACGGTGTTGGAAAACACACACGTTTAACATTTTTTGTTGATGCGAAAAGTGTACATACTTATTTAGAGGCGGTCTAAATGATTATCCTTCGCCTTGAAAGCTATTTTTTTTTGTCATTGATTTAGCCAGTTTCCTTTCAACTTCAGGTAACTGTAACATCGTGTAACAACCCCGCAAAATGTTACCAATAATAATGATCATTTATTTGATTCATAGTATAGTGTGTTATATTATAATAATCGGATAACATTGCAGCAAAGTAAGACATATATTTCGGTACACTACCTGCTACACTAGTATTTTACTGCATTATAGTAGACAGTTCTTTTCCGGTGTAGTAGTAATATTCAATGTAAAAAAATATACATATAAATAGTAAAACAAGATGCGATCAGATGGCATATAAATACCTCGTATAAAACTTAAAGTAACTGCATAAAAAATATATAGAATGAATATCAAATTTTCAAAAAATCCATAGATGGCGACAGCATAGTCGGTAATAAATAATTGAAATGTTCCAACACGATAACATATACGTATACAACTTTTGTACGCATACAAATTTGATAGATGCGGTAGCATAGGTGAACGTTACTTTGTGTAAAGTGATCACGTAAGCCAGCCGATGACAGGTCGCAAGCCCTTCTTAAACTTACATCCATACTTCCCGTGTAAAAATAATAGTTTCGTCTCTGTGAGACATTTATATATTAAATTCTCAGATATTTGAAAATTATTCGCCTTATCACGCAATAATAAACTTGACGTCCGAACAACACATAAGTGTTTTTTTACCACGGATGATGGTAAAAAGTTGCTACAGTTAAACTGTCGGCATTTAATATTTATGACTTCATGACCTAACCGAGATGTACCCGATATTTTTCATTTCACCCCTTGGGCACTACCTAATGAAGGCAAGTATGCCTTCAGTTAAGACGCCCCGGTTCTATGGATGACTGATGAATTCTAAATCAGGTGTACCATCGTGCGGTTATTACAATATAAATGATTGACATCTTTTTTTAGGTTAGAGATAGGAAAATTTGTTTTAATAGACTCGCTACTCCCGAATTCATAATTGTCACGTATATATATATCAAATGCACCAACATCGCTGGTTTCGTGTTTCGGTTTCTCGCTACTGAGGGTGGTGACGTTGGCGCCCACGATTATCGGCTTCCCCTCCGGTGTGCCATCGTCGGTGCGGAGGGTTCCATCCTCGTTCTCCAGCAAACACACCAAGGCTAGCCTATGCTTTAAGGCCTCCTCCCATATCGTAGCCATGTCCTTTACGGCTTGCGGGTCTGACTTGACGCCTGGAAAATATATCAGACGATTGGGATCAGTATATTTCTTATTCATTAGATTAAAAGCTGTCGTGGTAATTTGCTACGCATCAGTTAACACTTCAATGCAGTACAGCATCGTCGGTTAGGTAACCACGTGTAATAGAAAATGAGATTTTAGACAAGAGAGAAGATGCTCTTACAGTGGATACTGGTTATACGATCAGATTCAAAACCGAGCTATTAAAATGTATTTAAAAAATAACAATAATCAGTTATACTTTTAAAATTAGCAATATTAACTTGGTGGTTAAAATTCATATTTTTATTTATTATCTTAGTTTTATTAACCACAATTGAGTTTAAAAAACATCTACCGGTTTCGGAAAACACCTTTTCCTTCTTCAGGATGTCATAACTAACTAAAAATTAAGCAATTTGAGTTAGGTACTAAATTTATTTTTTAAATAATTGTTGTTTTTTAAAAAATTTTAAAATAGATTCTGTATAAATAGAAAAACAATGCTATATTTTTAGTTAGTTATGACATCCTGAAGAAGGAAAAGGTGTTTTCCGAAACCGGTAGATGTTTTTTAAACTCAATTGTGGTTAATAAAACTAAGATAATAAATAAAAAATATAATCAGTTATGTTAATAATTATTACAAAAATTTAGATAACTTAATAAAATATATATTTGGCGAGTTTATTTCTCACCAGTTAAAAATAATAAAAAATATGAATATTAATACGTATATTAAAACAAATACTTAAGGAGAACACATTCTTATTGTTTAGTTTTAATTATTCAGAACGTAGGTCTGTGATGTTTTAAATATTAATTAAATGTATTAATTAGATATATATATATATATAATCAATTTTATCGAAAAATGTTGTTGTTGCGCTACCGGGATTCGAACCTGGATGTCTTCTAATCTGGGGAACGTGCAATAACCGATTATGCTCTATATACTGTGTGCTGTCATAGACCTATGTTCTGAATAATTACAGCTTCACAATAAGATGTGTTCTTAATAATATATAAGTTGTATCAATGTGTCCAAAATTTAATAAAAATGAAATCGGTTTACTCAAAGGAATTTGAGATTCCGTAAACACAAAGTAGATGGCTTTCAAATAATGGAACGACAGATGTATTAATTTAAAAAGTGTAACATGTAGGTTCGAAAATTTGTCGTTAAAAGTACTGTCGCTGTAGCATAGTTGTATAATGCACCTTCCCCGGTTTGGGAAGAGATCCAGGTTCGAATCCCGGTAGCGCAACGATAATATTTTTCGATAAAATTGATTTTACATGTATATCTTTCTAATTATTACATTTAATTAGTATTTAAAGAAAACACAAGTTACAGTTTTTTTTTTTAGAACATAGTTCTGTGGTATTGCCGTATTAAAATTAATACAAATTAAATGTATCAATTAGAAAGATATACATAAAATCAATTTATCAAAAAAATATTTTGGCTGCTACCGGGATTCGAACCAGAAATAATAAAATAGATTCTAAAATTTGTGAGTTGATATGTTGTATTGGTCAGCGCGTTTTCCCGGATCGGAAAAGTTCCTGTTTGAATATATATTGAAGATATATTTATTTAATGTTTATTTTTTATTATTGTAATGTACAAACAATTCGTTTTACGGAATAAGTACTGATGGTAGAATTGTTATTTTTTCTGTTATTTTGACTGTGATTGTGTTCGATTGTAACAATGATTGATTACTGATTCTTCGAGCGATGATTGGTACACTAGAATGTAAGCCTCCGGCAGTTAAATCTTAGTTACCAATCGTCGTTAAATCACAGTTACCATGCATCTACACAATCACAATCACGTAACGGTTTACCATCACTAGAAACAAGGTATTTATTTGAATGCACACATCTCTTATAATAATTCCGTGTTAAATAGCACCCAATAAAAAGCAATCAAGTTACACTCACCGATTCCCTTGCACATGGGCTCGTGAACGAGGAAGTCGCCGGTCATGAACTCCACCACCCGCGGCGCCAGCTCATCGCTGACGTCCTGCACCCGGTAGCGTCGGGCGTCTCCGCCGTCCGCGGGTCGGCGTCCACTGAAGCGGCTGTACACGGCGGGGAAGGGGGCAGACGGGGGGCGGATCCAAACCATGCTAGGACACAATAGTCACAAGTAGTGATGAGAAAAAATGCTACCCTCGAGTCACCGGTGTGATTGTGATTCGTATTCGATAATATCAGTGATTGAAAACTGTGATCACAGTTTCACGATATCACAATACACAAAAACATAATTTTGAGTGTACTTATTTATATTATTAAAACCTCATTTACGTAAAAAACGTATTCTAGCATAAACAACTAATGTAAATCTAATTTAATTCAAAGATAATCAAAATGATTAAAAAAATATATTTCTCAGCAAATATGCGTAAAACGTTTTGGCAGAATCTACCCATATATTCAATCACTGATAGCGATTGTGACTCAAAGATATCAGTCATTGACCTACGGTTCGTGATTTTGAACTCATCACTAGTCACAAGTCAGTCAAGAGGTCATATTACTTTTTAATCATCCGATGGAATTCATGATAAATTTAACGAATTTAACGGAACAGTCGAAAATATTCGAATTTTTACGTATCTATAATAAACGCTTACAATGCCCGCAACTCGATCAAATGAGGAACAAATCCATGCACATGGCCATCGGCAAACATTGTAGCTGCGCTACAATAAGGCGCCAACCCGAACAGTATTGTTTGAATTGTTATACTGAATGCGTAAACGGTTGTACGTCACATGTTGTATTTTGATCAGAGCTCGCTGGTGAAGAACGATTTAAACATGATCCTCACTGCACCGGTAGAAACACCGTGACAGCACTCAACTGTCTCCTCTATCGTTCGATGTCATCATCGTCTTGTCCATCTTTATTAAAGATATTTTCATAGCACAAGCATTTAGCTTAGTTTGAAAATGGTAAGAATATTGATGTGACATGTATTCCGTGTGCGCATCTCTATTAAAAAAAAAAAATGGAGCTGACAAATCCACACCGCGAATGCTATCGCGATGTCGCGATCGATCAAATATCGGTCACGCTGACGTCTGCTGACGTCAAGGTCACAATTCACGCTGACAAGACGTGCGTTAAGGAATGGTCGGGGAATTTGGACGGGGGAAAGGGTGTCAATATCACGGGTCGCGGCCGATTCATAAGACGCGCCAAAAATGTTTTTTACTGAGGTTGTGAAAAGTATCGATGATGCCAAATATATTGGGTGCTTTGACACAGTTACGTCATTTTATTTTGTTTCTATGCGACGCGCGCAGAATCACGGACGCAGAGGGACGCAAATTATATATTATATAGGATAATGGTAGCTGTGTACGAGACGTGACGATATGATTCGCTTAAAGACACAACAATGACATGACATTTTCAAACGTGCTATTATTTAGATTGAAGAGACGCGATGTGTGTCGCGAGATAACTCAGAGATTATTTTCCCATTACACATCTTATGGGTAGGTCCAGGTCGGCGACAGCCTCGCGAGCGCGTTGGCTTTGGCAATAACAATGGATCTAGGAATTGAATTATTTTTTCTAGAGTAAGTTCGTTGTAGCTTCTATCAAATACGCATGCATACTGATCGGTTAACATGTGCGTCAGTAATTCATTAAAAATAAAACAATTGCAATATTTTTCAAGCCAAATTGATCGCTAGAGGTCAACGATTCGGTGTTTAATAAATAATAATCAGAATAATTATCTAAACTAATAACATATTCAAATGTTATTTTTGTTACGTTTTTTGCATGTCATGTTAATTTCTTATCTTTTAGTTAAATATTCGAATGCACATAATTAAGTATGTTAAATAATGATTCTGGGACATTTAAATAATACAACATGATTGCCTTCCAATATATTTTTTTACATATATCGGTTTGAATTTTTTATAAACGTATTAGACGAATCAATTAGAAATCTATTTGATAAAAAACTTTTTATTAAATGAATTTTTGGTTACAGAACTTGAAACTTTTTCTTGCCTAAGAAATGCGAAACCATTACGCTACGTTAGCTATTAAAATTTACAACAAATCAGATAGATTTAGTTGTGCAGTCTTTTTTAAATGATTAATCTATTATTCTATTTTTACAAAGTTTATATTCAGGTTATTTTTCGATAAATAGATTTTTTCTGCGCTTCGAGGGACCCCCAAAATGATAAATTCACGACACAATGTGAACTGCAAACAGCAGCACAGATACAGAGGCTATGTTTTAGGTTAAACTATCAATAATAATTAACTTGGAACCTCGAACTCTGACCCGACGAAGACAGATCGTACACGAAACTGATTGCAGCCGAGTGCAATCGAATCTAATACATTATTAAGGAAAACACATTCTTATTGTGAAGTTGTAATTATTCAGAACAGACGGTCTGTGATATTTTAAATACTAAATTAATGTATTAATTATAAATATATACATATAAAAACAATAATTTTACGACAAAATTGATTTTATATGTATATATTTATAATTAATACATTAATTTAGTATTTGAATCTAATACAAATTAAATGTATGTATTAGAAAGATATACATATAAAATCAATTTTATCGAAAATATATCTTTCTAATTAATACATTTAATTGGTATTTAAAATATCATAGACCTATGTATCAAACATCTACAAGCCAGTTCCCGAGAGCAACAACGACATTTTATCAAAGATTCTACATGTTCTTAGCTTCGAAACTATACAACACAATCAGTACCAACTGGAAATCGTTTAATTCCAATAAGATTACACAAATATGCACCCAATATATGATCCAATCGGGTAGACATGAATCAGAAGCATGGCTATCCGACATTCTAATATAATTTATACAATACCTTCACTAATAATTCACTAATCCTACAACACTCCCACTACATATATATTTATTTTATTTTTACTTTTTTATACTTATTTTTAAATCTCTTTTTATTCCTGTCGATGATTTAAATAACACCACAACAGCACGAAAAAAACAACTGGCTACTTTAACACAGACTTCAGTCTAGCAAAGTAGCCAGGACAACGCTGTATATATCAGAGGTGAAGTCTACTCCATCCCACACAATAAACTACGAGTATTAATTGTGTCTTATCTTATTTTTATTATGTTATAATATATTCACCTCTGTTAGAACAAAAATATGTATGTCATCTAATAAATAAATAAATATGTTTTGAATAATTATAACTTCACAATAAAAATGTGTTCTCTTTAAGAATCTGTTAGTATTTATTGAGCCTTTTTGCTTTCTCGGTCGCTCATGGTTTAAACATCCCTTTTCTCAGTGATTCGAGTGCCCTTTTGAAATCGAATCCAATCGGCAACTTTATAAATCCGCCATTAGATTGGCCATGTTTCTATATTCTAGTCTTTAAGTGCGGTTTCGTTATCCGACATACGGAACGTACCCCCGCAGAAAACGATCATTGCATATATCATGAATATATGATTCAATCAGGTAGAGATGAATCAGAAGCATGGCTATCCAACATTCTAATATAATTTATACAATACTTTCACTAATAATTCACTAGTCCTACAACACTCCCACTACATATATTTTTATTATATTTTTACTTTTTTATACATATTTGTAATTCTCTTTTTATTCCTTTCGATAAATAACACCACAACAGCACGAAAAAAAAACTGGCTACTTTAACACAGACTTCAGTGTAGCAATGTAGCCAGGACAACGCTGCATATATCAGAGGTGAAGTCTACTGCATCCCACACAATAAACTATGAGAATGTCTTATGTTTATTAATTTAAAAAAAAAATAATAACTCATCACAGTCAAACTACATCTTTATCGGAATAGTCAACAGAATCAGAATGGTTTAATAAGTGACGTAACTACGTCAATGCAGTGCATTGGGGCCTATGTTAGATAGGGGCCTAAAAGTCCGTGTGCTTCCTACAATTACATATTATATCGATTATTTCCCAGCGTTAATATGGACTAATAGTTTTTAAAATCTACTACAGCAAGACGCGCAATTAGGAAAACACCTGAAAACTTTATTAATTTATACAGCTGTCCGCAGCAAATGCAATATGTCGGATTAGGGGCCGTAACATCGCCATAAAGTTAAAATGTCGTTAAGACGAAATAAAGATTTTTGCAGTACATATGTATGAAAGCCTAAAAACACTTTTATTTTCTTTTTTCATAAAAGTGTGAAAATTATAGGAAACAATAGTTCAATTTTTTCCACTTTATTTCACTTAATACGAATTATTAATATCTATATATGTATATAAAGAAGAGTGTCTGTTTATTTTTTTTTACAAATCTAAAGTTTTATTCCGAGTCTGATGAAACTTTGCACACTTAACCTTCAAAATAAGAGGAAGGTCACTGTCTACATGAGATTTCGAAAAACCACCCCCATCACCCTTTCCCACCCCCCTATAGCAGAATTTTGGTACTTGGTGAAATATTTACAACGTTTAAAATAAGAAGAAAATTACTGTCTACATCTGATTTTGAAAAAAAAAAAATATTCCCATCCCCCTAAAAAAAGCGTCTTGACTCTGCGTAAAGTCCGGACAACGCCGGGCACTTCACAAAGTAATACATGTATAGAGTGGGGCATTTTTTTCCTTTTTGCATTGAGGCCCAATTTTTATAATTACGCTATTGGGTTCAATCAACTTCAAACTCAACTTAACAGTCAACAATTATTTTCAGTTCCAGCCCAGCTGACACGCGCGCACACACACTGATTCAATTACTAATTTAATTAGTAATACCGTAATGCCATACCTGGGGAAATAATTATCGCCGGGTGACATTATCAGTCTTGCATTACCTATTAGTAATGAGAAAAACCTTTTTGGACGTGACATAAAAATATGTGTGTACTCGGTTACTCGCTGTGTGCCGGAGACGGAAACAAAGTGCCGTACAGCGCCCCCGGTGGCCGTTTCAGCAACCGTAAATCGCAAGCGTAAATCGATTCACTATTAAAAAACCATTGGCTTGAAAATATTACAAATAGCGTTATATCTAGTACAAAGTAATTAACAATATTTAGATTCGGGACCCGTAAAGTTGGTCATGAAATAACTTAGGGGTCACTTTCAGTTACGCGCGTAGGGCCACGGACCTTGTAAACGCGTTGACATTGGTAATGAGCCGAGTCCACAAAAAGCATAAAACGCTTCATCTCCGATCTCATTTTTAAAAACTGTGACGTTCTAGATACAAGATGCAAGACGTACAGGGTGGCCCCAAAAAAAGTGAGAACATCTCGTAACATACTGAGTTATTTCTAAACGTAATAAAATTAATTATAATTCTTAATGTAATTTTTTTTTGCACAATATTTAGCTAATCAGAAATTATCATAATACCCCATACTGCATCATCTAGTGGGTTTAAATCTGGCCTGTTCGGTGGCCACATGCCTGGCTCGATGAAATAAACATTCTCACGACGAAGAAAGTTGATTGTTATTTCTGGCTGTGTGAGATGGAGCTCCGTCCTGCTGTAACATCTAGCTATACTCCAGGCTTTGTTTTGAAACTCTGATCATTTTCCTAACACCCCGACCTTTTTCAATTCGCATATTTTCTTCTGCAGCGATTTTTGTCATTCTGGGCAACAATTTGAAAAAACCAAATATAAACAATGGTAAAATTATCGATCAAAGATGGCGACCGAAAGTTGTCGAAATAAAACGTAATATAGGTAAGTAAGTAACTATTGATCAGATTATTGTTATTGTAGTTCACATCTCATGTAAAACACTAAAAATGTATCAATAAACTTTTATCTTATCGCACGAGAATTAGCGCGGAACATCTAGGAATTAGTTAAAAAAGGTTTGAAGCAAAAACTACTCACAAAAGCACAATAATGATATACCACTTTCCTTTCACTGTCAACTGATAATTGTGTTTTATTAAAATATTATTTTACCTGTAAATGAATTGCTTTCGTTATATTTTAATTGATACGAGAACGGTCCGACTGTCAAAATAGAAGCACAATTGATATGCAATCGTGTATGTTCAAAATATGGGAACGTAATCTGGTCAGAAACTGACACGGTGAGAACATTAGCCGATCTGATCTCTCAACGTTTGACGCTGAAGTCCTGAAACGACTTTTCCAAAAGAAAACTTTGATTTTAATAATATTTTTTATAAAATATTATAAAATTGTAAAATATATATTTTTTTAAATGTGTGTATACCATTAAATAAACTAATTATTATCTTCGCAATACTTACAGTTTGATTGTTTAGACGTCAGTTTCGATACTTCGTCAGGATGGACGACTGTAATTTTAAGCGGTGCAGTCCCACTTATCAACAGATACACTAGTAAATAACAACTCGCAAGTTATTATTTACACACGCACAAATATAGTCGTGATAAAAATAAATTTCTGCTATGTGTGTATTACAATGTTTGCTTTGCGCCACTTCGCACAACACGTCAATTAATAATGTATAAATTTGTGTTAATCATTTGATTTCATTAAATTACTTAGTAAAACATCTTTAGATATTTATAATATTTTTGGTGATAATTAAACTATTATCGTGGCAGAAAAAAGCAATCATATGATTTTAATAAGACTAATTTATCGCAGCTGTATTTGCAAGTTCAACATAAATAATTATATATTTCCAAAATTACTTTGTGGCCTCATTTTATATGAAACCTTTATTTATTAATTATTCTACATGTTTCCATTCCTTTGATATTAATAAGGGTTTAGAAATTATACATACAAACACTAGGGGTTTACAATTAGATAAATTTGAAATTTTAGAAATAAGAAAAAGTATTAACATAATAAATAACCAAATACTCTTTGCAAATAGTCACTTTTTAAATTTGTTTTCATATTAGTTCTTACTTATTCACCATTTTGTAGTTTTATTTTTATCAATGCTTGTATTTTTAATTTCAGTATACATTGTTTCCTGAAGATGATACCATAGGTGTCGAAACATGTAGAATAATATATAAATAGTGGTTTAAACAAAGTATTTTGTATAATTATTACTAAATTAATGTATTAATTATAAATATATACATATAAAATCAATTTTGTCGAAAAATATTGTTTTTCGACACCTTCCCCGGATTGGAAATAGAGATCCAGGTTCGAATCCCGGTGACGCAAAAACAATATTTTTCGACAAAATTGATTTTATATGTATATATTTATAATTAATACATTGATTTAGTATTCAAAATATCACAGAGCTACGTTCTGAATAATTACAACTTCACAATAAGAATGTGTTTTCCTTAATAAATAATTATCTATTAATTTCGCATGTAATTTGCATCAAAGAATTATGATAGTTTAAAAGAACGCAAGTAGATACATTATTATTAATGTCTCCGTTTGTTCAAAACGACGGTGATAGTATACATATTTTTTTTAAATACAACAATGGATGTCGCTCATCTTACATTACTACCCAACATGGACACACTTGAACATATAATATATTGCACGATAGTTTCAAATAAATTCGAACCGTACGTGATACTTACATTATTTATCGTGACTTCAGAAGCGGTGCGCCACAGTCGGGGTGTTTCTGCACTCTACAGTCAACGACTGGTCTGTTAAAGGGGAACTCGCATAGGACGAAGCCGTGTCAGCGATTCTCAAACTGTGATCACCCAGAGGTGAGATCTGCGATTAAATAAACTTTAATAAATAAATTTTAAAAAGAGGTTGAAAATATTAGAAAAAATCTAGTCAATCTAGCTAGTCTCTAAACCGTCGGTACAGGGTGACCCAATAAAAGTGAGAACATCTCGTAACGCATGAGTTATTTGAAAGCATAATATAGTTCATTATAATTCTTAAAGTAATTTTTTTGCAAATCAGAAATCATCAAAACACCCTATATTGCATAATCTAGTGAGTTTAAATCTGGTCTGCTCGGTGGCCACATGCCTGGTGAGATGAAATTAACATTCTCACGACGAAGAAAGTTGATTGTATTTCTGGCTGTGTGAGATGGAGCTCCGTCCTGGTGTAATGTCTAGCTATACTCCAGGCTTTGTTTTGAAACTCTGATGATTTTCCCAGCACCCCAACGTTTTTTAAATCGCAAATTTTTAATCAGAATGCGGTCTTCAGCAGTGATTTTGAATGGGAAATGGAAATGGGAAAATTAATAATCAAAGATGGCGACCGGAAATTGTCGAAATAAAACGTAATATAGGTAAATAAGTAAGTAAGTAAATGAGTAAACTATTTAAGCTATTGTTGATATAGTTAAACTAATTTTGATGTAATTATATCACATTTTACGAAATGTTCTCACTTTTTTTGGGCCACCTGTATTTTTTTATTCTCAATGTATTTGTAATGCAGGTGAATATTATATTCCAGGCCGATTTTGTTTGGTCGCCATTTTGGTTTAACATATATTTGTCAGTTCGCATTCAGCAGTCGTAGAGAGTAGTTGATTACAATTTATTAAAGTGTATCTAACGCCTCAATAACGTGTTGAAGTATTAAAAGATTTTATCTAAATGATAATGGCAATAAGTAGCTTGTCGGTGTGATGTTCATGACGTTAGCCTGGTGATTTAGTGGTCGGGGGTTCAAAATAAAAAATTGTGTTTCATTTCTTAGTTATACAAAAACAATAATGGTGTGGAACATAAGATTTACCCTGTATAAGTAATACAGTGCATTAAGATTAGTAAAATGGATTTTGGACTAATTTCTGCAGATTTTGATTCAAAGATCTTATGACCGACTTGCGTGAGATTTTCGACTCGGCACAGTCTCGACAACAAGACAACTCGGAGATTTGCCGTTTCGCACTTTAATTCGTGCTAATTATACGTTAAACGTCTAATGTCAGCACATTGATGTTTCGTCTGTCAGTTAGGTGAATTTGAATCTCTCCAACACCAATTAAAACGTATTTAATGTCTTCTATTTATTTAACTTTAAAGAATAAATATTGTTAAATATGAATATGAATAAAGAATAAATATGTTTAATATGACGGTATATATGTAATATTATTAATGGTTCCTCCTACAGGAGACGGTACTTGAAGTAAAATAAGAAAATTGATTGAGATTGGCTAATCATTTTAGACATTTAAGATTCCGAACATCAGAAAATAATCTTTCAGCACAATTTTCTCCCCTCTGCATCGGACACTCTTGTAAGAAAAAAAATGAACATATAATCAATTTAAAAATCCACCCCAATATATTTATTTCTCGTTGCTGTTAATGCTAGCTTACTTGTGCCGACAGTGAAGAAGTCTGGAGTGACTTAATGAAAAATTATTTCATACTTAGTCACCTAATAATCCATTAAGCAAATATCAGATATCTCATAGAGACAAGGCTATTTTTTTATTATATTTAATGAAAAATATATGGAAGTATGGGGTAATTACAGGGCTTACGACCTGTCTTCGGCTGGCTTGAGTGATCACTTTATATATTATATATATATGATGTTCACCAATTCTCACCCTTCAATCTCCGAATGTATTATTTTTTTTAAAGTTGAATATATGTTAGTATGTGGACATCGTCGCCATCTATGGATCAAATTTGATAATTCATTTTCCCATTTTTTTA
The DNA here is from genome assembly GCA_022840565.1 of Eubasilissa regina. Lineage (NCBI taxonomy): Eukaryota > Metazoa > Arthropoda > Insecta > Trichoptera > Phryganeidae > Eubasilissa > Eubasilissa regina. The sequence continues at coordinate 18,309,925 of JAINEB010000029.1, read as the reverse complement.
AACAGGATTTATCGAATGTCTTCACTATGAGATTCAGATTTTTTTTTAAATTATTTAAATTTTTTTATTATTTATCTTTATCTGTAAATTGTTTTTTACATATGCTAGAATACGCCTGAAATATCAAATTCGATCCATAGATGGCGATGATGTAGTGGTACTCGAAGTGAGTCCACATTCTAACATATATACAATTTTCAAAAATTTGATAAATATCGAGACTGAGGGGTGAGAATCGGTGAACGTTACAGGTCGTAAGTCCTGTAATTACCCCTTACTTCCATACATTTTCTATTAAATATAATAAAAAATAGCTTTGTCTCTATGAGATATCTGATATTTGTTTAATAAATAATAAATAATAAATAATTGTAGGTAAATTATGTGTTCTTGGATATATTAAAATATTACTAATAACTCATTATAAAATTCTATGGCACGCTATAATATTTATATATATATATAGTAGGCATTTTTTTAAATAAATTTAATATGTATATACTTTTGTAGTAAAAGTTTTACAATATTTCATTTAGGTGTCACGTGACACATTTCTATTCAGTAGTGGTAAGTAATCAAATCGCTTTTGATTACTCGAGTCGAGTATCATAAGTAACCAGCTGGAAACAACACGAGCAGCCGGTTGTCACCGCTAAGTTTTTCCAATGAGTCTTTACGGTCATGATTGGAAATATAATTTAAAGCATTTAATAAATAGCACAGTAAGCGCATTATAAATTCAAAAAAAAAAATTAATCTTGGACATATCGTATATTAATTTATATTTCGTTAAAATTTTTCTGTTATTAATTACGGGTCTACTTTTATGAATGTACGATGTATGCAAGGAAAGCGACCTCATGATGAATGTTAACAAGTCGAAAGTAATGGTATTCGAGAAGGAGGAAAGCAAGACACCGTGCTAAATACTTGTAGGTAATGAATGTTTGGAACAAGTAGATGAGTTTGTATATTTGGGAAGTATGTTTGATAGAAACGGAAAGGCTAAGAATGATATCGAAAGGAGGGTGACTGCAGGAAATAAAGTAAACGGTGCTTTGAATGGAATTATATCTAACAGGAATATGTCAACCGAGGCAAGGAGGGGGTCGTAGCGCACTGGCCCAGATCAAAGTTGCTCATTTAATATCTTGTTTATCCTGACTAAAGAGGGTTTGTAATTTTATCTTAATTTGTATTTCTAATTATTAACATACAAAATGTTCCGTTGTATGATTACGCTGTGCGTTTATTTATTTATTTATTTATTTAGTTAGAACTATTTTTTTATTTTTTGTTTATTCTTCGTACGTTATATTTATATTTTGAATCGCGAATTATTAAATAATAATGTGACTCTTAATGGCGCTAAAGACAGTAAAAATAGAATTTTAAATTAAGCTTTATAATTAAAAATGTACGCACTTTCATTGGCCTTTACTATACCATGATATAAAATACCCGAACGCAGCCATGCTGTCAACTCGTGTTACCGTAAATAACAGTTAGAAAAAATGTTTTTATTAGCTCGAATTTATTTTAAATATTGAACACTCAATTTTGAATAAATTATTATTAATATAATTTAGAGTATTCATTAAGTCCTATACAATGTGTCCTTCCTTCTTATATCTCTTCATTTAATTAGTGAGAAAGAGACAATTATATTTGTTGTTCTTTTCACTGTGAAAATAGTGTGTGATCTCTGTCTTTCATATCACAAATTGTATTTTTACCAACGTATTAATTTTACAACGGATTGAATGGAAAAAATAATTGTTTTTGTACGATTCCCTTTTCATACTTTTTCACTAGTCATTCCTAAGCGCTAATATTATCTTTAGGATTATCTAAAATATTAATTTTATATTGCATGTATTTACCGAAATATTACAGGTTTAATTATGATGGTAGACCTGTGATACTGCATGGTTTTGGAAGGGTTAATATCAGCTTGTGGTTACAACTAAATTCGTGCTATGCTTTGCTGAAAGGAACTGACGAGAGAGTAACCACTACCATAATAGTTTCACGATAAGGTGTGTTTCCCCCTCCCTCCACACGCCCAATTTTAAAAGCTTGAATTTCAATGCACGAAATTCAAATAAAGATGGTTTTAGAAAAAAAAAATTCCAGTCATAAGATTGTTCAATGATGAATTTGTACAATAATCGTCAGTAGATTTAATTAAATATATAAATACAGGAAATTACACTTGGATTTGAGGAATTTCGATTTGCGCATAAGTTTTCAAGGATTCCAATAATTCCATATCGCGAGGTAGAAACGAACAGGAAAAATGTCTGTGAAGAATCACCGATGGTCTCGTGGAGCCGATCCACCATCGGGACAATAATTCATGATTTGTTAGTCATACGTGATTTACATAGTTTGTTTGCATGTAGCATCTATTATATATATATACAAATACATAGAACTATATAATACATTTAGTTATGAGGATAATACGTCATTATTATTGACTTAATGACGGGTAATTATTCTGTTTACGCCGTGAGCATGATAGTAACGATAGGAGATATTCTAAGAAATTCCTTTGTCGCATTTCACTGTTCATCATAATAAAATTAATTGAACAAGTATTATATTGCTCGAGTGTGTATCTATAAAATAATGATATAATATTTTTGAACATCGTAATGGCCCGAGTACACGAAAAGCGGTTCAAATAGACCACAATATATACTTATATATTTAAAAGTACAGGACTGACCCGTACACACGGCTTTCGATTTGATAGTCGACCATTGAGTGAATTTAAATCACCCCCAGCATCGGTTAATATCTAATTATCTGATTAATCGTCTGTCTAACTTTTCTAAATAAATAGTTGTAGATATCTATTATTAAGGAGAACACATTCTTATTGTGAAGTTGTAATTATTCAGAACAGACGGTCTGTGATATTTTAAATACTAAATTAATGTATTAATTATAAATATATACATATAAAATCAATTTTGTCGAAAAATATTGTTTTTGCGTCACCGGGATTCGAAACTGGATCTCTATTTCCAATCCGGGGAAGTGCACTACCTTTGTGCTATAACGCCAGTATTTTTCTTGACAAATTTTCAAACCTATATGTTACATTTTTCAAATTAATACACCTGTCGTTCCATTATTTGAAAGCCATCTGCATTATTTTTACAGAATCTCAAATACCTTTGAGTAAACCGACTGCAGACGCCAGAATTATCAATTCATTTTTATTAAATTTTGGACACATTGATACAACATATATTATTAAGGAAAACACATTCTTATTGTGAAGTTGTATCCCGGTGACGCAAAAACAATATTTTTCGACAAAATTGATTTTATATGTATATATTTATAATTAATACATTAATTTAGTATTTTGTAGATATCTATGTTTCTATGTGACGTCTGTACGCACGTACCGACTCTCACTGTCAAATCAAACGCACGCGTTTGTGTTTTTGTCTCATTCGACCATTCTCAGGCTGATCTCTGAGTTTATCTCCAAATCAAAATCTCCATACGTGTACGTGATACTTAGATTGGTCTCATTCGCGGTGGAAACGGTCCATTACAGATATTAATTCTCCAATATATCTACAAAAAAATAAACGATTGATAACTACGTCTCCAATCGTACCTATCGATAATGTGCAAACTCGAAATATTTTTGTATATTACGTGTATATATCGTAAAATACTTACTTAAAAGTAGACATTATTATTTTGACCTGATATTCGCATTTGACTACCAAAATAGGAACAGTTGACGTGAACTCAAAAGGTCAAATAAAAAAAAGCACGTGTGCGGATGAAATGTACAGGGTGGCACCGAAAAAAGTGAGAACATTTCGTAAAATGTGATATAATTAAATCAAAATTAGTTTAACTATATCAACAATAGCTTAAATAGTTTACTAATTTACTTACTTGCCTATATTACGTTTTATTTCGACAATTTCCGGTTGCCATCTTTGATTATTAATTTTCCCATTGTTTATATTTGGTTTTTTCAAATTGTTGCCCAGAATGATAAAAATCAACGCGGAGATCGTATTCTGATCAAAAATTTGCGAATTGAAAAACGTTGGGGGGCTATGAAAATGATCAAAAAGTTTCCAAACAAAGCCTGAATTAAGACTAAATATTACAGCGTAACTGGACATTACAGCAGGACGGAGCTCCATCTCACACAGCCAGAAATACAATCAACTTTCTCCGTCGTGAAAATGTTAATTTCATCTCACCAGGCATGTGGCTACCGAACAGTCCAGATTTAAACCCACTAGATGATGCAATATGGGGTGTTTAGATGATTTCTGATTAGCTAAATATTGTGCAAAAATAAATATATTAAGAATTATGATATGTAATATATAATTACGAGATGTTCTCACCTTTTTTGGGGCATCCTGTATGTATTAGGTTGATGCTTAATTATCCGCCGTTTTTTCGTGAAGTTTTGTTTTTTGAATTCATAATTATTACATAATTAGGAAATTAAAAAATCATGCACATATACGCCACACGATGCTGTAGCACTTGGAGAAACGGTGAAAAGATGCTGAGTCACTTCGCCATCTCAACGAACTTTTCGGCGAAGGAACGATTAGCGAAAGGGCATGCCGAGAATGGTTTGTTCGCTTCAAAACTGGTGATACCAGCGTACACGACAAGTCAGCAATGGGTTAATCTTCAGATTTTGATGACTAGGCCTTTCTGGTGGCTGTGGAAGTGGACAAAACTTCCACCACCACCACACCACCAGGACACTGGGACACTGGGTGAGAACTTCAACTTCTATCAGTCCACGACGACGATGACTACGCCCTCGAATGATACGTAATATGTTTTGAGCTTATTTTCGTTATAATTTTTAAAAAACAGCTGATAATTACGCATCAACATAATAAAATATTATATTAAATATGAATGAAATATATTAATTTAGAAAGATATACATATAAAATCAATTTTATCAAAAAATATTGTTGTTACGCCACCGGGATCTCTTTCCAAACCGGGGAAGGTGCATTATCCAATCCAACCAATCTCTTTTTAAAAGGTAACATATAGGTTCGACAATTTGTCGCTAAAATATCGTCGCTGTAGCATAGTTGAATAATGCACCTTCCCCGGTTTGGAAAGAGATCCAGCTTCGAATCCAGGTGTCGCAACAACAATATTTTTCGATAAAATTGATTTTATATGTATATCTTTATAATTAATACTAGCATGCCCGCACCGGCTATCGCACGGTACCAGACGTATCCAGCAGAGACGCAGTACTCTGTTGTCAATTTGCAGAATATAAAAAATAATTAAAATCGTCAATATACTTTATAAAACTATAAAAAGTGTTTTGATAGGAAAATAAGGAGAAGAAGAAGAAGTTGAAATGTATAAATCTCAATGCATAACATATTAACCTATCAATAGCATTTTTAAAAATTAAAATCGCACATTAACCAATTTAATCAAAAACCCATATTATCTATATTGAGGCATCCGTGCTGTTTTTAAACCACATGTACGATTTTTACACGTTTCCCAAGAATCATTTCGACATCTTACTGCCCTCTATCGAATTCATTTCATGGCTAAAAAAAAACATGGCCTACCAGAAACGTCAAAGTCAAAGTTAAAGGTTAAATTGAATGACATAAAACAGAGGTTTATTCAGCGACCATTTAGTGAAAATTTAAAACGTCAAAAAAAGTGGGCTAAAATTATGGCACAGGTAAAACAGCTGACACAACAGTTTTCAGGCGGCCATTTTTTCTACCAACGAATCAGAGCTCCTCCAATAAGAGCTCTCGGTTATCGCTTAAAAATATAGACGGTTGCGTTTGATTAATAAGTCTGCAAAAAATCAAGCTTTTCTACATTTTATTCGTATATTGGTAAGTACGTCGATTTTTCAAAAGCGACAGAGCCGACGTACACAACTAACAACCCATCTCCCAGGATTTAAAAAAAAAAATTGTTAATACTCATTGATAAAACCATAAAAAGAGATTTGACAGGAAAAGATGAAAAAAAATAAAATAGTAGAATAATAATCCATCACTCATCGAGCTTGTATGAGAAGATGTATGAATGTGGATGAGGCGAGAATTATGTGTCAGGACAGAAGAGTATGGCGCTCTATCCTCTCTGCCTACCCCCGCGGGAAAATGGCGTGATGGTAGGTAAATAAGTAAGTTACAGGTTTATCTACCACCAGAACTGTTCAATTTAAGTATTGAATAACAGACGCGTAAAAGAACAAACTCCTTCGGCCAAACTCCAAACTCATTTAAGTCACGTGTACAACTGCGAAATAATAATTAATTCAATGACGCATTTAAAAAATCATCATTGTGTCATTCTTGACCTAACCTATAAAAATCGAAAAAAACGTATAGAAAAATTTTCACCATAATTAACCAAATTCCGGAGTGAAATCATCAATTTTATCTTGTGCGGGAAAATATAAAATATCTATGACTATTGTAACCTGTGGAAATATAAAATATCTATGACTATTGTAACCTGACATAAAAAAACGCGCGAAAATCAACAGCTGTTTATTACAATGCCGAGTCGAAATAAAGTCATACATTTGAAACGTCAAAAAAAATTGCGCGAAAATTACGCATTGCAATAATGACAGGTAAAACAGCTGTTTATTTAATTTTCAGGCAGCCATTTATGAAAAATGACCAATAAGAGGATTGGCCAATCACAGCCCTTGGTTGTTGATTGAAAATATGAAGGGTTGCGTTTGATTAATACATCTGCAAAATATCAAGCTTTTTCATCATTTCGTATGTAGGTAGGTACGTCGATTTTTCAAATAAAAATTACGCGTTTTTTTTATTTTAAAGGTGAATTTTAAACGATAGGAGCTTACGAATACAAAAATAAATTATAGTCCATTGTGATGTGTGCACAGATGCAATAAAATTATATTTTGGTCGTAAACTCGCTGTTTACGCGCTTTATACATCGATAGGTAGGCCTGATATAAAATTTTGAATATGTGTGTTCTTTTTGTGTAGATTTAAAAACAAAAAACAAAAGCGAAGCTCCTTCTAGGAAAAGAGTTATTGTGATTCGGACGGACTTTTTACGGCGGCAATAATAAAACTTTTAGTATATATAATTTCGGATTATCGGATGTGTGAAGGTTTTCGGTGGTTGACCAGCATATTTGCGGACCATCAGGCTACAAGGATAGCGACGTCGGCCTCAACCAGCACAGGTTCCCAAAGGTTTGTGTAATTTGAATTTACATAGATTGAATAACTGTATTCATCATTACCAATAGAAAACCCAGAACTAGCTATCGAAGTATTTACGGAAACAATCGCAAAGAAAAGCTCAAAAATACGAAATTTCACTAAATCAGGCTTCACAAAGAAATTAGAAGAAGAAGAATTTAAAAAAAGTGTGCAACGATACTGCCCATCAGTGGCAATTTTCAAAGAATATAAAAGTGATTTTAGCTCTTAAACTCGCAGACTTATAAGCGAATGAAAAAAAAGTTAGGCTAATTAAAAAGTTACATTTTCAAAAAATCACCCAATTAAAAGAGTTGTAACAAATAGAGGAGAAGAAGAAGAATGAAAAAAAAAAGATGTAAAGACACAGTCAACCTTCAAACGTCTGCGAAAAATGTCAGAATCTGCATAGATCGCCTAATAACTTAGAAATTAACCAATACGTGTGTGATAAAATCGGTTACACATAAACATCGCTAAATAAGCCTTATTATTTTAATATACATGACTAGCCTGCCCGCACAGCTGCCGCCCGGCAGCAGACGTATCAGAGACGCAGTACTCTGTTGTCAATTTGCAGAAAAAAAAAAAAACTTAACACACTTACTAAAACTATAAAAAGTGTTTTGATAGGAAAATAAGAAGACGAAGAAGGAATAATTCATGTTTTTAAATACATTACGTATTCACCTATTTGTAGAATTTTTCAAAATTAAAATCGCACTCAAACTAATCAAAATAATCAAGTTTTGATGGCGCCAGAAATAGAGGACGTCCGTGGAAGACTTGGCACGATCAGGTAAACTAATTAACGGAGGATGGTTCTATTAGAAGCCTCAACAATTGGCGAGCTTGTATGAGAAGATGTATGAATGTGAATAAGGCGAGAATTGTGTGTCAGGACAGAAGAGTATGGCGCTCTATCCTCTCTGCCTACCCTTGCGGAGACCCGGCGTGATGGTAAGTAAGTAAGTTACCAGTTGATACTGATGTATTAATCAAGTGTTAATGGCACCTGAAATAGAGGACGTCCGTGGAAGACTTAGCACGATCAGGTAAACCAGTTAATGGAGGACGGTTCTGTTAGAAGCCTCAAAATCGGCGAGCTTGTATGAGAAGATGTATGAATGTGAATGAGGCGAGAATTGTGTGTCAAGACAGAAGAGTATGGCACTCTGTCCTCTCTACCAACTCCCGCGGGGAAATGGCGTGATGGTAAGTAATAATAAGATAATTAAGTATTAAACGTCTAAAAACAATATTCATACTATTTTGAATTTAAAAATAATAATAGACATACTGGACATATTGAATAAAATTTATGAGGCAGCATTCCATTTATCTGCACTGTGCGGCATACTATCCTCTACGAAATATCAAAATCTTTAATATTTATATATCAAAAATAAATATATTCACTGAAAGGGCATGGATAGAGACATCTGTTTCAAAATGATTATCAAAAAAATACGTAATACACGGCGGCAAATACTATACTTTATAGTATTTAAAAATCTACTATCCTCTACGTCTTTTGTGAAAATCATAGAAGACGGTGCCGATTTAAACGATGATGATGATGATTTTTATCGTGTAAATAATAATAAAAATCTTTTCGATAATAGTTAAAAAAAAAAAATTTCTACAGCCGTCCGGCCGTGAAAAAATTTTGCGGAAAATTTATTCACTGAAACGGCATGTATAGAGACATCTATATTTAATTTTTTTATTAAAAAAATATAAATACATCGCGGCTAATTGATTTTAATTTTGATTTTTTAATTATAACACGTATTACACATCTGAGATCGGTATAAGACGTCTTGGAAAGATAAATAGTAGTTTCCGTGAATAAAATAAATTCATTTCTACGAAAATATCGTATTACTCTGTTATTTAAAGGTTGCCAAAAAAATTCCTAGTGAAAAATGTACATGTCGACAAATGTCAATATACATACTCTTTAAATAAAAATACTCTTTTTAATTCGGATTTGTCGCATATTTCGCTTCATGGTGGTCGAATGAACCGTTACCTATATTATTAATATTAATTTTAATCCGTTTCATCTCGCGTAATGTGTAAAGATTGTTTACAAAAATAAAACGTTTCATTTTTCATGTAAAAATGGACATTTTTGATTAAAATGAAATAATGTTAAAACATAATTTAATAAAATAACTATTTACAATTCGTATTGGGTAAATATTATTCTTCAGGGAGCATAAACGCAAAGATACCTACATTAATACGGTATTTATTATATACCACTTCATATCGCATTGCGTAAAGAGCTTGTTTACAATTCTAAAAATATGTCATTTCTCATGTGAATCGACATTTTTCATAAATTGCAAAGTCTGTCATCGTTCAGTATGTCAAATAGCCAAAAAAAACGGTTCATTTGTTTCTTCACTCAATCGCAAGATTAAACCAAATCGGGGTTATTTGTATCAGTTTTTTCGCATTTTTGGTGCATCTAGGCAGGTTCATACATTTTTCAAAAAAAAAATACGCTTTTTTTACAATTAAAAGATGAAATTGAAATGATGGGAATTTATGAACTCCAGAATAAATTCTGCGCTATCGCTTTATATATTTTGAATAATAAAAAAAAAAATTTGGTCGTAATGTCGCAGAGGAAAATTCAAAAACACGAAATTCACTTAATCAGGGTTTATGAAGAAATTAGAAGAAGAATTTTTAAAAGTACACGCAACAAACCGTCCACCGTCGGCCGTCGAGGAAATATTTAAAAATAATTTTCGCTTTTAAACTCGCAGAGTTGTGAGCGTGGCAATATGCGCACTGGCTACTGCGCACTTGGCATCTTCGCAGTGGCCACATGCGCACTGGCTACTGCGCACTTGGCATCCTGCGCAGTGGTCACATGCGCACTGACTACTGCGCACTTGGCATCCTGCGCAGTGGCATCATGCGCATTAGCTACTGCGCACTTGGCGTCCTGCGCAGTGGCCACACGAGCACTGGCTACTGCGCACTTGGCGTCCTGCGCAGTGGCCACATGCGCACTGGCTACTGCGCACTTGGCATCATGCGCAGTGGCCACATGCGCACTAGCTACTGCGCACTTGGCATCCTGCGCGGTGGCCACATACGCACTAGCTACTGCGCACTTGGCATCCTGCGCAGTGACAACATGCGCACTGGCTACTGCGCACTTGGCATCTTGCGCAGTGGCCACATGCGCACTGGCTACTGCGCACTTGGCATCTTGCGCAGTGACCACATGCGCACTAGCTACTGCGCACTTGGCATCCTGCGCAGTGGCCACATGCGCACTAGCTACTGCGCACTTGGCATCCTGCGCAGTGACAACATGCGCACTGGCTACTGCGCACTTGGCATCTTGCGCAGTGGCCACATGCGCACTGGCTACTGCGCACTTGGCATCTTGCGCAGTGGCCACATGCGCACTGGCTACTGCGCACTTGGCATCTTGCGCAGTGACCACATGCGCACTAGCTACTGCGCACTTGGCATCCTGCGCAGTGGCCACATGCGCACTAGCTACTGCGCACTTGGCATCTGCGCGGAGGCAACACGCGCACTGGCTACTGCGCACTTGGCATCCTGCGCAGTGACAACATGCGCACTGGCTACTGCGCACTTGGCATCTGCGCGGAGGCAACATGCGCACTGGCTACTGCGCACTTGGCATCCTGCGCAGTGAAAGTGGCGCACTGGCTACTGCGCACTTGGCATCTGCGCGGAGGCAACATGCGCACTGGCTACTGCGCACTTGGCATCCTGCGCAGTGACAACATGCGCACTGGCTACTGCGCAACTTGGCATCTGCGCGGAGGCAACATGCGCACTGGCTACTGCGCACTTGGCATCCTGCGCAGTAAAAGTGGCGCACTGGCTACTGCGCACTTGGCATCTGCGCGGAGGCAACATGCGCACTGGCTACTGCGCACTTGGCATCCTGCGCAGTGACAACATGCGCACTGGCTACTGCGCACTTGGCATCTGCGCGGAGGCAACATGCGCACTGGCTACTGCGCACTTGGCATCCTGCGCAGTGACAACATGCGCACTAGCTACTGCGCACTTGGCATCCTGCGCAGTGGCCACATGCGCACTAGCTACTGCGCACTTGGCGTCCTGCGCAGTGACAACATGCGCACTGGCTACTGCGCACTTGGCATCTTGCGCAGTGGCCACATGCGCACTAGCTACTGCGCACTTGGCATCCTGCGCAGTGACAACATGCGCACTGGCTACTGCGCACTTGGCATCTGCGCGAAGGCAACATGCGCACTGGCTACTGCGCACTTGGCATCTTGCGCAGTGGCCACATGCGCACTGGCTACTGCGCACTTGGCATCTTGCGCAGTGGCCACATGCGCACTGGCTACTGCGCACTTGGCATCTTGCGCAGTGGCCACATGCGCACTAGCTACTGCGCACTTGGCATCCTGCGCAGTGGCCACATGCGCACTAGCTACTGCGCACTTGGCATCCTGCGCAGTGGCCACATGCGCACTAGCTACTGCGCACTTGGCATCCTGCGCAGTGACAACATGCGCACTGGCTACTGCGCACTTGGCATCTTGCGCAGTGGCCACATGCGCACTGGCTACTGCGCACTTGGCATCTTGCGCAGTGACCACATGCGCACTAGCTACTGCGCACTTGGCATCCTGCGCAGTGGCCACATGCGCACTGGCTACTGCGCACTTGGCATCTTGCGCAGTGGCCACATGCGCACTGGCTACTGCGCACTTGGCATCTTGCGCAGTGGCCACATGCGCACTAGCTACTGCGCACTTGGCATCCTGCGCAGTGGCCACATGCGCACTAGCTACTGCGCACTTGGCATCCTGCGCAGTGACAACATGCGCACTGGCTACTGCGCACTTGGCATCTGCGCGGAGGCAACATGCGCACTGGCTACTGCGCACTTGGCATCCTGCGCAGTGAAAGTGGCGCACTGGCTACTGCGCACTTGGCATCTGCGCGGAGGCAACATGCGCACTGGCTACTGCGCACTTGGCATCCTGCGCAGTGACAACATGCGCACTGGCTACTGCGCACTTGGCATCTGCGCGGAGGCAACATGCGCACTGGCTACTGCGCACTTGGCATCCTGCGCAGTGGCCACATGCGCACTAGCTACTGCGCACTTGGCATCCTGCGCAGTGGCCACATGCGCACTAGCTACTGCGCACTTGGCATCCTGCGCAGTGACAACATGCGCACTGGCTACTGCGCACTTGGCATCTGCGCGGAGGCAACATGCGCACTGGCTACTGCGCACTTGGCATCCTGCGCAGTGAAAGTGGCGCACTGGCTACTGCGCACTTGGCATCTGCGCGGAGGCAACATGCGCACTGGCTACTGCGCACTTGGCATCCTGCGCAGTGACAACATGCGCACTGGCTACTGCGCACTTGGCATCTGCGCGGAGGCAACATGCGCACTGGCTACTGCGCACTTGGCATCCTGCGCAGTGGCCACATGCGCACTAGCTACTGCGCACTTGGCATCCTGCGCAGTGACAACATGCGCACTGGCTACTGCGCACTTGGCATCTGCGCGGAGGCAACATGCGCACTGGCTACTGCGCACTTGGCATTCTGCGCAGTGAAAGTGGTGCACTGGCTACTGCGCACTTGGCATCTGCGCGGAGGCAACATGCGCACTGGCTACTGCGCACTTGGCATCCTGCGCAGTGACAACATGCGCACTGGCTACTGCGCACTTGGCATCTGCGCGGAGGCAACATGCGCACTGGCTACTGCGCACTTGGCATCCTGCGCAGTGGCCACATGCGCACTGGCTACTGCGCACTTGGCATCTTGCGCAGTGGCCACATGCGCACTAGCTACTGCGCACTTGGCATCCTGCGCAGTGGCCACATGCGCACTAGCTACTGCGCACTTGGCATCCTGAGCAGTGAAACATGCGCACTGGCTTCTGCGCACTTGGCATCCTGCGCAGTGGCCACATGCGCACTGGCTACTGCGCACTTGGCTTCCTGCGCACTTGGCATCCTGCGCAGTTGCTACATGCGCACTGGCTACTGCGCACTTGGCATCCTGCGCAGTGGCCACATGCGCACTGGCTACTGCGCACTTGGCATCCTGCGCATTGGCCACATGCGCACTGGCTACTGCGCACTTGGCATCCTGCGCATTGGCCACATGCGCACTAGCTACTGCGCACTTGGCATCCTGCGCAGTGACAACATGCGCACTGGCTACTGCGCACTTGGCATCCTGCGCAGTGACAACATGCGCACTGGCTACTGCGCAACGTGCATCCTGCGCAGTGGCAACATGCGCATCGGCTACTGCGCACTTGGCATCCTGCGCAGTGAAACATGCGCACTGGCTACTGCGCACTTGGCATCCTGAGCAGTGATAACATGCGCACTGGCTTCTGCGCACTTTGCATCCTGCGCAGTGGCCACATGCGCACTGGCTTCTGCGCACTTGGCATCCTGCGCAGTGGCCACATGCGCACTGGCTACTGCGCACTTGGCATCCTGCGCACTTGGCATCTTGCGCAGTGGCCACATGCGCACTGGCTACTGCGCACTTGGCATCTTGCGCAGTGACCACATGCGCACTAGCTACTGCGCACTTGGCATCCTGCGCAGTGGCCACATGCGCACTAGCTACTGCGCACTTGGCATCTGCGCGGAGGCAACACGCGCACTGGCTACTGCGCACTTGGCATCCTGCGCAGTGAAAGTGGCGCACTGGCTACTGCGCACTTGGCATCTTGCGCAGTGGCCACATGCGCACTAGCTACTGCGCACTTGGCATCCTGCGCAGTGGCCACATGCGCACTAGCTACTGCGCACTTGGCATCCTGCGCAGTGACAACATGCGCACTGGCTACTGCGCACTTGGCATCTGCGCGGAGGCAACATGCGCACTGGCTACTGCGCACTTGGCATCCTGCGCAGTGACAACATGCGCACTGGCTACTGCGCAACTTGGCATCTGCGCGGAGGCAACATGCGCACTGGCTACTGCGCACTTGGCATCCTGCGCAGTAAAAGTGGCGCACTGGCTACTGCGCACTTGGCATCTGCGCGGAGGCAACATGCGCACTGGCTACTGCGCACTTGGCATCCTGCGCAGTGACAACATGCGCACTGGCTACTGCGCACTTGGCATCTGCGCGGAGGCAACATGCGCACTGGCTACTGCGCACTTGGCATCCTGCGCAGTGACAACATGCGCACTAGCTACTGCGCACTTGGCATCCTGCGCAGTGGCCACATGCGCACTAGCTACTGCGCACTTGGCGTCCTGCGCAGTGACAACATGCGCACTGGCTACTGCGCACTTGGCATCTTGCGCAGTGGCCACATGCGCACTAGCTACTGCGCACTTGGCATCCTGCGCAGTGACAACATGCGCACTGGCTACTGCGCACTTGGCATCTGCGCGAAGGCAACATGCGCACTGGCTACTGCGCACTTGGCATCTTGCGCAGTGGCCACATGCGCACTGGCTACTGCGCACTTGGCATCTTGCGCAGTGACCACATGCGCACTAGCTACTGCGCACTTGGCATCCTGCGCAGTGGCCACATGCGCACTAGCTACTGCGCACTTGGCATCCTGCGCAGTGACAACATGCGCACTGGCTACTGCGCACTTGGCATCTTGCGCAGTGGCCACATGCGCACTGGCTACTGCGCACTTGGCATCTTGCGCAGTGGCCACATGCGCACTAGCTACTGCGCACTTGGCATCCTGCGCAGTGGCCACATGCGCACTAGCTACTGCGCACTTGGCATCCTGCGCAGTGGCCACATGCGCACTAGCTACTGCGCACTTGGCATCCTGCGCAGTGACAACATGCGCACTGGCTACTGCGCACTTGGCATCCTGCGCAGTGACAACATGCGCACTGGCTACTGCGCAATGTGCATCCTGCGCAGTGGCAACATGCGCATCGGCTACTGCGCACTTGGCATCCTGCGCAGTGAAACATGCGCACTGGCTACTGCGCACTTGGCATCCTGAGCAGTGATAACATGCGCACTGGCTTCTGCGCACTTGGCATCCTGCGCAGTGGCCACATGCGCACTGGCTTCTGCGCACTTGGCATCCTGCGCAGTGGCCACATGCGCACTGGCTACTGCGCACTTGGCATCCTGCGCACTTGGCATCCTGCGCAGTTGCTACATGCGCACTGGCTACTGCGCACTTGGCATCCTGCGCAGTGGCCACATGCGCACTGGCTACTGCGCACTTGGCATCTTGCGCAGTGGCCACATGCGCACTAGCTACTGCGCACTTGGCATCCTGCGCAGTGGCCACATGCGCACTAGCTACTGCGCACTTGGCATCCTGAGCAGTGAAACATGCGCACTGGCTACTGCGCACTTGGCATCTTGAGCAGTGATAACATGCGCACTGGCTTCTGCGCACTTGGCATCCTGCGCAGTGGCCACATGCGCACTGGCTTCTGCGCACTTGGCATCCTGCGCAGTGGCCACATGCGCACTGGCTACTGCGCACTTGGCATCCTGCGCGGAGGCAACACGCGCACTGGCTACTGCGCACTTGGCATCCTGCGCAGTGAAAGTGGCGCACTGGCTACTGCGCACTTGGCATCTTGCGCAGTGGCCACATGCGCACTAGCTACTGCGCACTTGGCATCCTGCGCAGTGGCCACATGCGCACTAGCTACTGCGCACTTGGCATCCTGCGCAGTGACAACATGCGCACTGGCTACTGCGCACTTGGCATCTGCGCGCAGGCAACATGCGCACTGGCTACTGCGCACTTGGCATCCTGCGCAGTGACAACATGCGCACTGGCTACTGCGCAACTTGGCATCTGCGCGGAGGCAACATGCGCACTGGCTACTGCGCACTTGGCATCCTGCGCAGTAAAAGTGGCGCA
This sequence comes from Eubasilissa regina, assembly GCA_022840565.1. Classification (NCBI taxonomy): domain Eukaryota; kingdom Metazoa; phylum Arthropoda; class Insecta; order Trichoptera; family Phryganeidae; genus Eubasilissa; species Eubasilissa regina. The sequence continues at coordinate 18,293,761 of JAINEB010000029.1, read as the reverse complement.
CTGGCTACTGCGCACTTGGCATCTGCGCGGAGGCAACATGCGCACTGGCTACTGCGCACTTGGCATCCTGCGCAGTGACAACATGCGCACTGGCTACTGCGCACTTGGCATCTGCGCGGAGGCAACATGCGCACTGGCTACTGCGCACTTGGCATCCTGCGCAGTGACAACATGCGCACTAGCTACTGCGCACTTGTCATCCTGCGCAGTGGCCACATGCGCACTAGCTACTGCGCACTTGGCGTCCTGCGCAGTGACAACATGCGCACTGGCTACTGCGCACTTGGCATCTTGCGCAGTGGCCACATGCGCACTGGCTACTGCACACTTGGCATCTTGCGCAGTGACCACATGCGCACTAGCTACTGCGCACTTGGCATCCTGCGCAGTGGCCACATGCGCACTAGCTACTGCGCACTTGGCATCCTGCGCAGTGACAACATGCGCACTGGCTACTGCGCACTTGGCATCTTGCGCAGTGGCCACATGCGCACTGGCTACTGCGCACTTGGCATCTTGCGCAGTGGCCACATGCGCACTAGCTACTGCGCACTTGGCATCCTGCGCAGTGGCCACATGCGCACTAGCTACTGCGCACTTGGCATCCTGCGCAGTGACAACATGCGCACTGGCTACTGCGCACTTGGCATCTGCGCGGAGGCAACATGCGCACTGGCTACTGCGCACTTGGCATCCTGCGCAGTGAAAGTGGCGCACTGGCTACTGCGCACTTGGCATCTGCGCGGAGGCAACATGCGCACTGGCTACTGCGCACTTGGCATCCTGCGCAGTGACAACATGCGCACTGGCTACTGCGCACTTGGCATCTGCGCGGAGGCAACATGCGCACTGGCTACTGCGCACTTGGCATCCTGCGCAGTGGCCACATGCGCACTAGCTACTGCGCACTTGGCATCCTGCGCAGTGACAACATGCGCACTGGCTACTGCGCACTTGGCATCTGCGCGGAGGCAACATGCGCACTGGCTACTGCGCACTTGGCATCCTGCGCAGTGAAAGTGGCGCACTGGCTACTGCGCACTTGGCATCTGCGCGGAGGCAACATGCGCACTGGCTACTGCGCACTTGGCATCCTGCGCAGTGACAACATGCGCACTGGCTACTGCGCACTTGGCATCTGCGCGGAGGCAACATGCGCACTGGCTACTGCGCACTTGGCATCCTGCGCAGTGGCCACATGCGCACTGGCTCCTGCGCACTTGGCATCCTGCGCAGTGGCCACATGCGCACTGGCTACTGCGCACTTGGCATCTTGCGCAGTGGCCACATGCACACTAGCTACTGCGCACTTGGCATCCTGCGCAGTGGCCACATGCGCACTAGCTACTGCGCACTTGGCATCCTGAGCAGTGAAACATGCGCACTGGCTTCTGCGCACTTGGCATCCTGCGCAGTGGCCACATGCGCACTGGCTACTGCGCACTTGGCATCCTGCGCACTTGGCATCCTGCGCAGTTGCTACATGCGCACTGGCTACTGCGCACTTGGCATCCTGCGCAGTGGCCACATGCGCACTGGCTACTGCGCACTTGGCATCCTGCGCATTGGCCACATGCGCACTGGCTACTGCGCACTTGGCATCCTGCGCATTGGCCACATGCGCACTAGCTACTGCGCACTTGGCATCCTGCGCAGTGACAACATGCGCACTGGCTACTGCGCACTTGGCATCCTGCGCAGTGACAACATGCGCACTGGCTACTGCGTAATGTGCATCCTGCGCAGTGGCAACATGCGCATCGGCTACTGCGCACTTGGCATCCTGCGCAGTGAAACATGCGCACTGGCTACTGCGCACTTGGCATCCTGAGCAGTGATAACATGCGCACTGGCTTCTGCGCACTTGGCATCCTGCGCAGTGGCCACATGCGCACTGGCTTCTGCGCACTTGGCATCCTGCGCAGTGGCCACATGCGCACTGGCTACTGCGCACTTGGCATCCTGCGCACTTGGCATCCTGCGCAGTTGCTACATGCGCACTGGCTACTGCGCACTTGGCATCCTGCGCAGTGGCCACATGCGCACTGGCTACTGCGCACTTGGCATCTTGCGCAGTGGCCACATGCGCACTAGCTACTGCGCACTTGGCATCCTGCGCAGTGGCCACATGCGCACTAGCTACTGCGCACTTGGCATCCTGAGCAGTGAAACATGCGCACTGGCTACTGCGCACTTGGCATCCTGAGCAGTGATAACATGCGCACTGGCTACTGCGCACTTGGCATCCTGCGCAGTGGCCTCATGCGCACTAGCTACTGCGCACTTGGCATCCTGAGCAGTGAAACATGCGCACTGGCTACTGCGCACTTGGCATCCTGCGCAGTGGCCACATGCGCACTGGCTACTGCGCACTTGGCATCTTCGCAGTGGCCACATGCAATTGGCTACTGCGCACTTGGCATCTTCGCAGTGGCCACATGCGCACTGGCTACTGCGCACTTGGCATCCTGCGCACTTGGCATCCTGCGCACTTGGCATCCTGCGCAGTTGCTACATGCGCACTGGCTACTGCGCACTTGGCATCCTGCGCAGTGGCCACATGCGCACTGGCTACTGCGCACTTGGCATCCTGCGCATTGGCCACATGCGCACTGGCTACTGCGCACTTGGCATCCTGCGCAGTGGCCACATTCGCACTGGCTACTGCGCACTTGGCATCCTGCGCAGTGGCCACATGCGCACTGGCTACTGCGCACTTGGCATCCTGCGCATTGGCCACATGCGCACTAGCTACTGCGCACTTGGCATCCTGCGCAGTGACAACATGCGCACTGGCTACTGCGCACTTGGCATCCTGCGCAGTGAAACATGCGCACTGGCTACTGCGCACTTGGCATCCTGAGCAGTGATAACATGCGCACTGGCTTCTGCGCACTTGCATCCTGCGTAGTGGCATCATGCGCATTAGCTACTGCGCATGTGGCCACTGCGCAGGATGCCAAGTGCGCAGTAGCCAGTGCGCATGTGGCTACTGCGCAGGATGCCAAGTGCGCAGTAGCTAATGCGCATGATGCCACTACGCAGGATGCAAGTGCGCAGTAGGCAGTGCGCATGTGACCACTGCGCAAGATGCCAAGTGCGCAGTAGCCAGTGCGCATGTGGCCACTGCGAAGATGCCAAGTGCGCAGTAGCCAATTGCATGTGGCCACTGCGAAGATGCCAAGTGCGCAGTAGCCAGTGCGCATGTGGCCACTGCGAAGGATGCCAAGTGCGCAGTAGCCAGTGCGCATGTTTCACTGCTCAGGATGCCAAGTGCGCAGTAGCTAGTGCGCATGTGGCCACTGCGCAGGATGCCAAGTGCGCAGTAGCCAGTGCGCATGTGGCCAATGCGCAGGATGCCAAGTGCGCAGTAGCTAGTGCGCATGTGGCCACTGCGCAAGATGCCAAGTGCGCAGTAACCAGTGCGCATGTGGCCACTGCGCAGGATGCCAAGTGCGCAGTAGCCAGTGCGCATGTGGCCACTGCGCAGGATGCCAAGTGCGCAGAAGCCAGTGCGCATGTGGCCACTGCGCAGGATGCCAAGTGCGCAGAAGCCAGTGCGCATGTTATCACTGCTCAGGATGCCAAGTGCGCAGTAGCCAGTGCGCATGTTTCACTGCTCAGGATGCCAAGTGCGCAGTAGCTAGTGCGCATGTTTCACTGCTCAGGATGCCAAGTGCGCAGTAGCTAGTGCGCATGTGGCCACTGCGCAGGATGCCAAGTGCGCAGTAGCTAGTGCGCATGTGGCCACTGCGCAAGATGCCAAGTGCGCAGTAGCCAGTGCGCATGTGGCCACTGCGCAGGATGCCAAGTGCGCAGTAGCCAGTGCGCATGTAGCAACTGCGCAGGATGCCAAGTGCGCAGGATGCCAAGTGCGCAGTAGCCAGTGCGCATGTGGCCACTGCGCAGGATGCCAAGTGCGCAGAAGCCAGTGCGCATGTGGCCACTGCGCAGGATGCCAAGTGCGCAGAAGCCAGTGCGCATGTTATCACTGCTCAGGATGCCAAGTGCGCAGTAGCCAGTGCGCATGTTTCACTGCGCAGGATGCCAAGTGCGCAGTAGCCGATGCGCATGTTGCCACTGCGCAGGATGGACATTGCGCAGTAGCCAGTGCGCATGTTGTCACTGCGCAGGATGCCAAGTGCGCAGTAGCCAGTGCGCATGTTGTCACTGCGCAGGATGCCAAGTGCGCAGTAGCTAGTGCGCATGTGGCCAATGCGCAGGATGCCAAGTGCGCAGTAGCCAGTGCGCATGTGGCCACTGCGCAGGATGCCAAGTGCGCAGTAGCCAGTGCGAATGTGGCCACTGCGCAGGATGCCATGTGCGCAGTAGCCAGTGCGCATGTGGCCAATGCGCAGGATGCCAAGTGCGCAGTAGCCAGTGCGCATGTGGCCACTGCGCAGGATGCCAAGTGCGCAGTAGCCAGTGCGCATGTAGCAACTGCGCAGGATGCCAAGTGCGCAGGATGCCAAGTGCGCAGTAGCCAGTGCGCATGTGGCCACTGCGAAGATGCCAAGTGCGCAGTAGCCAATTGCATGTGGCCACTGCGAAGATGCCAAGTGCGCAGTAGCCAGTGCGCATGTGGCCACTGCGCAGGATGCCAAGTGCGCAGTAGCCAGTGCGCATGTTTCACTGCTCAGGATGCCAAGTGCGCAGTAGCTAGTGCGCATGTGGCCACTGCGCAGGATGCCAAGTGCGCAGTAGCCAGTGCGCATGTGGCCAATGCGCAGGATGCCAAGTGCGCAGTAGCCAGTGCGCATGTGGCCACTGCGCAGGATGCCAAGTGCGCAGTAGCCAGTGCGCATGTTTCACTGCTCAGGATGCCAAGTGCGCAGTAGCTAGTGCGCATGTGGCCACTGCGCAGGATGCCAAGTGCGCAGTAGCTAGTGCGCATGTGGCCACTGCGCAAGATGCCAAGTGCGCAGTAGCCAGTGCGCATGTGGCCACTGCGCAGGATGCCAAGTGCGCAGTAGCCAGTGCGCATGTGGCCACTGCGCAGGATGCCAAGTGCGCAGAAGCCAGTGCGCATGTGGCCACTGCGCAGGATGCCAAGTGCGCAGAAGCCAGTGCGCATGTTATCACTGCTCAGGATGCCAAGTGCGCAGTAGCCAGTGCGCATGTTGTCACTGCGCAGGATGCCAAGTGCGCAGTAGCCAGTGCGCATGTTGTCACTGCGCAGAATGCCAAGTGCGCAGTAGCCAGTGCGCATTTGGCCACTTCGCAGGATGCCAAGTGCGCAGTAACCAGTGCGCATGTGGCCACTGCGCAGGATGCCAAGTGCGCAGTAGCCAGTGCGCATGTTGCCTCCGCGCAGATGCCAAGTGCGCAGTAGCCAGTGCGCCACTTTCACTGCGCAGGATGCCAAGTGCGCAGTAGCCAGTGCGCATGTGGCCACTGCGCAGGATGCCAAGTGCGCAGTAGCCAGTGCGCATGTTGTCACTGCGCAGGATGCCAAGTGCGCAGTAGCTAGTGCGCATGTGGCCACTGCGCAGGATGCCAAGTGCGCAGTAGCTAGTGCGCATGTGGCCACTACGCAAGATGCCAAGTGCGCAGTAGCCAGTGCGCATGTTGTCACTGCGCAGGATGCCAAGTGCGCAGTAGCTAGTGCGCATGTGGCCACTGCGCAGGATGCCAAGTGCGCAGTAGCCAGTGCGCATGTTTCACTGCTCAGGATGCCAAGTGCGCAGTAGCTAGTGCGCATGTGGCCACTGCGCAGGATGCCAAGTGCGCAGTAGCTGGTGCGCATGTGGCCACTGCGCAAGATGCCAAGTGCGCAGTAGCCAGTGCGCATGTGGCCACTGCGCAGGATGCCAAGTGCGCAGTAGCCAGTGCGCATGTGGCCACTGCGCAGGATGCCAAGTGCGCAGAAGCCAGTGCGCATGTGGCCACTGCGCAGGATGCCAAGTGCGCAGAAGCCAGTGCGCATGTTATCACTGCTCAGGATGCCAAGTGCGCAGTAGCCAGTGCGCATGTGGCCACTGCGCAGGATGCCAAGTGCGCAGTATCCAGAGCGCATGTGGCCACTTCGCAGGATGCCAAGTGCGCAGTAACCAGTGCGCATGTGGCCACTGCGCAGGATGCCAAGTGCGCAGTAGCCAGTGCGCATGTTGCCTCCGCGCAGATGCCAAGTGCGCAGTAGCCAGTGCGCCACTTTCACTGCGCAGGATGCCAAGTGCGCAGTAGCCAGTGCGCATGTGGCCACTGCGCAGGATGCCAAGTGCGCAGTAGCCAGTGCGCATGTTGTCACTGCGCAGGATGCCAAGTGCGCAGTAGCTAGTGCGCATGTGGCCACTGCGCAGGATGCCAAGTGCGCAGTAGCTAGTGCGCATGTGGCATCTGCGCGGAGGCAACATGCGCACTGGCTACTGCGCACTTGGCATCCTGCGCAGTGACAACATGCGCACTGGCTACTGCGCACTTGGCATCTGCGCGGAGGCAACATGCGCACTGGCTACTGCGCACTTGGCATCCTGCGCAGTGGCCACATGCGCACTGGTTACTGCGCACTTGGCATCCTGCGAAGTGACCACATGCGCACTGGCTACTGCGCACTTGGCATCCTGCGCAGTGGCCACATGCGCACTAGCTACTGCGCACTTGGCATCCTGCGCAGTGGCCACATGCGCACTGGCTACTGCGCACTTGGCATCCTGCGCAGTGGCCACATGCGCACTGGCTACTGCGCACTTGGCGTCCTGCGCAGTGGCAACATGCCAAGGATGCCTAGTGCGCAGTATCAGCGCAGTATCTCAGCGTCTCATAATTTCCAAGCAACTCATAATTTCCCATCGTTTCATAATTTCCCAGCGTCTCATAATTTCCCAGTTTCTCATAATTTCCCAGCAACTCATAATTTCCCAGCAAATTATAATTTTCCAGCTTCTTATAATTTCCCAACGTCACATAATTTCCCAGCGTCTTATAATTTCTCAACGTCTTATAATTTCCCAGCGTCTTATAATTTTCCAGCGTCTCCTAATTTTCTAGTGTCTTATAATTTTCTAGTGTCTCATAATTTTCCAGCGTCTCATAATTTCCCAGCTTCTTATAATTTCTCAGCGTCTCATAATTTCCCAGCGACTTATAATTTCCCAGCGTCTTATTATTTCATAGCGTCTTATAATTTCCCAGCGTCTCATAATTTCCCGGCAACTCATAATTTCCCAGCGTCTTATAATTTCCCCGCGTCTCATAATTTCCCAGCGTCTTATAATTTTCCAGTTTCTTATAATTTCCCAGCGACTTATAATTTTCCAACGACTTATAATTTTCCAGCGTCTTATAATTTCCTAGTGTCTGTGTATCAGGCGTTGTTAAATATATTACGTGGAAGTGAATGTATTTGTTTCTTCGCGCGGTCGTGAGATTTACACTTATCGGGGTGGGTTGTTTCAGTATTTTCGCATTTTCGGCGCATTTAGGTAAGTCCGTACGTTTTTCAAAAAGAAAATACGCGTTTTTTACAATTTAAAGATGAAATTGTTGTTTATTACCTCCAGAATAAAATCCGCGCTTACGCTTTGTATAACTTGAATTATAAAATAAAAATGTGGTCGTAATGTCGCAGAGGATAACTCAAAAACACGAATTTCACTTAATCGTGGTTTTGCGAAGAAATTAGAAGAAGAAGAATTCTTAAAAATACACGCAATGATGCCGTCCATCGTCGGCCGTCGGGAAATATTTATAAATAATTATCGCTTTTTAACTCGCAGAGTTGTGAGCGAAAATGTGAAAGTTAGGCTAAATTTAAAAAAAAAAAATCAAGAAATTCACTAAACCTAAACGGTCGTAACAAATAGAGGAGAAGAGGAAGAAAAAAGTTGTCAAGGGAAAAAGTTTATATCATTCTTCAGCTATCTGGCAAAATTCAAAAATACCCAAATGGCTCGCAGGCTCGCTAGATACAGCGCTTTCCGTGTGTGACGGATATTGTTACAACGCGACATATATACAACACGGAATATAGCTTACGACTTAGGTAGATATGATGATGATGATATTTAATTCATATTTAAAATATCGCAGATCTATGTGATAATAAGAATGTGTTCTCCTAAAAATATTATATGTATACCAATAGTAAAAAAACAGTAGTAAATATTTATTTTTTACAATTACTTTACAATGTACAATGTAGTGTTTATAAAGATAGTAATATGTAACTTGTCTGAATTGTTGCGTGATTTTGGATTTATAATTGTCAAATAATTGAAATGAGTATAATATAAATATTCGAGTATAATAATTATCAAATACTTAATGTTTGTATAATAATTGAATCGATATAATAATTGAAATATGTTTAATATTTAACAAATAATTGAAACGAGTACAATAATTCTGAAATAAATATAAAATGGTATCGTCATATATTTAAAGTAAAGTGAGGCAATCTATTATATTACTTGATATAAAGTTAAATATTATTTGATAAAACAATACAGAACGACTCGATTGCCCGCCGCGTTCTTCGGAGCTTCTTGAAATTTCTATACAAAAAATATTCATTATCTAATTAAATAGTTTCGTCGAATTATTTTACTTGCAGTGCAGATAAGATAACTCTGCGTGATGAGATTCAAGATCTGCAGTCGCTTGCAAAATGTCAGATCTCTTCCAAACTATTATAGTGGTGACCTTAGACAAGAAGATTTACTATCAACAATGGTCTTTAATGTAATTCTGAAGTTTGTGGTGAGGAATCAGCAAACAGTGACTAACGACAGCGTGGATAGATAGTGTAGACGCAAATGACATGTGTTTCATTGGTCGTAAACCGGTGACTGTCGAAATGTGCACGGATTATCTGTGAAAGACAAGTGAAACTAGAGATCAAAATGAAATATCTGAAAACAAACAAAATCATGCTTATTAAATTTTTAAGAGATTTTCGACCAGATACGAATTTTGTTTTGATTAGATTCTTTAGAGACAATTCTCAGACACCGCGTCTCAGATTTGTTCTCAAATCCTTCTTCATGATATTCCTTCTTTACAATATTCCTTCCTTATTTTATCTTCTTCATTATTTACTTTTTTTTACTACTTAAAATTACGTGTTTTTCCCATCACCCGTCGACAATTTCTTATGATGGTCCACCTGGGAGAAAAAGGTTGAAGGAGTCTTCTGATCAATTGCCAGGGACTTGAAAATGGCGGTGGATGCTGCTCCCAGGACACCAAGAGAGACGAATGTAAGAAGATGTTAATGTTTACCGTAGGAGCAAGAGGAATCGCCCCAAGTCGAGGTATTATTTGTAAAATTATTATTATCGTCGTCGCCTGTTACGTAGCTCCGAAAGTAAATTTTATTTTTTATTTATCAAAATAATAAGTACCGTAGTTTTCACCTATCACCTTAATAATAAATATCACCTTTCGTGTTTTACTGTCTTATTATAGTAAACTTTATTTCCCGGAAGATGGCAAGGTGGATTTCGATATTATGGTAAGTAGGTGGATTCTGATTCACGTACTCACAAATTCACGGTCTCCCCTGTTGCCAGTCGGTGGAGCCTAATTAAACAACGAGATCATCACCGGACGAACGGGATATTGAATGATCAATTGTCATATATTACAGCATTCAAAGTACCAATGTGTTAGATGTCTTTTAGTCATATTTAACTATCGATTTTCGTTTTTACAATATGATATCGGAGAGTAAAATGAGTTTACTGCGGGATGTAAATATTTTTTTACCAACCAGTTTTCTCATTACTATTGCTACTGATCGCTGATGCCACAACCGGCCTTAAATTTGTATTTTTGGCTAATAAAATCAAATTTAAATAAAAAATGGTTCACTATCTCTGCCTTCGTGTGATAATATCACACTTTAGATACCTATATACGATTATGTAAGCATTACACTTGGCGCGGAAGCATCTTCAAGTGAACTCCGATAGTTTTATCTTCCGTGAAGTCCGAAAACATTAATCTAAATATTTATTATCATTTAAATAACAATGACTAGACGGAAAATATTATGCATATATCATATTACTAAATATATTTCTAGTACGTATATTAGTCAGTGGCGTGCAGTAGGTATAGATTTAGGTTATGCTGTTACCAATGATATTATACAAACATATATCCGTCGTTTACACGACCCTACCATGTATTTATTTGTAATTTTAGAGCACTATTAATAGCGTTTTTAAAGTTTAAGTTTTAACGCAAAATAATACCTTCTTACCCATATAAAAAATGTAAGGACGTTTTTAATAACACTTTTTTTTGACTGAACATGATTCATTTATTGTTTTAAAATCCTTCACGTAATAGCTAAACGAAATAATAATTATTATTAATGATTAAAGCAGGAAATAGTTCTGCCAATTGCTTTTTGTTTTTCCCAAATCAAAAATCAATCCATGCACCAAATTTAAAGAACGATCATGAAATCAACACGTTAAAAACAGTAAGATAGTAAAATTCGCGAATTAGTAAAAGAGGAAGTAGACACTTCAATGATTTGCACGCAGTTGTAAGCCTGTCTAATGTTATTCTGTTAAAAACAGCATAGGTAACGACTCCATACAAAACGGATCAACCGAAAGGAATTTTCAATTCAGTAAATAGCCAATCATATGACTTGAGTAATTCGCTAACTTAAATATGGAACAGAGTAATGTGAATAGCTTTAATGCGGCGAATTCCCAAAAGCGCTATGGGTACAGCGGTGAGTTGTCGTGGTAGTTGTTAGAACTAAGCAATTAAAGTCTCTACTGGTACACAGATGGCGCTAATTTTAAAATAACGTTTCCGTTTATGTTAATTCAATTATTTGATTTATATTTATTTCCCAAAATTTTCAGTAATGCACAGCTCTTTTGCTTGTATGCACTGCACGCCCCTAGTAGTAGTGTTTTGTTTAATTGTGCGTTGTATGTTATTGGGAGAAAAACGATTACATGTAGTGTTTGACAAACCGTTATTGAGACTGATCGTATTCGATTATTACTGGCCACATTCAGAGGCGTAACTATGCCAATGCAGTGCGTTGGGCTCACGTTAGACAGGGGGCTAAAAAGTTTGCGCCCTACCGTCTATTTGGCATCGATATTTTTGCTATATCTTTACCAACATTAATAGTAATCACCCAGTATGAAATGAAATGATTGGCTTAAAGCAAAGATATATTTAAAATTATAATGGGTCAATTTCGAAATGATTTATTTTCGAAGTACGTACATTTAAAGCCAAACGCGATTTTGTAAAAATCTCATACAATTTTTTTTTAACATTTTCGACTTGTAATTTTATCAGGTGGACTAGGTCTGTCACACTATATTATGAGAGTATCGTTTCTCTGAGCATTTCACGTGCGCAACCTTAAATGTGGAAGGTTTCCCAACTCTTTTCTACAATAGGGGTAGATTAAGAATAGGATTAATATTCCCTTCTTACAGCCCTCTACCTTCCTTCAATACAATATGCTCCACGCAATTGTTAAGACCCCAGGGTTTTTTGGAATGATTATATTTTGTTTAATTATATAAATATACAATTTTTTTTTGCAGAATTTTATAACCGGAGCATTTCTTTTACTCAGTACTATATTTTCACATCTCGCATCAATGCTCTGTGGAATTCTCTTCTGGTACGAATTTTCCGTAGGTGGGTTCCCACGAATTCCGATAGAAATTCCAATATCTCCACTCTATACGAAGACGTTCTCCGAACTCGCTAAATTCCTCTCGACATCATATTCTAAGAAAAATATTTCGTATGAACAAATGATTTAATTTGAGTTCATCAAAATATATTTATTTAAATCAATATATAATATAAAAGTGCATTTAAAAATATTGCACAGAAATTCATAGTTGCCGATGACTAAAACTAGTTCAAAGGAGGTAACTTTTGGAGCGTGTGACGCATTATCGTCGCCTATTTTCATCAATTCGAAAAAATCATAAAAATATTTTATTTTTATATTAAACAAAAATAAGTATGTGTCTGAAGATCACCCTGATTTGATGGCAATTATTATCTATTCTAAAATTTTTATCTGCTCTATCAATTGTACGGTAATAAGTGAACATCTCAATAATTTAAAAGTAAATGGATTACGTAAGTATATCAAAAATATTCGATTTTTTACATAAGTCTAATAATTTCTGCGTAAATATTTTAAATATTATGGCCTGTATCCGCAGAATGAGATACAATGAAATATTATGGCCTGTATCCGCAGAATGAGATACAATTAAATATTATGGCCTGTATCCGCAGAATGAGATACAATGAAATATTATGCCCTGTATCTGCAGAACGAGACTCAATGAAATATCCCAGAGATTGTATATATCCCAGATATTTAGATGAGAGTATGTACACGTATTGAGATTTTGATTTCGAGATAAACGAGATTAGTTTCAGATTGATAGAAATAGATAAATAGATAAATATAAGATGTTTTCAATTTTTGTATAACCATCCTCATAAATTGGCCGCCCCCTAAATCGGCCGCCCGCGTGCCACACACGTTAGGGGCGATATTTTGTTAGACCGAAATTTTGAAACTTTGAAAATACGTTCTGACCACTAGTGTCGATTACAAATTACCGCTTTATTAGGAAATAACTATAATGCTTTGCAATTTGGGATTTGTTTTTCAATTTTTTATATATTTTTCGGTCGCCCCCTTGATTTGACCGCCACGGGCAGACGCCTGCTCCGCCTGTGCGTAACGCCGGCGCTGCTCAAAGAGAAGAGACGTTCACACAAGCGTCACCTAAAACCATCGTAGATCCCTACAACTGTATTTTCTAAAAAGTTTAATTAGAAGCGTACATTCCGTTTTAACTGCTGCTTGATAGATTCAAATTCACTCAACTGTTGAACGTAATATTAATGGTTAATTGACTGACATTTGACGAACAACAAGCGTTAAACAAGACGCAAGAAGGCGAATATCTGAGATATGGCGTATACACGGTGACTGTGAATCTCGTGGGAGCAAAATTCGTATCTCACAGATTGTCTACAGTCGAAAATGTTGTGAACACGGACAATACGTCTTCCTTAACTTACTAGACTCATAAATACGTAAATATTTTTTATATTATATATTGGGCATTCAGATATAATAGATTGGAAAGAAATACTAATTTCTCGATAATTCTTCCCCTCTTCCATTAACTGCCGGGATATTAAATTCCTGGCATTCTTTCAGTGGAACAATATGGGTCATGTGACGTAAACCTTCACCTACACATATTCACCACGACCGACCACTTTTGTGAGAGGAAACTCTCGACAGGCGGAGTAATACTCACATTATCAAACATTAAATCCTAGTTCTATTTAACTATTCAACATTTTTATTATATATTTTTTTTAGATACATGTAACATATAAGCATTGTACAGCTACACTGTTACATATATTTTACACAAATTTTCAAATTCATTTCCCAACTAGGCAAACTTGTATTAGGGAAAATTGGTAAACATACGAGGGCCAAGTAAAAAATAAGGTTCCCTACGCTGTACACTCGCCACGCGAGATGCTAGGCGAAATCCGGCAACACTGCCTTGATTGTTGGTCCCTTAACTACATCCCCACTAGCGGGAGCAAACGCTGCGACGCTCAGTAAAGGCCTGGCAGCCATCCGCTATGGAACCCGCCATCGCCGTTACCGCCAGGTGTGAAATCCGTCCGGTGATTCGATTTTTAAACGCGAAGAAGCTTAAACCTGTTGAAATTCATCGACAGTTGGAAGAAGTTTATGGCACAGCTTGCATCAGCGTCCAACATGTCCGCAAATGGTGCAGGGAGTTCTCCGAAGGACGCACAGACGTCCACGACGAGCAAAGGAGTGGGAGGCCATCGGTGTCGGACGAAGTCGTGACGAAGATTGAGCGCATTCTCCTCGAAGATCGGAGAGTAACGCTTCGGGAGCTTGCTGTCCAGGTTCCTGAGGTTTGTGAAAAAACCATCGACAACATTTTGACCGATAAACTTGGTTGTCGCAAGGTGTGCGCGCGGTGGGTCCCACACATGCTTTCAGAAACCCACAAAGACAATCGTGTCAAGTGTGCCGAGGGGTTTCTTCGAGAATGCGCCGAGAATACCGAAGAATTCTTGGACTCCATTATTACGGGAGATGAAACGTGGTGTCACTACGTCACTCCAGAAACAAAAGAACAGTGCAAACAATGGCGCCATCCTGAATCGCCTAGGCCGAAAAAGTTTAAGCAGACGCTTTCCGCAGGGAAAGTGATGGCTACGGTGTTTTGGGACCGAAAAGGCGTCTTGCTGACCGAGTTTATGCCTAAAGGGACCACCATCAATTCGGACAGGTACTGCGAGGCATTGACAAAACTCAAAAGAGCCATCCAAAATCGCCGGAGAGGAAGGCTGACCAAGGGCGTTAGGCTGCACCACGACAACGCTCGCCCGCATGTCACTCGACAGACCACCGCCCTACTGGACAAATTCGGCTGGAAATTGCTTGACCATGCCCCCTACAGCCCTGATCTTACTCCCAGCGACTTCCACTTGTTTCCGAAATTGAAGCAACACTTGGGTGGACAACGCTTCAATACAGATGAAGAGGTGAAAGAAGCGGTCACCAAGTTCATCGGCGGCCTAGCGGCGGAATTCTTCGAAGCGGGTTTTCAGAAGTGGATAACTCGTCAGGAAAAATGCATAGAAAAATCAGGAGGCTATGTAGAAAAATAGAATAAAGTACAAGCTTTCAGATAGTTTACTTATTTATTGCAATAAAAAATACCTTATACCTGAAAAAAATGTAGGAACCTTATTTTTTACTTGCCCCTCGTAATTATATGTTACAATACCAAATAACTCATTGAAGGCAAAACACAATCAAATAGAATACGTTAAAATATAAAAAAGAGAAAAAAATACCAATGTGCAATACAATATGTAAAAGAATGTACGCACATATAAGGTAAAAGGAAATATGCAAGATCAAAATACACAAAATGCAGATATATGAATTATTTCATTTTATAAAAGAGTTTACTGTCAGTATCTGCTCTTCTTAATTTCAACAACCAATTTGAAACATCCCTTTTAAAAGCCTTAATGTCAGTTAAAGTTCTAATATTATTTTCAATTTGATTGTACATTCTGGGAGCTTCAAATCTACGACCAAAAGTAGTTGTCATTGTTGTAACTCTTTTGAGCTTATTTATTTGCTCTTGTGGGATAGTATCTTCCAGTCCTCACAGATGGAGCGCTTATTTTCCTATGAAAGCTAGTTAGTATATTCAGCACATATAATTGTCTTATATCCAAAATCTGAAATTCCCTAAAAAGTGGCTCTGAAAGATACGAAAAGTCACGGCGGTGTTTGCATTTTTTAGAACTAAAACCTTGAAATTCTTAAAGCAACAAATATTATTTCTTAAACTGTACACTTTTGTATTTTGAAATTAATCATTTTTGACTTCATCCACTGCAACAGGTTTGTCGTGTACACTTCAGGGAGTACCGAGACTTACCTAATACTAATATATTGTTTTTAAATCGACCACAGCAAGAAATTGAATTATACCATTTTTTAAATCATTACGAAAACTTTATCGATGTGAAATAATTGTTAAAACACTATCGATGTGTTCCTCGCTAATATGTCGAGTTAGGTTACGTTGCGTTATTCAGTGATATATCTCGATTTTTAGTGAAAATAGTCATAAATCAAAAGCTGTTTTTTTTTCGTCAAAGTCACCAAACGTATAAGAAAAATTCATGTAAAAAAATGATCTGTGTACGTCAAAAATCACAGCACTTTGAACAAAATCTCAATTTTCCTTTGGGCAGAATAGTTTATTCGGGTAGGGACCTAGTACGTAGGTACATTCTAATATCAAATTGAATTATTACTGATGCGAAGTACCTACCTAGGTTGGGTACGCAAAGTTTAGTTGATTCATCTCTGAATGTCGCTCTCTTGTTGACCCATCGAGTGCCAGACGGTTTTACAATTATCTTATGTATGAGGTCCAGAATCGAAAGCCTGCTTTCGAGTAAAAGTCAAAAAATCATTGTACCACAACTGTCACATTTGAAATGATATTGAAAATGACCAGTAACCACGGGTCGCATGACCAAATACTGTCGTCTTATTGGCAGAAAACATATTTGTCTGGGTTTGAATTGATTCTCATGTCTGCGATTGAAGTTATAAATAAATTTGCGTTTCTATACGACATTCGGTGATAATTTATATATGCTAGTCTTGTAGACATATCTACCTCAAAAATTGTACATATTTGTTTTTGATTCTATACCTCGCATATGATACATTATGGTGCAAGAAAAAATCGTATCTAACAAGAAATAAATAGCAGATCAGTTCAACTGCAGAAAACAATTGTTATATACATGGGAAATTGCTGTCATCGAGGTTGTTACAAACTTTAAACATTCAACTGTATATAACCGATCGTTATATACCGGTGTGAAGTTTGATCTCTTATTTTAGGTCTTCGAAAATAACGTCTTGCGCAATATGTAATAACCTAACCCGAGAATGGAGAAGATTAAAGAACCTTGAATGTCTTGAACAGTGAAAGATATGTAACTAGATCACACGAGTCCAGTAACACGTACAAAATCCTCAGACACAAGTCAGCAGGATCAAGACTGAGTAGATGACTAAGACTAGGACGAGCGGATAACATCAAGACAGCCCTGCAAGAGTTAGGCTGGTGCCCAGCGGACAGGATCACGGAAGCATGTATAGCGCTCCGTTGTGATTGCGATCATGAACTTCCGAGTCCTAGGGGACCGTTAAAACAGAGGAAGAAGAAGAGAACAAAACATAAGACGCGCACGGTATTATCAAAGTGTGACGTACAAGTGACGAGAGTTTGATTTGTAATAGATACTAGAAATAACCAGTCAATAATGAAGGAAAATGAATCATTTGCATATATATATAATCTTAATTTAATTGAAAAGTCGACAATACAATAGCATAATAATTTACCGTATTTGACACGATAACCACACACACTTTCACGTGAAATAATTGACAGCAGTTTGTTTGTTTTATATTGTTATGCGACATGGACAACATACATTTG
Source organism: Eubasilissa regina (assembly GCA_022840565.1). NCBI lineage: Eukaryota > Metazoa > Arthropoda > Insecta > Trichoptera > Phryganeidae > Eubasilissa > Eubasilissa regina. The sequence continues at coordinate 18,276,686 of JAINEB010000029.1, read as the reverse complement.
TTTTTTGTTAATATACCAAATATACGTTAAAGAAAAAAAACGTAGATACACGTAATTAGTTATGTATTAAAATTATACAACAGACAAGATAATCTAATGTTATTATGAAGAAGGTTAAAAAAGAAGTATGACAAACATACTAAGACGTACACTTTAAATTATATATATGTAGAATGTTTAATTAGGTTAGGTTAGTTTATGCGACACGTAAGTATAAAGAAATTAAATACTAATTAAATGTATTAATTAGAAAGATATATATATAAAATCAATTTTATCGAAAAATATTGTTGTTACACCACCGGGATTCGAACCTGGATCTCTTTCCAAACCGGGGAAAGTGCATTATACAACTATGCTACAGCGACATTATTTTTGACGACAAATTTTCAAACCTATATATTACACATTTTCAAATTAATACATCTATCGTTCTATTGTACTTTGTTTTTACGAAATCTCAAATACCTTTAAGTAAACCGATAACAGACGCCAGAATTAATTATTAAATTTTGGATACATTGATACAACTTATATATTATTAAAGAGAACACATTCTTATTGTGAAGTTGTAATTATTCAGAACAGACGGACTGTGACAGTACACAGTATATTGAGCATAATCGGTTAATGCACGTTCCCCGGATTAGAAGAGATCCAGGTTCGAATCCCGGTGGCGCAACAACAATATTTTTCAGTAAAATTGATTTTATACGTATATCTTTCTAATTAATACATTTAATTTATATTTAAAATATCACAGACCGTCTGTTCTGAATAATTACAACTTCACAATAAGAATGTGTTCTCTTAATAATAAAGAAATTTAACGTATATAAGAAAAATACATTTCGCTTACACAACGTTGCTTTTGCAAAAATTTTTTTTAGTATGTTTAATTATTAATTGTAATTTTCTCGCCACTGTATAGGTGTCGAGAGAAGTATGATGAATACACACCCTCCCATACTGTGAGGCGACCCGCACTCGGGTACCCAGTTGGTACTCTAATTGAAAAATATTTATTAATATTACTAATAATATTATTACGCTTCCGTTTGATTCAACACTTCGTTATAATCGTGAATGGGTATTGTTCATGTGGACTCGTTACCGTATTGTATAAATATTATTGAATTCTATTCGTTATAAACTACCTGTTGCGGAAGGTCTCGTGATGCAACATTCGAAATATTTCCATGCACTGTCGTCTTCGAGAGCGAAACCAGCCTTCCTGTCCACGACAATCTCTCAGTGAGACTTCTCCGAGAGTCGCCAAAGGCAGTCGTAAGCAGAGGCGTGCACTCTATACAGTCAAAAAGTTGTGCTTTACTATAATCTTTGCGAAATAAATGTAATTATCAATATTTGAATATGTCCAAGAACACACATTTACTGAATTTTTACCTACAAAGGCACTGTTATTAAATAAATATCAGATATCTCATAGTGACTCTATTTTTTATTATATTTAATGAAAAATATATGAAAATATATTTTTTTTAAATTAGATTCTCATAGTGGTGATATATTTATTTGCTATTTAAGGTAATGTGATGTGTAAGAGAAAAATGAATTATCAAATTTGGTCAATAGATGGCGATGGTGTAGTGGTACTCGAAGCGAGTCCACATACTAACATATATACAACTTTCAAATATTTAATAAATATGTAGATTGAGGGGTGAGAATTGATGAACGTTATATATAGCCAGCCGAAGACAGGTCGTAAATTAAATATTTATTTGACATATTATGTATTAAGTATGTAGATCTACACGAAAATAATTCAGTTCTCATGTTACCGTATTAACTAGAACCGTATAACTGGTGAAAGAATTAAAAATTCACAAATAAAGCTGTGCATGTGTTTTTTCGCAAAATCTGTCCCAAACATGTACGAACTAAACGCGAGTCTCGCACCGCGCGGTGTTCTGAATACACGTATTTGCTTTAACAAACGTGTTTCAAAACGCCGCAAGTGTATCATTGAAACGGACTTGACTGTATACATTCCAATATATTTTAAACGTGATATTATTTTATATTTTAAGATATTTTAATTCCTTTAGTTAATAACTTGAAAAAATTCCCAAGAATAATAGTTACACAGATACACTTACACAGAAACATGCTCAATGATAATATCCATCGCTTTTACACCATAGATATTAGCAGCATTACATAAGTCCATGCCGCTGATCGTAAGGTAATCCGCGTGCAATGCATGTAGACTAAGGATTCATGAATCGCTTCGCACTGAACTCTTTATCGCTCTTTATGAAAACTCGAGTCATATCTCCGAGAGAAATCTCGCCCGTGGCTATTCAAAAGTTTATTACGAAAATGTGTGTTTTGAAGTTATACACTAGATTAGACTTTTTTTAAACTATTACATATATAGAACCTTTACACTAATTTAAATATAATAAACTGAATATTATTAAGACAATACAAGCATTATAACGAATTCGCGCTCTCGCAATTTTCGTTAAAAAATAACTAAAATACAATTCGTAAAATGTGATATAATTACATCAAAATTAGTTTAACTATATCGTATAATTCCAATAAGATTACACAAATATGGACCCGATATATGATTCAATCAGGTAGAGATGAATCAGAAGCATGGCTATCCAACATTCTAATATAATTTATACAATACCTTCACTAATAATTCACTAGTCCTACAACATTCCCACTACATATATTTTTATTTTATTTTTACTTTTTTATGCATATTTGTAATTCTCTTTTTATTCCTGTCGATAAATAACACCACAACAGCACGAAAAAAAAACTGGCTACTTTAACACAGACTTCAGTGTAGCAAAGTAGCCAGGACAACGCTGTACATATCAGAGGTGAAGTCTACTCCATCCCACACAATAAACTATGAATATAATTATGTCTTATGTTTATTGTGTATTCACCTCTATTAAAATAAAAATATGTATGTCAATAATAAATAAATAAATAAATCAACAATAGTTTAAATAGTTTACTAATTTACCGCCTATTTACCTATATTACATTTTATTTCGACAATTTCCGGTCGCCATCTTTGATTATTAATTTTCCCATTGTTTATATTTGATTTTTTCAAATTGTCGCCCAGATGACAAAAATCACTGCAGAAGACCGTATTGTGATCAAAAATTAGCGAATTGAAAAACTTTGGGGTGCTAGGGAAATGATCAAAGAGTTTTAAAAGAAAATCTGGAATATAGCTAGACATTACAGCAAGACGGAGCTCCATATCACACAGCCAGAAATACAATCAACTTTCTTCATCGTGAGAATGTTAATTTCATCTCACCAGGCGTGTGGCCACCGAACAGCCCAGATTTAAACCCACTAGATGATGTAATATGGGGTGTTTTGATGATTTCTGATTAGCTAAATATTGTCCCAAAAAAAAATTACATTAAGAATTATAATTAATTATATTATGTTTTGAAATAACTCATGCGTTACGAGATGTTCTCACTTTTTTTGGGGCCACCCTGTATACGTTTTCAAGCGTATTTTAGCTACAATTTGAATAAATATTGAACCCATTTACAACATTATCATTATTTGTATGGGATACAACAATTCATATCAAAAACATCAACACAAAAAGTTCGGTAGGGCGAACCTACAGAGGTCCCACCCAATGCACTGCACTATCGTAGTTACGCCGCTGTCTGCACATTTTCATATCATACTTCGTCTTATATTAAACAAGCTGAAGTACCGGGCGTTGCCCAGGCTTTACACAGAATCTAGAGTAGTGACGAGCTAAACCGTGATTGTGATTGTGATTGTGTAAATGCTATTCGAGTGTAACGTTGATTGGTAACTGAGATTCAACTGTAGAAGTTCAGTTTCTAGTGTACCGGTGATTTTTCTCCAAATTATGAATAATCAGTTACCAATTAACGTTACAATCGAACACAAATCTCGGAATCACAGTAACAATCATAGTTAAAATAACGGTTTAGCTCATCACTAGCGTAGAGGCTTCATTTAAGGGGATAGGGATGGTTTTTTTTTTTTCAAAATCAGATGTAGACAGTAATTTTCCTCTTGTTTTGAACGTCAAGTGTGCAAAACGTCATCCAAAAGTACCAAAACTATGCTTTAAGGGGTGGTAAAGGGTGATGGGGGTAGTTTTATGAAATCTCATGTAAACAGTGACATTCCTCTTGTTTTAAACGTCAAGTGTGCATAATTTCATCAAGAAGTACCAAAATTCTGCTTTGAGGGGTAGGAAAGAGCGATGTTGGTGGTTTTTCGAAATCTCATGTAGACAGTGACCTTCCTTTTGTTTTGAAGGTCAAGTGTGCAAAATTTCATCAAGCTCGCAATAAAAACTGTTGATTTGTGTAAAAAAACGAACAAACCAACAGACACTCTTCTTTATATATATATATATATAAATGTATTAATTTTTTATTATAATTTCAAAAATAAAATTGTTATTATTTAATACTTGAGAAACGAAAATACCACGTCATTTATTGACGTACTTTATGAATGGCGTCTGGCGTATATTAAAAAATCTTGCGTTGTAGGGATTGTTCTCGAAAATGATGTAATTCCTTCTTGTTACACAGATGATAAATCGAACATATACATATAAATCGAACTATAACATCGAAGAACACGTGCTGACCAAATATTTTTCTTCAAACTACTGCAAGGCCATGCTGACTGACTGTCCCAGCCAATTAGAATTAATATCTCTCCACACGCCGTCTAGATCGACCCAGCAGTCCGCACTCTTCCACAATCCTATAAGTAAAATATCTTACATACAAAATTCATTCATTCACCGGTCATGCAAATACCGTAATGAGAAATTGACTTTTTCAACATTAGCCTTACTACACTTAAAAGGTTCTTTTTATGAACCGCCACAATCTCAATTTTGGCCAATCATTCTACCTATAAACACATCTTGCTCTCCCTTTGCAACCTCCCCACCCTTTCTCTCTCACTTTTTATTTTTATTTATCTTCTGCACTTAAACATGTACCAATCATTAAATATTTATTAAGTTAATTATATTAAGTTTACACTGTCAAAATCCCTCAATAAAATAAATATACATATATTTTTTTTAATATTATGTAGATTTAAAATCAGCAGTGAGATATGGTCATACTACATAGATATAAAGGAGTTTGCCTATAGAGGTCATTATAAATACTACGGAAGGTTCGCTTCATCTCTCAGATCAATTTCTCCATTCCGTAGCGTCCTCTCCTTGTGGGCAGCGGAAAATCCTGAACATAAATATTTTCCCTATTTATTGTATCTATACATAAAATTAATTGTGAAAAATCTATCTGCTTACAAGTGAACAAGTGATTGAACTTTAATATATTACTTTTATATATGAAGCACTTGTGATATATAATATATATACATATATATATATAATACATCTAATTTAAACGTGAGTAACATTAATTTATTGCAACTTTCATATTGCTTCTATTAAATATGTTTAGATTCATTTCATTATTGAATATAATGAATGAGTCTGCCTTAATCTTATAAAACCATCATTTGTAGGAAATAATTAATATTTATTTTATTACATTTTATTTTGCTAGAATTGATATTTTTCTACTTATTTAAATATGTGTTATCAGCACGCGCCTGCACTGTTTAGGTTTAGGCATATTAAAATTTGTATTCGAATCGACTGGCATTCAGTACTGCTTAATATTCAACACTAGTCATCTATTCAGCGATTTCATTAAAGGTGAAGAATATCCTAGAAATGACAGCACAATATTTGTGAAAATTTTCATTTATCTGACATATATTTATTTGATTACGAAAAGAATATAAAGAAAAGTAAATAAATTACACATGGAATAATAAGTTTATAATAAACGTAGTTAAAAAAATCCAGACACTGAAAATCATCTATATTCAAACAATTTATATATTTATTTTGTATTCAAATCAACAGTTATTGTTTTATAAAATATCATACACAAGTATTTCCTAAACTACAGAGTGGGCCAACTTGGACTGACTCATGTAAAATTTTAATATTTATTATTAAAAAATATTATTATTACACGAAAGTGTACTTTGTTAACTTTTTTTTTAATCTACGTGTGGAAAATAACACCATTTTAATAACCTCAATTTTCTTGTTGACAAATAATTGCTCTTTCTAAAGTATTTTGCATTACATTACGCAACGTATCTGTCTCCAAATTTATTATTTCTCCACGAATATTTTGTTTAAGCTCCTGAATTGTTGCCGGTTTGTTCGTGTAAACTCGGCCTTTTAAGTAGCCCCACAAAAAGAAATCAGGCGCCGTCAAATCTGGGGAACGGGGAGGCCAAGCAAACTCTACATTTTTTTAAATTAACCGGTCATAATATAACAAAATAATAAAATTCAATAATTTTAACGCGCTCTTGCACCGGGTATGTGGCCATTATAAACTTTCATAAATTCTTTATTAAAAATAAATTTCTCCAAAGTTGTAAATTTTTAAAAACAGTCAAATTGCTCTACCTTTTTATTAGAATGTTTGCCATGTTTGTAACACGGTTTTAAATAGAACATTATTGTCAGAAGTTTTTAAGCAAAAAAAATTTTTTTTGACTAAAATTTCACATGGTAAATAAGCAAGTAAAAATGCTTGCCTCTATCAAAAGGTCAGAGATCGGAATATGTTAGTCTAATCCTATTTTCCACGACATATTCATTCATTTTTTAATTCGTACAAATGTGTCCATTTAAAATAAAAATGTATTTTCGCCTTGCTTGTTGGTCCGTTGGCTAGCACACTCGCCTAGTAAACAACGGTCGGGGGTTCGAGTCTCGTTCTAGAAGACCATCAAGCTTGTACATGTGTCTGAGCTTAGTTTTAAAATTGATGTGATACGTATTGCAGGTACGCGTCTCTATTTTTGTTAAAAATAAATAATTGAATTATTTTTCAATATTTTTCTAAAATCAATGACTATATAAATGTACCTAACAATTTGTTAGAAAATTTAATTTTAAAATGCGGTACTTTATACCCCTGCATGGAGTATTTTTTTCTGGTTCACCCTACTCTACCTTTAATACAGATCATCTCTAGAAAACATCTTCTGATTTTCTAGTTCAGACGGTGTTCTTTTGTTATGTGTATATATATGCTTTCCTCGTTGGTGACTACAAAGATATTAAATACCCATAACAATATTCTTATAATTAGGAGAACACATTCTTATTGTGAATTTCAGAACAGATGGTCTGTGATATTTTAAATATTAATTAAATATATTAATTAGAAAGATATACATATAAAATCAATTCTATCGAAAAATATTGTGGTTGCGCCACCGCTATTAGATTACTCAAAGGTATTTGAGATTCTGTAAAAATAATGCAGATGGCTCTTTCAAATAATGTATTAATATCAAAAAAATAACATATAGGTTCGAAAAATTGTCGCTAAAAATATTGTCGCTGTAGCATAGTTCGATAATACACCTTCCCCGGTTAGGAAAGAGATCCAGGTTCGAATCTCAGTGGCGCAACAACAATATTTTTCGATAAAATTGATTTTACATGTATATCTTTCTAGTTAATATATTTAATTCATATTTAAAATATTCTTATAATATAATACTAATGTTGCGAGACGTTCTTTAAGCACCGCTTCATCTGCGCTGTATATTTTTTCCTTAATAATTAAACACCGCACACAACAGGCATAATTAATTATAATTACCATCGTCTTGAAACGTCAAGAAAATATAATTTGACGTTTCATTTTGAAAACGATCGCAACGAAATAATTACCTTCATCTTCATGTGTTTGTTCACAATTACCTACCTTCAGAACAAACAGGTCACATATATACTTTCTTAATGTAACGAAATCAGAATGACTTTGGTATTTTATATTTAAAAATAACACCGCCTCAAATCACATAGCATTTTGTTGGGACGAGAATATTTTAAAAGTTAATTATTAATTTATATCAGAAGTTATACACTAGATTATACATAATAACACACTCATAACACATAATAACATAGTCATATATACGTATATATAATAACACACTCAGTACCAACTGGAAATCGTTTAATTCCAATAAGATTACACAAATATGGACCCAATATATGATTCAATCAGGTAGAGATGAATCAGAAGCATGGATATACAACATTCTAATATAATTTATACAATACCTTCACTAATAATTCACTAATCCTACAACACTCCCACTACACATATTTTTATTTTATTTTTACTTTTTTATGCATATTTGTAATTCTCTTTTTATTCCTGTCGATGACTTAAATAACACCACAACAGCACAAAAAAAAACTGGCTACTTTAACACAGACTTCAGTGTAGCAAAGTAGCCAGGACAACGCTGTATATATCAGAGGTGAAGTCTACTCCATCCCACACGATAAACTACGAGTATTAATTGTGTCTTATCTTATTTTTATTATGTTATAATATATTCACCTCTATTAGAACAAAAATGTGTGTGTCAATATACATATATATATATATATATATATATATATATATATATATATATATATATACATACAACGTCGCTGTTTGTTTTATAATTACGTAGTATTTTGCCTTGTTTAAAATACAATAGTGTTAAATATACACAAAATATTTAATCACGATTTACATTCAAAATAACACACATAAAAAAATTATTCAAGAAAACGCTGTTTTCACATAAAAAAAGTAAAAAAAAGACATCTAATTTATGAAATTCGTTCTTAACAGTGTTTTCTTGAATAAAGTAAACTTTTTATGTGTGTCATTTTGTATGTAAATCGTGATTAAATATTTTATATATATTTAACAATATTGTATTTTAAACATGCCAAAATACTACGTAATTATAAAACAAACAGCAACGCGGTATATCTAAATCGATCTTTTTATTTAAATTGAAGCTGTCATAATCATTTTGAATTCGGACCATCGAGAGATATGTAGTAGGGTACATATGATTATATACTTTAATAAATTATTTAATTTTTGATGGATTAATTCAAATAACAACATACATTTTATTTAAATCCATAATATTAATATGAAAAAACTTAATATATGAGATAAGACTCTAGATACGAGATATTTTTGATACTTGTCTCGAATGCGAGAAAATCAACCATTTTATTGCACTCTCTTTCTATTATAACTTTCCTCTCTAGCAAATAACGTTATTTAGTATTTAAGAGGCACTTATCATAATTAACTATTAGTCCCGGCTTGAAAGAGTATTGTATTGTAATTGGCGTAGAATTTATCGAATTTCAAACTGGAAAAATGAAAGAACACCCTTAAAGTATTAATTTAGCAATATTTTTCACATTGGCTGAAATAATCGTCAGCACTATGGGCTGGAAGCGGCCGAGCCACGTGCAGCTGCCCGCGGTGTGGCGGCGGTTCCAGGGGCGCAGGGCCGCACCCGGCGGGGAGCTGCCCTCCTTCACCATCCAGGACGTGCCGGAACACCTCTTCACCGAGGCGGTGGACTTCATGTGCGAGTACTTCGTGCTGGACGAACCGCTCTGCAAAGCTGTCAGTGAGTCGTGACAGGGTGCTTTGTGACCAGCTTATCCAATCTAACGTAGCTTCATGGTTAACTTAATAGTCAACTTAATGGTTAACTTAATACTCAACTTAATAGTCAGTAACATAATAGTTAACGAAGTGGTTAACTTAATAATTAACATAGTATTATTAAGAAAAACACATTCTTATTGTGAAGTTGTAATTATTCAGAACAGACGGTCTGTGATATTTTAAATACTAAATTAATGTATTAATTATAAATATATACATTAATTTTGTATTTAAAATTAACATAGTGGTTATCTAAATTGTGATGTCCTTGAGATTGAATATATATGTGTGTCAGAGCGCCCGCACCGACAGAGCGAGATGTACATGTGTGTGAGTGTGTGTGAGCGGGGATAAAAGGGTGACGCGCGCGAGGCGAGGTCTCTTTTCATTACCATTTTGCTCCGAGACTAGTTATATACCTTGTACCTTAACTATATTATTCGTGTAATAAGGAATACTGTTTCTCTTGGACCACCAACAATCTACTAAGAGGTGTACAACTTGAGACGTACTTCTTACGCAAGTACGTAACATTAATAGTAAACCTCATGGTTAACTTAATAGTTAATTAAATGGTTAACTTAATAGTTAACTTAATGGTTAACTTAATATGTAATGTAGTAGTTATCTTGCTTGGCTAATTTTTTTGGATACCCACGCCACGCCGTGAGTTCTAAAAACGCTAACTTGTTTTTTATAAATACCTACTATTTTATGATTTGAAGATATGTGCGATGACAAAGAAACCATGGAATCGATCCGAGCCATGTGGTTCAAGGCTCTCGAGGACAGAGTCTCGCTGGTGTGCCTGCTGGACGAGGATGGCAGCATTTCCTCGGCCGGACACGGAGGTCAGAAACCAGTCATCGTTGGCATTAATATCATGGCCGTCTCCAGCAAGGACCATAATGACATGGATGTGAGTCGATTTATTTAAAACTGTTAAATTAAATTAAACTAGCAACACTTATCTCACTTCCAATCAATTTCTTATTTTGAACTGCCTTTCCTTCTATCACTCCGCCTCCCTTCTTCTACATGGTTGTATAACATCGGATCTTTTTTAAATTTAAACGGTTTAGATTTTCTTTCGTCGCCTTCTATCTAATTTTTAATTAGAATTAGAAGCATCAAAGGCACTAAATATGTATTCAATGTCTGCAAATGAACCCCAAAAATATAAAGAGAAAAAATAAATAATTAAATTTAAATTGGGTGTTATCTATTCCGAGAATAGTGCCGCGAACTTAATTTATTTTTGACGTCCACAATATACTCGTATTTCTTCATATATATAATCGTAATATCAGTGGCGTGCAGTAGATGCAGATCTAGGTTATGCTGTTATATCGAGTTGTACGGTAATAGATAGATACATGTTGTAGGTTTTCGGATATTTAATCAGATATTTTTATTCCAGTTGAAGCCAGGTAGCCTCTTCGAGCGAGTGATGAGGTCTGTCATGCACATCACCCACGAAGTGGACGCCTTCTCCATGTACGGTGTAACGGAGTACCTGGGAGCCATAGGACTCTCCGTCTCCAGAGAGTACCGGGGGCAGAACATCGGGGCCGAAATGCTGAAGGCCAGGTGAATGTAAACTTTGTTATCTCTCTTTTTCTTTTTCCTCTCTTTTTTCCGTGTATCACGATAGACTTACTTATCTTTAAGTGCAAATGACGCTTGAGTACCCCAATACCCGAAATAAGGCCGCTAGTCTAGATATTATTCGACGTAACTTCTTCTAATGCCTAAAAGATAGCACGCAGGCAATATGTACAGCGCTGGTGGCAAACGCTCCAAACCGATGTTGCATATAAGGTAATAAATACATAAGTACAAATTAAATACATAAGTACAATTAGAAAGATATACAGATATACATGTATCCCTCTCCAAGCACAAGAGCTAGTCTCTTTTTTGGAGAGGTACAGCGGAACACAAAAATATGTAACTTTAGTTTTGTAACAGATTCAAATAACAGACCTAGTCCACAATATTTTACGGGTGGATACCTTTGACGGTCGGTGACTTTTTGTAGAAGGGATGCTGGATTAGAAATTTATACCTACTAGCGAGTATACAAATCCATAGATAAGCCCACGAACAAGATGTAACTACTGACAAAAATAGTATGCCATAAATAAAAAATATGTGACGTACCCGAATTTTCATTTACTTAAACTTGACAAATTCGACAAATTCCTCAAAACAATCCACTCGCTTCGTAATATATATGCAATTCTGTGCACTATTATAAGCATTAAAGTCATTTTTTGTACATTGTATGCTGTTAACGAATGCAGTATTCGTCCTTGACAGGCGGAACTGAATGCGCACGCGCGAAAGTCGAACACTTTCAAACTTTGCGGATACGGAACGAATGACAGAATCCACTGTTGCTGGTATCTGTGTTTTCGAAAGTTGAGAATGAAAATGTTTCGACTCGCTCCATGCGCGCGCCGTGTCGTTGTGCGCCATGACTGGTTTCTATAGGACAATATGAATTTATTTGCAGCAGTGCTGTCTTTGGCTAGTAACAAAAATTTCAAAACTTTTTAACTTTAGAACACAAAGGATGCGGAGCATCCAAAGCATGTATGTTTGGTGGATACATTACTAAATTACGAGTCGAAAATGTTTAAGGGATGTGTGCCTAAACTCAACCATGTCAGAAATATAAGCATCTCAAAAAAATAACATAAATATGCAATTATTTCGAATAGTTTAAATATTTTATTGATTCCTATGTATATATCGAAAACAACAAATTAAACTTCATCGAATTTTGAGCGGTCAGACTATTTATTGTTAGATGATAAAGAAAAGATACAGAAAAATAATGGCTAAACTTCATAAATATTTATTTCAAAGTAACACGATTCTGTACAAATTTCAAACAATAATATTTTTCGTAACGGTGCAAAATTTGCACATATTCCTTAAACATTTTCGACTCTTCATTTTGTCAGGTTACGTTCTGTATAAATTTGTAAAAAATATAAAACAAAATAAAAAATAAGAGTTTTAAAATATCCACATTACTATATTCTGAAAAAACTGCAACTTCACAATGATAATGTGTTTATTATGACAAAACAAAGTCAAGACAAACTACCATTTACCAAAATCGTATTAAAACTTCTCAGTTTTAAATATTTTGTAGAAAGATGTTTGGGGGTTATGTCGGTGGTTAAATGAAATATATGTTTGTTTGCGCGTTGAAGTTTTATTACATTATGACAGTATGATGAAAACAGATAGAAATAAAGAATGCAATGAAATGAATGAATGTGAAATGAAATGATGTGAAGCGAGTTGGCTGTCTCGCTCGGCGCTCCCGGGCCGGCGAGACCGCCGTCGTAGAACGCTGAAACTGGAGAGACTGCTTAGCGGTGAATTTCGAGCCAGGCTTGTGGCAGCAACCGGCAACGCTGTCGCTAGCGTCGATGCCGACTGAGATGGCGGTGGATTTGAATTCCGGTCGCTACAGATGTTAAGTATTAACGCGTTAATCACAAAAATTTATAGTCTTTTCAGAAGATAAGAAATGTTTAATTTATAATTGTGTCCATTATTATGAAAGTGGTCTAAGTCATGAAATTGAGAAAAAAAGGTTTATAGGAAAAAAAGGTTTACATATCACATTGTTTTAAATTAATATTGTGATAATTTTGAAATATTATATTCAGTGTAGTTCAGTGTTCTGCTAGTGTTTATTTTGATAATAGAGTAAGTCATTTCAACCTTAAATTTTTTATTTTCTTATAAGCTACATGCAACATTTATATGTCGAAATAAATTATAAATCAAGTAGACTAAATAAATTTTAAAACATTGTGTTGTGTAATATAAAAATGTTTTTTAATCAATTCAAACGTAAACCTTTAAATATCTCGGAACGAAAAAAAAACCACTTTCATAATAATGGGCACATTTATTCCCCAGAAGTTTTTTGCTTGTGTGCAATGCACGCCCTATACCAGGGATGCCGAACCTTTTGGGCTCGGCGTGTCAAAAATTCAGAAAATCTAACTTAACTTTGCTGGCGTGTCACCCTTCCCCTCCCCCCACCACCACCCCAAAAAAATAATTTCTTTTAACATATTTAATTATGTACAAAAAAAAATTTACATAGGTACTCATTTATGTATTTTAAATAATAATTTAACTGAAAATTTTTTTATTGTTTAATTCAATCAACGCATGTCATCACTGCTCTATAACCTTGCCTTAAGCAATGTTATTTTATCATATATACATAGAACGACAGCTCTTGCATCGTATGTCACGTGATTTCATATTTTTTAGGATACCGCTCTGCAAGGCTATGGGGTTGAAGCTCACGGCGACAGTGTTCACCGCCGTGGAGTCGCAGGTGCTGGCTTCCAAGTGCGGGTTCGAAGAGATTGGAGAAGTCTCATACAAGTTTCTCTCGGAAACGTATGTCTTCCCCGCAGAGACCATCAAAACCAAAACCATGAAGTACATGGCCCTGGTCATCAGCTAAATTAAGCCCGTCACAGCCTGACATGCATTTCATTATTAATTTAATCCTAATGCCTCTAATAACTGATGTTAAGGCTTCATTGTTTGATTTCTTCATATTTTATATGTTCATGTTTCAAGGCGATAGGTTGACCTTAAATAGATGTAGAATAATACTAAAATGTAAAATAATACTACTGGTTTCAAATGTAGTTGCAAAATGTCCAAGTGGGTTGACCTGATGATGTTACTTCCAACGCGCGTCAGCGGATAATAGTTAATTTGAAACAAATAAAATTATAAGAATTATTTGACCCATCGCATTGTTTTTCTGAATCGTCAGCGCATGACGGTGTTAACTGCTCGGCTACTTGGTGTCGATTCGCCCTCAGAAGCCTAGCAGGTAGGTTTTCTATTAGCGAGCGATGTTGACTTTCGAATATTAAGAATGTAGGGACACCATCTGTCAGTAGTAATAACTAACATGTCTCGATGGATGATTTTAAAGTTCATTTTGATTAAAATATACTCTTTAAAAATGTAATATCAAAGTAACACTATTTATGTATACGATTAAGAGCATCCCTATAACAACACTGTATATCGTTTTTGAGCAGATCTGAGTTATGAATGCCAGAGCTTAGGCATTGAATAGCGTAATAAACAATAATAAAATAAATAAAAATAATATTGTACACAATTTATAAGTGATCTCAACACATATAAAACTATATTTCATCCAATGATGCTCCATATATCTATCGATATTTGTAAAAACGATATACAGTGTTGTTGCAGAGGGAGTTTCAATTGTTTCCGAATATTAAAAAATAAAAATATTTTTTTGTGTTAACAGATGCTTTAAGCGTTTTCTATATCGAGGTGCTGTCATGGACCATGTTTACGGATGAAATTTTTATGAGACTCGAGACAAACAAGGGATAAAAATGCCATGAGATTATTTTGAGACAATTCCCGACAACACCACTTCCGTGTATGTACATCATATCTCAGAGATTGCGTCTCACTTCTCGCTTGTTGTATATCAAATGTCAAATGTTAACTTTTGAGTTATCTCAATCTCAAGCTGACCTCTAAGTTAATCTTCAGATTAAAATCTCAAAACGTGTACCTACATGATACTGATATTTATCTCATCGTATCATTCCGTGGACTTGGTCCCATAATATATGAAATCAAAAAAATCTATTCATGTATTATATGCTATTTCCTCCTTTATGTCAGTATTGACATATCGACCCCTTAGAATAATGATTTGGGCAAATTTGAGTTATTGCGTGAAAAGGATTCCAAATGCATTATTCTTTATATCTTCCTTACACCCCAGCAACTTGGTCATAATGGCGTTTAAATATGGAAAAGCGTCAGATAATATCCCTCCCATGTGGCTGGACGGGACGAAATTGAGCGTTCAAAATACGGTCAAAAACCTTGGCCATATATTCAATGAAAACGGACAAAACGATGATGATTTGGAACGACAGAGGAGACAGTTGAGCGTTCGTGCAAATATGCTGTCACGGCGTTTCTACCGATGCAGTAAGGAGGTGAAGAGCATCCTGTTTAAATCATTCTTCACCAGCGTGTATACCTGCGAGCTCTGGTCGAAATACAACTAAGTGAAGCAAAACCGTCTCCGAATTCAGTACAACTCATATAGAATACTGTTCAGATTGGCGCATTACTACAGCGCATCTACAATGTTTACCGAAGGCCCTATACATGGATTCGTTCCGCTTCTGAGACATCGAGTTGTGGGCGTAAAGCTGCGGCTGGAACTCAGCACCAACTCACTTGTGCAAGTGGCTCTCTCATGAAAAGCTGGTTCCCTGACCAGAGAATGTCTACAGAATAGCTACGGATACAATAATGGCTGTGACTGAAGTATTAATATTTTGTTTATATTTATATATATATATATATGTGAGAACTTTTTATTTATTTATATTTTCCTTGGTTTTCATTCTATACCATAAATAATATTTCATAACTTTAATGTATTATATAATATCTATTATTTTTATGGCGAATCAGGTTTAAAAAAAAACCGATCACGCTGGAATAAATGCATTATTATTATTAACTGATATTAAAGGAAATAGCAAGAGCTGAATGTTCCAACTGCATCGCTTATTTATTTAAATGTTTTTTTATATATTTTTAATTTCCCTCATATCACAGTGGTCATTGATAATAGTGAAAATAAATTAAGACCTTAAAACTGATCATATTTGCATACTCAAAACAAAATATACATGAATGTATGTTGAAATTTTATCAACACTTTTGAGCTCATTATCTCAAAACAGTGTGTGTCAGTTGGAACCTTGTTATTCTGAGGGTCGATATAGTAGCCTCAATCAGATAAGACTCGGCACGTAATGCACCTCCACAAGTTCCGGTTGCGGGTCACCCTTACAGCTGACTCCGGAATCTCTCCAGCTAGATGCGAGGAGTCTATTCACTGTTATTCCAGGACTTCTTTCGCCCAAAGTTGTGTCCGGGATAATTTATTTTTCTAGGCTGTTCTTGTGACGAACAATTGTGTTGTCCATGGGATACGTAATATTCTTCTCCAGCAATGCATTTTGAAGGTGTCTATTTTCCGCTTGTCGCTATTGCGAACTGTCCAATTCTCCGCGGCACGCATGAAGATTGGAAAGACAAGAGTGTGAACCAACATCATTTTAGCTGCTTGCTTGATGTCACTTTTTCCATATTTTCATAAGTCGGTTCATTACAACTTTAGCTAGTTAGAATCACCTAACCACTCAATCACCAATGTTTGTGATCAGCGTGCATCCACAACCAATAATTTCATTGTATTAATTTACAATAATATATTCTAGTCAAAAAAATGTTTATTTATTTTTAGAATATGTACAACGTAAACTAATTAGATTATATAAATGTATATTTACTGTTTGAAATAGTTATTGTTTAAATAAATACATACAATACAGTGTATTCCCATATTTATTTCACATGTTTACACCTTACACCTTTAATATATAGAACACCACAATTGAGTGATTGTTTTGCTTTTAAGCTAAGGGTGAAATTTATGATTATACTTTTGAACAAAACATATATTTTTGGGGCACTAAATGTGAATTGAAAACAATCTTCAAATACACAAACGCTACTCTTGTATTTTAAAAGTGTGTTTTATAATAGTTTGACAGGTCAAATGTTTTCTGTTAACTATAAAAAGAATTTAATAATAGAACCTAGTAACTCAATATTAATCTTATTTTATATATATAGTACACATTTATTCTACTATCGATGAGTTAAAAATTAATTGCATCGCTTAGATATCCGGGAATGCACTTCTGTCGGATATTGCGTTAAATTGGACAACGGTCGCAAGAAACGGATATGATAATGAACGCTCGATTTGAGCCAATAAGCTCTGAGCTAATTTGCTGGCAAAGATTATGCGGTATAAGGGAATAAGAGGGTGCAGTTCTTAACGTATGGTAAGGCTAATAGGGATTGAAGGAATTAATCACGGAAATGCAGAAACGCATCCTGTTGCAAAATGAAAATCCGGTAAAATAAAATAAATTCTTGAAAAAAAACTTTTTTTACATGATTTGAACTGAAGTTGGCTAGATAAATATATTCTATTATATTTTCGTTCATAAATAATTATAAAATTGCATAATTAATGCTTATTTTGTATAAATAATAATGCGTAGTAAAACTTTATACGTATCGATGCCTCAAGAATATGGGTATGATTATGTTGTCAAAATTTTTTTTTTTTTTAAATAACATCCCAAAGTCCTTTCAATGTGTCACGCGTTAGAAAATTTGAAAGAAAATCGATGTTAGAGTCAAGTATCAATTTACATTGAAATATAAAAAATAAGTGAATATGTAACCTTTTTGTCACTGCTCGAAAAATTGCTAGTCATTTAATAATATTTTAAATATATAAAAACCCTTTAATACATTTTTTACTTTTTAATTTTTTATTATTATAAATTATAGACAATTTGAGGATTTGATTCTGCCAAAATCTTTTTTCTGTTATAGATCTACCAAGTATGTGAAACAAGACCACCGATTTGATATTGCTGCATTATTTTTAAAAACATCATTCCTGTTGAACATAATTATTTCCTAGAATTACATAAATTCCAGAATATCAAAAATTTTCTTTTGCCGTATTACCTTCTTAGGTTACAAATTTATATAATTTTCATTTTCTACTAATTACCTATGACATTAAAATATCATTAGTGTTGAAATAGAATGGTTACTTAGAATAATTAAAAGCATTAAAAAATTTATGAAGATCGTCAGAATTATCAGTAATGTCATCTTTTTTCATCTCATGCAAATAAAATTGTATAGCTATCGCTATCCTCTCACTATAGATATAAATACAAGTTGTCGAGTTAAATTGTTAGATTGATAATGTCATTACAAAGTGAAACGCGTCTCAAGTAAATTAAACAAGAAGAATCAAATAACAAGTGTTTTATTTACACATATGTGATTTATTTAAACAACTTCTTACAACCAATATCCGAAACACCTACCACCGCTTTAAGTCTTTTATATCTAACATCCTTCGTCTAGGTTTAACGAAAATACTCTTTAGGGAAGATTTTTTGGGCTAACCTAAATAATTTTATGCTTTCATTAACCTGACTGGTTAATCCAGGACAAAAGTCCTGGGACTTTATTTACTTACGCCATTTTTTCATATACCTACACAAAACATTTTTTGAGTGTTGTTATTGTACGATTGTATCAGTTGTGAATTGCATCCTGAAAGTTCTGACTTTTTCAAGAATTTGTACACTATTTACTCTCAATTGTTAAAGACCATTTCTCGATATTGGATTGTTTTATTTTGATTGATTCATTTAATTTGTATTAAAATACTACAAAACTATTATATGTTCTGAAAATGCAATTTCACAAAAAAATGTGTACTTAAAGTATAAATGAAGATATTTTGATACTTAAAAAGATAAAATCCGAATTAGCTAAGTACATTACTACACCGTCATTAAAATGAACGGCCCAAGCGCACTTTTCAATACGCTCCACTGACGCGGAAACCAGAATGCAGCTACTCTATCTACAGACTAGTGATGAGCTCAAAATCACCAACCGTGAGTTTGATATCTTTGAGTCGCACACCATCAGTGATTGAATAACTGGAAATATTATAATTCATTTTTTAAATTTTATTTGGTTGTGAACTGTGATTCGGCGCATATGAGACGAAAATTCATTCATGAAGGAATAACGTTATATTTGTAATCAGCGCCATCTAGCAGATTCTGCCAAAACGTTTAACGCATTTGAAAAAAAATAAACTCACATTTATGTTTTTTTTACGCAGATGAAGTTTGAATAATTTAAATAAATATGTACACTAAAATTTTTTTTTTATTTATTTCGCATATCATCGTGCGGCGTACGCAACTGTGACCCAGTCACAATTTTCTATCTGATATCATCGAATCACAATCACACCAGCGAGCAAAGAGTAGCATTTTTTTCATCACTACCTATCGACACCGCGCAGACGCCAGAAGACTACTGCACGCATTATATGAATACCAACTAACTCTCTTATCCGCTGATTGCTCCCATCTCCGTACCCGTTGCCGGAGCAACCTGACATTAAAGAACGGGACAGCGCGTACGCAGTCCCGACTACCAAAAATTACGCGCCCGAGTTATCCGCATTAGGGATAATCGCAAGGGTCAGCCCAACCGCAGTGCAATGGAAGAGCCTCGCCCTGGGGGAACCGCCTTGTTGATCACGGTATCCCCTACGCCAGGTAAGTATGCCTGCGACTGGTTTAGTCGCAGTACTTAAAGATTATTTGGAGCTATTCGTATAGTTGTTCTAAACGAAAGTGCTGCCATCTCTCAACGGCGATTGAACAAACGCGTGCTATAAATAATTGTACTTATATCAAACGTCAAATGTTAGGTGATTATTTAGAGTTTGAATCACCCCAGCAGAGTTGAAACTAAGTAAATGTTTGTAATTTAACGCCTTCTATTAATGTTAATGTTTAATGACATGATAATATTCAGAATAGTTGTTAGATTGTTGTACTGATCTATTGCCTTTTGATGACATTTGTGTGCATGTCAAATCTCTGTCAGATCAAATGTCGTGTACTCTAGTTTAGACTTGAAAATACAAACATTTATTAAGATTTAATCTCTGCTGTGGAGATTCAAAATCACTTAATTGACGAACGACAATCACATTTGACGCATGAAGTACGTGAAAAGCGTGAAGCACGAAGAAAGTAAAGCACATTGTGTGTACTCGGGGATTACGAATACGAATGCTGAGTTGTATACGTTACAAAGAATCTTATGGAAATAAAATCCTTATCTCGGAGATATATCTGGATACGGGATATGGATACCACTCTCGAGGTAAAAATCACACCCCACACTTATTCAGTACATTTTATATCTTTGGGGGTTAGGACGGTGGTTAAATGAAATAAATGTGATTTGGCGTGTGACGGTTTATTGTGACAGTAAGATAAAAGAATGAAGACAGATAGAATTAAAGAATGAATGAAGATGTAGAAGGTGCGTGTGTATTATGAAATGAAATGAAGCGAATTGGCGGTCTTGCTCGGCGCGCGAGCCGGCAAGACCGCTGTTGTGAAACGATGAAACTGGAGAGACTCCCTGGCGGTGAATTTCGAGCCAGGCTTGTAGCAGCAGCCGGCAGCGCTGTCGCTAGCGTCGATGCCGACTGAGATGGCGGTGGATTTGAACTCCGGTCGCTACATATCTATTGTAGAAAAAAACGTTTCATTAAAATTATAAAATGAGTATTTATTAGCACACAGTACATATAGTTAGTAGTTACACATTACATAGGATGTCACCAGTGCTACGCGTCATTTTGACAAAATCGTAGTCATCAGGAATGATACGTCTTCACCACCTTTTCGATGGGCTGACGGCACACCATGCATCTAGTTAGGGCTTTGGCGCACTCGTAGCAGTCTGCCGTGTGTCCGCAAGGCGTGAACACTGCCAAGAACTTGTTTTTATGACACACTGAACAATTCTCGGTGGCCGACCCTGGCGGCCGACCACGCCCGACCGCGGGGGACATAGATAAGAGGTATACTGATATACTTAGATTGGCAACTCTAAAAAAAAAAACGGTACCACAGCAAAGTTCAGTGACGCAATCCATAGATAAAAGCAATCTAACGCAAAGGTGGGTACTAACCATAGATAAGATAGATGGGGAGCTTGAAAAAGCTTTTTCTATGGCTTTAAGAGATTGAAAACCGCGCAGCCGTGGCTGGCCCTGGAACTAAGTAAGGTGGAGGGGGTAGGTAGAATTGGCGCCAATTTTAAATATATATTTTAATATTTTGCACCCTGAAAACAAAAATGTGGCTCAGAATAAAAAAATGGTTAGCTGTTATAAAAATAACTTATTTAATGAAATCCAACAACTTTATAACACTTGACGGAAAGAAAACTGATTACAGAAAATTTATAATAAAATATATAGATATCAATATTTATTACAATATTATAATATCTGCTATTGTTTTATTCTGGAATTTAAAAATATATGCATTATTTTATAAGATAATAATTATTCTGCATGTAAAAATACATCAAGATAATTAATTGGTATATAGACAGATTAAATATCTAATAAAAAATATTTTAAAATTAACATAAGTTACACTGTAATGCATGAATTGATTGTAATATTGGTCCGTATATGAATTTAACAGTAACTCTTTGACGTAATATCCATTTTACAATGCAAATTATCTTTGTGCAATTAGCAAATACTATATATAGTAGTACAATAGTATAATAGTAGTACCATGAAAGTTTATCGCAAAAAAAGCAACGAATTTGCTTGTAGTACAACAGGAAATTAGATATGGCATATTATTATTTCAACACAAATTGCTAACATTGTTTATGACTTAAAAAAATAAAACGTTTGCTTAAAATTCTTAAGGAAAGAATTTAAATGATAATATAGTGAATCTTCTCACTGCTCAAATGCCTAACAATATCTGATAAAAATTAGCAGTAACTAAAAACAAACTTAAAGAGATATTTGCTTATGGTTATAATAAATTAGTAGATTCAAAAATCGAATGAAAATTATACACAAATTAAATTAATCAACTAGACTAAAAAGACATACAGAAAAAATCAATCAATCAAATAATTTGATTCTTCCCTGGATAGAAGATGTCTAGGTTCGAAACTCTGTAGCAATTAAATATTTTTTAGATATATAAATAATTTTCTAATTGACTAATTTAATTTGTATTCAAATACCACAGAACTAATATTATATTAAGATAATAATATAATTATTCTGCATATTATAAACAAAATATATATTTTTCTAGTTGCTATATTTTATTTGTATTATTATTTGATTGGTGTAACTTTGTTTCAATTCTTTGTGATTTTACATATTTTATAGATTCCTCAACATTTCCTATTTCTTTCATCAACAACAGATGGTGGTGCATTCTTTAAGGTCACAACTTTAGAAACTTGAAGAAGAGCAATAAATACATATTGTTGGTCTCCTTCAATAACAATATTATTAGATAACAATGCTCAATTAATTAATTCATTGCTCTCATCATCCTCACAATTCATCGTAATGAAGTGGGCGGATAATAGATTTTAAATTATGAGTGATTTACAAGAAATTATAAAAAAATATACATGTCTAGGTTACATTACATACTTTAGTTGTACAAACAGTTGTTCCTTTAGTAATACACTGCCTCATAGTCTCCTTTGTATCATTTAACAAGACCGGTTTAACATCTGGGCGACAAGGCTGGCTGACTTTCAACTTCTTGATTTAATCTGCAAAATATGAATATCTGTTTTAGATAATAGGTATTACAGAAATGTAATTGGATGTTATATTAAGTGATATTAATTTCTTTTAA
Organism: Eubasilissa regina; assembly: GCA_022840565.1. NCBI lineage: Eukaryota > Metazoa > Arthropoda > Insecta > Trichoptera > Phryganeidae > Eubasilissa > Eubasilissa regina. The sequence continues at coordinate 18,253,576 of JAINEB010000029.1, read as the reverse complement.
TGTCTAAAGTATTTTAAAGTCTTTCCTGAAAATTTTGTGTTAAGGTTATAAAGTGAAATATTAGTCGAACACAGACATTTTCATGTTAACATGAAAATGTCTGTTCGACTAATATATAAAAGCAGACATTTTATTTTGAAATGTGACGATGTGCGTAAATTGATAAATTCAAGGAACATTTTAAACATTTATGTCAGTCAATACTCAACAGCATGATGACTGACAAGCATGTAAAGATTCGGAAGGACAATATTAGATTACCTGAACATTGATTTATTTCTCTATTTAATCTTACAAAGTTTTACAAGAAGCTTTATTAAATACTTCCCATTATTTAGCTCACTAGGTAAATGAATAAGCTGCTTGCTGACCACTTCATACACATCCTTTGGTAGAATCTGGCATATATGGACCCAGTAATCATACTAATATTCAAACTGATAATTTTGAAATATGTTGGATTCCGCATTGCTTCTGACTCAAGACATGTTCCTTACACTGATTAATTCTTTTCTGCCTCCGGGAAACTTGTAGCTAAATACATAAACTGCAATTAAATACATCAAGTTTACCATACGAATAGCGCAATGGTAGAGGATTTTGTTGGCAGTGGCGGAGACGACTTTTTTGAAACAGAGGCTCTGGATATGTACTTATTCATGATGAACAATACTGAAAACAAATATAATTACGTACTTAGTGTTCTTAATATATTTTCAACGACATATAAAATACTTGTCTTATGGATAGCAACAAATATTTATTTGAATTACAGTAACAAACATATATGACTGAAAAATAATCATGACGAAATGGGCTTACCATTCTTAACTGGAAGAATGCAGGGTTCTGGCGTGGAGGTGCTGCTTGGCAGCCAGGCTCCCAGCTCCCAGCAGGTGGAGTGCGCACAATAACAGGACCAGGCTCTTACTGCCTCCCTTACCGCCCACTAATTCTGGTTCCACCCCTAAAAAACAACACAAAGCACACACGATTTCTAAGTGTTGTTAAACATAGTAAAAAAAAAAATAGAAACAAAAATATATTGATTTCAAATTTAATTACATCAGTCTTGTGCGACTTGTCATTATAATTAATCTTGTGATATAATGAACAGGTCGACCGAAGGTAAAATAGAGATATTTACCTTGAAAGGTGTCTATGAGTGCACTAGTACTCACCACACTCACTCAGTGTCAGTACAAAATTCAGCTTGGCTAATATCTCCTTGTGCTATCTCTGAAAAATAAATTATATTTGTAAGTTGGGAAATGAGGATTCAAAATGTCAAGTATATATATTTTTTTATCCTAATATTAGGCTAAGCTTATTAAGTGAAGACTTTTAATACAAACTAAATTCAGCTATAAGCTACCTATGTATCACATTTCATTTAATTGAAGTTTGATAAATTAATCGGATAAATACATTATTGTGGTGTAAAGACGGCTATAGCTACCGTGAAATACCTGCGAACATATTTATAGCAAGCTGAGATTATGCATCCCTACAAAAATACGAGTTAAAAATTTATGAAAGTTAATAAGTGGTAGGCTTCAAAGTGTCTGCGAATGTATTTTAAATAAATGTGGCATCGGGTCGAGATAATGACTAAAATCTTAGGTAATGCGAACTTTTTCAGAAGGATTTCCAGATCCCGGAATAAATATAGATGAAAACTTACATTTGTTGATGTACGCCGCGTACAATTTTGAGAATTTGAATAGCACATCTAGGTTGGATATTGTACAAATTCACTATTTAAATATATTCATATCTGAGAAACCAGTGTCACATATTTAATTTATACCCAAATAACAAGGTACACAGCACTTCGTCTTCGAAACATGATAAAATTTGAACTTACACATTAAAAGTAAGAAGTAATGTCAAAAAAGTCATTATCAGAGGGGGCTGCAAGGCGGGAGTTGAAATCCGGCGATCGTAATAATTCGCGGACGACATCGTACGGCATCCGGATTACAGAATAGAAGAAATCCATGATGAGTGAATGCCCCGAATGTCACAACAAAATGTAAATACCGCAAACCTTCAACGAGTTGGATAAAGATCCGTATTCCGTAAGCAAACCGCTAAATTTTAACGTCCATTAAAATTTTTTAGCTGACGTTTCCGCTAAAATCAGCGAACGGTCATTTTTATATTTTCTGTTATCCATTGTTTTTTTTTCTTAGATCAGAATGACGACATGTGCGATTTGTCGCAAAATCTCCTCTATTCTTGCTTATCTTCGGCAAGATGAAACATTTGTTATTTTCCCGCTCTATAATAAATATGAAAATCAATATAGATAATATAACACAATGAAATTTTTAGCTACAGAGTAATGATATATATGTATGTAAACGGTTATTATATGAAATGAAATAAAACAAGTAAAATGCATTAATATAATAATATGATTTTTTTTAGTATTCAGTTTACAGTATGATGTAGAATATTATCATGCCCTTGTTATGCGCGACGCAAAACAACGTCAAGCAAAAAAACTGTGCATTACTTAAAATTATGGGAAACAAATATAAATTAGATAATTGGATTAACATAAAAGAAAATATTATTTTACAATTAGCGCCGTCTGTGTACCAGTAGAGACTTTAGTTGATTAGTTCTAAAAACTACCACGACAACTCACCTGTTCAAGCCAAAATCACCTGAGGAGCACACCTGGCCGCAGGTGAAAATGTAATTTTAAATATTTTATAGTTTTGACATGTGCGGATTAATAAATCACGCATTTTAGTGAAAACCGGACGAAAATTCTGCCAAAATCGACCAAGTTACAAAGTATTAAAAATAATTGTATTTTTTACGTCGCGCTCTCGCGCCAGTCCCAAATTCACGCGCGAACGTAATTTTAGCAAATATACGCATAAATATTAGCCATCCTTTTTATTTACTAATCACGTAGATATGATAAAATAATTGATATGTAAGAAGACCGGAACAAAATACATCGCATAACTTTCAAATTAGAGCAGTTTAAGATACAATTACTATTTTTTATCAGTTTTGGACGTAATAATATTTTCACGGGCCGCATTCAAATGACAAACCCCCGCGCGCGCTCCCCGCTCCAGTGAATGGACCAATGGGAAGCCACGTTTAACACCATATGAATAAAGGCACTCGCCGATGAGATAATATCTTTTACAAATAAAGGATTAAATAATTAATTAAAAATAAGCTAAGTTAGGTGTAATAAAATGGCCTTTGGGGGTTATGTCGGTGGTTAAATGAAAGATATGTGATTGGCGCGTGTTGAGATTTTATTATGACAGCATGGTAAAAGCAAGAAAGACAAAATGAAATGAATAAATGTAAAAATGAAATGATGTAGAAGGTGCGTGTATATTACGAAATGAAATAATGTGAAGCAATTTGGCTGTCTCGCCGGCGCTCCCGGGCCGACGAGACCGCCGCTGTAGAACGCTGAAACTAGAGAGAGCGCCTAGCGGTGAATTCTGAGCCAGGCTTGTGGCAGCAACCGGCAACGCCGTCGCTAGCGTCGATGCCGACTGAGATGGCGGTGGATTTGAATTCCGGCCGCTACAGGCCTTTCGAAATATCTAGGAAATGACTTACTGGTGTAAAATAAAATAAGTTATGTATGGAATCAGGTCCAGTTATGTAATAATTTGAGATATTTTGCCATAAAAACCATGTCTAGAGTATAAAATAGATTTATAAGGATCTTTTATATGTTTATTTTTAATCGCACGATTTATGTGGCGCTATCAGAAGATCACAGGAAACCAGCACTTGCAGGAGATCTTTTCAGTTACCACAAATATTTATCTATTATGATTACAAATTTGATTAATAAAATAAATATAAAAATGAGGCATCTGGAGGGCCACGCCCCCCGCAAATTATCGTGGCGTATATATAGAGGCGCGTTTAGCTCAGCGGGCAGATTTTTAGAAATATCAAGATCCTTCAAAATACGCCTCTACTTTCGCCGTCTTCTTCTTCTTCTATTCTTCTACCAAGATAAACAAGTGCTGAGTTCCTGGGCTTCCGTTACCTATAGATTTACCTGTAAAACAAAATAAAACTTGACCAGTCCAGGTCGCTACCAGCTTTCGAGAGTTCTTCTTCTTCTTCTTCTTCCTTACAACAACTGCTGTTCAGCCGAGTTCCCGTACCACAGGAAGAAATAATAAACATCGCCGTTGAACCCACGGCGCTCTTTTGTATTCGCCGCATCGAGCTATTTACATTATTCTCTTCTGTCTTTAAGCTAGTGAATTACTCAAGTCATATAAATGGCTATTTACTGAATTGAAAATTGCTTTCGATTGATCCGTTTTGTATGGAGTCGTCACCTACGCTATTTTTAACAGAATAACACTAAAAAGGCTTACAACTGCGTGCAAATCATTGAATTGCATACTTCCTCTTTTACTAATTCGTGAATTTTATCATCTTACTGTTTTTATCGTGTTGATTTCATGATTGTTCTTTAAATTTGGTGCATGGATTGGTTTTTGATTTGGAAAAAACATAAAGCAATTGGCAGAACTATTTTCTACGCTAACCTTTAATAAAAATAATTATTTCCTTTAGTTATTACGTGAAGGATTTTCAAACAATAAATTAATCATGTTCAGTCATAGAAAGTATTCTTAAAAACATCCATACATTTTTTATATGGGTAAGAAGGTATTATTTTGCGTTAAAACTTAAACTTAAACACTATTAATATTACTCTAAAATTACAAATAAATACATGGTACATGGATTTATTTTGTATAAAGGCGTTGGTTAAACGAAAGTACATATATTGTATTACATATGATTGTATAATATCATTGGTAAATATATATCTATACCTACTGTACCCCATTGCATCGGGAATGAAAAGTCTTCACCGCCTTTTCGATGGGCTGACGGCAAACTATGCATCTGGTCAGGGCCCTTGCGCATCCGTAGCAGTCCGCCGTGTGCCCGCTGGCTGCCAAGAATTTATCTTTGCGACATACTGAACACCTAATGGAGTGTGACAAGCGTGAAGAGCGTGACGACGGTGGCTGACCACGTAGAACCGAGGGCGCTGCTGACTTGCACACATGATGAGTGAACAGCATGCAACATAATATAAATAAGACAAACTTCATCAAGTTAGCCGAGTTATAACAGCTCGATACCTTAATCTGCAAAGCAGCTAACTCCACCCATGGTCAAAAAACTGTTTTTGATGCCATTATTTTCCTCTTTTATTGTTCTATGGTGTACTAAAAACCAAAAATTAAAATACGTGAAATCAAGTGTTTTAAAATAATAAATAAGTACTAGGTGCTGAAAAACATTACATTTATTATTGCAAAAACCTTCAATGTTGACCTGACACAAGTGTTGATGGTACCAGAAATAGAGGACGTCCGCGGAAATCACAATTATTATATCACAACATTACCATGGAAAATTAGCCAACTCCCAATAATATTTTACATATTTTCTGAAGAAATTCGTAAATATGAGATAAATCAAAATATCAATAAAATTTCTCAGCCACCCTATTTCTGCATAAACAATCTTCCGAAGTGTGTTTTGCAATTATCGTAATTCGTTTAATTATAAAATTAAACAGTTTTTTATTGCTCCTAAACATTTTAGAAAAATGGAGTTAGCTGATTTGCAGATTAAGGTATCGAGCTGTCAGAAAACATATACATATTCTCTTCTCTACTTATGCAAAAAACTGTTTATTCTATTATCAGTTGGAGATATCTGGTAGTTGATTTCCGTTTGTCCGAATTACATGATACTTATAACGTTAGTTTTAAATAATGTTTCAAAAAATTAGGACGTTGCAAACTAAAACCAGGACAAAAAATTGTTCTGGAATTTTCGTAATCCGTTTAATTACAAAATTAAACAGTTTTTTGTTGCTCCTAAACATTTTAGAAAAATGGAGTAAATTCAGTCAACCGAGAGACAAATTGAATGTCATTGGTCCTAAATTTGCATTGCTACTTTTTACGACTCTGCACAAACACAATTATCTTTCTCCCTTCGCTTAATACGTACATTTATCTTTTTTTCCCCAGAACCGTTACCGAGGATGACGCAACCCGGCTTAACAAGAAAATAGCTGTTTATATCCGTGGTTCTTTTACAGTGGCCCATATTTCTGGAGATAGGATTTCCACATGAGTGCAATCTATTGCACCAATCATGTTTGGAAATTTTTAAATGTTGTAGAATTGATTCAGCTATTGCTGAATTTCTTCGGTAGATTTAGGTAAACATGAATTGTGATCTGAGAGCGGCTATTGCTCTGCTCACTTTGTTCACAATTCGTGAAACATTGCTCTTGTGTACACTAGATATATCACCCGTGCATCTTTGCATTGATCCTGTGGCATAGAAATGTAAAGTTATCGAGACCTGGTTCACAGGATGAACTGCGTGATTTCTGATCTTTATCAAAAATATTATTATATACCTATGAAGTAGATAACTTTAGATGACAAGACAAGATTGTCTGAAAAAAGCAAGACCAGTTGCCTAACCATAATTTTGGACAGGCGGAATCTTCCAATAAAATCTAATTCTTCCCATATAAAATGATCGGTAAAAGATTTGCTCTTCTTGGATGTATTGAACAATTATTTGATCGTCAGAAGAATCGGTATCAGTGCTATCTGACATAATAATATTCATTTCAATAATACGATGTCGAAAAATTTAAAATAATGCTTTCAATGACGGATGTCAAGCGAATGCGCACAATGCAAATGTGCCCTAGATGACAAATCCAGTGGATGCAATCCGTTATCGGAAAAACATTTTTTTAAAACCCATTTCTTCCCGCAAAAAATAATGTTTACGAATTTTACTTTTCCTGTTAAGAATATACTGTATAATTAGTTTATCATCAAAAAAGTCTGCGATATCACTGCTATCCGACATAATATTGAACATTTCGATAATACAGTGTCAAAAATCGAAAAATACTCGATTTCGGTGACATCTGTCAGTGGCTCGCGCGCAGTGCGCATGTGCATTAGTAAAGTTTACATTTAAGCGAAGATTTTCGGCGGTTTATAGTTAAAGTTAAAAGTAAACGACAAAAATGAGATGACGCAACGCGTTTTCGGATAAACTAAGTTTAAAAGTAAAGTTTATGGTAACCGAGGATGACGCAACCCGGCCTGAGCATTATGATCCTTTAATCTACTTCCACAGAGCAAAGCGCTAGTCACGCACATTGTACTAGGCAATTTAAAGGTCTGAAGTTATATATTACATACACATTTTTATTTCGTTCGGATTAATAAACTACGCGAGAACAACAGAAATATATTTAATTTTGTTAAAATTCTGTAAAAATTGAATATGGTGACTCCACATTTTTTCCGGACGGTGGACGAAGTAAGTGTGGGTACTTTTTTGTATCCTACAGGGGCTTAAGCCTTGTTAATGCGACCGGCAGAGATTCGCCCTGTCCAGGTCGCAAGAGGATGCGAGGGAGAGCCAGTGGAATGCTCCGTTAGGCATTAGAAAGTATAATTATTATTAGGCTTACCATACGTCCCGGTTTCACATATTGGTCCCGCCGGCATTTTGTCCAGACTGTTGCGGGTGCGGTCCGCGAGCTCCCTCGCACCCTGCGGCACTCTGTTTTTAAGGGCGACAATCTATGCTGATCACTTGCAGTGTAATAACTAATTACTTTTTAGTAGTAATTTAGTTCAGCTTTTAACCTAACATTTTTAAAATTGTGTTAATTTTAAACATTTAATTTAATTTAAAATTGCAAAATAAAATGCAAAAACACTACCCATTTATAAAAAAACGTTGTGGCGAGAACAGCAAAGTAAAGAGCCAGCAATATTTTTCAGAATTTTCTATTGCACGCGTTGGACGACCGGACATTAAAGATTCAATAATAAAACACAACATAAAACAATTTTTAAAAGCGATCGTTCCGTTCAAAATGATGGCCAAAGAGGCCACATTTATCTTTCACACAGCGATGCACGATACGAGCTTCAAAACTTCTGACTGCACGTCCAAATTGATCTCAAAAATGTGGTGCTGCGAGAACCAAATGCGAAGCGATAATTGTCCCAGTTTAGATAATAATGTCCCGGTTTAGAGCTTCATAATTATGGTTAACCTAATTATGATTCCACTCTTAGCCTTCTATATTATTCACAAATTAAATTAAATCATGAAAGTTTTAAGATAATATGTTATCCCACTCACGATAAGCACAAGATAATATAAATAATATCGTGCAATTTTTAATCATACTTAGATATGAGTTTGTACTCATTTTTTTAAACGCGTTAGCATCAGCACGACGCGCCTGCACTTTTTGTTGTGTTACATACATTTTCTTAAAATAAAAATGTCTCGACTTTTATATCGACTAATTTCTGAGGATACGGTAAGAATATAAATATTTATCTACCTTCATTATTTTATATTTTACCACGTAAGCGTGCATTGTTAAGCGAGTACAGAGGGTTAAATTTAGTTTCTAGTAATGAGTACCGGTATCATTTATCTACTGCATATAATACTGCATATTTTATTTATCTACTGCATATTTTCGACTGTCAAATAATCTAACCACGCAGATTACTTACACATATATTATTGAATAGTAATTTCCCATGTAAAAACAGATTTTTTGTTTCTAATTCAACAAATTTATTTTAAATTGTAGATTTAACCATACTCATATGCCGTGTATTTTATTTCAGTCTGGTGGTCTTCCTATTATTTCCCAGTATAACTTCTATCACAGTATAATTTAACTTATCCAATTAACACAAACAAATGTCTAATCGGACTTATTTTACCGTGTAATATAAATGTAAATACGTATCTCTTTAATAATAATAATAATAATAATAATAATAATAATAATAATAAAAGGTTTACCCCTTAGGTAATTTTTTTTAACTACTAACGGTGCTAAAATAAATATGAATATTTTACATTTATTACATTTATTAATTATTAAAATAATAGTTGACACACACGAGAAAATATTTATATCGATTATTGTGTAAAAGTGCTAAAAATGAGAAAAAACATTGATCATCACGAATGACAGCATAAGACACGTCTAACTCGGCCAGCGCACGCTCTGCCACTAAGCGACGATCGGCATCCAATGCACACTGCACCGTCCGCACTACTCCGCTTGTCCACATACACGTCGGGTTCATCGAGAAAACATTTTTTATTGTTGCATATGGTAAATACTTATATATTGTAATTATTTTATCCACTACATAAATATATTACGGTGTTATACCTAAAGTATGAACTCTGTATTTAGTATATTTACCGAGATATTCCCATAATTAGAGGCAATGTTAACTCAGTTTACATCATTGGAGAGGAAAGATTAAAGAGTTGACCTGGGGTTTAAAACTATGCTCACCAAATCCGATTTCGATATCTGAATCCGGTGTCTTAGACCACCCGGCTATGGATGTTCATATAAGTGGGTCTATATTATCGTATTTATGATCACCAGATAACTGCACACACAACCTCACACAAGTTACCTCACTATAGCTCACACTATTTCATGATGTGTTACATTAGGTTATTTAATGCAAGTCACAGCAGCTGACTATGAGTACTTGTATTGAGTGCAGTTATCACGGAATTCGTATTTACTATTTACTGTAAAAACAAACTGTGTACATCATGATTCAGAGTTTTTGCATAGTAGAGACAAAAATATATGTTACAAACGTACATATGTACTGTCTTTGTGTTTAAGATCACGGAACCATGGAAACGAAGATAAAGAAATTATGTTATTTGATCACATTATTCTTATTATAGCTCGCTCTCATTCAAATATTATCTTATCTTATCCCATTTATATTTTTTTCGCTTAAAAAATATGTTAGTGTCTTACTTACTTTGTTTTGATTTAGTTCAGGAATTTTTTATAGATTATGAAGATATTTTCCAAAACAAATAAGGACATAATCTGGAGATCACGGATTAGCCCGTACTAGTATATTATCTTATCTATGGCTAATTGTTAATAAATAAGCAAAAATAAACAATTAACTATTAATAGTAACAATAACTGTATAAATTATTATTGTATTTAAAATTATTTTCATCAATTGCAAGTACCTACTCAACGAATTAAAAATAATTACAGGAAATAGATGTGAGAGCCGAGTATTTACGCTGGCAGCATCGATTTTCCATCCGCTAGAAACGTCAGTAGATGTTTTGATAAAGTTGGATTTTTCGTATATTTTTAGAACATGTATGCCGATGTGGACGTATTCATAAGCAACTACACTTTGGTGGATCCGGAAATTTATGAATTATGGATTGAAGGACGTTCTTGTAAGTCATGATTTCATATTTGACGCCGTAGATTCTCAGGTTATGTCCTAATTTAAACTCTTCAATATTTATCACAAATACTTCGAGATTATTGCTTAAATGATATTGCCAAATGATTCCTTCTGTCTTTGATATTTTATTTTCGCATTGAATGAAGACGTTCGGCAATTTACGTATAAAATATGGTATTTTTTTACAGTATTGTATACATGAGTACCGTCACGCCGCGTCTTGAAAGGGTAGGCAGAGAGAACAGACGTGTTGTGATATAAAACATTAATTTCTTACGCACTAATTCAACCCTTTAATTGTTTTAATATTTTCTGATACTACCTCTTATTTTTTCTCTATTTCATCTTTGAAGTACACCTTGTTTAACTATTTTTTTCAGTAGAAACTTTTTCAAAACCAAAACTCGACTCTTTTTCACAATATTTATAGTCTAAGTCTTATATTAAGTAAGTCTCGTTTTTTCTTGTACATATCTTTATTACTTTCTTGGTTGGAAACAACTTTGTATTTTTCCTAGTCTTATTTGGGTCGCATATGAATCATTTTGGATTAAATGATACCACAGTGGTATTGATATTTATAACTTATGTACGCAACTAGAAACGAGAGCACCCAGGAATATGACGCGTCTATTAGGAATCCCAACAATCATGTGCGCACAAAGTGCAAAAGATGCAGGTTGGAAAACTTGGGTGTTTATTATTTTAGCCAATCCCTGTAAAGAAACAACATGAAGATATTAACTAATTATTATATTGCAGCGAGTGAAGCAGTGGGCACTTTGGAGAAGAGAGGTGTCGTGAAACAAACCGGCGCTCCCCTGGACCTGGTCGCCAGCGATGTACTGGATCACTACAGGTTCACACTATTTATTGTATAATGAATGATTCAATATTTCCTTTACCATTCTTACTATTTTTAAACTAAGCTAAGCGCTTGTGCTATGAAAATAGGACTAACTTGATGGCCTCCTGGAACGAGGCTCGAACCCCCGACCACTAGATCAGTAGACGAGTATCGTAACCACTAGACCACAAGCACATTTGGTGCACAAAACTATTGCTAGATGATATTCCCTTGATAGAATTATAAACTGTATAAATACTAATGATGGTTAAATAATTATTTAAACCGTTATTGTGACTGTGATTGTATTTGATTGTAATGATGATTGGTAATTTATCATTTGTAATTCTTTGAACAATGACTGGTACACTAGAAAGTAAACATCCAACAGTTAAGTCTTTGTTACCAATCATCATTAAATCTCAATTACCAATCATCTTCAGTCATATAATTATAGATACCGAAAATTTCAATCACTGCAAGAGAAAAAAAATACAGCATGGACTCTGCTGTATTAGTTTTTTCTATTCATATTTCTTCTAAAAGTACATTTAAAAAAATAAGTATGTATCCATCACCTAAAATGTACTAACACATTTTGTAAATAATGTATGTGCTGCCGTAATTTGTTTTGATAGCTAGTCTTGGATTTTCCAATATAGTTTAATATCATATTTAATGCCAATATAGCTAATTTTGGAATATGTCCATTCAATCTTTGAAAATAAAAATAATACTTAGGGATAAAAAATTTCACAATTACACAAATTAAAGAAATAAAAGATATAAAAGAGTTTAGAAAGAAATTAAATGAACACTTCAGAAACACATAATTAGAAAATAAACAGTATTATAGAACACTTCAGAAGCACACAAATAGACAATAAATAAAATATTATATCAAATTATTATAGTATAACTCCCTCTCTAAGCACAATAGCTAGTCTCTTTTTTTAGCAAAAAAATGTAATTTTAATAATCATGTTATAAAAAATTGTAAAAATGTCAAATAAATAAATAAATGCACTAACCTTTGTGTAACAGGGCTGTTACTCGCCGATTCTTCTATGATGGTCGCTCTCTGCTAGCAGTCCTTAATCTTCTGAAACTCGGCTAGCCAGCCTCTGAAACTTTAGCACAACCGATAACCGAAAAATACAATATTCAAAATGTTTTTGTATCACCGCCATAAAATATGTTACCGACTCCAAAGCTGTCTCTGAACAGAAGCACTTTCGCTTTTGTTTTCTGTTTTAAATCCGCATAAATGGAATGCACATACTCAAAATTTTATACCAGGCCTACCCATCCAAGTATAAGAACGCGTAAACAGTATGTTATTTAAGTAATCGGTGTCCCTTACTACTAATGGTCTACTTTAATGGTTTTTGCTCACAAGCAGTGAGTAAAATTATTTTAATGGTGTATGTCAAAAATATCTATTTTCCAGAAGTGTAAAAGACAAACTGTTTTGTTATTTGTATAACAGCACTATAAGTACATTAAAAATTTAGGAACTATTCAAATTTAATTAAGTCCTGGCCAACAAATCAACTTCTTTTGTCCCTTCTGCAAATTTATTTTTGTCTTTTGCAGCAATTTTGTTAGCTGGCCAGAAAAATCGTAGGCGAAACAGCATCATACCATATTGGCGCCAAAATTCTTAAATTTCAAAATTCACAAGCTAGCTATTTCCGAATTTTATTTTTATGAAAAAAACATGAAAACATTGGTATAACTAAAAAAAATAATGTAAGTACTTTTTCATCCCAAGCGTCTATTGACCGTGATGTCATCCGGTTTTGAGATGAAAAAAACTAAAAATTAAACATCGATAGTGTTGTCAGGTCATAACACTTAAAACATTACTATTTATTTTACATTTGTTTTTTGGTAGGACGACATCAGATTTTATTAATATTATTGTTTAATGTGATGTTTTAAACAAAAATATATTAGCACTAACAACACGCATAAAATGATGCCGACGGCCGCGGCAATACCCAATGCTACCTAACGGCGCAACTTTACTATAAATACTCACTGTATTTATAGTAAAATACCCGTATTTTAATTTTAATTAATAACTAAAAAATAATATCTTATTCACCTGACTTACTTGGCAACAAAAATGAGAAATATTGTGAACGTACGTCAAAATCTAACTGACAATTTATTCAAATTGGAACATTCCAAATACTTTCCAACTTATTGTGTCCTTCTCATCATCGGACTCTGCAGTAGTAACAAGCATATCAGGAATGTCTAAAAAGTCGCCAATATCTCCACTAACAAAAAAAGTCACCCTCCTCCATTTTGTTTGAAAAATAAAATCAAAAAAGTTTTTGAAAATTCGATAACTGTTCAAATAATAGCACTTTGACATCAATATGAAAGTGTGTGTGTTAGATTTTCAATGCAATTGAAATTTCAGTCATTTTAGTGTAAATCACTTATCTATTGTATAAAATAAATCTGGCAACACAAAAGTGCAAATCAACTGTCAATTTTGTATGGAGAAAAAACATTGACTTTTACACTCAATTTCAGACATAATTCGTGGTGTTCTTGAGTTGAATAATATTTCTATAGGTCACAGTATGATATCACTACTAGAAAGAATAATTCGATTTAAAATCAGATATGCTATTATTTAGTGACGTCGAGCACTGTCACGTGAGTGCGAATAAGGATAGCCAACGTGATATTGAAATTTATAGTGTTTCTCTTTCTCTGTCACAAGTTTCCGACATGGGTGGCCAAGGAGTTAATGTTTCTGATATCATTATTATTTGGTTGTATTGTTCTTGAAATAAATGAAAAAAAAAAAACCATAGCTATATACTATCATACTTTGAAATTGTCAAGGAGTTTAATCATCTTGTGTATAATATCTAACGACAGTAGCTGCGAATCAGAAATCAAACAATGCATGGGTATGGTTAAGAGTTCTATGTCCAGATTTGATAAAATATGGAAAATATACATTACATCTAAAACAACTAATGCCAGACTTGTACAACCTCTGGTACATCCAATATTTCCCAATGATGTGGAATTAAAGCAAAGGGGAAAAAGGTGGATTGATGCCTTTGAGATGTGATGTTGGAGTCATATGCTGCATGAGAACAGCAAGGTTCACAGATTCCATAATTCAGCACATCAATGATAGACTACCAACCATTTACCTCAAGTCCTCTAATTTTTTAAGCATCTTGCATGAAGGGAAGATAACTAGCAGAAGCTTTTTGTGGTGAGCCATATTGAAGAACAGAGAGGTAGTGAAAAATCTCCCATACATTGGGTTGAAGAAGTGGAAAAAGCAACGGGCACTTCTCTGGTGACAGCTCTCAGATCTGTGGGACACTGAGAAAAGTGAAGGAGCTTAGACAAAAGGGTGGGAGTTCATAAAGATCATGATTCTCAATTAACTAAGAATTAACCAGATATCTGCCCAAGAACGTAGATGTACAAGCTGCCTGATATTTATTTGTATTTTTTGTTTAATTTTTCAAAATTTTCTAAAAGTTTGGTAAATTTAAAACATTTGTTCCTGACAGGAATCTTAATGTAGGCTGCCAATGTTGTCAATATAATCTTCTATCTTTTACCTGAATATACATATTATATAAACTCTCCCTTATCCAAATGTACATATCAAATGTTTCATATTTTGTCACCCCTCCATCGCTAACATCGCATTGAATTTTAGGACATTTTCGCTTCTGGAACGATTGTTGATGGTGCCGACTAAACTGTCTGAACAGTTCTCATTCCAACTGGATCCGCAAACAAAGCAACTACTTATTGAAAAGTAAGGAAATGATTTTTAAGGAGAACACATTATTTTTGTGAAGTTGCAATTTTTCAGAACATATTTAATGAAAATTCGAATTCCGGTAACAACAAAAATATTTTTTTGATGAATTGATTTTTTTCTACATATCTTTGTAATTGAGACATTTAATTTGTAGTAAGGAAATGAATTTATTTTACCCAAATGTATATTTAAAAAATATTTTTCACTGCTTAACGATCGCTTTATAAAACGTAATCTATATCTACTTGTCTTGTTTTTTTATTTAATGAGCCAATTTTCTTTATGAGGACATTGATTTTGATCTGTTTTCAAATTATGATCTGCGTGTTTTATATTTAATGAAAATTTTACATAATCTGGGTGAAATGTTGGCTGAAGAGATGAAAAATAAAGAGTTTTTTTTTCACAAAATATTTTTAATGTGTTTCATTTTATTCATTGCACTTTTTTGTTAAGTTTTTAATATTTTAATCGTTATTTAATTTTTATTCTGTATTTTAAAATATATATCTGATGCAGATTATTACACACATGATTTTGTCTCTTCTTGAAACATTTGTATGTTGCCTGGAAAAGTTTCATTGTTCTGTTCCCTTGTAGTTCGGGGGTCTTAAATAAATAATCAACTACATATTACTCAAGGAATATTTTCATAATTTTAATACATATTACAATGTCATTAAGTCAACTGAACTGTTCCAGATACTATTCCCTAGAGGACTCGGTAGCCCGGGAGATCCTGGGCAAGAAGCTGAGCTGGCGCCAACGCCGGGAGGTGGAGGAGGTCGCCGAGCGCTCTGGAGTACCGGCCCGCGCCGCACGTCGGCAGACTCACAATCTCAAGCGTGTGTACAAAGCTGTGGAGGATCTGCCCGGCTGCCTAGAGAGTAACATCAGGCAACACTTTCTGCTGTCCAACGAGCTTGCCAAGTGCGTGTCCTTTCTCTTCATTGTATTATTCCTCAACAATTTCCTTCTCAAAATAATTACATGAATATGAAAATTTAAAAGCGATATTTGATATCAGTGAGTATTTTATTTAAAAAACTAACTAAATTGTTTTTAAACGATGTTGTATTGTTCAAATCTATTAAAAATTGTTTGTACAAATTGTCTACATACTTGTATAAAACAGGCATCTACCTAGGCTGTGTTTAGGTCTGTTTACAGTAACTAATTCATGTTCGATGTTTTCCAGGAAGTACGCGGCAGTTGTGTTTATAGGCTGCATGAGGTTTGAAACATCTAAGAAAAAGCTGCAGTATCTGAGCTTTGGAGACTTTTTCCACTGTGCTCTGGTAAGAAATCATCTTTGATTTTTATTTTTTACTATCGGATGATTTAATATTTATACAATCTCAAAATCTTATTTCTCCTTTACGTTTAACCTGTTACCAATATAAGTTATTGTTATGAGCATTGTTACCAATTACGTGCAGAATAAAAAATGTATTTTCTTTTCTTCTTATTCATTCTCAGGTAAATCTTCATAATACTTTAACACACTAATATAGAGAGATGCTTGAAGGTTATATATTACGATTTCAGGATGCATTCCACCAATAAAAACTCAGTCAGTTGTTCTATGTTGGATATACAGTGGACCCTCAACATTCGTCTATTTTGATATTCATACTGTTTTTTCATAAATTTTTTTTTTTGATTTTTGCATGATTCGGGGGTGATTCAAAGTGTGCGCATAAACGTTTGATATTCATCCGTCCTTCGGGAATGGATTAATGATGAATATTGAGAATCCATTACTGAAGAAATATTTACAGGCGTCTTATATAGGCAAAATTCCTGTCTACATGCTATTTGCTAGGGCATGGTGGGCGCGACGTATATATGGACAAGTGTTTCTACATATGAAATAATGTGAGAATTGATCGGATGATCGGGTAGCAGGTGTTCTTTTTTGTCATTAAATACTACATATAAGAAATGTGGTATGTGGGGTCTTAGTTTGTAGGCACATGGATTCCCGGTTATACACGTTTGTAACAAGTCTTTTATCTGTTCTGGTCCACTGTAAGGTTGATAACACAAACATAATTACAGTGGAATCGTACTATTCATACAGAGTTCATTCCAGTACATTTTGTATAAATGCTAAGTCAATTTTTCCCACAAAGAAATTATACAAATTGGATTAATCCCTTCCAGGTCCTTAGATGATTGTTTATCTGAACCTTTATAATGAATATTATTTAACCATAAAATTATACATAAAAACTATGGGGTTATATGAATGTGTAGCTCTAATAGAGTGAGTGGATCTTCAATTATGGGAGTTGTGTGATATCTGTAAGTAAGTCGCCTGTTATGGAGTAGCTCATGTTATGATGTTATTTGTTGTTGAGTGTTAGTACCAGTACCAATTTGAAATTCTATGTGTATGGCAATGTGTTGTAGCGAGTGCAATGGACGCTAGCAAAAAATTTTATCGTGAGGACACGGTTGCCACAAGACATTACACTCGTGCTTATTATTGGAAAGCGTGTTGAGTAATTGAAATTATAGGTATAAACAGATGACAAAAAATTATCAATAAAAACCAATACATGTTCCACCGAATTTATTGAAAGAAGTTATAAAGGCTGAAACTTAATACATAATAAACATGCGAATTATATATGAAGATCAGAGGCAGCATCGGAGAGCTGCCATTGCGTTGGAAATTGATAGGTAAAATGAATGGCTTGGCTTGTATATGGAACTGACTGACATGTCTTCTCTAGTGCACGCAGCCAGTTCATTGAGTATATTTGGCTGGTAATAGGGTTCCGAATTGACGGCTGTGTTCAGCTGTATTTTGCGACATATGGCTGACATGAGACGGAAGTGATACACTTTCACAAAACTGTAAAACCAAAAAATGTATAAGAAGTAATTGAAAAATTGACTGAAAAATATTTAAAAATAACAACAACATGCCATTCTTTCACTTACCTCATACAAATGATACTTAGCAAATGAGAGCCAACCCAGGACAGACTGCAAGACTGCAAAACTACTGCAAGACCGTGTGACTCGGACGCATGGTATAGTCCAAATTCCGGACAAGTGTACGATTGTTAAGTCAAATTTTATTTGAAATACTTGGACGAATGCAGAGTTGTGTGAGTTGAAAGGCAGATGAATGGCGGGGTTCCACTGTATATTATTGCAATTTTATCTTGGTTTCAGAGTATATCACATAAGATGCCAATCTATACATGATAGGCAGTGAACTAAACTGGCGTAATTAATAGCCCCCGGAAATTTGTGTTAGTGATTAATATTTTTATCAAGAAGAACACATTCTTATTGTGATGTTGTAATTATTCAGAACATAGGTCTGTGATGTTTTAAATACTAATTAAATGTATTAATTATACAGGAAAGAAAAATAATGTAGATGGCTTTTAAATAATGGAACAACAGATGTATTAATTTGAAAAAGTGTTCATATAGGTTTGAAAATTTGTCGTCAAAATTACTAGCGTTATAGCATAGTTGGTAATGCACCTTCCCCTGATTGGAAAAAGAGATCCAGGTTCGAATCCCGGTAGCGCAATAACAATATTTTTAGATTAAATTGATTTTATATGTACATTTTTATAATTAATACATTTAATTAGTATTAATATTTTTATTCAAACATTAATTTCTAATATGCAAAAGTCAATCCGCATTCATAAATTCATTCAAGACCAATTTTAATTATGCAGATATCTTGGAGGCTTATTTGAATCCAGAACCCTGTCAACCTCATATTTATGGTCTAATTTGCGAACATCACCAGAAATTATTTTATATTTATAAACTTATTATTCAATAAAAATAGGGTAATTATTTTACATCCCTAGAAATGATAATTTATTTTGGCAGGTGATAAAAGCCAACTGGACATACTGTTACACTGGTCCAGAGTTTTATGACACCGAGATGGATAGGGAGTTCCTTCTGGACCTGAGAGACCTCCGAGTATTACTGGATAAAGAAAAGGAGCACAAACAGTAAGCGCCTAAAGTCTGTTGTGTGTATGAGAAATTATAAATTATACTATAATATCAGAAGTACTACAACGTGCAATGTTAACAAAGTAATCTCATCTTATACAGAGTGTCTCGTAGCTAGTTGTCCAAACTTCAAGAATAGGTAAATCAACGAAAAGTATTCTTGATAATTTGTTGATTTTCCCCCTGCCTGGTGAATTATCAACTTTCTATTTTTTTATTTTTCAAAATTCGCATTCAAAAGGTTAAGTATTATGTCATACATTCCATATATGAGAGTTCAAAGACCTCAATATGTACTGACCCATTGACCCACTGACCTAGAATTTGCGGGGTGGAAAAAATATAAGATAAAAAATGCCCAGATTGACAACGTTTAAAAAAAAATTGTAACAAGTAATGAAAGATCGTTTATTATTTTTTTCAAATATTTACCTTGAGTTCAGTGAATAAAAAAGATCTAAAAACGTGAAATTAAATAAAAATGACGTAAATATTTCTGCGTCAAGCTTTGATTGTGAAAAGGATAATCTGAAATTTGTGAAAGTATTATGCTCATTAGCTTACAAGTTATGTATATAGTTACTGTCGGACAGTTATTTAATTTGCGTTGTCAAATCGGGAGCCATTTTTTAAATTATTCAAAGCACATTTTAAATAAATACCTAATTAAAATATGCTTTGATAAAGACATGTCAGTCAATATGAAGTTAAATATAAAGTATTCTTTAATTGTAAGTTCCCCCAAGATCAGAATCATATCTACATACTCTGAATTACTATATTCGTATGGCATTTTATGCAATATTACAAAAACACAAGATCTTTGATCAAATAATTTGTTTTTTATTGTAAATAAACGAGAGTTGAGCCAGTATCGCATTACCGCACAGCGCAAAATAACATGAATCATATTATATCTGAAAGAATCTTTCAGATATAATATGATAATAGAAGTACAGGAAACTTTTACCATATGCTGATATCGACAACACGATAGTTTTTTATTATTTAAAAGTGCATCTTTTCGTTTTTTGAAAATAAATAAGTGGCTATGTAGTTGTTGAAATTAAAATAATATTCACTTAATTTAAAAATTTTAATATCGAAAATTGAATAACACAGATGTGCGAAAACGGACTTTTTTCCGAAGTAAATACATTTTCAAAGTAAAAATCTTAATCCTTCGATTCAATGACACAGCATCTGAAAAATGAATTCCGTAAGTCTCAAGGAGATTTTTATGTATGACGTAATAAATAAAAATTTGCTAATATTTTTAACCCGCTTACTCGCTATACGAGCATATTTCTTTAACCTTAATATAAAATACAATATCTCATTCTAGTAAATGGACCTACTTAAATTATAATATTTTTCGTTCTACAGACATTTAAAAATATTCATAAAAATGTTAACGATATTTTCCTACATACGTTGTAAAATATGAACATCCATCCAATATTACTTCCCACCATATAATTTTAATACGCAAAGTAAAAAGAGACCAAGACTGCTTATCGTCGTCATGTCACTTACGATAAAGAACATCCATTACTAAGCGAGATGTCATTTCGCGCCGACGTTCACACATATCTAACAATGATTCTAAAATAAGGAGGCGCGCCCCATTTATGTATCTTAACATACTTTTAATAAACAGCATACAATTTTTTCATATATACAATAAATCGTATTTATGTAAAATATTATTACTTTTACGAATTGTGATAAACCATTTTAAATTTATTGTTTTAACATTTTAGTTCAGTTTTTAATTTTAATCTTATTTGTGTTTTAATATAGTTAACTTAAAATATAGAATTATTAATTCCACATTAAATTATATTCTAAATCGTTTAATTTAAATAAATTACGGTTTTATTTAATTTATATTAATTCCATATAAAATTATGTTTTAAATCGTTTTATTTAAATAAATTATGGTTTTATAAAATCACACACAGATTTTGCGTAATTTTGTATAAAAGATTTTTGTGTAAACATAATTTTTCATTTTGATATGTTTATAACATTAGTATTATTTTCTGTGCGACATTTCTGTTCTTTCGATTTCTGAATATTACCAGATTAGAAGTGGACATACATACCTATCTATATTTTCGATTAGTAAGTAAGCTATTTACATTTGTTTGTTTTGTTTTTTTAATTATTTTTGGTAATTTACAGTACTTGCGTTTATTTAAAAATTCTTATGTACTTCATACGCAACATTTAAATAAAGTTTATTCAGTATTTGTGTTTTGTGCCGAGTGAAACAACGCACCACAGTTTTAAGTTCAGCGGGACTCTTAGTGAGTATCGGTCGTCACATATGTATATTATGTACAATATTCACGTGCTACAATCGGCTGTTTCAAAATTTCGAAGCGGTGGTAAGAATAGAATATTATCCAGAATTTTTAAATCTTTTTATTTGATTTTTATCACAGATAAATATTTTATAACATTTGATATTAATTACTTTAATGGTAGTCCAACGTTTTACAAAATATAAGTAAGAAATATTGAAAAAAAAATGCAAGTTTTGATGTCTCATAACTCCTAATCTGTAAATATTTTACCTAACTGTAAATAATATTTTTTGTTCAAAATTGAATGAAGAACTCTCCCCCGAAGTTTTTGCTACTAGCTATGAGGCACCGGTATATTTTCAATGTTTATCATTACTATCAATGTCACGAATCTTAAACATTTGTTTTAATGTTTTTTTTAACAACTTTCTTACGAATACGTAAAGCTTTCTTTCAACCGGAGATTGTATATGATATTATGCTTTTCTAAACATTTTTCAACATTTCATTCACAGCCTTTTTCAAGATAAATACATATGTTGGTTTAGTAATGGTTTTTGGGTTACATAATACAATACAACATTTCAATTGTGTTTTATTGTCCACCTAGAGAATTGAGGTCTGTATTATCAGTATGATTTTCAGATACATTGATAAAATGATTTTTATTGTATTATTATTATTTATTTTTATTTTAGCCTCGTCTGTATGAAACTTAAACCCAAATTGTTGGAGAAGACATATCAAGAATTGGAACTCAATTTCAGGTGAAAATTCATGAAATTTTATATGTATTTTAAAATTTATTTTGCATACATTGTATATGTATAAATTGATGTGTTAAGGACACGAGACAGTAATTAAAAAATATTATCATCGGCGGGGTGCCAGAATAACATGAGATATATTTTGGCAAATAAAGACTGTCATTTTTTGATAAAATACGCCTTGCTGGCGCCCGTTGCTGTCTGCTCGCTGAAATGGTGAGAAAAATATGAATGAACTGTATGTATTGTTTTGTGACAAAATAAAACCAAGAACACTGTGAGCGGAAACGCATTCTCGATTCTGTCGCTGAAGTATCCCTAGAAAGAACATATTTTTGTGTTTCATTTCTTCTGACATCATCGTTATCAGTTGAGAGAAGCGGAGATCGACGAACCACCCTTGTTTTCTTATGGATGTATGCAACACATTGTTTAATACATGAAAGTGTACTTTGTTGTTGGCATACAACTCACTGTAATCTCCTGGTACTAAATCCTATGTACATGCCAGTTGTATTTAAATATAAATTGAAAGATGAGTAAAAATTGTAATCACAACAGGTCAGATGTGACCATTCAAAAGACCATGGATATAACAAATATTTGTTGGTTTAGTGCCAGTCACTTATGCTAACTAGGATCATTTTTTAAATCTGACGCCTCTCCGATGCTTTGTTTCAACTGTAGAGATGTATATTTCCTCAACAGATACCTTAACAGTCAAATAAGAATAATTATAATGATAATTAATTTCTTTAGACAAGATGAGAAAACAGTTTCAATAATGATAGTGTTGGATAGTAAAAACAATTGAATCTAACAAAAAGAAAAAAGCTCTTCTGTTTTAGACCTAATTTTAAAAAATGTCAATGATTGGTGGGAACTCTACTTATCGACTGAAGCGGTCTGTGTTGGTAATTACATCATATTAAGTGTGAATAAAAGATGTGACCACTAGTTATGAATAATTTAGGCATGATTTATTTTTTAAATAGAGATGCTTGCACGGAATATGTCACATCAATATTCTTACTATTTTCAAACTAAACTAAACGTTTGTGCTATGATAATAGAACTAACTTGATGGCTTGATGAGCACTAGGCGAGTATCATAACAACTAGACCACAAGCACGTCAAATTAAAAGATATTGTTTCCATTTCTTGAGAGGTTGAATAATGAACAAATGTGTTTATAAATGTTTTTATGGCCTTAAAATCTGACAAGCGTACTCATGAAGGAAGTAGGTCAGGATAGGAATATGCACATAGTTTTGTCCACTGTCTGCTTACCTTTATGATAAGATCGCATGACTGTAGATTTTGCATAAACTAACAGTCTATAAAATTTTGTTAATTCACTTACATCGAATACCTACTTATCAATGTGTATTTCCTTCGCAGGTCCTATACAAGAGGCCTAACCGGGCTGGCCTGCAATCTTCACAGATCCAGAGAACTGAGATCCTACTTTGTGGATATTGTCGAAAAGTAAATATCCCAGTTCAGAATTGCAGACTAAGAATTTTTCATATTGAATTTCAATAGTAGATTGAGTTAAGTTAATAATCGTGTTTGTACACAGTTGATATTCCACTCTGCGTTCATTATGTACCTTCTTTTATGTGACTTTCAAAATGAGTCTCCGAGACGAGTCTCATTCGTGTTCATAATTGTGGGCCATAATTCGTAGGGTAATCGCAAGTGCAGGGGTTTGAAAATATGTATTTTGTAAATTATTAAACTCTAATGTTACTGTAAATTCCAGATGTATAGAACCTCTGAAGGGTGGCGGTTGGTCGAGGATCGAGGTGCAGCAGTTCCTATCTGCGTACGAGCAATGTGCTCTATCTATGGATGTCCTCAGGTGAAAAACGGTTTAACAATACCACATAATAAGTATTTGCAGAGGCTACCATCCTCTAGCGTGGAAAAGAACACCGCACCCAATAAAAATAAGTGTATACAAAAAAAAAAAAACAGATTATGTGTACAAAGTGTACCAATTTACCTGCAAATAGTGGCAATTTTTGGGTAGTTTTATAGGTTATCAGATGAATTAAGCATGAAACTATCAACTTTGATATTTTTTATTACATATTAAGTATATTAAAGAAAGATTATTACCAGAGTACGCAGGCTAAACTGCGGATATAGCATCAAGGCAAAAAACTAGCGGTTGATGCTTTTTCTTCTTTTCAAGCCCTTTGTGAATTTTTTGATTAGACAAATGATCTCTTACAGAGAATAATGGGTCAAGAAGCAGCTCACATGTGCACGTAATTATTTTTCGTTCCCATAATATTTTTCGATAAGGTTTTTTTAATTGTTTCATTATTTTACAAACACATAACAAAGAATATGTGTGATAAGGGATTAACAATTAAGAATATGATATGAATTGTCCGATTCCGATGCCCTTAGCGAATGTCGTCCATTTTCAGTAAATATGTATTGAGAATTCTGAGATTTTTCAAACACAATCTACATAATTTATCTAAATTAAGAATAATCATTTATGAATAATTTATTATTGTAGAATATGTATATCTGCTAGATAATTTTGTAACATTTTTATAAATGTACTCTCACTTTCACCATTATCATTGAACGATGATAAACCATAATTAAATAGTATGAAACTATAACCTACAATAAATAGCTTTATAGTCTTTAGAAGTACATCCATATAACAATTTTATCTTCATTTCTAGGGAACAAGATTTAAAAAGTGCATTTGAACGCTTCATGAAGGTGACTTCAAGTTGTCTTCTCCGGATGTACCACGTCACCTGATCGTGGTCCAAGCCTTCCCGATGGAGGCCCGTCCTCTCCTTCACTCCTCGACTCCTCCGCATCTTCAGTTTTCATGTGGCCCGCCTGCTCTTCAGGAAGGACATTACCCATTCATTCGTGTACGTCAACAGCTGAGCCCTTCATTATTTAAAACCGTGTATTTACTTGGAAGATTCACAGATGTCCATGTTACATCACTGCGTAAATTGTCCTATCAATCAGCGTGTCGTAAAATTACAGTCTATATTTTGCGACTAGTCAAAGCACTTTAATGCCACGGCTACATGTGCAGATTACTTCAGTTGATTGTTCTGTTCTAGAGACAATCGGTTAATAGCAAACTTACTTATTTATAAATGGCAATATACAACAAAACTTCTTCTCAACAGTCTAAAAATATTATGTTATTTATTAAGGGCCAGTTTCGCTAACATACACAGAGTGAGAAATTATCTAATCGAAATTCAGCGAAAAATGTTGCTATCATTCAACTTTTTTTTAAACAAAGCGTGCAGCAAGATTTGCATAGACAAATGATAGCTTGCTTTATGTGTTTGACTGATAATATTATTTAATTTAAATATAAGTATTGCATTATATGTACAAATACTACTATCATGAGTAATTATAGGCAAGATATTATGGAGATGAAATTGACAGTAATATATACATACATATGTAGGTGTCCACGACATCTGAAATTTTATTCAAATGACTTAATGAAAAGTTTTTTTAGGAAACTTAAGGGTGCATTTTAAATTTTACGCCAAGCACGTAATCAATTAATATGTACTGAAAGAACATTGGAGGAAATGAAATTTTAATATTAAATAGATTGGTCGTTTAGTTAATTTTTTATTCAGTGTATGTTTGATGAAATTCACTTAATTTTTTTAGTCAAAATGTTGCAGCCTTCTCTCGTTTTATAAAAACCATTGACATTTCAATAGTCAAGTGAAATTTATATTACGAGTTTATTATCTTCTTGCAAGTTGCAATTTCAGAACATGGTTCTACGGTATTTTTTAATACAAATTAGATTAATGGATTATAAAGATCCATAGATAGATTTTTTTCTGTACAAATATCTTTCTAATTGGTTAATTAGACGTGCTTGTGGTCTAGTGGTTACGATACTCGCCTAGTGATCTGGTGGTCAGGGGTTCGAGCCTCATTCCAGGAGTCCATCAAATTAGTCCTATTTTCATAGCACAAGCTTTTAGCTTAGTTTGAAAATAGAAAGAATATTGATGTGACACGTATTCCGTGTACGCATCTCTTTAAAAATAAATTATTTAAAAAATTATTTATATTAAAAATCAATTATTTCATAATACTTTGTCAATTGTTTTTAACTAAAGTCAAATCTATCTGCTATCAAATGCTAATTGATTCACAATTTTAATCATTGTTGCTCTAGATAGAATCAGGGATGGGTGGGCTTGCGGTGGCTCGGGGGAGGGGGGGGTTGCTCTGTGACAATGTGAGCCCTTCGTTAATATATTGGCAATCCACTTCTGAACTAGAATAACCTCAAGCTTAAAAATAACAGTGCTCTCAATGCATATGTATATATGTAGATCAGAATCATTAATTTATTTATTTACAAAAAGGAAAGTGGATCACACTAACATACCCTTAAATATTGTATTTTTTTATAAGGTTAATTATTAAAGGCTAAATAAATCTTGCCACAGTTACATTAATTGTAATGCAAAATATATTTGACATAAAACGTGTCACCATGTTTTAATATTTGTAAAGAAGCAGTTAATTAAAATGTGTTTATGCCAAATGTTACTTTATTTGCCCTAGTTATAAAGATGGGGGAGATAGAATATTAATAATATTACATATATTTAGGTATAAATAAATTTATATCCTTTTAATACTTTATTAATAGTGCAGACTGGTAATTGTGGAAGGTCTGCGACTTAATTAATTTGCATCAATTTATGTATTAGAGATTAGAGAAGAGGTTATTGTTTTTTAAAGAGTAAGAAGTAACTAGTTATTGAAAAACAGAAAATTTTGAGGGAATTGCGACTAGAGGTCCATAATGGTGCCTTAGTACTGACAATGTACGCCAGCAAAATTTGGAATTGGCAAAGGAGGGAGAATGGACTGAATGTCATTATTGAGGGAAGTGTGAAGGTAGATGATATATGACACAACCAGGAAACAAATGAAGAACTATTGAGAATGCTTTACAGATAATTCTTAGTAGGATGATTTGAATATATGAAGCGAATACGTGCAGAGCCGGAACGGAAGATTAAAAACTAACGAGCAGTTTAATAGTTTAGTGCGGGAATGTGGAGGAAACAAAAAGTATATGACAGTCAGAATCGTGTAGTGCTTTATGCTCCATACTTTATTGGCATGAAGCTATGTTTTTAGTAGTGAATGGCAAAGGTAACAATCCCTTACAACAAAATATATAGTAAAACTATAATTCAATCCTTGTTCATTAAAAATTTTACATAATTTGAAATTAATTTGACAATTTCTCAGTGGTTATAAAATAGATTGATTTTAGCAGCCATTAGTTTAATTTGAAAGTTTGCACTAATTACTCCTAATATAACATTTTCGAGATGTTTCCTCAGAATATGTGAAAAAATATATATTTCTTAACGAAATTGGTGCCTTTGTTCATGATTTTTTTTACTAATTCTATGATGAATTCGCGAGTTCCGAATCCATTAATTTGATTGACTCAATCGGTTCTGCGCAATATATATTTTTTTTGCTTCTTGAATTTCGAGTTAACGAGTTTTATGTTTTTGGTCCCTTGAATTTTGAATTAACGAGATTTTACTGTATATGTATGAAGTTTGACAATTAAATTTTTGGAATGCCTCTTTAAAAAATATACGTGTAAAACTATACGCTAGTGGTTACTGTCACATTCAAAGTACTTCCCTTGTGCATCTATACACTATCTTTGATTTCTGGAAGCAGGCATGGAATTCATTTTATAGAATTCTATTGGATATTCGTCTCACATTTTATTGGATAACAGTTTTATTAGAAAATATTTGTCCCCTCAGCAAAGGTTTAAATTTTGGATACAGCCAGAAATCACAGGGAGCTAAGTCGGGTACACATACAAATACAGGTGATCTAATTGAGTAATCTTCTGTCCAGAAAGTCTCTCATACTGAACTCATTGTGACTACTCTAAAATTCAATCACCCATTTTTACACCAAAGTGCACAAACAAATATCACGTATCTTCCCAATAGCTAACTAATAACTGGCTCTATCAGTTTGAAATTTATGCATATATTAATTCAAACACGAGTACTCGATTAATTTTGAAACAATTTTATTACGAGTGATATTAAATTATCAAACCTCATATATTTACAGGTGCATGATACCAGTTTTAAATTATTTTTAAATGATTATTGCTTTGCACTTTTAATTAAATAGTCCATTTTCGGCAAAGATATTAGGTTGATGCATAATTATCCGCCGTTTAAAAATTAATTATATTATAACATAATCAAAAATGAAAACATACTCAAAACGAGAGATTGTGCAGGACCCATCCGGTCAATTTCTGAGATGACGAACAATCGTGGACTGATTTGATATTGAAGTTCTCAACCAGTGTTCTAATGGTGCAACTTTCATAGCTGCCAGAAGGACCTGGTCATCAAAATACGAAGATAACCAGTATCACCAGCTTCAAAGCGAACAAACCACTCTTGGTATCGCTCCTTTGCCGAAAAGATTGTTGCGATCGCGAAATGACTCGGCAACTTTACTCCCTTTCTCCAAGTGGAAAAACATCATGTGGCGTATACGTGTATGGTTTTCTAATTTCTTAACCCTATTAAACAATTATATTATGACAAATGTTAATGTTAAACAAAAATGTTGCGAAAAAACGGCAGATAATTATGTATCAACCTAATACTTAATGCGTTTTAAAATTAAAGCAGTGCTCAGTCACTTAAGACTCGTATAATATCACAGGTTCACTAATTAACCCACTTATAACGACTTAAAGGAGACTGAACAGGTAGATATGTATACATGTATGTACATTATTTATTCAAAAAGCTATTATCAGTCTTGCCTGAACGCGTCACACATTAAATCCTAGCCTTGAATCCCGTCCTCAATGATATTTTAGTCTCGATTTTCTGCAAGCAACATTTTGGACTTCAGCCCTTTTGACTAGAAACCAGAATTAAATTAAGTAGTGTATTAATGAAGTGTAGAAATGCTTTTCTTTTAAAACAGATTTTGTAAGGTTCAGTATTGTTGAATTGGAAACAAGCTAATGATGTAAATTTATTTATAAAATACTATATGATTTATGAAAATAATTAATACATTGAGATTAGAAGTTCAGAACCATATATGTTACTATATTCAATTTTATAATAGGTACCAAAACCGAATAATTAAAAAGAATTAACTAAATTATTATAGCTGTAAAATAACTGCATCACATTATCTATTGAGAATTGATTATGATACACAAATATGATATTCTCTGCTTCTTACCTCAATATATTATACAGTCGATTGCGCTTAAATGGGACACATAGGAACCAGGACATTTAGTCCAATTAAAGGTTGCCCCAATTAATACAAACGAGTGTAAAATTAAACGATTAATGTTTTTTTTTTGTTGACAAAAATATAAATTATAATAAAATAATATAAACTCTGAAGAAAAAAAAAATTTGCTACATATAATTTATTAAAGAGAACACATTCTTATTGTGAAGTTGTAATTATTCAGAACATAGGTCTGTAATGTTTTTAATACAAATTAAATGTATTAATTAGATAGATATACATACATACAAAATCTTTTTTTTTGAAAAATATTGTTGTTGCTACCGGGATTCGAACCTGGATATCTTCCAATCCAATAATGGAACGATAGATGTATTAATTTGAAAAGTGTAACATATAGGTTCGAAAATTTGTCGTCAAATCACTATGGTGCTATAGCATAGTCAGTTAATCCACATTCCCCGAATTGGAAGAGATCCAGGTTCGAATCCCGGTAGGAACAACAATATTTTTCAATAAAATTGATTTTATATGTATATCTTTCTAATTGATACATTTAATTTGTATTAAAAATATATAATTTAATAGTGGACAGGTGCGGGGCTCCCTTATTAGTCATTTTTTGCGTACACATACACACACCTATCTCTCCCATATCGCACTACTGCTGACAGACACACACACACCCAAACACTTGGACATTACAATTAACAATAGGAACATCTAACATGTAAGAGACACAATGTAGTAGATTTTGATATAGTAGTTATCTCAGTGAGCCGACCTTAATTTGTATTAAATGGATGGTTTTTAATTTATATTTTATAATATGTATTGTGATCTTAAATTTAGTGTCCCAATTGAGCGGTGTAAATGACTGTTAGTTCCTTGGTTTGGTTTCCGTTCCTTGAAATTTGGGCCAAATAAGTGGCTGCCTAATTAAGCGGAATCGACTGTGTTATAAAGGGTTTGTGGTACAATATTACAAGTTGAAATGGAAGCTTATTAACTATTATATTGTATCATTAAAGCTCGATTATTAGCATTTAAAATGAGTAAATTGGACAAATAGAAAACAAAAGTGTTTCATTATAGAGGCTTTCAAAAATCAAAGTTGCCAATGGGTAGACACAATGCCTAACCCAGAAATTTAATTGAGGGAAAAAGACAGGAGTAGATCCAGAAAAAAAAGCACAGCGAAAATTTCACCAGCAAGAACAAAGCTCTTCAATATAAAGAAAGTGAGTGATGTCAGTGTTTGTAATTTATTTTAATAATATTACATTTTTGCATAAATTTGTTCAGTTTTACTCGTTCTCTGTTAAAATTGAGCTTTATGATGGTCAAGTTTCCTTGACAAGCATTTAATTATATTTCTAACTGAGCAGTTGGTACTATTTCTAACGTTGACAGTTTGTGTACATATATTGAATCTAGTGTAAAAATTGAGTAGGAGTATGTACAAAGTCCTTAAGTATTTAACAGCAAAAAACTTAAATCCAGGAGTACAAATGAGCTCTGGGCAGATCCACACAGGTTCTCTTTCTTTTAGTCGTCAAGTACTCGACAAAAGTACTTATAGGAAGAGTGATTTACTTTTGTTAAAAACTCACATATTTAGCAGATATTTTAAATATCATTTGCCACCTACAAAAATACACAATTTGTTCATGAATATAGTGATTTAACTTTTTTTCACAAATTTTGCAAATGTAGAATTAGTAGAGTTTTGCGTTATTCATTATTTGTTTTGTCAGTTCATTGATTTTCATATTTTTGAGATTCTACTGTATTATCAGCATACAGAGTTGAAATCTGACACGTGAATGAATTCATTATTTTAATTATCATAACTAAACATAGTACTGCGTTGGGTTATTGTCACTACTGGTTTTGAGAGGTGCAGTCCCTCTCATCATCAGGTGATAAAACTAACCCAACGTGTATATAGTACAAAGTTTAGTTGCGAAAATTAAAATAATCATGTTACACCACAAAGTAACTGCCGTGTCAATTAATGAATCTTTAATCATTTGTGTTATGATCGCTGGATGATTTAGATTTCTTAGCTTTTGTTTTCCCGTGTTTAAAGCGGTTAAAACGTGAAATTGTTTAAAAATATATACACTTTATAATTACGTCTCCTATCTCTTTCTGTTTTATTGTTCCTCAAATACCAGTGTTAAATTACAAAAATATATATTGTAATTATTTGGACGTAGATTATTTATAGAATGAAAAGATTAATGATATTATAGTTTATTGAATCCTGTTTATCATAATTTATATTGGAATGAGCAGGGGCTATGTGAATACATATGTAGTATAATTTGTGTAAATTTATTTACTCATCTTTTCAAGAATTGTATAAATACATATATGGGAAAATCAGTGCTTGTGCGCTTGTCAAGAATTTTTATTTTATGTGAAAACATCCTCGGCTTGGACGAGGACGGATGATGAAAATATTCTGAACATATACAATTTGTTTTTCTTTTCACAATTTAACAATTTGTTTCTGAATATATAATTTGGTTTTTTGAATCTGACAGTAGACAAATAAAGAAAATTATAAACATTTTTTTTTTTAAATTGACCGGAGTGTTCGAACTGAAATTATGAGCAGTGTAATACGTTGTGCCCACATCCCTACTCTACTGCAGCAATTTAATGACTGAAGTGAGAGATGTGAATTGGTGTAGTACCTAGCGGATAAGATAGTTCAAGATTAGAAACTAGTTGGAAGTCTTGTATTTTCATTTACCAAACGGTTTTACTTTTTTGAAGAATTTTATAACTCCGAGAATGTTTTCATAACAAAAGCGGTAAAACTTAATTAAGTGTGGACTATGTATATGCATGTAGAGTGTGATGATAAAAGTTTTTGTTTCCATGGAAATAATGCATATATGTTTTTTTTTTTACTACCGTGTCCATGTGGAATAAAACATCACAGTATCAGTTGTTAACTTGTTCAATGTTTCATCTTGTTTTGACTCGCTTTCAATTCTATTTTGTCTTAAATGTAATCGTGATTGAATATTACAATATCTATTGACATGTAATAAAGATCTTTACTTCACTATGACGTGTCGCCTATCCACAAAATTTTTAGTCTATGTAATTGTGGAAAATTTGATTTAGAATCGGTAATGTCCCATGTTTAAAAAAATACCATTAGTTTAGTCCGTTAAGTGTATTTAAATCTCAATGTTTATGGGAATTAATTTTTGCGAGCATGGGTCATCGTGAAGTAAAAATCTTTAACTGGATGTATTTTTTAATTCGTACAAAAATTGTTGTAAATAAATATTTTTTAAATAATTTTGCTAAAAATATAACATTTAGCAAACAATTTGACGGGTTTTATTCTTCTAATTTCTACCAATCGGTTACTTACCTGACCCAACTATATTCATTTTAAATTATTAACTTGATGTAACTGTTGTTAACTAATGTTAACCCTGCAAAAACAGTGTAATATCTTTGACAAGTTAGTATTTAATTATAATCATGGCTGAATTTAATAACCAGTTTATGCGAACCGGCTGGATGACACCATTTTGTGCAAGTATTATTAATGAATTGATTTTTTGAAATTATATTAATTTTAGTTGAAATAAAATTTGATTAACAATTTTAGGTTCTGTGGTCATATGTGGCCAAATGCTACTGAGAAAATATATTTCTAGATAAGTAATCGTTAAGGGAGTAATTTCATTTTTCCAGTTTGAAATTCGAGAAATTATATGCGAGTTACATACTCCTTCAAGATGAGGCTAATAGTTACTACTTATAATGTCACTGAAATACTAAAGGATGTTATTTGTTATGTAAATCTTGCTAGAGAGGAAGGTTTTGATAGAAAGAGACAACAATAAAATGGTTGATTTTCTCTCATTCGAGATAAACTGTCAACTCATATCTTGAGTTTTATCCATGTTTTTTATATTTATATTGTGTTGCCATTTGAATTAATCGATCAAAAGTTAAATAATTTATTGAAGTAGGTACTTGGTTCATATCTATAGATATGTTTTGAGATCAGTCAAATTACCTACGTATACCATCAACAATTCTGCATTAAAAATTATCATGACGGCTTCAGTTTATTATTTTGTTTATGGTGATCGATTTAAATATACTACGTTGCTGTTTTGCGATCTGTTTGTTTCATAATTATGTAGTATTTTGCTATGTTTAAAAGATAATGGTATTTAGTATGTACTGTATATTCAATTGCAACTTACATACAAAATAATATACATACATCAAATGTTTGCTTTGTTCAAGATTTCCCTTAAAATCAGTGAAAAACCATCTAATATACAAAATTTACAACTTATGTAGTAAATAAGTTCAATATTAATATTATATATGTATATTATGGCTAATAATTCATATTATGGCTAAAATATGTATGAATATGTGTTTATGGCATTTTTTAATGAAATTCCCAAGAGCGCAAATTAAACATCCATCACAACCGCTCGAACCAGCGAAACGGAGCAAAAATAAACAATTAAATGTACACATAGGATCAATATAAATATTTTTTAATAAGAAATTGTGTTTTTGATACAAACTTAGTTTTAAATAGTAGTTGATACCCTAAAGTATACAATACATAAGTTAAAATTGTTTGTTTATATAAATTCAAAACGATAAAATGTCTTGCAAATTTTACAGTTAATAACTATTCATTTTTAACATTTTCTTAATTTGTTAAATATCAAATTGTCTCTGAAATCTTGGCTTTAAGATTATAAGAAAATATATTTCGTATATCCAAGAATTTTCCATATTAAGGCAACTTTGTGGCACATTGAAAATTAATTTAATGGTCACGGTCTTCCTTATAATTCCTATATTGTCTTAATTATGGCAAACAATATTCAGTTTATTAGATTTACATTAGTGTAACTTAGTGTAAAAAAAGTATAATCTGGTGTATAACTCTGATATAAATGAATAATTAAAACGCATTTTCTTAAAAAATTTGAAAAGATGGATTAGTTTAAAAAGGGGGCCCTTATCCACCTGTAGACAAAAATCTAATAAATTACATAAACAACACCAAACCATTTTCTAAAACTTTGAATGTTGATCATTGTGATTCGAAATAGCTCTAGATTTATTAACTTCGTAATAATTAATTCATTATGAAAATCGTTATTTTTCCCTTGTCCTAGATTCCCTCAAACTTTCACATCTCACACATTATTTCATGTATTAAATACATCATGTCTTGTCACAAAACAATGCATTGATAAAGACATTAGAAAAATTTGGGGGCCTTTCAATACTGGATATTTTATTTGTCTATTTTCAACATTTTAAAACTACAATACAGGGAGTCTGTGAAAGAATATCGAAAAAAAAATATTTTAAAAATAGGATAATTTCGAATTTAAATGAATGCGCCAAATTTGTTACAGCTGTAAAATATCTGTTTTACCGACCCTCCTTTGCAAGGTGACCTTCACGGACTCCTGAATGGACCATTTTGACGTTTTGGTAACCTCACATGGTTGTTTACGACAGTCCTCTCCTTCTAATGTACTGCTAAATCCTATTTGTGTCTCGTTTGTCGACCGAGAACAGACGTGGCGAGCTGCTTCCAAATAACTTCAAGTCAGATATTTTCATCATACGATTTTATCCTAGTGTCGGCGCCTGTTGCGAGCGTAAGCCGGCGCGATCGGTTTCCCTATATTTTGACCTATTAAAAAGGATATTATATTAAAAAGTGAAGACGATCTGCGTAACAAGTACGTAATACGTACGTTAATCGCGTACTGTGTTTATTTATATCGTTATTTTCATCGCACAACACGTTCCGCCAAGGTTGACTTTGAATTCTCGAATCACGGTCGCGCGTTTCGAAACTTTTCATATATCTTTTGAAACTTTTGATCAATACTTTTCTATGTTAAAAGTCTTCCTGGCCGGTTACCATTGCAATTTTTAATATCCAGTCAAATTAATTCACAATGCACGCGATGGGTTCATTATTGTTTTAATTCAGTGTTAGTGAATTCTTTTTAATTAGTCTTGCGTCTTATCGCAGTAGAGCAGTTTAAACATTTATAAAATATATAACGATAGGTGAGTACAAGAAGTTTTATATTAAATTACGTCAAGTTCAAATGTGTAATTAATTTACTATCACGCCGTTTCTCCGCGGTTGTAGGCGGAGAGGATAGAGCGCCACACTCTTCTGTCCTGACACACAGATCTCGCCTCATCCACATTTATAGATCTTCTCATACAAGGTCGCCGATTATTGAGGCTTCTAACAGGACCATCCGGTTTACCTGGTTGTGCCAAGTCTTCTGCGGATGTCCTCTATTTCTGGTGCCATCAACACTTGCGTCATCCGTTCCATATGACCAAACCACCTTAGTGATCCTTTCTTGATCTTACTCATTATACTAAGATCAGCTTTACATTCTTTACACTATCATAAATGAATCTGCCACACATACACCTAAGAGATTTCATTTCCATTAATCTTGCCTCGGTTGACAAGTTTTCATTTAAAACGCCGTTTACTTTTGTTTCCTGGAGTCACCTTCCTTTCGATATCTTTCTCAGTATTTCTGTTTCTATCAAACATACTTCCCGAATACGCAAACTCATCTATTTGTTCCAAACATTCATTACCTACAAGTATTTTGCACGGTGTCTTGCTTTCTTTCTTCTCGAATATCATCACTTTCGACTTGTTAATATTCATAATAAGGTCGCTTTCCTTGCATACATCGTACATTCTACTCATTAGATTGTAATTCTTATTCATTATTCACTATTAATTCTGCATCGTCGGCATACAATAAACAGCATACAATCAAATCACAAATGTGTAAAGAGTTAACTAATATA
Organism: Eubasilissa regina; assembly: GCA_022840565.1. Taxonomy (NCBI): domain Eukaryota; kingdom Metazoa; phylum Arthropoda; class Insecta; order Trichoptera; family Phryganeidae; genus Eubasilissa; species Eubasilissa regina. Next base: position 18,217,226 of record JAINEB010000029.1, on the reverse strand, counting down.
TGTATAGTGCTTCAAGTACAACAAACTTTTAAAGGTGTCATTATAGAACATTAAATTGTAAGAAAAGATGGATGCTTTTCACCCATTGTTTTGTCAGAATTTTTATTAATAAAGTATCAAAGCAGTTACATAGGTAAATAATATTTATAAAATAAAACCAATTATACATTTTAAAACAATTAGGAATGTCTGTCATAGGTAAAAACTTATCGTAGTAATTAGATATCTATTTTAATATTAGAAACATATTTTTTTGTGGTTATCTTACAGGTTAATATTTCTGTACGTGAAATCACTCTATATGGATTTATTTTTTATAATTATATTTTATCAATTTCTGATTAGAAATTGAATTGACGCAGACTACCGGCAAGCAAAGAATCCCAGATTAAAATGAATGATATTTTCCATGAGTTCTAGTTTGATTTATGCCCTTCCTGTAACATTGAGATTTTTTTTGGTATTTCTGAAATACACTTCTAATTATATAATTTTAAAACTCCTCCATTCATTGTTTAGCATCTGTTCTATAATTGCATAATTTTTTCCTTGCGGTGCTTTATGATTTCTGATTTTTAGATTTGGAAATATTTAAAACAGCGAAGTTACCAAAGGTGTGACTTAAATAACCAGTAGAGCACTTTTAAACTTAGCAGATAATAAACTATTTAAAACCAAAAAGAAATCAATTTCTTATAAAAAAATGCTGATTATTATTAGCAAATTCACTGATAAAAAATATACATTCAAATTCAATCCGAATGACGTACCGATTCTTACTGACCGATATTCCCATGCCGAGGCTTAAAAGGATCCGGTACTGTATTGTAATATAAGCAAATGAATTTTTTTTTTTTATTAGAAGATATAATGAGATATAATATATTTTTAAACATAATCGGTATATATATATACAGGATGTAACAGACCTAGTCCACAATATTTTATCGGTGAATACCTGACTAAATTACGAGTCGAAAATGTCCAAGGAATATGTGCAAATTCTGTGCTGTTACGGAAAATATTATTGTTTGAAATTTTTACAAAATCGTGTTAAGCTTTCTGAAGTCTATGTACTTCAAAATAAATATTTGTGAAATTGCTCAATTATTAATCTATATCTTTGCGTCAGGCCCTAAATTATCTAACAAAACATAGTCTAGCTGTTTGAAATTTGATGACCTTTAATTTTTTGTGCTCAACATATAATTTAGAATCAATAAAATATTTGAAATAATCAAAATAATTGCATAATTACGATTTTTTTTTAAATGCTTATATCACTGACTTGGTTGAAATTAGGTACATGTGCCTTGAACATTTTCGACTCCTAATTTAGTCAGGTATCCACCTGACTAAATTATTGTAGACCACAAAGTATTGTGGACTAGGTTTATTACACCCTGTATATTTCTTCTTGCATTTTTTCTTCTCTATGATTTTATGTGTCTGCTAGTCTGCATACATATTTTTTGGTTTCAGATACAAATTTATAATAGTCTCTAATTTTTCTATTTGTAAGAGGAGATTATTAAAGAATTTTATGCCTAGATAAATAGATACGATAAAATAAATAGGTTTTCGGTTGCAGTATATTTAAGTATATGTATTTTATAAAACATAAAATATTAAAAATTCTTAATTTTAAAAGTATTTTAACAAGTTTTTACTAATTTGTATTTCTGCAATGGCTGTTTGAGGACTAAAAAGATTCAAATTAAAAAAAAAACATGTCTTTCTGTACAATTATATTATTAATTATACCAGTTTCTATCTACTGTTGAAAAAAAAACAGATGTTCGAGAAACATTTGTTTTTTAATGTATATACAAGTCCTCAGGTGGTCAAATGGTTTAGTTAGTTCTAGATAATACATTGAAGTATATAATATATTGGTGTGCGTACACGGATAAATCTTAGGTCTCGAATCTCGGAGATTTGATAGTAAAGATTGGCAAGGTTGATGATGCAGTACTAATGGTGAATAATGAACAAGAACTAGAGGCTAGTGAGTAGAATGTACGATGTATGCAAGGAAAGTGACCTTATTATGAATGTCAACATGTCGAAAGTGACGGTATTCAAGAAGAAGGAAATCAGGACACCGTCCAAAATACTTGTAGGTAATGAATGTTTGGAACAAGTAGATGAGTTTGTGTATTTGGTAAGTATGTTTGGTAGAAACGGAAAAGCTGAAAATGATATCGAAAGGTAGGTGACTTCAGGGAATAAAGTGAACGGCTCTTTGAATAGAATTATATCTAACGGGAATTTGTCAACCAAGGCAAGATTAGGCCAGGAACCGGCAGAAGAGGGACAAAAGTAGACAGAATGCAGTAGAAATGAGATCACTTGGGCGTATATGTGGCATATCTATTTATGACAGAGTAAAGAACGAAGAAATAAGGAAAGAATGTAAAACTGATGTCAGTATAGTGGGTAAGATTAAGAAAGGATCACTTCGGTGATTTGATCATATGGAACGGATAAATGAGGGGAGAAGAATAAGAAAGATATATGACATAAGTGTTAATGGCACCAGAAATAGAGGGTGTTCCCGGAAGACTTGACACAACCAGGTAATCCAGATAATGGGAGATGGTTCTGTTAGAAGCCTCAACAATCAGCGAGCTTGTATGGGAAGATGTATGAATGTGGATGAGGCGAGAATTGTGTGTCAGGACAGAGGACTGTGGCGCTCTATCCTCTCTGCCTACCCCTGCGGGGAAATGACGTGATGGTAAGTTAGTAAGTATGTTAGGTTGGCAAGACAAAACACATTACATCAAACAACTCACTCCCAAATGATAATTCTGCCGTGGTATCGCCCTCATTGCCCGCACTCGCTCCGTGCATATTGTGGCCAAGGTCTATATAAAAGTGATCAATTAGAGATATGATCAGCAGTCTTGAAAATCATTAATAGAATACAATATTTAAAGATATTTTTACTGCCACTTAAAATATTTATCAAATATTAGAAAATCTAAAATGTCTATAAATAACTAAAAAAAAGTAAGCTTCGTTGCTACTGTTGAAAGTCTATTGTATTTTTGTTTTAAAATAGTCAGATTGACTCATTTTGATCATAAAACATATATATATGTATGTAAAATTATATACAGTGAAATCTCTATCGATCGTTCCTCGAATAATCATTTTCCTGCATGTATCGTTTATTTCTTCCAGTTCCGAATTAATTTCATACAGAACACCCGAAAATAGATCGCATGGATCGTTCTTCTACACATAATTTTACCGCATTACTTGTTTAAATTACGCAGCATACTTTGTAGCTAAATTCTTGGTTTTGATTAGTGGCATTCGACAGAGAGAGAATGCTGCTACTGACTGCCGCTTGACATTATACAATACAAAGTTTAATTTATTTTATTTTTGTTTCTGTGCAGTTCTCTAATTTTATTTTTATTTTAACTAATTCATTTACATGTGAAATTGTATGTATTAAACATTTAAGTATGAAAAATGTAACTCTTTTCTATATTCTCGCATTCATGGTTTATTTCAATAGGTCCCTTCAAAAACGATAGAGGTTTCACTGTATTTACAATCAGCAGTTTTCAAAGTATGGGTCCAAGTAGTTCCTTTGGTCGTGGGGTGTAAACAAAATAAACCAAAGTTCTACCATTTATTCTAAAATCTAAATTAATACAGACATACAATCTTTAACCGGTGAGATCAGTGCGTCTGCTTTTCGTTGACAGATTTATCAAATCATGGCGTTATATTTGAAATGCAAATAATCAAATATTTCTCCGTTTCCAGTAAAATTATATTTTTATTTTTTATATTAACCATTGATGAGAATGTTAGCTCGCATAGGTAGGATGTTCTGTTAGGAAGCTCCGAATATTCCCTCATTCTGTTCAGAGTGCATGTGACCTCTGCAAATAAAATTCCATCAGCATAAGTTTTTTATTATATCTTTGTGTTGAGATCAGCCAGTTCCATTAATACATCCATCTTTTTCCATCATCTATTTAGATTCTTCTGAAAAGTGACTCAAAAGTTGCTCATTTAAATTTTCTAATTCACCAGCACTTTAGAAACGTAAAGATTTCCAATGTTTGACAAGGCGAAATCTCTCCAACAAATCTTTTGAATGGAAGGAAATAATTCAAACGTCATTCTTTATAGAGATGTGGACCATAAATTACATTATTTTATGAAAACATCGATTTTATCTTTGGCTGTTAAGATGTTTTTCTCTTGACTTTGGAGGCTCTAGTTTAAAATAAAAAAAGAATTAATGTAGGCATTTAAACAATATAGCCAGTCTTCGCTTAATAACCATGTTTTGTTCCACCAATCTGGTTGTAAATCGAATTAGTCGGTAAACAAACTCCTTACAGTTATATTTTATTTTAATAAAAGTTTACAAATTATTACAATTACAAATCACTCTTGAAGGGTCTCTGATAAAACAACCACTTATCTGCTCATTAAAAACTTGAACCGTAACAAAGGAAGACAAAACGTATTGTATACAGTATAATGAGGAACTTTATGATCTATATTAGTCACAAAATTTATGAAATTTGCGGAAGCTTCGATGGCTAGTTCATGTAGAGTGTATAAGTGATGCACAACCCCCAAAATGGCTGTTAAATAATGAACCTGAAATATGATAGACCCAAAATGAAGTAAATAAAGACCTGTCAATTCTTGGCATTAGCAATATAAAGGAAGCAGCCCAGTGCATAGATTCTGGAGGTGTATTCTCGAGGAAGCTAGGACCTATTCTGGGTTGCAGAGTCTGGATTGATAATAACTATACTTTAGCATTTGAATTTGGCAGTGTGTTCGATCCTGTGATTTTTGACACCTACAATATGATATTCCACATTACCGTATATATACGTCGAGAAATTTTAGTTATAAACTTCGTTTTAGTCGACTTATCCATGGGTCAGTGTTAATTTCGATAGAATTTTATACAATGTCGAGTTACTTACTGAAATCTAATACTAAGCCACATGGGTCATCGCTGAGTTCGTCAGCCTTACTTGTCTACAGTTAGAACACTCAATTATATCAGATATCATACATTTGCAAAAATTTAATCCAATTCAAAAATCAATCATACACCGACCACAGTTTAATATACAGTACAGCGATTGCTGCTAGGAAAAATCTTGACACAATTATAGAATTTTATAGTCCCAAATTTCACTCTCGACTTATATCCAAGAGTCATAACATATTACATAATTGTTGGTCAAAAAACTGTCCTCGACTTATAGACGAATATGTATGATAAGTATTATCAGATAAAAACATTATTTAAATATATTTTCTTTTAAATCTCCAACATATAAAGTATGACTGTTTTAGTGCAAAACATTTATACATATTCTGTTTTGGCGTAACACCCCCTACAATTTTTCTGTTTTCTTTGACACTACACTTAACAGATGAAAGTAATTGCATCACGACTTAAGAAGGGGCTAAATTGACTTCTCAGATTTTTGCAAGTGGCATGTTTTCCGGTAGAATTGTTGCTGCTGCCCGAGGCTGCATTTCCTTATCGCTACCAGAAAAATTACAATAATGTAACAGTGTATGATGTTTCGTCTGACATTCACGACAATCGAGCTAAGAGGTACAACTCTGCCGCGTGACCCTGATTTCAAAAATGAGAAAATTGTCTTGTCACAAATACTTAAAAAGTTGTTACATTTTAAAATTTTTAAAAAGTGGTTTTATGACGAGCAAAATTCACCCTTGGGTCGCAATGGCGAATAATGATTTCTCGTTTAGGTTAGTTAATTAATACAATTATACAATCCGATGGTGCCCAAACATATTGATGATTATGTGATAGATATAGAAGATGTGTCTGATTCTGATTAAGTTTATATTACAGTATTTTTTGGATTTTTTCATTGATGATAAATCATTTTTCACAAAACTTTAAAGTGCAATAACTTTTTAATATTTTCTTTTTAGAAATCAGGGCACTCAATTCTACCGGAAAACTTTTTTTTTTTGTAAAAAATTAATTTAGGGTATTCGTCATAATATTACGAGTGATAAGAGTCGGCACGCCCCTAGCTTGCGATGCAATAAATCATGCCTTATACATGTACTACTTGAGTGTGTCTATTAACTTAATCATCGTCGTGAACTTGCCAATAAAATTACAGGGTCAACAAGAATAAAATATTAATGCTTGTGTAATTGAACTGATAATATCAAATTGGTTTTGGATCAGTCCTGATTTTGAACATATTCCGGACCAATTGTTTCATTGGCCGTTCAGAACCTTTGACATTTAGCACCACGCTGTTTTGTACATCTGACTTTGGCTTGCGTTTGTGGAGTAGTCATAACTGATGCATCATGTCACGATTGTTGTAATTTTTTTTCCTATTATTATTGCTTTTATTTGCTTTTTAAAGGCAAACTTCAACTAAATATCATGTCAATTATTTGAAATGAACTATATTTAATTTGTGAGAAGAAGGTAAAGTTTTGAAGTATATGATGGCATAGTAGAAGTCAATTTCACCTCATTTTTTAAATTGCTTTGCCTAAAGTCATATTTTCTAATAATAAGAATTATTTGCGAAAAGATTTATCGAAGATGTGATGTGAAGATTTTCTGACACTATTTTATGTCTCCTATATGAGACGCTAGGACCGAGGAGGTTATGATAAAGGAGTAAAGGTTGAACAAATTAAGAGAGAATGTAAACCTAGTCTCAGCATAGGATTTTAAAAGAGTTGCTTAATGGTTGGTCATGGTGGTTCAGAACGAATGAACGAGGAGAGAATAGTAAGAAAGATATATGGCACGCGTGTTGGCAGCAACAGAAATAGAGGACGCCTGTGAAACATTTGGCATTATACTGGAAGATAGTCCTGTAGAAGCCTCAACAATTGACAAGCTTGCATGAGAAAATCTATGAATGTGATGCAGAAGTTATGTGTTGGGACAGAAGAGTATGGTGCTTTATCCTCTCTGCATATGAGAAAATAGTATGTTAACTAGTTAAAATGATTGCAAAATAATTCACCTTATTTGACGCGATAACTGTTCATGTGACAGAATTGACAGCAAAACTTATTTGTATTATGTTTCTACGTGGTACGGACAGGTGTCACAATGTATATTTATTTTGCGTTACCTTATATAAAGGTAATTATTTATGTGAGATATTTATTATTATACATTGTTCCTCACACAAAGCCTTAAATGTCACGGATCCTGTAGGTACACAAATCATTTTAATCATAATAATTTTGTATTAATTGAATTCCATTATATTTTTCCTGTCCCTGAACTATATAATAATAACCTTGCAGGACACATTTTAATTACGCTTATTTATCATGATTAGTGCTATATGAAATAATAATAAATTGTCTCGGAGAGAGATTATGTCAACTTAGATAAGAACAGGTCAAGGAATGGGAGTTACAATAATGTTTAAATAGTAAGCCAAGCAGTGTATTAGATTAAAAATATATATATTTTAGCGCCGTAATTTTACTTTATCGGCGCTTGTGAATATCCCTATTACATAACGCTTGTACTCGGCCGCTTATCTGCTGAGTTCAGCATTCAGAGACATTGCTGTTACAGAATTATGAATGAACTAACATGCACGATCTCTCTCTCAATCGATTGTTATGTATCTGATCTCATAGTCGAGAGAGTTCCATAAAGATAGGCATGTAGTATTATAATCTGTCCAGATACAATCTTCTTTAACCAAGACAGTCTATATCGCTAACAGATACTAGATTCAAAGATGTGTCAAACATATAGATAAGGAAATATCTAACCAATAACATTAATAACTTGTGTACATAATCTTATCTTCCACTAGTATGGTCAGGGATTGGAACTGGCTAACAGCCTATTTTCATAGCACAAGCTCTTAGCTCAGTTTTGTGACGTGTTTTCATGTTCAGATTTCTATTTTTTTAAATGAATTACATGTCTAATATCGCCTCTTTTATTAATTACATGTCTAATACCAGAATTTTTAAATACAGAAATAGCACTTAATCTTACATAGAAAAGCATAACAGGTTGCAGTAAAATTGTCTATTATATTAAGGAGAACACATTATTATTGTGAAGTTGCAGTTTTTCAGAACATAGTTCTGTGATATTTTAATACAAATTAAATGTATCAATAAGAAAGATATACAGATAAAATCAATTTATCAAAAAATATTTTTATTGCCACTCGGATAGGAAGAGTTCCTGGTTCGAGCCCGAGTGGTAACAAAAATATTTTTTCAGTAAATTAATTTTATCTGTATATCTTTCTTATTGATACATTTAATTTGTATTCGAATATTACATATATCGTAAAATACTTCTTAAGATTTACCCAGGTATAGTGTCACATAACAGACACACATTTATGGGCTTTTGTTATATTATATTAATTACCGATGATGATAATAAATTATTTGTTACTATGTAACAAAAAAAAATTTCATAATTAAAAAATACATTTTTCTTATCCCAATTATTTTTATTTCTCAATTCTTTAATTTGAAGAATTTTTGGTTCTAAGACCATAGTTCTGGGAATCAAATATTCAATATTTAGTTCAGTAGACAAGTTTACACTCACTGACTACCAAGTCAATCGCTGTATTTCGAATATGAACCCATGATATTAAATATGCTACATTTTATTCTCTCCACAGTTTGAAGAATGTCCAGGGACCGTGCCAACAAGCGGTTCTACCGCGTGGACTCTAGCCATGAATTACGGGCCTTCCTCGATCGTGGGCAGGCAGCCAACCAGGAGAATCGATGGACCTTCGAGGTGGCGTGGGAGGCGGCCAACAAAGGTAACGTTCATCGTGACATTTTTAATAAAAAGGTTATTTCTAATGCAGCGGCAATAGATGTTTATTAAATGAATGACCGAGTGGTATAAATCTCACATTCAGTTCCAAAAATCTTGAATTCCATTTCATTGAGAGGAAATAAAATATAATCTTATATCAAGACAAAATCTTTCTGTGCTTTATATTACACGTGGGTGTGAATTATTTTTACATTTGAATACTCATAGAAAAATTGTTTGTCAACTATTATTTTTTATCTGATATTTTTGTTAATGTATTGAGCACTGATTTATTGGGGATAAATGTTGGCTCAGCATACATATACTGAAAATTTTGCAGTTATTTACTACTTACCATCGCACCATTTCCGAAGGGGTAGGCAGAGTGGACAGAACATCACATTCTTCCGTTCTGATATACCACTCTTGCATCAATCATTTTTATACATTTTCTCGAGCATACTTGAGTCGATTATTGAAGCTTCTGCCGCGGCAATCTTCCAATATTTCATATGTTTGATAGTGTCATGCCTTATGGATGTTCTCTGTTTTTGTTCTCTTTGTGGCTGTGATATTGATGTAATTTGATTCACTTCTGCACTGGCAACTGTACACTAATATGACATTCCTTAAAAGACAAGTTATAAACTGGAAATAACCAACACCATATGATTCCTGCATACCTTACAACATGAGCTTGTTAAAAACAAAATTACTATCCTACCAACCCAATACTCTCACAATGAAAATTATGTATAGTACATATTAAGAATGTATTTAATAGTTATTATTTTTTAAACATTTTGGGAGATGCAGGGCACAATTTTTTGAATTCACAATTAAATTTCTACTACTGTCGCAAAACTTAAAATGAAGAAAATGGATTTCTTATTGAGGGATTGGAAATTGTTTTGACCTTTAAATTATGTATCACATTCAAAGATATAGAGATCTATATATGTATCTGTAACAATATCTTATTCACAGTGCCGTGCAGTAGGTACAAACTTGAGTTATGCTGTTACCGACGATGCTAACTAGGGATACAATAGGTATACTAGGTACCAAAAAAAATGTGAGAAAAAGTATTCTAATTTTGAGAACAATTTTATGAATTTATTACATTAAAAAAGGCAAGTTCTTTTATTGTACCGTATTGTACTCTGCTTTTTCGGTTATCTACGATTTCTCCTTCGAACAATGAATATTAAAAATATTTCATTAATAGTTCTCAAAAATGTATATCAAATTTACAAATTACCATATTACCATTGCCAAAATTCACAACAGAAGGACATTAATTTCAACATTTCATTTAATATTGGTAATAATCTAACCAAAAAATAATGGACTAACACATTTATGCAAAAACATATTTTTTCTATGACAAACACCATACAAAATATGGAATGACGTTAAATATACCATGAAAATAAAACGTTGTTAGCAATTCAAACATGTGGAAGGTGTCATTGCACGCAGTTTTCAGTAAGAATTAATCCCTTTTGAAGACAACTGAATTAAGCACAAATTGTTTGAAAAAGGCAGAAAAATTTGCAGACGTTCAGTAAGAATATATTTAGCTCAGTATGATCGTTATAGGGATTGAAAAAAAAATGCTTTCTAGCAAATTGCCTGCCAGCATTGCCATGAAGTTGTACACAAATGATTCGCAATTTTTCTAAATTTACACAAATCTGACTAATAACGGCGAGAATTTTATAGGATTATTTATTTTATTTTTATTTCCCAGAATCTTTAGTAATGCACATCATTTTTGCTTGTATCCATTGAACATCCCTGCTTATTTATTTTAAACACCATTAAAGAATAGACATATAGAGAATGTATCACATTATGCAAAACTTTGTAATATCATACCTTGATTTCAAAAGATGTCTTTAAAATTGACAAATTAATCTTGAATAGTCAAATCTTTATTTATATAAAAAAAAACACCTAAAAACCTCATATTGTTTCTTCTATTGTTTCCAATTGACACATAAAAACTTCAATATTCTTGACATTCAGAACTGGAATGATTCTTTCAGAGATCAAGGAACCTTTTCTAGAATTCTCAGCGGTGTAAATTTCTAATTGTGTCCTGTAACTCAATATGCATGTGCAAAGAAAATATTATCTCCTCGGCGCCTTCTACCACTATTGTCTTTCTTCATTGTGGACGTCACGGTGTGTGAACTCACCTTTATGCGTGTATAAAAATCAACAGCATTCAAAGGGATGATCACTCCTTTCTTTAAGCATTTTGCATTGTTTCGCAGAAACAATCTAATTCGCAAACAATTTATTTTATTTAATTTTTCCATCTCTCAATTTTATCAAAGTTCTTATTTATTTTACCGTGGCTTCATAATTACCAGGTGCGTGCAGTCACACGAAATAAGCCCTGTGTGACTATATATTTTGTGAAATAAAGCAACATTAAATTTCATCATTTTATGAAATGCATCATATATCTATAACCGTATCCCTAATTCTCACCCACACATAACTCGAAAACTGTAAGGCCTTTGAAATTTGTATTCATTACGGAGACAATTGATGAGAATTTTAATCAAAATTAAAATGGCAACAGTTCAAGCTTTAGAGCCCCAAAAATTTTGATCACTAGCTGATAACCAAACACCTTCAGAAAATCTTTCTGTACGCTACACTTGCAAACTACTTTATTGAACTACAAAGTCAAACAAATAAAGGGTGACACTGCGCAAATCATAAACAATTTGCAGGCTGAACACATTTCATCCCGTCCTCGTACCTCTCTATGTCATACATAACATTCTTATACGCTACACTTTGATACAACATTATACAACTAGCAGATAAGCAATTGGTTCGGATGATTGCGTACTGCTAGCCTATTTTTTTTTTTTGCACCATCTATTAGGTAGGCTGAAAATATTTTATCTCGTCCTTATACCTCTCTATGTCAAACATTCTTATACATTACACTTTGATATTTACAACATTATACAATTAGCAGATAAGCAACTGGTTCCGACGATTGCGTAGTGCTGCGCAATCAGTGTCTCATCAGCTATCGCCAACTGCTTGCTGCTGGACCCTGTGAGCGACTATTGTGGCCGCTACGCGACCGTTAGTGACTTGTGCATATTGTTTTAGATGAAATATGGATTCTATGGAAGCCATGGCCCGCGTAGCAGCCACTTTTGGCAGCTTCGTGGCTACAATAGCTGTTCGCAGATCCTAGCAGCCGTTTAAGCAAGCACTAAATAGCTATAATGACATCACTGAGGCCGACATCAGGAAGTTACAGACGTAGACGGAGAAACATAATATTATTATAAATGTTGCAATTTTATATGAATACTAACAGAAGAAACTCGCATTCAACATATTAAAGTATAACTTCATTTTAGTATTTTAATTCTCAATTAAATTATACTGGTTTAGTCATAAGAATTCTTAAAATTATATACCCTTTGTCATACACTAGATAAACCAAACAAAATGTTTACATGAGGTGGTCGTGAAAGAAAATGTATATTTCTTTACGCCATTACTTTACCACGCTATTCGGTTGGCTATACAGTGAGGAAAGGAATCCGACAATGGTATTGCGCGAGCAAAATAAGTACTTACAGTCTGATCACAGGTTTATTGAATAAAGGTTACAATAAATTTGCAAATTAAAATACAAATCAAGTTCCACAGTGGAGTTCTGCAAAATATGCTGCTGCCTGGATGAGGATCAGTGGAAAAAGGGCAGGAGTGACACCTTATTTAAATAACAAACGACAGAAGCCCCTAGAAGCAATAAAATGATATCCTCCAAGATATTTTATTCTCTTTCACGCACGCTTCTGAACATAATCACACATAAAAAAAATCCCATATTCGTATGTCATTGTGTTAAATTGTCATTTCTGCTGTTTTCAGTTGGAGGAATCTACACAGTCATCCGTTCCAAGGCTTATATCTCCACCGAAGAAATGGGGGAGCAGTATTGTCTTCTTGGTAAGTGATGTTAGTTTTTTGCTCTCCATCAACTGCTCTGACTGTTACCAAAACTCTCATAAAGAAGAATCAATTTTCAAGAATATCAATGTACAATTCAAAGCTATCTTTCCAACTGTTTTGTATTTTTGAGATGTTAGATAATTTTCTTTACTGACAAGGTTTACTGCAGGGCACCAAAATATCAAAATACATCTATTAGATTAATGCATAATTATATTGTAACATAACCAAAAATGAAAACAAACTCAAACCATATTATGTACAATTATCATTCGGGGGTGTAGTCACCATCGACGTCAATTATTGCTTTCCATTTGCTTGGAAGACGGTCTATTCTGCGGGCGAAGAGGCACTGGTTTTTTAACTCAATTCACGATTTGACATTCTCCATCAACTTCTCCAAATCATCAAAGACTTTGCCAGCCTGCTGTGATGTGGTAGTCCATGGGGGTCTTGGTGAGCAAATCTGTCTCTTGCAGATGATGGATTCAATCACACGGCGCTCGACACGAGGTAAAGGTGTAAAACGATTTGGTTCTTTTTGCGGGGTCTTTTCAGCTGAATGGCAGTATAAAAGCGATCAAGCTGGGCCAGGTACATGTCGCTGTTGATGTTGTACTGCCTTTGGCTATTTCTGTCCAGGATTCACCACTCCTTATGCTCATCATTGTCATTCCAAAAACGGTGGATAATTATGTATCAGCCTAATATTTTAAACTTGAATAAATGATGGAAACGGAACTGTGACACTCGTGTCATTTCAACATTCTATTAATTCACTAACTTCATCTAAAGTGTCTCAATCTGTCACCGCAGAAGTAACTGATACTTTTTTATAGTAAAAACAATATTATGGAAACTATAAGAAATGAGATAAAACATGAAATGAATATCGTGGTGTCATTGTATGATATATGATTATCTATCTGCAAGCAAACAGCAAACAAGCAAAAATTATCTACACTTTCTCCATAACACACCTTCAAGGTTGTCATACTGTCTTCTGCGCTGCGTACTTAGAATTGGTACAACTGAGGTCACGTGTGCGAAATTTGATCCCGATCGCGTCATTTTCCTTCCGGCTACTACAGTGTGAACTAGCTCCGCTAGCAGTTTGCACCGAAGAGGAATAACGAGCAGTGATCCAATTTCTCTGGTCGGAGGGTGTGAAAGGGACTGAAATTTATTGTAGACTTTTATCACAATACGGGGACAGTGCTTTATCACGTATAAGTGTTTTTTCTTGGATCGAGAAGTTTAAAAGTGGCCGGACGAGTGACGCACGATGAGAAAGCAGGATGCTTGTCAACCTTCACCACAGATGACAAGATTCAGCAAGTTCGAGAAATGGTTCTAGCGAATAGGCGAGTTACCATCGCTGAGGTAGCGTCTTTTTTAAACATCAGTCATGGTTCCGCCTATCAAATCATCCACTTCGAGCTTGGCTTCCTTAAAATCAGTGTAAATAAATTGTAGAACGTAAAATGATGATAATTTTTGATTTTCCCTCGTGTAATCCTAAAAACATTAAAAATTGTTACGCTATTAAAATTTGTAAAGAAGTTTCTTTAATCCCGGCCCCTCACTGTTCATGTAACAATTGAATTAATTGCAAGGAGTTATTTACCTCCAGGTCCATACAAGGAAGCTTGCGCCAGAACTGAAGTAGAGGAAGCGGACTTTCCTGAGAACAATCCCCTGAGTGTAGCAGTTAACGCGATGAGATCACAAGGATACAAGGTATCAAATATTATCATTTTCAATAGGCTAGACTGGGGATCGGAAAACTTCTGAGAAAAAGAGCCAAATATGTATAGTACAGTGGTTAAGAGCCATGAATAGTTTTACAATCAATTGATATGAAAATTATCTCAAATTAAGTGACTTAAAAGGTATTATTTTAATTAGCTAAAGTAAATAAGTACTGGAACGCACAGCCATACGATTTATTGCAAGAAACAGGGGTGGTTCACCGATCTCCGCTTCTCTCAATGTTGATGATGATGAAGAAATGAAATATACTGAAAGTTGTTCACTGTAGGCACACTCCGGCGAGAGAATGAGTTCCCGGCCACGGTGCACCTTCTTTTATTTAGTCATGGACAATAACATCATTATTAATTTATATTTACTTTAATCATTAATTGCATTAAATGTAGAACCATATCTTATTTTCCCAACATTAAAAACATACCAATAGCACATCTTATACCTTATTCTTATACGAGGTGTGTGAGAAAAGTAATGAGACTGATTTCATACTAACCAAAGTTTTTATTATTTTCAAACAACAATGTTATCCCCTTCAAAGTAGTTCCCTTGGGCAGCTATACACCGGCGGAGTCGTCGTTCCCACTCTTGGTAGCAGCGCTGAAAGTCTTCAATTGGTATGGCTTTTAACTGGTCGGTCACAGTCTTTTGAATGTTCTCCAGAGTTCCAAAATGACGTCCTTTTAGGACATGTTTCAATTTCGGGAAAAGGAAAAAGTCACAAGGACTCAAATCAGGTGAATGGGGGGGTTGAGGAACAACAGTAATGCGTTTTGAGGTCAAAAATTCACGGATGGAAAGGGCCGTGTGACACGGAGCATTGTCATGATGAAGCATCCACTTGTCTGCAATGTCTGGTCTCACACGGATCACTCTTTGCCTCGACTTTTCAAGGACACTTTTATAAAACACTTGGTTGACAGTTTGTCCTGGTGGAACAAATTCTTTGTGCACGATACCCTTGATGTCAAAAAAACAAATCAGCATGGTCTTGATCTTTGATTTGCTCATTCGACATTTCTTCGGCCGAGGAGATGACGGAGTGTGCCATTCTTCGCTTTGCCGCTTTGTTTCAGGATCGTACTCAAATATTCAGGATTCATCACCGGTGATCACACAATTGAAGAATTCTTGGTCATTGGCCATCCTCTCAAGAAGATCAACGCACACGTTTTTTCGAATGTCCTTCTGTTCAGTTGTGAGATTTTTCGGCACCATTTTGGCACAAATCTTTCGCATGTTCAAATCATCTGTCAAAATTTGATGCACGGTGAAAGTGTTTAAATTTAACTGTTCACTGATCATCTTTATTGTTAAACGACGGTCTGATCTCACAAGAGCCCTCACACGATCAATGTTTTCGTCAGTTTTTGAAGTCGAAGGTCTCCCTGAGCGAGGTTCATCTTCAACGTGTTCTCGGCCTTCCAAAAATGATTTGTGCCAGCGGAAAATTTGTGCTCTCGATAAGCACTGTTCCCCAAAGACCTGTTTCAACTTTTCAAAAGTACAACTCGCGGATTCACCAAGTTTAACACAAAACTTTATTGCACAACGTTGCTCAAAATTCCGATGCTCCATTTCTGTGACGCACAATGAAAACACAACTTTACTAATGGCGCTGTCAAAACTAACGTGTTCACTGTACGAAGTTGTAACTCGGACTGAGGAAGTGGAAGGGATAAACAAACCGATTTAGCATAGCCTGGTAGACACAACGTTACCACATCTCCCGCAGTGTTGCCAATCTCATTACTTTTCTCACACACCTCGTATATTAATTAGCAGCCACGCTCTGGCACAGTAAGGTACCTTATATTGCTGTGAGCTCGCTATCACTATCGGTGTATCATTGCGTTCCCAGCCATGATACTTCATCCGAGAATCCCAGATTATTATAATAACTCTGCCTTGTGTCTAAATCACTTTTGATGATGTATCGTTCATACAATGGTCGCAATTCTTCATTGTGCATCACTTCGGTGCCCTGGCTCGCTTCACGCATCCTATTCAGCACAAGTACGGTGGAATATGTTTAACATGAAAATGTTTAACATATTCCACCGTACTTGAGCCACCACATTGTCACCAAATTTTTTACGGTTTACAACATTATAACTCGACATCTGATAATGAAAAAGGATACCGCTTGTCGCATACTGCCCCAACAATTCTAAATATTGTCCAGATTACCTATTGATCACGTCATCACCGAATTGTTTACTGTTTATGACTTTAGGATTTTACTTTCTATCCACTAGGCCGATGTCTGTCATAAAATTAATTTCATATGAAAAAATACTTGGTTTCATGTTTCCACTGTGCATACACAAATATTAGTGAATACAATAATTCCCATTATTGTTATCAGATTTCGATCAAACTTATCTGAAAAATTGACCTATATCTAAGCATAATTTCATTAGTCAGCCTGATCTGCCATCATTCAAAATGGCAGTTGCTCAAAAAAATTAACTGTTAAAATTGACCCTAGAGAAAAACGGGAAATATCTTTCCTTTTACACACAGGTGAAAGTCTCCTGGCTCTTACCAGAAGGGATTTTTTTTTACGAATAAATAGCAGTATCCTGCCAATATTTATTTTTTCCTTGATAGAATTATGATATTTTATAATTATATATAACCACTTCTGGTTTTGGATTTGATTGACTTTTTTAGTAGCTATAAATTGTTTAAACAATAAGTAAATGTCTTAATGAAAACGATAACAAACTTAACAAATGACTTTTTGAATAGTTTTTTCTCTTTTCTGTAGTAGTTCTATTTGCGCTATCTTTCCCTTGAACTAACTCGCACCATATGCGATGGCCAGTTATCTCGACTTTAATGGGTTATAGTACAAGAGTATCATTAGGTAATTTATCCTTACAGTTGCATACGGGAACATGGCTGGTGGATGGCAATCCTCAGATCGTCCTGTTCGACATTGGCTCCGGGGCCTGGAGGTTGGATGAGTACAAGCAGCACCTCTGGAACTCCTGTAACCTCGGGATTCCTCACTTGGATATCGAAGCCAATGATGCTGTCATCCTGGGTTACATGGTGGCGCAGTTCATTCAGGAGGTAACTCATTCAACCATTCTCATATTGGTTTGGTATGTTAAAAGTAGAACTATTATTATTTAAAGGCTTTGGTGAATGAAGGTGTGATATTCTTTTATAATACTGTCTCTCCTTATTCGGTCACAGGATAAGTTAACGTTGGGTACATGTGATAGACATGAGCCAATTCTTTAATGTTATATAAGAAAACTGCAAGAAGAGTAACTTTAAACTTAACTTACTACAACTTTTGTATTTGTAACTGTAGTGACTTTCCAATTTGACTGCATTAGTGTGGTGTCCTTGGAAACACCACCAGATTCTCTTTGGGTTATTTCCTTATCTCTGTACACTAGAGTTGCTTGTAGTGAAACTCAATATGATATGTGTAACAACACTAGTTATTACAATAATATATTTACAGTAATGTAAAATAATATCACTCAGATATTGCTAATTGCTAATGCGAAGGAACGATGGGAAAGAATCCCGTTTCCCCAGTGACGGTCTCTTATATCTCATGACCCCTACCGTTCATCTGACACACACATGTAAAAGTGACAGTTCTCACAGTAACATACCTTCATTCTTTAATGCCTTTATTTGTATTTATTTGTGTCAATTGTTTGTAGCTGAATTGAAAGAATTTAAACAAACCAATATTCTGATATAAATGGTATTACGGATGAATAAACCCTATATATTTCCAGTTTAGGCAAGCTGCTGAAGTCTGGTGTGACTCCCCCCCAAGGATCGTGGCTCACTTCCACGAGTGGCAGGCCGGCGTAGGACTCATTGCTCTCAGGTGAGCTTTTTCACTATCATCTTCAATCTCACTCCAATATTAGTTTTATAAGATCATTTTAATTCGACATTCATAGGACCAAAATAAAAAATTCTAATTATGTACATAAAACCCCGTTAATTTGAAATTCAAGAGACGAAAAATAATTCACGTAATTCGTAAATAGTCGCAAAACTTATGACAAAGTGCACTAATTTCATGAAAAATACATACTTTCTTAGAAAATGCGCAACGATTATGAAAAAACTGCGTACATTGATAGAATTGTGACCTAAAAATGTACTGATTTATGGCACGAGATTCTGAAAATTATTGAATTAGTGTGATTAATCAACTACATATAAAGTATGTATAAAATTTGGGTCTCAAGTTTTTTGAATAATTTATAATTATCAAATTTCAAATTAACTAAGTAAAAAAAAGATGTAAGTTAATTTATTTTGTTCATATTTTAATGTGACATTTATTTATTTCTAGAACCCGTCATGTGGACGTGGCTACAGTGTTCACCACGCACGCCACCCTGCTGGGCAGGTATCTGTGTGCGGGCAACACAGATTTCTATAATAACCTGAGCAAGGTAGATGTGTGTGGCATATTGGATTTTACCAATTTTTTATTTTTCCCCTAGTTTAGTTTATTTTTAGTCCAAAGAATAAGAGAGTACCGGGCAAACACCAGCCAGTGTTAAAATAGAATTTATACTCAAAATGGTTGTCAGTTTTTTCTTATTCGAGTTAATTCACATTTGTATTAAGTATACAGAGCTGGGCCACACACAAACATGGTCGCGGTGACAGAATACTAATTGTTTCTTTTATATACAATAAGTTACACTGTTAAATTGTATTGACAGAATGTGATTTGCTATTTTCATTACATAAGTAATATACAATTATAATTATTAGTGCTATTTACTCTCATATTCTTTATCAAGTGGAATGTGTAGAATATACCTTCCTTGCAACTCTCCCTAGCTGCACTTTCCACAATATTTATCTTTGATTACTTTGTTTATTTGTAGAATAATTATTATTCATTCCCCGTTGTATTATTAATTGTAGAAGAGATACATTTTTGCACGTGTGTAGTTATGGTACGTATATGGTATTGCATATCACTTGTCATTTTACCACTATAATCTAATATACAATTTATGTACATGATAGGGCAGGGCAGTCTATCAGCCATAGAAAAAATCTCAGGTCCTGATTTGATTTATAAAAAAAAATTAATCAAGTTTGTATTTATTATTTACATAAAACTGCTATCATGTATTATATATTGGTCAAGTAATGTTAAGATTATGTATAAAGTAATTGAAGTTAGATTCTGCATTTTTGTAGTTAATTTGGAAATTTTATTATTTTGAACATATCAGTAATTAGAGTAATTTGAAAGAATTGTACATTTCTCATTCCAAGAGTTACCTTATTTCTTACATGATGAGAGCATCGCCTTTGTGAAAATTCACCAAGTGTTAATTCTATATGTGGTTTGGTATGTTAACGTGTTCACTGCTGACAAAAATCCATTCAAATTTATGCAATAAACAGTCTGAAAATCTTGCTGATTGCTGAGGTTTAAAAGGATTTGCTATTACGGCACTCCACTTTGTTGTAATTTTATAAAGAAATGAATAGGACCATAAAACACGACAGATTCATTATGCGTCACTTGCTCGGAGAATGCGTATTATCAGCACAGAACATATTAAAGGAACTGAGTAAAATATGTTCTATGAATTCACTGTTTATGGAGAGCTGTATCAAAGAATTGAATCACATGAATATATTCAATAGTGAGTTATATTTAACATTAATTAGAATTACTCGTATTGGACTAAGAGTAAATAAAATCTTGCATTTTTGAGTAATTCAATAAAATTATATTTACAAAATTATATGACTGCTAAAAAGTTGTCGAATCATGTATGGCTTAATGCTGCGGAAGTACAATGTGTAATAAATAAATCAATTGAAAAATGCTTGACAAAGTAATAGTTAAAGAATGCAAGACCAGCTCAATTGATGAGATGAAGATTGTTTGGTCATCTGAAAAGTGTGTATGTGAAAAAGTGTGAAACTGGTCCCAAAGATTAAATGGTAAGTTTATAGCACATGGTATGTCAAATCAAAATTATGTAGTTAGCTATATGTAAAAGCTTGATTTATGTGTAGCGTTATTATGTTGTTTGATTGATATTTGTACAAGCATGTTGCACTGTATGACGTAATGCTGAGAACATATAATTTGCTCAATGTTGTAATGATGAATTTTTTGTTTGGGATATATTATCATGTTGCGGGTGTCTCTCACCAGTTCAAAGTGGACGAAGAGGCTGGCAAGAGGCAGATATACCACCGCTACTGCATGGAGCGGGCAGCCACGCACATGGCGCACATTTTCACCACTGTTTCTGACATCACAGGTCAGTACTGCACAATGTCGATCTATTCTTTGCAAATTGTTAATTGATTTTAAAATTAGTTTGACATTCAATTACGTATAAGATAGATAATTTCTAAGCTACGCCTATAAAATGATTCGCAATACATACATCCTGGAGTCAAAGTCACAAATATTTGATGACACTTTCAAGATATTTGAATTTAAACAAAAATTTTTTCATTTTTAAAAAATAAAATAGAGATGCGTGCACGGAATACATGTCACATCAATATTCTTAACTATTTTCAAACTAAGCTAAACGCTTGTACTATAAAAATAGGACTAACTTGCTGGTCTCCTGGAATGAGGTGCGAACCCCCAAACACTAGACCAACAAGCTACTCTTTATTTTGCATTTGGTTTAATTATTTTTGCAATATTGATCTCACTTTAGTTTTAAAGTGTGTCCAGTGGAAAATTTTCAAGTTTAATGTTAAATTTTTAAAAAACTACAATGTTATTCTCATATTTTATTTATACAAAATGGAGTTTAACGATGCAGATTTTACGTTTTATAAACAATATCGTCTAAATGGCGTCCATTCCTCTCAAGACACTTCCAATCGGATTCTTAAATTTCCAAACATGCGAGAGCTAATCGTTGGTTCAATGGCAGCAACTTCACGGCAGATATTTTCTTGTAGGGCCTGAATTGTTCGAGGATTGTTACTGTAAACTCTCGACTTGAGGTATCCCCACAAAAAAAAGTCCCATGGTGTAAGGTCCGGTGACCGAGGTGCCCAGGGTGTCTATATACTTGCTGATTAATTTATTGGGAAAAATTTCTCTCAGTTTCTCCATTAAAACTCTAGCTGTGTGTGGAGTGGCCCCGTCTTGCTGAAATTGTGTTTTGTTGTTGTACCTGGGAAACAGCTGCAGTTGCAGTACCAAAAACTCGTCGATCATTCAGCAGTACACGTCAGCAGTGACTGTCTCTTGCTGGTTTAAAAAATATAGGCCAATTATCCCTCGGGTAGAAATTGCACACTGCACTATCATTTTTGGACAAGGCAAACGTTTTTGATGGCGTTACTTGGGTTGTCGGGGCACCAGTGTCTCATGTTTTGTTTATTAACATAGCCATTGATATGAAAATGTGCTTCGTCAGTAAACAATATGTTTCCAAGCGTTCTTGCTGTTCCAAAATGTTCAGCATCGTTCTCGCTAAAGTTTCACATAAGGAATAGTCATTTTCGTTGAGAAACTGCACAATTTGCAGTTTGTATGGGTGAAACTAGTTTCTTTTTCAAAATAATGTGCACTGTTGATTTTTTTATTCCAGTACAGGCTGTAATCTTCCTTATTGATTTACGCGGATTGTGCATAATTTCACGTCGAACTTGAGCCACATGTTCTGGCGTCACTGCTGACGTTGATGGTCCCGGAGGAGTTTGGTTAACCATTGTCCCTTCTTGTCTGAACTTTTGAACCCAACACTAGATAAGTTGTGTGCTTGGCCCACCACTTACTCATCGAATATTAAAGTGAGTACAAAAAGCGTGACGCGCACGAACGATGAATCACCGCACTTTAAATATTTCTCAACCGCGAATGCGCAGTGCGCTCCCGACCAGTAACTCATTTATTTATTTATTTATTGACATACATATTTTTGTTATAACAGAGGTGAATATATTATAATATAACATGGTAATATGTTTATTGTGTGGGATGGAGTAGACTCCACCTCTGATATATACAGCGTTGTCCTGGCTACTTTGCTAGACTGAAGTCTGTGTTAAAGTAGCTAGTTTTTTCGTGCTGTTATTTAAGATTCAACAGGAATAAAAATAGAGATAAAAAAATACATATATATATATATATATATATATATAGAATAAAAGAAAATGAAGTGAGTGGGCATTGCGACTGGAAAATCTGCAAATCACGCACGCCAAACTTCACCCCTCCCACTTACCTCACCCTGATGGTTTAGGACCAATTAAAATTTAATATTAAAATTTTTTCTCTGGACACCTTTTACTTGTGGTCTAATTTATAAGTTAAATTGTAAAAATAATATGCATAACGATTGCTGCCTTTGACTACTATAATTCAATATTTATGCAATTTTGTGATAAATAAGATAAGATTTTTCCCCACATTTTTTCACATAGCCATCAACACTTCTAACACTTGGAAGATATGTGTTTTATTGGCGACATAATAATAAACAACTGACTATTTCATAAACACTAAACTTTATTAATTACAAAACGCTAACAATCTCAGTGTTTTTGCTTATTACATGTTTAAATAACACATTTTCTATTGCTTAATAATAAGAGAGAACATGACTGATGTCAGCTATGAAGCCATTTTTCAACAGTCTAACTTCAATATGTATTCGAGAGTGCAGTATTACATATAATAAAAATGTATAATTGAAATATATACCTAAAAGAAATAACACATTAAAATATAAATACAATATGTATGTAATAATTCTGCTATTAAAATATTCAAATATTAATAGATACCAGTGGAATGCAGTAGGTTTTTATACAATTATATGTAACACAATGTATGCTGTACATAGGTTTGTGAACTTTCGTTTAACTAACGTCTTTAGACAAAATGAATCCGTCATTTATATGACCCTACCATGTATTTATTTGTAATTTTAGAGTATCATTGATAGTATTTTTAAAGTTTAAGTTTTAATGTAAAATAATACCTTCTTACCCATATAAAAAATGTATGGGCATTTTTAAGAACACTTTCTATGACTGAAGATTATTTTATTGTTTGAAAATCCTTCACGTAATAACTAAAGGAAATAATTATTTTTATTAAAGGTTAACGTAGAAAATAGTTCTGCCAATTGCTTTTTGTTTTTCCCAAATCAAAAACAAACTCATGCACCAAATGCAAAGAATTATCATGAAATCAACACGTTAAAGATAGTAAAATTCACGAATTAGTAAAAGAGGAAGTAGACACTTGTAAGCCTTTCAAATGTTATTCTGTTAAAAACAGCATAAGTAACGACTCCATACAAAACGGATCAACCGAAAGGAATTTTCAATTCAGTAAATAACGAATTATATGACTTGAGTTAATACATTAGCTTAAAAATAGAAGATAATAATGTTAATAGCTACAATGCGTCGATTGTAGCTAACAGCATTATGACTACCGTGGTGGGTTGTCGTGGTAGGTTTTAGAACTAAGCCATTAAAGTTTCTACTGGTACACGGATAGGGCTAATTGCAATAAATCAGTTGTACAGCTTTTTTGCTTGTATGCACTGCACGCCCCTGAGAGATACATATTTAATTTTTGAGAAATTCTAGTTATTTCTTCTTAGTTATTATTTCTTAATCTGCATTTTAAAAGTACATATTTTTTTATAATATTATTTTTATAAATAATATCACTACTTATTACATTAACAAATTTCAATCTAGCTATCAATTTCTCTTATACTTTGAGAAATGTAACTAAATTAGCTGGTCCCTTGCGACGAGGTCTAATCCCCCTACATCGTAGTCAAGCATTTCGCCATTAGACCAATATGCTGATCAATTAAAAAAATTACTTATTTAGTTTTTTTTTTAATTTTTATTTTTAACCTCACCCTTTTAATATGTATTACAAACCTTTCAGGATTCGAGGCCGAGCATCTGTTGAAGAGAAAACCCGACATCATCACCCCAAATGGGCTGAATGTGAAAAAGTTCAGCGCAATTCACGAATTCCAAAACCTACACGCCACATCCAAGGAGAAAATTCACGAATTTATCAGGGGGCACTTCTATGGGTGAGTCTAAATACCAATCAAGTGATGTTCCCCAGCGTGCGCATAATTTTTATTAAGACTTCTTCTTCATGTGCTCAAAAAATGATAATAAAAATTATTCTTAAAAAAAGGACTGTCCAAGTACACTACTTTTCATAGATTTCAAAGTACCAAAAATATACCGCAATCCAAAATCACTATATTTATCAAGGCATTAAATTTTTTAACAATCTTCCTATCACACTTAGAACAATTACAGACAATTACAATTTGTATCTGAAGTAAAAAAATATATACACAGACTAACTGAAACATAAATTATCTCGTATATACTCCTTCTCTATACACAAGTCCTACTCTCATAGAGAAGAAATAAATGTTAAATGAAATATATATATATATATATGCATCCTACTGATAATTTCAAAATGTATTATATTTTCTAATATTAAATTTTTTTTTAAATGTCTCAACTATCGAAGGTTGGCGACTATGTTGATTTATCTTTATAAAATCACCAATATTTTGAATACTAAACCACTTTCTGAGGTTACTCAGCCAAGATTATCTCTACCTAACTACGCCTCTGCTATCTTATATCTTCCCCCGCGCAATGAATTATAAAAGATCACATTTTTCATTGCAGAGAATGCACCTTTCCTCGATAGCTATTAGTTCTCTTGACTTATTTATGTGTATCAATACGTCTTCATTAGTAATGTGACCAACCCATAGTAGCCTTATACTGGTATGGTAACGTTTTTCTTATTTTCTTCCCCAGCGTACAAATAGTTAGCTCGGGTCCCTAAAATTGCACAAAAAATTTGCCCACACTGTGATCGAAAATTAGCTTAACTAACTAACTCAAGTCTTAACTTATTCAAGTGGAAATGTGATGCATTGACTTTGATTTTGTAAAAAAAGAAAGGAAGTGGCGTGCAGTAGGTATAGATTTAGGCTGTGCTGTTACCAATGATATTATACAATCATATATAATGTATGTTGTACACAGGATTATGAACTTTCGTTTAACCAATGCCTTTAGTCAAAATAAATCCGTTGTTTATACGACCCTACCATGTATATATTTGTAATTTTAGAGCACTATTAATAGTGTTTTTAAAGTTTAAGTTTTAACGTAAAATAATACCTTCTTACCCATATAAAAATGTATGGACGTTTTTGAGAACACTTTTTATGACTGAATATGATTCTTTTATTGTTTGAAAATCCTTCACGTAATAACTAAACGAAATAATATTCATGCACCAGATGCATCTCAAAGAACGGCCATGAAATCAACACTATAAAAACAGTAAGATAGTAAAAATTTGCAAATTAGTAAAAGTGGAAGTAGACACTTTAATGATTTGCACACAGTTGCAAGCCTTTCTTATGTTATTCTGTTAAAAAAACAGCATCGGTTATGACTCCATACAAAACGGATCAACCGAAAGAAATTTTCAATTCAGTAAATAACTAATTATATGACTTGAGTAATTCAGTAAATAACTAATTATATGACTTGAGTAATTCACTAAATTAAATATAGAACAGAGTAACATGAATAGGTCAAGACGGCGAATGACTATGAGTGCCATGGGTACAGCGGTGAGTTGTGATGGTAGTTTTTAGAACTAAGCAATTAAAGTCTACCGGTACACAGATGGCTCTAATTGTAAAATAATGTTTCCATTTATGTTAATCCATTTGTTTCCCGGAATTTTTGATAATGCACAGCTTTTTTGTTTGTATGCACTGCACACCCCTAATGACGCATATTAGGTTACAATATGTAATGGAAAAATCCATTACCTATACTTGTTAAAACTTTAAAAATTGGTAAAAAAAAATATACCAATATAAAGTCACCCTAAATTCAAAAATGATTAAATACTTCTATTGACTCAGTTCTTATCTTTCCAAGAGATTCTCGTAATCTGTTTTCACTATTTTTATAAGGACCTTAATTTTTCTAGCTACACCAAGCACGAACACAGAAAAAGTCTATCTATCATTAAAAAAATACAGATACCACTAGGACTCAAACCCAGTACTTTATATTCCTGATAGAATCACTGTAACTGTATATTTTTTTCATGTGTCAAAATGATTCATCTAATTTGTTTTATTTATCGATACATTTAGTTTATTAATTGATATATACATAACCAGCGGTAGTCATCCAATTTTGTCGATTCTAAAATATGGTCCGTGCACAATGTTTCAGCCACTTTGACTTTGATCTGGACAAGACCCTCTACTTTTTCATAGCTGGCCGCTACGAGTTTGGCAACAAGGGAGCCGACATCTTCATAGAAGCTCTTGCTAGATTGAATCACTATTTAAAGGTGAGCTTTTTCTTGTATATAAAATAATTTCACCAAGTTCTCTATTGATTTTGATTCTCTATGTTATTTAAACCTTTATGTGACTGTGATTGCGTTTGATTGTAACGATAATTGGTAACTGATTATTTCTAAATACTGATTAAATGTATTAATCATAAAGATATACATATAAAATCAATTTTATCGAAAAATATTGTTGTGCTACCGGGATTCGAACCTAGATCTATTTTCCAATCCGGGGAATGTGCAACAACAATATTTTTATTAATATTTAAAATATCACAGACCCATATTCTGAATAATTACAACTTCACAATAAGAATGATCATTTATAATTCTTCGATCAATGACTGGTACACTAGAAAGTGAACCTCCAATAGTTAAATCTTAATTTACCAATCATTGTTAAATTTCAGTTCTCAATCATCATACAATCACACAACGATTTTCTATCATTAGAAATACCCAAATATTATTGTATTGAAATTAATTCACTATAATTCAAAAAATATATCCCCCTCAAAGGAATTTTCATACAAAATTCTACCTATAACTCGAAAAATTTGATAATTCATAACATTAAATAATTTTAAGTGAAAATTTAAAAACAATTACATGTAATAGTCTAGTATTTTTATACCTACGCTGAATCCGCCACGGCCGGCCCCTAATCCCTAATCTTAATCCTTGAATTGACCAATCATATGGGTTTGACCATCTGTATAACAGTACATACATCCCCAAACGGCCGACTAAGATAGAAATCCTGCAAAAAAAAAGATTTTAGTTGAAGTTGTCATCTTGCACGCCATTTTCGGAGTTTTCAAGTTTTACATTTTTATTTTTATAATATGGCCTACCTTTGTGTTGTTTTTTACATTTAAAACAATTCTTAGTTATTATTGTCAAATAGTGTGAAAACGTTAGATACTGTCATCTGAGTGGCTTTTTTGTACTTTTACTTGTTAATTTCATGAAAACTGACACTTTTTTGAGATTTTAGACTCTCTATTAAGTGTTATTTGAAAAGTGTAAAAAATATTGCATATTTTTATTGCGTCCTTGTGTTAAATTAGTCTTTTTCATTTTTTATTTTGCCTGTAGTTTAATTTTAAATTTAAAATGGCATCAGTTCACAATTTCTAAGAAAATAGATTTAATTAGGGAAATATTGAGAACGTTCATTGACCAATAAATGATTTTGGAGCCTCCGATAGTTGGTTCCACAAATTTAAATCAAGGTTCAACATAACATGCTTGCTTGTCAATATCTGACGAAGGTCAAAAAGTTGACGAAACAGAAGTGGAAGACTAACAAAAATGAATACAACATTGATCAAATATGTATGTATTTAAAAATGTATATTTCAAGTACACTTATTAAAGTTATTTAATTAAGTTTAGAAAACTTTCTATGAAATTCTACTTTCCTAATTTGAAAATCTAATTTTTTTTTTAAATTTGGTCCCCTCAATTTCGTATTAAAGAGCTTTTACCATTCATGTATATTATACTATTATGATTGTTGTATTCCAGTCCACCCACCCGGATGTGACAGTGGTGGCATTCCTCATATTCCCAACCAAGACTAACAACTTTAACGTGGAATCCCTCCGTGGGCACGCAGTGACCAAGGCCCTGCGTGACACCATACATGAGATTCAGATGAAGGTCGGGCAACGCATGTATGACACTTGTCTGAGGTAAGTGTGACTCTCGTCATTCACGTCGTGGCGAGAGCTTCCAATATCGATCTATTTGACAATTACTGGCATGTGGCAGCGACCTGTGTCGATCTATTTGAAAATTATTAGTGTGGGGCGAGTGGTTATATTGATTCTTTTAACAATTTGTAGCGTGTGACAGCAGCAGAGACCAAGATAAAAGGAGGTTTCATATGAGCGAGCTCAGATGCATGGTATGTCGATAAGTATCACAGTATGAAAAAGAGGCTCCACACAATCGGCCACGGGCAAAAAACTGTGTGCGTTGTAATTTTTTAATACACACACATATAACACAAGGGTCCAAAAATTATCTAATTACTGAGATTTTTGAAATAACGGGTTAATCAACGTGTTCCGCACAGCTACGGGCCGCGGAGCGCGACAATCGCGGCTTGAGAAAGCGCTGGGCGAAAAGTCTATCTTTGCCGCTTCACGGAAATATTTCGCCCGGCACTCCGCGCCGCTGGAATCCCGACGCCCCTGCGCGCTGGCGACGGGTGGGGGATGACGGGCCGCGGACGAGGCCCCACCCCCGGCGCCAGCCAGTCGTGAATATTTATTTTTGTAATAAGTCATTGTAAAAAATTATTATGAACACATCATGTATAAAAATAGAGAGTCTTGAGAGGGCAATCGCCCGGAGATAATATTATGCACCTTAAAAATCGTTTAGATGGTTAAAATGGATTTTTAAAGTTTAAGCTGCATTAATTAATTCCCCGGGCCATCGCCCACGGTGGAGGGCCAAACTCTATAAGAAAAAGTACTCGCGATGCCTGGATAGTTAGAGATAAAAATATGGGAGCTTCTTTAGAAGCGCGAAACGAAATCTGCCGTCCCGTACAGGACGACAGAAAAAATGATGGAAGTTGGGAGTCAGGCCGCCAGGTGGTGGCAGCGCTGGACCGAATCGGGGTGGCGCGGGGGATGTCTGTGCCCTCTAATTGGTTCATCATGCTGGAGCCTTAAGCCCCGGAGATGATTCTCTTGGTTAAATAAACGGTCCAGCGGTTGCAAAAATCACTTACCTCGTTTCTACTTGCACCGCTGGACTTCTCAAGAAAAACTGTGTTTTTATTCATCTCTACCTTCGACTCTGCTATTCACCTGGACTTTCTTCCCTGGATTCGACTTTTGGCTGTGACATTTGGACTGATCCTGAAAAATTCTACGACTCTGCAAACTACACTGGACAAGATTTGGACCCCCCTGGACCACTGCACGCAGCTGCAGCATATCGACGTTCGAGAGACAGAGCGGACCGACGAGCCACCCCCTACAAATTTTACAGTCATGTTCCTGTACTATAACTATAAAATTGACATTTTGAGTATTGTGTGTTTGAAAAATTTCTAATTACATCAAATTTTTAATAAACGGAGTTATACTGTATATTGTTTCTATGCAATTGTTACACAAAAAACTCCTGTTCATAGAATTATGGTTTGTAATTTGAACTTACTTTTAGGTTGAGTTAATGTAATCTCTTCTAATGATCTTGCAGAGGCCATCTTCCGGAGCCGACCGATCTTCTCCGCAAGGACGACACTGTGAGACTGAAGAGGTGTATCTACTCACTGCAGAGGGACGACATGCCGCCCGTCACCACACATAATGTCGTAAGTGACAATGATACATTACCACACGTGAAAGGTCCATAATCTCATAGTACATAGAATAATACAACACCAATACATTGGGATATTACTGATTTCTTGATTCTGATGGTAACAAATTTACATATTTCCTATAAACATGTTCCAAGCAACCTGCTATTGACGGATTTGATGGATTTGAACCTACCACTGATGAAAAATCTTTATATTATCAATGTCTTTTCCTACTGAAGAATCTCAACCATAAAGAAAATATGTATGTAAGTATATATTATGAACGTGAATAACAATATTATTTGAGAATTCATGTACCTGGTGCATCTATCTACAAACAAACTAATACATTGTGCACCACATATAAATTATATCATGTGACAGATTTAAACAGCTAAAATAATGTGTGCATGCTGTAGTACTTGGAACCAAGTTCCCACATTACACCGTACATTGAGAACATGTGTTCTTAGGTACTATATAACAGCCTATTAATGTCATGTCCGCCACAAAATTAAATAGCATGTAAGTTGTAGATCTGCCTATATAAGGGCATGGTGAATATTTTAGAAGCAGTTCTTTGGGATAAATCTAATATGTAACAACCTACCGAGTGTTTATTGATGGAGTATAGCCTGAAATCTTAATAGGTAACCTTCACACGTCTCTCTACAATCATTTTCAGTCAACTAGATTGAAGATTGAAAAAATCGGCATCTAAAAAGATAATTATGATATGGAAGTACAGTATTTGTTCTGTATATAACAGTAAGTATAAATCATACAAATACCTCAAAAAATGGTGTGAAATATTGTATGTGATGAAGAGTAACCAAAATATTTTACTTATATTATTCTACCATAGGCCATATTCTCGACAGAAATGATTTTTCAAAAGAACACAAAAACAGTCATTAAATAGATTAATGAAAAATCAATTTATGATAGTATTAATTCTGTTTTTTTTTCTTCTTTTTTCAGGTGGATGACTGGAACGATCCTGTTCTGAATTCAGTCCGGAGATGTCATCTTTTCAATTCTGTACACGATAGAGTTAAGGTGAGTGTCCAACCTGGTGGTATTTTTCTAAAATATTAAATACCTTGACACCCCATAGATCAAAACTATTTAATTTTCCTTTATTTTGTATGCATTTATACTTTTTCACTAGGTAATCTTCCATCCCGAGTTTTTATCATCCACCAACCCTCTTCTGGGATTGGAATATGAAGAGTTTGTCCGCGGTTGCCATCTCGGAGTGTTTCCTTCGTACTATGAACCGTGGGGCTACACACCGGCTGAGTGCACTGTCATGGGAATCCCCAGCATCACCACCAATCTATCAGGTATTCAAAAACTTTTTGGTTTTCATTCATCTTCTATTTGAGAATATTGAGATACAATTTGATTTGATCGTCTATCGGCAACATTACATGATTAAAATAAAGATTACAAATAAAATACAGACAAATCCATACAACAAATGATCCAAACGACATATTCTTACTGACCGATATCTGTGCTGGGGTTTAATAGGATCTGTTGTCACGGCGCATCACTGTGCTGCAACATAAGCAAATGAATAGGACCACAAATTGTGCCAGACGCAACTGGGCCATGTTTTTGAAAATGCCTGAAACGTGTTAAAGACAAAATTCTGTTTTCATTCAGATGAAATGTTAGACTACGAGTGTGCAAATATTTCTAACTGATTACAGTATGTATTTGCCTTGATTTCAGGTTTCGGCTGCTTCATGCAAGATCACATAGCAGACCCCATGTCCTACGGCATCTACGTTGTGGACCGACGATACATCTCACTAGAAAACTCGGTACAACAATTGGCTCAGTACATGTACGACTTTGCTAGGTGAGATTTCAAAACATATCTAATCACAACATAACATAGAATAGGTGAACATCTCGATATTCAATTTAACAAAAACCACAATTGATTTTGGGCCGGTTGTTTGATCAGTAGTAAAATTTTACCATGATAAATTTTTACTATAGTAATTTTTTATCATTGCCCGTGGTAAAAGCATTTGCAAATTTTTGAACGTTAAGTTACAATTGTCATAGTTAAACCCGCCTGATATGTAGTGTTGCAAGGCAATCATCAAAGTGAGAATGTCATCAAATTCGATTTATTTTAAATACTCACTATTGGCAATACATACAATTTTATGCTTAATCTATGGTTTTATACCCCTATGTTTGAAGTCTGTCACTTTGCTGGTGAAAAATCTTTAGTCTATGCTAATATAAATTCAACAGCGTGATCAGCATTGGGCAAACTCTCATCACTAAAATAACAGGATATTGAATGATTAATTGTCGTATACTGCAACTTTCAAAGTATCAATGTGACAGATGCCTTTTGAAACAGTTTTGATGAGTCCGCCATTTTTAACTAACGATTTACGGTTTTTACCATCTGATATTGGAGGGTAAAATTAATTTACTATTATATGTAATTTCAATTAGTAAATTTTTTACCACTGATCAAACAACCAGCCATTAGTGTATTGATATGTCCGCCATTTATTTAATGTTTAAAATTCTTTAACATTGTTTGTTTTAGTATATTTTCTTATTCGATAGTGACCTTACACACTAGTCACACTTATCAAACTAGACTTGACACTTTTATCAAACTTTTTTCCATTTTCTACAGATTAAATCGCCGACAGAGAATTATTCAGAGGAATAGGACTGAACGCTTGTCTGACCTGATGGATTGGAGAAATCTTGGCATTGTAAGTATATCACACATTCAAATTAACAATTAATTCAAATATTACTATATGTAGTACTCAATGTCAAAAAGACAAACATGTAAAGCTTTTTAATTTAAATTCCACGGGACCTAAAATTAAAAAAGAACATTTCGAATTATGTAAATAAATACAATAAAATATTGTAATTACATTTTACAAATATAACGTTTGCCTGTCACATATACGTAAAATTTTAATGGTTTCTTCTTTTTATTTCAGAAAATTTTTGATAGTTTTTATGATCAAAATCATAGACAATTAAAAATAACATGAAAGAGTTTTCATTCTCACTCTAAATCAATACACATTACTACAAACAAAACTTTAATGAACTTTTTTAAAATGGAAATGACTTGGAAAATCATGGTATTCTCTTGGAGGTGGTTAAGATATTGTCAAATTAAGATAAGCTCAAGGTCAGGGACAGGTTGAATGATGTTTAAACTAATGCAATGAAAATTTACATTTTATGTATGTAGCAATTAAACACTTTGTTTATATATAACACTGTTGCATTTTAAACACAAGCTGTCTGTTTCATAAATAGTATGTAATTATGAAACAGTCATATCTACAAAATGCCAACGTGGCGTTTTAAATCGATAATATTAAACAAAATAATAAATTGAAGCTGTCATAATAATTTTAAATTTAGAATATTGATTTTAGCGACCATCTAAATATACGTAGGTACTTTGTCTGATTTCAAAACATATTCATATACATATATGAATTAGGTACTTAACAAATTATACAATTTTCGATGGATATAATATATATAATGATATGATATAAATGACAACACACATTTTTATTTCAATATGAAAACTGACTCCAGATACGAGTTATTTTTGACACTTGTATCGAACGCGAGAAAATCAACATTTTTATTGTTCTCTTTCTATTCAAACCTTCCTCTCTCTCATGATTTGTGTAACAAATAACGTCATTAATTATTTCTCTGATACTTATACGAATTTAACTATTCATCTTGAAAGCATATCTAATTCGTATAGAATTTCTTGAATTTCAAACTGGAAAAATGAAAGCTTTCCCTTACGAATATTGTATTCATACATATAAGTTGGATATTTTATTTACAATTTATAAAGAATAGCATACTTTTTATTCATAATTAAAATTCTAGAAGTTGCCTCATTTTTGTTTTATTAACATGTTTATTTGTATATTCATCTCTATAATTTGTATATTAACTCTTCTACTTATGATAATTTTAACACGGTTTGCGCAGTTCTACAGGCAAGCGCGCGTGCGCGCTCTCCGCGCCGTATACCCTGACTATGTGGACGAGGTAGAGTCAGAAACAGGAGGAAGGTTCTCCTATCCTCGCCCCCTGTCCGAGCCCCCCAGCCCGTCACATTCACGTAAGTTCTAATATAGTACGGCATTACACAACAGTTGCTATTGTTATTTCATTTGTATTCGTAAATAATATCATTAGGATAGATAGTTTACAAGGTGATCAACTAGGACATGTAGGAAATTTTTCAGTTCCAAAACTCACCCTAATGAATTTTCTTCATTTTGAAGGAATCGTGAGAACTCTTTAGATTGTTGAGAATACTGAGGATTTTCAAAGTCACTCCAATATTCAAATGCGAGTTACAATAAAATAAAAATGATTTTGAACCTCGTAGTCTTATTGCATAAACAAGAACAATATCAAAATCTCAATTTCTGCCAAAATCAATTTGGAACTGAACAATTTTTATATTCTGTAGTGTTTTGTCGATAGATTCTGAGTGTGTAAGTCTGATTTTATACGTGCAGTTATAAAATAAATTTATATAAATAGTTATAGAATAACATAGGGTAGTTTGATAAATCATTATGTGTTTTGTGTGTAATAAAATGGGACATTTCAGTCCTTTTTCACACTTATTCCTTTTGATTTTGGTACCTTAGTGTTCTAGCAATCCTCTCATTAACTAAAGACTACATATTATTGTTTTTAAATATATTTAGAACATATTTGTCATTGCATATTTCATGTAATTCAAATGAAACGAAAAGCAACAATTGCGGCAAAACCCACTTGGTGACATAGTGACAGTGAATGCAAGAAAGTGCCAAAGGTGGCTCTCAAAAATTTGTCACGGCAATTTACTAAATATATTTTTATTATTCCGCTTCATTGAGTTGATCAAAAATATTCCATTTTTGGAACGCATTGTAACAGGTGATGAAAAATGCATCTTTGAAAATGCTGTCGTAAAATATAATAGATTAAATAAAAGCCAATACCAGCTCTAAAAATGGACTGCATCAGAAAAAAGGATTATATTTGAGGATTGATTAATTTTTGATTATTGAAACAAATTGTTACTGGCAATGTATCATTCTACAGTTATTAGATTTTATGCATTATATTATATACATTACAACTTTCATCGAGTCTATCTTAATCCCAGGAATAATAAAAAATATGTACATACCATATTTCCTCGATTTAGACGCAATCGGTCATAAGACACACCCTTATTTTTATTTACCAGTAATAAAAAATAAAAACATGATGTAAACATTATTATAACAAACAAAGTCATACAATTAAAATAAAAAGGATTCAAAAATAGGCTATTATTTATTGTACTGTTATTATCAAAGTTAGAAATTTCTACAGATTCAGTGATGATTCATCACGACTGTGAAATTTTACAGCGATTGTAAGACGCCATCAATTATAAAACGCATCCCGAATTCAGAGACACAAAAATAGGAAAAAAATATGTGTATTATAATCGAGGAAATCCAGTTTATTAAAATACATCTTGATTTATCGAACTACCTATTATTTACAAATTAAAATGGGTTTCCTGCCCACATGAATTCCGGCATCTCCCGCATGTTGCTGAGTATGTATTTAAATTATAATTTAATTTGTCCAAACTGTTTTGCTTGTTTTGGGTCGATAGATCTAGTTGAACACTTTGTATAGTCTTCTAAACCACTTTAAATTACAAACAATTCATTCTCAAAGTGCGTCATTTGAATATCTTCAAACATATCTTAATAAAATTAATTACTAAATATTCATATTTATTTTACATAAATTAACCAACTGTTTGTCAAGATATGCAGTATTTAGTGAAAATTACTCTCGGCTCTCGGTAATCAGTTGTGGCTCAGCCGACCCGACGATAGGGAAAAGTATATTTTCAAAATTTCCCAAAATTCTTGAAACAGGAGTATTTTCTCACGCAACATCACTCGATACCGATATTATAAATAAAATATTTAAAGAGAAATTTCAAACTCACGCGATACCCTGACTGTTTTTGAAATAATCTAATATTTTGTTTCCTTATTCCTTCCCATGTCTTTAATGACGTGAAATACAGGGTAGATGACAAACATCAGATTGCTTAGAGGATGTTAATAAGATAACAGATTACCGTGTCAATTGTAATTGCTAGGTACATAATAGCTGCTTCAGAGACAAGGTTTCATACATTTCATAATAATTAATATCATAATTTAATATTATCAAAAAAAGTAAAGTGTCTGCTACTGTATAACTTCACTTAACCAATTAACAAATACCCAATCAGGCGTATTTTACTTTCACTCCTACATGTGCCACTTAGCGACAAATTATATTATTGTAATAATAATTTTTTTTAAAGCCTGCTTTATGCGATTATTTAAAAAAATATTAAATGCTGAGCTGAAAGGGGTTTGAAACCATGCCCAGATCCAATTCTGATTCTGAATTTGGCATCTTAATTCTGGCGGTTGGTTATGAGCGATAATACTAAGAGTGTCTATATTATTATAATTATAATAAATTACAACTCCATTAAATTTGATAGAAACACTACTTTGGTGTTTTCTTACTAGCAATAGGGAAAACAATATGATGGGTTCTTGCATTTTAGAGAGAATATGGTATATTATAGATGTTTTTGTGAATATTCTCAACTAACCCTTGTCAACAATATTAATGCTGCAATGTATAAAACTAAAGATGGTCGACGCGGTAAGCCATTTTGTTTGTATTATTAAAAGTGTTAGAGTATCCCTTTAGATATCCTTTGTTATTCCTTTGTTGTGTTTATACATTTCTGTACAAGGTGTACCTAAATAATCAAATTTGTGTTGTTTATGCAAAACTTTTAGTTTAGTCTTTAGAGTTCCCGTATTGGTTGCTGCATGGTCAGTGTGGCAATGCTAAAGCAACTTGCTTAAAATTGCACATCATTGTTTAGCTCAATGAGTCAATATAAATAAAAATTAATGATCTCGTGTCTACATATAGAATTAAGTACTCGGACACTCAATTTGAACTTACAGTTTAACCGGGCAGTAAAATATTGTCCTGAATGTAACTCTGCCCTTGAAATTTTAACCCAATGTTAAAAAAACATTTAAAAATACATGTATATTATATATCACTCTCATCTCATATCTTCATTGTTCAAAGAGATTCTTGAGTCAAAATCAGTTTGATTGCTGTCATCCCATCTTCAGTTGCGTCAATGTCATTTGAAATGCAGCCAAGCCCCTTATTTTATTTAAATGTTGTTATACTTCGGGTTATGTCAAATTTTCTTGAAGCTTACAAATTGTTAATTTTTCCGCTTTTCTTACGACCTTAATTAACTTTAATTAATAACTGTGCCTTTCCTTATTTGTAAACTCGATGAATTATTTGACACAATTCGACACACCTGGATTCATTATAAGGGTTAAAAATTAATTAATGTTAAAAACAAACAACATAAAGAGCACAAAGACTACGGGGGACACGCAGCAAACTAGCTAAACCATAGTATGATCAAACTATACCTATAGTAATAAGAGGATGGTGGTGAGCGGCAATATCGCAATGCCAAAGGCAATGTGTGGAGGAACACATAATTCTTCAGGCCTCGAATATTACACAAACATAATATTTAAAAAAAAGAAGACGTTAAATAACATCGCGTAAAAACAAATATTTTTAGACAAATATTGGTCTGAGTTCAATTTGTTATATATTTAATTTTGTAATATACACTGTTCATAGGTAATCATAAAAATGTACAAGTTTATGTAATATTTGAGGTTATGAGTGTGTTAGGATAGATGCTAACAAATTAAGAACCTTGTTATAATTATTTAGCTTCTTGATCCAGCCAATATACTTTTCTTTGAGTTATAACTTTTCCTGTACACTTAAAGATAGTATCCATGTCTGTGGTTTAATTGTCTATGAAATGCAATCAATTTCATTGTCATCTGAATTTTTAATGCCATGATCTATTTTTCAAAAGCTTTCTGTAATTTATTTTCGTTAAAATTTAAATTGATTGCATTTCATGTTATATCTCAATTTCTTTTGCTGGGCAGTTTCATTGCTTACAAACGGTAACCATAGCGATGAAAATGAAATGATGCAATCTACAGAGGTGGCCATCGATGCAGAGAGCATTGAAAAGAATATTGACAGCGATGGACCAACAGATGTCACTCTAAATGTAGATGAAAATAGCAACGAAAATGATGGTAACTTGGGTGAACAAAATAATTTCGAGGTTTATTTTGTAAATGAAGTCAAAACTGCATATATTAACCAGACAATGAATATTGTCGATACGGGCGAAGATGGGGGAATAGAAATTGATTTTTCAAAGAGAAATGCCATAGAAGAAACGGTTATGAATAAGAGCGTACAAACCGAAACCTTCGCCAGTACAGATGATCAGAGCAGTACCCAATGCGATTCGGAGCATCCCGAAAGCGCAACAGTTACTAGTATCGAAGGGGTTGACAGTTTAATAAAAAAAACAGAGGAATGCGACAGTTCAAAGATAGAACTGGGAGAAACGAAAGAAGACACGAGCGTCCGTGGTGGTGGTGGAATGTTGGAGAGTCTAAGCGAGACCATTTATGAACAGATCGACGGTCTCATCGCAAGACTGGGGGGCGCAGTCGGAGGCGCAGGTGAGGCTGGGAGCGTGAAGGAAGGGGGGGCCATCTAAAAAAACTACTACAATGGTAGACTATTCCACATTCTCTATTACCTAGGGATTTGGAAGTAGCAGTGTTCAATGCAAATGCTTCTGGTGTTTTCTGCAGAGTTTTACAGATGTTAGATGTTAATCTTTATTGTATTGTACAACTGGTCAGATGGTATTATTTATGCACAAAACATGATTTTGCTTACATCACTAAACTGAGCAACCCAGTTAAAAATTAAAACATGTGTTGCATGTTTCAGATACATGTATTACATCATCCCTGAATATAATATGTTTTTCTATTTTGCACATATGGTGGCGTACATCTATAAAAATGATTATGTTGACATATCTGACTTTACTGGTCATGGCGGAGTGTGCGAAAGCGTCTGACTTCTGATTTGAATCCCCGGTTTCCAGCTTTCTTTTAAGCTTTATTTTCACTATATTTAGCCAAGACACACTTTTATTACATGGTGAGACCCCAAAATTTTCCTATTCATTATTTCTAACGCAGTTTCGTGACATATTTTACTTCTGAAAAAACATGTTTTACGTTAAAATAAGTTTATATAGTGGATAACTGGTGACTATTAAAACTGGCACTATGGCGTACTCGGTAGATGCGCCGGCCTGATTCTGGGTAATGGGAAATATATTTTTAAAATAAAAATAAGGTAAAGATGAGATTAAAAATGTTACAATATTTTCTAATGCTTTTTTGGTGACAAATTTTACTGAGGGAGCCTCTGATAAAACAAATTTTGAGTTAAAACATTGAAATTTGTACATTGTTCTAAAAGTTCAGTTAATTGGGTTTAATGTTGATTAATTTCATAACATAAAATTGATCACTACATATCATTACACCATTCTTATATAAAACTTTTGATATATACAGGGATATATTCATGGGTGGACTCGAGTTGAAAATGTTCAAGGAATATGTGTCTACTCTCAACCATGTCAGAGATATAAGCATTTCAAAAAAATTGTATAATTATGTGATTAATTTCGATTAATTAATTAATTAACAAAAAATTAATGGTCACCGAATTTCGAGCAGCCAGACTATTTTTTGTTAAATGATTAAGGCCTGAAGCAAAGATATATATAGATTGACAATGGAAAAATTTTGAAAATATTTATTATGAAGTACGCAGACTTACGCTTAACATGATTTTGTAAAAATTTCTAACAAAAATATACATTCCTTGGACATCTTCGACTTGTAATTTAGTTAGGTAATTAGTCACCCATAAAATATTGTGGACTATGTCTGTTACACCTGTATATACTATAAATAAAGTTCACTAGGGTCTCGATTCGCACTATTTCGATTTGCTATTCGTGAAAAATCTAAGACTGAAAAATATGATTCGATACACGTCCTTGTAAATTAAATAAATTGGGTATGCCTTCGCCTTACACTTGCGATTGGTGCTCCTGAGCTATGTGATAAACAACTTTTTTGTGTTTAGCAACATTCCTGGTCGAAACGTCTTTGTTGATTTTTTAGGTTTTTACTAACCATGATAATTATGAAAGCAGAAGTGCTGTGAATGTTGTCATTAAAAATGTTTATTGTTATAAAGTTGTGATGCTTAAGTGCAAGACATCAAACTTTAAACAGTTTTTTTACTGTTTTTATTGAATATTTTATTACTTTACAACTATGTAGAATACTTCCCAACATCTATACCTAGAAAAGTTTTGTTTTGTGATGATGGTTTTTTTAGCATAATTTAAAACTTTATAACATTTGATGAAGTGTTCACGATTGAGCATTGCATCTCATAAATTTCTGTGGGATCTAATGGAAAATGAGATTCTGATGCAAATCGAGACCCTATTCTAATTAGTAACATTTTTCACCAAGTCAACTTCACACCATTGTTTATAGAATTAAATTTATTTTCAAAATTATAATATTTTACTGATAACGTTAAGGGGTATTGCAGTGTTTTTGTATGATTCATTATTTCATATTTTCAAGGGCTTCTATGGGAGGAATTGTTTAAATTAATGTAAAATCTAAAATGACTGTAGAACAACCAAATTTGTGAGATTCACTGGAACCTTTCAGCAAAAGAAATTAATATTTACTTTATGTATGCTTATTTATTTGCTTAAAATTTCATCATGGATGTTTTTGTCTGCTTGTCACGTAGTTGTAGATTATTTGTTGTATTTCACACATAGTCATAGTTCTAGATTGTTATGGTTAAGAGATGACTGTGGATTAAGGAAAGTGGCAGCTTACCTATTAAAAAATATTTTTCAATTTGGAGGTCTCAATCGTACAAAACGTTTAAAAGTTTTTATTTCTTCTTATAATCAAAATTAAATCACATATTAAATTAAAGTCTCAATGCTTTGAAAACGTAAAGCACTTTAGATTTATTACTTATTGTATTTCAAATTCAGTGATTAGGTTAAGAATAAAATAATAATACATACAGTAAAATCTTGATATAAGGGACTAATATGGCGAGGGATTTATGTTAAAGCCGAAAGCACGGTATATAATAAGGTGGTTTTCCAAACGCGTTTTTTTTTATTGAGAATATAAATGACACAATACATATATATATATATATACACGAGGCCAGTGAAGTTTCTATGAATAGATTTAAAATGTTATGTGAATAATTAATAAAGTGATGAGGGTTACATGAAAAATTAATTTCTAATATTTTTAATAACAAACACTTTTTTCTGAAAATACTCTTTAATTATATGTAAGTTTGGGGATTAGGTCGGTGGTTAAATGAAAGAGTGAGTGTCTTAGCGTGTCGGTGTTTATTAAGTCTGATAGAACAATGAAGACAGATGAGATTGAAAGAAATGAGTGAGTGAAGATGCAGAAGGTGCGCGTGAATTCTGAAGTGAAGCGACGGTCTCGCTCGGCGCGCGTGGGCCAGCAAGACCGCCACTGCGGAGTGTTGAAACAGGAGAGAGCTCAACGATGAGAAATCAGGCCAGATCTATATTGGTAGCCGGCAACGATATGTCACTAGTGTCGATACCGGCTGAGATGGCGGTGAATTTGAAATCTAATCCCTACATAGGTATAAAGTTAAAAAAATATAAAATCCTATTTATTCGTTTTCAGATGTATATTCAAACACGTCCGTTATGGAATGAAGTTAATATTCAATGTCGGGGGACACTTATAACATTTACAGATGTTTTTAACAATTTTCACATTTTACCGAAAATTTTGTCCATTATATCGAGGTTCTACTGTACATAATTTATAGATCTTATTAGAATTTGGATTTAAGGTTTCTCAATTATTTGAAATAAAATGTACTCTGTTAACAGTATTATTCAACCTGCTCATGCCAGATCCAGGTTTTCTCAATCAAAATTTAGATTGCATGGAATTTTGAGGTGCAAAGTTTTTGGCTCTTTAGCTATATTTTCAGCTCCTCTTGGAACAAAGGTTGTCCAATTGTAAATCGTCATTCATAGATGAGAGATTAATTTGTTTTAAAATTTGATAACTTATTGTGTGTTGTAGTTAATTAGCAGTCGGTGTAGTCATAGTTCAACCAATATAACTTGATTCTCATTAAACGTGTGAAATTGCTATGTTGCCAACCCTGCCATGCGGTGCTCATTGAATGTACAATGGTAACACCCCTTTAATTTCCAAGTCCGGATGATTAAAAAGCTGTTGAAAAATTTGTGATATTCAAGTCAATGGATGTGAAAATATTGATGAAAATCATAAATATTTGCAGCAACTCAGTGACAAACGAGCTTGCAACACCCTTTTGAGACAATGTTAAAGTTGTTTTGGTTAAACTACATATTATATATGGTATTTATTTTATTGATTGTGAGTTTTCATTGTTATATTTGTATTTATTTATGTTTACTGTTAGCTTACACAAGATTTAATGTTGCTAAATTTATTTGATGTACTCTGGAACATTTGAAATATTTGTCATTTTTCCTTCAGATTCGTGTCAAATTTTGGTTATGGAAAAAATGATTTTATGTGTGCAACATTACATTATTTGCATTCAGTCTTGTTTTATAAAATATTATACAAAAATATGGTAATTTTGGCAACATGCCTGTAACTTCAACAAATGGATTTTAAAAGTTACCATCACTTTAACCAAAATTAAATAACACAACATGATGTGGCTATTTTTTCAGGGGCGACAACACCGGCCGCGTCTGTTCACGGATCCGATGATGAAGATGACGATGAGGTGGACGAAGAGAAGGAACTCGAGGAGCTCAAAATATCTAACTAACTACGCTCAAGGCAGCCACCGGCTTTTAAGGGATCCTTGTGCTGTCTTCAAATTTGTTAGAATACAATGCAGACTCTCTCCTAGTGTAGTTAATGGTGAGGGATATTGTATGTTCAAAATTAAGACTATTGTTATGATATTTTTTCATATTATGTACATGATTGATTCTTCCGAAAAAAATTATCGTGACAATTTTGTATTTTATAACAAGTTTTATAAATATGGAGCAGATTCATAAAAAAATACAGCTAACAATACACGTTTTTTCTTTTCTCTGAGATTCGCAATAAATTAAGTAATTTAGTAGAAAAATACATTAATATTGCAAATAAACTAATGCAAGATGTTATCACCATTTTGTATTAACTTATTTGTAATCGACAATTGTAAATATATTTTAACAATAGCCTTAAATTAGATTGTGTTGTGAAATTTCCCTAAATATACTGTAGATACTAAATACTGATTAGAAGTATTTTGTGCAGTCAAAATTGAGAATATTTACTTTGTATAAAACGAGAAGTAAATTATGTTTGTGTTATTCCATCTGCACCCAAATTGATTAAAAATTTAGCAAAATATTGTGTATTTGTCGAAGATTATAATAAACTATTTATATTTTTTAACAAACGATCCAGTAAACAATAAACTTATATTTTACAAATAGATAACATTATTTCTATTTGATTCTAAATGCAATAAAAGTATAATTTTTTTCAATGTAGTGTTTTCTAGGCTGATGTGTGTCTAAGACCTCTCTGGCCGATGTTTCAGATCCATCTTTTAATATC
Source organism: Eubasilissa regina (assembly GCA_022840565.1). Classification (NCBI taxonomy): domain Eukaryota; kingdom Metazoa; phylum Arthropoda; class Insecta; order Trichoptera; family Phryganeidae; genus Eubasilissa; species Eubasilissa regina. The sequence continues at coordinate 18,173,061 of JAINEB010000029.1, read as the reverse complement.
GGCCAAAGAGACTGGAGCCACATCTCAGAATAGCCCAGAAAAACAAAAGATTCTAAACAGCCGTGACAACATGAGAACATTTTTTTAAAATATTTTTGTTTTTCTCAACTTGTTGACGGTCTTCACAAAGCTATTGTTTCATCGCACCAGATCTTTAAGTATTAAACTTCAGCAAACATTAAAAGTGTTCTTCTAGCCTATTCTAGAATACAATTTATCTTATTAAATGAAGCACTGTTGCAATATAGTATATGTTATATTATGAACTCGAGGTGTACAAATTACTCTGTGAGTGATAATGATTTACTGAGAGAGAATTAATAGGGGGAAATGAAAGACGATCCACATAATTTGACTATACACAAAATATACTCCTTTATTTCGGCAGCTTTAAAATAATCTTTTATAATACATATTATATTTTTGATTAATTTATTAAAAAATATTATTTAAAATTAATTCTCTTAGTATTCTTGTTCTCGATTAATGTGATAGCATTATTCTTTTTCATACAATATTTATATAGAAAGGCAAATAAAAACGTTTTGTGATTATTGAATCCACGTATATTGCAGATCCAATACACTTACTTACCGAGGCGTATAATGAAAAAGTTTAGCAGTTATGAATAGAAAATTTTGGTTATTTTATTTTTTATTATACCTATCAATGAATAATGTATCGTTCTAGTGCAGGGGTCGGCAGACCGGGGCTCGCGAGCCGCTTGCGACTCTTTTCATAGGCATTTGAGACTTTTCAACTTTAGTTCATATTTTCATCTACAATCATATTTTTAATACATGGAATAGTTTGCCTAAAATATGACAATAAAAAAACTAGCATTTGCCATTCTCACAGTCTTTGGCTCTACCTATTTATGCGAATAAACATTCCCTTCTATGAAATAAATTTAAAAAAATTAAGAAGCAAATTAACAGATGATAATTTATAATCATGCCTAAAATTGAAAACAAATAATTACTCGCAAGACATAGCAAAGCTTTCAAAAGTGATGCAAGTTCTGACTTTACAAAACCCAAAAAGTGTTTAATTATTTAGGTTTTCTGGTTTTATAAGTAATACACTGAGCTGCTGAAGCTTATAACTCCCCTATATTATGTTATTCTAAGTAGCTTATGACTGTATTGTGACTTTGAGTTTTAAATAAAAATCTTGATTTTATCTCGGGCTTATTTTGTCGTTAAAATGCAATGAAAAATCAATGTTGCGGGTCTATGAAAATGTTGAGATTCTGTTAACTTCATATTTGGCTCTTCTCATTGAAAAGTCTGCCGACCCTTGTTCTAGTGAATAATGAACTACACATTGTATACTTAACATCTTGCTATAATTGTATTCGTCACTTCTTCATACGCCATCTTCCTTTGTATAATTCCTTATCCATTAGAGAAATTCTACAAATGAATGAATGATTTGCATATTATAGAATTTAAAATTTGTTGAGTTTTAAGAAGTCTCTTTGTTTGGTGATCAAAAAATGCTGTCCACGGCCATCACTTGTTAATTTACACATTTTAAGAGAATATGTCAATAATTTGTAATATTTTATACAAATTTAAAAAAATTTTGTTAAACTATATCTGGTATTAACCAAACATTATTTATATGTATTTCTTATAAATTTTTTCTATTCCTTAAATCTATGATTAATGATTAATCATGTTGAAGAGACTTTGTCACAATTGCAAATAAAATTTTGTACCTTCTAAAATGGACTTATCAAAATAAAGCACTCTTTTTTTTTTTTTACTTACTTTTCCTGAATGGACGTAACATAATTTCAATGTCTGATCCTTACATTTTTCCCAATATAATTCCAAATGAAATTTACATATACATGGCAACTGTTTCACAGACTCATTGTGATCTTAACTATGAATAAATTAATTGTAGACATCATCATTTAAAAATATTCAATGTAAATTAGAACCGGAGAACAAATACGTATTTTATATTGGGTTTTCACAATTTCTTATTTGGAAGAAGTTCATCTTCAGCGAACCAAAAACTGAAATGTTATTTTCAAGGGACCCTTTTTAAGACTAAGAGTCTATCTAAAGCTATTTACACCTTGAAATGTTTTAAAATTATTCATCTCTGTGATGTTTTACCATATTTTGAAATCCATCAAAAATTGTGTGGATAAGAATTACTAATGATTGGATCATACTCGTACATTACGAGTTACAACATTGCCATAACTTGATATTATTAGACTGCTTATACATATATATTTTTTGTTAAGTTTACAATAATTTTTTAACATATATATACTATGAAAATATATTTTACTTATACAAATATGTATTTCTATATTTTTTTAAGTTAATGTGCAATTTAAAAACTATTTGGACAACAAACAATAAAAAAATATATATATTGTCTAGTTTTTGCAGTCATTTTTTGTGTGTTCACTCTTAGAAATTAATATAGTTTTATGACAGACGACAGCTTAATAAATGTGGAAATGTCATTCTAGTTTACATATCGTTATATAGTATCAAAATATTCTGAAAAGTAATGTCTATATGATTGTACTAGCATAATTTAAATAATATGTTCTTAGGACAAATGAACTCGCATCACATGTGAAAGAAGTGAAATGTGCAAAAGAAAAATGAATTATTTCTATTTATCAACTTTTTATCCTAAATTGGTCCCTTGATTTACTTTATCGTGAAGCTAAGTTCAAAAAATATATAAATCCAGACTATTCACTCAAATAAAAAGCAATATAAAATACATTGCTCAATTATTATTAATATGATGTACATTTTATAATATTTTGATACTATTTCTATACAAAATAAAAGCCTGATCAATTGAACCTATCCCGTTTTTAAATTCAAATGAAATATTTTAATGTTGCCAGTTAAGAAACAAGCATGTTTTAAATAAATATATTTTTAGTTAACTTAGTACTAGGCTTGTAATATGTGTTGGTAGGGTATTTTTTCCAGATTTAGCTATTTAAGATTTCCGCCTGTGCCATTATGTAACCCAAATTAATTTGTATATTGCACTGCCACAATAAATATTATTATTTACCGTTAATGTTTTTATTTCATAATCTTAGTGCCTTAACTCATATGCCTGTGGAGCATGGATGAAAGATTAAAATATTTTTGACACTCATAAGACAATTTTACTACTTTTGCGTCCAAACAGAACATATACCAAGTTACCTATACCAAAGCAGACGTATACCGAGGTACCACTGTATTTTGAAATTGTTTTTGGGTGTTTGAATATCACTCAATCAAAATTATTATTGTTTTCAAAGAACAGGTGCCTACCAAGTTTCTATCTTATTTCACAATCAATACATTTCTTTCGCTCATACATATGTAAAATTAGTAGGTACTGGAACAACATAAAACTGAAAGACAGATTTTGTACAAAAAATACTTTTCAGTCATTCTTCATTCATTTTGTAAGTCTGGGGTGGACAGTTAAGAAATAATAAATGATTTAATAATAAACCTATGTCGCAATCTTAAACTTTAATACCTGCATTTTTGATAACTGTCATGCATAAATAGGGTCAATCTATTGTATGTACAATATGAACATCCATTCACGACAATATTTTAATTAAATTGTGTAGTACATCTTAAATAGTATTTTTTGCAAAAAAAATATTCAGACAACACTTGGCCTGTTGTTTACCTTTACCTATTATAGATGTAGGTCCTATTCTCAAACTTTACATCCAGAAACGCATTCTTCCAGGCTGGCCCTGTATCATGTTATTGCATCTTTAAATACATGCATATAAGAATTGACATCAGAAATCACTTGAAGAGTTATTGAACCACAAAATGTCAACAAGAAAATAAAATCTTCCACAGATGTTGAGATAACTTTAAAACAGATGTTCCAACAAGAGACAGCCGATTGTGGCATGCTGATCCGTTAGGATCAATTATTGTGCCATATATGCATGAAAATGAAGATCTTTTGACAAAATTCGATGTGGTGTGGTTTATTTATTGGGCACGGAGTCTGATGGACATAGAATTCTCTGCATCACACATTTTCAATAATTTCATCTGAGCATTGTCCACGGTGACGTGTGGGTGTTCATATATCACTTGTTTCTTACAATTTTGCTATTAAATGCCAAATATCCATTTGGCTCTAAAACTTGGTGACTGAAAATTCTTCTTTCAGTACCCACAACTGATCCATTACTTTCTTATGTTTTCACAATAAGTATTTGTTGCTGAACAACCAAGCAGCACACTATTTTGTAATGGCATACTGTCTACATGACAGCTGTCAAGTGTCAACTTTAAAAAAGCACTCCTAAAAAAATGGCGGCAATTTCATAACCATTGCAAGACTCTTTATGTATCTCATTTCTATGACTTTACATGCATATGCAATAAAAATTAACTACTGTGTACACTTCCATGAGTGCCACTGACCAAAACATAAGTGAGAGATGGTTGAAAGTCTAAAAGCTAGTCTTATTCCTGCAACAAACAAGATTTCCATATTTTGTTAAATATTTATTCAATAAAATTTTACATAAAAAAGTAATACATTTCAATAATATCCACTACAATGTCCTCGCACTTGTGGATTACAAGATCAATCAAGAAAAAGTTTAATGTATATATAATTAAAATTTCTTTAACACGTTTGAGCATCAACGACGTATATTCTGTCACAAGACCTCTCTGCGGTCAATCTAGGAAACTTACATGTTGAATTAATATGGGTGACTTTTTGTTTTCTGGATATCAGTTGATACAACACCAGTTTCGTAGGTGTATCTATTCAGTACTCAATTAGAAGTACATACTTTGTAATACGGATATCCTCAGGAGACATTTAATGAAGATGAGCTGACATTGACTTTGGTAATGCTGTAAATGTAGACATTTTATGGTTGTGATTTTCTTAAACATATATCCCAAAAAAGTCTTTGGCCTGCATCATAAATAGTTCATTCACATATACCAATGTTTAGTCATCTTTTTTTTACTATATTGAAGTTTTGTATCGATGTTAAGACAATGCTACCCGCACCCATCATCAGTAAGTCACATCCACTTAAACTTAATGAATATAAAAACTGAATTTATATCTTGACAAAAATTTATTTGGCTGATCAATCAATTTGCAGATCCTCAACTTTACCAATACATCGAGTATCCGGCCAAGCGACGCAGAACACTGGCCATTTAGCGAAACAGTCAAAGAATTTTAATGAAATGCAATCATTTAAATTTTTAATACTTCATAAAGTTTGTTCGTTGATTATGTCATCGTCCCGAACACGGGGTTGTGTCGGCAGATACTGGGTCCATATTCCATGTAGTCTTTCTTTGTGTGGCAGACCTGATAGAATTCAGGAGTGGAGGCGAGCATGCTACCCCCGAACCACACGGCGTAACGCTGCATGTGATGCGACACGACTTGCACATCAATCGGTTTAGGGATTATACGGCCCTCGGACAGTATTTCAGATGTCCTCAGTCTCATGTCCACGGTGCGTTTGATGTCGCGTTGGAGTCGCCGTCCAAAATCTCTGAACATGGTTGAACCACCAGATAAAACAATATTTTTGTACAAACCCCGTCTGACATCAATGGGGCAGTTTTGAATCACATCGTCGACCATTTCGTTCAGCGGCGTTGTGAAATCTGGATTAGAAAACTCTGGATGGAAGAATATTTCCGGTCCCAGAAATCTTTCATAACCGACGTCTACTGTGAATGGATTTTTGGTAATTGCATTCACTCCCGTGTACTTTTTGATCCATTTTCCTGGATCTGCATCGTATTTCGCAAATTCTTTCGCGATATCTGGTGAAATGTATGAATATCGTTCTTTGATTGATTTTGCGGTCTCTAAGCTCTGCTCTGGAGGGATTCCCACCTCCCGTTCACGCAGAAGCGATTGTATGAATGATGTGATATTTCTACCAGCAATTGGAATGTGTTTGATGCACGAGCCAATGACATAGCCTTCTGCGACGGGTATTATGTGCGTGACTCCGTCCCCGCTATCTATAACGATGCCGGTAAAGATGCAATCACTCGTTGTTCGCGAAGTCCACGAAGCGGCGAGTGCCAACACGGCTTGCACGGCTATATACAAACCGGGAACATTAAAAGATTCAAACATGATCTCGGCAATGTATTCTCTGTTTTCCGGTGTGTTTAAAGGAGGTTCGGTAAGTAGGAAATGATGATCTTCGGGCTCAGCTCTCAGGTACTTGAAAATGCACTGTTCCATAAACCGCTCCATCAAGTCCCAGTCCTCTACGAGTCCGTGGCGGACGGGATACTTAACAGAGTACCCTGTGGCGTCGAAGGCTTCATCGCCGATAAAGAAGTCGAGGTCTTCCACGCCCTTTCCTAAACGGCGCGACGATTGATCGCCCACTTTAGCGGACTCCTTGATAGCGATGGCTGACGGTATGATAAACTGCGGCTCCTTATTGCCAGCAAACCCGAGTTTGGTGTATCCGGTGCCGACGTCTATGACGCAGGCCGGTAGCCTCTCCGACATTTTTAACAGTTTATTTTAACTATATACGAACAAACGCAAAGTGACAGCTCTAAAAGCCGCCCTGACAAGCCCGTTTGTCACTGTCACTGGCTTATCACCGCACTGCGCCGCACCTACCGGCGGTGACTACTTCATCTATGGCGGTTAGTGGTGACTCAATATCTCACGTTCGACAACTACTACAAATCCTTATAATCGACTGTTATTGAAAGATAACTGTCAAAAAATCAAAGCATTGTCCTTTCCAACAGAGTTTTTCCATTTAATTGTAACTGATTACAACATTCTTCATTATTCTCCCTATTTACATTATCAACGAGTCGTCGCGTTGATGAACGTTGAAATTTTGTAATTAAGCACTGACAATTTACTTTGAGATGTGGATAATATTTAACGTTCAAGAAAAATGTATTTTATACCAATAATAATAGAATTTGGGTTATTCTGCCAGAATTCGGCTGTAGAAAAATCCGACCCACACTAGATTAGCTTATCAATATCATCTGACTGACACTCTTAAAATCTACGAGCGTATATAATTAGTAAATTTTACTCCGTTATCCAATTGATAAATTTAATATAAATGTTGATACCCCCGGAGTGACACATAAGAGAGAGAGAGAGATCATCCCCTGATCGCTCATCAGAACGATACCCCGCACTCTAAAGGAAGTTCGCTTCGAGACTCATCCGTCAGGTATCACGCTTTCATCAGTACCATGGTTATAGGAAGAGTGAGGCAGGTGAATATGAACACACGAAGATGCACAAACTACACATTTATTGAATACACAAATACTTATCACTATCTTAATCTAAGACTAATTCTACTTCGGGTCATCTTGTGATTTTCTTCGGATCTTCTAGCCGGCGAAGTGATATCGTGATCACCCAGCGTGGGCGGCTACCTGCTGGCTCTACGGCTGCTCCGGCGACAGGCTATCAGACTGGTTGCTCTGAACGGGCGGGGCGGCTGCTCCTGGATAAAATGCGGTGAACTGCTCCTGTGTGCTTTCGACTGCGTTTCGACAACTTCTCTCTATGTAACTTCGCCTCCTGGACCTCGTCTCCGACTCACTCTTCCGGACCTCGTTTCGACAACTCTCTGTTACAACTTCTTCTCTACAACTTCGATCCTCTCGGACCTCGTGTCCGACTCGCTCCTCTGGGTTTCGACAACTCTCTCTGTTTTTCGCTTTTTACAACTGAGTCTATCACTTCCCTCTGCAACTTCGATTCTCCCAGACCTCGTATCCGACTCACTCCTCCGGGCCTCGTTTCGGCAACTCCCTCTGTTTTTTACTTTTACGACTGAGCTACTACTTCCTGTTTTCCACTTCTCCTCTACAACTTCGATCCTCCCGGACCTCGTATCCGACTCAATCCCCCGGGTTTCGCCAACTCTCCCTGATTACCACTTTTACGACTGCCGCCCGGGCCGTGTGTAGGCCATTTTTATACCTCAACAGTGGGGTGTCTCCCATCTGCCGATCTGCCCTCTTCCCGTCATGGGACGGGCCATCATTCCATTAGTCCATTCGCTTCTTCTGGAAGCCACGCTCGATCCGAACCCGAACTGACTCCTCCTTCGTCTTATCGCTGACTATAATTAATCTTATATTCTAATTATTTACACTTCAGTCAATTTATTTTTATTATTATTAGTTATTTATTTATTTCTTACGCTACTTTACAGAATTTTATATCTAGTTACATATATCATTTAATTATTCTTATTCTACTTAACACTAGGCCCACCGTGATCGATTATCATAATTCATTAAGCGATTACTAGATTCGTACTCGTTGCTTCAAAATCATATTCACGCGTCAAAACATATTATTTATTATATTCTAGTGATTAAATTAAATTAAAGACTGAATTGGCGGGAATGTTATTTCTTGCAATTTTCATTTACATTTCGAGCCATATGGTTCGTCCAACGTTGTATTAAAAGAGCAGATTGCACAAAGAAACGGCGTCTTTTGTTCTCGTCACGTCTCGATCCTAGACGCTAGCTAACGGGCACGTAACGGTGCATTCCATAGATAAGAGATATAATGCATTCTCTATTCTCGCTGGTACAACGGGTCCAGCTTTAGTGGCCCTAAAACCTTCGGTTCTATTTGTCGGCAGGATGCGTCTCCTCGAACAATGCGTGCCTTTACAGATCTGCTATTGCTTCTCAGGAAAACTTCATAATCCCGTTATTTTCAGCCCCCGTCGTTTTTCGTTCATTGCACAACACGTGGGTTGGAGGTCACTACGGTCGCAACTCGCCTTTTGAACGAACCACTAGGTTTTTTTTGTTGAGAGACGTCCGATCCCGTTTATATGAGTCTGCCGTCAGCGACCTGCATGCATTTGCGAGACGCGATTTCCAGCCTTTATTTTATTTTATTTATTTCGGCTAATAAATTTGATAACTTCGTGTCACTTCGGGCTTAGGCATATCAATGTAATCAATATAATTCAGTTGAAATCTAACATTAACCTGAATATATTTAGCTTTATATTTTGTTAGCTAAGAAAATATACGTGTGTGTCATGCTTGATAGTCATTTAATACCATATTCGAATACCTTATTCGTCTTTTATGAAAATTAAAAAAAATACTAAACATGATATGCCTCAGCGCGAAGTGACGCGAAGTCATCACATTTATTAGCCGTAAAAATGAAATAAAATAAAGGCTGGAAATCGCGTCTCGGAAGTACATGCAGGTCGCTGACGGCAGGTCCATATAAACGAGACCGGACGTCTTTTAACAAAAAAAAACCTAGCGACTCGTTCAAAAACGAATAACGACCATAGTGACCTCCAACCCAAGTATTGTGCAATGTGCGTTAAAACGGGGGGCTTAAAATAACGGGAATGTGAAGGTTTCTTAAGAAGCGATAACAAATCTGTAAGAGCGCGCTTTGTTTCGAGGAGACGCACCCTGCCGATAGATAAAACCAAAGATCGTTGGACTATTAAAGCTGGACCCGTTGTACCGGCGAGACAATCGATTTCCGGAGAAAGATTTAGGGAATGCACCGTTACGTGCCCATTAGCTAGCGTCCAGGGTCGAAACGTGATGAAAATAAAAAACGCAGTTTCTTTGTGCAATCTGCTTTTAGTACAACGTTGGATGAACCACATGGCTCAATTCGAAATGTAAATAAATGTATCCCTAGATCTTAGAATATTGCAAGAAATAACATGCCCGCCGATTCAGTCTTTATTTTAATCACCTAGAATATAATAAATAATATGTTTTGACGCGCGAATATGATCCTGACAGAATGTGTTTTGAAGCGATGAGTGCGAATCTAATAATTGTCACGATAGATAATCGATCACGGTGGACCTAGTGTTCAATGCGTATTAGGAGTAAAGAAATATTATATAGGGAAGAACAAGATGCAAATGATAGCATAGAGATATTATGTAAAATTTAAAGTAAATGGTACGATCCGTTCATAAAAAGAATAAAAATAAACTAGGTAGAATAAGAATAATTAAATAATATGTGTGACTAGATATAAGATTCTGTAAAGTAGCGTAAGAAATAACTAAAGTGTAAATAATTAGAATATAAGATTAATTATAGTCAGCGATAAGACGAAAGAGGAATCAGTTTGGGAATCAGACGTGGCCTCCAGAAGAAGCGAATAGACCAATGGGATGGTGGCCTGTTCCATGACGGGAAGAGGACAGATCGGCAGATGGGAACACCCCACTGTTAAGGTATAAGAATGGCCTACGCACGGCTCGGGAGCTCAGTTGTCGAAACGCAGTCGAAAGCACGCAGTTGGAAAACGAGGTCCGGAAGAGTAAGTCGGAGATAAAGTCCAGGAGGACGAGTTGGACGAGGCTCGGACTGTCTTCTTACAAGGAGTTGTAAGAAGACAGTCGGAAGCATGCAGTCGTGAAACGAAACCTGGAAGAGTGAGTCGGACATGAGGTCCAGGAGGACGAATGCTGAAATAACAATGCATCTGCATATTATTAAATCGAGCATTTTTGTTCTTACATTCGCATTTGTACATTCTAGTTGGATACCTTCAGGACTATCGTCATGGTCGTAGTCGACGTTTTGGACCCCATCTCAATGGCTATTATCTAATTTAAAAACCGAACATTAGCCCTGAAGATGGCGATTAAAATATGGCCGAATTATAAATATTTTTATGTAAACCGGGTCATAACCATAGATAAAATAATTTTGACTCTTAAATGTCACAGAATCTATGACTATGATCTGGATAAAGTAGACACATATGAGTAGACATCATTTTATCTATGGTAGACATTCAGAAACGTCAAAATTCAGTGTTATTTTGTGAATTTATTGTAGTTTTTTTTATTGTTAATACTTAAAATCGAGAGGAGTGAAACATGAGCGTCACAGATTTAGAAGAGGAGGTGCTCCGACTGAGAAGAGCATTACAATCTAAAGAAGATGAGCTTTTCAAACTCAAGGAGAAAAAAATAAACAAAGTAAAAGATTTTTATTTTAAAGCCTATGAAAATAATTTGATTAAAATTTCGTGTTTTTCATCACTATCATTCAAACTTTAAAATGTATTATTCTACGCCGAATCTAGGATTTAAACAAGTCAGTGGGGCGCATTAGGCAAGTACTTATGTTATTAGGTATATTGGGCTTAGCTATTTATTATACATAATTTTTGGTATTAATAACAATAGATTAGTGGGAATGGTTAGATACTTAAGTCACTTTGGCGAATACGTAAGCTTAACATAATTATGAAACTCTAAACAGGGACAGGAAGCTCTAAACCGGGACCAAATTCTTGTTAGAGTCGGCTGTAAACATTATTTTGCCCTCTTCTATGTGTGCCTCCAAAATTTGTGTTACAATTATCACCACAAAATGCAGCTATTTTTTTTAATCAATCTCATGACGACGCAATATTGAAATTATCTTTTCAGTTAATATTTCAGATGTCTCGCCATGAACAGACTTAAAATCTGACAGTTTTACATTCACACCTTTCGATAGCAAAAATGACATTTGAGTCACAAATAATTAATAAATTATCACACTTTAATGTTTTGTTTGTGTCAAAGAAAAATTCAAGCACTGTTATATAAAATCATCCAGAATCAGAGAGATCTTCTATATCTATTACATCACCATCTGTATATCTGGGCATCATCAGATTGTACAATTGTACTAACTAACCTAATTAAGATATGCTCTCTCTCTTTCTCTCACTTAATTTGCTTGCGTGTCTAACCATATATTTAAAAAAACAGCAGTTTAGACCAAGCAATAATGAATTGTATTGAAATTCAATAAACACTGCATTTTTCACGCTATTGTACATGCCGAAAACTATCCATACAACTAATATCCGCATGTCAAAAATTTTAAAACGTCATGACTCGTATATTATTGATAGAATCTGCGTTAACTTTGTAGAGTTTCATCATCAAAATGGATGGATATAAATAAAACAATGTTATTATAACTATATATATTTGTGTGTACATATTTAGTTTAATACTTCACCTGTCGATGAGAGTTACTATTTCTCTCGAAACTTGAGTAGTGCTAATAAACTCAAGTAGAGTAATAACATTGTTTCATTTATATCCATCCGTTTTGTCATGACTCGTGATTGACTGTGTTAATAAAAAGTATAATAACTTTTTAAACATTTGCGACAATAATTTTTTCTGTTTTGGAATCGGTGACTCAATTCTACTGGAAAATAAGCCTCTTGCAAAAATCTGAGAGCTTACCATATTTGCCAATTTATTTGTTTGGCTGCTTTCATCAAAGCTGTAGTTGACTTTTCTTCCTATTCTTTCGCAATATATGTTTAGATAGGTGTCATGACTGCTGTGATCCACTAGTCACCAATCCAAATACGCTTTTATAGCGTGCATTTTACTTTTCAGAGTCCTCCTCAGACGCCTTCGACACTTGGTGTGCCCAAATGGGCGGTAGAGCGTTACAGTCGTCAGAGCTTGGTCACAGAACTGGGAGTGCCTCTGCATACACTGCACGCCCTGGGTGAGGGCCGGGTGTTGATAGTGGGGGCTGGGGGGCTGGGTTGTCCATCAGCTGGCTATCTAGCTGGTGCAGGAGTCGGTAAGTTGGAATCAGAAGTGCACATCGCATTTTATAGGGTGTCCGGTGGAAAATTTTCAAGTTTAATATTAAATAATAAAAAAAACTCTAATGTTATTCTCATATTTTATTAATACAAAATGCAGTTTAATGATGCGGATTTTACATTTTATAAATAATATTGTCTAAATGCCATCTATTTCTCTCAAGACGCTCTTGCAATCTGACTCTTAAATTTGTGAACACACGAGAGCAAAGCGTTGGTTCAATGGCAGCAACTTCACGATGGATATTTTCTTGTTTGAAACAACATGTTTCCTTTATATTTTCTTGTTTGAACAATATATTTCCATGCGTTCATGCAGTTCCAAAACATTCCAGCTTCGTTCTCACTAAGGTTTCACGTAAAGAATAGTCATTTTCGTTGAGAAACTGCATGATTTGCAGTTTGTATGGGTGAAATTGTAGTTTCTTTTTCAAAATAACGTGCGCTGTTGATTTTTTATTCCAGTACAGGCTGCAATCTACCTTATCGATTTACGCAGATTACGCATAATTTCACGTCAAACTTGAGCCACATGTTTTGGCGTCGCTGCTGATGTTGATGGTCCCAGTGGAGTATGGTTAACCATTGTCCCTTCTTGTCTGAACTTTTGAACCCAACATCAGATAAGTTGTGTGCTCGGCCCACCACTTACTCGTCGAATATTAAAGTGAATACAAAAAGCGTGACGCGCATGAACTAATGAATCACCGCACTTTAAATATTGCTCAACCGCGAACGCGCAGTGCACTCCCGACCAGTGACTCATTGCGACTGACAAATCTGCAAATCACGCGCATCGAACAATACCCTTCCTGATGATTTACGAGCAATTACAATTTAATCTTGAAATTTTTCTGCTGGACACCCTTATATATGTAGTGAAAGTGTTGTAAAACTAGTGAATTATTAGTGTAGTGGACGATTTCCAATTGGTGTTGAATGTGTTGTACAATTTTGGAGCCAAGAATATGTAGAAACGTTGATAAAATGTCATTGTTGCTCTTGGAACTGGTGTGTAGATGTTGGTTCGTTGGCTTGTGTTGAGACCATGATTTATTGTTTGGGGTGAGTTTTTGTTAGCATGGAATTATTGGATGGCGTTATGATATGTTAGTTAGTAATGTTCAAATGATCTCAATCTTTGCTGCATATTATTGCTTTCTACTTGGAGAGGCAAGCTTTCCTGGAATTCGTACTTTGTAAATTAATTAATAATTTATTCCAAAATTTGTGTATACCTTATGAATATGGTTACAAATGTTGTGGTTTCCCCATATAATAACAAATTTCACAGCCATCCTAACATAAATTATAAATTTAGATTTGTTTTGCTTTCTTTCAACCGAGATATAATCATGTTGCGACATTCCAGGTCATATTGGTTTAGTGGACTACGATGATGTAGAGTTGACCAATATCCACAGACAACTGCTGCACTCGGAGCTGACGGTTGGGATGTCTAAAGTGGAGTCAGCCGCCATCGCATTGAGGAGGTTTATTTCTTAAAATTACTTGACACTGTCGATAGGGCACAAAAAATCGCAAGAAACATTAATAATCCACTGGCTATATTTAAAGTGAATATTCAATGTGTATTTAGTGTGCCTTACACTTGAATATTACACAAACTTACAAACAAATATTAATCTTCCTGTATGTTGAAATTCCTTTGATACCTCTATCTAATGGTGCATGTACACAAATGAGATTATGATCTTTCATCTTGGAGATTTTGAGATACAGGTCAATATCGTCACCGTCAGCAGCAATACCACATATCTAAGAATTGTGTACTTTACAGGAGAGAGACACAATTAGTTTTAAATGATTTTTGTAGAATTACTCAAGTATTATTTGCCTTTCTAGAGTTGTAAAGAGAACCAGATTCTTTCTAATCTGAAACTGAACTAAACATAGGTACGATTCCCTTGACTTGTACGCAGCTGACAGGGAGGTTACAGATATGTGGCGATTACATTTCTGTGATTTGCACGCCTGTTCTGAATTGTGTTATTGAATTGAGGTCACAATGAGATCAAAAATTGAACAATCACTTAGGGTCGGTTGTGTGATCAGTGGTAAATTTTAAAATAGTAAAAAAAGTTACTTTAGTAAAAATGTTTGCAAAAATGGGTTATTTGATCGTTGGTAAAAAGTATTTACCATCGAAAGTACATTCAATAGAAAGTTAATTTTACCATCCAATATTGAACGGTAAAAACTGTAAAACAATAGTTAAAAGGGGTGGACTCTTCACAGGTGTTCCAAAAGTCATCTGTCGCATTGGTACTTTGAAAATTGCAGTATACGACACTGAACTATTGAATATCCTGCTATTTTAGTTATGAGAGTTCATCCGATGATGATCTCGCTGTTGAGTTTATATTAGCACATAGACTGAAGATTTTTCACCAGCAAAATACCAGATTTTGAACATAGTGGTGAATAAATCATAAAATTATATATATTGTCAATGATGAATATTTAAAATAAATCAATTTTGATAAAATTCGCAGGTATTTGATGATTATTTGCCTTGCCACACTATTGGGCAAAATTAACTTTGACAGTAATAAATTTGTTTACGCGCTTTATTTATACTTCGATAGGTAGGCCTGATATAAAATTTTGAATATGTGTGTTCTATTTGTGTAGATTTGAATTTACAGAAAACAAAAGCGATGCTGCTTCTGGGAAAAGAGATTGTGATTCGGACGGACTTTTTACGGCGGCAATAATAAAACTTTTAGTATATATAATTTCGGATTAGCGGTTGTGTGAAGGTGTGAACGTGGCTGACCAGCATATTTGCAGACCATCAAGCTACAAGGATAGCGACGTCGGCCTCAACCAGCACAGGTTCGCAAAGGTTTGTGTAATTTGAATTTACATAGATTGAATAACTGTATTCATCATTACCAATAGAAAACCCAGAACTAGCTATCGAAGTATTTACGGAAACAAAACTCAACGTTCGAACAACCCGCAAACATTTTTTAACGCGGACGATGATAAATGTTACTATGGTAAAATTTTACTACTGATCAAACAACCTGGTCTTAATGATTAACGGTATGATTTTTCCTAATTTAACAAATAGAATTTGTTCATCATTAAATTATTCCTTCCAGAATAAACTCTACAATAAAAATCACGCCGTACAATGTACAGTTGGACTCTTCAAATGCCCTGGACATTATTCGCGAGTTTGATGTGGTTGTGGATGCCACAGATAATGTGGTCACCAGGTACCTGCTGAATGACTCTTGCGTAATACTAGGTAAACCACTGGTATCTGCCAGTGCCCTGAAAATGGAGGGGCAATTGACTGTTTATAATTACAGGCCAAATGATTCTAAGGTTAATATTTTTAAATACATACTTAACTTATTCTATTATTAACATATTAATTATTCTAAAATAACTAGGATGTTGCCTTTTATATGCAGAAGATTCTGCACAGCTGTGAAACTGACTACATTTTTATCAATACTGTTTATTGCAAGCAGATGATGCAGTCATTTGTATGTTTGAGTATGAGGAGGATCACAGGCCCAGGTGTGTTGTGGACTAAGAATGAATGTGGTAAAGCTAAAATTGTGGCTCTTTAAAAGAGGAGAGTTAAGAGCTTGTGAAAAATGAATGTTTGAAATAAGAATATGGTTGGCAAGACTTAGGAAGCTAGTTTACTGATAAAAGGATAACGGAAGATGGCATTTAGGTGAAACACAATTACTGATGCATTATACTCTATACAGTAATGTCACAGAAATTGTTTTATAGCTATCACCCGGTCCGTGCATGCGCTGTCTGTTTCCACTCCCTCCGCCTCCAGACGCTGTGGGCTCTTGCTCCCAGAATGGAGTCTTGGGACCCGTACCGGGGACTATGGGGGCCTTGCAGGCTCTGGAGGTCCTCAAACTGCTCGTGGGGCAGTCCCCTTTGGCTGGGTACATGCTACTCATGGATGGAGCAGATTGCAGCTTCAGGAGAGGTATTTAAAACTCACCTTGTATTTTATATGTACAATATATTTATGTAATATTGACATTAAAATTTTTTTGTTATTTTAAACTGTGTAGTAACTAAATTTCTTATTATGATAAACTGTTACGTGATTGTAATTGTGTCGATGATTAATTACTGAGATTTAACTATGATTGGTAATTAAGATTTAACTTTCGGAAGCTTACTTTCTAATGTACCAGTCATTGCTCGAAGAATTACGTTAATCAGCTATCAATCATCGTTACAATCGAACACAATAACAGTCAAAATAACGGTGGTTTAAATAACGATTTTACCATCACTAATTATGATATATCTTTTTTCATAAAAAAGGGTTGGATATATCCATATGTACCATTGTCAGAAAGGCTGATTTTACTTTTTCCTGTTCTCAGTGAAGTTACGAGGAAAGAGCCCTTCGTGTGCTGTTTGTTCTGATAATCCAACCATTACGCAACTAATAGACTACCCACAGTTCTGCAACGCACAAGCCTCAGATAAGGTATATATATGTCACATAATGGTAATCGTCCTATTTTCATTCAATTTAATTAATCAGTATTAATCATTGCCGTACACCATAGAAATACATTTTTTTTATTTTTCAGGATTTAAAGTTGAAAATCTTACTTACAGAAGAAAGGATTCAGGCAAAGGATTTTAATAAAAACATTTACTCTAATGTATTCACTGGGAATAATGAAATATCAGAAACAAATGAACCAGAGAGTGATCTGAATTCTTGCAATTCACTTTTTAAAAATTTCAGCGGCAACATTTTGTTCTTGGACGTCAGGTCCGTAGGAGAGTTTCAAATGTGTCATGTGAAAGGATCTAGAAATTTACCAATTGACAAATTAGAATGCAGAAGTGAAGAACTCGCCAAGTTTGTCAAGGAAAAAGGTGTTGATGAAGGTGATGTGTTTTTATTTTGTGTATTTAATGTTCATGGGTCCGATCATTTATTTAAAAAAATAACATATATACAAATTATATCATACATCTCTGAAGAAAATAAAGTCTGCAAGAAAATTCAATGTAAAAAAGAAATGTTGTATTATGCTTCCATTATTTTGACAGTAAATATTTTGTCACAGTGCTGAAGTATTATGTCTAAAGAGAATTGAATTTAAATTGTTATTGTTGAAATTTAAAACAATTTGCAGGATAGCTGAAGTATACCTTTGTGTGAAAACCGTGATGAAGTAAAATGGAACTTCAGAAATAAGCTCAGACAAGAGAGAATAAAATAAAACCATATTAATTTGAAAATTGACATAATTTGGAATTTTTCAAACACTTCCAGACCCAAATTATCAATTTAGTATAATGACAGTTGATTAACCCAATTCAAAATAATGTTATACTTGAGATTTTTTTTTCATGCATTTTCGAGATGTTTTAGAATGTACACAAATACGAGTATATCTGTTTTTTCACGAGATTAGATACTTTTTTTTTAAATTTCTTGCATTTTAGGCTTTAACTGACTAACTAACTCACCATCACGCTGTTTCCCCATGGGCAGAGAGGATAGAGCGCCACACTCTTCTATCCTGATACGCAATTCTCGCCTCATCCACATTCATACTTCTTCTCACACAAGTTCGTCGATTATTGAAGTTTCTAACAGGACCATCTTGTTTATCTGGTCGTGTCAAGTCTTCGACGGACGTCCTCTATTTCTGGAGCCATCAACACTTGTCATATATCTTTTTTACCATTCTCTCCTCATTCATCCATTCCATATGACCAAACCACCAAAGCGATCCTATTGTAAAGGGCTGTGAATAGTATTTTATTAACATTGATATTTATTTTTCAGTTTTCTTCATATGCCGGCGCGGAAACGACTCTCAAGTGGCTGCCAAACAGTTTAAGATAAAGTTAAAAGAATTGTATCCTTCGGAGCCAGGACCTTCCATCATGGATATTGCAGGAGGCTTGCACGCCTGGGCAAAAGAAGTAGACGATACTTTTCCCATTTACTGAAACTGATTTAATTAGTTGCACAGCACCTGCCGCAGAAAAGATAGCCTCACAGTACACAAAATATATTTTTTAAATGGTTTTAAGATTGAGTTTATTGTTTTTTACATAAAATATTTTTCTAAAATACAAGAATTATTAAATAGTAAAAAGTTTTCTTTTGCCTTACCTATTTTATTATGATTCAAGATGAGCTAAATAATCTTGATACAGGGTATCAATTGGGCTCAGCGAAAGACAACAGTAGTGGTATTAGTTATGATTGTTTTGTGATAATGAAAAGTTCTAACAAGGATTCCAAGCCAGCTTGAACAGCTTGGTTTTCTATCCGAGGACGGCAGCGTGACTGGGGCATCAGGCACAGGAACGATTGTAGCAAGTGACGCATGCCTAAAACAGCGGGAAGAATGTGACTATGGGACTGGCCCCTCGGTCTAAAGAAGACAGCGCGTTCGGCATGCAGGTTGCACAGCAAAGCAAAACCCGCACCCAAAACAGCGGGAGGCAGGTGGCACTGATATTAATCCTTTGGTCTGAGGTAGGCTGAACGTCAGGGCAGCAGGCTTGCCAGCAAATAGCTTGCGCATGAAGCAGCGGGATGTAGGTGGCCCTAAGATTGACCCCTCGATCTGAAGTAGACCACGTTGGGCACAGCAAACTGTTCAGCAATGGGAAGTATATTGGTGATTCTGTGATCGGCCCCTAAGTCAGAAGAAGGCTACATGACAGACAGAGTAGGTTAGACTGCAAGGGGCCCGAAAAAGAGAGAGACATCGAATGCTATTGTAATAATATTAGCCTTGGGAAAGGCAGTGGTTTTTTGCTGTTAATTCAACGCAAGCAGAGGTTCCCCTCTAGCGATCTTTCATTGACAGTGATGGCAGTTGGGCAGCGCTTCATTAATAGCAGGTAGAGGATCACTGGATTCCCTGTCCACAATCAGTCCATTCCTTGTATGTCTTTTTACTCCGTTGGTAGTACTGCTGCGACTGTCCTCTAGGCTTCGAGCCTCTATTTTTCTATCGCCGTGCGCGACCCAACCGTCGGCATGGCGCCGCAGCAGTAAGGATTTCCGCTTAGTATAGAGTTGAGTCTGGACGCTGTCGCAGCGACTCCCATTATCAAGGTGCCCGCGCATAAGCGGCGGAGTAATTTAACTTTTACAATTTCTCTACACTACTTCCTCGATTATCCGGTTTTAAAGTGGTATTTACACCTGTATCAATCTTATCTTAAAAATTTATATGCAGTTAAAATGACTTATGGTGCAGTTTTTTTGACATTGCTAGAAACCTTTTACCATTAACCCGTGTGTTTACATTTATCATCTTATTAAAAATAAAATTTGATTCCATAAAAATGTTTGCTCTTCCAGAACAAATACAACAAAATAATGGCAATGGGTTATGGCTGGATATAAAGAAATAAAGCAATCACTAATTCTAGAAGTAAATGTATAATTCTGTTGATTGATCAAAAATACGCAGCAAAAGCATATTTTTAATACCTTTTCTTGTGTTATTTAATGATTGATTTTTTTGTCATTTTTAAATTGGTTCAATTTTGATTTGTGTCATTATCATTGTTGGGTGGAAAAACCGATATCAAAGTTCAATGTGTTATCACTACATACCAAGAAAGAACTTTCGCATTTTTTTTTTCCTATTTACAAGCACCATTAAAATTAGTTTAATTTTCAATAATATTTAGAGCCGAACATTGAAATTTACAATTATTAATATTCTTTATACTATATATATTACGGGTACCAGTCGAAAATGTCGCATTTTAAATAAAAAGGCAAATATAAATTTAAATCATTTATTATTTGAAAAAAATTATATTATATATTCCCCATTACTTTCTAATACAGTCTTCCATCTATTTTCAAGCATTTTTATGCCCTTTGAATAGAAAGTTTCTGGTTTCGACTGGAAATAGTCGTCAAGGGCAGATTTTATTTCATCTAAGTTGTTGAAATTTTTTCCCGATAAAAAATGCTGTAGAGATCTAAATAAATGGTAATCTGATGGGGCTAAATCCGGTGAATATGGGGGGTGATCGATTTGTTTCCAGCCAAAGGCGTTTATTTTTTTTCGAGTAATCGCTGCAGTGTGGGGTCTTGCGTTGTCGTGTTGAAAAAAAACTTTGTGTTCTGCGTGCATTCTAGGTCGCTTAACTTTTATTTCTTCATTTAATCTGTCTAGTTGATTACAGTATCCGAGTGTGTCTGCAATCTGCTGAATTGATTTTGTTGGATTTGCTTCGACTTCACACATTAAAATGTCATCATCCACTTTAAAGACCTTTTCTTCTCGAGGCTGGTTTTCCGTATCAAAATTCCCACTCTGAAATTTTTTAAACCACCTTTGCGATTGGCGAATGGATATCACATCACCGTATATACTGCAAAATTTTTTTGCAGCATCATCGCAGAGTTTTTTTGGTGGAACTCGTAGATCAAGCAATTGCGCACAAAATTCTTATCTGGTATAAACCCTTCCATTTTAAATGTATCGCTAACAAAAATAAAAATAACTTTCGAAAGATGATCTCCAAATGTTAAGGAACAAAAGTAATATATATTACGTGCTGACGACTTGACGAGACGGACGCGACTGAGGATCAAACAAGGGCCATACCGAAATGCGACATTTTCGACTGGTACCCCTAATATTTACTTTCTATTATCCATTTTATGTTTTGTTTGGGTTTATTCAATTCTTAAAAAACTAGGCTGCTTAAGTCGATGGCGAATTACTCACACATTGCATAAAATTCCAACACTAGTTAGAACATCCATCCGGATTTCAGTCTTTCAATTTACCAGGGTTTATGATAAAGATTCTCCGTATCACACATCCCAGTCAAACAATTCTTCATAACAACGTGTTAATTCTTTTGCCAAATGAGGTTATTCGGACAAAACTACATTTATTTATTAGATGACATACATATTTTTGTTCTAACAGAGGAGAATATATTATAACATAAGACACAATTAATACTCATAGTTTATTGTGTGGGATAGAGTAGACTTCACCTCTGTTATATACAGCGTTATCCTGGCTACTTTGCTAGACTGAAGTCTGCGTTAAAGTAGCCAGTTTCTTTTTTTCGTGCTGTTGTGGTGTTATTTAAATCATTGGCAGGAATAAAAAGAGAAATAAAAAAAATATGTATTAGTGAATTATTAATGTAGGTATTGTATAAATTATATTAGAATGTTGGATAGCCATGCTTCTGATTCATCTCTACCTGATTGGATCATATATTGGGTCCATATTTGTGTAATCTTATTGGAATTAAACGATTTCCAGTTGGCAGTTGGAGTGTTGTATAGTTTCGGAGCTAAGAACATGTAGAATCTTTGATAAAATATCATTGTTGCTCTCGGAACTGATGTGTAGATGTTCGTTGTTTGTCTTATGTTGCATTAGTAATAATGCTAATCAAAGTTTAACTGGAGACAAATATGTGGCTGACTAGGAACTGTTTCACCACTTTAATTTGTATTTTGTTAATATAAAATCAAAAATCAAAACAGCATTCAAATTTTGAAAAAAAATCACTTGAAAGCGCTCAAGATTCATGAAAACCATTTGTTTGACTATCTAAATTAATTATTTATATTCTTTTTAGATACTTATACATATATATATACATAATTAAGTTTTTTTTCAGTTGTAACAAAACTACATTTTATGTAAATTGAACAACGAAACATGCTTACAATGTAAATTATACTTTTTTCAAATTTAAGTATTTTATAGATTTACTTCACTTTATCAATGCTTAAAGCTATGAAATATGACATAATTTCTTAATCTGGACCTGAAAATATAACTGAAAATATAAATATAAAATGTCACCAACAGTCTGATCTCTGGTTATCACCATTGACAAAGGTTATGATAATAAAATATCTCCATATTACAGAAATAGAAAAATGTTATCTATAAATAAATAAGTCCTTGACTGTTTTAAAATGAAAAATGTGTTTTAATATCAATAATAACCAAATATGGTGAAGTATAAAAATCAACATCGTCACATATTTATTTATGTAAGTTGTGTGAGAAAACTGTTGCAGCGATGAATTTAAATGTATCAGTGAAACCTCAAAAGTCATGAATAGCACACATTAATGCACCAACGACTCAAAAGATTAATGTTATTTTGATAAAAGAGATCATGGCGTTCATGTTACATTCCTAAAATCTTGGTACAGAATATTCTGAATGTTTATAAACATATTAATGTTTGTTATGTACATATATGAATGTACAATAAATTATACTCTTTAAGTGCCTTATTAGTTGCTTTGCTTACATTCCATTCATTAGTTTAATACAATATATGTAGTTCTAATACAGTATTGTTCAAAGCGTCTAAAAAACTGAGATCTTTTTCTAAAAACTTGTAAATTCAGATTACTAAGTATTGAGTCATTTTTTTGTTTAAATGACCAACATAGATAGGCATAATAATATGCCATTCAGAGAGAAGGCCAAATCTCAGAAATCAATGATGTATAGTGACATGAAGATTTTTATTGAAATGCCAGAAAACATAAGAAAGGAGGAGAAATTTAATAGATTTAAAGTGAAACTGACCAGATATATAAATGATAAGTTTTAATAAAAGAAAAGACTAATCTTGTTTATATTAGAGTATATATAGGAGTGCTTATGTTTATGTAAACGCCTTCAATAGCTGGTTCCCAGGTTTCCAATTAACAGTAAGCTGGACTGGTCGAAGCACGGAATGTAAAGAGAAGACACCTCACTTAAATTCCGAAAAAAGGCAATACTCACACACACATGTACATTATTATCAACCAGGAAACCCAGTGGTGCCAATCGAAGTAACAAGGCACATTTAGAGCTTATGTATGCACTATGTTAAGAATTAAATAAGTAAATAAATAATTTTATCCCACTTTTCATTGCATTCCAGTATGGAGCCATACAAATACAAGAATAGTTCATAGTATTGAGACTTGTATGATATTACGAATAGGATTTTCCATCATCAATCCTAATAATTTTTGATGATATAAGTATTTTTAACAATTATCTGAATTTAATTGTAGAACATTAAAAAATACCATTTATTTTTTAATTGCATTTGGGAAAATTTCGTATTTCTCAAATATATGCAGATTTAAAAAAAAATTAATTAAGTGACATCTTATTTTTTCCGACTTTGATAGTAACAGTAATATTATCATAATGTATCGCAATAGTGACTATTTTAATTAACGTATTCATTTTATAAATATTCGTACCAAATGACAAGTTGCGTAAAAATGATTGTACTGTATATATCTTTTAAGTGATTTGAAAAGGAAAATAAATCTTTTTTTCTACAAACATAGTACAAAACTTTTAAGGTATAATGATAATTGATTTTTTTTAGTTTCATACTACAGAGTGTGTTGCATTATTACAAAAATAAGTAGCAATGTTGTAGCAAAGTAAAAACACTTAATTTGGTGCCATGCCTACTACACTAGTATTTTACTGTATTATAGCACAGTGCTCTTCCGGTATAGTAGTTGGTGAAATTAAATTCATGTAAAAATACAGAGTAAAACAAGATTCATTTTTAAATAACTTATAAATACAAAGTAAAAATGTAATGTTCAATGTATAGGTACTGTTGTAACAATTTTAATCTTTTGTTTGGACTTTTAAAAGTTATTGGGCATAATTTCTTCCCTTTCCATGGAGCCAGAACTTCATTTTTCTTGAAAAATATGCAATTTTTCACGTTTGCATTTAGACCATTGTATATTTTTGGTGCTAGAAATAAATGAAATCTTTGTGCAAAAGTTTTATTTAATTTTGCCACGAGATAGTGACAGTTTGCTTATGTCTTTGTTAAATGAGAGTGCGTTATTTGCTGGTGATATTGTTTATGTTGGTAAAAGTTTATTAGAATTGATAATGTATGTCCTTCCAGAACATTGTGATGTTTCATCACAGGTATTGGAAATACAGATAGCCTTTGATTTAAGACGGTGACAGTATTTAGGCCAATTCACAATAATATCAGTTAGTTTGTAAATATAGTGAAGTGCCAACATGAGCAGGAGCATAATGACAACCACTGTCCTTTATCCTAATATTCTCTAAAAAAGAAAGAGAAAATCTTAACAGCCAACTCTGTAGGCTTATTTTAAAAAAGAAGACGGACCTCAACCGGGAATGCTATTTTCATAGTACAAGCGTAGTTTCAAAATAATAATGCGACAACTATTTTATGTATGTAATTCTAATACAATTGCTCACTTTTGCAGCTGTTCTTATTGTGCTTATATCAAAAAAAATCTGTTTTAATCATTTTACAATTTGGAGTACGATAAAGTATAAATGAAAAATTATTTTCGATCATATTATAATTATTCTAGTGCAAATGATGCAATTCTCTATAAAATTTATTTAAGGGCTAAGCTTTTATGTTTGATTGTTAAATTTCATAGTTGATCATATGGAATTGATTTTTTCTTGTTTTTAAAGAGTTTTCAACTTATGTTTCATTATTCTGTAGCATTTCATCAGTTACTACGTGTCTACATGTCCCATCTATATATCATCTTAATTTAATATTCCATTTCGTGTAAGAACTTTCTAGATCATGAATGCAAGTTGAATTATATTCCTGAAGACTTTTTTCTAATCTTATGATTTCTAAGGAAGTTGTCTGCAGTGTTATATTAATTATAATAGTATTATTTTAATTTTACCAAATCAAATAATTTTTTTATTTTATTACAGATTAAGGACAATAATGTTGTTTCATTGCGTGTTCTTTCTACTTTCCATTTCTCTGATTCGAGGGAGTAATTTCATTTCTGATTGCTACACCAAGACTAGCGACAACTGTGAAGATACGAAGTACACAATATTTGATTCCTTCTACACATGCGAGCTGGGCAGTAAACCAACAAATAAAAACTTCCATGAACCATCTCCATGTGGCTTTTTTTCAGCACATGACGCAGACCTATTCAAAACAAAGCGAGTTTTTGATAAATACAACAAACATTATATCATAGAAAATGGCACTGCATTCACTGTGGACGTGGATGGCACAAAATATGAAATCGTAATAAAAGAGAATTATACTACAATAGAATTGGCAATGGACCACGAACATGATACATTGTTTATTCTAGCATCATTTCCAGAGACACCCGGAGGCATATTTGTTCTTAAAACAAACCCCATGACTGCGAACCAAGAGAACAAAATAATAATCCCAAAAATGGAAGATCTCGGTGAAAGATATTCTTCAATCAGCGTCGATCGTGATACAATATACCTCACAGCCAGCGATACGGGAGTCACGCTGGTCTTGAAACGGAGTACTATGGACCCATGCTCTCCTATAACGCTTAAGAAAAAAATGTTTGAAAAAAAACTCAAAGATCATTCTGAGCAGCTGATTAGCATATTTGAGGAAGCCATTAGTGATGGGAGTTATGGTGCTAACGGAGAGAACAGTCTAAAATCTAAAATAATTCATCTTCAAAATGAACTGCATGTTATTAAAGCTAAACATAAAGGTCTTTTGAACAAGTTGTTTAATTTTAGACCGCCGCAATCAATGCATCCTAATAGAGAGCCGACTCAAGGAATAATCTGTGTGCCCAAATATCACTATGACGGTTTAATGTTTGAGATTAGTGATCAAAGAATGCGGCTTGACGGCTGTGATATGATGATGGCAGAAATAAGACAAACATTTGAAACCTTAGATATATAGATTACATACATTCATAGATTAGATACATTTATAGATTTACAGATACATACACAGATATATAAATACATTTATATTCTTTTGAATTCTACCCATTGATCAGAGTGATAAATATTTTTTATATTTGTGATTTTTATAGCGTTAACTTTGTAATTGAATATAATTATTCATTTTAAAAAGTAATAAACTTTGCTACACATAAGATATCAAAATCGATCGATGTTATAATTAATTACTGCGGTTTAAATGAAGTTTGTTAGTTTTTAAAATGAGCAACAATTTTTTATCTCTGTGGTAAACATTATATTATCATCTCGGGACACTCGATTTTAATAGTTCCAATGTTTATTTTGGTCAAAAATACACAAATTTGTTATTTGATATTTGTATTTTCAATGTTCTTTGATAAGGTTGAAATTTATAGAATATGTATACATATTTAGTAAATAATATTTTGGTAACCTAATAATAATTTTTCAATTATTGACAACTAGTAGAATCAGAACTTGCACTATTCAAAAATCTAATTTTGAAATATGTACGAGGGCTGTATGATAAATATCTGTGTTAGGGAAGGAAACAAACGCATTTAATTAATTCATTTATTTCTCAACATAGTCTCCTTTCAGCTTGATACACTTAGTCCAGCAATGTTCCAACTTTTTTAAGCCAACCAAAAAAAAAAATGATTTGTTAAACTCAACAAAATAGGCATCTGTTTCTAGGGTGGACAAGGTAGCAATTTGTAGTGTAATTCAACCAGTTTTGCTGTGGCGATTGTGGACAAGTGAGCTGGTATGTTTTCATGGTGAAAGAGCACTTTTTTCATCACCATATTTCATTTTGTTGACTATCCTCTCTAGTCATCTCAATCGGATGGCCTGGACACTCTTCATCTAAAACTGATGTTAACCAATATCTAATCGTAGTCATCGAAGGTGTATGGTCCTTATAAATGACATGCAACTTCACTTTGATTTTCTCACACGTCTTCCCATCCAAAAAAGGAATTAAATTACTATATTACTATTAATATTGCTCTTTTTCCATGGTCGTAAACAAACATAAACTTACCTACTTTCAACAGCTATCAAAACAAAACTACTCAATAAATCTGCCTGAAATTTTGACAGGCATCGTACAAAAGATGATGTTAAACAATGGTATACAGATTTTGCATCAGTAACCCATTTTGGTCATTAAACAAGGTTACTTATCATACAGCCCTTGTAATCACAAACAACTGTATTATTTTAATGAAATCATTACCCTATAGATTTCATTATCAAAATTTTGTCTGCAAATGTATTATATTCTGCATTGTAAAAATATTGAGAAACATTGTACAATTTAAAAAGATAGTCGTAGATAGAAACCGTAATTTGTAATGAATATGAAATGAAGGTCATTAATGAATCTGGGTCATGAGCACAGTAAATTTTATTCAGGTACCGTTGAATACATGTAGGCGACTATAGCTTATTAAGAAAACATTGTTTCAAAGATTTATTTAATTTGCATATAACACCAAGGCGTTTTATTCTTGAAAATATGTAAACCAAATCATCACATAGTTTCCTTGACATTATTATTCATTTCTCATTTTACAAAATGTTTATAAAAAGAAATATATTAGGCATATAAGTATTGCCTCAGATTTGAGATTACACCATATAGAAGTATCTAAGGAATCCTACAAATATGTTTTCAACTAGTTTAGAATTGAAAATCCACCAAAACAAGAGGGCCCAGAACGTTAATGTGACCACCAAGTTCAGAATTGTCATCCTGCAAACAAAAAAAAGAGAATCAGGATCATGACGTGCTTTACTTTTCCTATTATGTAGTCAGTTCCTTAAAATATACATCTGTTGACTCAAATTTAAAACAATCAAAGCATACTCTACTACCACATTCAATAATGGTGGCAGTATTTTAGTGAAAATTTATCTCTCAAGTATTATGCAATTGCAGACAATACATTTTCTATTATAAAGCTAGTTTTCAGAAGATGAGCACGCCAAGTGTATTAAAAAAGAATAGAAAAACCTATAAAAATACACTTTTTAATCAATAAATTCACAGGCTGTTGGATAATACCTGGTAAAGTGTATTTTCGCCTTTGGAATCGTGTCATCAGATTCATGCAGAAGGTATCTTCTGGCTCCAATGAGGGAATTCTTAAAGAATATGTAAACATCTTCTAGTTCAAAGTCGTAGCTGAATGCCGCCTTGTCTTCTGCTATGATGGATTTCCTGAGGTTCACCAGCCGCTTGTTGGAGAACACCCACTGATTGGTGATGTAATATTGCAGCGCGAGGTTGGCAATGTAGATTCTACGTTGCAACTTTACTAACCTGTAAATTATTTAGTAAACAGAAAGTTATGGCACTGTTATTGATTGAAGGACACTAACATGAAAAAATACTTTTAAAACTAAGTTTAACTTCAAATTTACTCCATAACATCACTTTACCATGGTGCTTCATTTATATGGTAGTCGTTTTTCTAAAGTAATGACACATTTTGAAATTGGGGTAAATCTAAAGTGGGTGGAATTAAGGATGGATTTTAAACAAATTAGATAAATCACTTTGAAAGGTATATAAAAAATATACATATATCTCACACACAGCTTTACCAATTCAGCTATAATGACTCTAAAGAATGGTGTCAAATTTCAACTGCACGTGTTTTAAATAAGACTTCTACTTTTTCGGCAGGTAGATTTTTTTCTGTGTATATTTCAGAGTAATTTATTTAAAATTGATTTTAATTATCAAGGTTATGTTCTGTTATATCCACAAATAAAAATTAGGTTGGATTTAATATGGAATGAATTGTTGATTTATACAAACTTGCAGTTTGTTATATACCACCAGGGTATAACAAAAAAATATTATTGTATAAAATATTAAGTCAAACAATAAATCATTTTTTTATGGCAATGACTGAACCAAACTTGGTTCGTCTGTGATGTGAAAATTTGTATGATATGTACTAAATCAGCAGCTGTCCTTACTAACATACAGGCTGTAATAGATTTAGTCCACCATACATTATGGGTGGATATCTGACTAAGTTACAAGTCGAAAATGTTCAAGGAGTATGTGCAAATTCTATTGTTTGGTATTATTGTGTGAGATTTTTACAAAATACGTACTTTAAAATAAAAATTGGCGAAATTGACTCTTTATTATTCTACATTTACTTCAGACCCTAAATCATCTAACAAAAAATAATCTGACCGCTCAAAAAAAATATCTTTTTTGTGTTCAATATATAATTTGGAATTAATTGAAATAATTATGACATTTTAAGTGCACATATATCTCTGATATGATTGAAATTAGACACATGCAGCTCAAATATTTTTGAATCATATTTTTAATACTCTAAGAAAGATATATGACGCAAGTGTTGATGACACCATAAATAGAGGACGTCCGCTGAAGACTTGGCACAACCAGATAAACCAGATACTGGAAGATGGTTCTGTTAGAAGCCACAATAATCGGCGAGCTTGTATAAGAAGATGTATGAATGTGGATGAAGCGAGAATTGTGTGTCAGGACAGAAGAATGTGGAATACTATCCTCTCTGCCTACCCCCGCATGAAACGCCAGTCTATTGTGCACTAGGTGTGTTACACCCAGTATCAATCATAATTTTTCATCAGATAAAAATTTGTTTAAATTTATTTTTGCAAAAATAAAGATCTGCAAAACTTTTTAAATGAACTGGCGGCAGTCATCTGGTATTAAATAGTTCAGAAGTGAATACTTGCATCATTTTTTGTCCACTGAATTTAAGTACACAATCCAGAACAAGGGCAGGAAGCAAATGGAAGAGGATGACCTAAAAATTAATATGTAAACCATTTATTAAGTAAAAGCATCAATATTGAAGTTTTTGAACAATGTATACAAAGCTTTGAATTTTAAAGAATACAATGTAATTTATTTAATAATATGGGGTAAATTTCCAATTTAATATATTATGTATTGGTTAAATATCAATTGCAGTATAGTGTTAGATACTTCCATCTTTGTCATTCACATTCAACTTATTCAACTGTAATATCTTCAACTTACTTTCAACTATCTTATGTACTACTTAATCAAAAATGACAGTGAATTTGGGAACATTTTTATTTTAAATTGTTCTATGTGAATGAGTTTCATAACATCTCATTTTATAAAATTATGTGCATTCACCTTAATGAAGTGTATTGTCCGACTACGGGTAACTCCGCCCCCTGGTGCCCAAAGGATGTCATTGAGGGGTATTTCCTGTGTAAGTGACTTGCCCATATCTATGATTTCCTGAAGAGTGACGTCCTTTAGGGTGCTGGAGCAGCAGTTATACACTGGTATAGCATTAGCGGAGGTAGTTCTGAAAATCAGTTATGCTTTTTAAACTTTACACCGTACATTATTTTGACTGCTAGTTTGCAAGGGATGATTCTGAATCTAAATTCCTGAGGAATATATTTTTTATGTATTATATTCAATTTAAAAATAAATCTAAAAACATTAATAGAATTAGAGACAATAGGCTATCTCATTCTCAATAAAACTGAGACATTTGTATTTTTATATGATGCAAGAATGTTTATTATAAAGGTATACAAATATAGATTAAATAAAACACAACCACTTTGTAAAACCACAATTTTTATCAAACAATCCAGTTTTAAATACGACCTGATGAAGTTTGAGCTAAGCGAGACTGGTTGGCGTGTAATAAAATTTGTGGTTTTATACAAAGTAATTGTGTTTTATTTAATCTAATATGTCAAACCACAAATATATATAAATATACATATTGGCTGGCTGAAGATCACCTAATCTAGCCAACTGTTTACCTATATAATTAAGTTATCTAGCTCCAGTGTAAACATATTTCATTATTAATACAAATTAAATAAATCAACTACATAGAAAGATATACAAAAAATATCTATTTATCAAATAAATATTTGGTTGCTACTAAGATACAAACCTGGATCTTTTTCTATTCGGGGAAATGCATACTTTTCTAGTCGATATTAAAAATACCACAGAACTATGATCTGAAATTGCAACTTCACAACAAAAATGTGTTTTTATTAAAACATTTTAATTGCATCAGGAAGGAAGGATTCTCACTTTTGTACTCCGTGCTTCCAAGCTGCGACGATCATGGCCTTGATGGCAATGTCCACTGGCATATAGTCTGCCTTGATATCTGGGCCCGAATATACAGACCTCATTATTCCTAAAAATGTTCACATCAGAAGGTTAGAT
The DNA here is from genome assembly GCA_022840565.1 of Eubasilissa regina. NCBI lineage: Eukaryota > Metazoa > Arthropoda > Insecta > Trichoptera > Phryganeidae > Eubasilissa > Eubasilissa regina. Next base: position 18,141,324 of record JAINEB010000029.1, on the reverse strand, counting down.
TAAAAAATTTGTACATATCAAAACCATAATTGAAATCTAAAAGATTATTACAAAAGTATACCCTGATAGATTTTTAAGCATTTTAATACGTCTTATAAAATGGGAATCCACAATATTACCATTTAACTTTACAGGAAACCATTAAAAAATGTATAACTAATATTACTTTGTATTCTTCCGTTTATTCTTCAAATTGGTAAAAATATTAAATTAAATAAGGTAATATATGTATATGTATGTATTTGTTATCCTGACTGTTATGAGCTATCCTGACGGTGACCAGAAGGGCCTTCCGAGCCAGATAGGTCGCAAATGAGGAATCAGACTAGGAGATATCCACTGCTGGAGAGCAGGGGCTCCTGGCAGTATTGAATCAAGGCGGAAGAGTTTAACTTCGAAACGGTTTGATATCAAACTTTTATTACATACTTATCTAACTGGTTGTTAGATAAATATGCGATATATGATACTGCGATTTGCGATGAGGAAACCAACCGGGAACTACCTCATCATACCTTCTCAGGACAATCATGATAATGTCACGAGAAGAAGAAGAATAAATTATAAATGGTAAAAAAATAATCCTATTTTGTTACACTTGCAGTATTTCAATATGAAAAAATGAAAACATTAATCTTTAAAAATATTTCCAGTCAAAAGATCAGTTTGAAACACAGACCAGTAAATGAATAGATATGAAATAAAGCGTAAATATTGGAGAGGGGTTTGGAACATTGGTTGCGGGACGAGGGGCATTCTACAAACATTCTTGGTGGAAACATAAATCCGATAGTTTATGACATGTGAAAGTATTTACTCAATAGTGTATTTATGCAACAGTGAAAGTATTTACTCTTCGAAAATTAAATCTTTGTGTAAACAAGACATATGTTTCACATTATATTTTCAGCGTTAAAATTTTCATTTCAATCGAGCCATATTTTTTTAAAAGTCGAGGAGCTATTTAATTGCGTAAGTGGTACCAAAGTGATCATGTGGATGAGACCAAAATGAAAATATTGCGACAAGAAATTTGCATTAGTTCATATTTAGTCTACATATTTGGTGGTCTGTGGTTTGAAAACTAAATTACATACGTATTATTATCAAACTACTGTTTGTTATTAAAGATAAATGAATTATTTAAGGGTTTTTACCTTTCCCACTGGCGACCAATAGTCCAACGGGGCCGTTGAAGTTTTCAATCCAACCAGGTACTGGTTCACTCAGAGATGACACAACTGAATAGAAGAAAATATTACATTATTATTTAAACTAGTCATTTAATCTAGTAAACTCTCACAAAGACAATACTGTATTTATTTATTTATTTATTAGATGACATACATATATTTTTTTCTAACAGAGGTGAATATATTAATACTCATAGTTTATTGTGTAGGATGGAGTAGACTTCACCTCTGTTATATACAGCGTTGTCCTGGCTACTTTGCCAGACTGAAGTTTGTGTTAAAGTAGCCAGTTTTTTTTCGTGCTGTTGTGGTGTTATTTAAATCATCAACAGAAATAAAAAAAATATGATAACATAATAATATAAATTAGCATAATCAGCATATTGCTTTGTACGTTTCGTGACCATCTTTTTATACAAGGCATTCCTTTGACTCGATATTTGATTTTATGGTATGAAGAGAAGAAATGAATTCTGGTAATTAATATAAAAAATTTTGAAGAAAATCAAAGCAAAAACAAAAAATTTGCCTGTACAATTACTCTTCACTTAAAGACTGAGTTTCGTTCCTACGACTAGGTAGTTAAGCAATTTGGTCGATTAATTGATTTAATCATTTTTGTTTATTCTGAATAGGGATGAACAACACGAATTACACAACATAAAAATATAATCAACAAAAATTATAAAAATGACTTTTAGTTATCGAATTCTTTAAAGTCATCAATGTCATCATCAGAGTTATCAGCAGGGTTATCAAATCTTTTAAAATTATTAGGTTTCATCATCAGCGTTATCAGGAGCTGTAGAGGGCCGGGTAAGGGAGATGACAAAATGAAAGTAGTTTTAGTGGTAGGGGTCCCAGGTGTAACTTTCGAGAAGAATCTCATCAGTGCCGAGAAGAATCTCATCCACTTTACTGAACCGTTTAATATTCAGATCCATAGCCTCTAATTTTTCATTTGTTCTTTTCTCTTCTTCCTCTTTTAAGTGCTGCTGCGCTTTCAACTCTATTAGAAATTTGTTAGCTCTCCCTCGACATAAATCACTAATTCTCCGATATCTTCCACTTCAACATCTAAACTAAGCACATTGGCAAGGCCCACAATTGTTTGATGCTCGATTTTGTCAAAACCTTCAAAATGATTCACAAAAGGCAAATTTTAGGCATTCTTCTCATATGTCCTACATCCGCTTTTATTTCATTCCCTCCTAAGTTGATTCAATTTTCTTTATGCAGTCTAAAATATTGTATGATTTCCAAAAGTCATGGGAAAATTGAATGTAGCTATAGCCCCCTGGTCCATTGGCTGTAGGACAGCAGTTGTTTTTTAGGCAGATACACTACCTTTACATCTGAGTGTAGATCATTAAGATGCTGGGGGTGGCTTGGGGCAATATCAAGCAGTAGGATAATTTTAAATGGAATGCCCTTCTATAGACAATAATGTTTGATTAGTATGGTTTTAAATCCTGTCGATCCTTTCACTCTAACTTTATCCTTCAAGATCGTCGAAACGGTCAAATGCGCCAACTCCAAGTCACGTGCTATCGCTTTAACTTTTTACCGGCTTCATAGTCTTTTATGATCTCCATATTCATTTCAAGATCGATAGCTTCCCTTCCATTCTTAGCGCTTCGCCGACATCTAGTGTACAATAAAGTACACACTCTTGATTGCGAATGCTTTGTGTAGTGAATAGTGACCGACTGTGGGAATGAGACTGACTGAGAAAGATGATTCCGAAACTAAAGCTGAGAAAGGAGATTCCCAAGATTTAAACTGAGAAAGCGCATTCCCCGTCATTACCGGCTGGAACTTAGCTGATTACCAAATCAACCGGAATTATTAAGTGAATTTATTTTATTCTTAAATGTGATCGGTTTATGAAGAGATAGCGAGAGATGGAGCGTCGGTGGTAAGTCCGAGCGGTTGTTAAGTGAGGAGTACTTGTATACATAAAGTATAGCTTTCTTTCAACTTATTTTTCTACAAATAGACCAACTATTTTTTCATTTTAGATTTGAACTGTGAACCTATGCTTATTTATCCACTACTGAATATAGGCCTCCCCCGAGCGTCAGCAGTTCTCTCTATCATCAGCCATCCTCATCCATCTGTTGCCCTCCAATGTTCTTGTAGCTTCTATCAGTGTAAGACCTCCACTCCAGGACTTTATTTCTCCCACCTTTCATCATCACTTGAGCACATTTTTCGGACAACATCTGTGCTACTTTGGTACTCTAACAAATTTTTATGTTTGGTTTGGATCTCTCAGAAATATTCCGACCATTTTTAACTGTTCTATTGATCTTTGGCCAACCTTTAAATTGTGTATGATATTGACAGTGGGGTCCAAGTTTCAGTACTGTCTGTAAGTACTAAAAGCCTGCGCTGATTTAGATTTGCTTATTAGTAACAATTTAAAAATAAAAATACAAGAAAAAAGCGAGCACACACCCGTATATGACATGTAAAGACAAACTAATATAATAGAAGATTATTAAAAATTCATAAACATTAACCAACTTACCGATAGAAGGTCTAAATATGACAGCTGATAAATCTCCTCTGAGATCATTCACGACATGCTCTGCTAAACTCTTGCTGAAGGTGTATGTATTGGGAAGTCCTCCTATGTACCTGAACAAACATTATAATTATCTTTCTGCTTTAGTAATGCTCCAGAATTTTTTTATCAATACAATAATTTGTTATTGCGACGAGTGATGGCGGGTCATGGTCTGCCAAACTTATTTTAAAACATGAACTTTCATAACAGGCTTTTCTGTTAATTCTTAGTACAGTGGAATCCGCTTATTGTAATCACTATGGGACCTGTAACTGTTGATAACAATAGCCGGCTGAAAATATTAAGCAGAAGATAAAAAATATAATTATTGAACACAATTTATTAAAAAATAATACGACTAAATTATCAATTATTTATCTAAAACTGCATATCTTTTGGCATTATTTATTAAAACATCATAAAATTTATTTGAAAAATTCATTAATTGTTGTTCGCCATTTAAATTTGGTAACACCTGAATATAATCCTCATATTCATAGTGTTTTTCAGTTTGTTGCTCTGTATTGAACACAAGTCGAAGAATTTGTAGCGCATCTTATATCTGAACATTAGTTGGAGGAGCTTTTGAAATTTCTTCTTCTGTATGCTTGTTACATTCACTCTCTTTTGTCATCGCCAGTAAGGATTATTTTGTAGGAATTTCCTACATCTTTTGTATCCAACTATTGATAATAATAGCCGAAGATTGATTATAATAGGTGGATTATTTTTAAGAAATTTTATGTGCAGGGTTTTGGGACCGACTGATAATGATAACCGATTGATAATATTTTCAATGATTATAATATTCAGATTCCACTGTTTTATGTACAAGGTATATAGATAATATAAATCTTAATTTTCAGTATATACCTTCAGTCTTCAGAAGTTAATATATTTTTATGAAACAAAGGTGATTTAAATGATTTGAATAATTAAAATATGCATAAGACTTCAGTTCAATATAAAAGTCATAACTTAATTGGAGCTAGTACAACAAAGGTAATTTGCAAACAGAACTCATATGCAGTTATCAGAGGAGTTCTCATAGATGTTTAGGAATATTTGTATCATTTTTTAAAGCTAGGTAAGGAAAATCGGATGAGCGAAATAAAGCGGAGAAAAGAGTTGGGTTGGGCAGCATTTGAAAAACTCAGCCATATACTCAAGAACAAGAATATACTACAGCACATCAGAAACTGTGCCTACGACCAGTGTATTTTGCCCATACATGGAGAACAAATATATACTTTTACACAATAAATTGTGTCATAACTGACAAATTTTGCTGGGCATTTCCTTGAGTGACAGAAAAACCGACAAGCGGGTTTTAAGAAAATTCAAGGTGGCTGACATTGTGTGAACTGTTACCAAGCTGAAGAGGAATTATGCTAGACACATGGCCAGACTGACACATCTTGCAGTAGCGATCATGACTGGACACAAAGTAGAGGCCGCCTGAGGCTTGCTGGATGATGTCAAGAGGATGGACAGCTTATGTAAGAGGAGAACTACCGAAGGGAAGGTCTACGTCCAGCAATGGATGCTGACGCCTTAGATGCCAGAAACACATGAATAGAAAAAGGGGACTCACTGAATTCCGCTTCTCCAAGGTCTCTCAATCACATCTGAATGCAGTGGACTGTATGGAATTATATCTCTATTTCACTAAAGGTTGATACATACTCACAGAGCCTTCGAGGCTGATAAAAGTGTTTATCCATTCCGATTCAAGGTCACTGATCGACTGACTGCTCGATAGCGGTGGGGGAAGGAAGGGAATATTAATTTGTTCAAGTTATATCATATAAGTATAAGTCCAAAATAGATGCAGTCAGACGAATATGAACTTACTTGGTTGTGAGTATCCTTAATAGATGATCATCCACCTTCTCTGCCACGTCTATAGTCTGGCTCCAATCAGCATGTGGTGGGTATAGCATTTCCTCCACAGGATTCTTGTCAGTGTTGCAGTATGTCGTGGACACGTGTAGCAACACCTTTGTACCATAATGCTGAATTAGAACATTACATTCTTCTCTTATTCCACAACAACTAATTTGGCTTTGCCATTTTATAATCTACAATCATCTTGTTCACCCTTTAGTATATATTCACTCCACAAGTTCAATTCATCTAAATATGTATATTTCTTCATCTCTACAAATTCTTTAGTCATTACTAGGATCCGGAATCGCCATGGCAAAAGAAGTGCTGTGGTATGGCATAAATTACTAAAATATTTTAATATATTAGTATATTTTTATTTGGCGTACGAGTTTGCGGAACAATGCTTTTAAACAATATCTATACACAATTAATACTTCCATACATTTGTTAAAAATATTTCAGTATATAGAAAACAGTCATATTACATATATAGTAATTTTATTAGATAAGATACAATGAAAATAACTAAGCCATTTAATAAACAAACAAAAAATACTTTATATACCTGCACATGAAATGCACACTCGATTATTATTATATTTACAATACATATCCATATTTAGTAAAAAAGAACAATTCCCAATGTTTATTATTGTCCAAGAAATGTATATATTTTTTTAATAAAGAAAATAGAGGTGCGTACACAGAATACATGTCACATCAATATTCTTACTACATATTTTCAAACTAAGCTCAACGCTTGTACTATGAGAATAGGATTAACTTGCTGGAACGAGACGCGAAGCCCCCGACCACTAGATCACTAGGCCAGTGCCTTAACTACTACACCAACAAGCTACTAAAAACTCTGAAATCTCGATCGATCGTTCCTCAAATAATCGTTTTCCTGTATGTATCGTTTATTTTTTCCAGTCCCGAATTAATATCATACAAATCACACAAAAATAGATCGCATGAATCGTTCCTCTGTGCACCATTTTACCGCATTAATTGTTTAAATTACGTTTAAATACCACGTAGTAAATGCTTGGTTTTGATTAACGGCACTCGTAAACAATGAGTGGATCATTCGATAGAGACAGAGAGAGAACGCCACTGCTGACTGCCACTTGACATTACACACTACAAAGTTTAATTTTTTAAAAGAATTGTTTCTGTGCAGCTTTCTAATTTTATTTAAGTATATTTATTTACATGTGTAATATGTATCTTTTTTAGAATATGTATTAAACATCAAACATTTAAGTATGAAAAATGAAACTTTTTTCGATATTCTTGCATTCATAGTTAATTTCAATAGATCCTTTCAAAAATGATAAATAGAGGTATATATTGAAAGTAGTAATATCTTGAAAGCAGTACAAATAGTAAATCAGTATAGTGCCTTCAAAATCAGTACTAACTGTATTGAAAAAAATCAGTAAGCCTGGTCAGTGTAGTCATGATCACATATTGTTTCTTTATATTTTCAATTCCTCTACAGTTATTCATCATTCCCTAGCTATCACTAATTTAAGCTGGGGTTAAAAATATCTTTATCTTAAAATATTACAATTCATGTAGTTTTCATACTTTGAGATCCTAGAACATATTTTTATCAATTTAATCTGATGTAATATTTCTTACATCCAAATGTTTAATCTCCCTGGCTAGAAACATTATTTCACGGGATCCCCTGGTATTCATCAGCACAGCATCTTTTAAAGGGTCATCAAATCTGAAAAAATTATATGAAGGTTCATTGCACAGCGGAAAATCAATACTTAAATCTAATCTTCATTCGAATACTGCCCAAATACATGTGGAAAATATTAATGATTTTGTAAAAAGGTTAGAAATTAACAAATTGCAGATATTTAAAGAATCAAAAGCATTGTTTTTCAATTTAAGAAAAATATTTTAAAGATGGTAACGAAATAAAAACTAAATTATACAACAAAAAAAAACATGTTTTTTCTGTCAATTTCAATTTGAGAAATCTGTAAATTTTGATGCTATAATTTCTGACACCCAAAAATGTATTTATATTTAAAATATTTATTGGAAAGAGATTTTATTTACCACCTTCGCGTCTTAGTGAGCATTTTATAATTGATAATTAATTTATTATTAATTATAATCTGTCAACCTGTTGATAATTTTAGATTATCAACAGGTTGACAGTCCTAGTATGTCATTAAGGTAGAATGAAAAAATATTTTAAGACAATTTGGGGAATAACGCATTACATAATACACTTTTATATAGTTATGTATTGAAATTAGAACCACTGAAAAAATTAAAGTTATATACTAATTAAATAATTAATTGAAAGATATATGTACATATAAAATCAATCTTATCGAAAAATATTATTTTTGCTACCGGGATTTGAACCTGGAGTCCACTCAAATGTTTAATCTTGTGTTTAAAAATGTATTCCCAAATAAACATATGTAACATAAATACCTCCAATTCATTTAAATTTCATGTATTTTCGAAAAGGAACTATTATAGTTTGATGAAATTGCATACATTTATATGGACCAAGTCAAATGACATCAAATTATTTGTACTGCAGAATGGGTAGCCCACCTGGAGAGCGAATACAAGGTGGTCATAATTTAACTAACTTGTGTAGAAAAACTTTAAGTGATTTATTATTTTTTTAAAATAATAAATGGCATACTGGACGCCCCTAATTTAACTGAACTGATATACAATCAGTATGCCAGTATGATTGTATATCAGTTCAGTTAAATTAAGGGCGTCCATCCTGCGCGGAGTATCAGGTCGTCGGTGCTTTTCCTTGTAAATTCATCAATTATTAATTTTTATAGGAATGCACCCACACTAAGACTTCACAGGCTTGGAAACGATTTTGGTCTTGTAGATATATTCCGATATTCTATGTTTAAATATAAGAGTGATGTTTTTGATGCTATTCTGAGTCAAAGATACAACTGATTTTGATAGTTTGTTTTGCTTATTTTTTAATTTCTGTTTTTTCTATTTTATATATATATATATATATTATATACACATATTTTTGTATATATATAGCTGCTCATGTGTTTTTTATTATGTTTTATACCAAACCTATTTTGTAAAAGCCCGTAAGGGTGTTAACAAATAAATAAAATAAATTATCTAACAAGATTAAGAGAAGATGTGATAATAACAATGAAATTACTTCCATTCCAAAATATGTAGTTTCACGTGTGGTCAGTATTTATTATTTTTAGATTTTTGTTATGGATAATCTTAAAATGTTCACCTTACACTGGCTGCAGAATGGAATATGATATTTACAGAGTCTATGAGAAGTTTCCTTTCTTCTGGTGATAAACCTAAAATGCAATATATAAAAAGAAAACATTAAATATCGTGTGGAGGACCAAACAGGTCAAAGTTAAATAAAAATAGTGTAATAAGGCAGTTTAATTGATTATATTATATTAATTATAACTTGAACATAATTTTATAATATTAAGTATACATAGAATGAAATAAAACAAAAGACAGACTAAAAAAATGTTTTTAAAAAATAAATAATGCCACTTATAATTAAATTATTACGAAGAACACATTCTTATTGTGAAGTTGTAATTATTCAGAACATAGGTCTGTGATGTTTTAAATACTAATTTAATGTATATATTTATAATTAATACATTAAATTAGTAATTATAGTTAAATTAATGCGCTGAATTTGATTATTTGATGAATGAAATTGGCAATGCTAATTATTCAACAATGAATCATAAATTACCCAAAGGAATCGGAATGGTAAGTTTATATAAGTGAAAATAATTATTTCTTATTAATATTATATGTACATACATAACCATTAGAGAGTAAACCGTTTTCATCGTAAATGTACAATGATCTCTTATCTTGGAGATTTTCTGGTAAAGGTCGGTATGTACCAGTTGCATTATTCTACTCTATGAACAAAAATCATAGGGCAATGTATCATTGCTTACTTTGCGATCAATTATCTACTGTTCTTTAGGCTCTTTCGATACGAATCTCCGAAACAATTCTCAACCACGTACATGCATGGTTTAATATATTTTAATTAGTTAATTAAATATATTGGCAGGTACCACCAGAATATTAAACATTTAGTCTATAGTCTGGGTGTCATGCTATACTCAAAATGACATTGTTAGCAGATGTCAGATTCATTCTAACAAATTTTTGTTCAAGTTATAAACCACTGGTTAAATTTATTTAAAGGGCCGAATTTCAAGTGAAAAAATACTACAAGGCCGCCTGCCTGTTATGAGCAGCTTAGCTGATTTAAAACCTACTATATCTGATAAAGCATTTTAGCGATATTATTATTTATCATTATAATATACGTCAAACAAAAATCATACTACATGATGAGTCTGTGCTGTTTTATATATAACGTCTTACCCAGTCCAATCTGTGTAACATCTCCGCTGACGCAGCCCACTTTCTTTAAGAATATTCCAGGCCTGTGAGTGCGTAGTCTCTCAAATAACTGAAAAGGCAAAGCCAATATGTATCAATTTTATATCACTATCCAGTGCTATTATTAATATTTTATATATTTATACAACCGATAGTTATGCATACAGATTTTTACCGTTTATAGATATACAGTGGTACCTCGGTATACGTCCTTAATCCGTTTTAGATCCTTGGATTTATACCAGACGTAGACCAAACAAATTTTTCCCATAAGAAATAAAGAGAAAATGATTAATCTATTTCCATGAAAAAAAAAATCCTATTGTTATTGGCATAATATTATATAATTCATTGATGGGGTTGTATAAACTAATTTAAGCCCTGCTTAAATATTAAAATATGAAAGCAAATTGAACAAACTTTAATTTTCTCTTTCCTGTTTCTTTTCACTAATTGGACCTGGTTGAGGATCATCAGGTTCGATGTTTATGTACTAAAAATCTGTCCAAAGAACTCAGCTTCTGGCTTCTTCTCAGGATGTTTGAGAAATGTGACATTTTCTGGTCATTCCAGATAATGTTATTACGGCTTGCTTTTGTTTTGTTGGGGTGGTAACTCTCTGCAAAGTTTTTGACATCCATCTATTTGGGTGACGCGAGTCGTATTCCAAACAATGGTCTTATACTAAACAGAATTTTTCACGTCCAAATAGGACATATATCAAGTTGAACTTGTTCCAAAGCGGACGTATACCAAGGTACTACTGTATGTATATTTTTTGATTGACCTGTTTGGTTACTGAACCATAAATTAATAACCTTTAATTATATTACATTGCAATGTGGTATTGTACAGTGGTGTATATTGTAGCTAATTTAGCCAAGACAAATTATTTATAATAAACAGAAAATATGACAAATTTCTGGCATCCTGTGTAAATCTATTATGCGCATGCATTACATTTGATGTTAAGTTTGTCATTACATTAGATGTCACATGTAGAATTGTCAAATTAACACCCATATTATGCATGATATCATGAACACTGCGTGCTGCAGCTAGCATGTAGCAGTAATCATATGACATGTATGAAAAATTAAATAAATTACTAATCGATAAAATGAACATCGTTTTATTTTTTTAAACAAAAAACATGCAAGGGTCAGTTCATAACAATAACTAAAATCTTGAATATATCAAACTTTTAAATTAATATACATGATGCTACCAGATCTTGTACAATAAAATTTGTATATTTATGTACCTGTGATTTTTCCAAGTCCTGTAATCTGAGTTCTCCTTCTTTTCCTTTCTTTGGTCGCATCAACAGGTAGATCTTTTCCAGGTTTGGGCAGGACCAGAGCAGCTTCTCTATCAACACTTTGCCCATAAATCCTGAAAGGACATAAATCATATTCATCATTTTTAAAATAATGTAATTATTTCAAGACTTACTTAGTTTACAAAATTTTTATAAGAATTATTACATTCTTTACATATTATTTAACTTTACCTATTTATTGGTTTGAGTTGATTTAAAAAATAATTCTTTAGGATACATTGCTGGCAATATAATTCTATGGTAACAAAAGATGAAATATAATATAATTGATACAAATTAAATGTATGTATTAGAAAGATATACATTTAATTTGTATTAAAAATATCACAGATAAATTATTTGAAAAATTAATTTTTCTAAATAATTAGATTTTACGAATTATCAGTAGAAATGTTATTTTCGGGGCAAATTTTTTGAAAAAAGTCTGAATTCCGTGAAAATACTAAATATAGGGTTATGAATTAACGGAGTTTTACTGCATAATGAAAATTACTCTGAAAATATGATCATTTATTGTATAAAGCTCAATCTCAGTTTTGTTGAAGTTATGTAAATTATACACTGCAGCATAGCCATTTCTTATTCCGTTCCACAATCTAAGTCCTAAAGCGAATTGGTAGGTAAACAAACTCCTCACTATTATTTGATTTTGATGAAAAATGTACAGTTTTATAATTAGTGCACAGTGTGTGCAATTGATCAACACTTACCGACTTAATATAGGCCACACACACTGTAAAATAAAAAAGGAAGTGTGGTGCTCCCTAATATTATCAACATATTTCGACAGCTGATCACTCGGCGCTAGAGGTAGATGAAGCAACATAATAAGTATCTTTCCCCTGCTGACAATGATGGAATGCAGAGATTTAAGGGTTCTCGTACAGAGGGATTGGTATTGATAGGCATATAATAACAATTGTAAGTGTAAGCGAATAAGATGGTTGTTAAATGAGAAATGATTGTAGATCATTTCTTCTTCTAATGATTGTCTAGTTATTGAATGTTGACAATCATTTTATTTGCAGCAGCTTGAAATAGTTAAACTGTGGATTTCCTTATGGAGCATTATAGTGCAATTTTTATCAAAACAACTTCTTCATATGACACCTTCTTTGAAGGTTAGCCATTATGTTGCAGTGTGTTCATATATCCTGTATAAAATCACCAACATTTTGGATATTGAACCACTTTATGAGGTTACACAGCCAATATAATCTCTTTCTACATATGCCTCTGGTGCCTTCTATCTTACCCTATATAATGAATTGTAAAATATCATATTTTTGATACAGAGAATGTGTCCGAAGTATGCAGTTTTCCTTATAGTTCTTTTGACTTATTATGTGTCTTAATTCATTAGCCTATTAACTGCCAACTCTATTTAAATAGGAAGACACCGCTGGTAAGACTAGGTTTTAAGGGTCATGACTCATCGATCAGATGGCAAAATGATTTGAAAATATGACTTTAATCCCTGCAAGTTTCAAGGTCCAAAAGTGCGTGATAACACGCTGATAACTTGGCGTGGCATACAAAATTTGGCATGTTAACGCGCTCATGGTATTTATTTAAAAGGTTAGTAATGCTTTTCTTATTTTCTTCCACAGCGCGCAAATAACAGCATTGGTATTTAAAATCACACAAAAGATTTTTCTTGTACACATTGTGACTCAAAATTAGAGGGAACATTGCTTTCTTGAGCTTTCTAGTGTATTTGAATTCAATTGGTGCCTATCAATTACATAATATGAATTTATATGGATTTATAAAAATCATATAATATAACAGTAAGTTGTTACTTTACATAAAACATTCAACCTGCATTATTGACTTTGAACCGTGAAACTTGGCTGAATATTAATAGGAATGCATTTGCTTTGTAAGAATAAAAATACAAGAGTACTTTTAATTGATGCATGTATGCACAGTGTATTACAGTATTTCCTCGAATATAGGCCCGGGCCAATATTAATTCATTTCTTATTTTGCCACAGTTAGTATTCAAGGTCATGCCATTATTTGAGGTTGACTTTTATTTTCAAATTATGGAATGTTATTGAATGTGATGGACGAGGAAGAAGAGGATAGTGATTGATTATAACAAATGTCCCTTTTTATTGCATTCTGTAATGTAATTGTAATAATTTTTAATGAAATGTAATGATTTTGTAATCACGGCTAGTGTTTCTGTAAAACCTATTATTCAGAACAACTTAATTTAATCAATCAACAAACAACCAATCAGACTTAACCTTAAAATAAATTATATGCATAATATGCTATTCCACCATGAATGTCCAAATATCCAAAGGACAACTGCCATGCGACATCGCCTGACAACATATTGGCAATACAGAATATACACACCACTGGTAGGTACGATTAATGTTTGTAACTTAATATAATCAAGTTTTTTTTTGATATTTGGAGACTGCATTCCTTTGAAATTTTTATATTTTTGTTTACCATTGAATTAATTTGATAATTAAACTTCATGTAAATTATTGACGACTCGTCATAGCTGAAATAAGATTATTCGGTTTTATTTCCCAAGATATTGAGGGAGGTCAGTATTTACATTAAAAAAAATTTTTTTTTTAATTGTTTGGGACCTGTTTCTTGATCATTTGTACTTGACAAATCAAGTTCACAAAGGAATTATTTATATCAAAAAATAAGACACTTCCAAGCTTCCCCAAACCCCTCCTCCGCTTTAGAGCTGCTTTCTGGACATACTTTTCTAAACCACTAGAAAATTAAACTCAAAAACAATACAAAATTTTCATTAAAGTGATAATGAAACCAAGAGCACGAGACCAGGTACGCCGAGTATGGATAACGGGGAACTCACAAAAAATGTGGGAGACATATGACAATTTACACGAAATGTGATGTTCAATGAGGTGTTTGAAATATAAATCTAAATTAAACAGGAATTATCAGGGCAGTGTTATTAAACCAGGTATAAATTATATTTCTATTTGATTCACATTTTTAAAGATATTTTATTAACCAAAATTGTTTTAGAACAGGCTAACTCCCATACATATATAATTTAATACAATTATAAATCAATTAGATTATAAAGGCCGGTGTCCACTAATGAAATTTTTGACTCGAAACAGAATTATGCTCATATGACATTTTTTGGAGTTTATCGTGTACATTCCAAGTTTCAGAGATTCACCGTCTTGCGCCTCCCTTTATGTTTGATGTAGTCAAATGTTGATCCATTGACCATTGATGTTTGACCATTGTAAATTTGAATCTCCCCAGCAGCAGTAAAAATTTGTAAATTTGTATTATTAAAACTTAGTCTCAATTAAATAAGAACAATATAATTTAATAATATTTTTGCTTATAAGCCAAGTGTAATAAGTGTAAAGTGGGGCATTAAAAATATACTAGATGATGAATTGAAAACAACCTTCAAATTCATTAACGCTGCTTTGTTTTCTATGTTCATTTTAAAATAGTTTGACAGATGAAAGGTGATTTTTTCTGTTAACTATAGATAGCAGCTAAATCAATTTCCAGAATGCTCCCCATTACAAGACAACAGAAAAAAAAATGCACTTGCTAAGGTTTTGTCCAACGTTACCCGAAATGATGAACCCAATCCTCAACATTTTTTTACAATTTAAACCACATTATTTAGCTAAACCTCAAATATAATATATAATATGTGTATGTGTATTGCGTTGTATCACCGGAATGGAAAATTATGTATTTAAATCATTTTAAGAAAACAAATAATTGGCTATTTGTTTGTGTCAGTTGTAATATTGTAGACTTTTTGCTTCCCTATTTTTTGATAAATTATAATGGTTTTAAAAAGTTGTAATGTCGCTGGACTAAGGGTATCGAGCTCAAAGGAGATTATGATGAGAAATAAATAAATAAAATGCGTTTCCTTACCTAACACGGGTACTTTTCACACAGCCCTCATATATTCAGTACGAAAATATCCATCTGCAGTCTAATATTTGTCAAAAACTGTTGTGAGCAATTCTTGGATATGATTACTGTCATTTTAGCATTGCAGTTCAAAACGGTTTTACACAAAATATCGTATTTGCTTGAGATTTTAAGTCAATTTTGTATCTGTCCATATTATTTAATTTCTTTAAGTTCACTGTATCCTCCATGTTTATACTTTTAATAATATTCTGACGATAATCAAATCAATTTAAGATAGCTCTAGGTGTACATAGTATATAGCATGTATCATTTTACTAATACATATGTAATTTTTTCTTACTGGAAATAAAGACAAAGTGCACTTCATGATGCATTGTTAAAGCAATATAATAAGATATATCCGTATTAAAATATAAATTGTAAGTAAACTCTATCAGAAATATTACTGTTGCAATTCCAATTTTCAAATTTCATGACAAAATAAAATTACATTTTTGTTTACTATTTTCTTCACTTCAACTTCAGAATAAAAAGGTTGTATAAATCAATTTAACACATCTGTTTATTAGGATTTTACTTATAAAATTATACCGGGGATAAAAAAACAATTTGTAAAAATCCATCTTAAGTTCATAGATTAAAAATAGTGTGGTTTCATTAACCGCTCAAAGTGTTCTCTGAGATAGGTTTCATCTATGTATAGGTGTCATCTTATTTTAGGATGTTTGTAAAAGGATGAATACAGCCAGGAACAGAAGCAAAGCAGAGACTTGGCGATTGATATTATTAATCGTCTGATGAAAACCAACAAAACAAGATATCGCAGGTCGGAAACGATCATGTAACATGTAACGATACGCTAACAGAGCAAATCATCGCACCATCATATATATTAATTAAAATTACTTTATTCTTTCTTTTAGAAGAAGATCAACTATCAAAAATAAAACTCGATGGATAAAAAGTAAATATCATTTATTTAAGTGGAACTGTCACCAGTTATGTTATGCCTGCAACGATAGCCGATTGCTTTTCTGCCAATCTTCATATAAATCCTATCGTAGTCTACCCCAGATAGATGCCGAAGGATTAAAGAGTCCCAAAATGAGCTCTAACTTTGTTATAGCTTGCTTTTTTGCCAACTGGAGGTCAGAGAACTTGAATTTAAAGCAGTATTGTTGTAAGAATTTGAATATTTATTAAACCTTTCACAATGCAAGTCACCTTTCTGAATACTTTGTATACTCATGTATGACAGGGATCCGCACCAATACATTTATAACAATTGTATTTGTGTGTGGGTGAAGAATACTTAATAGAATGGGCGCAAGAAAATGAGATATATATATATATATATGTATATATATATATATATACTCAACTCCTGTCCTGGGGAAGAAAACGGTACATACAGAATTTTAGGAAGAAGTCTGTTCTATGTAATTCGATAAATCAGAAATAATATTTAAATTCCAAAACGAAATTTAACATCTATAGCATTTAATATCTATAACTAAACTACCGCAATAAAAAAAGATTTTAATATTGTTTGCAGGGTTATAAACGGAAAAATTAATTAATTAATATACTTGATGAGCTTTACATTCTTTATAGACATTTGGTAGGTATGTATTGACACCGTTCCTAATATTATTTAAAGTTCACCATAGCAAGTAATGGAATTATAATATTTTAAAAATCATTAGGTACTCACGTGGTGCTTTACAAAAACACTTAAAAATATAGGTAGTATCATAGTACCCCGCTAATATATCGAGTTAGGGAGCAGCCTTTTGCCACAAAGCGAAAATCGCCATAAATCGAAGCTAGGATTTTTTTAATGTAAGTATAAATATTATAAGAGACGAAAGATCAATATTGTTCTGTCTATTTAGTGGATAAAATTGCGTAATAATTAGTGATGAGCTTAAAATCACGAACCGTGAGTCAATCACTGATATCTTTGAGTCACACTCACTATTAGTGATTGAATATCTGGGAATATCGTAATTCGTAATTCATTTTTGAATTTTGTTTATTGATTTATGATTCGGCGAATGTGCAAATGAAATGAAAATATTCATGAAGGAATGATGTTATAATTCGTGATTCGACCCGAAATGCTGAGAATTTGACCCGAAAAATAAACTCACATTTTTTAAGGGTTTTCATTCTCTTTTTGACGATATTAAATCATTTTTGTGTATATTAATTATATGTACATGCTAGAATCTATTTTTTTACGTAAATGAAATTTGAATAATATAAATAAATACGCTCAAAATTATGTTTTTTAATTTATTTCATGTATTGTGATATTATGCAGCGCATGCGTATTATTAATGAAGCTGTGATCACTGTCACAGTTTTCAATCACTGAAATTATCGAATATCAATCACAATCACACCGGTGAGTCAAGAGTAGCATTTTTTCTCAACACTAGTAATAATAATATTTTTTATATCTTATCATGTTGCATTGGCGCCCATTTTTAATAGTACGCTACTGAGATCGAAGTCGCAGATAGTCGAGATGAGATTCCTAACATAATTAAACGAAATAATTATACGAAAAATATGGGTCGCCTAAATAACTGATGAACTGAATGAGATTTTATGATTGACTGAGAAAAATATTGAAACAAAGTTAAGATTGCCTTAACTGTTCTTCAATCCGACCCTAAAGCAAAGGGTGTCACAAATTAATAAATACAGGGATGTCCCTTGGATTTAGGCGGTGCCTAAGGGCGGCAAGTTCAAAGGGGCGGCAAAATGGCAGCGGAATATAAGTATTAGATGTAATAAAAATATTATAATTGTTGTCCCGCGTGTAAACAAGCAGTTGTGTAAAAATATTCCAACAAAAAATATGATGGGAAAATATCAAAGAGCCCATAACAATTGGGTGTAATTATTTGGGAAAAAGTGGCAGTACTGCATTTGTGCTCAGGAAGGTAATGGATCCGATCATAAAACATTTTTTTTTTTTTTTCAATTTCAGAGGCCAACATGAACTTAAACAACACACATTTAAAGGAATAAGTTAGGGGTAAATTTAAAATAGTAGGGGCGGCTTCCTGAAATTTGATTAACCTTTTAACTGCCAACTCTATTTGAAATGGAAGACACCACATAGGGTAAGACTAGGCTTATCTATCAAAAGCTGGGACTTGTCGTCCACAGGTGGCAACATTATTTAAAATTATAACTTTAATCCCTACAAGTTTGCAAGGTTCAAAAGTATGTGTTAACATACTTATAGCTTGGCGTGACATACAAAGTTTTGCGTGTTATCGCGCTCGTGGTATTTAAAAGGTTAAGGGCGGCACTTTATCTAGGGTCATATAAATGGATCTCACCTGTGCCTCCAGTGACGAAGATGGTTTTTCCGCTGAAGAATTCAGGTATGGTCTGCTGTCCACCGCCTGGAACGGACGCCATCTTGTATCTACGTTTGGCAGTGCCGCACTACGTAGCTGCTTCTAGAAGAACACATAATCAATTAATGTACTGGTAAATATAAAGCTCTCTATTTTGAATTTCATGTTGTTGATTATTAATTAATTATTCAAATTATTAACGCAATGTTTGTCTGTCTGTTCTTTATACAATCCAAGACTCTTTGACCGATCTAAGCCAAATTTTGCATAATCACTCTTTAGGACGCTGCACAAAATATAGGCACCCTCCCTCTGACCAACCCATCCCCTCTTCACGACATAAACGCGTATTACGTTGAATTTAATATCATATGTTCTAAATTTTGCAAACTGCAATAAAGCTTCGAATTAAAATATTTTAATTATAATTACACGTCAATGTCATTCTGAAGATAATTAAATTTGATATACATATATCGAGAGTGAACATAATGTTATTTTAACGAGCGAGAAATAATGAGATATGAAAAGTTAATGAAAACAACTGTATTCAATGTTGTCATATATTTTAAATTGAGAATGTACGTGGAATACGTATGATATCAATATTCAGTTTCAGGATGAGATTCGAATCCCCGATCACTCACTCAATAGGCCAACAAGCAAGTCTGCTTTGCATAATATTAATCGAGTAGTCAAAATAACATAGTTCAGGAATTAGAAATACACTAGGGACCATTTAGATTTATTCACAGACTTGGCAATTATTTACTCGGAAATATGACAAACTTGGCTGAATTACGCTTGGGCCCTGGACTAATACATAATACATATTGAGGGGCCCAATAAAACAAATTCATCACTAAGCCAGCCGAGTACCGATGCGATGTGTCTGGCGTCCGCTAGGGAAACATCCCGCTAGGCTGCCGGGGGCGGGAAACTAGAGAGCCGTTCTGTTCTTGCAGCTGGCGTGTTCAAAAATTCTCATTAAGTATATATTACCGTGTACTTAAATATTGCATATCTTCCACAATTTCAATATAGTGCAACTGTACCGCACAATTAAATAAACAAAAAATCCAATTTCATTTATCACATTTAAACTGTCAACCTCCCATACTTAATACACCAAACAGGTTAAGTTTTTAGTGCACTAGTGATTGCTTGAAGAATTACGGATAATCAGTTACCAATCATCGATACAATCGGACACGATAACGGTGTAACCGTCACTACTCTAAAGCCAACTTCATGACTGCTCTCCAGGGATCCCAGTTGACCATTTAAAAAAAAAATTAGTGGTGTTTTATCCCGTAAAAAAGGGTTAAATAACTATTTAGTAATAGAAGGAAGACTCGTTGAAACATAATTTATTATTTTTAAGACTCTTGACATTAAGGCTAGTGAACTTGAACTCTTTTGGCCATTGGTGTTGCGTAAATAATGTTTAATTCGTGGTAATAGGAAAAATTACATTGGTTGCAAGAATATTGAGAGTTTTTTCAATTTTATTTTCGGATCCCGGAGCCTTTACTATTTTGGGGCCCTATGGTAAATCAGCGATTGTCCGCATCCATGAATGAGATTTGACTCGAGTGCGAATAAAGGACAGTGCCCATAGAATTATATGCCCATAGGATATAAAACAATTATATGTGCTGAATGTTCTAACTAGCTTTCATAGGAAAATAAGCGCTCCATCTAGATATAATTTGTCCTAGATATAAGACAAATCTTTATGTTGAGACTCGTTCAATATTTCCATACTAACAACAACTCTCCTCAAGCAATAAATCATGGACACAACACAAGACAAACAACAAACATCTACACACCAGTTCCGAGAGCAACAACGACATTTTATCAAAGATTCTACATGTTCTTAGCTCCGAAACTATACAACACACTCAGTCCCAACTGGAAATCATATAATTCCAATAAGATTACACAAATATGGACCCAATATATGATTCAATCAGGCAGAGATGAATCAGAAGCATGGCTATCCAACATTCTAATATAATTTATACAATACCTTCGCTAATAATTCACTAGTCTTACAACATTCCCACTGCATATATTTTTATTTTATTTTTACTTTTTTATACATATTTGTAATTCTCTTTTTATTCCTGTCGATGACAAATAACACCACAACAGCACGAAAAAAAAACTGTCTACTTTAACACAGACTTCAGTCTAGCAAAATAGCCAGTACAACGCTGTATATATCAGAGGTGAAGTCTACTCCATCCCACACAATAAACTATGAGTAATGTCTTATGTTTGTTATGTGTCCACCTCTGTTAGAACAAAAATATGTGTATCAATATACATTAATAAATCTGTGAGGACTGAAAGATATTATACCACAAAATCAAATAACCTTAAAATAACTCCAAGAATGAAAACCACTCTTGGTTAAAGATTATTCACCTTTCAAGCTTCCAGAATGTACAATCAAATTGAAAAATAAATTATAACCTTAACTGACATTAAGGCATTAAAAGGGATGTTTCAAATTGGTTGTTGCAATTAGGAAGAGCAGATACTGAGAGTAAACTGTTTTATATAATTAAATAAATCTTATAACTACTTTTATGTGTTTTGATCTTGCATATTTCCCTTTACCTTATGTGTGCTTACATTACACATTATATTGCACATTGATATTTTTTTCTCTCTTTTTTATATATAGGGGAAATCCATTACAATTTAAATTATCTCGTAGGCGCCGGTTATTGTGATCGCATTGGTCCTCGTAAATTTTATTATAATTTCAATTTGCATTTAAAACATTTCATTTACTTTAAGTTTTACATTATATTTTTATTCTTTATATAATATTTTTTTACTTTTTATATACAGAGTGTCCCAAAAAAAGTGAGAACATCTCGTAACACGCACGAGTTATTTCTAAACATAATATTATTAATTATAATTCTTAATGTAATTTTTTTGCGTAATATTTAGCTAATCATAAATCATTAAAACTCTCCATATTGCATAATCTAGTGGGTTTAAATCTACCCTGTTCGGTGGCCACATGCCTGGCTCGATGAAATTAACATAAATGACGAAGAAAGTTGATTGTATTTCTGGCTGTGTGAGATGGAGCTCTGTCCTGCTATAATGTCTAACTATAGTCCCGGCTTTGTTTTGAAACTCTTTGATCATTTTCCTGGCACCCCGACGTGTTTCAATTCGCAAATTTTTGATCAGTGATTTTTGTCATTCTAGGCAACAATTTGAAAAAACCAACTATAAACAATGAAAAAATTAATAATCAAAGAGGGCGACCGGAAATTATCGAAATAAGACGTAAATTAGTAAGCTATTTAAGCTATTGTTGATATAGTTAAACTAATTTTGATGTAAATATATCACATTTTACGAAATGTTCTCACTTTTTTTGGGCCACCTTGTATGTATAAATTTCAGAATCGAAAGGAATGGACATGTTTTGAATGTCTTGTAGAAGGATAAAGCTCGTGTCAAGGAATTTATTTGTTATGCAAATCCACCGCGTTTAATGCTTAAAATATGATCGTTTTACTACCATAATGACATTGAAGAATAGTCAAGGTGTCGGGTAACATAATGAAATAAGTATTTATATTAATATCTCATTTAGTTAAAATAATATATACATTAATCAGAAATAATAAATCGAGGCGAAGGATGTAGTTTTGAAGTAGCACATTAAAAAATAATTTATAATCTAAAAATCAACTCCATAAAACGCAGCGGTGACATTACGCGTGTGACGATTTTCCAGTGGCGTGCAGTACATACATTAAAATCACCAGTAAATGGTAAAAAAAAAATTAATAAAATATTCACCAAAACAATTGTTATCAACACAGCCAGATGTCAACAATGATAAAAAAAAATTTAATGTATACAGAATAGTTGGTAGGTAATACTTTAAGACGATTTTCATTTTACGACAATAGTCTGTTCACTAACACTACATTGCTACTGTATACATAATGTTTTCGTTATATACATGAGAAACGATTTATTAAATTCCATTTGTTGCTGCTGTGGATAACGCTGGGAAAGACATCGATGCACGCACAAATATCAATGCTAAATGTCCAATTTTTGGGTCACTATCTAACATGGGCCCCAATGCATTGCATTGACATAGTTACGCCATTGTATTATAGCCTATCTTCTGCTATCGAATTAAATTAGTATTAAACACATGGGAATAAGGTTATATATCAGTTAATTAATTAATTTAAACCAAATATAACGTCCCAAGAGCAATATTTTTGCATATCCAGATAAAAGTGACTAAGTGCCAGACGATTGTGGACAGACATATATGTAAAATGGATTAATTTCATAAAAATAAAGTTGCAACGACACTGTATATCGGTCTTTAAAAATGTCGGTAGACAGACAGAGCGTCAGCCATCTTGGATGATATACGGCATATCGGGTGAATATCATGTTCCAGGCCGATGTTGTTTCGTTTATCAAAATGTATGCATGTTGAAACCGTCCTGTTGAAATCAAATATGTTGCAGGCCTAATCGACCTAATTCAGTAACCAAGAAGTTTTTATAGCATTGCCTCTCGCATCCTGAATGAAATAGGGCCCAATGATTCCGCTGGCCCACACGGCGCACCATACAACTCTGCGTGGGTGTAAAGGTCGTTGGTGTATCAATTGAGGATTTTGAGTGCCCCAATAACGGCCGTTTAGTTTATCAACAAAACCCGCCAAATCAAAATGAGCTTCGTCGCTCGTGATGATTTTTTTTTTCTAAAAATTGATTTTGTGTTTATTTAAATTTTTTAATAACTTCAATACGCTGTTGAGGCGTTAGATACTTTATAATAAATTGTAATCAACTACTCTCTGTGACTACCGAACGTGAATTGTTAAATGGCGGCCAAACCAAAATGGCGGTCAAACATAATCGGCCTGGAATATAATACTCAGCCTGTAGAAGCGCCGTACTACAGTGACAATTGTGTAAATGATATTACAAACCATTTTTTAATATATGTACTCTCGTAGTGAAACTTAATTAACATATTCAATCTGATTAATGCAATATTACCTTCGTGATTCGTTGTGTGATATTGATAACAGTACAGCGAGAAAATATTTATTTATTGTTTCAAATACAAATTAGATTTGTTAAAGGTAATTGTATATTTTTACTTAAAAAATGGAGATGCGTTATCAGAATTCATATAATTTTAATAAAAAATCTGAGAAGTATAAAAATAAGACTGAATTATGTTTTAGTTGGCCTAAAAAAAATACGTCAACGTTAACATTTAAAGTTTAAAAAAAAAAAGAAGTATATAGATATAATAATTAGAATTTCGATTTTGTTACTTACTACTATTAATATGACAGTAAATTTTTTTTTCTTAATTATATTCTAAATGATTAATTGAATTCAAAATTATAGATCCTTGATTTTGTAGTAAGGTCTTTTCCGTATTTTCGAATGAGGCTATACCAGTTTTTGAATGTAATATTCTGAAAACAAGTTACAAGATAATAATGTAAAATATACAATTCGGAATGCTTTAATTTGCCATACCTACGCACGCTGTACGCTGTAATAAGCTATGGAATCAAGATCTAAACGTTAAAGTCATCATGGTCTGACATATTTGAGATGAGACTGTACTGATGTATGCTAAATAGATCCTTGGTTAACCACATTACTACATATTAATATGTGTTACGATGCTCGCCTGGTATTCTAGTGGTTGGGGTTTCAACCCTCGCTCCAGGAGACCATCAAGTTAGTTCTATTTTCATAGCATAAGTGTTTAATTTAGTTTGAAAAAAGTAAGAATATTGATGTGACATATATTTCCTGTAGGTGTGTTCGTGTAAGGAAAGCTAGCTGCATATTTTATATACTTTTTTAACGAGAAATTTGATATCTTACAGGTCATTATGTAGAGAAAGATAGAAGGCAACAGAAAGTAGAAGAAAGAGGTTATCTTGGTTGGTAACCTAACCTAACCTAACCTCAAAATCACTGTCATTTTCGGTACTGAGCTTTACTACTTTACTGAGCTTTAGTACTTTCCTACATCCATCCACGTCCACGTAGGTCCCTCGTGACAGAATCGCGATCTCGATTAACTACGCTCCTCCGCTTCTCTCAGCATCCTACAGACCTTAAGGCTGTCACCAAAAAAGTGTATGTTGCCTTTTCCACTCGATCGGTCCAACAGAACGGAGGGATGCTCTCGTTGGATGCCCAAAAAATTTGACAAATTCGTCTCAGGCTGCAGGTTGAGAGTCTGTCCTTGATGTTTAATTGATGCAGAATGGAGATGTCGGCGATCTCACCGGCCATGGTATCACAAGCATCACAAGCATCACATGTATCACACAGGCACCAATCCGTTTTCTCTCTCTTACTTTCAGGGTCCATGAGGGTGACACTGCAACTTGGTCGCGAACTTTCGATAAGAAGACAACACACGAAGAATAACTAAATAATCTTCATATATATCAGCGATGGCGAACCTTTTGGACTCGGCGTGTCAAAAATTCAGAAAATCTAACTTAACTTTCCTGGCGGTCACCCCCCCCCCCCTCATTAAAAACAAACATACACATTTATATATTTTTTAATTAAATTTAACTGGAAAAAAGTATTGGACATAGAAGTTGAAGTGAAAGTTTTTATGAAAATGGTGTAATAATACAAATTATCCATTATTATTATTATCGGATAAACGCCTGGTGGCGGGGCACGTGTTATTTAATAACTCTGATATTAGTGAACGCTGGAGTGTCGCCCAAAACGCTGCGATCTGTCACTTTTGACACGTGCGTCACGGGTTCGCAATCACTTACCTATATCTTCATTAGTTGGTGACATTTTCACCTGCTTTTTATTCTATGTTCATTTAACAACCATATTAAATAGATCGATTGTAATCAAATACTTATACTGTCACTAGAATGAGAAATTTTCATTGTCTTGTTGGTGTGATATGTGACTAGATGACAAGCGGAGAAAATGATATTCCATTGTACTGTAAAACCTCGATGTAATCTTAATAAATCGCATAACTTAACTTAGGTATAATATAATAAAATATATCGTTTATACGTCTGTAATACCGATATCGCACTCATTGTATTGATAAATAGATACATATTAAAACTTTCGGTACTCAACATTTCAAAGGTTCTTTTATCGGACGTTGTACAAGGGATAATGTCAGAACTGTTATTTTTCTATCTTATTTGATCAATTCCGGAAACACTGTCCGTGGCGGCGCAGTGGCCAACATTGGCTAGAGCCTAACAAGTCAGACGATTCGTCGGGTGCTGACTTCATATGCCGGGTTGTTTTTTAAAATCGTAAGATCAATTCCTAAATCTGGTAAAATTTTATAACCACAACATTTTGAAAACAAATTAGACATTTGGAGCGCGACATTTTTTAATGTGCGTAAGACGTAGTTTGCCAAGCACGTCTGTATGAAGTGTGAATTTTGATATCGTTTTTAAATTAAAAAATGTAAATGGAACCATTTTTGTTTCAGTTTGTTAATGTGGTAACGTTGGAAAGTACCGCCAGATTCCCTCGGGTTCATTCCCTCACTCTGTAGTCTCGAGTTGCCTCGGAGTGGAACTCGGTAAAAATTTGTTTATTACAATAATATATTTATAGTACTTTACAATTATATAACTCAGATATTGATTATTATTTTTACCAAGGAATGATGGAAAAGCGACCCGTTCCCCTCAGTGACGGCCTCTTATAACCCATGACCCCCACCACAAATCTGACACACACATATACAAAAGTGACAGTTCTCACGGTTAGTGAAATATCTTGAATCAAAACTTGTGCGATAACCCGATCTTCGATCTTGTGATGAAAGTTGTTTGCCGCAAACGTATCGTAATGCACTTGAAGTGATGCAACAGAACCTTACAACGGAAGGTTTCGTTGCAGCATTGCATTTCTGAATATTACGCACCTACGTTATGCAACATAAAGTTATTATGCAATTTAATCCATTCAAAGCGACAGGTTATGTTTATAGTATTTTGTGAAGCAGGGGGGCATCTGTCTTGTACAGACATTAACAATGTTTTAGATAAGAAGTGGAGAAGCTCGTGATCACGACAGTTGAGAGAAAAGTAAGATAAATAAACTAACATGTGTCAAAACCGAGAGGAAGAAGAAGCCAAGATTACCTCAATGGTTATATTTCAAAGCAATCTTAATAATTATTATTATTTATTTATTCGATTCTTAGTACAGTGTGTTATATTGTAATCGGATAAACATTTCACCAAAGTAAGACATGCCTGCTGCAGTAGTAGCAGCAGGCATGTGTCTGCTGCAGTAGTAGCAGCAGGCATGTGTCTGCTGCAGTAGTAGCAGCAGGCATGTGTCTGCTGCAGTAGTAGCAGCAGGCATGTGTCTGCTGCAGTAGTAGCAGCAAGCATCTGTCTGCTGCAGTAGTAGCAGACAGTGTTCTTTGCGAATAAACCGCAACCGATTGACGTCTTCAAAGTCAACATAACAAACGCCATCCAGCAAATTCAGACAGATTTATGCGACAAAGTCATTGAAAATTGGACCTCCCGAATAGGTGCCACGAAGCAAAGCCGCTGCGGATATTTGAACGATGTTATATTCCACACTCAATGCCATAAAATATATTTTCAAATGAAAAAAAAATTGAGTGGATATCTCACACACAACCTGTTTTATTAACATTATCTTATTGAAAGACCCTGTACATACACATTACAATGTTTATTATATTTTAAAAAAACACACGAAATGAATTAATCAAGAGTATATTTAATACTTTTATCGTACATGTCACTGTAGGCGAACTGCCATCACTGATTTAATTCGATTCCTTCATTTTTATATTTAATTTGCTTACTTTATAAAGCACTAGTTTTCAGTTTCTCGGTGTCTTTAAAACCATAACTTTGGTTTGACTCGCTTGTTTCTGGCAGTTTTTACATGAATTCAGTGCTCGAACGTGTTACACAAGGTGACTACTTAAGTAACATTATTACATCTCGATTTGTGACGTGGTTTGGAGAAAATTACTGTAAAAAATCACTTTATAAAGGTTGTTACGTATGTTACTAATATGTTCAGTAATTTAGGATGAAATCTATGATTTTTAAGGTGTCTAGATTACCTTTATAATGATATTTTTTTATGTAAATAGCGATGAAACGAATTTTCTCATTTATAAAATACATTGATTCCACACCGGAAGCTAGGTATTACTTGAAGATATGTACAGGGCACATGCTACTAAGTACAAATGGGAAAAGTAATGTTCAGCTGCACGATGCTGCGAACACTCGAGAAATTGAACAATACATATCACAAGCAATAAATCATGGACACAGCACAAGACAAACAACAAACATCTAAACACCAGTTCCGAGAGCAACACCGACATTTTATCAAAGATTCTACATGTTCTTAGTTCCGAAACTATACAATACACTCAGTACCAACTGGAAATCGTTCAACTCCAATAAGATTACACAAATATGGACCCAACATATGATCCAATCGGGTTGAGATCAATCAGAAGCATGACTATCCAACATTCTAACCTAATCATTATACAGTGCCTACACTAATAATTCACTAGTTCTACAATACTTCCACTACATTTTTATTTAAAAATGATTATTTTTTTATCTCTATTTTTATTTCTGTCGAATATTTATTAAATAACACCACAATGGCACGAAAAAAACGGGCTACTTTAACACAGTCTTCAGTCTAGCAAAGTAGCTAGGACAACGCGGATCAGAGGTGGAATCTACTCCATCCCACACAATAAACTACGAGTATTTAATTGCAATATAACTGTATCTTATGTTCATCATGTTATATTATAATATATTCACCTATATTACAACAAAAATATGTCTGTCAATAAAATCTAAATAAATAAATAAATGTACGCAGACACTCTTCAACAGATGGAACAGACACAAGGCAACAACCTGTCTTTAGATAACTCGGATCTACAGCAAGGTCAACAACAACAACAAGGTCTTCAATCAGCCCAGGTGTACCCTGCCAGAAATATTGTACAGACCAGAGACATGGACCCTGAAAACTGGCTTCATGTACAAACTGACGAGTTAAAGAGGCGTAAAAAGCGTGGCATCAAAAGGTCAATGCTAACATATATATCTGCGATTAAAAGACCATTTCAAAAGATAAAATTCATGTTTTGTTTTAACATTTTGAGATAAATCATACAACATTGGTCATGTGCGGCCAAACAGGTTTTTTGCACAAATTGTGTAATCGATCAATCGGTGCTGCAATCACAAAACAAGACGCACATTAAAAAACAACAAAATATATACATTAAGTTTATAAATAAAATCGAAACGATCTTAGGTAGGTACCTGCATTCCGAAGCCACATCCCTATCTTTTAGTTTGTCAACTTGATTTGATTTTTGATTTGAGGAGAGTTATGGGTTAGAACCATTATTTTAATAGATTTGTCTGATCTTATTATTTATGCTTTCTGTAAGCGGGTGTGCATGGAAACGATTATTTCATATCATCTAATTTATTGCTTTGTTTACTCGGTAGAGAACACGGATTTAACTTATCTTTCATATTATTTAATGGGAGAAGCATCTCCACAATTTCTTTATAAACTATAACACAGCACTTCAGAGATCAGATCGTATCTAACATCCGAACGAGAAAGAACTGAAAGTCTATTCGTTTCAATACATCTCCGTAAACACGCTGCTATAATATTTCAATGAACGAATTATTTACAAGTACCGAGTCGTTATGTTAAGACCTCTCGAAGAAGGAACATAAAAACGATACGGAATTACCGAACGTATAGATGCGTGTACACCAAACACATCTTTCTAATACAATATACGGATATTATATTTTTATTTGCATTTTATACGTATTAAGTATATATCCACTATACCGCTAGAATATAATATTTCATTCTTGACTCTTCTATGACGTATAATTTTATAATATTGGGGTTGACGAAAGTCCACGAATGAGATTATCTTATGGTGTGTGTCCACGGATGAGATTTGCGGTATGAACGTGTCCACAAATGCGGTAATGGTTCACATCCAGCTTCGCACTCAACTTTACGCGCTTTCGAGACAAATCTCCGAGAGAAATCTCATCCGTGAACACGCGCCATTAGCAGTCCGCGTTGGATCCTTTCTCGACTATCTGATAGAGAAAATATCTTAATATACATAATTTTGTGTTTTTATTATTATAGTACTTTAATTCTGTAAAAAATATGAAAAAAAAAAACATTTTACCAAGATGAAAATTTGTTATACCAGGTGAGATCTTGTCTCGAAGATTTGGTTGTAAAGATTGAAATTTATCAGTCGGTCATTCTACTCTGCGTGCAAAATAACAAAATACAAAGGGCGATGAATGACAGCTCGCCTCGTGCTCAACTTAATGCTGTCCTATACGCGTCTTTCGAGACAAGTTGCATCCGTGAGCGTACTGTTACGACTATTCAATTTTTCTGTATGGATTCGAGACACGAAGACAGACAACGTGAACGTAGAAATATAGATGCACAAGATGTGTGGTGCTGGCGGTAAAAAACAACAAAAAATAAATGTAAAGTTTTCTTCCACTATTAATACTTAGAATTACATTAGAAATGTTAATGATTCGTGTAAGATGGAGTTGAGAGATATCGCCATCGATACGAAGGTCATTATTATACTCAATTTCATTTTAATAATTACTATTTATCGGAAACTGTAATATTAATACAATGACTTATGCTTAAACGTCTGTATAAATTTGTATAAAATATACGTTAATCGAAAGAGGGGGACTCGACAAATGTTCTGAGTTGTAGCGCGCCATACTATTTTATTGTATTTTACTAAGTAGCTGCTGTACTACTAAACAACCAACCGGCCAATTTATATGAACACATTACACATTAAATTATCGTAGGCGCCGGTTATTGTGATCACATTGGTCCTCATAAATTGTATTATAATTTCAATTTGCATTTAAAACATTGCATTTACTTTAAGCTTTACATTATATTTATATGCTATTAATTGCATCCTGTTTAACTCTTTATATATTATTTTTTTTACTTTTACACGAGTTATTTCAAGACAAATTATAATTAATTATAATTCTTAATGTAATTTTCTTTGAACATTTAGCTAATCAGAAATCATTAAAACACCCCATGTTGCATCATCTACTGGGTTTAAATCTACCCTGGCCCGGCTCGATGATATTAACATTCTCACGACGAAGAAAGTTGATTATATTTCTGGCTGTGATGATGTGAGATGGAGCTCCGTCCTGCTGTAATGTCTAGCTATACTCCAGGCTTTGTTTTGAAACTCTATGATCATTTCCCTAGCACCCCGAAGCTTTTCAATTCGTGAATTTTTGACCAGAATACGGTCTTCTGCGGTGATTTTTATCATTCTGGGCGACAATTTGAAAAAATCAAATATAAACAATGGGAAAACTAATAATCAAAGATGGCGACCGAAAATTGTCGCAATAAAATGTAATGTTAATTAGCTAATTGCTAATTTTGATGTTATTATACTACATTTAACTAAATGTTCTCACTTTTTTATAATCGCGGTCTTTCCTGTCTTAAATTATGGCAAATAATATTCAGTTTATTAGTTTTACCATATCGGTGTAAAGATACTACGCTCAAAGGGTTCTTCTTATGAACCACCACAATCTAAACTTTGGCCATTCACTATACCTATAAAAAGTCATGTTGCTCTCCCTTTACAGCAACGTCAGTTGCAACCTCTCCACCCTTCTCCTTCTTTCATCTAAACATTTATATATCCAAATATTTTTTGTGGAATTTCATTATTAGTTATTATGTTTATTGCAAAATATTTTCACTGTCACAATCTCTTAATAAAATAAAATAAAATTAAATTAAACAAACAAGTGTAATCTAGCTTACAACATCTGATATAAATTAATGTTGTGTGTTGAGTTATCAATGGTTAGGACGCCGACCTGGTGATCTAGTGGTCAGGGATTCGCGCCTCGTTCCAGGGGACCAGCAAGCAGCTATATGAATATTTATTATTCATAAAAAAAACACGAAAAAAATCATTAGTATCGAGCTTCTAGCAACCACTAGAATGACGTTTCTCACGGGACCAACCGTCGTCGGATACTTCTATTGCTCGTTTTATAAATTTGCATGCTTGAATAATAATTAAATTAACAGAAATAAATTTAATTCTGGGGCTTATACCTGAATAATTTTGTCGGCGAGCTAACAATAATTATGATAATTCAAAGTTTAATTTGAATAAACATTTGGAAAATATTACAGAATGAAAATCTATAATGTTTTTCATTATTATGAAGTTTTTTTTTTTTTTTTTAATAAATAAACCATCTTTTGATTTACGAGTAAGCGTAGCCAAATATTTCGCGTTAAAAAATATGTATAAAAGCGAGCGGGGTACGAGTGGTGTGCCAGGACAGAAGAGTGTGGCGTTCTATCCCAGAAGAGGATCGGC
The DNA here is from genome assembly GCA_022840565.1 of Eubasilissa regina. Lineage (NCBI taxonomy): Eukaryota > Metazoa > Arthropoda > Insecta > Trichoptera > Phryganeidae > Eubasilissa > Eubasilissa regina. Next base: position 18,109,005 of record JAINEB010000029.1, on the reverse strand, counting down.
ACGATGCCAAGTTAGTTAGCTTAAAAAATCACACGTTATATGTATCATACCATCCCTGCAAACAATATATATTTTTATGTACATCAGTTTGAATTTTGTTTCATGTTCAGACGATGTTTTTCGGAAATATTTCGTCGGCGTCAGTGTAAACGTTTTCTAATAATATGTTATATTATATTAATAATATATTACACCCCAGCCCGAGAACCTATCTACTGTGAAATGTCGCGCGCATAATTCATAAAAAAAAACATATTTATATGCTAAAATTAAAGTCTACTCGATATTCATACGTTTTTAATATTATATTTCTTCTTGAATTATTTGTAACTTTCACAAATTAGGCACGTCTCGCGAGTATCTTTATTCACAGTCAACATTGTGTGCATTAATTCGAAAGATATACATATAAAATCAATTTTATTTAAAAATATTGTTGCTGCGCCACCGGGATTCGAACCTGGATCTCTTTCTAAACCTGGGAAGGTTTGGGAAGGAATTATCCAACTATGCTACGGCGACATTATTTTTGACGATAAATTTTCGAACCTATATGTTACCTTTTTCAAATTAATACATTTATCGTTCCATTTACATTGTTTTTACGGAATCTCAAATACCTTTGAGTGATCCGATAGCAGACACCAGAATTATCAATTTATTTTTATTAAATTTTGGACACATTGATACAACTTTATTATTAGGACAACACATTCTTATTGTGAAGTTGTAATTATTCAGAACATAGGTCTGTGATATTTTAAATACTAATTAAATGTATTAATTATAAAGAAAATATACATATAAAATCAATTTTATCGAAAAATATTGTTACTTTTCCAATATGGGGAAAGTGCATTACCAACTATGCTACAGCGACAGTATTTTTGACGATATGTTAATTCTGCGTCTGCTATCGGTTTACTCAATGGTATTTATTTGAGATTCCGTAAAAACAAAGTAGATGTCTTTCAAATAGATACATTAATTTGAAAAAATGTAAAATATAAGTTAGAAAATTTGTCATCCTTCCAGAGATCCAAAAGAGATCCAGATTCGAATCCCGGTAGCGCAACAGCAATATGTTTGGATAAAATTGATTTTATATGTATATCTTTGTAATTAACACATTTAATTAGTATTTAAAATGTCATAGACTTACAACTTCACAATAAGAATTTGTTCTCCTTAATAATATTCTTACATGTTAAAAATTTTATTTACAATTTGTGTCGAATTCATTAAAAAATTTCTGACAAGAGTATTTATTTGATTACACTATCAGATGATTGTATAAACATTGTGGAAACATTAAATAATTAGATGTGATGTTAAAATATTTAGTCTACGCTGTATTCATAACTTGTTGTTGTTGTTTTGTGTTGTTTATTGTTGTGTTGTTTACTTCTTTTTTAGTTGTTGAAATATGCGGTACATTGCGATATTTTAAATGTTTAATACTTTACCGATACTGATGACAGCGACACACTGAGAAGATAATTGTGTTTATTTAGGATTTTTGTTAACTCGAATGGACACAGTATATTAACAGACGCATCCTCCGACGTCGGGAGATAACACGAAACTGATTCATGTTTCGTAAACCATATACCATCGTACCATGCATTCACGGCAGCAGTGGCGTCCAACTCCTCTGCACTACTGGGCCAGGGCATGTGTATATAATTTTAAATGACCATCAAGAGACCAGCCCCGCGCCGGGAAGAAGTCTGATTGTGATGGACTCGACCGTGATATTTATTTAATTACCAATTGTTGCAATTTATTTATGTAATATAATAAATTCATTATTTCATTCACTTAAAAGCTCACTCAGCCTAAAATTCAATTTCCAACAAGCTTCCAATTATTGCTCGCAGACTGCCGTTCTGCAATTCTAAAGCAATTAATAAACTTTCTGAAAATTAATTCTTTCCAACTGTGAGTGTGCAGCGTATTTTGTAATTCCCCGAAATTGCGTAATTTTAACATTCCTTAAAATTGCGTAATATTAACATTTCTTAAAATTGCGCAATTTTAGCATTCCTTAAAATTGTGTAATTTTAAAATTCCTTAAAATTGCGTAATTTTAAAATTCCTTAAAATTGCGTAATTTTAAAATTCCTTAAAATTGCGTAATTTTGAAATTCCTTTAAATTGCGTAATATTTAAATTCCTTAAAATTGCGTAATTTTTACATTCCTTAAAATTGCGTAATTTTTAAATTCCTTAAAATTGCGTAATTTTGAAATTCCTTAAAATTGCGTAATATTGAAATTCCTTAAAATTGCGTAATTTTGAAATTCCTTAAAATTGTGTAATTTTTAAATTCCTTAAAATTGCGTAATTTTTAAATTCCTTAAAATTGCGTAATTTTTAAATTCCTTAAAATTGCGTAATTTTTAAATTCCTTAAAATTGCGTAATTTTTAAATTCCTTAAAATTGCGTAATTTTTAAATTCCTTAAAATTGCGTAATTTTTAAATTCCTTAATATTGCGTAATTTTGAAATTCCTTAAAATTGCGTAATTTTGAAATTCCTTAAAATTGTGTAATTTTAAAATTCCTTAAAATTGCGTAATTTTGAAATTCCTTTTAATTGCGTAATTTTGAAATTCCTTAAATTTGCGTAATTTTGAAATTCCTTAAAATTGCGTAATTTTGAAATTCCTTAAAATTGCGTAATTTTGAAATTCCTTAAAATTGCGTAATTTTGAAATTCCTTAAAATTGCGTAATTTTGAAATTCTTTAAAATTGCGTAATTTTGAAATATTACTCAATTTTAGGAGTTTTCAAACTACGCAATTTTAGGAATTTCAAAATTACGTAATTTATGGAATATCCAAATTACATAATTTTCTGATTTTCGATGTTACGCAATTTTAAGGAATATCAGAATTACGCAATTTTTGAGAATTTCAAAATTACGCAATTTTAAAGAATTGTAAAATTACGCAATTTTAAGGAATTTCAAAATTACGCAATTTTAAGGAATTACAAAGTCTTCTCTTATCTAGTACCCCGAAATAAATAGAACATATCTATCTCGGTTTCGGGATTATACGTTCTATTCCCGGAATAAATACAAACTGAGCCGAATTCCCTAAACTAATAAAAAACTACAATTCATAAAAAATTATTAGTGTTACATTATCAGTATGGTGTTCGAATTGTTCGCGGGCCGAGCGATAGAACTTCTGGCGTTCGCCGCTCCGCACACAAGTCAAGTGACCCATTCACCCCGTGATGTCGTGACCAGTGGTCGACAAACTCATTAGCTCCTTTGAAGGAGCCAAATATCAGCAGTACAACGATTTAAATTTATGGACCCAGTTTTTAACTAGGTGTAATGAATAAAACTATATATCATACTCTATAATAATCTTATTTATTGATAAAAAATAGATTTTTATTAACAAAATTAACACATTATCATGTTTAATGTGAACAATGGCCTTGCATTTCAGGTTTGTATGTTGTTATTCCAGGTTCTCATCAATAAGACGATTTTTCAATTTACTTTTGATAAGGTTCGCATGAATATATAGAGTCGACTAGTGAATGAACACCAAACGCTAGTTTTTTTAACTGATCATATGAGTTTCATCATCATGACTGATTGAAAATTGTATTAAAATTCACTGAGACTGATTGAAAATTGTATTAAAATTCACTGACTGAAAATCAGAAAATTGCGTAATTTAGAAATTCCATAAATTACGTAATTTTGAAATTCCATAAATTACGTAATTTTGAACTTCCACAAATTACGTAATTTTGAAATTCCTTATGTTGCGTAATTTTGAAATTCTTTAAATTACATAATTTTGAAAATCCATAAAATTGCGTAATTTTAACAATTTACACAATTTCAGAAATTACGCAATTTAAAGATTTTCAAAATTACGCAATTTTAAAGAGTGTTAAAATTATGCAATTTTAAGGAATGTTAAAATTACGCTATTAAAATTCACCTACTGATTGAAAATTGTATTAAAATTCACTGACTGATTGAAAATTGTATTAAAATTCACTGACTGATTGAAAATTGTATTAATATAGATACTATTCAATTAAATAAAACACGCCGTTCGTTGAAAATCCTCAATGCTACTTGTTTATAAAGGAATGGCTTTTCAAAATTGGAAAAAGTCAGCTGGAAGAGTTCCTTAAATGATCAAAGCTACTCATTTCATGTCATTCTTTTTGTACTTATCATTTTTGTTTGCTCTCTGCTTGTTTCTTTTCTTTTACTTCGTACATGTCTTTAGTCTGTATCAAAAATTTTACATTATTCATATGATGTCTTTGGGATCACCGCTAAACCGTTATTGTGACTGTGATTGTGTAATTCCTGTTGAATGATTGTTCGAAATTCGGCGAGCAATCACTGATATAGTGTAAACTAATACATAACTAATACAGTAACACAACAGGTATGGTTCTGGTACGACGATACCGGAGCCTATACCTATGATGGTATTATGATGATATGACTGAATGTAATAAAATAAATAAAAATATATGTAATTATGACGCATCGAAACGAGGGTAAACAACTCTCAAAACGATTCGGGATGGGGTGGAAATATTTTTTTTTTAAATAAGGATTTTTATATTAATACAAGCTGTAAAGGAATGAAAATGAAATGTGGCTCGCGAGCCACAGTTAGCGACCACTGTCGTACACCAAATGCATGAGCGTTGACGTACTATCCAGCCCACCACCGTCGTTGTTGTCCGTCCGTATAAACTGTCGGATCAATTCGTACACGATGTACAGTAGTTGTACGATAATGTATACGATTTGATTCGATTCATTACTTTATTAACATTTTAACATAGAATATGTTTCACGGCCGACTTCCTGTGGAAATCGGATGTTATGTTGTGTGTCACGTGTACAATCAAATCTAATAGCAGGCACGATATTGTGGATATTATAATTTCACTTGTACGAAGTACCATTAGGTACTTCGTACAAGTGAAATTATACGTACAACGGTTATTAAACCGTTTTAAAAAATTAAGAAAATATTCAATTATTCTATTTTGTAAATATTGTCGCTATTGGATTCGGATCGGTTAGTGTCATTGCCAGTAAGAAAAAATACCAAAGTAATCTTTAAAAAGATCCCTGTAGAGATCAGCAAAAAATTGTAATGAATAATAAATATTCATTTTCTTTATAAATTCAGACTAGATACAGGTGAATATTATGTTCCAAACCGATATTGTTTATAAATAACTATGAAATGAAACAAAAAAAATTAATTTGGTTTTCATTTATCGATTATTTGGTTTATTACAATTATGTATGGAGTATGACATCGGCCAAGTGGCCGCCTCCGGCAGCGGTACAAATCTGTGCTCCTTTAACCATACTTTTCATAACATTCTCGCACACTTTGCGTGTTATTTCAATAATTTCAAAGTAGTTCAAATATTGTCGTGTAGTATTGGAATTATTGCTGGCATATTGGCGTAGGCCTTTCCTTTTTGCCACTTTTTGACATTACGCTGCTGGTAAAAACTTATCGCAAAATTTCAAGCGTGCGTGAGGTCGTTAGAGCATCGTTATGTTGAGAACGCATGTGTTGCAGACCCAATCGACCCAATTCGACCACCAAGAAGTTTTCCATCTTGTTGCGACGATAGCGATCACCATTAATGGTTTCAGCATTGCCATTATTATTTAGATAAAATATTTTTACATTTTTAACACGTTTTTGAGACGTTAGATGTTCTATCATAAATTATTATCAACTACTCTCTATTGACTACTAAATGGTAACTGATAAATATCTGCCAAACATAAATGGCGGCTAAGGAAAATCGGCCTGGAACATAATATTCACGTTGTAGATGTCACTGATTAAGATATCGTATTCACTTATGGTTTTTACCTGTTCATATAATTTTCACTATATTTTCCATGTGTATGCTTTTATTAGCAATCTGACGATAATCATATCAACTTAAGATAGCTCTAGGTACACACATGTGCAGTAAGAAAAAAAGGTACCGGAGCATACATCTTGTTAAACTTTTATTAAAGAAATATCCAGTTTTTAACATAAATTTAATTGATTGTATTTAATGCAAATGTTCTTAGTAACTTTCAATTTTTTTTCCATTTCGACGAAGCGATTCAAGTCCAAATTTTCAAAAGTTACTTTCAAAATTTGAAAAATCCGTCGAAAAAAGGTGCTGGAACACCATTCCGGTGCGTTCTATGGCAAAAAAAGCACTGCGTATGTACAGGGTGGCTGATAATTACATCAAAATTAGTTTAACTATATCAATAATAGCTTAGATAGTTTACTAATTTACCACTTACCTATTTACCTATATTACGTTTTATTTCGACAATTTTCGGTCGCCATCTTTGATTATTAATTATCCCATTATTTATATTTGGTTTCTTCAAATTCTTGCCCAGAATGACAAAAAACACTGAAGAAGACTGTATTCTGATCAAAAATTTGCGAATTGAAAAAGGTTGGGGTTCTAGGAAAATGATCAAAGACAAATGATCGCGAAAATACGGTTTTTATTATTCATTTATATCAGAATTTATGCAATAGATATAACTTTTTTTAAAACTATTACTTAGATATGACCTTAACACTAATGTAAAACTAATAATCTGAATGTTATTTGCCATAATTAGGAAAATACAAGCATTATAAGAAAGACAAAAAGATACATTTATTTTCAGCGTGCCACAAAATTGCTTTATTATAGAAAATTCTCGCATATAATCTTGAAGCCAATGTTACGGAGACAAATCTGTATTGAACCAAATTATCAAAATATTAAAAATTAATAGAGTTATAAACCATTAAATTTTCAGTACATATGATCAATTTCCGATATTTTTGCAACACTTTGCGTTAGTAAAAACAAATTATTTTAAATAATATATTACGTTTACATACATGCTTTGAGGATTACTAAATAATATTTATATTATTAAGGAAAACACATTCTTATTGTGAAGTTGTAATTATTCAGAACAGACGGTCTGTGATATTTTAAATACTAAATTAATGTATTAATTATAAATATATACATATAAAATCAATTTTGTCGAAAAATATTGTTTTTGCGTCACCGGGATTCGAATTAATTTGAAAAAATGTAACATATAGGTTCGAAAATTTAACACAATTGGTAGTGGATTGGAAATAGAGATCCAGGTTCGAATCCCGGTGATGTAAAAACAATATTTTTCGACAAAATTGATTTTATATGTATATATTTATATTTAATACATTAATTTAGTATTTAAAATACTTATATCGATCCTATTAATGTGTGGTTTTTTAATTTCAATTAAAATACAAAGTACGTAATTATTATTGTTTTATTTTTTTTTTACAAAACTGTAAGAACATCGAATAACCAGCCTAGCAGGGGTGGTGTAATTAGTAATAATCCACGATGGAATTGTATAATTCTACTGCAGTATTAAAAAGGTCATAAGTGATAATGAGCGAGTACGTTACTTAATTATATACCTACAGTTTATCAAATAAGAACCACCGGCATTATGGGACAGAGGCCTTGGATCGGTCTGAGTAATTAATTAGCGGGATTTCTTATTGCACGCAACCGCTTTCATGGCGTGCCAATAATGCTCGGCCGTACGAAAATTCTTGCCCCGATTTAAATTTTTCCCTTACGTAATTCGACCCGATTCTAAAATTTCCCGTTGGAACAACTTGTATAATTTCGAAAAATATTAATAGCCCTTTAAAACAAGAAACCTTTGATGGTTAAATGAAAGAGATGTTGTATGAAGTGAAAACACTACCAATAACCTTTGATTGAGCGCGCTGATGCTCTATGCTATAAATGCAATTGCGTCGTGTCACTTTCGCGCTCTCCAATCTCCGAAAAGGGAGGCAATATTCATGTACATATGTGACGAATACAACAACAATCTCAGGTGTGCCAGTCGAAGTAACAAAGGCGTATAAACAAATGTCTCCACATGTAACGCTGGATACGTGAACTAGTTACTTACTTAAATTTGTCAAATTACGATGAGAGATTGCGGTATGAAAAATAGAACAACTTGATAGTCTCCCAGATCGAAGATTAAATTTCTCAAGATCAAACACTGAATATCAAGTATTTTCTAAATTGAATACATTTGACGGTTCACCCTTACTTTTATCGTTGTTAATACAAAGCACCTTGTTTTCAACGGTCGCAAGAAAATATATTCATATTATTAAAAATCGAACAAAACGTACGTCATTAATGCGATATTCTGCATCGCAGCATTGCGAGATTGCACAAAATGTTATTGGCGGCATTAAGTATGCATTTTAATAATCCCTAGCATTTAATTAAATTGTGTAAAATAAATTAACACGTTTAAAAACATTTTTTCAGATGATTTTCTTCGTACGTGCTGACAATAATGATTATTGATGTTAGCTCTTTAACTTGTATTAATTTTAATTAAATCCATCGAAACAGAATAAATGCCTAGTTAGTCAAACCCCGCAAGATGCGCGCGGAATTTAGTCAGAGAAAATCAGGTCAAGGAAGCGACTACAGGGTGCATCAATAAAAACTGATGTTAAAACTACAAAAAAAAAACTAATAAACCCTGTACAAATTAAAACTAAAATGGAATGACGTTTTCTCGATCGGTAATACTGATAATGCTCCAAATTATTTTATAGAGACGATCTACGAACACACACCAAGTTTCTACAATGATTAGAAAAAAATAATACCTGTTAATTTTCATATTTTGTATTATTATAGATGTATATATTTTTTATTTTTTTATTGTCGTAAACAAATTCTTACATCTAGTTTTATATAAATATTGATAGCCACCCCCATAATTCAAGATCTTTCTTATTTGGGGGTGTTTTTTTTTTATTGCCGAATGTATAAATAAATAAATATAAAGCATTATCCTGGCTATTTTGCTAGACTACCGTCTGTATTTAAAGTATCCAGTTTTTTTTTTCATGCTGTTGTGGTGTTATTAAATTAAAAATTTAAAAAAAGTGTAAGATTCGACAGACATATAAAAAAAAATAGAGACAATAAAAAATGTGTAGTAAATCCTAAGTCTATTGTATTGTGATTAAGTTGGAATGTTGACCAACGATGCTTCTGAATGATCTCTACCCAATTGCATTGCCATAATTGTCAAAAAATTTTGTAAGTGAATGACTTTCAGTTAGTGTTAAGTGTGTTGTACAGTTTCGGAGTTGAAAACATGTTGAAGCATAATCCTTATTTTGAAATGAAAATCTCATCCTTGAACACGGACCATAAATGTTAATCAGTTTTACGGAAATTAGCCTTTGACCCTATTGGCTGAAGGTACTCCATGACAGTATTATATTACAGGCGAACAACAATGAAGTTCGATAAAGTACTCAGCTAAATTATACACCTAAACGGGAAATAAATTACACTCCCACTACGGTGTTACAGATATGGATTTAGGTCTGTCTACATTTATTATCTATAACAGAATGGTATAACTAGTCTGTGTGTGACTGTTTATGGTCGGTATTCATCAACGTAATTAGCCCTGTCGATGGGCTAAACATGTCGGAAGAATAGTCCAGAAAACTATACACAGAAGATTCTAAATGGCGTAAAAACTTGAAATGATTCTTAAGATGATTTAAATAAAATAAGACCACAAAAGGCCTTAATGCATATATTTGATATAATATAGATGAGTTATTTTTTAAATCCATCACAATTAAAAATTGACCTACACAATTTTTGAAAATCATTTCTCACGTAAAAATAAGATGGCGATGTTATTCTTTCTATTTAATAGCTAAACCGTACAGCAATAATATTCTTGTATCTTAAATACAATACACATTCAGGGATTTTTTGCATTAGATCCCAATATCATTTTTCCATTCCGCATTGTGACTCAATTTTTTAAATTACGCCACTGGTAATATTTTTTTGGAGGTTAGGACTGTGGTTAAATGAAAGAAACGTTGTTTGCGTGTTGAGGTATTTATTGTGATGGGTAAAATAATGAAGATATACGAGAATGAATATAATGGATGAGTGAAGATGTAGGTGTGCGTGGATTTCGAAGTGAAGCAAGTCGGCGGTCTCGCTCGGCGCGTGTGGGCCGGCAAGTCCGCCGTTGTTAAACGATGAAACTGGAGACTGCTTGACGGTGAAATTTAGAGCCAGACCTGTAGCAGCAGCCGGCCACGCTGTCGCTAGCGTCGATACCGGCTGAGATGGCGGTGGATATGAATTCTGATCGCTACATTTTTCATATTATTTCATGTGTTAAGATTTGATGTTCAGTGTGAAAGAAATAATACACATGTTACCAAATTTTTTACTGTTTCTGACTAAAATAATAAATAAAGATACCGCTTACCGCACACCTCCCTTACTATTTTAAACATTACCCAAATTATCTATCAGCTGTGTAGTCACCAAATCACTTACTGTTTATGACTTACAATGCAACATTCTATCGACTAGGCCGGCGTCTGTCATTTTATTTAACATGAAAAAATATGTTTCATGTTAAACTGTATTTAGTCAATGCCGAAAATGATAAACAGCGAAAATGTAGGGACGTTGTTGTAGTTTATTTTCGACTTTATATATATCGTCCAAATAATAAAATGGTGCGTGAGTACGCAAAGAAGTCAAGGATGTTCACTTTTACCGGCGCGATCTGGAAAGGCGACCAGTTCACTGTTGGCCTTTCCAGATCGCGCCGGTTAAAGTGAACATCCTTGACTTCTTTGCGTACTAACGCACCATTTTATTATTTGGACGATATATATAAAGTAGAAAATAAACTATAACAACGTCCCTTGATGTGAAGATAGATAGCTAATTCATTACCAAAGACTAGTTGAAACAAGTAGTTGTGATACAAACAGAGGCGCATTTAAAAAAAAGGGGCTTTAATACAAAATGGAAAGAAAGATTGGTGTGACACAAGTGCATAATATTTTATGGACATTAAAAATAGTCTAAAATGTTCAAGCTGACCATGTCAGAGATTCAAGCATTTTTTTAAAGTCGTAGTTATGCGGTTATTTAGTGTTATGTCCTGCGGCGCCGCCTATAATCGGCTGCGCCAGTTGTTACATCTCTTCCTCGAAGAATACAGGTTGAAGTGGTGACGTGAATAGTACTCGGTAGAGCTTGTAACAATTTAGCATAGTGTAAACCAGGCGTCGATGTGTAAACGTATTCATCAATGAACAATTGTGATGTGGTGTTTTGATATTGATGGCGTAATCTAAAATTCTCGAATTGTATGTCATCTCTGGGAACGCGATAACGGTGAGATAAATTACCGGAGGCGCCAGAAAGCAATCATAAAAGTAATAAAATCAAATCTTAAATGATGGGACAGGCGCCGAATGCGCGAGAGTGAAAAATCGGCGGTCGCTCCAAACAATAAGTGACACTGTTTACAACGATGCCTGTTTTAGTACCTCGTGGGAATAAAAGGAATGATAAAAAATATTGAGACTCGCCTAATCACCACATCACGTGATCATGAACTCATGATTGCTTAATTGTTAAATGAATTAAAACGTCCAAAAGTGAAATAAAAGCTGGTTCACTGCGATCAGGAAATCATTCTCTCATCACAGTGTCCCTAGAATCATCATCATCATCATCATCACCAATTGAGAGAAGCGGAGATCGGCGAACCACCCTTGTCCGCATTATTGTTTCCTGTTACAATTCATGTTAGTAATTACTGATCAATTAAACATCTGAGTATCGAACAATACATACTAATTAATTAAAATGTATAACTATTTTAGATTAAGAGTATTTCTCAGTTTATTTTATTTTAATTAATGTTCTCTGATGTAAGAATGTCAACACCACACATTGGGTAGTGAAAGTGGTGTCGGTAAGACGGTGCCAGAGCCAAATACTTATCCCAGTCCAGCTCTGATGTCAAGTCACATTGACACGGAATGTGATAATCATATATGGTTACCTGCATTTCACACGCGTGTCAGAGTTACTTACTTACCATCACCGTCGCCTCATCCATACTCATGCAAGCTCGCCAGTTATTGAGACTTCTAACAGGACCATCCTCCAGTGTCTGGTTTACCAGGTCGTTTCAAGTCTTCCGCGGGCATCCTCTATTTCTAGTGTCATCAACACTTGCGTCATATATCTTTCTTATCATTCTCTCCTTATTCACCAAATCACCTAAGTGATATTTTCCTAATCTTACTCACTATACTAAGATCAGCTTTACGTTCTTTCCTTATTTCTTCTCTTTACTCTATCATAAATGAATTTATCACATATACGCCTAAGTGATCTCATTTCCACTGCATTCAGTCTACTTTCATTCCTCTTCTGCCAACCACTTTCATACATCAGTGTCGGTACCGGGACTCCTTTGTGAACCGCTAGTCTTGATAATTCAATTGATAACAAAGGATATAAAGTGGATAGAGTATATAAATAATATATTTAAAAAAGCAAGTTAAATCCTAATAAATGTATGATTCCAAAATAAGAATGAGGTAGATTCATATCTGTAGACACATTTTAATTAAAAAATGATCATAATGAAGGGCAACTGTCATACAAAGGAAATTATAGGTGTACAAGATTGATTAAATAAAAATTACCTAAAAATTTTGAATTTCATTTCACCCTTCCCCACTGATAATATTTATGACTCGACATATTTTTTCCCATCCTTTTAAATTAAATTTTTATATATTTTTTGTTCAGAGCTTGTACAAGTTTCGCTTAGAACATCTGAAATATACATGAAAATTGATTCGCATATTTTTGGAGAAAAATATTTCAAAAAGCTTTAAAAGCATCGGGTCACCTACCTAATGATGATTTCGTATCGCCCTACTGCTCGATAATTTATATGGTACGACTGTGACTGGATAAACAGGTTTTTCCACTTTCCCACATTCTTCAATCGCCGTATTCTACACGCAGTTTGGATCTTGAGGTAAGAAGGGAAACGCGTGCGCGCGGGAATAATATAAAAAAAAAACATAATATAGAAGAGTTCTGGTTGAAGAAAACCATAAAAAAAATTGTACAATATTTTATTTATTCTCACTTCAAATTACATTCCTAGAGATGTATTAAAATTAAGTTGTAAATAAAGTAAAAAATAACGTTTCCATGAAGAAATTTACAAAAAATATATTATTTACACGTTACGACATTAAACCAACATTAAGGTACGCAAAGAAATGGACAGAATTTTTAGTCATTAAATAAAGCGTTCATACAACGAGAACTATTACTAACATATGTGACGACTGTATCATGGCTGAATATATTGTAAAAAAAATTGTAATGATTTAATGGCTTATATTATTATTAGTATTATTATATATATATATAACTGGTCTCATATGCGAGTCATGGGATTGTGATTCGGCTTTATACAGGGTATAACAGACCTAGTCCACAATATTTTATGGGCGGATAGTTGATGAAATTAAGAACTAGTCATAATATATCCTCAATAGAAAGAGCCACCTTAACAAGTTCCGGGATCAAAGCACATTTTTTTATTTAAAAAAAAAAACATTAAACATTTTTTTTTATGATAAACTGTTGTAACATATTGATAAATTAATGTATATATATATATAGTAGGAGATTTGATCCTCGGTCCAGACGACCACCAAGTTAATCCTATTTTCACAGCACAAAATTAAAAGCGTGCATGACATTAAAAAGAAAAAATATTTCAAATTTAAGAATTCTTTATGATTAGTCCTTGAAGTGGTTAGCCTATGCCCGAATTTAACAGTGTTCCTATCCCAATCCATCTATCCCAATATTAAAGGACTTTCAGTAAAACAAAACATAATTAGAATAAAAATAACCGGGAACAAATTAACGTGTTTTAATTAAAAACACATCAACATTAAAATAATTATGTATCACCGGAACGCATAACCTTTTAGTTTATTTCGAAAAAAAGTTTAGAAAGGTATAACAGGTATAAGTTCTGTTGTATGAACTGATCACCGACAACTCATTTGAACCAAAAACTTACTCTAATAATATCTAAGCTTAAAAATAATATTTAATATAAAAAATATACATCATTTGTGGAAATGTCTTCGAAATGGACAGTCGAATTTACAAGAACATAGAAAAAATTATACACTAATATAAGGCCACATTTTCTAAATTCACAAACTTAGAATTCTTATCAAAATAATTAAGAAGTACGATTAAATTTATATTAATTTTGACACTGGCTTGATTACCGTTTGTTAAACTTAAAATTTACGAATCATTCATTTTAAAACATTTTACTATGAACTTTCAAGCAGAACATTAAAGTAGTAGTTTTGTGTCTTGAATATTTAACACAATTAATGTATTAGAAATATTATAATATGTAAAATATTACAAATTTGTAGATAATTTCTCAAACGAAACGCAAGCTCTGAACCTAAGGCGATCCTTGCAACAGTTCTAGTGTCAAATCACAGTAAACAGACAATTTTCCATCAATTTAAATCTATTTTTTAAGAGCTAATTAAACTTTTCCATCATAATTATATTGTTCCACAATTAAATTTAAACAATAAAAATAAGAAAATTTTGTGTCATTTAAATCCTCAAATCTGAAATTAAAAAATGAACCCAATCATCCATCCCAAACACCAAAACTAAAATGATCTTCAATCAGTTAAATTTGTTGCTTATGATCAGATTCTTATTTAATTTCTGATACGAGATTTCCCGCCAACTTTAAATGTGTCCAGTTTGCTTGCAACTTTGTAATCTACAGTCAAAATCCTGTTTATCCGAAGTTGAGGGGACGGAAAATCAAGAAAAAGGTTTGAATAATAATGATAATGAAAAAAATATTTCGAAAATTGTTTTTTTTTTACATAGGTACTAACTTTTTTCATTACGGCTCGAAATAATTATATATACTTATACACACACATTTTAAAATAACAAACAAGTTCTCAAAATACAGCGTAAACAAATCACAACATTATTTTAAAAAACCTGATTATAATTGACTCTTTTAATAATTTTTAATAATTGCCGAACTTGTCAATACCGCCATTTCTCCGATGTATATAAAATAATGATGGTATTAATACGGAGCAGAAAATTGGCAAGCACTGACATTCTCAGAAACTGGGAGAATTACGTTACCTATAAGGGCGCAAAGATAATATTTGCTATCTTTTTCTAACGTAAAGAAAACGAGCGAGAAAAAAAGCATGCACATTAATGTGTTGCGGAAAGGAAGATAAAGATTTAAAAATCAAGGATGCACTAGATTCGTTTGTCACCTTGTTTTAGTATACTGAAAATGAGTGAGAAAACCAACAATGCGAATTAACTTTACGCATCGTGAATCAGTAAAGGGGCAGAAACTACCCATTTGGATGGACTTGACATTTGAGAGATACATCGCGTAGCGTACGTGTACTTTGCAGATTACAGACATTTCACAAAGAAAATCTAATTGGTGAAAACTAGATCGACAAACATCTGATAGGGTCCAAAAATAGCTTTGAATAATGATATTGGATTTATAAATACAATTTAGTATGAAAACTTTTCAGAGGGACCACATTTTGCTCGAAAACTTCAACATGTGCTGAATTTCGAATAAACGTTCTTCGAATAAATGGGATTTTACTGTATTATGTGACTTGTTGGTATTTGACAATGTAGATATATATTTGACTAATACTCCATTGATAGTATGGTGAAGAAGATCTATAGAAAAAATCTTTTTTTGTTGTTGTATTGATTGTTGATACTATTGATTATGTTTCCATATTATTACTTTTTTAATGATTAAACACAATGTTTTGAACCATAAAAAAAAAAGTTTTTTTCAACAGATTCCTTTGCCATCATAACTATGATTATTAGGGTTTTTTTTTGCCATAATTCTGTTATGTGTTTTATTAAAGCATTTATGTCTAGAATCTCTATTGACTTATTTTATTTTCTTTTGATTAAAATTTGACTACTTAATTGAATTTTTAAACAAAAATTTGAAAGAATACAGGATTCAGAATTGGAAAAATAATTATTCAATCCAAATCTACACAATAATCAATCATAGTCTGTTCGCATATCAAAATTACACCAATTTCAACATAATTTTTATTTTCTGTTTCTGAAAAATTAAATATAACATTCAAATCTGACTTCTAGATCAAATAAAGACTGTCGAAGCGCCTTGAACATTGCAATCCAACAAGTGTGTAAAAACATGGGAATTTATAAATTTAATTAGATAATATACTAATAGATGGCTCTAGAAAGACCTCGACAAATAAATTATACACTACACTAATATAATTGACATACATACTGTGATATTTTTTCAAAAAATCCAATCAAATCGAATAAAACAATATTTTCATATTTACATTATCTCGAGTAGTTATTTGAAAATATTTAAAAAAATTATTTGCGTTTTTAAAAAAAAAAAAATTATTATAAGAGAAAATTTGATAAATTATATAATATGATTATGAACGAAATGAAATTTTAATGTTTCGCATTTTATAAACATTGAATCAAATTTATAACAATGATAAACTTTTAATTATAGTAGTTACGTACATATAACAAATGAAAAATAAATTGTGATGTTAAACTATGTTGATATCATTTAAATTAAGATGTTTGAAAAAAAATTGAGCATTAATTAGTTATAGTACAAAAACTTAAAACTATTAAATATGTAAATGTTAATAAATAATACAAAAATATAGTTCAAGCCGATTAATCGACAGCGTCAAAATCATCTTCTGTCGTTTAACAATATTCAGGGTCTACAAACTAAAATGCAATATTTGTCGTGTGCCATTTTCATTAAGTGATTTTAGCATTGTAAAATATGAGACACTTTGAGAATTACATTATCCAACCAAACGGTTACAAACAAGTATCCAAGCTTAACCACCAAAATATTATTGAAACTAAAATGAAATTGCAATAATAAATAATCAGTAATATTTTAATATGTCATAATTATATGAATATAAAGAACACACAATTACTGGATATTCACCTACAAAGGCACTGTTATTAAACAAGTAATAGATATCTCATAGAGACAAAGTTACTTTTTATTAATGAGAAAATATGGAATCATGGATCATTACAGGGCTTACGACCTGTCTTTGGCTGGCTTCAGTGATCACTTTACATAATGTAACGTTCACCATTCCACCCAATCAACCTCCATATCTATCAAACTTTTTGAAAGTTGTATATATGTTAACACGTGGAAACACTTTAAATACCACTACATTATTGCCATCTATGGACTAAATTTTATATTCATTTCCCACACAATGAGAATCTAATTATTTTTTTGAAATTATTTAAAGCAATATTCTTTATCTGTAAAATGTTTTTAACACATTATACTAGAATACGTCTAAAAAATCAATCAATTAATAAAAAAAATAGCTTCGTCTCTATGAGATATCTATTATTTGTTTAATAAATAATCAAATTGACAAAGTAGCATCGATCACTTTTGTGATTATATAAAAACAATATTAATACAATGTTCAAATATTTTAACTCACTGAAGCGCTGTTGTAAAAGATGAGAATCAAGAATTCAAAATACTTTTTTTCTATAGAATAGTTTCCCAATTAATCTAGGTAATTCAATGTAGTGCATCACATTTTGAAGACCCTATACATATGTGTAGACATGACAAGACCTCAGATACACTATATGTATATCTGTAAATTAGACTCTAGACACAAAAGACATGTTCTAGATCACAGATGCATGTAAACCTGTTTATCCGGATCCCAGACGCGCGCGCGGGCATCTGTATTGGATACCCAAAATGATCTAAAAATTTACAAAACTAACTACGCAATTAGATAGTACAAAATATAGAAGTACAAATAATTGCACACACTGTGATGC
Source organism: Eubasilissa regina (assembly GCA_022840565.1). NCBI lineage: Eukaryota > Metazoa > Arthropoda > Insecta > Trichoptera > Phryganeidae > Eubasilissa > Eubasilissa regina. The sequence goes on along the minus strand of JAINEB010000029.1, from coordinate 18,091,043 downwards.
TGTGTAGAGATATATATATATATATATGTAATATAATATATTATTAACTAATAATAAATAACTAAATGGTTTAATACTAAATGTGAGCATTGTCGCTTGTGTGATGCGCAGCGGTGCCACCGTCGGAGGGCTACGCAGAACTGAGCAATTCACTGAAACAATCAAACAAATTATTAATCAGCATCAATTTAACCCTTTCTACTCTGACTGTTCTTTAGAGTACCATCAACTTTATCTAGTCATATATCTTACTGCGGTGTCAATTCTCTGACGATACTATTAAATCTACGTAAATAATACTCAACTTGATTTATTTAGACTACTAACATTAGTTTTTTTACTGCGGCAGATGAAATTGGTAGTTGTGCATTTTTACAAGGTTTTTTAGGTTTGACGCGCTTGTATTCCTTGTGATTATTATTAGTTATTTTATCCTCATTTTTTTTTCTCAATTTTCTAAACTATTCTTTTAATATTTGAGAATATTTCTTTTCGATTTTTTGTACTGTGCTATATATTTTTATTTTTTGTGTGCTTCATGTAAGGCTGACTACTTAGAAATACCACAAATTATAATCAATAATATTTATATACCTAGATTATTTTATGTTTGAAGAATACTACAAATAATATACAGTTGATAGGCGTTTAAATTTCATAATTCGGGGTAGAAAGGGTTAATCAGACAGGATTCCATGATTCTGATTGTGATTCAATTTGATCAGGTCTTATAAAATAAAAAACAAACAAAAAATATATTATCATTAAAATTTGTGGTTAAATTTGATCCCGTGTAAACGTGGCAAAAGCAAAAACACTCACTTAGATAACTCCCTTGTAGATAGTCCTCCTACCAGGCCGGATCTGGATCTGCTGCGACTTAGTTGGGCTCTCCGCTCGGCTAAACAATCGAGCACATTAAATAAGAACATCTATATAATACCAAATAACTACATATATCCAACAAATAAAAATCTGTAATGTGAAAATATGCATATAACTATTGTGGGATTTATATTAATCGACATTTTGAATTTTATATTTGCATAAAAAGAGAGAATTGATTGAAGAGGGATCGATAATTCAAATTTAAAAATGCTTATACACCACATATTCCTCAGAATTTATTTTACTTTCTTATTGAATATAGAGGTCATCTCATATTCGCTGTATAAATATATAAATTTGTTTTTTTCTAAGTTTTAAAATCCACTTGTACTTATTAACATTTCTACAAATCAATTATTTAGTTAATTACATAAAGAAAATGATACTTCATCTGCTGATATCTATCAGTATATGGTACATAGTATCAGTGAGGGTAAACTGCCATGAAAGAAGAATCATATCTCGTCCACTAAGAAATGAGAAGACGATAGGTTGACAAAATTATCAAAAAAATTATGTTTATTCCATGCTAGGCGTCGAAAGCTCTTGCCAAATATGTAATTGTAGCTTCAGAGTAGCAAAATTTAAATGTGTTTTTTAAAAAATAACAAAGAGGTCAATATTTTATAAAATATATACGTAATCTATTAGGTACATTCAATTGAACAAAACGATCTGCCTCAACATGCACCGAGGGTTTGAAAGAGACTATAATTTGCACATTCCTGGGTATGGCAGAAACAGTACGACAGTGTCATTTCTGATAAAAAAAAATTAAAAAAAGTGCGCAAGCAGTAGTGAAGTGCGTAACATAGAATGAGACCATACCATGTGAGGGTAGTTCCAGTATTATGTGCAATACTGAGCCATCCTCCATTCCGTCTGGTGAGTGCGAAAGGGACAGAAACATAACTATATGTGCTGTTTACGGTGGTAACCAAATATTGACAGTGTTGTGCAACATTGGACCGAATGCCAATTACATATAATTTCAAAGAATTTAATATTAAAAATAATCTAAGACCTATTTTTGATTCTAGTTATTCCAATCCACATTCAACCAGTATGATATTTCTTATTTGCTTATGAAATTTTACAGTCTATTCCTAATAAATTAGAAGTTCTATTACACACTTTATCTACATAAGGTTTACCCTTGATATAAATTTTTAGCATTGGTCAAATGTCACATTACATTGCCAGGAAAGATAGTGATTAACGTAAAAAAAAATTTCATCAAAATTTCCATCGAGGAGACAGACAAATGTGAATTCAAACACAGTAATTTAATACAATTTATGCACAAAATCTTTGGTGACAATATGTTAATACTCGTATACAAAATTTTTGGTGACAATATGTTACCAAAGATTTTGTATACTCGTATACAAAATCTTTGGTGACATAATCTCCTTTTATAATTGTAGGGTACTCGGTAATTGTAATATAATCATCGTAACAATAATTTTTTTTTTTATTTTTTTTATTTTTTTTTTTTAATAATACCCAATAATTATTATGAAGGGGTTCATTGCTAGTACATAATACATATGTACTTTGAATGATAGAAAGTACTCCTAGAAATCGACTCTGTATTTATAAAATACCCTCCTTACTCAGGTATACATACCACACTAATAAATACACAAAGTAATATGAGTGAATGGATGAGCAAGCGAGATCCGATCCTTCAGCTGGCAATCCCAACATATATCTATTGTATTTTTGTAACACAAAACTTACTTCAAAAATTGTAAAAATATATCTGTGATATTTTAAATACAAATTAAATGTATTAATTAGAAAGATATACATATAAAATCAATTTTATCGAAAAATATTGTTGTCGCTACCGGGATTCGAACCTGGATCTCTTTCTAATCCGGGGAACGTGCATGTAAAAATATTATATTAAAAAATATTGTGGAAAAAATGTGTCAGACATACCTCCCGCCACTCTGGGTCCCTTTTTCCTCTGACGCTCTCGACTGAAAGCTGATCCACTCGTCAGGGCCTCCATCAAGCTGCAAGACGAACATTATTAAGTATTTGGGTCTATGACTGCATAATCGAGTGAATATTTAGTACATATTTAATATAAAATACATTTTTTTTAAATTAGAAATAATGTAAAAGCTGAGCTGTAATGTAAATAATTGAGAGGACCAAAATTAAAAAAAAAAAAAAAAAAAGATTTTGAAAGTAGAATTTTATATAAAGTTTTCAAAACATCAACATATTTTCTAAACATTTACGTATACTACAAATAGATTTTTTCTCAAAACATTTTTAAATACATGTATTTGGTCAACTTTGCTTTTATTTTTGTCAAAGTCCTGCACATTTATTTGTCAACTTTTTGACTTTCGCCACATATTGACGAGCATGTTACGCTGAACCTTGAATTAAATCTGTGAAGCCAACCATCGGAGACTCCAAAATCTTTAATCACCAATTCAATTGTTAATGAACGTCCCATCTCGATAAAAATTAGACCAGAAATTGGAATATTGGCCATGCGCATTTGAGAAAAAAATTACAACAGTTATGCCGTGTTTTGCCGGGCGAATGCGTTGACGCTTGTTATTTTCCTTCAACTTTTGATACGGTTCTTAAATTTTAGCGTGATTTTTAAAATAATTGAGTTAGCGGGGTACCATATTTTTTCGCAATATTTCACTTACTGTCAATTTTACTGAATACATCGTTAATTAAAATCCATTTTCTTAAAAATTATTAATGTTTTATACGTACTGCGAACTGACAACATTTCAAATTTAACACAAGGATGCAATAAAAATATGCAATATTCTTTATACTTTTCAAATAGTGAATAGTAAAATCTCAAAATAGTGTCAGTTTTTACGAAATTCACAAATAAAAATACAAAAAAGAAAGAATATGTCAGTCAGTAAAATGTGTATTTCGGTGCCCTGCCTGCTACACTAGTATTTTACTGTATTTAGAAGACAGTGCTTTTCCGGTATAGTAGTAAAAAGAATGTAATGTTTCAATGTATAAAAAAATATATAAAGAGTAAAATAAGATGCAATTAGATAGTACATAAATACATAAATGTAAGACTTAAAGTAAATGGAATGTTCAATTTATAAGAATAAAAAGAGTATGTAAAATAATGTCCATTGTATAAAAAAAAAAGAAATGTAAAGAGTAAAACAAGTTCCAATTAATAATAATAATAATAATTTATTTTTTGAGTCATAGTACAGTGTGTTATATTGTTATAATAGGATAAAACATTACAGCAAAGCAAGACATATATTTGGGTACCCTACCTGCTACACTAGTATTTTTACTGTTTTATAGCAGGCAGTGTTTTTGCGATATAGTAGTAATATTCAATATACAAAAAATATATATAAAGAGTAAAACAACATGCAATTAGATAACACATAAATATAAAGCTTAAAGTAAAGCAAATGCAATGTTCAATGTATAAAAAAAATATATACATATATATATATATATAAAGAATAAATAAACAAGATTCACTTAGATAGCATATAAATACAATGTAAAACTTGAAATAATGCAATGTTCAACGTATTTAAAAATTGTATATATATTATATAAAGAGTAAAATAAGATGCAATTAGATGGATATAAATAGAATGTAAAACTTGTAAAAAGTAAATGCAATGTTAAATTTATAAAAAAGAGTAAGTAAAGTAAGAGTAAATAAGTAAATAATATATATACAAACATGAAGAAAATAGTGAAAAAAGTTCAGTTAAATAACATACTAACACAACTACAGAGAAAAGTAAAAAAATACAATATTCTATATACAGGTATTATTGTAGCAGTTTTAATCTCAAGTTTCGAGTTTTAAAAGTTCTTGGGCATAATTTCTCTTCTTTTCGTGCACTTTTTTTGAAAAATATGCAAAACTATGGTTGCAATTTTTCACATTTATATATAAACTGTTGGATACTTTTGGTGCCAGAAACAAATGGAATCTTTGTGCAAAAATTTTGTTTAATTTTGGCATGAGATAGTAACAGTTGGCCTGTGATGGTGTGTTATTTGCTGGTGATATTGTTTATGTCAGTAAAAGTTTTTTAATGTACCAAGTATATACATTTGACGGATGTCCAGGACGTGACATTCTTTAGAGTTTTTTTAAAGGGCTTCTTATAAATAACCATTTTTTTAACTTTATTTACAGAATCTAAAATACTATTAGCTGCACCACCCCAACTGATAATTGTGTAATTAAGTAGCGAGTTGCACAGTGCAAAGTATACAATTCTTCTCGGAGGTGTATTGAGTACTTCTCTGACTTTCCAAAAAAATAGACTAACTTTCTTATAAAATAGACTAGCTTCTTAGTAATCGGCAATTGCCTTTCAAAACTGATCCATCTTTTCGCATTTTTTACAAAAACGTGTTTTTATTATTCATTTATATCAGAAGTTATACATTAGATTTGACTTTTTTTATAACTATTACTTAGATAGGACTTTTATACTCATTTAAAAGTAAACTGAATGTTATCTGCCATAATTAAGACAATACAAGCAAGCATTATAAGAAAGAACGCGACCATTGAATACATTTTCTGCATGCCACTAAATTGCCTTAATATGGAAAATTCTTGCATATACGAAATATATTTTCGTATAATCTTGAAGCCAAGATTACGGAGACAAATTAACAAAATATTAAAAATAAATACAGTTATAAGCCGTAAGTTTTTGTTGAATGAAAGAATAAAAATGATTTATAATGCACGAGTATTGTTTATGACTTTTCTTTGAGCAGACTTCTCTGTACATTGGCTATCCCAATGATAATTTTTATAGAAATTGCTGACAAAAACAGAATTGTCAAAACTATTGTATATTTCAAAGAAAATTTCAACATTATAATTAAAAAACTGGTACACTTCAATTTTTTAAACAATTGACAAGACACGATTGATCCAAAAATATAATAGCTTGATAACAATGTTTATTTTTATAGCATATAGATAAATGCTGGTGATACCGGGCCACCTAGTTTTACCTGCAAACGTTTGGGACATAATGGCAGTCAGACAGCCGATGTAGCTGAATGACTATTAGAAATCAATATGTCAGTAACAAGTGTGAGGTACGCTACCTGTCCATGACACCCTCTTGCTGCGTATCCATATTGACAAGCTGTTTGTGTCTGTGCGCTCTCTCTCCCCGTTCCCGCTCGGCCGTGGCCCGCGCCTCTCGTGCTCTCCGCGCCCGCTCCTCTGTTTCCCTAATCAGCAAGTTCTCCGTCAGGGCGGCCTAAATTCAAACACAAAACAAATAATAATCTAGGAATTCTATAAAAAGGTAACCTAAACATTGTCTATAAACTATGTGTTTTTACAACTAGTAATTCAATTAATTAACTTGCGTTAATATCAACAGAAGAGTAATCAACTCACGTGGAATGAATCCTTGAATGTTTTAATGTCCCCGAAGAAATCTTCAAGGGTGTACTTTGCCTGGTCGAAGGCGTAGAACTCTGCCAGGTCTGTGTAAAGCTCTTCCATCTTTTTGAGCATGGAGCGAAGTATATCGCACTGGGCACGTGCTTCTTCAGCGAAAGGCTGATCAATTATAGTAGGTCAAGGAAAATTCTGTCACATCGGCCATTATTAATGTATTACATATATTTATAATAGGTAAACTGTAACACTGCCAGAACTACATACGCCAAGAAAACTTGATTGCCGAGTATACAAACAAAATCAATTTTTTTTAAAGAGAACACATTATTAATTGTGAAGTTGTAATTTTTTCAGAACCTAGTTCTGTGAAATTTGTCGACTATTTATGAGGCTGACGTAGTGTAATGGTTATTCTGGTTCAAATCTCAGTGGCAGCTAATTTTTTTTTCCAATAAATTGTGTTTATCTGTATGTATGTCTTTCTAATTGATGCATTTAATTTGTATTAAAAACCATTTTTAATACAAATTAAATTAATCAACTAGAAATACATATATAGAAAAGAACCTGAACCTCTTCCTACCTGGGGAAACGAGTTACCATTTTCATTAACAAACTTCAACTGACAGGAAATCTACTAAGTGAATGCTCGTAATTAAAAGGATACAGCCATGACAGTGTAGAAACAGTCTTCGGCGTCCTGAGGCAATTTGGAATTTTGAAGATCCGTCTCCAGTCCTTTGATATCAGAGTCCATCTTCTTCAAGGACTTCTGGAGATTATCCATAGACACCCGGGATGCTCTGTAATCATGAATATAAAGCTCATTTACACGCATTAACTATGTACTGTATTACCAAGTCATTGTATATAATTAAGAAACTTAAAATATTGTAATAGTAAAAACAAAACTATCTTTACTATTTTTACCTAACTCATTCTTCATTAATGTTAATAATAAATTGTTTGTTTATAACATAGGATTGTTTCAATTTGGAAGTAATAAATGTAAATATTTTCAGTCACACTAGTTGATTTATGTAAACCATAGATTCATAAACATTATGACATCTTTATAATATTTAAAAGCTGCGTACAACAGCACTATGTACTTAGTTTTTATCAGTGCTTTTTTCAGTAAAAAAAAAAGGTGCCGGAACTCATACCTTATTAATCTTTTATTAACACATATCCGTTGGGCACTTTTCGTACGAACTGGTGATGTAAACGGGTAAACAATTATTGCTCTAATATATTAATTTGATATCTTACCTACACAATACAATATGATATCCAAAAGAAATGATTGAGTTTAAGTATATTTTTTCAATTAAAAAAACTTTTACGTAAATGGTATTAATACCCTTCCCACAGTTAGACGCTAGTCCGGTAAACGGGTATTGAATGAAAAATATGTTGTTTGTTATTAGTAAAGTTAACAACTGAATACAAATGATTAAAACAATGTTCTTGTTCGGTCTAGCAGTAAGATGCATACCTCGTGACCAAGGAATTCAATTCTCATCCTAGTGAGTCCACTTTTTTATAATATAAGTATTTAACTTAATTTGAAAAATCTAAACAGAAATAATATTCATATTTTGATACTCTCTGTATATGCAACACAATTTTTTTTAAATAAATTTTGTATTTTAAACATTACGACTATCTTTAACCTACTGAATGCTACCATATCAACAGTTGATGCAGTATAAATTGGTTATTGTACTCGGCCGTATCAGAAGTGAGTATTGGAATGTCAGGGCTGGGAGTAGCGTTCAAAAGGTTAAGTAGAAGTAGTAAATAACCAAACCATGTAAATATAAGACAAACCTGTCGACGTGCGGTACCTCTTCGTGGAAGTTGAGGGCCTCGGGGAACTTCCTCTCAATTGTGTCTACCAGGTAGTGCAGTAACGTATGCTTATTCTCCATATCCTTAGTGGAAGTAAGCTGGAAGTTTATGCAATATTAACTACTATCAATACTTCAGGTAAAGATTTGAATCAAGAAATAAAATAAAGTTATCGTTCTATCCCAAGCACACATCTATACTACTGTAGGGTGCTATCACCCCCACAATCAGTGACACCGCCGACAGGTCTTGAAAGCACATACCCGAGTGCTAAGTTGGTCACCACTATTCTTCTCCAACACTTAGCGTATTACAGTGATTATAAAACACATGTTTTTTCCGATTTTAGTGTCTCTATACTCAGTGTCTTATATTCGATGGTGTCTTACAATCGCTCTAAAAGTGAACTTGCCGTTGATGATCTTTGGAACCCACCTCCAGTGAGCTGTTGCGCAGTTGAGGATACATTTGTCATTCAGTGACGGTCGAACACGATCATTTTTTAATGAAATTGTGACCCAATTGTTGCATAATACTCGTATATCCTCAAAAACAATTCACTACGAAGCTGCATTGAAACAAAATGGCGTCTCACAATTGATGTAATATAGTACTTTTTACATTTGACTGTATTAATTCTCAATTCACGTTCTACATCAGGATCAAATCTCACTTGTAAATCATACTTAACAGATCGTGCATAATCAGGATTTATTAAGTAGCACACACAAGAACATCAACATTCATTCCACTATACATAATGTTGGTCACCTTTGTGAGGAAACTGATTTCAAAGCCGAAAGCACCAGCATTGTTGGAGCCTGTGTTCATGTAGTTACCCAGCAATAGCACCAGCTCCAGAATCTTGGCAAACTTGGCACTGGACTTTATCTCCTCGCAAGCAGCCGTGCCAGACACTATGTCCTGAAACATGATAAATATTTTGAATGCTGTGCATAATACAAAAATATGTAATATTTTCAATTCAAAATTAAAATAATCTTATAATTCCAACACGCTTAAACGAAATCTCACCGGTTTGGTCTCGTTGATAAGCTCCTGGTAGTGTTGTTTGAAAGACAGGCTTCTGAGGCGGGGGAGGAGCCTCTTCACATCGGCTATGGTCACGCCAAACTGCTCCGCCTCTGTCAGTTCCTCGTAGGACTCCTTCAATTCGGACAAGCGTTTCAATTGATCGGGAGCAGGGAGGTACTACAATAACAAAAATCTAATTATTATTTTTCATAAAAAATGTCTTAAAGTAGTATATTATCAAATTTCATTTCAAATTAGGTCAGCTCACATGCGATAGTTCAAACAGGTATATTGTATTGTATGATGGTGTTAATAGTCCTGGTACCGGTGTGGATGTGAGGCCTGGAGCTGGCAGAAGAGGAACGAAAGTAGACTGAATGCAGTGGAAATGAGATCACTTAGGTGTATATGTGGCAAATCTATTTATGGAGTAAAGAATGAATAAATAAGGAAAGAATGTAAAGCTGATGTTAATATATTGAGTAACATTAAGAAAGAATCACTTAGGTGGTTTGGTCATATGGAACGGATGAATGAGGAGAGATTGATAAGAAATATATATGACGCATATATGAAATAGATGATGTCCACGGAAGACTTGGCACGACCAGGTAAACCAAATAATGGAGGATGGTTTTGTTAGAAGCCTCAACAATCAGCGAGCTTCTATGAGAAGATGTATGAATGTGAATGAGGCAAGAATTGTGTCAGGACAAAGGAGTGTGGCGTTCTATTCTCTCTGCCTACCCCCGCGGAAAAAACCGCGTGATGGTAAGTAAGTAAGTGTTAATGAAATGATGGACTACTCAAGCTGTACCTGTATAAGGAGGTCGAGCACATTGGCTGTGAGCACTTGCGTATCGCAGCGCATGATGCATCGGCGCACCGACGAGTAGCTCATGTGCTTGAGCGCGCCACCTAACAGGATGGAAATATTCTGCGCTGCCTTGCCATCCAGCACCTTCAAGTTCTTCACCTTCTTCATCGTGCCAATCCTACAACAATTAATAAATATAATTAAAATCACATCTGCGTAAGTATGGCCGTTATGCAATCGTTGACTCTTATTAAAGAAACGGGAGGCATGGAATTCCATCACAAGACCGCTCAATTATGCACCAGTCAAAATAAAAAAGGTTCTGACCACCAGCCGGCTGCCTTAGCCATGGCCGGTAATGTGGGGCACGTCAATACATGAATTTATTTATTTAGACACATATAAAATACAAGCATTGTACAGCCACAAAAAAGGCAACGCTGTTTTGGGATAAGTTGGCAAAATACAATCAAATAGAATATGAAACATACAAGGCAAGTAAACGTGAAAATATATAAAAAGAGAGAAAAAATACCAATGTGCATTACATTATGTAAAAGAATGTAAGCACATATAAGGTGAAGGGAAATATGCAAGATCAAAACACACAAAATGTAGTTATAAGATTTATTTCATTATATAAAATAGTTTACTCTCATATCTGCTCTATCTAAGTTCAACAAGCAATTTGAAACATCCCTTTTATCACTTAAAGTTTTAATATTATTTCCAATTTGATTGTATATTTTGGGAGCTTGAAAGGTGAATAAGTAGTTTTCATTCTTGGAACAATTTAAAGATTATTTGCTCTTGTGGATAATATCTTTCGGTCCTCACAGATGGAGCGCTTATTTTCCTATGAAAACTAGTTAGTATATTCAGCACATACATATAATTGTCTTATATCCAAAACCTGAAATTCCCTAAAAATTGGCTTTGAATGATGGGAAAAGTTACGGCAGTGTAGTATAGCCTTCTGAGCAAATGCTTACTTGATACATATGTACACCTGATGCACTCCCCCAACTATCAATACCATAGCTCAAGATGGATGCAGATGTAATATAATAAAACGATAATATGTTGGAAAATGGCTGTATAATTTTTGTAGTAATAATAATAAATAAAATAGAATGAAGTTTAATAAACCTACCTCTCGGGGGCGTCCTCCTGCGTCTTGGCCTTGCCTTGAGGCCGCGAGCAGAAGCGCTGCGCCAAGCCATTGAGGATGTCTGGAGAGGCCAAACGATCCTCCTTCACACCCACCCAGAAGGACTTCTGCGACATCTTCTGCGGCACAATGCTTTTCCAATTGGCTCTTTTGAGCGGACCGTCTACCTCCCACTTCTTCTTGGGCTGTAGCCCATGCGGCAGGATGTCTGGTTTGGGCATCTGGAAGGAATGATAATGTGAATAAGCAATGTAATTGCAACCTACTATATGCCTCCCAAGCTCTAGTATTGAATAGGAGCATATTTATTTATATTGTATAGATATACAACATGTCTTGAGCTTGCAGTAAATATATTAATAACTGCAATGTTACATTTACAATTCCTTTGTGAAATTTCACTTCACAAGATTAAAAAATTGAAAATAATAAAAGCAAAAGTTACCATCGGAGCCATGGGCATCATGCCTCCAGGCGGTGGAGGTGGTGGTGGTCCGCCCATCCCGGGGGGTGGCGGCGGAGGAGGAGGACCTCCCCCCATCATCGGGGGAGGAGGTGGAGGTGGAGGTGGGCCCCCGCCACCTACAAACAATGGACATTATTAATTTGTCTAAGAAACATTCTACCGCATTATTTTACAGTACAAAATCATGATGCGTTTGTTTTTCATAGAATCTGTACTGTAATAATACTTACCAGGCATTGGCGGAGGCGGAGGTCCACCCATTCCGGGCATCGGAGGTGGTGGGGGTGCCATTCCTGAAAATAAAACAAGCATCATCAGAAGCCAAGAAACATTTTACCGACCGCGCGAGAACCATTTCCAAGAAACTGATTAATAACTTTTAAGACGTGGATTACGATAAAAAAAAAATAACTAACAAAAACGCTCTGAGAAACTCAAGACAACATGACTGCAATCGGATACATACCATACTTGTCTAGCTTTGAAAAATAAATGTCATCTTTATGGGCCAGTTGTGTGATCAGTAGTAACTTTTTACTATAATAAAAAAAAGTTACTAAAGTAAAAAAAAAATATGCGAAAACGAGTTGTTTGAGTGTTAATAAAAAATCCCATATTAATCTTATTTTACTCTCCGATATCCGATAGTAAAAACGAGAATTAATAGTTAAATATGGCTGACTTTTCACAGCTGTTCCAAAAGTCATCTGACACATTGATACTTTGAAAGTTGCAGTACATATAGGACAATTAATCATTCAATATCCCGCTATTTTAGTGATGACAGTTCGCCTGATGATGATTTCATTGTTTAATACAGAATATGAAAAAAATTCACCATCAAAATGACAGATTTCGAATGCCTAAGCGAAAAAATTCATAGATAATGCATATTTCATGATTATTTGTTATGCCTATAGACATCTCCATCTATGCTTTGACAGTAGTAAATTTGATGTATCAACAACCCGCAAAGGATTTTAACTACGGACGTTAATAAAAAGTTACCATAATAAAAATTACTACTGATCACACAACTAGCCCTAAAAGTAAGAACATTTATTTTGTGAGTACATTAAGATACTAAATGACATCTTTCTCATATTATCTGACCTCTTCTATCTAAATTTAAATGTGGTCACTAGCTGGTGACTTGATTAGATAAATGAGACTACATGACTTACCAGGCATCGGAGGTGGTGGAGGCGGGCCTCCTCCAGGTTGGCCTGATAATGACTGAAAGGAAAAGAAAATCAAATTATTGTCATAAAAGCCCTATTGAAATAATCATATTTATGAAATTCTCTTACATATTTATTTTTAAGCAATGTTCTTAAAATTAGTAATATGAAGTACACAAAGAACTACATACTCCTCTCGGCCTAGGTACTGCTTGTGATAAGTTACAGTTTGTTACCTTGGCGATGGCCGCTATGGAGGATGCGCCTGCTTGCCCACCAGCCTGTCCCTCCTTGAGCCGACTCTCTATATGCGCCAATTTAGCTTCTGCCTCTTGCCGCGCAGCTAGGGCCGCCTCCAACTTTTGGTTCAGCTCCTCAGAGCGTCTCTCCTCTTCCTGCCGAGACTTCTCTGTAAACAATTATTCTTGGTCTTATTCATTGGAACTATTTTATTAGAGAACTATTTAGGCTGATGCATAATTATTTGCTGTTTTTTTCGCGACATTTTGTTTTTTGAATTTGTTTAATAAAATTTTGTCATAATATAATTGTTTAATAGGGTTAAGGAATTAGAAAACCATACACATATACACCGCATTATGCTGTGCCACATGGAGAAAGGGTGGAAAGCTGCTGAGTCATTTCGCGATCTCAATGATCTTTTCGGCGAAGGAATGATTAGCGAAAGGACATGCCAAGAGTGATTTGTTCACTTGAAATCTGGAGATAACAGCTTAGATGACAAGTCAGGAAAGGTTCGATCTTCAAATTTTGATGACCAGGCCATCCTAGGAGCTGTGGAAAAGGGCGAAAGTTGCACCACCCGGACACTGGCTGAGAACTTCAACATCGATCAGTCCACGATTACGGTGACTATGGCCCCGAATGATTGTACATAATATGTTTTGAGTTTGTTTTCGTTTTTAGATATGTTGCAATATAGTTTTTAAAAAACGGTGGATAATTATGCATCAACCTAAAAATAAATGAGACTACATTGAATTATCTATCTTATTCGCACAAAAATGATATAATAATAAAGGCTCTATCGATAAGATGTAAAGATAACATTTAAACCACTGCATCAAAATTTTAATGCACAATAATTAAATTCATTTAAATGAAACAGATCTTAACATATTACGGGTACACACCGACTAGCCCATCTATGAGCGGCTGTACATCTATATTGAATCTTCTGGCAGCTCGGAAGTCGGGGTCATAGCCGTTTTTGTGGAGGACTATCTGCGTTACACACTCCTCAATCAGCTTATAGTAGGCAGGCCTGAAAAGATTAGAACATGATATGTCATACCAATCTTTCGATGTTAAACAGTTCTACGAGTAGGCTCTACAGATTTGGATAGATCATTGTGGAATTGGTGAAATTAAAATAAATGCACAGAATGATTTCCAAAATGTATATTGTAATGTATTATGTTTTGATGGGCGTGGATGAATATTGTTATTAAGATTATTAGATTTCTAATTGAGTGACCAACAGAATTTATTGAATAATTTAATATAGTTATGCAGAAAGCAGGCAGTTCACAATTTAGAAAAAGTGAGATATTATTTGAATCAGGCGCAGTAATGTCAACTTTATATTGTCAAAAACAGTCAGGATGCTTTCATATAAAAACTCATAATAATCGCTTTCTGAAAAATAAATTATCGCGTAAACTTCATTTTAAAATCTAAAAAAACTTTGTGCATAATACCTTAAAAAAAAAAACACCAAAAACACTAAAAACTATTCTTAAATCCTCCTAAGTCATACAAAATTTTGGTACTATTATCTATCATTATAAAAGTAAAGAACATTTTAATTGTTGTGTAGATTTGATTATCTACACCCTTTACAATAGTTCTCAATTTGAGTTTTCTGTGGTTGGCCGAGCCAATTTGGCTCATTTGACTAGGAAGTGGAGATCGGGGAGAGAATTGAAGCTCACATACCTAATGTCATGGTCGTCTCTGATAAAAAGCAGGTGTTGCAGAATAGAGAGCAGGTATGGCTCGGAAGCAGTGTCTAGTGTGACATTCTTCACCAGTTCAAAACACTCATTGATGTCATCAAACTCCAGTCTGAAACAAACATGTATTATGGTTGTAATTTTCATTCATATATTTATGTATTTTATTAATAACTATATTAATTAATATAAATGTACACATTCATGATGGTTGCAAAGTTTATTGATTTTACTAATTATAAATAATAATCTTTTTGTTTTTAGTACATATTAAGGAACACGTTATAAATATTTTTGATTAAGCTACTCACTTCACATTATCGAACTTTGTCATGAACTCATAATGGTCCTCATCACCGTGCTGTTCAAACACATTCATCTGGATCAGCATGGGACCTTCTGCCGTCTTTCTCAGCCCCTCTGAAAGTATTATATTTAGTTAATATGATACCTCAATTGACAAATTTTAAACTTCCAGCCCAGCGAAGCTGAACACACTCAGCGTATAGGTGCGCAAAACAAAGCTCCCATCAGCCATAAACACACTCAGTACAGACGCCATGTAACAATACCACCGCGGCCAACGGCAGTCAGGAAAGGCGTCTCATGAGCACCATTCATCCTATCGCCTCTTTCCTGTCAATAGTGGCAGGTATCGCCTTCAACAGCGATTAGCACGGTAACTACATTGGACAGGTTACCTTCTACTTTTGTAAACTCTGCGATTATAATAAACTCAGTGAAAACAGTAAGTGGTTTCTTTTTCATAACCTGCAGCCTGCCACTCACATATACACAATATATTCAAACGAGCATGAGAATAGTGGATGTAATATCTGGGTATTCGTAACTCTCACATTAATCACATCACCGGAGCACATCCTCTGGGACTGCATGATTATAAATTATGCATGTGAGATCATAATTGCAGGATTAGAAGGAACGATGATCTATTAAGAAATGAAAGGAATCTCAGACATTTTTGGGTATTTATTAGGGTGTGGGTCCCCCGTTGGGAGTTGCTGGGATGGACAATGCCGGGAAGAGCAGTGGCTCTCCCTCTCACCTCTTGTGACCTGGACATGGTGAATTTCTGACAGACTGTGAACGAGTTCTGCGACTACAACACATAAATGTGATTTCTACCCTCCCCTTTTGTGGGTGTAGGATTTCTATAGCTTCTTTCTGGCTGCCTTCTGAATTTAATGTGATAACGAGTCTCACGTCAAATTGTACGGGTATGGCTCTGGTACGATGATACCTAGGTCAACCTATAATATATATATTTTTTTTAAATTTTAATGTAATATTGACGAATCAAAACAAGATTAAACAACTCTCAAAATGATTCCTGTATAAGGTGTAAAAAAAAAAATAATCACATCACAACATTTAAAACATAACCTTCAAAATCCTTCTGATTCACATCGACATCCATAATTGGACAACCAATTTCCCTGCTCCATAGAAGAGGGGGACTCAACCTTTTTCGGAACCATCGTAGAAGTGTAATAGAATCAATTTCTTTTATCGGTTCCACTCACAGTACTACAGAAACGCGAAATACACAATTAATAAACACAAAAGAAAGGAGATAAAAAACAAAAGCCAATGTAAGAGATTGCGAAAACGAACAGAGATTTAAATTTAAACCTTCCTGCGCTCTTTTAATCAATAATCAAGTGTTATATACAGGAGTAAAGAGACCAGTTGGTGCAAGATAGCCATTAAAGGGCTAACTATCAAATACATGAAGGGACTTGGACGAAACACAATGATGTAGGAGTCACGTCACACACGGTACAGGTACAGGCCAACGGAGTTACGCAAGATTTGTTTGTTTTAAGAATCTGACTTATGAAAAGTGAAGTGTTTGCGTTCGCGCTGACACGATTTTGTTATCATCTGCCTAATATATCCCATCTCGTAGTCTACGTTTTGATGAAATCCCTATTTCCTGCTCCATAGCGTTGACACGCATTATCCCATGTGTGGTTTATTTGTAATCCATAACTGGCCTACAAAATATTGATAAAGTAAGAAAGAAAGAATTTGATTGAGTTCATATGACCACCACGTAAAAATTTCTAATTTCATTGGTCACACGTCTGGCCTATCATGGTAATTTAGTCAATCAGAGTCAAACAATGATAGCGTTATATTACACTTCCAGCTCTGTGCTCATATCGTACAAAAATCGTCAAACAAGCAGCTCCTTCACATAGTCAACATTCATTAACATACTCTGACAAGCAAAACCACAGCGCAGCCTGAAAATATTGTGATTAGATAAATTTCCAAGATTACCCATGATATCGTAGAATCCTGATCTCATGACCTCGTTCCTCAGGTGCATTCGGAAATCCAAATCGTCAGGTTCCGTGATGATGGCGTTCAACAGTTGCATGCAGACCACCTGCAATATCACAGCAATCAATACAATGCCGTAACAGTTGATTTTATAAAAAGTAATTCTACATTAATCGTAAGATCTCACCTTGAGACTGTCGGAAGATTTATCGCGCGCCAGCGCCCGCACAATGGAAATGAAGCGGTCCTGATTCTTGCATTCTCCGGCCATGGTGACAGCTTCCAGCACGCGCTCGTGACCGCCGGGGATTAGGCAGGTGGCTGCCATCACCTGTTGTTTATTTTTTATTTATTTTTATTTATTTTTTATTTATTTATTTATTTTTGTAGCATTAATAGTACATATGAAAATAAAGGTAATTACTTTACTAGATGTGGTCTGTTCTAAAGCAATTACATGTAGTTTTTGAAAGTTGTAATTGTTAAGGTACAATCATTGTAAAGTAAGGTAAGTATGTATAATGTAAAGAAGTAAGTTGTATAAAAAAAAGTACAATCAGAAGTTATAAAATATTATAGTAAAAAAAATTATTAAAAATGTAGTCAATAGTTCCACATTTTTCATGAAATTTTGATAATAAATACATTATACTTCTGTGCAGTGAGAACTACACCGAAACATGATATTATGTCAGTATCTTAATCCTATGTGAATTTTAAAATATTTTTTACTTAGGCTCTTCTTAGATTCAACTTTCTCTGTGCAAAGAATGCACTTAGTTTTTAACAAAAATCATTCTGTCTCTTTTTATATGGCTCCAGTTATTTCATCACCGTTGTGAGTAAAACAAATGATAATAATTTTTTTATATATTATTCATTGTAGTAATTTCATGAAACCACACAGTGACGCACTACACTGTACACAGGAACTGACTCGCGGAATTACAGCTCGGGATGAACCTCGGCCGCCACAAGATCTGTAGATCCTTTCATTATTGTCTGTTTTGTACCTCGGTTCACCAATCATCAATTATTACATTCTCCTCATTTGTAATTCTTTCAGTCTAGCTTATTTTTTACATCCTTCTCCACCACCACATATCTAATGCTCCCAACTAGTGATGAACTCAAAATCACGAACCGTGAGTCAATCACTGATATATGTATGTCACACTCACTATCAGTGATTGAATGTTTGGGAATATCGTGATTTGTGATTCATTTTTTTATTTAATTTATATTTGGTTGTGAACCGTGATTAGATGCATGTGCATATGAAACGAAAATATTCACAAATCAATGATAATATAATTTGTGATAAGCGCCATCTAGTAGATTCTGCCAAAACGTTTTACGCATTTATTTAACTTGAAATGCTGAGAATTTGACCCGAAAAATAAACTCACAATTTTTCAAGGGATTTTATTATCTTTGTGATGATATTAAATTAGATTATATATATTATTTATATAATGCTAGAATTTATATTTTTGCGCAAACAAAGTTTGAATAATATAAATAAATACGCTTAAAATTATGTTTTTTTAAATTTATTTATCACTGTTATCGATCACAGTTTTCAATTACTGATATTATTGAATATCAATCACAATCACACCAGTGAGTCAAGAGTAGCATTTTTTCTCATCACTACTTCCAACCTATTTCTACCCGCTTCCAGAGTGCTATGCCAAAAACAATGGGGACAATAGATAGGACACATTCTTAGATACTTAGATACAACACATACCTTAGAAATGTAATATCAACACGAAAGCGGTTCTTAAATATGAAAGAATAAAAGAAAATGAAAAATGTTTTTGTTGATGGTGTTCCGTACCTTGGCGGCTTCCAGCATACACTGCGGCTTGTCGTAATCGAGGCTGCGGGCTAACACGATGAGCGCGTCCTTACAGGCAAACACCGCCCTTATGCCCACCGTGTTGTTCATGATGGCGCTCAGACAGCGGATGCACTCGTACTGTGGCCGATCATACTTGGTCCTCTCTTGCATACCCTTCTCCTCGCTGCAAGCGTACAGAAAAAATTATTAATCTTATAAGAATTTACTCTAAATCAAATTAAAAAATGTATTAGAAATCAAACGACTTTTTCTATATCTGCAAAGATAATTTACTTGTTTTTATTTAGTCCAATATTCCCAAAGGAATTTATTTATTTATTAAACTTTTTTGACATACATGTTTTTGTTGTAACAGAGGTGAATATATTATAATAAGATGATAAACATAAGATACAATTATAATGCAATTAAGTTTAATACTCATAATTTATTGTGTGGGATGGAGTAGACTCCACTTCTGATATCTGACTGCCATCTGTGTTAAAGTAGACAGTTTTTTTCATGCCATTGTGGTGTTATATAATTCAAATTAGAAAGATAAAGATTCGACAGGAATAAAAAAAAATGTAGAGTGTCATAAAACTAAAGTGAATTATTAGTGTAGGTATTGTATTGTGATTAAGTTGGAATGTTGGACAGTGGCGCTTCTGATTGATCTCCACCCAATTGAATCATATATTGGGTCTATATTTGCGTAATCTTATTAGAAGTGGACAATTTTCAGTTGGTGTTGAATGTGTTGTACAGTTTCGGAGCTAAGAACATGTAGAAACGTTGATAAAATATTGTTGTTGCTCTTAGAACTGGTGTGTAGATGTTTGTTCGTTGCCTTGTATTGTGACCATGATTTTTTTGCTTGGGATGAGTTGTTAGCATGGAAATATTTGACGAGTCTCAACATACAGATTTGTCTTATGTCTAGGACACTGTATTCTTTAAATGTAAAATCTGATGGATATCTAAAGGAATGACCATTTATTACCCTAAGAATTGTCTTTTGTGCTCTTTTAGCCGGCTCTAATATTGTTTTTGCTGCTCCTCCCCAAACAAAAATCGCATAATTAATTACGGAGCAACAGAGTGCAAAGTTCACCAGTCTTAAGAGTTCATAGTCAATTATACATTGTATCCCCTTAAAAAAGTTAATTAGTTTTCTTATGCGTTTAGTTAGGTTCGACATATGTTCTTTCCGGTTAAGATAATCATTGATCAGCACATTGAATACATCGAGATAATTAAAAGTATAACAACCAAGAAGAATAACTGGCTACGTACCTGTAGAATCTGAATCTTAAACTTGACGCAGCGTGGGAAAAATAAACAAACATGTAATACGTAATGTAAAGTAGACCAAAAGACAGTGTAATGTAACCTTTGGCTGCGATCTTATTTTGCCCAAATACATATATTGAAAGTAACAAATTTTTTATGATTTTTAAAAATTATACATTTTCTTATCATGGTGGCCTTTTATTTATGAAATATAAATGTACTACATATAAAATAGTTACAAAATTACGAAATATTTTAATAAAAAGAGGATCTTTAAATTAGCACCATGGGAATTTTCGGAAATGTTTTGAGAGAATCAGCAAAGCTTGGCTATACGGTAGGCTTTCTTAAATAAGACCCACGTGTATTTCAATTTTACTCAACTGCTGACTGAATTAATCACGATATTTCTTTTGCCATGCTGGTGTTTAAGGGGTAACTTTAAATAATAATTAAAAAAAAATTAAAATATGAATAATAAAAAGGGGTCAGTTTCAGTTATTTTCGGATTACTTAACTACGCGAGGAAAACATAAATACATTTCTTTTTGTTAAAATTTCATAATAATTGAAGATGGTGGCTCCATAATTTTCTACTTTGATGGGTATTATTAAGAGTGCTAGGAAACAGAAGAAAATACCTTTGAAAATAAGTGCTCGTATTCAATTTATTTAAATATATATATATTACATCATGGTCACGTCCAGTCTACTCCAATAAATTATTTAATTTTCGATGGATTCATTCAAATGACAACACAATTTCATTCCATATATCAGTATGAAAAAACCTGGAAAAGACTTCAGATGCGAGTAATTTTTAACAATTGTATTGAATGCGAGAAAATCAACAATGTTATTGTCGTCTTTTTCTATTCAAACCTTCTTCTATCGCATGATTTACGTAACAAATAACCTCATTAAATATTTCTCTGATACTTGAAATAATTTAAATATTGGCGTCATCTTGAAAGCATATCTAATTCATGTAAAATTTCTCAAATTTCAAACTGGAAAAATGAAACTACACCCTTATCTATCAGATTAATCTATTATTTAATACATAAATAATGCCCCAGTATACTGCAACATTGTACAATATTGAGTCAATATTCAAATTACACTCAAGAGTTACATTATTCACCGCCGTCTTACTCACCTCTTGTTGCAGAAGTTTAGAGTGGTTAGCAGCTGCACCAGCCCGCGCGCCTCCATAAACTCCTCGAGCCAGGAGAGCGGGTTGTTGGTGAGCGCCACACGGAGACTCTCCAGACACATGTGCAGCTTGCTGGTGCTGAGCTCTGGAGTCTGCAGGTATGTGATGTAGTCCAATGGCTTCTCAAACTTGGATCGACCCTCCTGAGAGTGAGATTCCAGTTAATTTCATGTCTACTAATAATGCCAATAAGTTTGATTATGACTTCTCATTTCCCATCCAAAGCCACAATTATCTTCCAATGTAACATTATTAAAGGTTGTAATTTATTTTGTCATAGCATTGCCGTTACATATATGTACATACAACTGAATACTGACAAAAAATATCTAGCAGATACAATGAAACCCCAACTTTTAAGTTTTTAAAGGGACCAACAAAAAAAATGTAAACAGAGGGAAAATGTGAATTAAAAACACATTAAATTTATTGTTTATTGAAAAAAATCAAGCAGTTTTTTTGATGTTTTTAAATAGTTTTTTTAATATTATAAATTAATTTAAAGGTTTCTGGTATTGCATTAATAATACTAGTAAAACATGCTACGAAGCCTTCAATATGTCTCATGGCATCGTCTCTTGTAGGAACTAGATTTGTGTGATGAACGGGAAGGTTCCTCTTCTGTCAAGTTTCCATTTATACGACTGTCAACTATTTTATAAATTTTCACTATGTCCGATGTTATTACGTTGGAGTCAACGTCTGAAGTAAGTCTGCGAGGGTTATTCATAAATTCTTTCCCAGCCATCATTGTTATCTACACTATTTTCTAGGCAATTTTCTTTCTGATTCCAGCTTGTAAAAACTAATTTAAAAAATGTA
Organism: Eubasilissa regina; assembly: GCA_022840565.1. Taxonomy (NCBI): domain Eukaryota; kingdom Metazoa; phylum Arthropoda; class Insecta; order Trichoptera; family Phryganeidae; genus Eubasilissa; species Eubasilissa regina. Next base: position 18,068,737 of record JAINEB010000029.1, on the reverse strand, counting down.
AAAATTACGTAGGTATGAGAATGAAAAATGCGTATAAATGACAAGCAAACAACCAACACACTCCTGGTTTTATAGCGAATAGCGAACTGGCCAAACGAATTTCAATTAATTTTAGACGTAAATCGCGGGAAAGACAAACGAAAATAGGGTTTTTAATCTACTTAAATGACACGGGACTGCAAAAATAACATGCAAATGGAGCAAAAATGTGAATTCCGGGTACGTAAAATCGGGGTTCCACTGTATTATAAAATTTAATGTTACATAAAATATATACATACATATATATATATTCATGTACAATTACAAAGAGTGTATCAATTTGGGGATAAAATTGGTGAATAATACAATACATATACTATAGAAATCATAAATACCCAATACTTTCAAAACTCTAAATTGCAAAACTTAACTATACTTATATAGTTATTATTATACATTATTTTCCATCTAATTTTTGTACCACCAGGTGCACATAAAAATCTTTTCAATGCGATTAATTTGTGCGCAGAGGGAGACTCAAACAAATAACTGTATACCAGAATAAAGCTATTTATTTGAGATTGTATATACATATACAGGTAAACAAAAAACATAAAATGCATCTGATAAAAAGATGTAAATAACTCATAAGGTTGCAGTAGCATTTTGCGTGTATTTTAACGTAAAAAATGAAGACACTTTGACTCTTATGTTTAAATTTTGATTAAAAGCAGACAATTATAATTTTTTGTTAATTGCTAATTAAAATTTGTGTGCTCACATCTTAGGATCAGTTGTATGATCAGTGGTTACTCCTCGAAAGAACACCCTTAGTAAACTCATTTTACTCTCTGATATGCGATAGTAAAAACGAGAATCGATAGTTAAACATGGCGGACTTTTCACAGCTGTTCCAAAAGTCATCTGACACATTGATTCTTTGAATGTTGCAGTATACGGCAATTAATCATTCAATATCCTGCTATTTTAGTGATTACAGTTCATCCGATGATGATCTCGTTGTTTATTATACATTAAGCACACGATACGAAAAATAATTCACCACCAAAGTGACAGATTTCGAATGCCTAGGCGAATAAATCCATAGATTATGCATAAAATAAAGCATATTTCATGATTATTTGTCGCACCTATAGACATCTCCATCAATGCTTTGATAGTAGTAAATTTGATGTACGTAGGATTTTTACTACAGCCATTAGTAAAAAAGTTACTACAGTAAAAATTTACTACTGATTACACAACCGCCCCTTAGAGGGAACGTTGGCCACGACTTAAGAAACTATAAGAAGTTACAAAAGAAGGTAAATTTAGTGAAGAAGTGTCTCTACTCATGAGACCCATAATTGGACTTTAAATTCAAATGTAACAAATCATTTTGCTGGTGGTCGGACACGCTATTGCTAGGAAACAGAGCATGTGTTTATCTGGCGTACATCTCATGATTCTTAAAATGAATTGCTTAAATTTAACTTTTAAAATTTAGTCTATTTTCCAACACATTGCACGACAAACTTTAAATAAAATGCATCAAAATTTTCTTGTACAAATTATGGACCATCGAAAATGCAACTGTGTAAACTCACATACTCGCACTGTTGCGACGAGTTGACTCGCAAACAGCAGAAAATGAGTAAAAACAAATAATAAAAAAAGATTGTTTACTTTGGTTACCTGCTGACTGGCCCCCTTGTACGCAATCAACATCTTCTCTTTTTGGTCCCTGGAGCACGCGGTCAGTGGGATCTTTTTCTGCTCCGACAGATTCATATCGGCCTGGAAAATATTCACGTACACATATATATATTCATGTTCAATAATACCAACCAAAACAATCAGGATGTCAAAAATAATTCCATATTTTCTTAATTCAATTAATTTAAGAGTATTTACAATTAATTTATATTATGTGGCCGGCTGGTAGGCTGGCAGCGAGCTGGCTGCAGAATAACGCCGAAATTTGTTTCCGAAAGACAAACAATAAATGCAGCATTCTGTTTCGAGGTAATGAAACAATTGCAAACTCAAGTGAGGCGGATTCGGTCTGTATTGTTTGTGAATGAACACACTCCAGCACACGTAGCCATTGTTGAGAGGAAATTTTTTACTAAAATTTGAATCACCATGTAAATAAATATCCATCCTGTTCACCAGATCTGACATTTTTCCATTCCACAAATTCAAAATAGACACCATCATTGGAGATGACGAGCAGAAGTGGAATGGATTACGACGCATGCTCTAAACAGCCCCTTACAGAGAAATGGACTGAGTACATTTCTTTAGGAAGGGCTTTTTAGGGAACCACATTCTAAATAATGAATCTGTATTTTCTGTAATTGTTAACAATTTTACTATTTTGATTTTTTATCTCCAATATTAGTTGAATGAAATGAACACATGGAGAAAATTAAAACACAATCAAATTAACATTTGTAATATGTGATAATATTATTACATTTCTATGTAAATACGTACTTGTCAGGGGCGTGCATTGCATACTAATAATAATGAAAATAAATTAAATAATCTTTATATTATGAAAAGACCCTATAAAATTCTAGCTATAAATAACCCACGTACAGCCATGGGTTATTTGCCAACCATTTATAACAACTTCATGTGCATTCTGCTCCGCGATTTGCTAGCACTTAGGTCTGGAATGAACCTAACTTGTTTTTTTAATCTTTATAATAATTATACTGAACTAAATATTTTTTTACTGAATCCATGTCGCCATCACGATGTCTGCGGATTTTCTACATTTTTCAAACAATTTGTGCTTAAGGCTGCTGTTTTCAAAAGGAATTAATCCTTACTGAGAACTGCGTAGAATAACATTTCTACATATTTGTTTTACTTGACAGACTAAATTAAATTATATTTTATGTTCTTAGTGTATTCCAACCTATGATTCCATATTTCGGTGTTTGCATAGATAAAATTTATAGGTTATTTATCATCTGTCAAGTGAGCAAATTTGCATATTTCAGGATATTATTAAGTTAGATTATTACCAATATTAAATTAAATGTCAAAATACAATTATTTCTGTTATGAGTTTCGGCTATGCTAATTTGTAAAGCTAGTTAATTAAATAAATGTTTTTAAACACTGTTAATGAAACATTTTAAATCTGTTGTCGGAAGGAGAAATAGTAGAAATTATTTTAAACGAAACCGAAAGCAGAGTACAATACCGAGCAATAAAAGAACTTGCCTATTTTAAAGTAATAAATTTACAATTACAGTCTATTTTGAAATTGATAGATAGCATAACCTAAGTTTGTGCTTACTGCACGCCAATGATACTTGTGTAACTATAAATTATATTATATGATTGATAAGATTTATCTTGTTAATCAAAAAAAATAATTGCGTACATATATGATAAAAATAGAGTTTTTGATAAATCACTCACAATCGTACTCCTGCAAATACATATGTATTATATTTATAATGGAGAGGTTCTACATTTTAATTGCAACATAATATTTAAAGGCTGTGGATTTTTAAAGTTAAGTATGCACTGTGCAGTTTTTTCATCCACAGGTTCGATTTTACTGTACATGTGTTGGATATATACAATGTAGCGTGTAGAAAAAATATGAAAACTTATTTTAAAATAAGCAACCCGGTTAATGTATCTATTATATTGTATTTATGCAATTAAAAATAATAATTTTTAAATACCAATTAAATGTATTAATTAGAAAAATATACATAGATAATCAATTTTATCGAAAAATATGACCTATGTTCTGAATAAATATAACTTCACAAAAGAATGTGTTCTCTTTAATAAAAAAATAATTATACAACATGTTCACTAGTATCTATATTGCATGAGCTATTGTAGCTAAACTATTGAAAATGATAGAGAACACAAGCAAACGATACAGAGGAAATACTGCCTACCTCGATACGGACTCTGATTTTGTGAGGTGGCCACTGAACACATCAAATATTGAATTAATGAATATATTTAAATAAATAAACATTTTAAATGTACCCTAGAAAAAATATTCTGTATAGCCAGTTAACTTTAACAATTTTTTCCAGAAGTCACAGATTTTTAAATTTTTTTAAATGCATGCATTAATAATACAGGTAACCCCTTGTTAATAGCGGGGGGGATATGTTCTGGACATGGTATAATGGGAGATTTTAATAAAAAAAACATTTTATAATCTGAAAAATACATTATTAATAACAACAACAAAAAAATACATAACATAATTCATTCATTTTGTTCCGCGTTGCAATAAAGAATCTAGATCCCCTCATTGTTTGGCCTCTCTTATGCAAATTAACTGATAACTGTCAAATAAGCTGTTAGTTAGGAGATAGCGATGCAAGGGTTTGTTAGAGGGTGACGGGGGGCTCATAGTAGGCAGCAGGAAGGGGTTAGTCTCCATGCAACATGTATATATAGTGTAATTTATATTATATAATAGAATATTTGTATTAAAGATACTCACTATTCCATGAGGATACCATTTTATTTATGTACACTTCCATCCATTACTCATAGCTTCGCTAAACAAACTATAGATGGACTGTATTGGCATGATCTACATTCAAAAACTCACCAGCATTTCATCAAATTTGTCATTGAGCCTCCTGTCGTCGAGGTGCCGCAGCTGCAGTGAGATGTCGGGTAGCGCGGGGGAGCCCTCGCTGCCGCTCGCCGGCCCATCAGCGGCGTAGGGCATAGGCGGCGGAGGGGCGGACAAGCTGTCGCGCTCGTCCGCCCCTCCGCCCTTCTTGGGCCGCCCAAACAAGGTGTCTAGCTGAAACAAAAAAAGTTACTGTTAAACAGATTGGTCACTTTAGACAGGGTCACTAAAATCAAAACCATTTCAATATTAAATGAACATTCATTCAATCAACAGCCAATTCTAGCTTTATATCAGCTGAGGAAAACATGAAATTTATAGTAAACCTTCTGAATTATATCATGATACATTATAAAAAATAATCCTGAAAGTTGTGGAAAGCAAAAAAAGGTGTATCTGGATTCAACACTGGACACAGATCAGTAGAAGAAGACTAAAAAGTTCAACAATTTGCCTGAATGTAATCCGACAATCTCATCTAGAAGGGGTAAAATGCTAGTACCCGGCTAATTGATGAAATGGTTTGTTTAATATTTTTATTATTGTACTTATTGTATTTTAACATTTCGAATACCCTAACACATTACCTGGAATGGTGACTTTTCTCTTATGAAATTCTCAACAGCGCGTAATCCATCCATAATATATATTTTTTATTAATTAATAGATTTGATTTTATTATTTCAAGTCGGTTCACTTTTTAAAATACTAAACGTTAAAAACTGAATTTCAAAAAGTTTTATATTAAGTATCATGTGACAGATCTCTACGTCCTTTGTAATTCATTGATTAATCACAATATCAAAGTATTCGTAATGCCTTGCAGTATTCTCATATATTGTTTTTTCTTGAAAGCCCGCTGGACCGGCTTCTTTTTTAAATTCACTCAGAAAAACAAAGAAGTAAAATTAAAAAACATACTAAGATACAAAATAATAATTCACAGAACAAAAGGTTAGTAAACCATACAAAACAAATATATAATCATAAACAAATTCAAACAAACAGGATACAAGTAGAACGAGTGAACCAAATGACACATCTGGGTTGCGCATTGTATGAGAACTTGGAACTCCGAGGAGATCAAATGTACAATAGAAATAGCTAGAAGTCTATATTAAAATAAAAAATGATATTTGTAGTCATTTTATTTATTTGATCATTCAAGATTGATTGGTACGGTGTTAAGTTTTATCAGTCTTTAGTATGGAAAGTTGGATCCTCACTGAAACAGTGTTGAAGAAGCTTGAAGTGTTCAAAATGTGAATCTACAGATGCGTGTTTAAAATAATATGTTCAGCTAACCAATATGATCGCAAATATCTGTTAACAGATAGACAAGACAAATAAATAATGGACAAAAATCTATGCTAATTTGATTGGATAAATCAGAAGCCAATTGTCTATGATATTAAAAGATATAAATGACGAAAAACCTGCATCAATACTTAATATTTTAAGAACTACAGAACAGGTCATGAAAAAAATAATGCAGATTTAAAAATATGGTACAAATGATGTAGGAACAGGATGCAATCCACTGTTTGCCTACCATTACGGAGATAACACGTTGGTATGAACGCATTGTATTACAAAGTATAGAGAACTTCGATGATAACCAAATTTTTTGTTTTACATTGTAAGCCATAATTTTTTGCTTATTTTTGACCACTGAAGTAAAATTTAAACAAATATAAACAATCGGCAGAGCATTATATTTACTAACGGTTTGCAAAAAAAATGTCGATAAAACAAAACAACACGCCCGGCAGAGGACGCGGATGGCACTGCACAACAGTGATTTGCTAAAATTTTAAAATAAATTGTAAAAACACGTGAAAATCCCAAAGTGTCCACTTAAACGTTATAAATAGTTCCACAGGAATTGTGAGTGCAGAGGGTGTGCGAAAAGTTCATTGTTAAAATTCACAAAAAAAATTAGGAAAAATCAATATCAAATCATAATTGTAATAAAAACATGAAATCCTCCTGTGTAAAATGTAAAAATAGTTTTTTTTTTTTTTTTGTAAAAAGCAATCACTTTGTGGTTTGACATTTTATATTAAATAAAATAACAATCACTTTGTATGAAACCATGAAAGCTATTATACGTTCACCGGTTTCGCTTATTTTGAGCTTCATCATGACGTATTTGAAACTAATTATAATTACAAAAAGAGTGCACTTATGTGATAGAATATAAAAATACATGTGAAAGAGAGAGACAGAATACATATATAGTTAAATAGAACATCATGGGAGAAAGAATATAAAATTATATCCATCAATGCTGTATTTTCCCATCCATTAATGTTCCGTCTATCTGTATATGTATTCTGTCTCTCTCTCTTTCGCATATAATTTTATATTACAAGATGGTGCATGGAAGGGAGCAATTACCAATGTTCCTTCTAATTTTGGATTACGGTGTGTGTATGAAAAAAAACCAATGCCGTTATTTGTGCACTGGGGGGGGGGGGGGAAAAACATTACCATACCAGTACAAGACTACTCATAGGACCTAGGTTTACCACATTACTAATGAAGATGTATTAAAACGCAGTCAAGATAACTAATAACATCTATCAAGGAAAGCTGCAAAAATATGATATTTTCCAATTTTTCAGTATAATCCAATTTAATAATCCTAATATTTTTTAAAAAATCTTGAAAATCTTTCTTATAGAAAAAAATTTTAATAATATTTAGACCTCTCCTACATAAAGTATATTGTAAGTAAAAAATTTCATTTTTAATCATTCTAGTATTTAGCACATATTTGATACATTTTAAAATGGCTGTAATTTTCTTAATATTATGTTTATTAGTACCTACATCATAGAATAAAATATTTAAATACTTTAAATCTGCCATGTAAATAAGTATGAAATACATGCGAAATACTAGAATGATTAAAGATGACATTTTTTACTTACAATACTTAATGTAGGAGGTGTCGTTTTATAAAAAAAATCTATATATTGATTAATTCACATTACTTTTGAGATATACTTTTGAGATATACTTTTGTCACTATTATAGTTCAGATGCAATCCTACCATTTATAAGATGTGAAAATGTCAATGAGGTAAATCGTTGTGATCACCTCTTGAAACTATTGTCATGACAAAAATATAACTGTATATATTTTCTAATACAAAAGATATTTTAAATAATACATCAGGAATACCATAATGAACTACAATCCCGAGACTGACAATTGACAATGAACATGAATGCGCATGCGTCAACACATACTCGGAAATTAATACAATTTATTAACATTTAATTTTTTTAAATAAAGAAATATATTACATATATTAAAACATTCATAACTCTTCCATTTGTAATTTTTTCTTATATCTTGATTATATCAATATTTCAATATTTTTAATGTTTGATAATGCCTTGCGTGTCTTGTGGTTAACTCCGGCTAATCTACACATTTGATTCATTTTTGCGTACTCTTCAACACATTTTAATACGCTAAGTAAATGTATTAATTAGAAAGTTATACATATAAAATCAATTTTATCAAAAAATATTGTTGCGCAATCGGGATTTCTTTCCAAACCGGTGAAGGTGCATTATCCAACTATGCTACACAGACATTATTTTTGTTTATGTCGCACTATTTCAAATTAATACATCTGTTGTTCCATTAATAACGTAACATATAGATTTGAACACTTTCCCTGGTTTGGAAATATATCCAGGTTCGAATTCCGGTGGCGCAACAACAATATTTTTCGATAAAACTGATTTTATATGAATATCTTTCTTATTAATACATTTAATAAGTATTTAAAATATCACAGACCTATGTTCTGAATAATTACAACATCACAATAAGAATGTGTTCTCTTAATAATACATTTAAATATATTTATTTACTGAAGATTTAATGAGAAAAATGTATAAAATTATTGAATACATAAATATAAATTAGTTATTTGAGTCAAGCTTGCGGAATCTCTTACCAAAATAATACAAAAATGTAATTATATAATAATATATTTAAATATTTTTAAACTTTAGCTAAGAGCTATGGAAATATATGACAATGTGCACACTGACAATTTGAATTCTTAACAGTTCTATTAACTATTAATGAAAACACATTTTTGTTTTGAAATTGCAATTTCAGAACGTAGTTCTGTGATATTTTTGAAAATGAAATGAAACAGATGTATCAATTATAAAAATACACAGATTATAAGTTCCAAATTTGTCGTAATCGTAATCGTAATGATGCGGTGAAATGACAACACGTTTCCTGGGATAGGAAAAGGTCCAGGTTCAATTCTGGTAGTGACCAAATATTTTTTCAATCACTATCAAAAAATGATTTGAGGTTGACAATCAACGCGAAACAATTATAATGCAACAGTCAGCCTTCCTGCGGTAACCATAACAAGATAAATTTCACGTTACAAACAAATCAGATTTTAAACTCACCAACATAAACATATTACTAAGAATTTATCTATAAATATTTGTGATAAAGGAGTATGTGAAATGATAGCATATATAAATGTTAAACTTACAACATTATACACTGCATACATGTCGACTGTGTGACTGGTTGCACTTTACTGTCGTAAAATTAATACTGGTCGCTATTATTTATGAGGAAACAATTTCTTTTCAAGGAGAACACAATAAAACACATTAGATCATCACTTTTCACAGAACAACACATGTTTTATCACTTCAATGTTTCATACAGGAATCACACCCAAAATAAACAAATAATAAACGTCTATTCGTTGGTAATGGGCACACTGCAGCGAAATCTTTTACGTAACCTATTTTCAAATTTTTTAAACTAACATTATTTCCTATATTTACTATCAAGTTTAAATTGTCGAATCTATCAGAATGCTTTGATAAAATTTTTCGTCAACATCTGATAATCGTAACTATGTTATTTTAATTATTTTAGATAGCCTAAAGAATGATATTTATTGAGATAGGCGCTGATTGTACTGCTATAATAGACTTAAATATATAATTAGCAATATTTGAATATGTCCAAGAACACACAATTACTGGATTTTCACCTACAAAGGCACTGCTATTAAACAAATAGATATCTCATAGAGACGAAGCTATTTTTTATTAATGGAAAAATATGCAAGTATGGGTAATTACAGGGCTTACGACCTGTCTTCGGCTGGCTTAAGTGATCACTTTGTACAAATATAACTTTCAAAAATTTGATAGATATGGAGATTGATTAATGGGTGAGAATGGTGAACGTTTTTCCATTAACGTGAATATTTTTCCATTAAATATAATAAAAATAACTTTGTCCCTATAAGATATCTATTATTTGTATTATATATAATTATTTGCTATCATCATCTCATATCTATATGGACAACCTATTTTAGTGTTTTAACACACTGTATAACGGTATAACCGCAAATGAAAATAATACAATTTAATAATAACAAAATAACTAATAATTCAATTTGGGTAGAGTGCAAATAAATATAACATTTTTATTAGTCATAAATCCAAATACTTATTTTCGATCTGGGTTGGTTGTGAACGGTCATGTTTTTAATTAAGTTTAAATGACAAAATATTGCATACTAATCATTCTGAAAATACTTTTAAATAAATACACAAGTTTTAAAAGTGCAGAATTTGTTTTACCTTCCATTACGGTGACCCAAATCTAACATTACGCATTTCAGCAAATATTTTAAAAAACAATGAAAGAATTAAAGCAGACCGAAAGCTGCAGAAAACATTAAAAAAAACATATAAAGTAAATTAAAATAGTATAGAAAAGGACCATTGCAGGGTCCATCATCAGGGTTAATATGATACATGACTTTTTGTGTTGTACTGGCTTGCAATACCATGTCGAAAGTAGGGACTGTCATTTATTAGGTACCGGCTTGCGCTATCCTGTCGAAAACACGTATTGTGTGAAATGAGTAATGCTGCATTATGTTAAGTTCTGTCTACCGTTGGATCACTATCTGTGAGGGCTCTTCGACTCCTATGATTTTGAAGAATGTTCAGTAAGATATAAAAATAGAGTTTAGATTGAAAAAAGTGTGAGGTAACTGCGATAAATTGCAATCAAAGATAATTAAATTTTGAAGGAAGGTAATATTAGAAACCTTAATAAACTAAAATTGTGTCAATGAAAGTAAAAAAAAAAAAAATAATACCTGGTAAAGACCCTTGTTCTTCCACATTTTGATTACTGAAATGTATGGCACTCTATCCTCTCTGCCTACCATGATATGGCATGATGTGGTGACACTTATAAATTCTTCAATCTACTACTCTCTGTAGCACTTTTACAAAAACTATTTTAAAAATATTAAGAATTAAATTTCAATATAAATGTAATTTAATAGGGTAAAAAAATTACAAATTTTAAATCCCCTGAACATTTTATTGCTACCAAAGAGTCGCGAATTGAACATCCTGTACGTGCGGAGGTATGTTCCAAAATAAACATGACTACCAGATGTTCTACGTTCGGGATGGGATGATGCCAAGTGGCTGGTGATGTATTGTGTCACCACTGCACTCGCAAACTGATGTCATTCTGAAGTGGGAAAATCTGAGGGAAAAATCCCACAATATAAGAATATACGAAGTGGGGATTTGGTAGCAAAGTCGAAAAATTTGTTACCTCAATTTGTTACAAGGAAAAATATTTTATATTTTTATTTCCTTAAAATGTCTGACATACAGGATGTATGCAAACTAGTGATGAGCTCCACAAAATCACAAGCCGTGAGTCAATCACTGATATCTTTGAGTCACACTCACTAACGGTGATTGAATATTTGGTAATAACGTGATTTGTGATTATTTTATTATATTTTATTTATATTAGGTTGTGAAGCGTGATACGGCGCATGTTCATATAAAATGAAAATATTCATGAAGGAATAACGTTATAATTCGTGATAAGCGCCATCTAATAGATTTTATGAAAGACTATTCTAATTATTCCAAAATATTGCATTTGACCCGAAAAAAAAACTCACATTTTTTAAAGGGTTCTCATTCTCTTTGTGATGATATTAACTACATATACTAGAATGTTTTTTACACAAATTAAGTTTGATTAATATAAGTAAATAAGCTCAAAATTATGTTTTTTTTATTTATATTGTGATATCGTACGGCGCACGCGTATTAGTAATGAAACTGTGATCACAGTCACAGTTTTCAATCACTGATATCGAATATCAATCACAATCTCACCATGATGTCAAGAGTAGCATTTTTTCTCATCACTAATGCAAACTCATGAAATTCTCGAAAGTACATCTCGTAGTAAACTCATTTTACTCTCAGATTTCCAATAGTAAGAACGAGAATCGATAGTTAAATATGGCGGACTTTTCACAGCTGTTCCAAACGTCATCTGACACATTGATACTTAAAAATTTGCAGTATACGTCAATAAATAATTCAATATCCCGCTATTTTAGTGATGAGAGTTCGTTCGATGATGATCTCGTTGTATAATATACATTAGCACATAATACGAAAAAATGTCACCACCAAAGTGGCATGTTTTGTACGCCTAGGTGAAAAAATCCACAGATAATGCATAAAATAAAACATAATTCACGATTATTTGTCGCGCCTATAGACATCTTCATCTATGCTTTGACGTATCAACAACCCGCAAAGGATTTTTACTACGGGCGTTAGTAAAAAGTAACTACTGATCACACAACCGGCTCTAAATTAAATCATTACAACGATATAATATTACAATGTGGTCAAGGTTAAATAATAAACTGACACAAAATGTTCTCATTTAATTAAGGTTACGTGGTAAGACTAAGATTTCCAGAACAGATTATATAAGCAATAATAATAATTCCAAGCACAATAGAAATTGTTTAACATGAAAATAAAATCGGTTAAGATGGAATATATGTTTGGGCCGTGCCACTTCACACATTTCCATTAGATTTATGCACGCAATGCAAGTAAAAGAATAAAATAAAATCTAGACTAAAAAAAATACGTGAAATCTTTTAAAAGCGCAGCAATTTAAAAATAAAAAAATTATGCAAATTTCGCTTTTGTTGAATATTTGAACAAATATATTGTAACACGCTGTATATATGTATTGGTAAACAAGTTAAGCGAGATATTACAATGTGTGAATATATATTTATTTTGCATGTAGATAAAAGTATAAAACAAAATTTAATTAGTAAGCTACACTAGTGTACACTAGTTATGAGCTCAAAATAACGAATCGTGAGTCAATCACTGATATCTTTGAATCACACTCACCATGAGTGATTGAATATCTGGAAATAATGTGATTCGTGATTAATTTGTATATTTGGTTGTGAATTGTGATTCAGCGCATGTGCATATCAGACTAGGAATGATATACATCAAGGAATGACGTTATAATTCATGATCAGCGCCACCTAGTAGATTCTACCAAAACGTTTGACGCATTTGTCCCGAAACGCTGAGAATTTCACCCGAAAAATAAACTCTCATCTATATTCTTTTACGCAAATAAAGTTTGAATAATATTAATAAATATGCTAAAAATTATGTTTTTTTTATGTATTTATTTATTTCGAGTATTGTGATATAGTACGAAATGTTTTTTGTTAAATACAAAATTTATACATCAGATTCTAGATTGTGCAGATAGTATTAAACCGGGTGGCAAAAAAAAATATTGATAGTAAAACTTAGATAAGCAAAAAATGTGATTGTTTTCCTTTTTTGTTTAATTTAATCGGCGAAATAGCGAACGCAATCGTTCCACAGATGATAAAAAAATATAATTAAAAAATCGTTGAATAGAAATTACTTATTCGGTGTATCCACTAGTTGCTTATTTAAAATAATTTTATATTTTTTACGTAATTTATATTAAATTAATTATTTTTCTAATATTGAAAGCGACACAGATAGCTACCCCGGCACGATCAGATAAACTAGATATTAGAAGATGGCTCTGTTAGAAGCGCGCGTGAAACAATATACCGGTCAATTTCCGCTATAATAACGAATAACGAATTATTTTCGCTGTCCCGAACGAAATACTGTATTGTGTTTTTTTTTTTCCCATACACAACGATATATTTTTATGATCCTTAAATTTGACCGTATTAACGGGGAGGGGGCATCGGTCGATGGAGAGATCCTCACGATACGGCAAAAAAAAATCAAACGCGCGGTGATTTCATCGGATACCTGCCGCGTTCATCATACATCGACTCCTCACATCGCCAGACTATAATATATGCCTTATTTGTCATATAAAAAAAAAAACAATAACGCGTGTACATGGACCGGCAGGTCTGAATTACGAGAAGTTTAAAATTTGATCTAATACTCGGGTACGTACCGATGTCGTGCCAAAATTCCACTCGAAGCTAAATCTGAGAAAGTCAAAAATCTAAATGAGTTTTGACCATAAAATATACTAGTAGATTTTCCGCTTAATACGGACACATAACTTCATTGTTTACCAATGATTTGTACAAAAGTGACCCTTTTTACAAGCAACACAGTTTATCAGCGACAGTTGTCGAGCTGTGAAAACAAGCACCATACAAAATTGCTTCCCTTTGATGATGAAAATGAGCACACGTTAGAAATTCCGTTTGTTCATTTATCAAAAGTTTTCGACAACAGATAACAATTTACATAAGACGGATGCAATTGTTGAAGCCATTAAATCAAAAATTTAATATTGAATAATGTATATTTAAAGAAAAATATTAATTGTTTAATTATACGCTCTCCTTGGTTTGTCGGTGCAGCCGCTTATTTGGGCCAAATATCCTAGTCCCGATGTGTCCCAATTAAGCGGAATTGACTGTATAATTATTTCTAGGATATTCTACCGTCAGAACTGAAGATGATACCACTGTAATATGGCCCAGAACGTAGGGAACGACACAGAACCGTCGTCCCACGTCGCAATAGGCCAGAAAACATTTTATTTACGTATCGCTTTTAATAATTTGAGCGAAAATCAAGTGAATTGAAAAGATGGCGAGAGAGACGAAGATGTGATTAAATGATATGAATAAGAGCAAGCATTATATAAATTCCGGAATACCAAAAATGTCTCTCTTGCCCCGCATTGTCTTCTTGGGTAGTAAAATTATATTATATACAATTGTCCGTTTCTACAAATTACCAATGATACTAAAATATAATTTAAAATATATTAATTAATTCGAAATATATACATATAAAATCAATTTTATCGAAAAATATTGTTGTCGCGCCACCGGGATTCGATTCTGGACCTCTTTCCAAACCGGAGAAAGTCCATTATCCAACTATGCTACAGCGACAATATTTTTAGCGGCAAATTTTCAAACCTATATGTTACCTTTTTGATATTAATACATTTAATCGTTCCATTATTTGAAAGAGCCATCTACCTTATACCGATGTTCTGAATAATTACAACTTCACAATAAGAATGTGATCTCCTAAATATATAATTAGTATTGAAACTGAATAGTGTGTATGGAAATCCTCAGAATTCCAATGAATAATGTTGTCCATTTTCATCTCATGCGAATAAAATTGTATAGCTGTCCCCCACTATAGATACAAATATGAGTTGTTGAGTTAAATTGTTAAGTTGATAATGCCCTTACAAGGCGAAACGCGCCCCAAGTAAATGAAACGAGTAGAATAAAAAAAACAGGTGTTTTATTTTCACACATATGATTATGGAGTTCTATAAACTTACATCGGAAACAGTACAAAAATTAATTTAAAAAATAAAAGAGTATTTGGTAAATAGGCTACCTAGAGACGATAAGCTTGAGGAGAGAAATGAAAGAAATAAAGTGAACGGTGCTCTGAAAGCAATGCAAAACAAAATAGAGTTCTAGTGCAAACATTAATGTGTGGAAGTGAAGCTTGAAATTGCTACAAAAAGAACGAAAATAGACATAAGAACAAATTATTCACGTCGCTGAGACTGTTTGAGCACGAAAAAGGTACCTACGAGTTAGGAGAGGATAATAATAATTAAAATATATGAGTGTTAAAGTAACAAACAACAGGACCAGACGACTATCGCGAAAGACTCGATACGATCAGGCCGAGGACGACGAGGTTAGAAGCTCCAACGACGACGAGCATACACGAAACGACATGATGATAAATGAATTAGTTAATTAATTCAAATTCATGATGAGATTTCTCTCTGAGATTAAACTCGAGTGCGCATAAAGAACAGCACAAAATTCAATGCGAAGCGGATCAATGAATTATCTATCACCCAGCACGTTTTGTTTATCCAGTACATACCGCAGCACCACGAAATCACTGAACAAACGTAAACAGTAAAACAAAAAGTCTACAACGTCAACCGCAGTTCCAAAAATCAAAAATGAAATATTTTTGGAATATACCGAGCGGGGCAGCAAATCAAATGAACGGAGACAAACTACGCGAGAGTGAGGCATAAAATTTCGTTTTATTTGTTTTTTTTTTTTGCGAACAGGAGTCTCGACTGACACGCGATATCTGTAATCGAGCGTGGACGATGGATGCCCCCTTTCGACAATGATAAAGGGGTCGGCGAATCGAATCCCACTAGAGACTATCAAATTACCCCTATTCTTCTAAGGCAAGGGCTTTTCATCACGGTTTGAAAATTGTACGACAATTTATTGTCATTCGTATTGTCTAAATCGAGACTAATAAATAGTGTGCCATTACCGTCCGGTAAGTTTACGACAAAAAAAAAGGACTCGAAATGCAATAGACAACGAATGACAGTTAGTTTAGCTCTAAATTCCGTATTGTCATCTGCGCTTCGAGATAATTATCATGCATCAGTTCATCTCATCATCATGGCGACAAGGCGCATCCAACTTCCCCTGTCTTCGTCGCATCCGAAATTTGAAGCACAAGAAGCAATCTGTCATCATACAGTATTTTTTGCTCAATCAATTTATCCCAGCTTAGTCTGGGGCGACCATCTTCCCTCCGAAGTAGTCAAGAAATATCTGTGGCCGTCCAAGGCACCTTAATCGAGATCTTTATACATGTACAATTAGAGGCTCCCTTACTTCATATTATTGAAATTGTAATTATTCAGAACGTAGGTCTGTGATATTTTAAATAACAATTAAATGTATTAATTAAAAAGATATACATATAAAATTAATTTTATCGAAATATATTATTATTGCGCTACCGGGATTCGAACCTGGATCTCTTTTCCAATCCGACTGTAGATGAATGCAGATAAAACCAATGTAGATGACTTTCAAATAATGGAACGATAGATGTATTCATTTGAAAAAGTGTAACATATGGGTTCGAAAATTTATCGTCAAAAATACTGTCGCTGTAGCACAGTTGGATAATGCACCTTCCACGGATTGTAAAAGATATCCAGGTTCGAATCCCGGTAGCGCGACAACAATATCATTCGATAAAATTGACTTTATATGTATATCTTTATAATTAATACATTTAATTAGTATTTAAAACATAATGTATCAATTGCGTCATTCAAAATACAATAAGCAATGTGATGCGCGAGCGTTTTAACTCTACTGTGTATTACGAAACCTTCGGGATGAGTCTCAACCGTGTGCGTGCGCCTTTATACGCGTAAAAATCAGTTAGACTATCGCGTTAACGTGGATAGTTTACGATCATACTGTGTTGACTTCAACTGTCAGACAGTTTTAAAGGTGCCCCGGGCATCGAGGTCAAGAACTTCTCGTAAGTCGGCCGCGCCGATGATCAAATATCCATACATAGCACAAGGTGAAACATTTACCTACGTCGATGAAGCAATCCCAGCGTCTCGGTGACGCATCAGATAAAACTGTCGCCCGGAATGTGGCTCCAAAACAAAACAAATATTGACGAGATAAATAAAAATGGCGCCCCAACAACAGCTGACCGCGGTGACAGGTAAACGTCAGATAGTTTCGGTGTTTCGTTCAATAAAAGGCGTCAAGACTTATCGAAATCGCGTAATAATACTATTAACTCAATCATTAATTTTTGCCACATCATTTTCTCAGACCTTTACTAAGACTATCCTCCGGTATACGGTTTACCAGGTCGTGCCAAGTCTTCCGCGGACGTCCTCTAATTCTGCCATCAGCGTCGTGCAATCAGAACTTTTAAATAAACTTGGACTTGACTAGAATTTTTGCGAAATAATTCAAAATAAAATAATATATATATATCTCCCATCATATCATTTAAATAAATATATCATAGTTTCAATGTACTGACAAACAACAATATTTTTGGATAAAATTGATTTTATATGTACATCTTTTTAATCAATACATTTAATTAGTATTTAAAACATCACAGACCGTCTGTTCTGAATAATTACAACTTCACAATAAGAATGTGTTCTCGTTAATAACAATATATATACTCGTATATACAATATATAGATTTGTTACTATCCCCTTCTCATTCGATCATTGCACGTGACCAAACTATCTAAGCGACCCCTTCTTAATCATGTTTTTACTGCGCTAGGATCAGTTTTACATTCACTCGTAATTTGTTAATTATTTACTCATATCATAAATTTATTTGCCACATATATAACCACTGCATTATTCCTTCACTCTTGAACTATCGTTGCAATTTTGCCAGATCCACGTAGCACTTTCATGCCTCAGTGTCGGTATCAGGATTATACTATGCACCGCTATTCTTTCCTCGACTGGACAAAGCAACGTTCACTTCATTTCGATATTATTCTCAACTTTACCGTTGCTATCAAATATACTTTCGCTTGTTTCAAACGCACTAGACGCGTTAATGTCATACGAACATAACCGACTACCACAATAGATCAGAGCAATCTATCTCCAGTATGTTGATCCACAGCCGAGAATCGTGAGCAATTTTGCAATACTGCAGTCACATAAAACTACTGTATCTTATACAACATTCTATTACGTGATTTTTTTATAAATTAACTATTGCACATTTTTGTATCGCATTACATTGACCGCAGAATTTTTTTTCTACATAGAAATGTTGGGGTACCAAATCGATAATATTGTAATTTTGAACACAGAATAACATGTTTATTCAACGGGTCACCAATAAAATTTGTCACTAAAACCGCGGTAAAAAATATCGTAACATATTTATACGCCCTATTTTTATTACATCCTTTACTATATTAAAAACATTTTAAAGGTTACGAGTTTTGATACCCAGTACCTCTCAAATTAGCAAATTCCGTAACACACTGTAGTGTCAAATCAAATTGTAATGCTGATTTTTTGGGATAGCTTTTTTCAGGATATCGGATTAACTAATCAAAAAAAACATATATATATATACCGCTGTAAAGATTGTTCTACTTTGCTTTGTAAATTTTAACATAAGATTCAAATAACATTTAAGACATTTAAATAGTAACGATTTTTCTGAATTTTTCAATCATTTATTAGAAAATGATCATACTTTTGATAAAAATTCTCGATTGTCAGTTTTACATATACATAATGTTAGTCGTCTTAAATTGAATAATTTAGAATCATTAGAAATAAATAAGGCATGTATTAGTATTATTATTATTATTATTATTATTATTATTATTATTATTATTATTATTATTATATTATAAACAACCAACAAAATTTAACCACAAATCTTATTCTAAAATTTTGTATCATCAAATAAATTTCCACATCAACAACGATTTAAATAATGTACCAGGACTGTTGACACATATGTCTTTTGTATAGTTAATCCGACATCCTGAAAAAGGAAATGATATTTTCCGAAACCGGTTGACGTTTTAATAAACAAATTTAAATAATCTATACTACAAATATCAACTTTTAATACTGACAATTAATTTTATTCGAAAAATAGTCACCCCTGTTGAACTTTCTAACGAGCTAATAATAAATATTAAGAAAGAGATTTGTAAAAAGTCTATTTTCAAATTTCATTCGTGTTCTCAGCGGGAGACCGGGCTCCGGCTGAGAAATATTATTATATATTTTTTTTTATTTATTATCTTAGTTTTATTAACCACTGAATTGAGTTTAAAAAAACATCTACCGGTTTCGGAAAATACCTTTTCCTTCTTCAGGATGTCATAACTAACTAAAAATATAGCATTGTTTCTTCACCAGAATCTATTTTTAATTTAAAAAAAAAAAAAAACAATTATTTAAAAATAAATTTAGTACCTAACTCAAATTGCTGCTCAATACAAATTTAGTCGAATAAATATTGCTAATTTTAAAAGTATTATATTTTATTTATTTATATTTTTTCGGTGGTATGCTACACACGTCTGAGACACGTCTGAGACACGTAACGTGTTTTTTTTAGTTTACCAATTTTTGTATACCAATGATGACATCACGATGAGGCGTATCGTTCGTTTCCATCATAGTAAAATAATGTACGTACGTACAGTAAGATAACCGGAAACTCACAGTTCTAACGGACAGATAAAATAAATGTGGAGCGCATCTGACGTTAAATATTTGTTTCTAACTTATTTCCGAACTGGTTGCCAATAAATTCTGATGCGTTCATTATCCAAATTGATTTGATTATTTTTACCGTATCACGTTTAAAGTAAGTAAAAATACCGATTTTTAATGCATATCTCGCGAAACGTGACGTCAAAGTGATCGATCACGTCACACTCGAGACCGTGGTGACTACATATTTCATTGTGCACCTATAGATGTTAAAAATTGCGCTTTGTTCGTAAATTAAAGTACACGTCTTTCGCGTACCGATAGACGAGAAATAGGTTAAGAATTTATTTGTGAATTATGCACGGCGCAAACCTAAAAATTTGAATATAAAAATAATACATACCTAGTACCTATCTACCTACTCCCTTTCTAATAAATAAAATTATAAATATGTAATAAAATTGTTAATTCCTTCCACCCTTCCCAGTGAACTATACTCATAACATTTTACACATAACCGTGATAGTACTAATTGTGCTGACTCGATTTTTATTTCGCGTTATATTAAAATAATTATAACTAAATAAAAATTTCAACCAATTAAATTAACGTTTTTTTTTTTTTTTGATTGAGATATCCGAGACCCCCAAAGGAAGCAAATTCGACCACAGTACACCAATAACAATAATTTTTAAATTGTCTAGGTAAATTTTTTTTCTAAACTATTCTACAGTGCACAGTACCCGACGACCGTTGCAGGATTCGACAAGACTGACTGGTGTCTTAATGCGATGTGTTGTTAGCCCAAAAATATTGACACAAAAAATATAATATAGCAAAAAAATAAAATAAAAAAAATATTCATTCACGCAAAAATTTCCAAAAAATTATTTCGCATAACAAGACACGCAAACGAAAGCAGAGGCGTATTCAAAAATAATATTTTAAATACTAATTAAATGTATTAAATTAGAAAGATATACATATAAAATTAATTTTATCAAAAAATATTGTTGTCGCTACAGGGATTCGAATCTGGATCTCTTTTCAATCCGGGGACGGTGCATTAACCAACTATGCTACAGCAGACAGTACTTTTGACGACAATTTTTCGAACCCACATGTTACACTTTTCAAATTAATACGTCTATTGTTTCATTATTTGAAAGTCATCTACTTTGTTTTTACGGAATCTCAAATACATTTGAGTAAACCGATAGCAGACGCCAGAATTAACAATTCATTTTTATTAAATTTTGGACACACTGATACAACTTATGTATTATTAAGGAGAACACATTTTTATTCTGAAGTTGTATTTATTCAGAACATAGGACTGTGATATTTTAAATACGAATTAAATGTATTAATTAGAAAGATATACACATATAATCAATTTTATCGAAAAATATTGTTGTTGCTACCGGAATTCGAACCTGGATTTCTTTCAATATTTGATTTTATATATATATATATATCTTTCTAATTAATACATTTAATTCGTATTTAAAATATTACAGACTCCCATGTTCTGAATATTACAAAACTTCACAAAAAAAATGTGTTCTCCTTAATAAAAAAAATATTATCGATTGAAACGTTAAATTCGTAAATTTTTTTTCCACTATTACATAACATCATCCTTAACACCTTCAACTCGAGCACTGCCAATAATGGTAACTAGCAAATAAACAATTAATTTAATCTGATGATAATATTTTCGGGTGTTATTTTTTTACATTAATAGGTTTACACTAAATACAGCACTACGAACACATTTCGTAATCGATATCTCTATTATAAGTCATTTTATTTATGACCATAATCCCGATAAAAAAATTTAAACGAGAGATAGAATTATCGTCCGCACATTCCGACCGGAAGATGTATTGACACTAGTTGCTTGTAGCCATCAGCGGTGGAGGCATGCCGCCGTTGCAACAGAGGACTATAACACGTGTCTATTTCTTCAGAGGGGGTATACCGAACCAAACTGTCACTGACGTCATCCGACGACAAGTCCTACTCGAAACCTCGGAAATGCGCAGACATGATTTTGTGATTGGATTGTCTAATAAGTATTCGCGGTTTTATTTAATTATTTATTATAAAATCAAATTCTTAAACAAAAATTACAACATTTCAAACAATGTTTGTAATTCTCAATTATTATTCAAGACTTTATTCCATCTTTCAGCCAATCTGTCGACAGTTTTTCTACAAAAATCGGCTAGTCTGGTATCGAAATAGTTATCGAGTCAATTTCTGAGGTCATCGTCATTCTTGAACCTAACGCCACGCATTTGATTGGAGAGAGACCGAAAAATGTGATCGTAGGGACTGTAGTAGGGTGGATGCGGCAAAATTTCTCATTTGAGCTCCTGGATGGCCATTTTCATTGTTTTTCTCAACTTGCAAATACTGGTTGTTTGATCGTTAGTAAAAAAATATTTACATCTCGAAAGTACATCCGCAGTAAACTCATTTTACTCTCCCGACATCCGACAGTAAAAACGAGAATCGATAGTTAAACATGGCGGACTTTTCACAGCTGTTCCAAAAGTCTTCTGACACATTGATACTTTGAAAATTGCAGTATACGCCAATGAATAATTCAATATCCCGCTCTTTTAGTGATGAGAGTTCGTCTGATGATGATATCGTTGCCTATATACATCTCCATCTATGCTTTGACAGTAGTAAATTTGATGTATCAACAATCCGCAAAGGATTTTTATTGGGGCGTTAGTAAAAAGATACTATAGTAAAAAGTTACTACTGATGACACAACCGGCCCCAAGTCTTTTTTTCACAAAACAAAATATGCAGTGACAAAAATAGCATTAAAAAAACCGCAAAGACTTATTAGACGATCCTATATTTTACCAAAAGTCGTAAATAATAACAGCATATTGACGTCTGCAAAAAAAATTTCGAAGATGACCTTTACGAAGGCTGAATGTAAGGTACTGATGATGCCACTGACGCAAAATCTGTATACCATTATTTAACGCCATCTTTCGAAAGACGCCTGTCAAAATTTCAGACAGATTTATAGAGTAGTTTTCTTTTGATAGCAAGTTTATGTTTATTCGCAGCCATGGAAAAACAGCAATATCGGTCAGTGATTCGATTCTTTTTTTTGGATGTCACGACGTGTGAGGAAATTGCGTGCCGTTTTTAAGGACCGTGCACCTTCGCTGACTACCATCAGATATCGGTTTCGTGAATTCAAGCGTGGAAGAACATCCGTGAGATTGGACCGAACCAATAATAAAGATTGATGGATCGTATTGTCACGAATAATTATCGCGACAACACGGAATAATGTTTGAGAAATCAAAAACTTACGACAGTTATCCCAATATACCGAACGATGTTAGTGTACTGTAATGCGTTCTATCACGGAGTTCAATTTTTTTTCCGTTAAATGTGCTGATATCTCGACAATGCCATCATGTGTCCACTTTTAAAATGAACTTAATTGACCTATGTACAAAAATAGTAGAGTTATGTATTATACATAAAGCCATAAACCCAACAACTATAGTGTCCGAGAGTACTACAGTTTTGCAGAGCAAATCTTTAATTCGCAATCTGACCTATTACAACTGCACCGATTTCCGGTTCTAAACCACACAGTGCGTCCAGTGTTGAGTTTCCGCAAAATCGTACGCGAGTCAAAAGTTACAGCAGATCAATATCGACGATGACGCGTCGAACAAGCTAGAACGTTCCTGATGATTTGTTCTCCATGGTGTAGAAAGAAAACGCGTCAGATTCGATAGGCAAATCGTAAAAATATCCCCGCTTATAGGGATAACGTCATTCGCTATTTGTGTTTCGCTGACGTTCTAGAAAAGTTGTGAACCCGCAATACAACTTTCCAGAAAAGGCAATAAAAAGATGCAGTTTATTTAATTAGTTATTTATATATAAAAACATTACCACTGTGAATATGTACTCCGCTAATTAATCGATGAATCAAACACCCACTTCCAATAGAAGATGATAAACGACTCTAAGATTACCACCACGGTTTGCCCGCGGTGGTAGGCAGAAAGGATATAGCGCCACACTCTTCTGACCTAACACACAATTCTCGCCTCATTCACATTCATACACTTTCTCACACAAACTCGCCGATTATAGAAGCTTCTAACAGAACCATCTTCCATAATCAATATCTCGGTATAATCCATATAATTCCATAATCGGTATCTGGTTTACCTGGTCGTGCCAAGTCATCCGCGGACGTCATCCACTTCTGGTGGCATCAACACTTGTTAGTCTAGTGACTAAGACGCTAGGCTAGTGATCTAGCGGTCGGGGGTTCACGCCTCGTTCCAGGGGACCAGCGAGATAGTTTTCTATTTTCATTGTACAAGTGTATTCCGTGTGCGCATCTCAATTTTTTTTTTTTAATTTAAAGAAAAATTAACAATAATTCGTTAAAGTATTTCTAAACATTCCTGTAATCTTAATTATCATCCCAAAAATGCAATTAGAATCATAAAACGATTTACAACGACTGTAGTGTATTTTCCAATTTTATGTAGTCTTTAGCATTTATGAACTGCAGTCGTGATCCAACCGCTAATCAATGAAATTAGATTATTTTATTAGACGACGCACCTGTAATAAAACAATTAGTTAACAGGTGAAATCCGCTCCACACGCTGCATGTATTAGAAAACCATTCTATTTCATAGCAATTTATTTATTTTTATTTAACAAATACAATACACGAATTTAATGCAATGAAGGATTGGCCATCAAACAAGCGGTTAATCATGTACTAGCAAAAAAAACAATTGGCTTCGTGGCCGCTCCGTGGCCACTGCCAGTGTTCCAGTTATAGCGTAGTGGTTTCGTGGTCGATGTTGAGCGTTGCGCGGCATCCGTAAAACATATGTCTCAATATTAATTATAAAATTGTATTCATTACAAAATATGATCCTATAACTCCCGCAAAACAAGTGCCACCTGGCGACAGATTATATATAATTCCGGAGGATCTCACAGTCCTAGCGGCGATAATTATTGTTATCAATAGATCTGTGATTTCGATAATATCATGAGGACCCACATTCAAATGGTTTTAAGCGTACAACGCAGGACGGTCCATATAATTTGTCACCGGGCGGCATCGTCACGACAGTTGGCCCATGGCTAAGAAACGTGGCGGTCGGTTGTACGTTGTGACCGATTAACAAATTTTACACGAAAATCCTCAGAAAAAACACATAACTAACTTACCATCACGTCGTTTCATGCGGGGGTAGGCAGAGAGGATAGTGCGCCACACTCTTCTATCCTGACACACAATTCTCGCCTCGTACACATTCATGAATCTTCTCATACAAGCTCGTCAATTATTTAATACATTCTATGTTAAAATATTTTGGCAACGTTTTGGTAACGTTATAGTCATTTGTAGTGAAATTTGGCTTCAGTTATGGATTTCTACACTTGGTGTTCACCCACTCGACCGCCGAGTCGATCAATCGACTACATATTGCAAATTATACGTGATCTACATAATTGTGAATTTTTAAAATTGTAATTGCTTCGGCGCGCGAAAGGTGAGACGAGTTTTGCCTATGATCTTGACTAAACTAGCTCTGTCGTGAATACAAAAATTCTGGCTGAAAATAATATGTAAATCGGCTGTACAGTGACCGAAACCTAATTTGACAGTTGAAGGCCATCTTCTATCAGCAGTACTCCCGATTGACAGCTGATATAGCAATGATTTTTTTTAAACAGATATGACATTAATTCAAATATATTAAAATTTATTTCTATTACTAGAGGCAGGCGAGTGCCTCTGCAGGCTGGACTGTAAGGGTTCGATCTCCATAAGGCCGTAAAATAAAAGAAGAAAAAAATATATAATATACAGAAACGTGGGTAATGATATTTCGCATATTTATATTGTTAAGGTAATTCAGATTATCTAAAATGACATTTCGGATAACGATATTGTAACGGTATTTTGGATATATCGTAACGGTATTTCGGAGATATCGTAACGATATTTCGGAGATATCGTAACGGTATTTCGGAGATATCGTAACGGTATTTCGGATATATCGTAACGGTATTTCAGATACAGTGCTGCAAGAATTAAATTAAAAAATATATAAATACTCGAAACAACATGGCGGATGAGGCTGAAATTTTAGCCGAGATATTTACAAGGTCAATATTTAAATTTTGTTAAATCTTAATCTTATAAGAACTGCGTGAGTTATCATGTTCACTAAATTAGTTACATCCAATATACGAATTCATTATAGATAAACTTTTTAACGGAGGTTGGTTTTCGTGTCTCCTGGTCGCGATCGAAGAAAGTGCATTAATATTTTCCAGAAGTTGTACTCATGAGACCTTCTGCAACATATAGTATTCCTATCAAAATGTACCTAAAATAATATTCAGCAAGCAATGAGATTCTCGCCTGATGATTAATGTTGTCACGAGGTTACGAGGTCACGAGGAGGTTACTCGTTCGATTCCGAATAGAAACAATTTCAAATTTTCATAGCACGAGTGATTAGCTGCGTTTAAAAAATAGTTAGAATATTGATGTGTCAAAGAATTCAGAGTACCGGGTCGATTTGGACCCCTTGGTCTTCCATCATGATGTATGCCTTATGGGCGCATTAGCAAAAATGAGGTACATATTGTAGATTATTATTACTGTAACGATGCAGGGGCTGCTAGCTGGGGCAGGAGATAACCTCTAAAGGAAGACGGTTTTGGGATGTTTAATACGCGAGGGGGCCGTTATGTTACAGGTTGACAGAACAGAACAATCAGATCCGCAATTTGAGGTGGTGAGTGGTCATTGAGCTTTGGGCACTGGGCCCTGGCCCTGGGCACTGACCGCATCCGGAGTGACTCCGGACCCGCAGCAGAGGCGCGCAACTACACGCATCAGCGTTCCACACGCACACACACACACTTGTCTGGATTCCCGCGGGGGAAGGCCACAAATTCAAATATTCTTACGTATCCTCATTGATCTCACTATCAGGTGATTAACCCGTGCCATGCACTGTTTCATGATTTAAACATATTCTATATCAATTTTAAAAAAATACGTTAAATACAACAATACAGTCCCAACATGTGTTTGTGCAGCTCAAATAAAAATAAGACAAGATGGGCCAAGAAAAAGATTATCTGAATTGAAAAAGGGCTGCTCAGAATCTCCCTCCCTGCCCAGCGGATACATCTATACAACCCGCCTCATACTCATACAGGAACCATAACACATAAACCATGGCACGCGCCATCCTCGCAACGAGGGAACCACGAAAACATATATAAACATATATGTGGCCACATATTACATAAATAATAAGACAAAAGAAACCGTTTGTTTAAACCTTTATTTATTGATAAATCGATCTTCTTTTAAATTTGTTTTCATAGTAGTTTCCTACTTAGTTACCTACCACTTATACTTTACAGTTTATCTATGCTTGAATTTTTAATTTTAGTATACATTGTTTCCTAAAGAAGATAACGATATTGATTTATCAGTGTTTTGTCTTATTATTTATTATAATACTCGTATAACGAAAGCGTCGATGGTACCAAAAATAGAGGACGTCCACTGAAGACTTGACACGACCAGATAAACTGAATACTGGAGGATGGTCCAGTTAGAAACCGCAATAACCGGCGAGCTTGCATGAATAGATGTACGAATGTGAACGAGGCGAGAATTGTGTGTCAGGACAGAAAAGTGTGGCGTGTGTGTGAGTAAGTAATGACTGAGGAATGTTCAGTTTTTAGTGATAGATCTGAATTTAAACGCACCACAATGGACACAACTGCAAACAATAGAATAATTAAATAAACATTAAGTGTTGATATTTCATTAATAATAAGCTTGATGATTCTAATTATGACACCTGACGACCGCAGTCGGCTCGAGAGGAATTGTCGTAGTGACGAACAAAACCATTATTGTATTCGATTACAACTACGATTTAACAACCGGAGATTTAGATTCTAATATACCAGTGATTGCTTTGCGATGCGTTTTTAAATTAAATTTAAAAATATATTTTTTTATAAACAAAATACATAAACTAATCAATGATATATAAAATCTCACAGAGACGAAACCGTTAATATCACTTAATTGAAAATTGACCTTTCAGGCATACTCTAGTATAATGTGTTAATCATTTGTCGTATATACAAATAAAGAATATAGCTTCCTTATTTTCAAAGAAATGAGATTCTCATTAATGACATCTATGCTGTTTCAGGGAAATGAATATCAAATTTCAGACCATAGATGACGACTTTCACCAATTTTCACCCTTCAATCTCCATATTTACCAAATTTTTTAAAGTTCTATATATGTTAGTATGTGGATTCGCTTCGCTGCTGTACTGCTACACCAGATTCTCAGATAAAAAGAGTGAAAAATGAATTATCAAATTTGATCCATAGATGGCGATGGTGTAGTGGTACTCGAAGCGAATCCACATACTAACATATATACAACTTTAAAAAATTTGATAAATGTGAAGATTGAAGGGTGAGAATTGGTGAACGTTATACATATATATATATATATATATATATATATATATATATATATATATATATATATATATAAAGCATTTGTTTAATAACAGTGCCTTTGTAGGTAAAAATCCAGTAATTGTGTGTTCTTGGACATATTCAAATAGTTCTAACAAAATATTTCGTTATTTTACGCGCATTTCTGTGTTAAAGTCTTTAAAAACAAGTTAAAAATATTCGTAGTCATTTTGTTTACGTAACATTTTATGGGTAAAGTTTTCGTTTTCTTAGAACACCTAGGCTTCAGCGATTTGCCAATGACGATTGGCTCGCATATCTATTGTTCCATCACTATTGACGCAAAACAGAGATCTTCTCTTTCGACCCTTTCCCACCGTGGCAGGACTCGCTTATTAACGTCAATGTGCCGTAAGGCAGGTAATTATAAAACAAGTCGGTGTAACGAAATATGCTGCTCAATTTAAACGATTAATGCGGTAAAATGATGCGTAGAGGGACGATCGATGCCATCTATTTTTGCGTGTTTTGTATGAAATTATTTCGCGACTGGAAAAATAAATGATACATGAGGGAAAACGATTATTCGAGGAACGATCGATCACTGTAATTACTATTCGTGTGTCTTCTTATACCTGCATAGATGTGTCACCAGATGGCCAGCACACGGCTTATCGGTTTCTGAAGCTCCCTCTAATTAACCTTCCTTCCTTATAATTTTTATACAAACTAGAAAAAGTATTGCTAGGCCTTGCGGGCGGCCATAGCGGCCGCATTCATTCAACAACGTTTCATGGCCAAAGACCGACTGGCGATTTGCGAAGCCAAGTGGCTCTAATTTACTGCAGCAACGTAATTTTTTAAAACAACATGTTACTAGGGATAGCCGCCGGATAATGTATCGAAAGTTTTAATTCGTATCATTATCGAGATATTCGTGCGTCTCGCCGTCCATGGTATGCGCAACATGTGTCTCCAGCACCACATCTCAAAGGCATCAATCCGTCTTCTTAATTTGCATATCGTTTATCAAAATAATAATACATATAAATATTGAAGATTAGTGCGAGATCGGATTTACAGATGTACAAACTAGGTCTCGGTCGGATATGCTGGCCGAGTATCGCTATTATATTCTAGAAAGGTGATGCAATATCCTCAGAGAACAATCCATTAAAGCAACGCGGTCATGCCTCCAAGTTCTTCTTCACTATCCTTTCAACAGTCACTCACCATGACAGGTGTATGTTGATGAGTAAACCAACAGGATTCGGGCTTTTGATCACGTCTGATATTTTTAGATCTATAAATATTTTACTTTACCTGACAAAGAAATGTTGATAATTGCTCAATCTGTGAGAATCAACGCATAAAATAACAGGCATAGCGTTTGAGAATTTGTGATCCCAAAAGAGAAACAATCGTATTGAATAAGACAGAGAATTTGCGACACCGAGAGAGTATCGATCGTATTGAATAAGACAGAGAATTTGCGACATCGAGAGAGTATCGATCGTATTGAATAAGACAGAGAATTTGCGACACCGAGAGAGTATCGATCGTATTGAATAAGACAGAGAATTTGCGACACCGAGAGAGTATCGATCGTATTGAATAAGACAGAGAATTTGCGACACCGAGAGAGTATCGATCGTATTAAAGAAGACAGAGAATTTGCGATACCGAGAGAATATCGATCGCTTGAAATAAGATAAAAGATTTGTGATACCGAACGAGTATCCGATTAAATACGAAAGAAAATTTTGTGATTCCATCATTGGATTGAATAAGTTAGAAGATTTGTAATCTCGAGAGAGTTTCGATTGCATCAAATAATTATTTATTTATACATACATTGTTATTCAGAGTTGTGTTCACAATACCAGCCTCTCCGAGCTGTTCCCGTGCATAGGCAATAATAAGATAGAGATTTGTAATCTATCTATTATTTATTAATATTGTTATTAAAAACCTGAACGGTATAACTACTTTTTTTTTAAATACATACCTAGTACCTACCTACACAAAGCACAATAATAATAATGCGTTTATTGCAGCGTGATCGAGTTTTTTTTTTATATAACAGAAAACATTTATGTTATGAAAAAAAAAGTTCACATATATACCTATATACAAGTATAAACAAAATATAAATACTGCGTTTCAGTCACGGCTATATTATTGAATTTGTGCCTATTCTGTCGTCGTTGCCATTCTATGGAGAGATCAGACAGTGGCAAGTAAATGAAATTTTAAAATGTCAATAATAAATGTGATAAAACTTCATTCTTATACTATATTTATATATTTATGGTTATATTTGTATAAAGTGATCACTTACGCCAGCCGAAGACAGATCGTAAACCCTGTAATTACCAATAAAATAGCTTAATAGTTAAATGGGGATGAAAGTGCCACGGGAAGAAAGTTCCATTGCAAATATCTCATAAACGTTACATGTGAACACCGCGTGAAGTGGTGATATCCCCTCTGCCCCGCTTCGCTCTTCGACAGTCGAGTAAATGTGCTAGTCGAAGGTATACGCGTCTGTACTTCGTTTTTATGATCGGCGAGCTTAATTTCAAAATTGCACAATTTTTGATTTTCTGACGTGAATGATTTGATTTTCAAAAATAGTGTCGCTGTAGCATAGTTGGATAATGCACCTTCTCCGGTCTGGAAAGAGATCCAAGTTCGAATCCCGGCAGCGCATCAACAATATATTTCGATACAATTCATTTTATATGCATACCTTTAAAATTAATACATTTAATTAGTATTAAAAATATCACAGAATAAGAATGTGTTCTCCTAATAAAAACTCTATAATCACGTTATCCTGTCATTTGTAAAAAGTGGCACAATCATCCCCACCCTACCCTACTAATTGAACTCATTCCATTTTTTTAGTTATAGGACTGCATTGTGGACAAGATGCTGTAAAATAGATCGATACGTACAATTTAGCATTGCATATTTAGAGCTCGGAGCGGAGTCACCGATCATATTTTGGCACCCTGACAATTTTCACCTCCGGTTGTGTGCCGAGGCGCCGTGGATATACCCAACGAATATTTTTCAAAATCAATCATGTCAGTTTATAAAATGAAGAAACCAGTTTCCACGCGATGCGTCACATATGCAACATCAAAATATTTAACACCTTATCACGAATATCTCAGATATAGGCCCATATCTTAAGATTCACGAGCACGGATAACTTAGATATAGGCCCGTATCTTAAGATTCACGAGACGCTATCTTACAATACATTGAACCATGAACCACATAAAATATATTCATTACCATTGACTTTATCCACTAAAATGACCGAATGATAAATTTACCTATCTTCTTATTATTATTGTTAATAAGTTACGATTTATTATTGTGTGACAAAATTGATTTTATATGTATATATTTATAATTAATACATTAATTTAGTATTTTATATAACGTGTATGATAACTTGATAACACAGTTTATACGAATTTGCATAATTAACGGTACAAACGTTTGACCCAAAATATCGGAAAAAAAATATTATAAATCAAAGTTCCAAGATGATTGACTCCTCTCAGCTTCCACAATGGACCAAACACAAGAAAACAGTATACAAATAAAAATACACACACACAAACACAACACAGATATAATTGTTTAATCTGAGAACATCGTAATGACATATACTTACATAACATCACGTTATACAGGGTGTAACAGATGTAGTCCAAAATACTAAATAGGTGGATACTGACTAAATTACGAGCCGAAAATGTGTTAAGCTTGATGTTTACGTACTTCGAAATAAACATTCACAAAATTGTTCCATTATTATTAATAAAAAAAATAGTCCAAAAAATAGTCTAGCCGCAAGAAATTCGCTGACGTTTAATTTTTTGTATTCAATATATAATTTGGAATCAATAAAATATTTCAATTAATCGAAATAATCACAAAATTACGATTTTTTTTTTAAATTCTCATATCTCTGACATAGTTGAGATTTGGCACATATCCCTTGAACATTTTCGATTCGCAATTTTGTCAGGTGTCCACCCATAAAATATTGCGGACTAGATCTGTTTCAGCCCTGTATAAGTATGCGTTAAACTAACGTTAATTGTTTTTTTTTTTTTTTATATTCTCACCGTCTTTCCTCTCCAGCTTTCCTTCCTCTTTAGCTTCGGCATTGTGGAAAGCGGGCCGATCTGGCGAGACACCAGTACAGCCGAGAAATAGACCAGGAATCAACATACCATGTCACCGATGCAGCCAAGAATCAACATGCTATGTCGATATAGTCAATGATTTGTCCACCAGTCACCGATAATCCCAGTGGCAATATCTAGAAAGGCACCGCAAATACGACCAAAAACAAAATGGCCTCCGATGTGGTCGAAAATCACTAAGACGTCACTCTTTTTACATCATCCACTAAAACACAACACACTTTATTATATCGCCGACATTCACATTTCGATACGATCGTTTCAGTTTCAACCGAGAGCAACGCGCGACGCACTTTCGAAGAACTTTTTTAAACGGCACGTCTTCCAGGGTTAACGTGTAACAATAGCATAATAATATTATTCATTTCACTTGCGATATCGAGCACAATGGCCGCGACTAAAGTACGTTCCACTATTAAATGAAATCACTATGTACCTGCATACAGTGCACTCGCGAATGACGTATCCTCGAAATATGTAAGCGCGAGGCCCTTGAAATCGTTAAGGAATTTAATTATCTCGTATTCAGACTATACTTTTGCTGAGAGGGTATATTTCTGTAAATTGCCGCGATTGTCAAACCGACAAAGGCGCGATTACTCAGCGCCCCGGGCAATATGACTTGTTAAATACTAATTAAATGTATCAATTAGAAAGATATACATATAAAATTAATTTTACAGAAAAAATTGGGATTCAAATCTGGATCTATTTCCAAACCGGGGAAACTATGCTACAGCGACAGTACTTTTGACGACAAATTTTCGAACCTACACTTTTCAAATGAATACGTCTATCGTTCCATTATTTGAAAGCCATCTACTTTATTTTTACGGAATCTCAAATACCTTTGAGAAAAGCCATAGCAGACGCCAGAATTAACAATTCATTTTTATTAAATTTTGGACACATTGATACAACTTATATATTATTAAAGGGAACACAATCTTATTGTGAAATTGTAATTATTCAGAACATAGGTGTGTGTGATATTTTAAATACTAATTCAATTTAAAAGAGATCCAGGTTCGAATCCCGGTAGCGCAACAACAATATTTTTAAATAAAATTGATTTTATATGTATATCTTTCTAATAAATACATTAAATTAGTATTTAAAACATCACAGACCGTCTGTTCTGAATAATTACAACTTCACAATAAGAATGTGTTCTCCTTAATAATAATAATATGACTTAAAACGAGACCTAAGCGATTGACAGAAAACCTCTGATCATCCATGTAAGGAGTTGGGCGTGAAGCCAACCCTACCTCACTATGTTAACTCAAATAGTGCCCCGGAACTAGACAAATATCCCTAATGGATCGTAACCAGCTGTTACGTGATGATGGCCGTGCTACGATTACTGACGTCGGTAGCTGCGAACGAAAAATCATACAGTTCTATGTTCAGTCGCGATAAGACATGGAAAGACTGTCTGATTTCAGGCTTGTTTAGTCTGAATCGTGGGCTCTAAAAGCAAGGGAAAGAGGGCGGATGGATTGCATCAACGATAAATTCTCAACCAACGACATGATACTAGAAATTCCAACTATTCGAATATCGAATAGTAAAACTTAAAATATTCCAATAGTTTCTAAAGTATAACAACAGTATGAAACTAATTTTGAATATTTCAAAGAAATCGTATGGTACATCAAAATTATAAGAAAACGAGCTAATTTAAGGACGTTCCCAAAAAAAATCACTTTTCTTACAATCCTTTTAAAACTTTGAATACACACACTTATGAGTGTCTTTTATACGTAGAAATATTTTTCATCCTTGCGGTAGTAAATTTGTAAATATTGCCTATTAAAATGAGCATATTTAACATACGAACCATACCCCGATCGATGTTGTAGCGCACGTTTCATTGAATAGCAAGTCATTTTCTTACCATTGTTTTGGAAAACTGAGAATCATTCATTGAAAATTTAACAAAGATCTTTCTGTAAAAATAACTAAAACAAGCGGTATTCGTTTTGTTATAAAAAATGTTAAAAGTGAGCTACTTTAGAACGGTTTTGAGGTTTCCTTTTATAATTTGAATAGTGAGAGATTTTTGAACTTCTGCGCACGTGAGCGGAAGCGAAAAAGTATACTGGACCTTAAATGTTTTTTATTCTATTTATAGTAGTTCATAGTAGTTTACATACGGGGGAATCTTCTTGAAGATTGAGTACGACTGCTCTTTGGGAACGTCCTTAACATAAACTGTTTATTTATTGTAGTTTTAAAAATAAGAACGAATTAAACGTTTCGTATTTTAAATTTGTTCTTAATTTTGTTTTTATCGTCGCTGCAGTTGAAAATACCTGCTCAGTAGCGGCTTAACTGTTAAAAGTGTTTTAAACAGTAGGTCCAACGTATCTATCCTTTTTTTTGGAATTGTCCAAATATTTCTAATCTTTTTTTTAGATTATTCGAACAAACATTTGCAGTTTCAACGAGGGATAAAATGGTACTTCGTAATTCGGACGTAGGTGAACTCTTCGAACAAGCGACAGGCATCTCCTCCACGTCCAAATCAGAATCCTGAGAATTGTTTAATATTCCATACATAGAAATTAATAAAAACAAATAATGAATATAATAAAATACTGTTTTTATTTAATACCTACATTAATTGGTAATTTTTCATTCGTCCCGAACATTTGTGACAATTGTTAGAACCGATGATGTAAGCGAAATATATTTATTAAAATATTGTGCGAACAAAACTAATGCGACTATTACATTTTGAATACCTTGTACAACACGAGACTCTTTTCTTATCGTTAATTTCACGGGAAATCAACTCTTGCATGGAATCGACGAAAGAAACACGAAAACAGAATGTACGCAGCAGGAAACCAACCATGTATATACAAAAAGCAGTGGCGTGCAGTAGGTATAGATTTAGGTTATGTTGTTACCAATGATATTATACAATAATATATAATATAACCACAACATATGCTGTACATAGGATTATGAACTTTCGTTTGAGCAACGTCTTTAGACAAAATGAATCCATCGTTTATACCACCCTACCATGTATTTATTTGTAATTTTAGAGTACTATTAATAGTGTTTTTAAAATTTTAGTTTTAGCGTAAAATAATACCTTCTTACCCATATAAAAATCAAAATAAAAAATGTGTGGAGGTTATTAAGAACACTTTTTATGACCGAAAATGGTTATTTTTATTGTTTGAAAATCCTTCTCTCCAAACTAAAGGAAATAATTATTTTTATTAAAGGTTAACGTAGGAAATAGTTCAGCCAATCGCTTTTTGTTTTTCCCAAATCAAAAACAAATACATGCACCAAATTCACCTCGAACGCAAAGAACGACCATGAAATCAACACGTTAAAAACAGTAAGATAGTAAAATTCGCGAATTAGTAAAAGAGGAAGTTTCAGCGATTTGCGCGCAGTTGTAAGCCTTTTTAATGTTATTGTGTTAAAAAAACATTAGAAACGACTCCATACAAAACGGATCAACTGAAAGGAATTTTCAATTCAGTAAATAGCCAACTGTATGACTTGAGTAATTCACTAGCTTAAAAGTAGACGATAATAATGTGATTAACTACAATCCGTCGATTGTAGCTACTAGCGCTACGGCTGCATGGGTTGTCGTGGTAGTTTAGAACTAATCCATTAAAGTTTATACTGGTACACAGATGGCGCTAACTGTAATAAATCCGTAAATATACGTTTACGGTCCATATTAATTTATATTTGTTTCCCAGAATTTTTAGTAATGCACAGCATGCACTGCACGCCCGTGACATCAAGGATAAATAAATGAAGAGACAGAAAACACACCTGATTGAAGAATAATAAATTCAAACCAGAGGTATGGGATATAAAAACATGGACACCACATGAGTCCACCACACCCACAAATCTTATTTCAACGTCCTTTAACGTCTTTAACGTATTTAACGTCATTTTTGCACGCCTGTCTTTCATCATTCAGTCAGACTTTCGTTCATCACAATGCATGGTACCAGGATAGCATATTTAAATTATTAGAGATACAAATAGACTGATTAAACAAACACATGGCCAATAGCCGAAATATGACCCATCGTTCTATAACGCTGTAAGTAAATCGCCTTCCTCCACAAGATGACGTGACAGCCGAATTTGGACGAATCTTAACAGACAGACCTGAACATCAGTACAGTAAGTCCTCAACATACGAACGAGTTCCAAGAGCTTGTTCAGAAGTCGAAGAAAATTAGCCTAAGCAACAGCATTGATCCCGCGCTTAATATCTGATACCGTGTAATGCCGGGATTCAAATTGAACGCACAGTAATTGAAAAAAAGATAGCTACTCTAAAGAGTACACACATTTGTTAAAGAAGACCGCACGTAACTACTGTAAACATTACTGAAAGCGTGAGTCCTGCACGACGCCAAGCGCCAGAGGTACAAACTAACAGTACGTTCGTATCTTTGAAAGTTGACTTGTTACAGTCGTGTCTACAATATCATCTTTCCTCATAAATACATACCACAAACAGCCATTATTATATTTGTTCACACTTAATCAACATTCTGTCATTTCTTTATCGTAATATTTTTCAAATACCAATTTTTTTTATTTATTTTAATATTAGAAGATATAATACATTTTTAAAATAATCAGTA
This sequence comes from Eubasilissa regina, assembly GCA_022840565.1. NCBI lineage: Eukaryota > Metazoa > Arthropoda > Insecta > Trichoptera > Phryganeidae > Eubasilissa > Eubasilissa regina. The sequence goes on along the minus strand of JAINEB010000029.1, from coordinate 18,031,211 downwards.
GGATATATAATATATATATATTTCTTTTAACATTTATTTCTTCTCTTATGAGAGTAAAAATGGTGTATAGAGGAGTATATACGAGTGTATAATTTAGGTGTACATATTTTTTGACTTCAGGTACAAAATGATAGTAGTCTGTAATTTTTCTAATTGTGATGGAGAGATTGTTAAAAAATTTGATGCCTTAATAAATATAGTGATTTTGGGTTAAGGTATATTTTAGTTTTGTAATATCAACTTGGTCTTTAAATCTTGTAGATCGGAATTCGTATCTAATATTAAATTTATTTTTAATTTTAAAAAAATTGTGATTATTGAATTTTTTTTGTATATGTCTATTATTTTTGGTACTTTGAAATCTGTGAAGAGTTAGGTTAGATTATGTCACCTTTTTAATATTAATAATACATACAGGTTCGAAAATTTGTCGCTAAAAATATCGTCGCCGTAGCATAGTTGGATAATGCACCTTCCCCGGTTTTGAAAGAGATCCAGGTTCGATTCCCAGTGGCGCAACAATTGATGGTTTTCGATAAAATTGATTTTATATGTATATCTTTCTAATTGATATATTTAATTCATATTTAAAATATCACATACCGTCTGTTCTGAATAATTACAACTTCACAATAAGAATGTGTTCTCCTAATTTATAATATTGTTACCTAGAAAGATTGAGTTTCGCTTACAAGGAATTGGGACCCCAAGTAATTAGACAGTAATCAGAGGACAGAACCCCGAGGTAATCTGGTGATAATCTTAGGTTTATCACAAATATCAATATAAATATGTCATTTTTAAAAATAAAATAGTGGAAAAATAGCATTTCAAAACAAACCGCAAATACTTATTAAACGAGCCAGTATATTACAGTGTAGAAAAATCATTTTATTGTGATGTTGAGTTTAAATTGTTTCATTCTAGAACTTTGAAACGTCGGTAGATAACAAACAACAAGCTCACTTTTTGCTACTTCAGGCATTGATAAGAGAGCAGTCACACTGACTTCAGGACAAGCTATGCCCACTGATGATCCACGGGTTACATTGTCGGATGACTTCAACGTGACAAGAGGTGGCAAAGGTATATTTTTATCAGATTACAGGGGAAAATGATTGACTCTGAGCATCAGATATAAGAAAAAACGAGTTATAGTTTAGAAAAACTCCAAAAACATACGTCTTCAACTGACGTAATTCTCACAAAATCATCACTGCATAAATCACCATCTTCAACATCATGAACAGATTGTTTATTAAGACGAATCTCTCTATTTTACACCTAGTTAAGAATACAAGTCAACAGTTTTAGCAATTGAACGTCATTTGTTGAATCGGCAGTTGATGCTAAAATCACCAAAGTACAAACGGAACACTAACAGAGATCTTTATAATGATTTAAATAAAACGGTTAAACAATATTGCGACAAAATTTTCAACAAATCATTACACTACTATCGCTAACAGAAACCACAAATATTATAAACGAGAGCTTCACAAACTAGGGACAGCAAAAAATTTCAGTTATGAAAAATGTTCCTAACAATGGTTTTTTTTTTAAAAAAACGCCTTATCTCAAGCTTCTTCATCAGGACGTATTTAAAACTAATCATAAATACAAAAAAAGTGCATTTATATATATATAAAGAAGAGATATAATATATATTTACATGTGAAAGAGAGAGATAGAATACATATACAGTTAGATAGAACGTAAAGTGAGACAGAATACATAATTATATGCGAAAAAGAGAAACAGAATACATATACAGATAGGCAGAACATTAACGGAAGGGAAAATACAGTGTTATTAAAAGAAACATATCTAATATGGGGCTAATGAATAAATTTATTTGATTATTCCGGTTGGACAATTTAGAAGCCCTCAAAACACAAAAAGACAGTAAATAGTGGTACGCCAATTGTTATTAATCAAATTAATTCATCCATTAGCCCCAAATTAGGTATGTTTCCTTTAAAATCAATTTAATATCCATCAACACTGTATTTTCCCCTCCCTTAATGTTCTGCCTGTCTGCATATGTATTCTGTTTCTCTTTTTCGCATATAATTATATATTCTGTCTCCCTTTACGTTCTATCTAACTGTATGTGTATTCTGTCTCTCTCTTTCACATGTAATTATATACTCTATCTCCCTCTTTATATATATATATAAGTGCACTTTTCTTGTATTTATGATTAGTTTTAAATATGTCCTGATGAAGCTTGAGATAAGTGAAACCGATTGCGAAACGAAAGCGAAATAAATTTTGTGGATTCAAACAAAGAGATTGTATTTTATTTAATCTAATACGTCACACCACAAAGTGATTGTTTTCTACGAAAATATTTTTGTATTATTTAATTATTATATAAGCAAGTATACAAAGTGTTAAATTAGTTTTAATAAAAATGCATTGATAATAATAATGATAACAGAACTGTTGATCATTAGAAATACACTAGTAAAAAAAGAAAAAAATCTGGCGTAATATTTATATAATAGTTTGAGAAGGACCACTACAAAGCAAATAAGTTCTCAATTTTGCACACGGAATTTCTAGAATGTTCCAAATGTTCTTTTTTAAATATTTCATATATAAATCTACACTGAAAACACTGAGGTTAGAGCTAATTGTAGATGAACTGGTTATAATACCAAGAGCGATGTAGTGCCCCTATGAACTGAAGTGCGACCGGCCCGACAAATGCCAGGAAACTGATAAAAACGTACGAAGAACGATGAAATATACAACAATGTACATATTTATTTTAGATAAAGCGTCACTTGTTATTTGAGGCATAGATTTTCAGGTTCTTTCGGCCAAACGTAAAAATTACGTAAAATAGTTAAAAATTAATTAATTATATTTTAGGTACGTAACTTTCAGAAATTTTCAACGCACTTTCTTCGATCACAATCAGGAGACACCGGAACCATCCTCCATTAAAAAGTTTATCTATATATACATACACCTGATTAAATTATGGGTCGAAATATTCAAGGAGTATGTAGAAATTCTGTACCGTTACGGAAAATATCATTGTACAAGATCTTTTACATAATCATGTTAAGCTTCGTACCTATTATGAAATAAATAGTTTCAAAATTGACCCATTATCATTCTATATCTTTGCTTCAGACCCTAAATCATGTAATAAAAAATTGTCTATGACCCCGTGTGATAAATATAATAGCAAATAAATACAATTATCACAATAAAATACAATTGTACATGATTGGTGATGTCAAGCAGCTCCTATGCACTGCGGCAGCGGAAAACTCAAATAAGTGTCGATAAAATAATCATACCACGCATCACTGCAATCTGACAGGATAGGGGTGAAATCAGACTAACAAATAAAAATAAAATTATCATCGATTGATTCAGCAGTTACTTCGTGGTGTAAAATATTAAATTTTTTTAAATATATAATTTTTATTTACTATTTATTTGATATTGTTCATTAATGTTTTCTCCGAATTTAAATCCTAGAAACAATAAAGCCACTGCCACCCGTACGTTCCCCATCCACCCCAATAACTTTATTGAATTTTAGTTCAATTTACACCTGTAGATAGGAAGAATTACTCTTCCCGAAACTAGTCATGATTTAACTCAAAAAAAATTGCGTGGGTGTAATACAAAGTGAAAATAAAAATTATATATTTTTTAAAAATGATTTTTTTTTTGAACCTGCATTTGAGGTTGTTCAAAGATGTGATGAACGTCCATAAATGTGAACGCATTCATTATAATGTAGAACAAAAACAAATTCACATTAAAAATATATATTCCTTCATACATTAAGAACAATAGGATAAACCACAATCTCTTGAATGAAAAATACTATCAAAATATTGTAAAAAAAATTTATATAATAATAATAATAACACCATTTTTTCTGTGTATCACATGAAGGGAAATTTAAAAGGAAACTTATAAATGTAATCACACAGAGGTGAAGTGTCAATTTCCTTTAAAATATATTAATATATAAAAATGGATCAGTCAAATAGAAAACAAACATTTAAAACTAGGACACGGTAATAATACTGTATTGTGGGTACGTAATTATGTTCTACACTTGTAATTATTTAAATTATGGCTTATGTAAGTGCTTCGCGCCCGTCTTAGGACGGATTTTAAAAACTAGTAAAATTATAAAACGCAATTGAATAATACTCCTAAAAAATGTATCTAATATGTACAATTTAATTACACGCCTTCTGCCTGATGTATTGAGTGCATATATTTGTATACAATGAATAGGAGGGAAATCCACTGTGACGAAATTCTTTTATTAACATTTATAAGGTAGGCGTATTAAAAAAAGTATATCGGTACTGATTTCAATTATTGTTGCCGATTGCGTCAATAAAATCAGCATAGCCATGAATCATGTTGATTATTCGGTGCAGACTTTATATACAGTATGGCTGTAGCGTGAATTTACTTTAATATTTCATAATGAAGATCAGAAAGATGGAACAGAAGAGGTGAATTTGCGATTCGGACTTTGTAGTTCCGTCCCATTTCGCGGAGCCAGAACTGTACTTTTCGTGAAAAATATCCAAGACTATGGTTGCAGTCTTTCACTTTTGCATTTAGACCGTTGTATATTTTTGATGCTAGAAATAAATGGAATCTTTGTGCAAAAGTTTTGTTTAGTTTTGGCACAAAATATTGATAGTCAGCCTGTGTCCTTGTTAAGTGAGGTTATTATAACATAATTAAATGAAATTCGACTAGAATAATAAGTGTGGTGGAACTTACAAGTGCCGATTTAACTTTTTCATGTCGGGACATCCTGGCAGACGACATTGTTACACATTTGACCAGTCAGCCTGGAAAGCACAACAAGATTATTAAATACAGTTCACAACGCTTCTCATTGAAACATAATGATTTATTTTAATCCATCCGCATACCAATTACAGTGAAACCTATATCTATAGTTTTTGAAGGGACCTATTGAAATAAACTATGAATGCGGGAATATAGAAAAAAGTTACATTTTTAAATGTTTAATATAATACATGCAGGGTGGCCCAAAAAAAGTGAGAACATCTCGTAACACATGGGTTATTTTAAAACATAATATATATAATTAATTATAATTCTTAATGTAATTTTTTTTGCACAATATTTAGCTAATCAGAAATCTGAGGCTCGATGAAATTAACATTCTCACGACGAAGAAAGTTGATTGTATTTCTGGCTGTGTAAGGTGGAGCTCCGTCCTGCTGTAATGTCTAGCTATACTCCAGGCTTTGTTGTGAAACTCTTTGATTATTTTCCTAGCACCCCGACGTTTTTCAATTCGCAAATTTTTGATCAGAATACGGTCTTCTGTAGTGATTTTTGTCATTCTGGGCAATAATTTGAAAAAATCAAATATAAACAGTGGGAAAATTAATAATCAAAGATGGCGACCGGAAATTTTCGAAATAAAACGTAATATAGGTAAATAGGTAAGTAAGTAAATTAGTAAACTATTTAAGCTATTGTTGATATAGTTAAACTAATTTTGATGTAATTATATCACATTTTACGACATGTTTTCACTTTTTTTGGGCCACTTGAATTCTAAAAAAAATACATATATCACATGTAAATGAATGTGTTTAAATAAAAATAAAATTAGAAAACTGCACACAAACAAAAAAAAATTAATTAAACTTTGTATTGTATAATGTCAAGGGGCAGTCAGTAACAGCATTCTCTCTCTCTCGAATGTTCCGTTCATTGTTTACAAGTGCCGTTAATCGAAACCTAACATTTAGCTATGAAGTGTGCTGTGTTATTTAAACGATTAATGCAGTAAAATGATGCATGAAGAGCGATCCACGCAATCTATTTTTAGGTATTTCGTATGAAATTAATTCGGGACTGGTAAAAATAAACGATACATGCGGGAAAATGATTATTCGAGTAACAATCAATCAAGATTTCACTATATATCTAGAATTCCTTGAGATTAAACAATAAAAAAATAGCAATACTTTCCAAATATATTTGTTTGGAGATATTTAAGGATTCCAAATGTTTTAAAGAAACAAATCATTGCGAAAAAAATTATGTGATATTTTTTATTTTCAAATACAGTGGAACCTCAGTTTATGAATAACTCTGTTTACAAACAAAAATCGTGACGCTTCAGTTTGCGAACAGAATTTCGGTTTACGAACAAGCAGGCAGTCTCAGAACTCACTACGGAAGAACTAGAACAGTTTCTTATTGCGTGGAAAAAGACGATGAGAAAGGAAGTATTATTTTCAGAGACTGATAAACGAATGGAAGATATTCCTAGGTCCTCGATCCGCGAAATGTGTGCGAAATGGAGTGAGGTGCAAAGTTTTGTGGAAAAATATCACCCTGATAAAACTTTATCAAATCGTGTTATAAATCTGTTTAACGATAATGTCATGTCTCATTTCCACAACATTATTAATATGTTCGAGGCCATGAACATGCAATCGAGCAAAACTTTTCATGTCGCGTCAGGCAATAGACGCACAAACGCGCACGCACTGTTCGATCTTAAATACGAGTGAAAGATCACGATTTTCAACACATCACTTATTCAAAATTGTACCGTCATCTATGGACAATGATCCTAAGCTCTCACAATATTTCTGAAAACTTTTAATCTCGTATAATCTGTAATTTATCAATGCGCTTCGTTTGACAGCTGCCAGAGTTCGCTAGGGTTGGCACTTAAGAAGTTTTTTAAAGGGAATTTCGCATATCGTCCAATTTAGTTTGCTTTATTTTTGTTGGAGTAATTTTTTTACTTGAATTTGTTTCTGATTATATTCAATATATTGTGGGTGAATATATCTATGTAGTGCATTTATAAAATTGTATTTTTAGTATATTGTGGGTGAATATATCTATCTAGTGTGTTTATAAAATTCACTTTTTATATTTATGTTAGCAATATTTGAGTGACATTCTGTGTCTGATTTTGATTCTTTGTATTTTCTATACAAGTTTTCTCATATATCTTTTGATGACTTAACATTAAAAAAATAAGTTTAAAAAACATTTAATTGTGATAACCCTGTTGTATATCGTCTTAAAAGACTTTCATTTAAAAAAACTTCTATAATAAATTTGGATAACTTAATTCTTTGGTAAGTTTTTACACTTTTCTACCATATTGAGTTTATTTTTATTGTTTTTTATTAAATTTATATTATGAAAAAATGGCTGGCCTACAGGTGTCTCCCATAACAAATAAGACTGACATTTAAAAGGTTAAAAGCAAGAAGAAATAAATATTGTTGGATAGGTTTTTCATGTGACAGAGACATGATGAACTTCAAGTACCCAATGTTTTCATGGAAGGAGAGTCCTCCTTCCAAACAATAATACTTTACTACATATTTTGTAAGATAAGTTAAAATAAAGTTTATTTTTAAGTTTATTCTTTTCGTTTTGACCAATGTTGTAAACCTTAATTTTCCTTACATACAAATAGCAAAATGATATGTTAATACTATGCAGAAATCGCAAATTCTACTCTTTACCGATCGCTAAAAAGGGCTGAACTAACTCCTCTTCTCTGCATTGTATTGTATCATTGTAATTATAACAGATTAATAAATTTAAAAAAATAAAATAAAAAATGTAACACAATTTCTATTACACTTTACTTCACCATTTCAAAATAAAACAAAAATCAGAAAATTTTGACATATTGCACTTTAATATGGATGTGTGATATATGGTCACCAAATATGGATTCCCTTGGAGAAAGTATGATCAAGAGTCCAGGCTGCCGAAATGAAATATCATAGGGAGTAGCAATAATAGTAATAATGGATAATTTATATATCGCCATTTCTCTAAAAACTTTCACCTCAAGGGCTCTTTACACATAAACTGTCCATAGTTTTACAATTATCCTTGTTTTTAAAATTAAAAATTGTTATTTTCACTTATGGAAATGACTTTTTCAAAAGATGCGTTTTTAGTTTATTCTTAAATAAAGTCTCTGATGCACTGTTTCTTATGACGGAAGGCAAAGAGTTCCACGCTTTTGGACCTACCACCGCAAATGCCCGTTCACTAAATTTAGACTTCTGGCAACGGTTGGTAGGTTCTACAACCCTTCCTGCAGCTGACATAGAGACTGACCTGAGAGTTTGACGTCTACCATTCAAATTGTCTGGGATACAAAGTTCTTGAAGAAACAGAGGCGCCATGTTGTGTGTTGCCTTGTCCATCAACCGGCACAATTTAAATTCAACTCTTTCAGGGAGCCAATGTAGCTGGTTTAAAAGGGATGTCATATGAGAGAATTTGGAAACTCCATATATTATCCGTGCAACCGCATTTAGAATGGATTGTAATCTATACAGCTGAAACATTAGTAGGCCAGCGTAGATGCTGTTACAATAGTCCACACGTGACAACACAAATGCATTTATAAGTAGACAGCCTGCCTCAAGAGGAAGATGTCTCCGAATACTATTCATCAGTCTCAATTGATGTCAGCATACACTGACGGTTTTAGTGATTTGTGTATTCATTGAAAGATCTGAATCAATGTGCACGCCCAACAACTTAACTGCAGATTTAGCATAGATTCGCAGACATTGATTCCTGTATTAAGTTTTGCCTTCTAGGTATTGCTGTCCATAGTAGTTCTGTTTTGGATAGATTTAATGAAGTCTATTTTGTGCCATCCACTCACCTATTTTATCTACGCAACTTGCAATTTTTCTTTTTAATACCAGTAACATTAATGGACCGAGTGAGAAGTCTCGTGATAAGGGAGCCCCAAGTTCTACATATAGAAAGATCTTAATTGAGGTGGCTCGGCGACATTGCATCAAAAACACAAAGAGTCGAGGCAAGGAATTAACACAATCAATTGACAAAGATATTTATGAAGACTTTATTAATTTACAATTAAAAACACTTTATAAATTGTAATTCATTACTTATTGGTTTTTTAAATAAGCGAGGAAAAAAATTCTACCTTAATGGCGAGATGATGAAAGCAGACTTAATTCTTAATTGATCGCTTAAACATAGAGAAAGATGACATGCTTGACTGACAAGGAAATAAGAATATTAGAAACCATATCAAGCCATATAGATAAAACAAAGAAAAACTTGCATTTTCACAGAAATATGGATCGATCATCTGATGGATAGTTATGTGAGTGATGTACGAGACTGGTGTGAATGGTTAATGGAATGAAAAAAAAGCTGACCTATGTTTGTATAAAACGGTCATGAACAAATTTAATGAAAGGAAATGCCAAAAGTAAAATATACAACAAGAAACAATATCTGTAATCTCTGTCAATCCTTAAGAAAGAAAGTTACTGCACTGTATACATGTATTATCTCCATCCTCTTAATACTGATCCTACCAAAACACACAAATACATTATGAATGAAAAAAATTTATTTCAATAATAAATCGTGGATAACTGGAAAATCAAGTTTTATTAAATTATACACCGCAGTATTATTTTTCTGTGCGATTTTATTCAACAATAATAATTATGGCCAATATGGGCATGTGACACCGATCTTTAATCAGCTTGCAGTTACAAAGAAACCGCAAACTATTGCACACACAAGTATGCCTCAGAAAACTTCGCAATAAATGCTTAGTGGACTGCATAAACAACTTGCGAAATTATTACGAAAACTGTGATAGATGTTCCAACAAATAAAAGTCATAAACATTCCTAAAATGTCAAACTGTCAAATAGGAATTTATAACCTAAAACAATTAATGTTTAGATACATTGAAGAGGTACAGCAAACACAAACATCGTTAAAACACCTGATAATGAATTAAGATTAGTTCTTACCATTAATAAACATGAGTCTGTGAGCTAATATCACTTAATTAGCGAGAAATATTTAAAAACAAGACACTTAAACTGCAGATAACCGTCGCTATGTTTCTTTCTGAAGATGATGATGATGTCATTAATTGGCTGATATTGGTGTACCTGAAACCACAATGTTGTGAACGTTGTGAAGTTTCTTGATGCCCTATTTATGTATAACTTATCAATCAAAAATTGTGTTTTTGTCAACTAAAGGAACATACATACATATTTTAAGTTTTAACATATTTTCTATATCTTCATACATTGCTCTATAAGCACAAATAGATTATTTTACAAGAACTTTAGCTATAGTAGAAATTGTATTTTAGATCTCATCATTTAATTATGGAACAAAGCGTGTCTCAACAAATAATTACTTTTACAAAATTTGATTTCATGTTTTTTGCCGTACAGAAGTGTTAGGTACGTAATATTTTTTAGTTAGCTTATCAAGTAGGGCTTGTTTACTCAAAGGCGTAACTATGCTAATGCAGCCAATGCGGTGCATTAGAGCATTTGTTAGATAGGGACTCAAAAATCGATTCCCACCCTACAATACATTTTGTATCCATTATTTTTCCAGTGATTAATAATTTTATAATTAGATTAATAATTTTTAAAATCTACCGTAGAAAGATAGTATCTACCGATAGTAAGATAAAATCTACCGTAGAAAATAAATGGACTAATAATTTTAAAAATCTACCGTAGAAAGAAATTAAATAAAAAAATAATTTCTCACGTGCATTATATTAGGAAACCTGAATACTTTATCGATGTGTATATCAGTATCGAAAAAATATTATGTCGGGTTAAGGACTAGGCACCAAACCATTGCTGCAAAGTGAATATTTCGGTTAAGCGAAGCAATGAATATCTAAAAACTATTTTCATAAAAGTGCAAAGATTATAGGAAACAAAAGTTCATTTATTTCCTGCATTAATACTATGCAGTACTTCATATTTGAGCATCTTATATATAATACGTATAAAGGAGTCCTTTTTTACATTTTGCATTGAGGTCCAATTTTCATTGTTACGCAACTGTGTTTACTATTTTATTTGGTAAAACTAATTGAACTGTGAATGATGAGACGAAAACTTTACATCAATCTCAAATAGTCTCGAATGTCAAAAATGCTTATTTATTACTGTTCTACCTTCCAATAACTAACGTTCATTCGATAAAATACCTGGCACCTCTGCCTTGGAGTTGGGATCCTCTGGTGTCGCTCCATCAGCGCTGTGACTATATACACTACACACAAAATCATTCCAGATATAGATGCGATCGTGGGTAACGAATTTCTCTCCATACTAACAGTCTACAAAAATTCACACTATCGTTGAAGAGAAAGACCATGCAAATTGCGTTATCATTGGTGATTTTAATGCGACTCTGGGATCTTTATTTGGCAACGAGTTAACGATGTTTTGTTCAGAAAATAACTACAGACATAGAAACACTTTCCATGAATAACTATACGTATCTGAGTGACGCATACGGTATCACCATTTGGCTGGATCCCTGCATTGCAACCGAAAATGTATAAACAAAGGCTACTAACATCTTTATCGATAATGATATTGACCGAACAGACCACAGATCAATGTCGGTGATTATCAAGATAGGTAATGCATCATGCGTTGCGCAGATTACATACTGTTTAGCTTTTCAGCTCAATACATTTAGATGGAACCCGAAAACTCAATCTCAAGTAGAAAACTATTCCATGACAATAGAAGTTCTACTGAATAATATTAAACTCGAAACATTTAAATATAACAATGAAAACAGTTGTGATAACCCAGATCATAGATTACGTATAGAAAATTCGTATCAATCAATTACCGCAGCACTGCAGACGGCAGCAAAAAGCAGCTTTAGCGACAGTCGTATCAGATAATATTTGTGGATGGAATGATCACGTGTCTTATAGTTACGAAGTAAACTCCGTAACGGTCCTATCGCCGAAGAAAGAAAGAACCTTAGAGCGATATTTTATAAGATACTGAATCACTGTCGGCAAAATGCCGACCAGCTACGAATGGATAAAATTGCCTCACACTTTCAAAGCAATGACAAGTTCTGGAACAGTGCGACAAAAATAACCAGTCCAAAATATCGGGTATCAAAGAACCGCGATATATGCGTGCTTTCTAGATTTGAGCAAAGCCTTTGACCGTATCAGATACAACAAATTACGGAGGAAACTGTGCGAGCAAAACGTTTCCCAACTAGTTGTAGACATACATACTTGACAGGTGGCATAGGCAATAAGAGAACTCAGTGCAGTGGGAAGATGCCAACTCCGAACCATTTTATCCGGGGTGAAGCAGGGTGGGTGCGTGTCGCCAAATCTAGAGATGTATATGGACGAATTGAGCGAGCGACTATCTGATGCAAAAATTGGTTGCAACATGGGCGAGATAAATGTGAAACACATTAGTTATGCCGATGATATGGTTATACTAGCGCCATCTATAAAAAGGATAAGAAAGCTTTTACAGATATGTGAAACATATGCCAGTGAACATAATATTTTACACAATGCCAGCAAGTCGGTCATAATGGCGTTAAAATATAGAAATTTGAACGCCATTATGGAAAAGACTATTTTTTGTTAAATGATTTAGGATCTGAAGCAAACATTCAAATTCGCAAATATTTATTTCGGAGTACTTAGACTTAAAGCTTAATATAATTTTGTAAAATCTCATACAATCAGTTTTTCCGTAACGGTTCTGAAATTATACATACTCCTTAAACATTTTCGACTCGAAATTTTTTCAAGTATCCATCCATAAAATAGTGTGAACTAGGTCTGTTCTCAACCCTTTATATAATAATTGAGACTACTATTTTTGATTCATGTTTTAAATTTTCTCGAGTAATTTTTAGATTTATAACATTAAAAATACATCTCTCAGATCTGGAGGTTTTGGAGAATGTAATATTTTATCCTAAACAGGTTTATATTTTTCATATCGAAAGATTGAATGTATCAAGTTTTTTTAAAGGTATTATAGCTTCAACTGACAGATAGATCAACAGTCAAACTCAACAAAGGCACATTGGTAATTTTATTATAAATAATTTTGTAAGTTATCGGTTAGCCGATAAAGATTATTGTGTTCTCAATTTTTGTCCCAACTAGCCCCTAACTAAAAATTAATATTCGTGAATAAGTTTTTTTTTCAATTTTTTTATCGCCATCCCTTTTACGTCAACTGTGTGCACAAAATTGGAATATTATTTAACTTTTTACTAAATAAATAATACTTGATGTGTATCCGATTATACATGGAGGGGTGAGAAATTAATATGATAATCAAACGCCGTTTTTTTTATGTTAACGAAGTATTGACTATGAAATACTAATAGTGTTTAAAATCACCACTATGTATTTGTTTATACGGTTATTCTCTAATCAACCAACAAATATTAATTTTATTTATAGGTAAAATTATTCGTGTAATACTAAATAATAATGTTTTTAATAAATCTTGTTTCAAAACTAAAATATCATATTTGTTTATTTCTCTTTTTATCTATTTACTTCATCTCATAACTAAGCCCAGTGAATTGTATGAGATTTAGTATAAGTATTCTTAAATAATAGATAATGAATTAATACTTTAATTAAATATTTTGTAGCAAGATTTTTCGATTAATGAAAATTGATAAAATATGACATCCTGTCCGAAATCCTTCCTACTTATATTGAATTTATAAAGATCATTCAATAAATGATTCAAATTTTTATAACTTTAACTAGTCATATTTAAAAAAGTATATTAATATCAAAATATAAATCATTATTTTATTTTATTTTTAAACTATATTTATGTATTTAAAATATAAACTTAAATATGGCATCTTTAAAGCAAATGTTTTAAAAATAACCAAACCCATAATTCCTACCATAGAACTGATGAGATCGGTGTAGAATATCAATGAATATTTATGAATTATAGAACTAGTGCCAGTAACCCGGATGACGGGAGAGCAGTTTTCTCAGAGGTTGCAGATGAATGGATGCCGTGCGTCCCAGATGGTGTAAAAATGGAGGTACGAACAGCTTTACACCATTTCTCTTTCAATCCTAAGTTTTTCCTCAAAATCAGAGTAATGGAAGGTCGGAACAGAACATCTGTAGACTAGTGATGCAATCAATTTTGATTGTGTGATTGGTGTTTATTTGTAATGTTGATTAGTGACTGTGATTATTCATATTTCGGTGAGCATCACTGGTACTCCTTTTATTAATAATTGATACCAATTTGATTACCCTTCATCTTGCTTACTGCATTACCTTGATTACTGTTTACACTTAAATTTTTCTGCACATAAATTTTGTCATTTAATTTAAGCAGAATTCATTCTACTAAATAATTAATTTCATAAATTTTAATTTTTTGACTTCTTTGGGTTTCATCTTAGCTGGCTGTACCAAAACATGGGCGACTAGAAAGAGACTTGTAATGTGAAATAATTAATGGTTGGCACATTTACAATGTTTAAAAATTTATTACACTATAAGTGTATTATGTCACCTACTTTAAAATCTCATAATAACAAGGTGTCGCTGGTTTAAAATCACTAATAATGTTACATATTAATAATGATTAGTGTAATAACTATTACTAACAAACTAAACATAGGGCCAGTTGGAACTCGACTGTCATTGTCATCATTACAATATAAATATTTTTCGGTAGTGGGATGGCGACATGCAGATGGAACAGAAACCGGAAGCGGATAGTGTCCGAGCATTATCGTGCGATGAGTGTCCATACACAACTGACCTGCTAGGCAACCTCAACAAGCACCGCCGTGTCCACAGCGGAGAGCGTCCCTTTAAATGCGATCTATGCACCCACTCATCCTCTTTCCTCAATAGCCTCAAACGCCATCGCCTCACACATATGCAAGAAAAGCCATTTAAATGCGACGTATGCCCTTATTCTTGCATTAAACAGAGCGTGCTGCGCGAGCACAAACAGGCACATGCTGGCGTCATGGCCTACCGCTGCGATCAGTGTGTCTACACATGCACGCGCCCTAGCAACCTACGCAAGCACAAGTTAACACACACCGGTGTCCGTCCTTATTCCTGCCATCTCTGTCCTTTTACTTGCATCCAACCAGGAAGCCTAAAAGAACACTCTCTCGTGCATAGTGGTGCCAGACCTCACAAATGTGACCTGTGCGATTATGCGTGCGCACGCCCCGGTAATCTAAAACTACATAAATTAACGCACGCCGGGGCTAAACCATTTGCATGTGATCGATGTTCTTATCGCTCACGTCAGATGAGCCATCTAAAAAAACACAAACGGACTCACGGACCAGTAGAGCGGCATGCGTGCGACGCATGTGGATATGTTTGTTCGCGATTAGACGAACTGAACCGGCATAAAATGGAGCATGCGGGACCAGATCCGCCTACGTGTGGGGTGTGCGGGTATGCATGCCGGGATGTGGAACATCTGGCCACACACTCTCGTATTCATACTGGGGAGAAGCCTTTTGTTTGTGATGACTGCGGTTATTGCTTCATGGTGTTGAGTCTGCTAAAGAAGCATCAGACTGTCCATGCTCAGGTTAGGGTTAGACATTAACAATATCTGTGATATTCCGAAGGCAATTTTTGTTTAAAGCTTGCAAGATCAAAAAATGTGATAAAAATGACAAGAATTGATATAACTGCTGCGCAGTATGGATTTATTCTGGATGAAGCGGACAATATTCTTCTCTCTGCAGTTTGTGATTTCACTGAGTTTGCAAACCCTATAAAGCAATGTACACCAAAGGACAAATAAAAGATAGACATTGAAAATATTTACACCTTAGTAAAAAAACCACTGCAATTAAAATAATGTTGAAAACTAGTTTTTTAATTTATAGCTTTTACTAAGTGTTATTAAATTCAACTTTATGTGTACAAATAGTATCTGCCCAGCGTAGATTAAAGGCCACAGATAACATTTAAATGTCTTTCCAGCCGCACAACTTGATTGGCTGAACTGGGAAATTTGAGTTCATTTATTTTATATACTCCATGGTACATATCTACATAATCTATTGCAAGTTGATTATATTATATGTATTCATAAAGGCTGTATTAGACAAATATGTTATCAAATAGTATTCCAGTGTGCGATGATTATAAATTTTATTACAATTTACCTCAGTTTTATGCACTCAGAAATCCAAATAAATAATAAAATCCGTTTAACAATTAGTTTGAGGGGCTTTGTAAATGTATTCAGTTGTTTTTATGTGATCTATTTTGATAGTCAGTTATAATAACGGTTACATAATTATTGCGACTGTAATTGTGTTTGATTATAACAATGATTATTAACTGATTACACTAGAAACTAAACCTCAATTACCAATCATAGTCATATTTACAAAAATAGTTTTCCATCACTAGTTAGCTGTGACTTCTTTACTAGCCTGATTGCGTATCTTTCTAATGGAGCGTAGATCTCATGTTCGAGTATCCAAAAATGCAATTAAAAAATCTGGAAGGTTTGAAGACATGGGTACCTTGTGAATTATGTAACGTGCATGCAAATTTGTGACACCGGCTGCACAGGAGTCGGTTACACCATTTTTGCATTGTATGGTAGGTAACTGGAGACAAACGCGAACACTGATAATAAAACCTATCAAAAAAGTAGATGGTGAGTGTTCTATATAGGAAACAAGAATGTAGATAAGGGTGGTTCGCTGATCTCAACTTCTCTCAACTGGCGATAATGAGGTTGAAAGAAATGAAACACAAAAGATGTTTTAAATACTAAATTAATGTATTAATTATAAATATATACATATAAAATCAATTTTGTCGAAAAATATTGTTTTATCCCGGTGACGCTAAAACAATATTTTTCGACAAAATTGATTTTATATGTATATATTTATAATTAATACATTAATTTAGTATTTAAAATATCACAGACCTATGTTCTGAATAATTACAACTTCACAATAAGAATGTGTTTTCCTTAACAAAAGATGTTCATTATCGGTACACTACGGCGACACAACACAATCGAGAATGGCTTCCTGCCTGCAGAATACTGTTTATTTTTCTGAAATCTATCCCACGGGTTTTTTGGCGCCACGCCGATGATTACACCTTAAAATTACTGACATGTCCTATTGTATCAATTAATTGGCACCTCCTTGGCGAGTAATTCTGTGCGATCCAGTAAGATTGAAACCTAGCCTTATTTTTAAAAGGGTCCTATTGTGTGGCGGGATAATTAATTTAAAACTACTCAAACCAGCCAAAAGAATACAGCAGAGAAGTACTATGAACAGCTGAATAATCGAAAACAAAAGATCTGCTCTAGTAAATCTTAACATAATTTTTTTGCAACAAGGTAACGCATGCCCCCATACACGAAAAATTAAATGATTAGGATGGAAAATTGTGGATCACTTTTTTATTTACAGCATTATTTAGACAGAAGATTTAATACATACGTAATGTTAACAAAATAAAAATGGTCCTAACAGAGTAAACAAGGGATCAAAGACTTTCTTGAACAATGGAAGTCATATCTCTCTAAGGAAGATATATTGTACTGTTAAAATAAATTTGTTTTTTATAAAATGCTTTTCATTTCCAAAAGGGCCCCTTTTTGTAACTTAGGGCCGGTTGTGTGATCAGTAATAACATTTTATTAATACCCACAGTAAAAATCCTTTGCGGGTTGTTGATACATCAAATTTACAAAGCATAGATGGAGATGTCTATAGGCACGACAAATCATGAAATATGCTTTATCTATGGATTTTTTTGCCTAGACATTCGATATGTCGCTTTGACGGTGAAATTTTTTTGTATTATGTATATTAAACAACGAGATCATCATCAGACGAACTCTCATCATTAAAATAGCAGTATATTGGATGATTAATTGTCGTATACTGCAACTTTCAAAGTATCCAATGTGTCAGATGACTTGGAACAGCTGTGAAAAGTCAGCCATATTTAACTATCAATTCTCATTTTTACTACGGAGAACTTTCGTAAGTTCGAAGTACTTTCGAGGGACTTCGAAGTACTTTCGAGAAGTAATTATTTTTTTACTAACGATTAAACAACCCGTTTTCGCAGAACATTATGGCGAGAATTGTGTCAGGACAGAGTGTGACGCTCTATCCTCTCGCCAACCCCCGCAGAAAATGGCGTGATGATTAGTTAGTTATAATAAAATGCCACCTTATGAACTAAGGGCTGATTGTATGATATACTGATCACATCATTAACATTCATACGAGCTCGCCGATTGTTATAAGCAACATATTTTTCATTGTTACTCACAGCCTAGTACAATGCTAAGTGATAAAAATATTAAGTTTTTTTTATATTTCAAACCTTATCCTATTCATACAACAGTTAAAGCTTTGCACTAATAACTTCCATTCATGTTTCGCTTTTCTTCCGAAGTAAAATACAATGATTCTGAAGTACTTGTAATGTATTTTATTAAATAGACTCCCATGGGTATAATATCTCAGCTAAATATACTTTATCTTATTCCATTATACTGATTTGTGGAAAATAACCTTTGTAATATTGGAAGTTTAATCTATTTTCTATATATATGAAGAAGAGTTTGTTTTTTAATACAAATCTAGTTTTATTTCGAACTTGATGAAATTTTTCACTTGACCTTAAAAACAAGAGAAAGGTCACCGTCTACATGAAATTTTGAAAAACCACCCCCGTCCCCATTTCCCGCCCTTAAGGTGGAATTTTGGTACTTGATGAAATTTTGCATACTCGATGTTCAAAATAAGAGGAAAATCAGTCTACATCTGATTTAGAAAAAAAATTACTCCCATCCCCCTAAATGAAGACTCTTCACTCTGTATACAACCCGGGCAATGCCGGGTACTTCAGCTAGTAATACAAATATAATATTGGGTCCTTTTAAAGCTTCAGCGCAGAGATATTGTCAATAAGAATCGGTACATTAATGAATCGACTTGATGCTTAATAATGTGATCAAAGTGGTGACCGCTGATTAGGCTCTGACTTGCATTGGGAGGACGATTAGTGGTAGATGGGTATTAGTGAAATAAAATAAATAGTTTGTAAAGTTTTAAAGTTTATTTAATAATTAAGTTATCACTTCTTGGCGGCGACTTTTTTCTTGTCCACGGGCTTCTTGGTGCGCGGGGCCTTGCGTGGCTTCTTGGGGATGCTCTTCTTGCCGAACAGCACTCCGTTCTTGGAAGCTGCAAGTACAATTATGTATGTCAATATTGAACAAACAATCTAAAATAAAAGTCGTTGTAACCTCTCTATCTACTGTTTTTGTTCCTACGAAGGCACGTACCAATCCAGTTAGCAATGAATGAAGTGCACGGTGGAAAATCAGACCCCAGGCTCTAAACTTTCAAAGATGTGAATGTCCGTGTCCAAATATCTAAATTTATTTAAGTGCTAAATTAAAATTCTATCGGAATTTTAAATTTAGCAGCAGCGCATAGTGTTAATTCATATCTCCGTTTGGCGGTGTGCAGGACTCACACTTTCGGTAATGTTTAGTAGTCAAGCGCAATCTTCTTTAACAGGTATGTGCTCTTTACTGTGGCTACATTTTATTCATTACTGTGCGATTAAATTTTAATATTTTTAATTTTATGTTGGGTGTTAAACGCAAGAACAGTGTTAATTATTACAGTAAATGCTAGATTCCTACACTAACTTTGTTAGACTTATGAACAAGCTTTCAGAACAGAACAACACAATTACTAACCAACATAGTACAGTAGAACCGCGATATAACGAAACCCGATATAGCGAAAAATGACGTATATCGAAAAAAAAATCGAAATTTAGTCCCTAAAACCAATTTTTCATACAAAAATGCATTTATATAACGAAATCCCGTTAATATTTATAAAAAAATCATTTTTGTCCCGTACGAAAAAATGCCAATACATTTACGTAAATTTATAACGAAATAAAAAAATGTTAAAAGATGAAAATATTATTTCGCACTTACAAAGCCGCGCCGATGCATCTGCCGTATGCGAACAGTTTTATGGCCTTTTCGGCGGTGCGCGGCGGTCGGCCGACAAGGTAGTAAAACAATTCAAACTTTTTCTTGGGTTCATAGCAGGCCCATAAAACCATTTGACATAATTCTTGCGGCGTTCTCTGACACGTTTTACCTTGCGTTTTACGTACGCATATGCCTCTAATATGATTGCAACCCAGACCCAAACAGCTGTAAAATACAAAAATTAACAGGAACCCCCCGAAAGTTGCAGAATGTACTTATTGGAAATGTCAGTCTCAGTCTTATCAATGGTCTCAGTGTAACGTCTGTAGAGTTAAGTTTGTTCAGCTTTTAACGCGATTATTGCATGACCGAACTGAATATTTACATAAATTCATTTTCGTTTGACAATTGTTTTCGTGTGAACTCGTCAATAATATAAATAATTCGTTAAAATATTTTATGAACTATTTTTGTACGGTATTTTGTATTTCTATTAACTATTGTTTTCGTGTATTTTAAGTGTACAATGTTAACGATAATTTTTAAGTGAACAATTTTAACGATTATAAATATATTTTGAAGTGGTTGCCGCCGTTACCGGTAAATACCTTCGTAATTTATATACGACTCATTTTATAAAAATGCCGCGATTCAACTGTAAGATTGTTATTTTTGAATTATTTTGTATGTTTCATGCCCAAAACTATGTTTGAAGCGGCTCTACATTTAAACACAATTAAAATATTGTTTTGTGTTTGCAATATTCTGGAATTTACAAAAATATCTTCCAATTGGTGTTGAATAGATTCTGTTCTTAATTTAATTCCTTTGATTATCCATTTGCTTATCTGTTTTAATAACAAAACTACTAAAAATATGTAAGTATTCAGTTCCCTGTGGCCTTTTTCCTCCTTTGTTTGCAGAATTTGCGATCTTTTTTGAAGCCGCGCAACATTTTTTTGCGACGGCGCGTAACATATAGTAGGTTTTTTATTTTTTTCGTTATATGTGGGAATTCGTTATTACGAATTTTTATTTTTTGGTCCCTTGGATTTCGTTATATCGCGGTTTTACTGTATTTTAACTGACTATTATTAAATTCAACGCTATTTTGTTAGTGTAGTTAGGAAATATTTTAAACATAAATTAAATTTATGGCTTTTGTGCTTGTTTGGTCAAGCAGTAAAATAGTCTCCTGATGACCAAATGGTCAGGTTCGAGCGTCATCAGATCAGTCTTATTTTTTACAGCACAATTAGTTAAGTCTGAATAATAGTGTAAATATTGATGTGAAATGTGTTCCACCCATTTAAAAACTACATATATTATTAATTTGAATGAAAAGTAGTCAATATCAGTTATCCAGCCATTGGAATCAAATTTTAAACTGACAAAATGTAATTCAGACCGCCAAAATCAAAAAAATATATATTTTACATTGCTCATTTTCAAGCAGTAGAGCCTTTTAATGATTCGCCGTCTGATAAGTATCGCATTATTAATATTGTACTTGCATTTCTTAAGAAGGCGAAAGTCCCATAAATAACATACCTCTAGCCTTGAGGGCGGTGAAGGCCTGTGTCCTCAGCTTGTTGCGCTGGCGACGGGCCACCTGCAGTTTAAACCTGTCCAGGTCGCTCATGTTGGCGCGCTTTTCCTTGGATTCAAGTCGCTTGGCCCACTTGGTCTCTGCCCACTTGTCGGTGGTGTTGTTATCTTGCCATGCCTTGCGCACTACTCTGGTAGAACCGGAGAAAGGGAACTTCAGACGCAGCTTCGTCAGCTGCAGCTGGTTGATCCTTAAACCCTAAAAAGATAGAGAAGACAATGAAGAACAATATGCAGAACACATTCCATTGTATGATACACGTTAACTACCAGTTTTGTGTCAAAATAATAATTTCTAAGAATTAATAAGGTAGTTTAGTTATTTTGTAAGGATACTTAATGAAAAATATGATACAGAGTAATAGACCTAGTCCACAATATTTTATGAGTGGACACCTGACTAAATTACAAATCGAAACATTCAAGAAAATGTTCCTAATCTCAACCTTGTCACAGATATAAGCATTTAAAAAAAGGTAATTATGTGATTACTTCGAATAATTGAAATATTTTATTGATTCCAAATCATATATCGAATACAAAAAATTAAAGGTCATATAATTTTGAGCAGCCAGACTATTTTTTGTCGCATGATTTAGGGCCTACAGATTAATAATGGATAAATTTCCCAAATATTTAATTCAATGTACTTAGACCTAAAGTTTAATATGACTTTGTATAGTTTCAAATATTATTTTCTGTAACGGTTCAAACTTTGCACATATTTCTTGAATATTTTTGACTTGTAATTTAGTCAAGTATCCACCCACAAAATATGGTGGACTATGTCTATTACATCCTAAATATGAAGTAAAAATATAAATAAATCTACAATGATTTTTAATCATACACATCCAAACCCCAAACAAAAATATTCTATTGATTCAAAAATGTGTGACATTGACATTTTTTACAAGTGGATAAAAATTCTCTACACTCTGGGGTTGTGTACCAAAATAAGCAATTCTATTTATAAATACAGAATATACTGAGTTTAATGGTTATCACATTAGCCCAAAGAAAGCCCGTGTCGGAAACTTGCGACAGAGAAAGATACAGAGCAATAAATGAATGTCATGTTGGCTATCCTTATTTTATGGCTGACACCCACGTGACAGCGCACAGCGTCAGTAAATAACAATTGATATCACGGATGGCGCATATCGGATTTTAAACCAAATTGTTCTTTCCAGTAGTAATATCATACGGTGACCCATAGAAATATTATTCAACTCAAGAACACCACGAATTACATCTGAAATCAAGTGCAAAAATCATAATTTTTCAGTCATACAAAATTGACAGTTGATGCGCACTTTTGTGTTGCCAGATTTATTTTATACCTAAATAGTAATTTATATGAAAATGGCCAAAATTTCAATTGCATTTGAAAATCTAACACACACTCTCTTATTTCAACGTTAAAGTGCTGATATTTTTAGACAATACCAATATGTTCGTTACTACTGCAGAGTCCGATGATAAGATGATTGTTGGATGATGAGAATGACGCAATAAGTTGGAAAGTATCTGGAACGTTCCAATTTGAGTAAATTGTCAGATAGATTTTGACATACGTTCACAATATTTCTCGTTTTTGTTACAAAGTAATTCAAGTGAATAAGATATTATTTTTTAATTATTAATTAAAATAAAAATACAAGCATTTCACTATAAATACAGTGAGTGCGCCAGCATTGGCCATTGCCGTGGCACCATTGTATGCGTGTAGTGAGTGCTATATATGTGTAATGTGTACATAGTTGTGGTGTGAAGTGCTAATATTTCTTCATTTTAAGCATCACATTGAACAGAATAATATTAATAAAATCTGATGCTGTCCTTCCAATAACAAATATAAAATAAATAATAATGTCCTAAATGTTACGACATGACAACACTGTAAAGTTTTTTTTCAGTTATACCAACGCTTTCATGATTTTTTCGGAAAAATCTAGCCTGTGAATTTTAAAATTTTGGCAGCAATATGGGTGGTATGATGCTGTTTCACCCAACTAAACCCTAAATTGTAGAAATTTTTTCAATGTATTATATATGAGATGGTGAATGAAATAACATTTTAATATCTCGTAATTTAATTATAATATATAAAATTTTAATGAATGAAAATATGTTTTTTAAAAACTCTTTAGCATTGTCACGAATCACCATGTTTGAATTGATATTCATCGTACATGGAACTTTCCAGTTTGTTATTGCAGGTTTATTAGAAAAATGTTAAGTCTTTTACTCACTTTTCTCTGCACGTTGCTGCAGGGTCCATCCACCAGGACTCGTGTCTGGTCAATGACATCCACGATGGCCACCAGCTTACCCTTGTCTGGGCCATCAGACACCAGAGCTACTCGGCCTGACTGCACAAAACGCTCGAAAGGCTGCAAGAAATTACCAAAAACTTAAGAATATCGGTTAAACATGACAACGAATACGAAAAATAGTTACTTTTTAATAAAATAAAAAAATTCTTTTTTAAAAATAAATTCTAAAACAAATTGACTTATGCTGCATTTACCATAATTGCAGATAATGTATTCCACTCCTAACTTCCTCACATGGAGGAAAATAACAGGTAAAAATATTCAAACGCTTATTGTGGCGTTAATTTATTTGTATTTTAGAAATGTACTCAGATTAAAACAACAATAACTTTGTCCACCTCTCGAAGCGGGAACCGAATAAAAGTTTGGATCCAACATGTCGTTTAACAAGTTCCGTGCTAAATTTAATAATAGACCTAAATTCGCGATTAGAACAATGTAATATTTTGTTTATAATTTGTGTAAACGTGGGAATGATTGATTCAAAACAAAAGGAATGTCAAAAAGAAACTTTGAAATAACGAAAAACCGAATCTCAACGCTTCGGTGTCATTCATTCCCACGTCGCCCTAACCTCAACGACTAATTGGGAAAATTTCAAGGATCAACTTGACGAAAAACACTAAAATAATATCACAAAACTATTTGGTGTCGTCGAATATACTCTAGAACAACTAACAATAGCACAGAAGTCACTAATTACGATTAAAATGACACGAAAATGCTGGATTTAAATAACTCACCATGCTGTCCGCGTGAAAAAAATGATAGGAAGGAAACACGCTTCACAAAATGACAAACAGTGCAGCCAATGCTAAAAATCAAATCCATAAACAATTTCTTCTTTATAAATGCTAATCGAACATATTTTTACTGGCCAAGTCATCAAGGTGGACCTGAAATTAAGCTAGAAAATGATTAGTGATGAGGTGATCAGCGATGACTAATTATTAGTGACCTTTTTGAACTCCTATAGTGGTTACGGCAAAATGCGGTTTGAAAGTAATTAAAGTAACTTTTTTCCAGGTTTCCTCCTCTCAAATTTAATACTTCACCTGTCGATGACATATTATTCTCTCGAAACTCGAGTAGTGCTAATAAACTTAGAGTAATAACATTGTTTCATTTATATCCATCCATTATGATGAAACTCTATAAAGTTAACACCGATTCTATTAATACCAAACTTTTTTCCAGTTTCGAGGCAAATATTTTTATCTTTTAAAATCAACGTAAAACTAAATATGCAACCCTTGCATTGCATTTCAGCGCAAAAGTGTCTAAGTCACCTGTGAGCAAACATAGCAACTTCCACATTTAAAAGACTCTTGACGAATGACGCGAGTCAGTCTGACCCAATCACTCGCCAACGACACGTCTTCCGCTTTGCCACAATGGGTCACGCCTAGTTCAAGCATCGGGTGAGACTGAGACCGAACACCACCGACTCGCTCCTCTACTCTTCATCTTCACGCTCCGCTATCTCCTGTATTCTTTCTGTTCTATCCTCTGATTCAATAAACGACTCCACACCAACCACGCCTTTCATTTATACCGAACTCCGGAATGTAGCAAATAAAAACAATAAAAAATATGCATCAATAGGATCGAAACAAATATTATTTAGTAAGAAATGAACGTGTTTTTGATATATATAGTTTTAAATAGTAGCTGAAGCCTCAAAGCATGTGAGTAAATATAATGTATTATTTTAAATCGTATATTTTCACTAAAACAAAGTATTTTAAAAATCTCAAAAATTTATAATACGTTGTGCAAATTTAATTTAATTTATAACTCTGTTAATTATTCTCAGTTCAGATTTGTCTCTGTAAGCTTGGCTTCATGATTATAAGAAAATATATTTCATATATGCAAGAATTTTCCATAGTAAGGCAATTTTGTGGCACACGAAAAATGAATTTAATGGTCACAGTCTTTCTTATAATGCTTGTATTGTCTTAATTATGGCAAATAATATTCAGTGTATTAGTTTGAAATTAGTGTAAAGGTTTTATCTAAGTAAAAAAGTATAATAAAGAGTATAACTTTTGATATAAATTAATAATAAAAATCCACATTTTCGTAAAAAATGCGAAAAGATGAATTATTATTGAGATCTCTTATTTCAGATGAATTTTTTTACAAAAATAGCGCTATAAAAATTATCCAATGTTATATTTAAAATCCATAGATCACTCTTTTATAGATTTTTATGTAGATTTCATACTCACGCAAAAATATTTTCTTTTGAATTATTTGAGCTCCCAAAGACAATTTAATTGATTTAAAAAATAAATATTATATCACTCCGCATCCACTCCAAAAGCACACTTCTAAGCATCACTGACAAATCAAATTGTTTTATCCCCAGTGTATCGCACAGAATTACTCGCCGAAGAGTGCGCCATATAATTGATACAACAAGACACGTGTCAATAATATAAAAATGTAATCTTTGGCGTGGCGCCAAAATCCGTGGGATAGATTTCACGAAAACAAAGATGTCTTAGACGTTACAGCGGCGACCTGTCGCCGTATAGGTACTTGCAAATATGACTACATGTATTGTTATGAATTTGAATAAAAACAGAGTATTCTGCATGCGACAGCCATTCTCAATTGTGTCGTGTTGCCGTAGTGTACCTATATTGAACATCTTTTATGTTTCATTTCTTTTAACCTCATAATAAACGAAGCTGAGATCGGTGAACCACCCTTATCTACATTCATGAAATTACAAATGTTTTTAAAGTCACAATTGGCACATTTAGGATTCTAAATATGTAACTCCTAAAATGTTTGTACGTCATCATTGAACCCTTAAGAATGGATTAATATTAATAATACTATATTTTATAAGAACATTTATTCACAATGTACCATTCATATGTATTACAATAATTAAAATACTATACTTTTAAAGCTACATACAATTACATACAGGTCTTCATGAAAGAGTCAAATTTTATATTTTAATAAAATTGACTATGATAAACATAAAAAACAGTCACTTGAACATGCCGGAAACAAAATATTTAAATGTTCTATAGAAAGTGATAAGAAGCTAATCACATTCTCGGTATTTCCCAACTTGTTATAGTAAGAACCTATTTACCCAAAGACAATTTAGAGAATTCTGGTCATACCATACAGAGCGGCCAAAGCTCCAAAGGAATAATCTAGGATATTCTGTGAGAAACTTCTGATAGGTGTCCCTCAACCAAGCAAACATCGCAGACCACATAAAAAAGATTAAACTGTGTGTTAAGTATAGATGACTATTGTGTGGCCATCTTACTGTCATCTTTTCCTACACATAGTGTAGTTTAAATATTTAAAGAGTTAATTTTACAAATTATTAAGAGGCAATTAAAAAGTAAATTCCCTCACGAAGACACTGCAGATAAATTAAACACTCAGTCAGTAAAAAATAGAGGAGGTAATCATGATTCAGGCAAGTTTTAAAAATAAATATCTAACATTTCTGCATTTCACGGCATTCTCTAATTAAACTATGGTATATTGTACTTGCTTACTCATCACATCTTTGCTTTCTCTGCAATCTCCCCATGCAGTCCCCATGTAAAGGATGGTGGGACCATCCTTTGATATCCGGTATTTGATATATATTGATAAATTTTCGAATAATGAGTAATGTCATAGATTTAAGTCACCTTTTGACTTTTCTCACTCATGTTTTACAAGCCCAAGCCATTTACATAATTCTTTCTTAATTACACTATGTTCAGAGAGGTTGAAGCCTCTCACATTCCTGATATAATTTATCAACACTTTTAACATATATCCATTGATTTTCAGGAATTCTGATGTTTATATTATGATATGATAATTTTCCTAAGTATGAATGTTCAAATTGGTCTTCTTGTACTATACATTCATTCCTTATCCGTCCTTTCATTGCACATAACCAAGCAACGAACATAACCCAACCATAGCCTTGACTATTCAGCCCATCTCGGCCTTAAATTCATTGTTATACTGAATTCAAATATGAATCAGTAAATCAGTTTGTACTAGTAATGGACATAATGGAATTTTAAAAATCAATATTTCAATCAGTCGAGTTACCTTAAAAAACTAAATATGTAACGGTTAAAATAGTTCATCAGATTTAACTACATAGATAAGGTTTGAATGTGACAATCATTTGGAATATGGTAAAACATGCAAACAATGAAAGTAGCCATACGTAGTGTAATCTGTAGCCGGCGGCGTCGCAGTTAGACATGAAAAGTAGCACACATATTTTGCATCATCGCATGACAGTACATTATATATTTAAATCATATTAAATGTATGTCTGATTGAATGTTAATTTGTTATATTAAGTTGTACTGTGGTAGACCGCTTCATTTTTCAACATTGAAAAATAGGTTTTACGCAAACACCAACGGTCACTACATAGTTATAAGCAATCGGTGATAGCACGTAGCAGTAATATTATTAATTAATTTGTTAAGAAAACCAGTCAACATACTTCAAAGATATTTATGGTTTATATTTATTGACAACACAAAATAAATTTCCAATCATTATTAATTTATTGAAAAGAAGAACTCCGAAATTTCAATGATTCTATTTAAAAATTTATGGATTTAAAAGTTATGCAAAAAGTAAAAAAAATGAGGAATGAGGATAATATTTTCAATCATTCAAAAATGTTATGCATAATAAATTGAATGTGGATGGTTGCACTCCGTGACATTATTTTTCAAAAGAATCAA
The DNA here is from genome assembly GCA_022840565.1 of Eubasilissa regina. Lineage (NCBI taxonomy): Eukaryota > Metazoa > Arthropoda > Insecta > Trichoptera > Phryganeidae > Eubasilissa > Eubasilissa regina. Next base: position 18,002,603 of record JAINEB010000029.1, on the reverse strand, counting down.
AATATTTCATATCAACATCGTAGAAATAAATCTGGCTGTTGTTTCTTCAATTTTAAGGAAAAATTGTACATGTCATACAATTTGACATTTAATTTACATTGACAATTCTTTTGAAAACAGTATTTATTACTATCAGGCTACTTGCAACACTTGCATTTGAATGCATCATTAGACTACTCAATTATGTCCATCACTAGTTTAGACCCATCTAATAAATGCAGTGTGAATTTTACAATATATTCTTATACATAAATAACTATACAAATGCGGTATTATAGTAACTGTGTTCGATAGAACAATAAAAAATAATAAATACTTTAAAATATCATATCTATCTTACTTGAAATCAAAATTAAAGTATATGTACTGAGTATTATGTTTATGGCTAAACAATTATTCACATTGCTCATTATCACGTGATATATGCCTGACTATGTTGATTTTCAATAAAATCTGGACTAAGAATCTGATTTGACATTTACCTAGAAATTTCACATTATGATGAGCTTTGTCTGATTTTTAATGGCCAATGTTACCAGTTCTTTAAATATAAAGAAACACTACACATATAAAATCACACCTATCACAAGATCAATGATTTATGTTGGATTTTCTATTGGGACTAAACCAGAAGCTGCCATGTTTGTTTACCTATTTTTCTCAGACTACAATATTTTTAGACTAAACAAACATTTGCACATTAGTGTCACATATTAAACAATTTTAGTACAATTAATGGTCTTATATAAAGAGTAAAATAAACATTAAAATTTATAAGTCATAGAAAAATCATTTTAAAAATACGGAGATCATATGACACATGAGAGTACTATCAACAATATTCATTTTAACATTAGATTTGAACCTTGCAAATACGATTTACATTAAACACATTTGAAAGTAATTGCAAGATACATAGAATAAATATTATATTATATTCTTTCTGGTCTTAATATTTTAACATATGGAGATCATGGTAGGTATTTTTCAGGGAAGAACCCCTTTCAGTACGTTGAGATTTTTAAAATGAGGTTATTTTTGGCACTTTGTAAAACTGTGGCTTAATATTTCACTCCATCCAGAGGTGTAGTATCCAGAAACCAGCAGAGAAAATGGGATATTTACAATAGAGGTACTGAACTCAAAATACTTAAGAAAATTTATATCTCTGGATAGAAGTGATATGGCACATAATAGTACATACTATGTACTAACAATATTCAGCGTATTTGGAAACAGACAATTTAAGTAAACTATCAAAACCAACAGTTCTGACTGTTAATGATTTTGCTTCAATCACTACAAAGAGTATGATTAGTTTAATTTAAAATTCATTAAATTTATAAGTGGACAATCTGCAGTGATTAGAGTTCCACTCAAGTGTGTAGTAAAGGGTTTTTCAATAGGGACGCTCAAACTTTCTTTCAACAGGGACAAGAAACTACGCCATATTTCTTCAATTTTTTTTGAGGTTAATACTCGTACTTAGTTGGCAAATCATCATGGAGCAGTACACACCGGAGCAACGCTTGCAAATTATTCAAATCTACTACCAAAATTCGCGTTCGCTCACCGCAACTTTAAGAGCATTACGACCATTTTATCGTCGTCATCACTTGCCTGCCACATCAACAATTCAACGTTTGGTGCAAAAATTTGAAAGCACATTATCGGTACACAATGTTCCAGTGCCAGTGAGACAAAGAAATGCACGAAGTGAGGAAAATATTGCCGCCGCTAGAGCATCTGTTCTTGATGACCCAAATGAGTTACTAACACGGCGTTCTCAACAATTGGGCATTTCTGTGACGTCATTGTGGCGAATTTTGCGAAAAGATCTTGGCCTACATCCATGCAAGATCCAGTTGACACAAGAACTAAAGCCGCTTGACCATTTGAAGCGTCGCCAATTCCTCAATTGGGCTGCACAACAATTTGAAAATGATGCTGAATTCCATCGAAAAATCATCTTTAGCGACGAAGCTCATTTTTGGCTCAATGGATATGTAAACAAGCAAAATATGCGTTATTGGGCAGGCACCAATCCACACGTGCTTCACGAAACACAATTGCATCCCGGAAAAATCACTGTTTGGTGTGGATTACATGCCGGAGGTGTCATTGGACCATATTTTTTTGTTGATGATGCTAATCGTCATGTTACTGTGAATGGTAATTAGTTACGTTATCGCTCCATGATAACTGATTATTTTTGGCCTCAATTGCAAGGTATGGACTTGGCCAATATGTGGTTTCAACAAGACGGCGCTACCAGTCACACGGCACACGCAACAATTGACTTATTGAAAACCAAATTTGGTGAGCGTGTTATTTCGCGAAATGGACCAGTTCAATGGCCGCCTAGATCATGCGATTTAACACCATTGGACTATTTTCTTTGGGGCTATGTTAAATCTTTGGTCTATACCAACAAGCCGGCGACGTTACAAGAGCTAAGAGAAAATATTGAACGCGAAATTGGTGCGATTCGGGCCGAATTATGTGAAAAAGTGGTGGAAAATTGGATTCAACGATTGGACTTCTGCAAACGTGCCCGCGGTGGTCATGCGAGGGAAATTGAATTTCATACATAATTGCCACTAAATGTACTTCAAAACATAATAATTTTTTTTTAGATATATTCATTCGTTTTTGTTTTATTTTAAAAAAAAGTTTGAGTTAATGAAAAACCCTTTAGATTTTTTAACACAGAATATGTTCTTCCCGTGTAAAATGTGTTATGAAGCTGCATTAACAAAATAACATTTTATAGAACAATATGTACTGCTTAAAATAAACGCACATCATTTATATTTTCCACAAAACAAAAGAACCCCATTTGAACTTAAAATAAAATTTAGATAATGTTGGAAGAGACCAAAATAAAATGATTTGTATATGAAGTGAAGCGGAGCAAACTGGAAAAACACATTCTATGCAGGGGTGATGTGGCAATGTATGCATTTTTTAAATTCATTGTAATATTTCTTGTTCTAAAATTTTTAGAAGAATATTTTCAAATATAAAACGACTGTAATTAAAATAAATATAATAACACAATTGTTATTTTTAACCAAGCAACAAACGTTCTTATTTTAAAATTTTGTGAAAATTGACATAATTCAATGTAGAATGGTTTAACAGCTTTTAAATCGAGATCTGTTTACAATTATATAATATTTCCTCCTTATACTTCACTACCTTTCCTTCTGCTCCACATCCCCTGCAGACGGAACCGGCACTTGAACTCCTTCACTCTGTTTAGAAAAGCATTTTAACAAATCAAAATCAATCTGCTATTTCAAACCACACATTAAACAGTGTGTTTACTCTGGTGCTCTCGGAACTCGGGGAGCGACCGTGTTCCAAATTGGCAGTCTTCACACACATACGGCTTCTCTCGGAAATGTAACAAACGATGCTTTTTCATAGTGCTAGCCCGTGAAAACACATTACTGCAAAGATCACAGGAAAAAGGTCGCTCACGCGTGTGTACTATCTGGTGGAGCCGAAGCGCACTCTTCTGACGTGCAGCGAACGGGCACTGCTCACACGTAAAGGGTTTGATGCCATCGTGAATATATTTATGGAGTTTTAGATTACCGAGACGCGAACAAGTGTAGGAACAGCGGTCGCAACTAAACGGTTTTTCTCCTGTATGGACTAACTTGTGTTTTCTCAAGTCTACCATCATTCGACAGCGGAATGAGCATTCGTCACACGCTATGGGTTTTTCTTTTGAGTGGGAAATTTTGTGCTTTCGCAAGTTTGATATCCGAATGGTCGCATAGTCGCACTGATCACAAGTGAATGGTTTCAACCCCAAATGCGTCATCTCATGACAGCGGAGGTCGTAAGCGATGCTGGTGGAATATTCACATTGATTGCATTTGTGCTCTTTTCGTTTATGCGAATACATGTGTCTCCGAAGATCATTGTATTCCTTGCCTTCAAAATCGCATAGTTTACATAAATGTCTCCTAATGTTACTGTCGGAAATTGCTTTGTGCAAATCATTTATTTGAAAACTCTCCGAACTTGTTTTAGATTTTAAGATAGTAGAATCATCGCTGTTGTGTTCCTCATAATTTTCTAAAGACACTTCATCATCAATAACACCATAAATGATGTCATTACAAGTATCCAGGAATTCTTCTTTCACAGAATATTTTCCCATACTGCTTGACCGTGTAGAAATCTTTTCTCGTATCTGAAACCCAGTTGAAGTCCGAAGATCTGACTCTTGGAAGGGGATGAGTGGAATGAGGTTACCTTGTGGATTTCCATCTGCTGCCTAGAATATTTAAAAAAATTTGGAATTATTGGATTAAGTTTTTTAATATGCGCATAAGCATTCACGTATATGCTGATTTGGTAATAACATCAAAGAAAGAAATATGAAAAACAGAGTATTAAAGATAGTTTTGAAATCAATTTGAATTAATTGAGTCCTGTCCTGTCATAAACAGTGTTTATTTATTGATTTGTGGACTCCACATAAACTTGCTTGTTTTGGAACATACATTCATAAACAATACAAAAATTATCAACAATATCAAAACAATGCAAAGAATGCATTAGAAGAACCCATTACATCAAAGTACCTAACTAGATCTTAATTATTAATGAATCCAATCCCGAGACAAAATAGCAATACCATGATTTCCGAATTCAATTTTGATAATCCCGAGAATCGATTAGAAAATGCTCATTTTCTCATTTATAAAAATAAGCCAAAAAGAACAGATACAATTTATGTAAAATATTTATATTTCAGTTCGGTCTATCTATAAATTTCCTCAAAAATATTTACCTACCAAATGGTGATTGATGTGAAGGTTTGGGGAAGAAGTTACCGTATTGTGTGCAGAAGATACAAATCCAGAACTCGTTCTGTCATCAGTATCTCTGAAATTCCATCAACCAATTATTATTATCATCACACTTTGTATATCAGGGTTGCAAGTTATCCACTATTCGGACCATTTGCTTAGTAAAATACTTTTACATGTTAACCTACACAAGAAACATAATCTTACGTTAAAATGTCATTCGTTCCATTTGTTAGGTTGCTGCGTGAAAAAGAAAAAATGAAAGGATACAATAATATGGGAAAGACACACTTGACGATCAGTCCTGGTCATTGAAATATCAACCACTATTTAATGGTGTTCTTTTATAAAGAATATATAGAGTATTGTGCACTCAGAAAGGTGGTTAATAACTTCTATTGATTATTACATTATTTTTAAGTTGGTTGCTTATATTTTCTTTTCATTTAATGAATTTACTTATTTTTATGATTCTTGTTAATTTGCGTGTATTGTGTGAAGAATAGTTTAATTTTTAAATCCATTTTTAAAATATACTGACTATTTTAATACAATATAAATTAATATTTTATACATTTATTATTTTTTTTACAAGCATTCCATTTCAATTCAACTTCAATGAAAAAAACAATAATTTTGGAACTCTATGTGTGCTTTTGAATAAATTAGCCGAAGAAATTCAAGATCAAAAGCAATTAATAATGTATATACACTTATCACACACCATAATAATTAAATATACATCATTATTGAATATTTAATGGGTATATCAATCAAAAGAATAAAAAATATTACTTTTGAAATACTTCATACAAAATTTTACTTTTTGGTAATTCGTATCATCGATGTAAAAGGTTTCAACTCCAGATATAACTATAAATCACTGCATCATTATAAATAGACAAAGAAAATAATGTGGTATTTGTAATCTGAAAAACCATACTTTTCTATGTGTATTGCTATGTTAACTTTTAATGTCCTGAAAAATGTTGTTAATACTCTCCAGACGACCACAGCATAGCTGTATTAAAAGCCAGGACATTGTGAGCGAAGCTGCAACATGACCATTTGTTATTGTTTATACAACGTCCTTTTAACAGTATATAAAACTTACCGATTCATAGTTAATGAAGAAAAATGTATCAGTTCACGACGAGTAACGCAGGACACGTACTGCTATTAATAAAAAAGAGACAAAAGACACCAAACAGATCAATTGTATTCAAAAATCAGTAAATTGAATGTTTTTTAACATGTTTTTAAATAAAATATGACAGGAGTGACAGGTTTACGAGAATTTGTCCATGGTGCTTTCTTAACACTCTCTTATCTATGTTTCTGAGCGAAGTCTGTCATTTATCCATTTATCTTTTCTATGGTCGAAATAAAGCAATACGTATTTTTTCAATGCATGGACCGGGTTATGTTGTTATTTGGATTATTGGATGGCAAAAAAGTATACATTTTAAAACTAACATCGTCCGTGATTTCGGGAGAGTCAAAAGGATATCAGCACAAAGGTCACCAGTTAATAATGGATATCAACTATCAATATCATTTTTTAAACATGTTTAGTGTTAATTATACACTAGACAAATATCTCGTCTTGTTATACTAGAGATACATATCTTAGAATGTTCTTAGGTTTTCGCGGCTATTAAGATTCTTCTATGTAGAGTTTTCTGGCTTATTCTGCCATGTTTCTCCAACCTCTGTGGTCGACATTTCAGATCCCATTGCAGGGTCTATAATCAGGGCTGGTGTCATTGACATCGCGAAATGACGGCCACAGGGATCGGAGACACATGGTAAAATAGTCCAGAAAACTATACACAGAAGATATTTTAGAATGTTAAAAAATAAATATTCACCTGATACCGCAGTATGGCCCAGCATGAATATTGATAACAGAATAAATGTCTGTAAAAGGAACCTTTTTATAAAAATCTTCATCACGTAATCTTTCAGTATCGGTATCATTTGTTTGTTAATAGTTTTTTTAAGTAAAACTTTTTTAGCCACCGTGTAGTAATTTCAATTGATATTCAAAGCCATCGTCACACAGTATTGTAATTAAGCCTTATGTCAATACAGTGCAGTGTAATGGTAATCCACAGCAAAAAATAGAATTTAAAAAAATATATAAAATCGTTTTTCAAGTCTATTAAATGTATAAGAACGTTTTAACAATTTTTTTTCATGAAAGTGTGAATATTACGTAAGAAAAGGTACCAATTTTATTTTTACTATTTATTGGATAAACAATACTTATTTAGGGGGCCCCTTTTTCCATTCTGCATTGGGGTCCAATTTTTGTAGTTAGGCCACTGGTCACAAGAATTTGAAACGAAAAGGATATCCGTTTTGATGTACATCTTAAAATGTTATACAGAAATGCGTTTTTGTTTAAAAAATTGACGCTGTTGTAACGTAATGAAATATTTTAAATCCATTTCTTTACTCCATAAATCATGAAAGCAAAATAAGCTATCATTTTGGAATATTCATTTTGCCCTCAAACTTCTCCATACAATTTATAAAATCTTTCGTTCAGGTGCGATCAGGTGATCTCCAAGTATTGAAATATTTCTACCTCACTTCAAAATAATCTTACGAATTGAAATTTTGATACGATTGTCTTGTTTCTTACGATATTGTTATTAGTTTTTACTATTATTTCATCTCTTAATGCTCACAACAGAAATTATGTTTTACTTTGACTTTTAACCGCTGTGTTCGTTTATATTTTACTAAACAAAAAATGATAATATATTTAACTTAACAATTAGTAAATAACCAACTACGAAATCAGGAACTACAATTCATACAGTATCTACAAGATATATAGATAGATTACAGTCTAGAATGTGTGTATCATATTAAATTATCAATTTATTTTTATGAAAAATTTGAATATGTCTAGATTATGAAGAAATGGACATTTCTGATTAAAGAAATATGTTGTTTATCAATGTTTGTTATCGAAGCAATAATAACCTCTTTATTATTATTAATTAAAACGTTTGAAAATAACCAAGAGTAGCAATGAAAAATCTTAGGTTTTACGGAGCTTGTTCAAAAATGAGACAACGCGAGACTGACCATGTGAGTCGGACTGCGGAGTACGAATTCCGGACAAGTCGAAAAAGTTGGACGAATGCCGAGTTGTGCGAATAGAAAGACGGACGAATAGCGGGGTTCACTGAGTGTTTATGTTCAAAAACCTTTACATACTTACTTATCATCACGCCGTTTCCCCGTGGGGGTAGGCAGAGAGGATAGAGCGCCACACTCTTCTGTCCTGACACACAATTCTCGCCTCATCCACATTCATACATCTTCTCCGATTGTTGAGGCTTCTAACAGAACCATCCTCCATTATCTGGTTTACCTGATCGTGCCAATTCTTCCGCGAATGTCCTCTATTTCTGGTATCATCAACACTTGCGTCATATATCTTTCTTACTGTTCTCTCCTCATTCATCCGTTCCATATGACCAAACCACCTAAGTGATCCTTTCTTAATCTTACTCACTATACATTAAAAACCTTTAAATGGTTTAATTTATAATAGACACAACTTTGTGAATGTTTAGCACTATTGCATTAAAACATTTTATTATTATACAGTCAAAATTTTGCGTTATGTTCAAATACATAATATTCTTATGAGTATAGTTTGTGTTTTCTGTTTATTACACTAACATTTAAACTTTATATCAATTATTTAAGGTCGCCATGATATATATCTTATTCTAGACATAATACATTCAAACGGGAACCCTGTTTCCAAAATACCTGAATCATTGATCTTATATTCATCTTTAAGGCGCGACTTGCAATAATAATTCATATTTTCACGTTTTTTACGAAAATGTGGGTTTTTATTATTCATTTATATCAGAAGTTATTCAATAGATTTGACTTTTTTTTCAACTACTACTTAGATTGGACCTTTACATTAATATAAAATTAATAAACTGAATGTTATTTGTCATAATTAAGAAGATACAAATATTATAAGAAAGACCGCGACCATTAGATGTATTTTAGGCATGGTACGAAATTGAGTCAACACGCTGATTTAATAAATAATGGAAATATATTTTCTTATAATCTTGAAGCCAAGATTACGGAGACAAATCTGTAGGAAACCAAATTAGCAAAATGTTAAAAATGAATAGAGTTATAAATCATTCAATTTGCAGAACATTTGATGAATTTTTGACATTTTTAAAATACTTTGTTTTAGTAAAAACATACGTTTTTAAATAATATACTATATTTACTCAGATGCTTTGAGGCTTCAACTACTATTTAAAACTAAGTTTAATATCAGAAACACAATAATCATTTTTTAAATAATATATTTTCCGTCTTATGAAATACGATATTATTAATTATATCTCACACTGTCAGATGCCATTCAAATATGGCGATGGCGGTTCTAATATCCGCGCTCCGAAATTTTTTAATTAAATTTGCCCATAAAACACATTTTAATACAAATTTTGACTACAATATGAATGAATATTATACTTATTCTTGATACCAATTGCTTATTTTTGTAAATTGTATGGTTTTGGGCTGTTTTTATACGAAAACAGATTATAATTTTGATAATTCAACATTAAACATTCGTCATCTCCCCGGTTTTAGAATCTGACAGTTCATGCATGGCTAACGAATTCGCGGCCAGTGCTTGATGGCTAACGAATTCGCGGCCAGTGCGTGGTGGCTAACGAATTCGCGGCCAGTGCATGGCAGCCAGCGCATGCGCGTGAATCAATAATGGAATGAAAAGTCAATAATATATTATTATATAGATTATTGTTCTGAAATTACTGCCTCCTGTGACTCAAGATGCCTAAGGTCAAAAAGTATCCATTGACACGCTCTAGGAAATGTTCTAATAAATTTTAAATGGTTATAAACTTCTTGAAAATAAATCGTGACGTAAGTTGATAATTTTTACCATTTCTATAACAATTATCTATTTGATTTAACAATATAAATTACATAGTTCAATATACATATATTATGTAGTGCAGATAAATTATTTTTTATTGGAAATATATATATATTTCCTTATTATGTAGTGCAGATAAATTATTATTTTATCAAAAGAATTATACATGACAGACCTGTCTCATTGATACAAATGTATTTGTTATAGTCATATATATGAATAAACACATTTTAATATTTTATACATAAAAATACTGATAACTAAATAACAATATTAATAATATTATAAATTATTTTCAGGATATTCCCGAACTGAGCATTGAATGTGTGGACTCGTGTAAACTTCGTAAATTGGATGGCAAAAGAATGGTCGACATACACCAATTCTTTTCTCAAATTAATCAAATTTACTCCCACAAATCGATGTTTGGGTGCACATGAATGAATATTGAATATGTGTTGATCAAATTTTGTTTTGAATACGTGTAAAGTAAAAAACAACGAAATTCTGAAGAACGATAATATGCTCGATGAACAACTAATTATTTAACAGTGACTAATAATACTTTTGTCATATTTTCATTTATATTTTAATATTAAATATATATGTAATTTATTAAAACAATAAATAAATATTAAAAAAAAAAAACAGTTTTTTTTTATTACAACCGGAGTATGATTATTATATAATATTATTATAAATAGTTTTCTCTTCACAAATATAGCTGCTTCAAAAGTTATCAATATTATTTATCAGTATGGGCAAAATTGTAGTATTTTATAATCATATGTTTATTGACACAAACAATGGTTTTTATCATAAACATAACAAATTCTTAGGTTAGAACTTTAACAAATTATTTAATTTTCGCTTGATAATTTCAAATGGCAACACATATGTATTATGAATGTTGAAGAAATGCCTATTTTCTGATAGCTTTATTACCTAGGAATTTAAAAAAACCAACAATTGTATACTTGTCCTTTTCTATTGATACCTTTCACTCTAGCAATATTTGCGTAAAAAATAACGTACTTTTATGTTTACTTGATATTGTAAATGAATTAACTATTAGTCTCATCTTGAAAGGGTATTCAAAATGCAAAAATATCTCGAAATTCAAACTGGAAAAATGAAAGTAGCCTCTTAACCAGGAGCCTATCTTTTCTATGGGTTTCGGCGGATCAGCGATATCAGCTACGGTCGGTGATAGCAGTATATCTTTTATCTATGGTGATGCACCTTTTTCGAAGCTGACAGCTGATGTAGGACTTATACGGATTAATATTTCATTATTAATTTCACAACAATTTTCACCGTAGATAAGAAGGTGGTATACATGTAGAGATAATAGATAAGTACAGCAGTACTCCTCAACTTTTTTGGCCTCACAGCACAATATTAAAATTTTTAAATTTTTTATTGCATTTTTTAAAAAACGTTAATTAATCTTGCGTATTTCATCTAATAATTAAATGCAATTCTTTATACTAAAAGTATTTCCTAATAGCATAACATGCTTTTGAACCGATAAGATATTTACATCAAACTAAGTTCAAAGTTTTAAAAATTAACTTTTAAATATTATTTCAAATACTCATTAAATGTATTAATTAGAAAGATATACATATAAAATCAAATTTATCGATAAACATTGTTGTTGCGCTAGCGGGATTCGAACCTGGATCTCTTTTCCAATCCAGGGAAGGTGCACGCTACAGCGACAATACTTTTGATGACAAATTTTCCGTGTCTTCTTTGTTTTTACGGAATCTCGAATACCTTTGAGTAAACTTATGGCAGGCGCCAAAATTAACAATTCATTTTTATTAAATTTTAGACACATCGATACAACTTATATATTCTGAATAATTACAACTTCACAATAAGAATGTGTTCTCCTTAATAATTATTACTTCCACTAATAAAGTAAATTGAGTCCTGATTTCGGACACATTATACCTTTATTTGTAAAAAATATAAATTTGTAATCTTGTTATCTCCTAAACTACTAAGAAATTTGACAGTTTTAAAGAAATAAATATTGTCAGTATTTTGACACAAGCAATTTTGACCAAAATGTAAGATGATGCCACGATATATAAAAATAATAATGCGTGTATTCCAGCGTAATCGGATTTTTTTTTTTAAGACCCGACTCGCCATAAAGATAATACAAATAATAGAATACATTTACGTTATGAAAAGAAAAAAAACAAAAAGAAAAGTTCAGACACATATATATATATATATATATATATATATATATATATATATATATATATATATATATATATATATATATATATATGTACTCTTATACCGCCTGGTTGGCATTTTTTTTAATACTACAAAGGAGACTGTTCGATAGCGCCCCCCCACACAGTGATTGGCCGATACCTGGCAGCCTCCTATACCAAATTCACTCTCATTGTACCCGAACTTTCTTTTATTTTTATTATAATAATATATATCACGCAAATAATAATGAAATTATAGTAACCTACAAACCATAAGGCCGGCGAGCAGGAGAGACGTTAAAAGACCCTCACTTCAAGAAAGGGGACTCGCTCCACGCGCCACTGCCGACAGACTTAACTCTCGGAAGCAGTACACCGTGTATCACAGATTAGTTAGACTATATAAATAAATAGAATAAGGTTAGATAGTGATGAAGACGAAACGTTATAGCAAAAAGAAGAAGAAGAAAAACGACGAGTATAAATACTGCATTTCAGGCACGGCTATTATTGTATCTGTAGCTATTCTGTAGTCGTTGCCATTCTCTGGTCAGGATGCCATCTTTCCATGAGAGCGCCGCTTGCACTATAGTGTTGGTGCTGAGTTTCAGCCACAGCTTTTCGCCAGCAACTCGATGTCTCAGAAGTGAGACGAATCCATGTACACGGCCATTGATAAACATTATAGATGCGCTACAATAATGCGCCAACCCGAAAGAATAAAAAAACCATAAAAATGCTTGAAAATTGTATTTCGACAAGCGTGTTCCGTAATAGAGTTATGGTGATAATGGTTATTATCAGTGTTTATCTAAATGCCCTCGATAGCTGGTTCCCAGGTTTCCGATTAACAATAAGCACACATATGATATATGAACAGCACTAACCTCTTTAATTTGTTGTATATGATGTATGAACTGTACTTTCTGGTCCGATGTTGTTTTTTTAGCTGGGTTGTCTTCTTTAGATTTCGACCGACCGAAGCGTGCACTAGTGGTTTATTTGGACCGCCGGACGCCTGTCGGTTACCGTCTTCTTAGCTTCCGAAAAAAGGCGGCAATACTCACACACACACAAATGTACAATATTATAATCCAGAAAACCCAGTGGTACCAATCGAAGTAACAAAGCGCGTAAACAATCAGTTTATTTTAGAAGTAAACAAGAACATCATTTTATTTAATTGAGTTGAATAGTCTATTTAGTAAACGCTTAAATTTTACTGGACGCAACAAATCTTGCGGTAAAATTTTTAACCGGTGTACCGCGCAGTACACTAGTTGGGAACCAGTCTAGTCGAATGTGCGATAAACTTTTCCAAATCGGTGAATGGTATTCATACGTAGACTACTGAATGAACATAGACTTTAATAATAACATATTTGTGTTTAATATTTAAACGTGTTCGGGATATTTTTGCATATATTTCTATCATGGACTTTATTATTTCGCCTCCTCATTCGTCCGAAGACACACCCAAACGTCGGGGAATACACGTCAATCTCAAAGACACAAAGATGCGAATAAATCCCAGGATTCATCGGCTGTTTCTCAAATACCAGTTGAGGGACAAAAACTTCGGTATCTGCGGAGGGAGTCTCCCCACGGTGAAATCCATTCAGACACCGCCCAAGGAAGATGTGGACCTCGGGACTTGCAAGGTTTGCTTCAACGACAGGTGCTTCGCTTGTCTTTTGCCCTGTGGACATGTTGTGGACTGCTTAAATTGTGCAACCGCGCTGAGCAAATGTTCCAGTTGTTTCAGCGTTTGTAAAGAGGTGATAAAAGTATTTTACTCCTGAAAGAGCGTCCGGTTTCATTTGAAATGACTGACATCTTGCGCCGAAACTCCAGTAAAGATGCCAACCGCTGCGGCCACGCAATTATTTGCGGATTAATTACAAATAACTATTAACTTTACCAATATTTATTTTACTATACTACTTTTGTAAGCGTGATATGGTATTTCTTATTTTATTTTAATGTATTTAATAAACCATACTTTGTAACACACAATTGAGTATTATTTTATAATGTAAAGAGAAGATACGGATTTATGGCACAGGGGCTTGTTTCACTGGATATTTTGGGGGCCCAAAATAATAATATCGCAACACAACATGAACTACGGACAACTACACAGATAAAGAGACGATGTTTTGGGTTAAACTGTTAATAATAATAAATCTGGAACCTAGAACTTTCGAGACGACGATGCCGAGTTATGAATTCCCGTCAGCAGCCGATCACAATCGGATATGCCAATAATTTTTAGTGTTTCTAGATCTTATTTTTTAAATTCTTTCCCCTTTTTTGCTTTTTTTTTTGCTCCTTTTCCATTTTATCGATGATTCGGGCAAGGCTGGGGAGTTATTTAAAAATATATTGACTCCAGCTCCGACTTTACCTTACAGTTGAAATCCGACTCCGCTTAAAATACCATAAATCCATGACTTCAACTCCGACTTTATAGCTCTGGATTCCGACGCCCTCTTAAAAGCGTAGCCCCTCGCAATTGCGACTTGCACGACTTTCTAAATCCGCCCCTGATCGAGAGGTGCGAGCTTTAGTCACGTCAATTTAAAAAGCAGCAAATTGTTTTTCTTTTATTGTTTGTGTTAATTGAATCATATTATTCTATTTAATTTATTTATATAATTAAAAGAATGTACATACTTAAACGTAGTACAAAATCGCAAAGTTATGCCAAATATGGCTCAGATTATTATGTACCGCACCCACTTATCCAAACTAATCTACGATAATTGTTTATATATAGAAAAAATAATCATTTTATTCTATCAAAATAGCGACTGTTGTAAACGATTGATAATCTTACATAAATTATCATTTTAATGTTTGTTATAAATACTTTTTTCCTTGCTTATAACGTTTTGACGTCATACAAAAAATCATTTACTCAATTGAATTACCTAAATATAATCTATGGTTGATAATAGACTCGATTCCGCTTAATTGGACCACCGGTTTATCGGGACAGCCGGTTATTTGGGCCAAATCCCAAGGAACAGAAAACAAATAAAGTAACTAACAGTAATTTACTTCGGTTATCTGGGACACCATTCCGTTTAATTGGGACAATGAATTTAAAATGTTAATAAATGGCCAATTGAACGATTTAGTAGAATTGCAATTCAACAAAATCACAAGACGGGATGTCACTAATTGATGAATTCCTGCAGAAATATATTTTTTCTTTTAGCATTATAGATTATTTTATTTTTTCATATTTATATGTATAAATATAATAAAGCGGAATCGATTGTATATCTAAACAAAATTATCGATAATGTTCTAAATTTAAACGAGTATATTAATTGTAATTTGCTCAATATTCTTAAGAAACAAGTTAATTATAATTTAACCTTGATTAACTGTGAGAAAACAAATAAATATACCTTTGGGGGCTAGGGCTAGGTCGGTGGTTAAATAAAAACAAGGAAGACAGATCGAATGCAAGGAATGAATGAAGATGTAGAAAGTCCACGTGTATTATGAAATGAAATGAAGCGAGTCGGAGGTCTCGCTAGGCGCGCGCGGGCCGACAAGACCGCCGTTGTGAAACGATGAAACTGGAGAGACTGCTTACCGGTGAATTATCGGGCCAGGCTTGTAGCAGCAGCTGTCGCTAGCGTCGATGCCGAATGAGATGGCGGTGAATATAAATTCTGATGGCTACATACCTATCTGCCCCGTTTTTACTGTTCAATAACAAACATACCAACTTTCACGTCAGAGTAACTATTTTTCCTAATGCCACCACAAACAATAAAGAAAGCTCGGAATGGACCGGAGCTAATTAAGTATAACTCGGGTTAGTGATATCCTTTCGACGGATTCAAAATGGACGGCATTTAGACAATATTGTTTATAAAACGTAAAATCCTCAACGCTAAACTTCTTGTTATATAAATATGAGAATAACATTGTAGTTTTTTTTATTATTTAATTTTAAACTTGAAAATTTTCCGCTGAACACCCATTACCTCTGTTTAAAAAAATAAATAAAGATAGCGCTTAAAAGCGCGCGGGAAGGAATTAAATTAAAATCTCTGTTCGTTTTTGCAATCTCTTACATTAGCTCTTCTTTCTTTTATGTTTATTAATTGTGCATTTCGCGTTTCTGTAGTACTCTGTTTGGAACCGATAAAATAGGTTGAAACTTCTACAACGGTTACGGGAGAGGGTGGGTCCTTTCCTTTTAGCGCCTCTTTAAATAACTAACATAAAATTAATTATCAACCTAAGTAGTTCATCATTTTCATAACCTGCCTTGGCGACACACATCAAGTACACAATGCATCCCATATCTATGAAATAGACACGAGAATGGTGGAGGTATATTCGATTCACGCACACTTCTATTATTAATTTAATATAGGTCAACATTTCCTCCTCATACCGGTGATCCAATCACAACCTCAATACCACATAGTGCTGACTGGTGACCCGATATTTCATTAGATTGTGGACAATCATACCCCCTAAGGGCAATAAATAATGCACATAATTAAAAATCTTGCAGAAGCAAGTCAGTACCTAATATAGAATTCAATATTACGCATGTGATCGAATACTTATAAAGGTTGTTTTTTTTAAAGGTTTGTTTTTCGAATTGGCAACTTTTTCTAGAGACAGACAATTTGGCAGCTGACAGCTGATTTGTACTCAGTTTGGTTTGCCATTTTATCATAAATAGACTCACACCGAATAACCGTGGATCGTTTTCGCACCACGCATACTCTAATTGATACTACAGAGATGTCGTACAGTGCGCACCGAAAAAGCTGTTGCTGCAGTCCACTGCAGCTACGCTCCAGCGTAGTATTGAGGACGACCCGGGTGAGTCGATTCGCCATCGTACACAGCAATTGGAGCTGTGTTCATGCACTTTATGGAAGATTTTACGAGCAAAATGCAACCAGCGCGCGCCACAACCAATTTAATGAAGGAAACATTCGATTCGAACATTGAATTGGCCTTCTAAATCGTATGATTTAACACATTTGGATTATTTTCTGTGGGGATATGTGAAGTCGCTAGTCTAAGCCGATAAACCAGAGACGATAGACGACTTGGAAGCCAACATTCGTCGCGTTATTGCCGATACACGGCCCTAACTGGTCAAAAATTGGACTTTCAGATTGCGCTTTATTTATGCGCGAAATCATATTTAAACACTAATGGCTAAAAATTATCTTTCTAATAAAACCAATAAATACCATGGCCATTACCACGATTTTTAGGTGTCATTTTAAAGTTCTACACCTCTAAAAAAAACACCCTATAGATAGTAATGTATATGCATTGGGATGTCTAAAAAGTCTTTACGATTTAGTTCAATTATTTAATATAAAATCAAATTTTTAAACAAAAATTACAACATTTCAATCTATGATGTATTTTTCATTATTGTTCAGGACTTCATCCCATCTTTCAACCAATTTGTCGATGCCTTTTCTGCAAAATATCTCTTGGTCCAGTATCGAAATAGTTATCGAGCCAATTTCTGAAGTCATCTGAAGCATTTGATTGGAGAGCTACTGGATGCAGCAAAATTTCCTAGTTGAGCTCCTGGATGACCATTTGAACATTGATTAAAGGCGAAAAGAAGTATGTGTCGAAAATGTTCGTTTTCCTCAACTTGACACTCCATTATTTAAAACCATATGATACAGGAAAACAGCAGAAAAAATGCTATCGAACATGTCAAATATTTGAACAAAAAAAAAAATAGCGGGAAAATAGCATTAAAAAATCGTAAACGCTTATTAGACGACCTAATATATACATATTTTGTATAAAAAATAAGAATAATCGCATATTGTCGACTGTTCTGGTTCGATAAATATTCCATTTCGAGCCCCGCTAATAATCTTTTGCTTACTCAAATACACACTTTAAAATATAATGAAATATTAAGTACCTACTGCGTTCTCCATTAAATAGTAAGAACAAAATTGGTCTCTTGTCATCTATCCTGTTCGTACTTTCACGAAAACAAAAACAAATGTATGTTTTTGGACATTTAATGCACTTAAAAAAATCCATGCTCCGCATTACGGTGACTTTCACTTTGGTGCAGTCCCCATCTTGACACACAGGCGAATATTATGTTCCAGGCCGATGTTTTTTTTGAATAACTATGAAATAAAATACAATTATTCAATTTATTTTTTATTTATTGATTACGTCGTTTATTACAATTATTTATAAAATATGACATTGGTCAAGCGGTCTTTGGCAGCGGCACAAATACGTGCTCTTTTAACCATATTTTTCTTAACACTCTCGCACACTTCGCGTGTTATTTCACTATAGCATCGGAATTGTTGTTGACTTTGTCTTTCAAGTGCCCTTACAGAAAATGGTCGGAAGCCGTCAAATCGAATGATCGAGGAAGCCATTCGATATCGCCGCGTTGTGATGCGGCCGGAAAAAAATTCTCGCAAAATGGTCGCTTCATTAGCGTAGTTGCGTCACAGAATTTTAGAATGAAAACATTTTTAGTAAATTCAATTATGTCGGGCCATGTTTTACAGCTGACCGAATCGTGAATAAAATCGGCGTGAATCTCAATCACACTGACCCTATTGAAACTGGTTATGAACTATTGTTGTTGTTTGTCTCCCAAGGTAATAACTATTATTACCTAAACAATCGCGTGAAAGGATTTTGAGTTTGTAGCCTATCGGGTAAATCACGCAGCAATGGGCTGGTCTGCCGTTCCTTGTAGGTACTACACGCACCCTCATAATATATTATAATAAGTCATTCTGTTAGGAAACAGAATAAGTAAGGACTCCGTTCAACATGGATCAGCTGATCCATTTCTGACTCTGCCGAGAGGAATTTTCAATTCAGTATCATCATCATCATCATCTAAGTCGTAAGCTATATTCCGTGTTGTTTGTATGTCGCGTTGTAACAATATCCGTCACGCACGGTAATCGCTGTATCTCGCGAGCCTGTGAGCCATTTGGGTATTTTGAATTTTGCCAGATAGCTGAAAAATGACATAAACTTTTTCCCCTTGACACTTTTTTCTTCCTCTTGTCCTCTATTTGTTACGACCGTATAAGTTTAGTAAATTTCTTGCTATTTTTTTTTTAAATTTAGCCTAACTAACATTTTCGCTCACAACTCTGTGAGTTTAAAAGCGATAATTATAAGATAGTGGAAAATTATAAGAAACTGGGAAATTATAAGATAGTGGAACATTAGAAGACACTGGGAAATTATAAGACGCTGGGAAATTATAAGATAGTGGGAAATTATAAGACGCCGGGAATTATAAGACGTCGGGAAATTATAAGACGCCGGGAAATTATAAGACGCCGAGAAGTTATAAGACACTGGGAAATTATAAAATTATAAGACACCGGGAAATTATAAGTCGCCAGCAAATTATAAAACGCCGGGAAATTATAAGGCGCCGGGAAATTATAAGACAGTGGAAAATTAGAGGACACTGGAAAATTATAAGACGACGAAATTATCTTATTCCAATCTTATCTTATTCCAATCTTATCTTATTCCAATCTTATCTTATTCCAATCTTATCTTATTCCAATCTTATCTTATTTCAATCTTATCTTATCCCAATCTTATCTTATCTTATTCTGATCTTATCTTATTCTGATCTCATCTTATCGTAATCTTAGCTTATTCTGATATTATCTTATCGTAATCTTAGCTTATTCTGATATTATATTATCGTAATCTTAGCTTATTCTGATCTTATCTTATCGTAATCTTAGCTTATTCTAATCTTATCCTATCTTATCTTATTCTAATTCTTATTCCAATCTTATCTTATCGTAATCTTATCTTATCCTAATCTTATCTTAATCCAATCTTATCTTATTCCAATCTTATCTTATCCTAATCTTATCTTATTCTAATCTTATCCTAATCTTATCTTATCTTATTCTAATTCTTATTCCAATCGTATCTTATGACAGGTTAGTTATGTTATGTTGTTTAGTTATGCTACTAAACGTTATTCAGGTGTATTACAACTTATCTGTCTCGATATCGCTCAAGTATTTTTTAAATGAAAATATAATAAATATAACGTTGTAGTACCACAGGGTTCTGAATCCGGGACGATACTATTTTTTACTTTACTAAGTTACTTTATTCAGGGAATTACGATGTTGTCATATTTAACATTTTAGATTTTACAAAATTGATTGCTTTGATACGCTAAACATATAAAATAAAATAAAAAAAGTACGATAACTTCCCAATAACTGTAGGTAATAATTGTTTCAACAATATTTGTGAAAATTGTATTTTTCGCATTAATGGATGGCTGATAGACCGTAATATGGTACGCTTCGTTCCTTAACTACTAAAGGGTTGCGCTCGGAGAGGGTCGCTCTGTTGAGCCAATCAATCGCGCTTAATGGGCCAAATCACGGAAACATCTGTTACCGTTTTTATTTTTCCCCTTGCATTCCGCCGTCTGGTTGGATTTTTGTATTGGGCGGATCACTACCGAAATAACAAATTTACATTGTTAATACGGCAGACAACTGCGCTTTGCTGGGGTCTTGAAATGCTCCGCGAATAGTAAAACCGCGTTGTTCACTAGTTGTAGACTGGAATTAAGAATTTGATGAATTAAGCCTTATGCGAATCGGGGTGTACGAATGGTATCTGACTTATGATGAGTGAAATTCGGATAATTAATAACCGGAAGTTTTAAGTTACTTTTAAGTTTAACTGAAAATTAAGGAGCACTATTTTATCCCTCGTAGAAATTAAAAAATACTTGAGCGATATCGAGACAGATACGTTGTAATACACCTGAATAACGTTTAGTAGCATAACTAAACAACATAACATAACTAACCTGTCATAAGATAAGATTGGAATAAGAATTAGAATAAGATAAGATAAGATTAGGATAAGATTAGAATAAGATAAGATTAGGCTAAGATAAGATTAGGATAAGATAAATTGGGATAAGATAAGATAAGATTGGAGTAAGATAAGATTGGAATAAGATAAGATTAGGATAAGATATGATTAGAATAAGATTAGGATAAGATTAGAATTAGATAAGATTGGAATAAGATAATATTAGGATAAGATTAGAATAAGATAAGATTACGATACGATAAGATCAGAATAAGATAAGATTAGAATAAGATAAGATTGGAATAAGATAAGATTGGAATAAGATATGATTGGAATAAGATAAGATTAGAATAAGATAAGTTTAGGATAAGATAAGATTAGGATAAGATAAGATTAGGATAAGATAAGCCTTGATATACTCTGCAGCAACGTTATCATACCCCACAGCCTTACCATTCTTCATATGTTTTATTGCACACTTTATTTCTTCCATACTTATTGCATTTATATCGTTTTCCTCATTCATACTTACCCCAGAGAGCCTCTCAGGTGCTTCCTCATTTGCATTCTCTACACTTTCATACGTTTCCTGGAAATATTTCATCCATCTATCTTTTATTTCATCCTCATTCGTTAACATCTCTCCATTTACTGACTTAATAGTTTTCATACTACTGCTTTCATCACCACATCGAGATTTTTTGACCGCCTTCCAGAATAATTTTATATTATCCTGAAAATTCTCAGTCATTTTCACCCCTTCTTCTCTTTTCAGCCGCTTTTTCCTTTCTTTCACACCAGATTTAACTTTTTCCTTACAGGCATTGTACAGGACTTTTGCTCTCGTATATTCATCCCCATTTACTGTCAACAGATAGCGCCACGCATTCTTCTTTTCTTTCACAAGTTCCTTTATGCCATCGTCCCACCATGCATCACCTTTCTTCCTTTCTTGAGTAGCTATCCCACAGGTTTCTTTCGCTGATTCGCATAAAGCAATCTTAATGTATTCCCATGCATTATCTATATTCAGATCACTCGCTCCTTGTTCACTCAGTTTTTCATACACTTTCCTTTCAAATTTTTCTCTGACATCATCCCTTTGCAGATTCTCAATTTTGACTCTAGATGGTGCCGATACTGTTTTTTTCATGGATCGCCATCCTCGGAATAAAATTATTCTTGAAACAACGAGGAAATAGTCAGTTTCCATCTCGGCGCCCCGAAACACTCAAGTATCAACAGTAGCGGATCTCAGTCTAGAGTCAACCACCACAAAATCAATCCTCGACCTTTCATTACCTCTCTGCCATGTGTACTGGTGGATTCCTTTGTGATCAAAAAAGGTGTTTGAGATAAAAAGGTTCCATTCCAAGCATACCACCTCAAGTAGACTTTTTCCATTCCCATTCATCTTTTTGTCACCGTACACACCAATGGCTGACTCGAAACCATCCCTCCGAGTCCCCACCCAACCATTCAAATCGCCTGCTAAAATTATTCTTTCATTATTCCGTTTTACATTCATTACATCCCTTACATTCGTCCAAAATTCATTTTTCATTTCATCATTTTCTGAGTTTACGGGAGCATAACCTACGACTAAAAATACACTCGTAATTCCAAGCTTATAACTCCCATATATTATTCTATTCTATTCTAAGTAGACTTCGGCTGTATTATGAATTTGAGTTTTAATTAAAAATCCTGATTTTATCCCCTTTTTTTTGGTTATTACAATTTATTGGACATACACCGACTGTAGTGAAGATGTATATTGCGACTCTGTGAAGATTTTATGATTCTGTTAACTTAATATTTGGCCTGCATCACTAGAGTCTGCCGACCCCTGTACTAGACGAATACGAAAGTATTGCAGTTTACACGACAAATACTACATACACACATACTTCACCAGCTTTAAGAATCAGCTTCACGGCCAGCAACATAATTAACCTCTTATTATATTGTATTATATTACACTTGCGTCATGTATCGACACGTAATTGATAGAATATGAATTTCCCGGTTATGTCCCATGTTGTGTACCGGTTTTCGATCATTTTCGGATTCACAAATATTTAATATATAATTCAATAATACACGGGGTGTGCACTCCATACAATAAAAAAGATGTGCATAACTAGAATTTCTGCGGAATAAATCTAAATTACAGTAATATTCGTTTGGCGACACTGCCGCTAGACATTGACCATTGACAACTCGCTATATTCTGTGTTTCTCTTACTGTGATTGCTAGAAACTGATATCGCTCATGCGGTAGAAGAAGTTGTCAATCTTGGCAGGCAATTAGATTTGGAAGTCAATGCTAGCTGTTGGATTCACTTAGTCAGGAGTTAAGTAAGTAATCAAAACGACTATGAAGACACTTCAGACCCAATTCCACCAGAAAAGCACATGACAATTGCAAGCTTGACACAGAAGGTCTCAGCTCAATCGAAAATGGCTTAAAAATTTCAGAAAACATAGACTCCAACGAATAACGCGTTAAAGCAACAAAGCAAAGAATAAAAAAAATATTAGCTTGCTACGAAGAAATTCTGCGTGGAAAAAAAGAAGGCATTGTGTCGTCACACGAATTTGTTAGATTTTATGAAGCCATCGACTTCGAAATGACTTTTTTACGTAAATAGTTTATTTTTTTAAATATTTTGTATTAATATGTATAAAGAATTGCAATTTTATTAAATATTTTTCTTCTAAACTAGTGTTTTTGTTAGTCCTTGGTCCCAATTAAACAAAATTGTATGTATTTACATGCAAAGTTGCACCCCGACTTAAGCGATTTTCGTCGGTCCCACCAATCGCGTAACTTCGAGGTATTGCTGTACTTAATTTTTTGATATATTAACCTTTACCATACCGTGATATAAAATACCCGAACGCAGCCATGCTGTCAACTCGTGTTACCGAAAACAATAATGTTTTTATTAGCTTAAATGGTTTTAATGGCACAAATTTATTCTAAATATAGTAACATAATTTAAAACATTTAATAAGTCCTATACAATGCGTCCTTCCTTCTTATCTCTCTTAATTTAATGAGCGAGAAAGAGGCATAATTATATTCGTATATTTGTTATCATTTTCACTGTGAAAATAATCAGCTGTCTCTTTCTGTCATATCACAAATGGTATTCTTACCAACGTAATTGAATTGAAAAGGAATTATTTTTGTACTATTCGCTTTTCATAATTGGTTTTTCACTAACCTTAGTTACTAGTCACTAGTAAGACTGGTATGATACTAGTCTCGTATCAATTTCACATTTTTATAAAATAAACATGTGGTCGTATGTGTTAATATGTACTTGCAATTGAATAAATACTGGCATCGCTTTAAGGCCATTTTTACTTCATGGAGATGGTTTGGTTCCTATCAGACATATTGGCGGAGTGCTGCTGTTTTCGTAATATACAAGAGATATAATTTTTAAAATTGTATAATGAACACTGGATTACAATGAACACTGGGAAGGACATCAATACTTGTAAAAATATCAATGCCAAGTGGATTGTATTTGTAACGTGGGCACTGCATTGATCGCATTTTTATTATCAATAATTAATTTCAACTGTTCTGTGCCTGTATTCCGAGGGTAGTGTTAAGTAAGAAAGTCCTTAATTCCTTTAGTCTCCTTGCCTGTTGGGTGGTGGTCTTGATATATTCTGGCAGTTTGTTAATAAAGAGTGGTGGAATTGTGATTTCTGTTGTTCTGTCTGTAGAAGTTGTTAACTATTGACATATCGAATGCGTCAGGATTTTTTTATAGTAGTTTGGGGGTTAGGTCGGTAGTTAAATGAAAGAGTGATGATGGCGTGTTGATGTCTATTGTGACAGTATAATAGATGCGGAAGGTGCGCGTGAATTATGAAATATTCCAGCGGTCTCGCTCGGCGCGCGTGGGCCGGCAAAACCGCCGTTGCGGAGCGATGAAACAGGAAACAGATCGTCAGTGAAGGATTGAGCCAGACCTGTAGCGGTAGCCGGCAGCGCTATGTTGCTAGCATCGATGCCGGCTGAGATGGCGGTGAATAATCAGTGATGTATAATTGTTCTACAAGAAAAACTTAAATATAGTCATCGTTTTTGCAATGGGCTCTTATTTCATCAGCAACAATTATTTTTAGGAGTCTTTTTTGTATATTAAATATTTTCTCAGTGTATGTTTTGTATGGTATAATCGCTTTAGTTAAACTGATATGAGTTCTATTTTTGGCATAGTTACACCACTGATTATTAGCAGCATAACCTAGTGCACGCCACTGCAATAATATGTAAATAAGTCCCATTACCTTTTTTTGTAAGATGACTTTGTCCCTTACAGCTATTTCTTACCTATATGTAAGATATGTGACGAATATATAGCGCTGATTGCATGTCTGTTTAGCCTATATTTTTATTACTTGAAAACGGTATCCAGTTCTCAAGTTCAAGCATATCTGCATCGATTTCGTAAGTCAATAATTCATTATTATTACGGACAGACAAAATTCGGGCAGATTCGTGGTACACGTCCTATCGGGGTCGTGGAGAACCTGTCTTGTGAAGGAAGACATCAGAATCGGAAACAAGGTCAATCAATGATTTTTGTTCATGGCGTTAACTTTTCCTCTCCGATGATATATTATGTGAATATCTCTGTAAATATACTAAATACAGAGTTCATATTTTAGGTATTCCTCCGTAATATATTTATGTATTGCATAAAACAATTACAACATATAATTATTTAACAACGCAACAATAAAAAATGTTTTCTCGAAGAACCTGACGTGAATTTGTCAATACGTGTATGTGTATGTGCCGAGCGGTGCGGAAGGCGCAGGGCGCGGGGTGCCGGATGCCTATCGTCACTAATGGCGTAATAGATTTACAAGGCAGATCGTGCGTTGACCGAGTTCGACGTGTCTTATGCGTCTTTAGGCTGATCAATGTGTTTTCTCATTTTTAGCACTTTTACACAATATTTGATATACATATATGTATATTTCAACTATTATTTTAATGATTAATATAAGTAATAAATGTAAAATATTCATCCGTCTTAAAAATCGCTAAACTCAACATGTACACTGAGTTTACAGCACCGGAACGCTCGTTTTCATTTTAATACCATCACACCATTTACCATCACGCCATTTCTCAATAGACTCGATCCAATCGAGAAAAACCATCATAAATTGAGTTCTGAAGTTTGATACTTGGATCTAAACATTATTCCAAACATTTAGAGATAAAAGATGTCTCATACACATGTATCGCACTACCCCTGCATAGAATATGTTTTTGCGGTTTGGCCCGCCGTCGTATTCATAATGTACATGTCATTGTATTTAATTTTGCTCTCTTTAAAAAAACGTCTGAATTTTATTTAAATTTCTAATGGTGTTTTTCAAATTCGTGGAAACATTTATTCCTCGTTTGGTACTATGTTGGTAATTGGTTCCCGTGACGATTTTCTTTTTAGTAGGTATACTACACCTAGAGGCGGGTTTATGGTGTAGAGGCCTGTCTCACTGGACATTTGACATGAGACGAAGGGCCTCCAAAACGATAATATCACAGCATAAAGTAAACTAAAAATGTACACACAGATATACTGATGTTTTAGGTTAAACTACCAATCATGGAGCCTGGAGCCAATTACAAATCCCGAAAAGAAGCGAAGTGAAAACAATTTTATTTATTTATTTATTTATATATATTTTGACATCCATATTTTTGTAGTTACAGAGGTGGATACATAATAAACATACATAATACATAGTTTAATGTGTGGGATGGAGTAGACTTCACCTCTGATATATACAGCGTTGTCCTAGCTACTTTGCTAGACTAAAGTTTGTGTTAAAGTAGCCAGTTTTTTTTTTTTTTTTCGTGCTGTTGTGGTGTTATTTGGAATAAAAAAATAAATCAAATATGAATAAAAAAGTAAGAATAAAATAAAAATATAATAAAATTATGTGGAGTGGGAGTGTTGTAGGACTAGTGAGTTATTAGTAAAAGAATTGTATACATTATAGTAAATTGTTGGATATCCATGCTTCTGATTCATCTCTACCTGATTGAATCATATATTGGGTCCATATTTGTGTAATCTTATAGTAATTGTACGATTTCCAGTTGGTACTGAGTGTATTGTATAGTTTCGAAATTGTGACAACAGAAGTGAGCTCAATCAGATTTGCCAATATTTTTGGAGCTAAAATAATATTTCTGACCTATTTTTTTTAAATTCTTTTCTTTTTTATCGCCTTTTCTGTTGTTCCTGGTTTTACTTCCCTTTTTTCGGTGATTCGGGGGCTCTCTAAATCCACCACTGATTACAACCCCATCCGCGAACCACTTATAAAATGCACTTTTTTAACGCAGGTTCGTAACACATTTTACCCATTCGAAAAAACATATTTTATGTCAAAATATTACAATATATCAGAACGACTAAAAAACATTTAACAGGTATCCGAACTATTTTTTATTTTTTATTTCCTTCAACGCCCTTGTGGGCTTTTAGATAAGAATACATTTTTATTTAATTTAAAATATAACAGTTTAAATATAACATAAAAAAATAAAAGCTGAAAACTAAGTATAATTTGCATACAAATATTTTTTCAGCTCAAGTATGCTCCAGCAATGAAAAATGTCAACGAAACTCAACTTGTTACCAAGTCGATGCATCCGCGATATTGGCGAGTTAACAGCATAATTATTTCTATGTGTACCTACAGAGAACACTTCATGTTATCTCGTTTGAGTTGGTACTTTATACGAAACCATTTGTATCAACTCAGGGTAGTCCAACAAGCTATTGATCATTGTATATAGATATACTATATCGCTCACATCCCTTATCCATGGTATTTTTTTTCAAATGACTCATTAAATAATCGTAATTTATATTTTCTATTGGAATATGTAATTTAAATACTTCAAGACTTAACGAATTATCAAAAGTAGAGTTTTCATTAGAAGTAACATCTTTTGAGACTTTCGCTGTCCGTAGAAAATTATTTTAATAATATTTAAAGGTTCCATATTAAATTAGTTTATCCTTACAAGATATTATCAGATATTTTTGCAAATTAATTCGTCCCCTTAACGAACAGTTTGGCTTTCATTACTTTATTAAATTATAAAAAAATAATATAATATTCCCCTTCCAAATCGTCATCCCGGAAATTTTTGCTTCCTATGTCGTGGGAAATTCCCACGACATCGTACCCCGGATTAAGAGTGTAATGTTTAATCTTTAGTGCTGTAATTCCAGCTTAAATTTCTCCTATGCGTAACGAGATGCAAGATTTCGCTATCGGAGAGAGTTGTCGCGTCGGCAAAGGGGTCAGCATCTTTACCGACCGCTGCACGGAGCCAGAACGCCGCAAGCGCCGCCCCTGCCGACCTTGGCCGCCTTACGACAGCACTGCATGAATGTTATTATGGCGCGCACGGGCAAAGTTCCTGCGTGTGCAAAGAGAAAGTGACTGTATTGGCGGTTACTGAGAGCTGCCTCGCCTAGCGCGGGATTAGGTCAAGGGGATATCTCGCGATCAGTGAGACCACTCAGGGACCGATGCAACTGAAACTATGTATGTTCAGGTAATAATTTATTTCTACATACCTCATGAAACGAAATGTTTTTAATTGTTGCGTGTAACTTAATGGAATCCGAAACTCTCATGGGAGTGGTTACTCTTGTGCCAATTCCTCTCAATAAAGCAAAACGCGGGTCTATTTATAACCATGATTTGACAGCGAATTATTTACTGTTATGAGACATAAAGTTACATTTATTTTTCAGTAACTTTGTCATATTTAAAGGGTTATTTGTACATAATCCATTAAAAATAATACACTAATAATAGACAAATAGGTAAAAACATATAAACTTGTTAAATATAGACAAATAACAGTAAGCATGGATATAGTAAACATAAAGATTACGCATTTGGATTGGATATTAACGTATTAACATAAGCAGCGTAATACATTCATAATTACAAGGGAAATATCAGCCGAGGCTGCCGTAGAATTTATTATGACATTATAAAACACGCTCCTTAAGTGTGAAATTGAGACAAAACAAGAATATACAGATTTTGAGTTTAGCTCAGCACAATCAAAATCTGTAGTTAAACTTGTCGAGAGGTTAGTGAATGGAGAGGGAATCGGCAGTATGTTTTGATATCTCCCTCCACTCCTTTACCTTCTTAGCATCCCCCAGTAGGATAACCCCGTCCTGATAAATCCCCGAAAAAGTTCGAGATTCCTCTTATTTCCCAAAAGGTCCTGTATTGCGTGCAAGCGAAAAGGCCTGGAAATAATATTTAATTAATCGCAAATTATGTCATATATACAGATATGAAGAAATTGTATCACATAAAACAGTAAAGATAAACAATAGACACAGGCATTAAGTCTCTGAGACTCACTATTACTATCTTAATTAAGGTTAGGTCCGCGGCCAATTCGGCGCAACTTCTTGAGTGTTAACCTGGTCCAGTCCGAATACCTCTCAGACAGACTAATCTCTTAGGAAGATGAAGACTGTCGAGAATGCCTCCTGGATTGATATGTCCACTGAAATGTCTCAGGGTATTGCTAATATATACACTCGATGTATGTGTTTTGGTGGAGATGAACAGGTGTTCACCAGGCTCAATCAGGCATAAGACTACAATCAAATTTATTCCAAACAAAAGCTCGCAGGTGTAACCTTGTTACTGTTCTTATTGTCGAATGGTGTGCCTAATAATGCACCTCAAAAAGACGCCGAGATGGAAAGATCGAAGACATTCGATTGTAATGAAGGTTGGCCGGCGTCGCTTTTAATACCTAATTAATTCGCGTCATTCTGATTGTGAATGTGTTTCAATGGCATTTGATGTCGTTCAAATATATTTATGAGGTTCAACTTCCTCTTCATTTCGCTTTAAATTGCATTTGGATATCACCATTACGACACCATCACATGTGCGGTAGGTTCACCGCCAAAAATTCGCGTTATACGAACCCGCTTTAGGTGAGGGAACACAGAACCTTTGAGTACACTCGTGATATGCACCAAAGGTCGTTTTCGCTTGCGCAATTTAAAATGAAAAGTGAAGTCTTCGGAAAGAATTCACTAGTAACTAGTTATACATATGTAACACAGGAATGCATCACGGAATAAACATTTTTATTGACAGTTACATAAAGGCGATAGTCGCATAATTTTTAAATCGTACTTATTATTTTTTGATATTATTCATTGTTTGCGATTTGCCGCCGAATCGATGTTCAATTTTTAAACTGTTAGTAACGAAATATGTTTTGTCGCGGCGGCTGTTCGGCTGGAAAACTACATTTAGCTTTATGAAATTAAATTTTGGAAGTTTAAATCAGAAATTATGTGATAGGCTATTCGCGTGTGATTATTAACTATTTAAATCAACATATTTGCGTATACGTACGACTCAGATTTTGTCTGTGAATTTGTAAACATTTAAAAATGTTTTTGCCTTGTGTTTTGCTGCTTATGTCATGTAAGTTTATTAAATTTCGCCAATTATGGCAATTCATTTTTGTTTTATTTTGTAAATTGCCAAAGTGATAGTGAATACTTTACAATGCGTTATTTTAATTCCGATTATTCTTTATTATTCGCGATTATTCCAATTCTAGCCATCGAAAAATTTCCACGAGCGGTCAAGCGACGTTTTCAAGTTTACATTTTTTTTTTTGAGTACTCGCTGTATTACATTTGTAATTAATTAATTGAGTTTATTCATTACTTGATATTCTCACGTGTTCGCATTTTATTTCAATTGTTTATTTTTTGGAATTTCATGCGAAATATAGATACATAATATATCGATCCATTTTGATTTAATATTTGATATAAATGGATACTTACCTACTAAAACAATTATTTGGTTATTAGGAGAACACATTCTTATTGTCAAGTTGTAATTATTCAGAACAGACGGTCTGTGATATTTTAAACACTAATTAAATATATTAATTAGAAAGATATACATATAAAATCAATTCTATCGAAAAATATCATCGTTATAGATGTATTCATTTAAAAAAGTATAACATATATATTCGAAAATTTGTTATCAAAAGTACTGTCGCTGTAGCGTAGTTGGATAATGCACCTTCCCCGGTTTGGGAAGAGATTCAGGTTCGAATCACAACAATATTTTCCGATAGAATTGATTTTATATGTATATCTTTCCAATTAATACATTTAATTAGTATTTTTAATTATTTGGTGTTCAATTATTTTTATCAAATATGAGGCGACTCGAAATATTATTAAATTGTAATAATTCACGTCAGTGGCGTAACTACAAAATTGGTCCGTAATGCAGAATGGAAATAGGACCCCCTAAATAAGTATTGTATATAAGATATACGAATATTAGTATTGCGTGGTTTACCTATTAAATAGTAAGAACAAAATTAGTCTTCATCTCGTATGAAATTCACACTTTCACGGAAAAAATTTAAGTTATTAGAGTTATAATTTTAAAAATACTTCCTTAGCTTTGCAGCGATGATCTGATCCCTAACCCGACACACCAGTCGGGTACCTACTGCTCCTGTATACATTAATAATGTTTACACACGTGGGTAACTTTTTTTTTAAATTTTAGAATTCCATATTTTGCTGTGGTGAATTTTAAACAATTAATTCAATCCGCATGAGAAAGGTATCGATACACAAATATTAAGATCAAACAGATTGTAAGGCGCGAACATTTTGGGGACATGTCAAACGTGGACCCCAATGCATCGGCATGCATTGGTATAACCGCGCCAATGATTCGCATCCTTCAAAGATGTAGAAAATTCCTGATATCTTTTTTATATTTTCGACCGATTCATTTTAAATGACGACATAATACGAGTATTAGATTGTCTTAAATGTGAATAAATTAACCATTTTAGCCTCTTATCAAAATATCTCCCGCAACATTCGCGTAAAAAAAAATAACTCGCTTTAGTATTTTGTTGATATTATTTTTAAATCAATTGTCAGTCTCGTCTTAAAATAGTCTTTACCAAATGTACAAAAAAAATAACTGCCTGCAAAATTGAGTGTTTGTAGCGTTTTTTTGTCCCATGAACGTCGCTCACGTATTTTTAAATATATTTTAGAATGTTTGTACTATATCTCTTTATTTATATTCACGGCGTTACTTGGGGAGATGAAAGGTTCTAAGGGCACGGTAAAGTGCTTACTAGAGGTATATTTTCGCGGTGGATAATATACTGTCAGTGGTGGCGCAGGGGAGTGACGGGTATACAGAGTGTTCCAAAAAAAGTGAGAACATCTCGTAACACATGAGTTATTTCAAAACATAATATAATTGATTATAATTCTTAATGTAATTTTTTTGCACAATATTTAGCTAATCAGAATTCATAAAAATACCCCATATTACATCATCTACTGAGTTTAAATCTGGGCTGTTCGGTGACCACATGCCTGGCTCGATGAAATTAACATTGTCACGAAGAAGAAAGTTGATTGTATTTCTGGCTGTGTGAGATGGAGCTCCGTCCTGCTGTAATATCTAGATATACTCCAGGCATTGTTTTGAAACTCTTTGATCATTTTCTTAGCACCCCAACATTTTTCAATTCGCAAATTTTAGATCAGAATACGGTCTTCTGCAGTGATTTTTGTCATTCTGGGCAACAATTTGAAAAAACCAAATATAAACAATGGGAAAATTAATTATCAAAGATGGCGACTGGAAATTGTCGAAATAAAACGCAATATAGGTAAATAGGTAAGTAAGTAAATTAGTAAACTATTTCATCTATTTTTGATATAGTTAAACTAATTTTGATGTAATTATATCACATTTTACGAAATGTTCTCACTTTTTTTGGGTCACTCTGTATAATAAATCCAGCTTTTTACTACGGTTCAAACACGCGAAATTCGAAGCATTATAAATGATTTATTATTCAAAAAACTTTTTTTTTTCTTGTAAAATTATCCTCAAATTAAGACGTGATAAATCGGTAGATAACAATATGGAAAGTGTATTTTTGTAATTTTTTTGTACAATGCTGCTGAGACTTATGTAAGCCAAATAATTATGCAGATTTCATTTTTGATACCCAAGGATGATGTGTGGTAAGCTGTGACCTGTGAGGTGATAATTTTTTATTAAAACTTGACAAAAAATTATTCATATTTTGATATTATATTTTGTAAGCTGCGTCTTGCAGTGTTTTTTATTATTACTGAATTTCACACATATATTACATTTTTTTATCTGCAGTAGGTAGGTGGATGCGGGAAAGGCTCACTTGACGCGAATTCGATTTACGAGAAAATCAATCGAAATGATAGCTTTAAACAGCTGATTAATCAGTTGATGTGAGTTCGCCCTTCTATTTAGGACAGCTAAGCGAGAATGGTCTCATTCAATTAGAAAAACAGTGTGTTTGTGAAGAAGATGAATATGAGGGATGTGAGCAATAACAAGAAAAGATTTTTCGCGTGAAGAAATGCTCGATGCAAAGAAGCGCTGAAATTTTGATATAATAATTGCCAGCTATCGAAAATTACACAACAAAAATGATTAACTCTGTTCAAACAGCATCACTCCAATATTATACAAAAATGTAGTTTATCATTTAATTATGTATTTGTTTTTTGTATTTGTATTTTTATGGAACTATAATAC
The DNA here is from genome assembly GCA_022840565.1 of Eubasilissa regina. NCBI lineage: Eukaryota > Metazoa > Arthropoda > Insecta > Trichoptera > Phryganeidae > Eubasilissa > Eubasilissa regina. Next base: position 17,968,953 of record JAINEB010000029.1, on the reverse strand, counting down.
ATTGTAATTAGAATTAATCCTATTGTTTATTGTATCCGATTTATGTGATTTCATTTAGCGCCAGATAATTACAGGCTGAATAAATCTTATTGTGAAACAATCACTGGTTTGCAAGGCCGGATTCGCCTCGAGCTAATGTACATAAAAAGATTTTATTTATTTTTATTAATGTTGTTTTTTGTTCTATAATTTTAGACTCCAAATTATTTTGACATCTTTTGCCAATCCAGGCCTATTGGTTGGCGTGCATGATACACACATTTTTTTATAAAATACTATCGGTCGTTTATTTATTTAACTTTTTGAATCAAAATAAAAATACTCTTCTGTGGTATTATTAAAGTTTTGAGCGTAGTGGAAATTAATTTATATTTTGTCACAATTGTCACACAGCACAGAAAGTAGCAGTGCTAGTAAATGAATCTTCTTTTTTCAATTTGGGTTAGGGTTGAATTGCCTGTTATAAGAAATTCAAAAGTATATCATTTTTCAGGTGTGGGAGCGGCCATTGTACCGGAGGAGTTGCCTTCGCTTTTATCTGTGGCTTATTCCAATATCCCGCCAATCAAGAAAGGTAAACATTATAATAATCAAAGAAATAAAATTTATTTATATATATTTTGACATCCATATTTTTGTATTAACAGAGGTGGATACATAATAAACATACATAATACATAGTTTATTGTGTGGGATGGAGTAGACTTCACCTCTGATATGTACAGCGTTGTCCTGGCTACTTTGCTACACTGAAGTCTGTGTTAAAGTAGCTAGTTTTTTTTTTCGTGCTGTTGTGGTGTTATTTGGAATAAAAAGAGAGTTACAAATATGAATAAAAAAGTAAAAATAAAATAAAAATATATTGAGTGGGAGTGTTGTAGGACTAGTGAATTATTAGTGAAAAAATAGTATAAATTATATTAAATTGTTGGATATTCACGCTTCTGATTCATCTCTACCTGATTAAATCATATATTGGGTCCATATTTGTGTAATCTTATTGGAATCGTACGATTTCCAATTGGTACTGAGCGTATTGTATAGTTTCGGAGCTAGGAACATGTAGAATCTTTGATAAAGTGTCGTTGTTGCTCTCGGAACTGGTGTGTAGATGTTTGTTGTTTATCTTGTGTTGTGTCCATGATTTATTGCTTGAGGAGAGTTGTTAGTATGGAAATATTGAACGAGTCTCAACATAAAGATTTGTCTTATATCTAGGACATTGTACTCTTTAAATATAAGATCTGAAGGATATCTAAAGGGGCGACCAATTATTACCTTGAGAATTGTTTTTTGTGCTTTTTTAACCGACTTTATAATCAGTAAATATAAATAAAAAAATATCTTTGTCTCTATGAGATATCTATTATTTGTTTAATAACAGTGCCTTTGTAGGTGAAAATCCACTAATTGTGTGTGTTCTTGGACATATTCAAATATTGCATTCTAATAATCATTCAGAAGAGAAGAGGGGTTATGAAAAAACACCAATCAGCCAGAAGACAGTCGAAAATACTAATTTCATAATTTTAAGGATGAAACAAAATACCAACTTATCTATCTCTATGATTAAAGGAAGAACCTGTATTGACACATTGTGTTCCGTATAGGAAACAAAAATGCAGACAAGAGTGGTCCGCCGATCTTAGCTTCTCTCAACCGGCGATAATGATGATGATTATGAGGTCGAAATAAATGAAACACAAAAGATGTTCAATATAGGCACACTATGGTAGCAAAATCGAGAATTGCTGCCACATGCAGAATACTCTGTTTTTATTCAAATTAATAACAATACATGTAGTCATATTTGCAAGTATGTACATGGTGACAAGCCGCTGCTGTAACGCCAAAGACGTCTTTGTTTTCCTGAAATCTATCTCACTGGTTTTTTGGCGCCACGCCGATGATTACATGTTCAATTATTCAAATTATTGACACGTTAAATTATTGATATTGAATGCATGGATAAAAATTATATTAACTATTTCAGGTATCATAATGCTGTATCGGATGTAAAAGAGTACTTTCATTTTGTCACTTTATAATCATTTCTTGTTCAGGAACTGACTCCAGGGTAGGTTTCGGATTTAGCCTGGGAAACCACGCAGACTTCCAAGTGGTGTTCGAGCTAGGACCACAGGTCGACACTAACCCCATAGGTGAGTCACATGTCATAGTATTTAACGAGAGACTTACGTACATTATAAATGAGCATCAAATTGTCCCCGGCTCACTCTTAAATTTACGTGACTTTAATTCTTTATTTGTTGTCAGTTTTGCATCAAGATTCAATGCTATATTTTAGTCCAATCCATTTATCAAAGTGGGCCACACATCAAGTTGATAGCTTGCTTGCTTAAATTTTTGAAATTCCTGATTTACATTTTCACATTTTTTTAGGACACCTATATACTGTTTTGATTATTTGAACATAATTTAATATTTTGATATTTAAGTAAGACATGATTTAATTAAAAATTTTACTGTGTATATCGGGGTATTGTACATTTTGTTAAAATGAAACAGCTTTCACATACATAATACATTTGTACACCTTTTAGTTATCTATCATTTAAGTAGTAGTGGAGTTCTATCTCCTCCACAGCCATCATTACGACCACTGGACGCACCTCACTCAAACACACTCGGTACAAACGTTGGGTGCGAATAACATGTGCCCGCAATCGAGGAAGGCCAACTCGCGAGCTTCACTCTACTCGATGGTGTCTTCCCGATCACTAGCTCCTAGTATAGTTTCCGTTAACTAATCTTTATTGTATATTCTGTTCTAATTCCTTTATATTCCTGTACATTGTGCTCAGTAAACTAGTGCCAACTGTAAGTATCCTTTCATTTCATAACATGCTATCGCCTCACACACATACACAATACATCTCCGCGATCAATCATAAATGTTGAGAGAATTATTAACACAATAGCAGATACTTTTGACCGACAATCTTTAACATACATACCCACACAATCATAATCTTTCCATAATCGCATACTCATATCCCCCAAAAAGTTATTCTGTGTTTTGGACTTAAATATGAAGTTCTGACATGGTCAGACTAGACTGCACATTTAGTGTAATTATGAATTGATTAAGCTGCATTAGTTAATTACAAGTTTTTTTTATTAATATATGATTAGCTGTATAAATAATTGTGATATTGATACTGAATCAATATCGATCACGAGACAATTGAATTGCTTGTTTGTTCATCAACAGATAAGTTGGTTAAATAATTTGTGTCCTAAATAATGTAACATTTTTCAGGTATGGCCTATCCCACAAACACCAAGCGACAAGTCTCCAACAAGGTGCAGAAGGTTTCGGAATCCAGAGTCAAGGTATCTTCGAGTCTATAATCAAATCTCTGTGTAACGAAGTTTACAGGACCAAAGAAAATGTTTTGGTTATAATGAAAATTTATTATATTGAATGCAAGGAAGATGATATAAATTTTTCGGGGACAAATTGAAGATATGTTGAACTGAGAATTACTTCGGTATTCGTTACAAAGAGATTTGACTATATATATTTTATCTGAATTAATGATTTTTTTAGTTTATCTTAATTTATTTTTTTCTATCATAATATTAGACTATCGTAACAAAAAACCACCATCTGCTATAGTACAATGAATAGCTAGTGTTATAGACCAAATTAAATTTTTACTTTTCTGCCAAAACCCTCGGCAACAAAGCTAATTTACCTATCTACAATGAAATTCAAATAATGTACTATAAACACGCCAAAATGCTAGAAACTAATAAATAATGATTATAATTATATATACTTTTTGGTGTACTCTGACCAATGCGGCTCATATACTAAAGATAAGTATAACTTGATATTTAGAAATACCGGAATTAAAAACGGTATACCATCGACTGACCTACGAAAAGAGCCACTCATTGCAATATATCCTGGCGATGATAAATTTTTAACTGAAATAAACTAAGCATCTTATTACCAAGCCATTTCTTCAAAGGAGTAGGCAGATAGAACATAAAACGCACTTCTGTTATGGCGTATCACTTTTACCTTGACAACTTTCACGCATCTTTTAATGCATCCTTGTCGAGTATCGAAGCTTTTGTGGACGTTGTCTGTTTTTATTACGTCCAATACTCGCAATACAGATTTTTGTATCATTATTTCTTCACATATATGTTCCACATGGCCAATATCAATTAACTGTATATTCAATTATGCTCCAAAGTTATTTTCATTTCTATTTTTTCAGTTATCACCAACAAGCGATGGAAGCAAATACCTTACCAATTGGTCTCAGAATCTCAAACAGAAAACGATCCAGAAACCGTTCCAACCCCTGCCTATTCCTGGAGAATCGACAGACTCCGATTCTAATCCCCTCGGCACGGTGAACCTTCACCAAATCATCGCGACCATGGGTATGCCCGATGGGGTCATAGACCAGCCAGTGCCATCAAACATGCCTAAAGTTGTGGTCACTCAGTTGAAGCAGCTCTACGGAGGAAAAGTAGAGCCAGAACCACCACGGTTTGTGCCAAAAAAAAATGGAAACGTTAAAGTAAATAAAGAAAACGCCCGACCTGCAAATGTACCGAGTTACGAAAGATTGGCTCAGTTTAATGTGGACGAAGAAAGAGTGAGTCAGTTTACAAAGAGGAAAATAACAGAAGAACTCTCAGATGTCAGTCTGGATGATGAATAAAATAATTGAAAGCTACATCCAACTGATAGCAGAAATAATTTTGGTCTTAGCGACCCCTCCTATGTAACAGTGCTGTAAGTGACAAAAATTGTATATTTTAGTTGTTCTATGTATTGTGTTCAATAGAACATAATAGAATACAATGTGTACTTAAAATAAATTTCAAATACATGAAAACTACTAGAACAACTAAAAATGACCTATTTGTTAGTTACAATTCTTTAGAGAGGTAAATTATATTATGTGCATTGAGAGCACCATTCTTCTTAAGTTAGAGTTTATCCAGATTCTATTTAATGTAACAATGATTGAAATGATGAATCAATTATAGATCGATTTGCTTTTGACACAACGCTAAAAGCTGCTCAAAAAGTTCTGCATATGTCATCAAGTATTAGATTTTTTTTTGTGAGATATTTAATGACTTACAGTCGTCTGTACTTATTTTCCTCTTCGTGTTTTATTTCCTGAATTTTCAGAATCTTACTTAACCCAACAGAACCTAATCTTCTTCTTCAACGGCGCTATAGTCTAAATTTCACCCTGGCCTCCTCAAACTTCCACAATATTAAATATTCTGCTGTCCTTTTACAATTATTCATTTTATCATTCTTCTCCACATCGTTTCCCCAATAGAACCTTTGTCATTCAATTAATAAAGGAACCTAACCTTAACCCAATCCTAACCCAACCTAACCTAACACAATCAAACACTTAAGAAGTATAACTAAAATAGATTTTTCATATTGAGGAAGTAAGAATTGAAGAGAAATAAGCACATTCCTTCTCTCATACATCCTCTTAATAGATTCAATAGATTGTGTATGCTCCTGCACAAGTCCGAGGATACCAGTTCACCTTTTTTTAAAGTGTCAGACTCAGTTATTTAATATCAGTATTCTGTGAATAAAATTGCAAATGTAGATATTATTGAATTATAGTAATTGATTTTTCAAAGTGCTTTTCCCAAATTGAGTATGATTAAGTAAAGGCTTAGGTTCATACTTGATCAGTCTAGCAGTAAGACATTTGACTGAGTACATTTTCATGAGTTTGATTCTTTTTCCCGGAAACCACCAAGTTAGTCTTTTTTTTCATATTACAATTAGATTAGTTTGAAAAATAGTAAAAATATTGAAGTATTTTCTATCTTTATTTGTATTACCTCTTACTACTTCTCAGGTCAGACCAGAGAGGTCAGAAACATACGGCAGAATAGCTCAGAAAACTCTACATAGAAGTTTCTGAACAGCCATGTAAACCTGAGAATATTTTTAACCTGAACTAAGTAGTTGTTCAATAATTATAAATTTGCTTACTTGTCTCCAAGGTCGTGATTTCCTGACCTATTTGTTTACTAAGTGATTGTCTTACTGTAAGGCCATCAAACATATCATTAATATAACTGATTCCTTTTTTAGAGACATTGTCTTGTTGTTATGTATAGGTTTTTCTCGATCCCCATTCTATGCTAGATCTTTTACTTCTCAGTAGCTTTTGCATTTGCTCCACTCCAGTAACTGGTTCATGTTTTCCTCTACTAACCTCTTCTCCTTCCTTCTATCACTATATTATGGTTACTAATAACCCAAACATTTTCCGCGTGTTTGCTATCATTTTTGGATAATTTTATTTTTATTTTTCATTTATTTAATGCTGTCATTTCTTTTCTTTTCTATCATACTCTAAATTCTCATTACTCTCTCTGGCTCCAATCTTTCTTTGTTTCTTCATTAGGTTCCAGACTTGGACATTTATATAGCTTAGTGTCTTTGAAATTTGCCAGTAAACTGATTTAAATATTTATTTATTTGGCAAATTAATTCTATGTGATGCCAAATTTTATGATTTTGCTGGAGTGCGGCAGACAATTGTGTGAGGCCAAATTTTTTAATTAATACTTTAAAGAGTTAGGGGCTAATGTAAATTTTAATTATTGTATTTCGGCAATACATGTTGCTGTGATTGGTAAGTCTGTTTTTTTAATTACAATGTAACCAGTGGTGTATTTGAAAAATTGAACTCCAATGCAGAATAAAAAAGATATTGGGCCCTTATACAAAAAGAAGGACCTCCTGTATAAGATAAAAATATTATTACTATGCTATGTATCCATTAAATCCATACACTTAAAGAAAAATGTGTTTTTACGCATTTAGATGCACTGGCAACTAAAATAAATCCTTGTTTCGCTTTGTGGTGACGGTCTGGTCCCTGACATGGTAATTCAGTATACATTGATAATGTTTTTATAATACATGTGAAAAATGATTTTAAAATTTGATATTTCATTTCTTGTAGGCCCAAGTGCACTGCATTGGCTTCTTTGGCCTAGTTACGCCACTGAATGTGACAGTCTTTAGGTCTTATAGATGGTATTTGTTCCTTTTTTTATATTAATTGAGTCACACCGCATAGTGTGTCTAACAAAATAATTTTAATGAAGGAAACATCACTGTACGGATAGTAAATAATGCTCTCTCTCTCTCTAACATGTTATGTAGTATGTAGGAACATAATAAAATTGTTAAATATATGAAATTTAATATAATTATTATCCTGTAAAAGGTATTGTTTATTCATTTGATAAATAAATAGGTCATAAAATTAACTATTATTTTTTGTAAAATAAATTGATGTATCAATAATAACAATTCCCTGATAAAATAGTAAAGAATAAGTATAGCGGTGAGTTCACGGCGGCGTTTATTAACATACTGTTGAAAAAGCTGTATATATGTATACATATATACATATAATAAATCATACATTCACTTATCGACTTATGGCTGGGTTCCGTTCCAAAACTTTGGACATAAGTCGAAATGGTCAAATATACAATATTAAAAAAATATATGTATATTTATGGTCATGTTTTTCATCATATATTTCTCTAAGATATTTCTCTAAGAAAGCAGTCGTTAAACCAGTCTTCAAAAAGACATTGTGTCATCCATGCCTTCTTATTGAAACTATAATGCAGTGGTAGTGTGGTCTTACCGATTCCCTTGAAGGCTCAAGGATTTTGCGAATGATATATCATAAATGACTTCAATTTATAACCAGCGATATTTCCACCCAACAAATGGATGGCACAATCTTTAAACACTTTAAAACCTGGCGTGCATTTAGCTTCTTTTTGAATATATGTTCTGTCTGCAATTTTTTACCAATACAATGCGGTTTCGTCTATATTAAAAATTTGTTTCTGCATATAATTTCCTTTTTCAAGCATCAATACCAAATTATTCTTATAATCTTTTTCGAAATTCTCTTTTTATTGAGATTGATATACCTGAACGGTAATCTGTGTCGCAAGCCGATTTTGATTCGGACCGACCTATCATTATTTGCCATCTGCAGACACGTTGTTTTCTCGGAAGTGCATTTCGCGAGAACCCACGTCACACGAGGACCTTTTCTCCCGTCATTGGAAAGCTGTCCTTTGTTTCCTAGGCCATTCATCGGGAATATTTATCTCTTCCGCAATTGCGAGGGATGACACACGTGTGACGCAATATGTTAGGGAGTCAATCGGTTGCCTTTTGTCCGAGGAGAAATCGTTCCGAGAAGAATCGCGCTCGGGAGCAGCCTAAGAACAATATGCCGTCAGTAAATTAGGGGGTCGACAATAAAACAATGACCGCACAAACAAAAAGGGAACCATTAAGAAGCGGGTGCGTTTTTTCTGCCCGAGGATAATTAACTCCGGGGCGATAAAGCATCTTTTGTTGCATGCGGGCCAGCACCCACGTGCGGAAGGGCCACCGTGAGCGATGACTGACCATCGCGTCTTTTCTCCGTAGGGGTAGGCAGATAAAATAGGACACGTGCGAATAAGTCTGCGCACGCGAATTCAGATCTTCCATATTCATGCACCTCATGTGGTGCGTAGATCGGGCTATTCCGTCGTCAATTATCTATTTAATATGGACAAACCGTGTGAGCAAGTCTCAGATCGACCGCGATTCGATCTAACCAAAGTGTGCCGGTGTAGTAGCACTTCCGCAATACTCAGTCGCCGTTCGTTCTTGAACCTACTAGCTATAATCAAGTCGACTAATACAAATAAGAAATTTAAATAAATATAATAATAATGTAATTATAACTGGGCAGGTGAGAAAATTATGTAATAGGTATAAGTGTATGTAATGCGAGAACCACTCACAAAACTATGTAATAAAGCTGGAATAAAGAAACCCCATATGTACTAATTATAAAGGTCTCAGAGGCAATAAAAAAGAATAAAATGATTAGCTCTTAATTAGGATCTTGGATGTGGAATGTTTTTATACTGATTGATGTACTTAGAGGTAATTAGAGATAGCGATAATTCTGATGATCTTAATGTGAAAAATGTATAGAAGATAAGTTAGTAATAGTTTATATATGGTTGTGGACAATTTGAATGAACAGTGTATTATTGGATTTTTATGTGATAAGGCAGGACTATTATTAATTACGAAGAAAGTGGGCGGGGCCGAAATTAGGCCTACAAGCGAGGGTGTAGCGGAGATGTCAACGGATGGACCAATGAGGCGTCGTCAATCCTGTGAGGACGGACCGACCCCGAGCGAAAAATACGCCCTCACCACAGTCTCTTTAAAAGGGCCAGGACGCCATTTTAAAGGGCAGTCGAAAGTACAGAGTTGACGGTAAAGAGTTGAAGTGGAGAGTCGAAAGTACGCAGTTGACAGCAGGCAGTCGAAAGTAGACAGTTGAACTAGGCAGTTGAAATCGAAGAGTCGGGGAGAGTGGTTGAAGTTGTGAACCCGGGAGTGGAGAGTCGGAGGGGGGGAGTTGTGAAGGACAGTAGACAGTGGAGAGTTGAACTGAAGAGTTGACAGTAGACAGTTAAGATGGAGAGTTGAGAGTGCACAGTTAAACTGGAAAATGGCAGTTGTGAACCCGGAGCCGGGCATAAGGTCCAGGAGGACGAGAGGAACGAGGTTCGGAAAGAAGTCGTAAACCCAGAGCAGCGAGTCAGACATGAAGTTCGGAAGGACGAGGGAAATGAGGTCCGGAAGGGAGTTGTAGAAAGGAAGTCGAAGGCCAGTCATAAGGAAGTCGAAAGCACGCAGCTACGAAACGAGGTCCGGAGGAGGGAATCGTCAAAGAGACGTTAAGGCAAACACAGTTGGGACCGAAGTCGACGGAGGAAGCAGCCACGGTTCATCGCAACCCACCCAGGAGCAGCCGCCCAGACCGGTTTGCAGTCCTACGGAGCAGACAGCGGACAGCCGCCCATGCCGGATGCCAGCGGCATCACTACGCCGGCCGGAAACAGGATTCCGGAGGAACGTCGCCGAGCAACCCGAGGTAGAATAAGTTTTAGATTAAGTTAGTTATAAGTATTTCCACCTGCCCGCTAATGTAAACATGTGTCTAATAAATGTATAATGTACATCTTCGCGTGTTCATATTCACCTGTATCCTTATCTATAACCATGGTAATAATAATGAAAGCGTGATATCCGATGGATAGTTCGCGGAGCGAATATTCCATTAGAGTGCGGGGATCGTTCTGACGAGCGATCAGGAGCATGGTATGAATCATGACTTCTAGACGAACCCCGACTCGAACCGAATGGCGCACCAAGTCGTGGCCCCGGTTGTATCAAGTTGCCTTAGTTTTGATCTGGGTGTGCGATATGTAAAATTAATTTACTAAATATTCATAATTATGTTTGGAGCTAAAATCCGTCGAGTGTTATAACTGAACGCACCTCACATATATTTTGTCATAAATGTTTACATAATTACACCATTGTTTTTTTCGCGCCATTTTTAATAGGAGGAATTGACAAATAAAAAAACATGTAAAATGTTATCCGAATTCTTCCCGTATTACAGACGAGGTGCACATATTTGTCTAGACATATAGTTGGTTCATATAAAAAGATGGTCAATTTTAATAATATTTTGAATCTGATTGAAGAATTGCACATATAGGGTTTTTTATATATAAGTAGATCATTTATTATTTAACTTTACATTCATATTCATCTAATTCCATTATTAATTTAATTGACACTTGAATTTATATACAATAAAATTCACAACCTTGAATTTTCTCATTATTTTATTTATAGTTCAATAAAAAGCACTTAATCTAAAACATTTCCGCTATGACGATAACCTGCCCATTCATTACTATATATTTTTAATGCTTGATCCATATCACGATTCTTATTGTCTATTTTATAATTTCCATTTACGAGGTGCCGACATTGGTGTATTGTCTTTAGCATGGAGCTGGCAGAAACGGAACGAGCGCAGACTGAATGCGGTAGAAATGGGACGAAGGATATATAACACAAGATTTATAAGTGTGACGCTTTATCCTCTCTGTTTACTCCCGCCGGGAATCTTCGCTAGTCTAACAAGGCGATACTCGGAACAGGATTTTTTCTTTTTATCTTCGTGGTGATCGTCGCATGTGCCTCCGCCCGAATTTAACAAAAGGGACAACCTTTTGTTCGCATTCCATCCTCGAAAGAGCTACATCGTTTCATAATATTTCTTTCAGAACAATTTTCGAGAGTCGTTACTCTTAAGTCGCGCCATTGTTTTTTATTTAATAATTATTGCCTCTACCTGGGCTAATGCGTCCTTTCGGTTGCATGTCTTTTCAAAACGTGATTTTTTGACGTTGTGGGCGATTTGGAGATTTTTTCTTACGACCGATTTCACTCGTAAACTAGCTTAATCTTAGGAACAATACCTTTAAGGAAATGTCTGTTTTACTATAATCTAGTGTGTTTTTTGTTAAAATTAAAGGTCTCCGCCATTTGGACTACCGCGGGTGGTGAAGGCAAAATATCCTTCACGTGTTCGAAACATTATTATGTAGTTAATCACAACCGATATTGGGGGCATAACAGAATAGATAATTGAGGCAAAACATTTACCTTGGTACAGAGTGAATATTATGTTCCAGGCCGATTTTGTTTGGCCACCATTATGGTTTGTCAGATATTTATCAGTTTATATTTGATAGTCGTAGAGAATAGTTGATTACAATTTATTATGTAGTATTTAACGTCTCAAGAACGCGTTAAAGTCATTAAAACAAACGCTAACCCGATTTTTGTAAAAAAATACATGAACGACGAAGCTCATTTTGACTTTGCGGTTTTTGTTAATATACATTTGGGGGTTAGGTTGGTGGTTAAATGAAAGAGATGTAGATTTGCGTGTTGGTGTTTATTGAAATGGATAGATCGAACAAGGAAGACAGATTGAATGAATATAATGAAGGAATGCAGAGATGTAGAAGGTGTGCGTGTATTACGAAGTGAATCGGCGGTCTCGCTCAGCAAGCGTGGGCCAGCAAGACCGCCGTTATAAAGTGATAAAACCAGACTGCTTGGCGGTGAAGGATCGAGCCAGACCTGTAGCAGCAACCGGCAGCGCTGTCGCTAGCGTCGACGCCGGCTAAGATGGTAGTAGATTTGAATTCTGACCTCTAAAAACAAAACTAAAATTGGGTCTGCAACACATGTGGTTTCAATACCTTACACATAGCCCAAGCTTCGCTTGAAATTTATGTATGCTTGGAATTTTGATAAATGAAACATCTGCCTTGAACATAATATTCACCCGTACCTACTTTCCATAAAGTTAGCAGTAATAATGAAATACGAACGCGACCCATAGATAAGACGCAATCACAGTGGCATAGTTGTCAGATTTTCTTTGTTTTGTTTAATTTGTTTGGGTTTGTTATGGTATTTGTTAATTGATCATTTGATAAAACGGGTGAAATAATACTTTTCAACTGAATATATATTGCTGCAGTACCGTGTTTACTTTGGTATCTCGCAGATATAAATTTAAGCAGGATTAAACTGCTCAATTTTGATTCAGATGAATGTTCAAACCATGTATGTCCTTTAACCTATTCATATCGTTTGTTTAGATCACTCACATATTATTTAAAATTTATAAATATCTTGGTCATAAGGGAGAAAAAAGATCATTTCAGTTTCATTGAGGAGATTTTGTTCTAAAAATTCTTGTTTTTTCGCTGTTTCTAGAATTTTTGATTGTACACTTACTAGGGGCAGATACCCTACCTTCTCTACGCTCTAATCGTCTTAGGATGATTATCTCGCACCCAATGTTGCAGTTTTTAAACTTATAATTTTGCATCTGTGTAGAGTTGGAAAGCTACAATATGAATCTCATGAATGTTTTATTTTATCACATTGTGTTTTTCTTTAAAATATTGGGCTTCATCCTCTTAGTGGTAATTTGTAATTTTTTAATGTTGCATTTCTTGATTTTACATTGCCTAGTAAAATCTGCAAATAAGAAGATTTGCACTTTTTAATTAATTTTGTAACTCGTTGAATCAACATTCCTTCATATATAATGTTAAACCTATTATTGCTGCTTCTGAATCTCTTATGCCATACACTATTTAAAAGTTCTAATTAATGATTGAGAATTATTTTTAAGTTATCATAAACATTATTTTATATTAATATTAAATAATACCTAATATCTCAACAATATAATTTTATGTCTTACGACAATGGTTCCCAAACATTTTCGGTTCACCTACTTTAGTGGTTTGGTATCTATTACTTAGGTATTCCTTAAACCATTTCAAAGGTGTTCCCCTTATTCCAAGTTTCCTAAGTTTTTATTATTATTATATCATGTTGATGGTATCAAAAGCTCTTAAAATTCAGGAAAACTACAATGATATATTTTCTCTTATCAGAATCGTTTTTCCAGGATAAGATTGAGAGCCATTCCACATGAGTGATTATTTCTAAAACCACATTGTTCTTCACATAGTATTTTCCACTTTTCTAAAAAGGCTACAAGTTGTTATTTTATGATATATTCAAGAATTTGTTCATATTTAGGTAGTGTATTCACTGGCCTAAATTCTTCATATTTATTTGTATTTTTAATTTTTTGTATTGGAATTACGCTGGACATCTTCCGTGATTGTGAAAATCCTCCTATAGTGATGGATTAATTTATTATGTTTAAGAAGTATTCTCCAATGACCAGTAAATATTAACTTTATTGTAATTCCATCAGGACTCAGTTTTTCTTTCATTTTATTTAGTATTGCTTTTAATTCATTTGTGTAACTTGTTTGAATACTAGTTCATTGTGTATCTCTTCTGTATTTACATCAATGCTAAAATTTACAATTAGTATACTTACATTAATCTCTTCCACGTTTCTTATAAAATATGTATTAAATTTGTCGACAACATTTGCCATGTCTGTTTCAGGAGGAAATTTTATATCTTCATGACTAATTTTGCTTGTATTATTTTGTATTAAAGATTTAATAGTAACCCACATTTTTGTATCTTCCTTCTCTTCCTCAATTTTTATTTTAAAATAAGTACTTTTTCTATTTTTCAATTCGTTTGAGTATTTATTTCTTCAACTTTTATATTTATCCCAATCTTCTGATTTTTTTTAGTAATTTTTGCAATTATATACAGTCTGTCCCTTTCATATTGCATACTTTTTCAATTATTATTGTACCACTTTGGTCTATTTATACTTTCTTTTTTTGGTACAATGTTATCAATAGCATTTTTTATATTACCTATGAGAGTATCTACTTTTAAGATTAATTCTAAGTCCATTATGTCATTCCAATTGCATCCTCTTAGTTGCATTTTTAATTCATCTACATCATACTTTCCATAATTTCTATAACATTTTATTATTTTTAAATTAATTAAATTATTTTATTGTTTTCCAATAAGACATGGATTATTATATGATCTGTAATTTTAAGGGAATCTATCGGATTAACACGTAACTCAAATATATTTGTTATCACGAGATATATTAATATACTTGATGTTTGAGTTACTCTTGTAGATTCTTGAACCATTTGTTTCATCCCGTTGAATTCTATAATGTTTTTTAACCTTTTTGTATATATGTTGTCAGCGTTTTTCACGTTTATGTTAAAATCTCCTATAATAATACTAGATCTATTCGCACTGATATTTAGTGAGCACCAATTTTCAAAATATGATAAGAATTTGCTTGTACTTGAATTTGGTGAATGGTACATAACAGAGTATATTCCATTTATAAATCCTTTTTTAATTTTAATTGCCAGGTTCCAAACAATTTTCTCATGTTGTTAATTAGTTATTATATCAAACTGTATATTTACTTTTATTAAAATGATTACCCCTCCCTATGAAAAGTTTTATTATGAGAGTCACATCTTACAGATTTGTATGAAGGAAATCTGATTTCACAGTCTTCTATATGTGTTGGTGTAGCATAATCGGTTATTACATTTCCCTGAATAGGAAGAGATCCAGGTTTAAACCCCGGTAGCAACAACAATTGATTTATACGTATATCTTTCTAATTAATACATTCAATTTGTATTTCAAATTTTTAGTGTTAAAATTTTATTAAAAAATTTAATATACTGTTATTTTGTAAACTGATAGATTGCCGTATCTATAATTTGATTTTAGATAGAAGATGCCTAAGCAAACAAATAATTCTAAATTGCGAAGATCTCAGAAACAAAAGAAAGATGTATCGAATGTCCGTACTGACAGCGATATGCCCAACTTCACATCGACGTGGACACATAAGACAATTGAGAGTGAAGAATGCCAAGACCTAATAGTCTCGAACGACACCGATCCACTTTTAGAAGAATCTTATGCAGTTATGTGTATTTTTTTAAATTTTTGGTATATATTTTTAATGATAATTGATTAGAGTACTTGTGACCGATTTGGAAGTATGTATGTATTTATTTATGATTACTAAATACTGTAAAATCATATGATTTTGTTCCAAATCCCTATATTTTATTTAAAGTACATCAGACAGAGTTAGAGCCAGTTGTGTGGTCAGTAGTAACGTGCTTTAGTAAAAAAATATGTGAAAACGGGTTGTTTGATCATTGGTAAAAAAAATATTTACTTCTATAAGTATGTCGCGTAGTCAACTCGTTTTACTCTTCAATATCAAATATTAAAAACGAGAATCAATAGTTAAATATGGCAGACTCTTGACAGCTGTTCCAAGTCATCTGACACATTGATACTTAAAAAGTTGCAGTATATGACAATTAATCATTCAATATTCCGCTATTTAAGTGATGAGAGTTTGTCCGATGGTGATCTCGTTGTTTAATATACATTAGCACATAATACGAAAAAATTTCACCACCACAGTGACAGATTTCGAACACAGAGGTGAAAAAATCCACAAATTATACATAAAATAAAGTGTATTTCATGATTATTTGTCTCGCCTATAGACGTCTCCATCTATGCTATGACAATAGTAAATTTGACCTCCGAACAACCCGCAAACGATTTTAACCATAGGCGTTAGTAAAAATTTGCTACTGATCACACAACTGGGGAACATAAGTGAAGAATAATGCTATCTATATGTCCCATTACAATCTACCTTTCTTAATATGCAATATATTAATCAGAATACTATTTAGATCTGGCAATCTGGAATCAAAGCAAGGGGAATGATCATTCATTATTTATTCCAAGTGAATCAAAATGTGATTTATGATTACACCGGGAACAGTGGTGCCAGGCCTCCGGGCAAGCATGTATACCAGACCTCTACCCTTCACTAGCTAGAGTATCAGAACACAATTGCACAATAATTTCCATGTTAATTATTATCGATTATGGTATGCACTGATATCTAATTTTTCAACTTTTTCTAGCACAAATAAAACTTTCGAGTATGTGCCATTTTTTGTTTCATATTGTTAGCGAAAAAAGATAAATTCGTTCCATATCTCTGTTAAAAGTTGCAATTTTAGGTATGTATTTAAGATACTAAACAAGCTGTAATAATTGGCATGGCGCCTGCATTTTACAAAGATATCTAAATATCATTTTTTAGTACTTCATCAGGAATATGAAATTAAGAATGTTGGATATTTTTTCTTTTTAGTTTTGTTTAGTTCGATTCTGGTCAACGATTCCGGGCCCCTGGGCGATTGCCCAGGCTGCCCGGATGGTAACTATACCACTGATCGGGAGTAATTAACACCTTTTACCACATTTTAAACATCTCCTTTTGAAAATTATCTAATTTTGCATCAAAATGCTTTTATACGATCTGAATTCATAAAGAGTGCTTGATAATTCAATCATTACTTTCCCACAGGAAATGCCTGCGAGTGACGTAGAAAAAGTCAGCAAAATGCCAAGTGAAACAAAATCAAGTAAACGATCAAAAAATGCCAAATTAACACCTGAACAAGCTTTACAACGGAAGATAAAAGCTCGGCAAAGAGTCGCCAAAGAAACATTCGAACAAAGACTCAAAAGACTTAAAGCGCTGTCGGAATATCAGAGAGAGAGAATACGCAATGAGACACCGGAACAGAGGAAACGCAGGTTGCAGATTCTGAGGGATAACCAGGCACGGAGACTCAAGAATGAGACGCCCGAGATGAGGGAGATAAGATTAAGCAAAGGACGCGTGTATTGTAAAAATTTGAGAGAAAAAAGTATCGATGTTGAGACAGTCGTCGAAAATGAGAGTGAAACTAGCGTGAAAAGATCCGGACGTAGAAAAGTTAACGAAGCTGAAGAGATTTAAAATTAATTAAGCACTGATATTTAAAATATTGCCAAAATCTATAGTCGGTAGAAGTCGCAAAACTTCAATACTGAGGAGCTCTCCAAGTGTGAGCTAATTAAAATATTATTTTATTGATTTGTAAAATTTCCCAGAGTGTTCATCATCACATCATCTTTGGAAAATATTAATTCATACAAGTGTAATAATAATGATAATGTAATTTATGAACATGTTGCAAATTTCATTAGCTAAGAAATTGTAGACTTTTTAATATTTTTTGATATAGGTTTTATTTCCTTACTTAATGACTATCTTGTTTAATCACCATTATCATAATGCCTACCAACATTTCGCTCCTTTTACGAGAGCTATCAAATCTCTGCGTTCCATCGTTAAGAGACATTTAATGATTTAAGATGTGTCGCTTCGTCTACCTCAAACATCAAGAGAACAGACGTCTATGCATGAATGAACTATGTTGACATGATTGAAATCCCACCCCGTTTCTTAATTTATAATTTGTGTTCCCTATATTCACATTCAGTGTTCACTGTATCGATCGATCGCACGCCGCTCACAAATTATAAAACTTTATATCTTTCATTGAAATTAAGTATGTAATGAGGAATTTGGTTATCGACCAATTCGCTTTACTTAACTGGGTTGGTGGAACGTAATCTAGTAGTTAACTGTGGACTGAGTGTATTCAATTTTTTTCTACCATGAAAGAAGTGGGTAATTTCTTCATCATTTGCTGGGAATATATTAAATATTTGGAACATGTAATATGTACTAATGTAATGTAAGTGTATCTCATTTTTCAATAAAATCAAACTTGCAAATTGAGTGAATTGACTTATAAAAATAAACTGTAATGATTTTAGATTATGTATCTTACGTTAATTAAGATAGAGATGTACAAAAAAAATTGCCCTGTAAAAAATGGTTTGTCACTTAAATCAAATTGAAATTTCCAATTTCTATATTGAAATTCATCGAAATTGAACATGGGAGCAGAAAAGGGTAAACATTAGAACCCTTAGATATATAATTATGTGACGTAAATGCATTAATAATTTTATAGCATAA
This sequence comes from Eubasilissa regina, assembly GCA_022840565.1. NCBI lineage: Eukaryota > Metazoa > Arthropoda > Insecta > Trichoptera > Phryganeidae > Eubasilissa > Eubasilissa regina. The sequence continues at coordinate 17,950,567 of JAINEB010000029.1, read as the reverse complement.
TATGTATTGCATTATTAAATAATTCCATGAAATACCATCATCAACAATCATTACCTTTTTTGTCTATTGTTAATATTTCAAAGAATTTTCAAAATGTATGCACACCTAGATCAAAACTAAGACAACTCAAAATGTCGTTTTTCAGTAGACAACAATATAAAAACATTTTTCTCCATTTTTTATTACTAAAGTTGTGAAACTAAATAACATCTTAGGTCATAAATGTATCCTAAAATGACACTATTCAAGAGCCGTGGCTAAGTTGGTTGCGCACATGACAGAATATCTTAATAAAATAATAACTCAAAATTCTTGTTTTTAATTAGTTGTCTTAGTTTTTATCTAGGTGTGCGATATACAAAAGTCACTTGAAGACCAAAGAGCCAGCAAAGTAATGGAAAAAGTCATTAACTTCTTTTTTCATGTGCGATTTAGCTTCCTCATATCCCTACCCATTCTTATCCAGTTCCTGGACCCTCCTATTCTGATAGTCCTTAGCTAATTGATATAAATATGTTTTCTTTTCTCATCAAGGAAATGGCTGAGTTAACAAAACAAAGTTAATAAAAATTATACAGTATAGAAATAAATTCATTGTATAAAGTTTCAATCAAAGTAAATGGATAGGTGTTATTGTAATTTATTTAGTTGCTACCCTGGATTATAAATCAGCAAAAAAACGCATTAATTACGCACGTTAAAACTCTGGGACATTACTTATTTTATATTATTTGTGATTTTAATAAAATAATTCAACTTTTTTCATTCATTAGTTTATTTTGTTTAAAACTTTATTTTTATATAAAATTCATTCATTAGTTTATTTTATATTGCCCTTCCGTCACTAAAAACACCACTCAATACACCTTATCACCACATCTCTATCACTCATATATCTGGAAATAATGTCTACAGAAATTCTCTTAAAAATAATGGATCGCAACCATTATTTTGTATTGTACATACAAATCAAAAAAGAAAAACATTAAGGTGCCTCTTTCAATAATAGTTCATATAAAGAAAATGTGGATTTTTATTATTCATCAGAAGTTGTACACCAGATCACACTTTTTAAAATTATTACTTAGATACACCTTTACACTAATTTAAAACTAACAAAATGAATATTATTTGCCATAATTAAGACAATACAAGCATTATGAGAAAGGCTGCGACCATTAAATCCATTTTCAGTGTGTCACAAAATTGCCTTAATATGGAAAATTCTTGCGTATATGAAATATATTTTCTCATAATCTTGAAGCCAAGATTACGGAGACAAATCTGCACTAAGACAAATTAACAAAATGTTAAATGTGTAGGTCATATCAATTTTCAACATTTTTAAAATACTTTGTTTTAGTGAAAACAAATTACTTTAAATAATATATTGTATTTACTCACATGCTTTGAGACTTCAGGTACATACTATTTATACAAATTATTTTATTAAAAACACAATAATTTCTTACTAAATAATATTTATATTGATCCTATTAATGTGTATTTTTTATTTGCACCATTTCGCTGTTCGATCCGGCAATAACGGACATTAAATCCGTCGCTTCCTTAATTTTTGGTTAAATACACCGATAAGATATATTTTAGCTAAAATATATTATTTTGTATTTAAGTTGCATTTCAATATTCCATATATATGTAACACCATGGTCTTTTAAACATAGCAAAATACTACGTAATTATGAAACAAACAGCTCACAAAATGGCAATGTGGTATTTTAAATCGATAATAATTAACAAAACCACCAAATGCATCTGACATGATAATTTTGAATGTAGAATATTGTGTTAAGTGTCAAAATGCAAATACATAACTGATTTCAAAATATTTTCACATATATCGATTAAGTACTTCAATCAATTATTTCATTTTCGATGGATTAATTCAAATGACAATACACATTTTATTTCATTCCATAATATTATTATGAAAAAATGTGGATAAGACTAAACACGAGGTACTTTTGACAGCAATAGCAAAAATCATTTTACAATTAGTATTATTTGAAGACTTGCGAGTTTGTCAGTTTCTTTCGAATTGTATTATTGCTTAGTCACCTTACCACTAATAAGAGTTCTATTTCTAATATCGTGACCAATATCATATTAACGTCGCTTGTTGTACAAAAAAATATTTCTACGCGAAGAATTTCCGTTTCGATAAGATTGATATGCGCAAACGTGGCGGTCGTTGCGCAATCAGTGTAACGAGTGGCGATAATCATTGAGAAGATGGCGGGGAGATAAATTAATTAAGCAAACTATATTAATTAATCTACATAGAAACACATATATTTATTAAGGAAAACACATTCTTATTGTGAAGTTGTAATTATTCAGAACAGACGGTCTGTGATATTTTAAATACTAAATTAATGTATTAATTATAAATAATATAAAATATTGTTTTTGTGTCAACGGGAAACAATATTTTTCGACAAAATTGATTTTATATGTATATATTTATAATTAATATGTTAAATATCTAATCTTATCTACAGAGTCGCGGAAGGACTGATTTTATGTCTATTTATGGTTCTAATATTATTCACTCACTATTTAGTCATTCAAATGGAAAATGGCCACATGTGACCACGTATGGCTAGCCGCGACTACGTGGTGCCGACTGCGGATTGGAGCCCGCCCTTGGTCCAAGACGCAGGCTCTGCCGCTTCACTCGTGCCACGTGGTTTCCGCGGCCGCGTTCGGTCATCCCACGTTGGATCCGATCCTCTAGATGCGCGGCGGGGAATATCTGTCGGTGGCTTCGTGTCCGAGGCGAGGTCTTCGGATGCTCTCTAGAAAGCACTTCACAGCTTTATTTCGGGGCTTGATGGTGGTTTGCATCTCACGGAAGCAACGGCGGCCAACCAGGAGCTATCAGGGAACCGGCTACGGTGCGCAGGAAGCAAGAAAGCTTAATGCGTCCACGTACCAGCTCATATCGGCCAATGCGCGGGGAGGGAATAACCTACCCTTCGTTTGGCCGAGAATGCTCGTTGTCGGTGCGGGGGAAGGGAGGTTAGCGTTACCCGCCGCCCGGTCGCGCGCAGTATTTAGTTTGATATATTTTTAATCGACGTTCGAAACAATAATATGCGTGAACGTCACACGTGAGATGCGGCCGTAATGAGGTGTGCTACTCGCCAGTGCCTACTTAACTTTTAGGTACGATTTGTATGCAATTACCATAGATAAGAGAACTATAATTAATTATCAGGCTGGCAGCGCCGCACGTCAGTTTGACGTTTCCCATAATGCCACACCTCTGGCTCAAAGTAAACAATTAAAGCAAAACAAGCATTGCCATGGCGGGGCTGGCCGGCGTGGCCGAGCAATACTTCAGCTCTCTTAATCCTATCGCCTCCCGGATCCACTCGGACATCGTTGAGACGAAAAACGCTTACGAAAACTTATGGGAAACTCTCAACGAAATCGAGAAGTCGGAGATCGTCGACGAATGCATCATCAAACCGGAGATAGCCATGAAGTACGCGTTTTTAGACCCTCTGAACATTGAGCTATCGACACAGGGATTTAATAAAAACGATATTCTTTCATATTTCGACGTACAGTGCGGACAAAAAGTGATTCATGATGATGCTGCGAAGTTTAGAGACGAACATTCGTCGCCGTTTAGCTTTCACACGCGTAGCCAGTTAGATCTCTGTTCTTTTGCAGAAAAACGTGTCGTCAAACAGAAACCGCGCGCTAAATCCGACGCTCCAATTTTGAAAAGTGAATTAGAGTTGTCGCATTCCAAAGTGCTGTCAGAGTTAAAAAACGCGCTAAAGTCAAGCGAAAAATTCGAATCGAACGAAACAAAAGAGTGTAACAAAGAATTCTCGCCGCGGCTTTCTAAAGTTGCAGACGATTTTAGTTCCGGTTTCATATCCAAACTGATCGGGAACAAGCGGCAGAATAAGGGCAGTGCTGAGGAACGAGAGCATTTGGTGTCGCCCGGTAGACAGTGTCACATTGTAGCTTCGTCTGACAACTATTTCAAGACTAACTTCCACAGTGGGTCTGCAGGCATTAGTGAAGCAATGTTGGACTCGCAGAAAAGTGTGAAAGAGGTGACATCTATGAAAGGGATGGCAGCCTATAGAAATTCCTCAGGTATCATTTTTATTTTATTTTTCATACACACGGTGTTCAAATATGATTGATGCTCTAGTAAAGTTTTCAAAATAAATTAATTGATTTGTGAACATGACCATGCAAAAATTGTAAATAATGTAGTTTAATCTTTGACACGTGATACCAGTAGTAAGCAAATCTTAACTATTTATTTAACATTTTATTACATTATAGATTTACAACTTTACTAGAGCTCAATGATATGGCCAAAAGGCATGTCTGAATTTAATTTTCTTCCAGAAATCATTATTATGGTATTATTTAATTTTTCAAGTTTTGGCCCACATCCATGCACCATGTAAGAAATGGTTCTCGGCTATGTTTTTTTTCACCATCCACACTTACCTTTTACATATAAATCTTTTCGTCAGACATTCTCTTTTGTAAGATTTTATACCTTGATATCTTAATTTTATTTGGTTAGCTGTTATCATCACATTAGGGCCCACACTAGATACAGGCCCAAAAGGTTTGCACTCTACAATGCATTTGGCATTAATACTTTTCTCAGTGCTAATTTGTTATAATAATTTTTAACCACAACAAAAAGTATTAAATATATATATTTTTTAAATAATTTCTTACATGTATTATGAAAACATTCAAGATGTTAGTGTCACCATGCTAATATGGGTTAAACCTAATATGGGCTAATATGGGTTAAAGACCTTTTTTTTCAGTTGCGAGTGCACGTACGTACTACAGAACACTTTTTTTTTTCATGAAAGTGTGAATATTATAGTAGATAGCTGAAGTAATCGGTGTCGCTCGGCCTTTATGCAGAGTGAAGATGTTTCAATCAGGGATTCTGCTTTAAGGAGTGGGAACGGGAGATGGGGGTGATTTTTCGATATCTCATGTAGACAGTGACCTTCTTCTTGTTTTGGAGGTCAAGTGTGCAAAATTTCATCAAGCTCGGAATAAAACTAGTTTTGTATAAAAACAAACAAACCAACAGACACTCTTCTTTATATATATAGATGAGACCAATTTTGTTCAAACTATTTAATGAATAAAACCACGCTGCACTTAATATCTTTACAGTAGTTTAAGTACAAAACTTACTTAATATCTTATATCTTAAGTACAAAACAGGAGGCACTTCCATTTTGCATTGGGGCTCAGTGATTTTTTCCATTTTGCTTAATTTATCTGTTCATTCCTCTTTTCAGTGATATTTTCAATTAAAGTATCACATAATAGTTTATATCACATAAAACTCCTAAATTTTACAGAATAATATGTATATCATCATAGAAGTAATTTAGATCACTCTCTGGCTCTTCATGTTCTATAAATGTTTCTATATGGCTACCTCATTCACTCAGATATACCTTCACAATAACTGTCACCATGTGTTGTAGATCACTAGACAATTGCATATTCCATTCTTATTTCAATGTTTCTAAGACAGATCATATAAAAGTACATTTACTTCCAGCCCTTGAAGAAGCAAATGCCCTACTGGGCGTGGGTTCATCTATCTCAGGCGACACAGAGTCGTCCCTGTGTGACACTCCCGAAGACTCAATCCCTTGCTCACTACCCAAGACTGGTTTGGACTTCCTCGACAACTGGTAATGGCGAAATCACTAAAAGGTGAAATCACAGCTCAAAAATCACGTCCATCTTTATTTTAAAACCTCTCTATGATCATAAATATCAAATTTCATTCAGGAAATAGCGTGAGACCATTTTTTTATCAATTTATTAAAACTCATTCAAAACTGCATTGTTTTTGTAATGGTATTTTGTAATAGGATTCATTTTCAAAATAAGGTATGTTAGTCTCAATTGACTAAATTAATTGGTATACTACTCAAATACAATACATAAATCCTAAAACATATTTTATGAGACATTAAAAAGTAAGAAAGAATTAATAAGAGTAAATTTAGAATTGATGCAAGTGATATATTATATACGGTTCATAGATTCACATAATTCAGTAGGACAAACAGAAAAATTGAGGATTAGTGTCCTATATGTATAGAATTGAAAATGTTAATCTTTTTACTAACCCTAATTTTTGAGATAATTGTTTTTAAATATGATAAAATTTGGTAAAATTAAGATTCCGTCTGGACTGTTTTAAAAATCTAAAATTTATCTTAAGTAAAGACTAGTTGGAAATGCCTAAATATAAAATATTCAATTGCGGAAATCAAAGGAAGTAGAGTTATGACAATATTAATGTGAAGGGTTGATAAAGGAGAAGTAAGCTATTAATAGGGTTTTTGTGATATCTAACACGCAAACAATATGTAAACAATCAATGCAACAATGAATAAACACCTAAACAAGCAGTACCAAATTATGATTTGTCACGAGATCATACCTACAATATTCTAAAATTAATAAATATTAAATAATAATGCTCGCCAGCTTTCTTGCATTTTATTGGTCAAATATTTTACACAAGATGTACACTGAATGTAAAACCAGCAAAGTCATAATTACATATGTACAATATTGTTTTATAAAATTGGACTAACTTAACCTAATCATAATTCACATATTTAGGCGATTCCAATCTAATCTTAATGTTATATTCACATATTTAGGCATTTCCAACATAGTTTTTACATAAAACCATAAAATTTTAATATTAAAAATTTTAATATCTTTTTCTAAAACACAATTTCGCGTATCTAAAGTATCGTAAGTAAAAAATGAAATTTTTATACATTGTAGTATTTCGCATGTATTTCATACTTATTTACATGCCAAATTAAAAAAATATATATATTGTATTCTATGATGTAGGTACTAATAAACGTATTAATACAAAAATGTATCAAATACATGCAAAATACTAGAATGATTAAAAATGACATTTTTTATTTACAATACTTTATATAGGGGGGTCAATACGTAGCATATAATTCCAAAACCTAATACAGATTTCGGATAATTTGAGTTGAATATGCAATTATGTAGATTTTTTTGTCAGCTACATGCACAACACGTTGTTTCTCACAAAAGACCCATTGGTATTGCATGTTCATAATCAGGGTTAAAATAAATCAGCCAATCACAATGCTTGTTGATGATCACATAATCTAAAATCCAATATGGCTGCCAGAACAATATATATAGAAGAAAAAAATTGCATTGCAGAATTATCTCTTTAAAAAATGTTGATGTAAAAATGAACATTTTGTATATTTGCTTTCAAAATATACATTTTTATCCATAACTAAAAAACAAATAGTCACTTTAGGGGGTTTCGGAATTAGGCGCTACATATGCTTGTTAAAAACCTGGGTCAAGGAACTGGACTTATGTACTATGTATGACTGAGCGAGAAGTATAAACACTGATCTTTCAGTTATTTGAATGTCGAATTCAATCTGAAATTATTATTGTTTGACTATAGTCCAACCAACGTAAGGAGGGCGACACTGTACCATGGACGGAAGTTGCCAAGGTGTTAATTTTAATACAATATTTTATAATTTAAAATAATTCTAGTTAACATCGCTGGTAACAGTATAACCTACGTTTATGCTTACTGTACGCCATTTTGGTACTACCTATAAAACTTAAATGTTTTTCATTTTCCAGTTTCCCATATATTTCAGTAATCAGGTTTTATAAAGTGCCGGATTAGTGAGATTCCACTGTATATATAAATATTTTATTGGAAAGTACATAAAAATAAAGTGAAAAAAATTGTAATTTAATATACTTGTATTTATTTTATTCAAAACAGTTGATTAATTTAATACAGTAACTTTTTTTGCACAAGTAAGAAGTAAAAGGTAATAACTAAGTAAAACAAAGTAAATAGTAAAAACTGAAATGCGATGATGTAGAAGCTTTGTTACCTTATTTTTTAATTCTTAACAAAGGTCTTTGAGACAACCCTAATAAACGAAACAAAAAATAAATCCACATTTTAATACGATAAAAACATTATCATATATTGTAAATATGTTGAAAATTTTTATTTTGTTTCCATACAACAATCATTATAATTAAAAAGTTACCCTGGCAACACTAAGGCAAACAAACTATGTAAAAGAAGCCGCTCTCTGCAGCGTCCTGTCAAATGGAAACATCGGTCCTTTATTGGGTTTTTCGGCTTTGCAAAACTTCAATACCTCATTGACAATTGTTCTAACATCATCATGTACTGTTTTAAATGTTTTTAACATGATTCTTCTCTAAATTTTCGTAATTAAAATATCAAAACTTTAAATGTTTCACCGCGCACAACAACTGAAAGGGTGAGGGGAACAGCCGCACGTTAGTTTGAAAAGTCACCGCTTGCCAAATTACATTGGTCAGACTATATTATAATTGCATTATTTTAATTTTATTATTATTCATATTAATTGATGTTTAAAATTGCTCATATATAAAGTTATTTAACATTTCTGAAGAACAATCCTTTTCAATTTGTACTACTGATTGCATGACAGCTCGCATGTGGGAATTTAAACTAATTTCTCTAGTTGATAACTTTAGATAAAATATTATAATTAAAATGTTGGAGCACAATTTAGTAGATGAACTTGGGAGACATGTAAACTGTAATTAAAAATAGTCAATTATGAATTATTGTCTATTGACTATTACAATTTATCAAAATTATCTTCTAATGTATGTTAGTAATTTGTATTTCAATATTTAAAAATGGTATTTAAAGAATTGTGAATACATTCATTGACATAACGCAGAATAATAATAATAATCATTTATTACCGCTTTAAAAAAATATTGTTTTGTATTTATGAAAATGGTACATTATAATTATAATCTTAAGATTGTGTTATAAAAAATATTAAGGTGCTAAATGCACTCCCTCCCCCCCCCCCCCCCTCTGTGATACGTTATGTATGTAAAATTCAATCTTGTGATCGTGGATAAACACAATGTAACATTGGATAAGTTTAAACCTTATGCAATTGGATGTCTGGCAGAGGCCAAGCATTAATAAGTTTTCTGGGTAATGAAGAAGTTTGACAAACTGCAGTCTCTTGTTGACTGGTATTTTAAAACCCATTCTAGTATCCATCGTTAGGATTGATAACTTTAACATTGCGGTGCGTGAACTCATTGGGTATTATTACATAGGTGTGCCGGGTGATAGCCTCACACTTCAAACAACTTGTATTCAGGTAAATATGTCTCCTTAAAAAATTAGCAAAACCTTCCAGAAAAACATGTTTGTGTTGAAAGTTCAATGTTTAGCTACACCATAGACATGTGCATTTTTACTGATTAACGGGATCTGAAATTTCCATTATGCACATTAGAATAACCCATAAAATGTATTATAGAAATAGCATTTCAGTTTTTATGTAGAATCATTGAAAATAACATTAATGTCTGCTTATCTTGTATCGATAATTATTCTCAGGGTTTCAAAATGGCTCACCGCTTAGCCATTTTAATATCAAATAACCTTAAAAACCTTGCATATTCCCCATAGTGTGCTCACATACTGTTTTCACAGTATTATAATTTTTTTTGTCAAATTCTATGTTGAAAAAAATTTGTTACATACTTGTGCTACGTACATCATAGTCTCCTAGCAAACTCAAAATCTGCAGAAGTAAACAGTTTTCTAATCACCACTCTTACATTTTTTTCTGCTCTTACTCTATTATTATACATGGTAGCTTGTAAGTTGGTCTCAAATTTAAAAAAAAAAACATTTTTAATGATTGCGAATTTAATAAGAAAGATGCTGATATGAAATTTAACTGTAATGAATATCATCTGTTTACACAGTGATTTTTAAGATTATATTTATATTTCCACCGGGCAACAAAAATATTTTTTTAATAAATTGATTGTCTTTCTAATTGATATTAATTTGTATTAAAATACCACAGAACAATGTTTTGAAAAATTGCAGTTTCACATTAATAATGTGTTTTCATTAAAAAAAAAAATTTAAGATTCTTCACATTGCCAGTTATGTATATTTAGAAGATTGGCCTCAGATTTTGATACTACCTCCAAAATGTTTAGTGTACTCCACGAGGAGTAATCATATCTAACAGATCAGTCATTAAAAGTCAGTAGTCTGTCATGCTTAGAACTGAACAGACTGAATCGATATATATTTTATGTATGTATTTTTATTATCATAATGTGCAATTCTGAAGCAATAATATCTTGCCTTGGACATGTTTGTATGTATTTATGAGTTTGTTTATGTTTTAAATAAGTATAATGTTTAAATGCTCATTTCATTAATATTAAAATTATAATTGAATATACTGCATGTTGCACGTCAGTTGTTTAGGTTATTTCATGTGAAAGTGTAATATGTAAATTACTAACATAACTGTATGTAATCGCTAGGATGTATGACATTACTAACAACTTCAGTATTTAATCCTAATGTGATGACTATCTGGAGCAAATATTAATATATCAAGTTATTTGCCAAGTATTAAAATGTGTCATTAAAAATCAGTTTTACAGCGTACATGAATCAAATTAACTTTGTAAGTGTGTATATATGACATTAAAATTAAAATTACAGTATACAATTTTGATGCTGGTGCATTGTCAAATTATTATTTTTTTTAGCAATATTTAAATACGTCCAAGAACGCACAATTACTGGATTACAAAGGCACTGTTATATACAGATATCTCATAGAGGCGAAGCTATATTTTGAACGTTATATTTATATGAAGTGATCACTTAAGCCAGCCAAAAAATATTTATTATATTTTCCATTAAATATAATAAAAATAGCTGAGATATCTGATTATTTATTTATTATTTTTTTAACTGTATCCAAGTTATTTAAAATTGACGTGAGCATTATTACAGGTGTGTACCGATTTGCGTCAATTCATGTGATTAACTGCTTTTTTTCTTGCTTGGTGTCTGCTTGGCAGTGTTTGTATCGCCATGAAAAGTGTAGCGTGCAAGATTATTCCAAACTAAATGTTTACAAGATGTATTGCAACATCCCCATAAAAGGCAGATAAATGCTTTTGGAATTTCTCAGAATAATATTTGCTCCGGTATCATCGTGTATCCTTGTTATTAAGACTGATATTTTAGATTGTAAAACATTTTTATTATTATTTTACATTACAGAAAATAACAATTCCCCCGATTGTCGCACTAATCTTCTCCCCCATCTTCATCGTCTACCAAATTTATCAGTTTTAATTTTTAATGATTCAACAAGTAGATTAAGCTAGTGTTACAATACACCATGAGACATTGATGTTTCTGTTTACGCAGGTGCCGAGTGAAGATAAATTATGCATAAGTCTGTTTATTAAAAGCGTGCGTCACTAGATTAGTAAGATGTGTTTATATCGTGACTACCAGTTATGCTTTTATGCTCGAGATTCAATATTAAATCTGGGCATAAAAACTGAAACAATACTATGAAATGTCTATCTCAGTGAATCGATTGGAACAATGTGTTGACAAAATTCTCTTTGCGGTAGTGTCACCGTGTACATATTGTCTTTTTAATACATTTATATTGCATGCAAATTTGTGTAAGAAAATATGGTAATAAAACAATTTTATTATGAAATGTTTATTATTTTTATTTACAAAATTAATAGAAATAATAAAACACATACTTGATATTCCTGTTCCTCCGATGATAATATAAGGCATATATAATGTAGATAGGCTATTATATTGAAGCACAAAAAGTATCGCCATAACTAATGGAAATTTTCTGGCATAAAATCATAATACAGTGGAATCCTGATTTTACACTTCTGGGGACAGGCAAAGGAATGTGTAAATCAAGGGTAATAATATTTCCGATATTATAGGATCACTAGTAGTTTTGTGATATGAAAAAATATAGTCATTATGCTACATTACTGCGACTTCTTGAAATTCAGTGTATATAGAACAATAAAACATTAAAAGAACACAAACAAAACAATGTCCGAAAATGCATTCTAATTTTAAAATTATTCAAATATTTCACACAACTCTAATGATCAATTTCATACTAGTCGCTTGTTAATTTAAAATTCTAGCGCATCATAAGGCAGTCTCAAAAAATGTGTCCAAAGTTACTATTCAACAATATTTCTATTACCCGGTAATAGTGAAAGTTGATAGTAATTCTAGTACCCAGTCAGAATCATTCCCTTCTCAACTTCAGCAGCCTTTTCTTTACCAACCAGAATCTCAGCTAAGGCTAGGCCGAACGCAAATGCGGTACCCGGTCCCTGAAATGAAAAGCCGCATTGAAAATTTGGATAATTTTATGCTGTTTCAATTTTATTTTTAATCAGAAATATGAATATATTACAAATTTCTGATTAAAATATAATTATTGTGGGAATCAAACCCCTCACACAAAGTTTTATTTGATTAATAAGCATATTATTTGTAAATGATAATTTAGGAAACTACTTCAGTTAATTTTGCTTGGTTCCGCTTGTTTAATCAGTGGTAAATTTTTACTTTAGTAAAAAAAATTGCGAAAACGGGTTGGTAAACATTATTTACACATCAAAAGTACATTCAATAGTAAACTAATTTTACCCTTCAATATCGGATGGTAATAACCGTAAATCGTTAGTTAAAAATGACGGGACTCTTCACAACTGTTTCAAAAGTCATCTGTCACATTGATACTTTGAAAGTTGCAGTATACAACAATAAAACATTAAATATCCCGCTATTTTAGTGATGAGAGTTTGTCCGAGATGATGATCTCGCTGTTGAATTTATATTAGCGCATAGGTTGAAGATTTTTACCCAACAGTGACAGATTTCAAACGCAGGGGTGAATAAAGCCATAGATAAAACATAAAATTGTATGTATTGTCAATGGTGAATATTGAAAATAAATCAAATTTGGCAAAGTTCCTCAGATATTTGATGATAGCTTTACCACACTATTAGACGGGATTAACTTTGACAATTGTAAACTTGTTGTTCAAACAACTCTCAAACGGCAAAGGTAAAAATTTTTTACCACGGGCAAAGGTAAAAATTTACAATGGTAACAATTTACCACTGATCAAACAAGTGTGATTTAACTTGAAAAATGTAAAATCATTGCATTATTTTAATTCAAATGTTGTAAACATTAATGCAATGGCTTTTAAATGCATATTCAATTTGTAAACAAAATTAAAAATCTTCACAATTGGAAAGGATAAGTCTTAAGTTTACAGGAATTCTAATTAATTATTAAAATTTTATTTGTATAGACACAAATTTTGCATTTAAATTGTTTGCAAAGGACACAAGTCTGCTCACCCTGCTGGTGACGATGTTTCCATCTACCACAACCTGCTGCCCCTCCAGGTATGTGTACTGATCGCCCGCCTTCATGGTAGGCTTGGTGCTGGGGTAAGAGGTCACCTTCTTCGACAGACCTATGCCATGGGCCTTCAAGGCTGTGGGAGCTGTAGGAGTTAAATATTAATCAATCATTTTTCAAATATGATGTACATACACAACAATAAAATGGTGCGCAGACCACCAATAAATAAACATGAACTAACGCAAATTTCTTGTCCGTAAATTTTTTATTTTGGTAGCATCCACGTGATCACTTTGGTGCCACTCGCGCAATCAAAGAGCTCTGTGACTTTTTTTAATAATATGACTCAATTGGAACGAATATTTTAATATTAACAATATAATTTAATTTTCAAAGAGTGAATTGCTTTTACCGTTGCATAAATGTGTCATAATCTATCGGATTTATGTTTCGTTGGATAAATATGTGTAGAATGCCCCTCGTCCCGCAAATAATGTTCCAAAACTCTTTCCTATATATTCACTTCATATCATGTCTATTCATTTACTAATCTGTGAGTAGGTGTAATTATCCCTTACAGAAATCATAACACACTAGCTGATAAATTTGAATATGGCAATATTTTTTCGGCCAATAGCTTACGACATTACCTATTATTATGAAATATAAAGAAAACTTGCTATTAATAACTGTTGAACCACCATTTTAAATATTTGAATTGTCATTCAAAAAAGTAATAAATTTTATCATCGGTTTTCTCCATTGAATAATATTGGGAAATCCGGAAGCTTGTTTTGTCCATATAGAGTTCTTAGAGAAAGCATTCTTGCAATTAATCTGGAATGTATGTACCAGCACATATGGCAGCAACAATGCGGCCGGAGGTCTCCTGTTCCTTCAGTAACTCCCCCACCACTGAACTGGAGGCCAGCTTCTCTGAACCACCCAGACCTCCAGGTAGAATCACCTAAATACACAGGATTTTATAAAACATTTTGTATGTGTATTCATTTTTTAAAAACTTCATTGCAGTTTTTAAAGTAGTCATTTTTAGGATACAGTTAATTTTAGGTTTTATCAAACAAATTTTGGTGTACTACTGTCAATATCCATTTAATCAATTCAGTATTTTACAAATGTCTCAATTGAATGTAAAATTTACATAATGCCAGGTTTTGAAACTTCTCAGTAACATGTATGTACATGCTTTTAAATATGAATACAGCAATATTTGAAGAGCCGCCTAGTCATGACGTCAGTAAAAAATTTAACCTTTTCAAAAGTAGACCTAAGTATCAAAAGTAATCCTCTTCTATGAGAGCATAAAGATATCAAAAAAATAATATTCACTCAAATAATAATATCTTACAGCATCGTAAATCCTAGTGATCCCGAGGGCTTCCTCCAGGGATTTATCGGGAACAAGCACCACCTGCCTGGAGCACTTTACAGGGCCAGAACCATCCAGACCTGCTAGGGTTACGACCACCTGGATTCATATTCAATAATTAAATATTTTAATCTGGCTCTGATCCGAGGTTAATTTGGTGTCGCTGAGTGCCACTGCCTCTATCCGGAAACAAATATTGATTTGGTCTATAACTATGTTAGTTGGCATTATTATTGAATGATATGAACTAACTGTTTTAAACTAAAACATTATATTGTTTTCAATTATATTATTATGTAATACAGAGAATCCTGAAGTGTAAAACTGATACATAATAAGTGACGAAGCTGGACCATTCTAACCTAAAAAGCGATGCATTTCAAAAGATGAACTAAGTGCTGATGAGACTTCACGCCAAACGATTCCAAGTGGTCTGAAGCAGAATATGTCAAAAGTGATGTAGAAAAATGTTAAATGTTTTATTTTGAAGACATTCATCACATAGGACGTGACCTGAAATCTGATAATCCTGTATTTTTGGCCTAGTTTTCTAGACATCCTAACCTTACGCCTATTTATTCTACTAAATCTATAGATTCTGATTGTTAATTCTTCAGATTGTAGATGTTCCCAAGAAGAATACGTGAGATCATCTGACTCCCAGTGAATAGTGGCAATTCATTTATCAAACGTGACCACTCTTAGTACTTACTGCCAGGAGAACAACAAATATATTTTTTAAGATTCATCATTTTGTGACTATGATCCATTGAGGATATGTTGCCTTCTTGTGGGAGTTTGTTCGTTGACTATCATCATAGAATTTTTAGATTACAATAAATAAAATATATTTAATTTCTCAATTTTTGGTGTAATTTCTCTAAAATGAACACGCATCAAATATACTGTAAAAAGTAAAAACAAAGTGACTACGGTCGAGATCGCTAGTACCCATCAAGGGATTCAGAGAGAGAGAGAGAGAATTTTTATTTAATATTTACCAATTTTCTTTAAAAAATATATACCTTAAGGCTCAGTACTATCCCAGAAACAAATATTTATTGTTATTGTAAGTTAGCACCTGCAACCTTATTTCATATTCTGGCAATGCATACAGATAATATGCAAAAATGTAGCGTACGAAATACAACAATGGATAGGTAATAGGTGTCGTTAGTGCAAGATCCAGAGTAAGGTTGCTGGGGTGAGTTTTATGTAGACAGAGTGATGATCTCTTGAAGAGTCGTTCTGTAAAACCATCCCAGGATCAATTTTTCAAAACTAAATGAAAAACCTGTCAATGACAGGAAGAACCTAATATAACCTATCTTCTGGTATTGAATTAAATAATTATTAAACACATGGGAAATAGGTTGGATACGCAAAACTTAGTTAATAAATATATTTCATATGAAGAAATGGAATATCCCGACGGTAACATTTTTTTCATATTCATTCAGGTGATAAAAGTGCCAGAAAATTATATATTTATTTTACTCAAAATTTACGTGTACAACAAATAATGTACATACTTTATGAATGATTAAGTTTATATTTCAAGCTGATATAGGTCAAGCTCAGTGTTATAATTTTTGCACGATAATCATTTCATAAAATTAGTGTTTTGGTCATTTGCTACCAACGTCTGAACTAAGCTAATTAAATTATATATAATACATTATTTTAAAATACATTCCAATTATGTACACGCAAAAAGGTAACCTTTTATATCTGAATCTATAATTACCTATAGAATGTCAGATTTAATTTCTGTCAATAAGACATTCAGATGCAAACAGTATTGCGGTCTTAGTAAATGAGGGAGTCGGGGTTCTGAGTAAACTTAAAGTTTTATTGTCAGAATTCATACCAAAAATTTTATTTTTAAACAACTCTTTTTGGTACCGTGTGGCAGAAGAAGACATTTTTTTAAAAACATTTTTCGCTTAAATTCAGATTAAAACGATTGCTGGGGGAACTAAAATAAAAATATAACTATGATAATTGTATTTAATGTGTTGTTTCATTCCCTGCGTAATTAATCTGAGAATATTATATAAATCTGGTGCATAACAACAGCGGAAAATAACACTGTTATGTGGTTGCTATAAATAAACTCACGCCGGCACGACGCAGGACGTCAACTGATATCACTGTCTCCATCTCCTCGGCACCTTCGGCCAAGAGGACCAACGCCGTTTTAGACATTTTAGGAAATTTTATATTGATGTGGACACAACAACTGGGAACTAAATCCGGACGATAATATTGTGTTTTGACAGCCGAAAAATTAGGCCGAATGACAGAATACAGCCGGCAGCCGACACGTCCCAACATCAAGGTCAAATTCAATGATTCAAAATTTAAACATCAATTGTATCCATGGATAATAGAATAAAGAAAGATTATATACTGTCATTCTTAATAGATTATCCATAGATAAGGATTATACACTGTCACTCTTAATAGATAAGTAATATAGTTACCAGCAGATGCCAGCAGATAAGCAATCGCCGATTGCTTGCAGCTAGGCCCTGCGGTCGGCAATTATGGCCAATAGTGGATGCTACGCGGCCATTGGTGACCGCTGCGTGGTTTGTGTCTCATCGGCTGTCGCCGATTGGTTGCTGCTAGGCCCTGCGGACGGCTAAAAACACGATCGTTTTTGCCCTGCTCGTATCTCACAAACCTGGCCATTTAACCAAACATTTTACAGCCACAAATGATACTATATCCGAATACAATACATCCAGAAAGTAATTTATAATAGATGGGGAAACACAATATTATTATAGATACTCAGATTATAAGTTTATTGATCATTGGATAATTATTGTTTTTAAACACTTAAAATATATATTTATAAAAAAGATCAACATGTTTAAAATAATAATATCATATTTTATATCACATTTTTATCAACAATCATATTTTCACCATTTGTAACTATACACCTCTTGTAGTGAAATGTATTCATGCTTTATGCTGCATAAAAAGAGTATTGTCTAATCCTTAAAGCAAATAAATCGATGCTATTTAATGATGCAAAATACAAACTCGAATGTAATAAAAAAATAACAAAATAGAGAAAATTTAGTTTAAATATTATATTGAATAAAGCAAAATATTGTTTAATGTTATGCAAAAAAAAATCATAAACTGCATCGATAAATTATAATAAAAATCATAATGAAAAGCTTAAAGTCGTATTAAAATAACGCTCAAATTTTAAATATACTTTAATATCATAATATTGTCCAATATTTCTTGTAGAAAGTCTCTTATTTTATTAATTATCAAAGATAAGTCCCGCTAAATTATTAAAATTATATGACTCTGAACTTTTAACAATTCGGATCGATCTCGGGCATTGGAATAATGAGAACGATATTGATTTGACAAATTCGTTCAACTGTCGCTTTATGCAGTTGATTTCTTCTTCTTTCTTCTTGGCTTTTCACTATTACGAGAGTTCTCGCCAATGCGGTTGACATTAATATTATAACAATGACCTTGTAAACTTTGAACGATCAGTAAATCAGCGGAAGACCAAATATATGGCGGTTGTGTGGAATGGAACATGTGGAAACTTTGAAATGCTACAAATACTGACTTTACAGATGCACAGTAATCACGCATAGTAATCTTTGCCTTCAATATTTAATAAAATTTTGACTACCGTTTAGAAACATTAACATTTTAGTGTACAAAACTCTTATTACGTAGGCTTTCATATTCATTTGAGACATGGGTAGTGATTAAGAAGAATTATTGTATTAGACGTTTTTGAAAGGAAAAATGAGATAAGCGTCTCAAGGTTTAGTAACATACAAAAAAATTCGGTGGTTGAATTATATAGAGAAAATTATCGAACAGAAATCACCCAAATTATTGCTGGAAACAAGACCGACATGGCGCAAGAACTTGGGAATGCCAATGCTAAGGAATAGTAACAATGTTCTTAAAGACATATTTGTCTAGAAATCCAGGACTTGAGAGAATCAGCGTGTTAAAGAGATATATTTTTTTCTTTTTAAATAGGCAATCCATACTTAAGTAATAAAGATCAATGTAAGAAAATTCACCAGGGGTTGTACAGCCAATAATGATGATGGCGTGAGTTTTGTGTTGTTCTAAAGAATTTTTGAGTCGTAAATTATGTAAAATCATATTGATACGCCTCGACGTAGAATAACGCAAAGCTATCACGTTTGTTACCCGAATAATCAAAAATAATAGAAATATAGGAAATTTCATATTGCCAGTACGTACAAATAGCCGACAACAGGCCCATATAGATGGGACGGGACGTATTTTTAATCGTCTACATTAAGTCTGCTTAAAGTGAACCAAAGCGGATTGTTCATTTTATTATTATTATTAAAATCGTTATCCATTTTTTATCAATTAGGATAATATATATTAGTTTACCTTAGCCACAAAATCAAACGAGGAAATTTCAGCTATTGGACAAAATAAACATATGATAGAATAACCCAGAAAAAATATTTGTATCAATAAAGATGACGTTCGGTCACCATTATTTTGTACAAATTCCATTCAGATTACTATTGGTAGGTACTGGGTACTGAAATACGTACGTGCGTACTTTATCTATGGTGCGTACTTAAAAACATTGCGGTTATAAATTCAATAGCTGTTTATACATATTTAAAAGAAGAAAGTATTAATCAAAGAAATAACTAATTTCTGTCAAGTAATCGTCATTCATTAGTTCTTGCAGTGTTTTTGGTAGTGAGTTTAGAAAATAATCCAACAATGAGTGAAAAACCCAAAGTGGATCTTGGTCTCCTGGAGGAAGACGATGAATTTGAAGAATTTCCCGCAGAAAGTAAATCATTTTTACATTCGTCTTTATTGTGCCGCATTTTTGTTTTCTTTTACTTGTCTTTCGATTAAATTTGCCATCCGCTGAAACTTGTTGCTTTTGACGGCTGCCCTGAGACAATCTATCAAATGATTTAAACTTACTTATCCCTTCGTCATTCTCATGGCCATGTACGCAGTTGAAGTTCTTCATATTGATATTCTGCCAACAATTTTCCCGTTATAAATATATTTTTTGTTGGAATTGAACGCAGCAGTACGAATTATTTTACTTATTATGTGCATCATCATGTTTCGATATCAGAACATAAATGTACGCATTGATGTTTGCCATTTCCGTCACAAAATGAACCGAATGTCATGCGTGTTTAGTTTAGCAATAAGACAATGGTTTAGCAATAAAACAATAAACAATTTAGAAATGGTTTAGCAATAAGACAGTTGCATAGCGACCAAGTGGTCAGGAGTTTGATGAGCCTTGTCAAGTGAGACTTCCAAGTTAGCTATATTTTTCATAATAGAAATGGGTGGGTCAGGGTTAATAATAATATTGAAGTAACTCTTGATGTACTCGTTTGACGTGCACATCGTGAAATCTAAAAAAAATGCTTTGAAAAATGGTCAGTTTTGTTATGAAAAATAAGCTCAATCAGATGTTTATGTTATGTTTATTTATTTAATGTTCTTAAATCATACTATGTTCTAATATAAAGTTATATTATATGCAATCTTATCTTAAAATTTTAACATTATGTATTTTCTTAATTTTATTTGAAATAATTTTTTTGTTACTACATTTACAAAAATCTTTAAATATTATCTCAGTTGGGTTATTTGTGTATAGAAAAGTACTTGTGTTTTGATACTCACTATTGAAGTTGAAGTGAAGTTTAAGACGTGTATACACATATTTGGCTAACTGGTGATGATGTTACAGACTGGGGAACAGAAGATGGAGATGATGAAGATGTCTCTGTGTGGGAAGACAACTGGGAGGATGACAATATTCAGGATGATTTCAACCAGCAGCTGAGGTCAGTATACTTTCATTAACTTTGATACCTAGTTATAATACAGTCATTATGGCTCGTATCCAAAAATTATATTTTTCTCGGAGATTCTACTAATAAGCGCATAATGGACAGTATAGTGTTAGCGCAAAGCGATTTATGAATCATCAGCCTGTATGTTTTGCATGTAGATTAGAATGACACATCTAGTACATGTGTATCTTTTTAAGATCATTGTGGACACGAGGTTTTATAAATTTAAAAATAAACTGTCTAGGGCCGATTGTGTGATCGGTGGTAAATTTTTACTATAGTAAAATGGCAAACACGGGTTGTTCGGTTGTTGGTAAAAAGTATTTACTCATCGAAAGTACATTCAATAGCAGACAAATTTAATTTTCAATATCAGATGGTAAAAATGACAATCTGTCACATTAATAGTTTGCAGTATATGACAACAAATATTCAATATCCTGCTATTTTAATAACGAGAGTTCGTCTGATGGTGATCTCACTGTTGAATTTATATTAACATGTAGACTGAAGATTTTTCACCAGCGATGTGACAGATTTCGAATGCAGGGATGAATAAAAAGCCAAAAATAAAAGAGTAAGATTGTATGTATTTATTGTGTAATGGTTAATATTTAAAATAAATCAAATTTGATATAATTCTCAGATTTTTGATGATTATTCAGCATTAATTTTGACAGTGGTAAACTCGACATTCAGACAAACCGCAAACGTTTTTTATTATGTAAAAATTTACTATGATAAAATTTTACTATACATCAAATAACCGGCCCTTAAGACTATCCACTCACATTCTTATTTCCTACCTTCACCCACACTCTATCCAAATGCTCAAATGATGTTATTAGCTAGAAATGTTGTTTTTGATTACAGAGCCCAACTGGAGAAACAAAAGATGGAAACTGGATAAAGAAGAATCTCTACTCCCGTGAATAATTTGTGTGATTGAAGAAAATTTAATGTGTGAATGATTAAGCTTTGAAAATATATTTTATGATTTAAAACCATACCTGAATTTCCTTTAATAATTTATTTATGGAATGCTTACCAACATTACTGTGATGGCAGGCCAATACGATTCCAGGATCCTACAAATGCAATTTTTAGATTTATATCTATTTTTTATTAACCCGTGGGTCAAAGCAAAACACGTCCAGCGGTGGTGGGTCATTTTAGCCCAGTTAACAGTTTTTTGGGAGATTTCGTAGAGATATTTCATTTTAAATATGATTTAATGAAATGGTACGATGTGTCGAAAACTTTCCACTAGAATATTACAAATAATTTAGGTATGTATGTTTGTGCATCAACGTACGTCCTACACGGACCAAATACAAACATCCACTGATCCGTTGGTACGTCGTCGACTACCTGCCAGTTTGTGACGGTGATTATAAACATTTTGCATTCTCTGAATTAAAAGTTTTCATTTTGTTTTTGCACATAAATATATTTGCTATAAACAGAATTTAAAAAATATGAACAAATTATACGCAGAAGTTGAAATAACGTTTTTATAAATAATATGTAAAAAAATTACATCCTTTTTATACAAAATACAATCAACAATATTATAAGAAAAGGAAAAATGTAATTGACATATTTAAAAAAATAAGTGAAACAATAGACAACCTGTATTTGTGATAGATATAATATTTATTTTCTTCTATGAAGACAATCCGGGCAGTAAATTGTTTGTTGTAATCATAATGAAAATATATTTTTTAAATGTATGTATGTTAAAATAAAAAATATATATATGCATCCTTTTTAACACAATTATAAATGAATTTGAAAAATAAATAAACAAAATATACACAAAATAGATACAACCGATCAGAATTGATTGTCTTTACAATCCAAGCAGTAAATTGTTTCATACTTGTGAGTCTTACAAACTGCCTTGTGATACACACTGCACACAAAAATGTAGTATCTTTGTCATTTTACAAGGACAAAACTAGATGACCCTAAGGTCGCCAGATGGGCGAGGCATGCCATAAAACCAACTTTTTCTTTTGTTGGGGTTCCTTTCTGGGAGCGACAGCAAAAATAAGTAAAAACAATATAAATATGTGTAAAATAACTTGACTGGATTCCTAGCGCGCAGGATGGTTGGAGTGGAGTTGCACCGTTTGTATCCTTTTTTTAAAAGGTTGACGATATATGATTTGGCACAAGCTATGAGAGATGATCCTGTAAAAATGACTGTCCTAGATCAGTTTTTGGGAGTTTTTTCACATTTTTATCAATAACTTATTTGAATTTCGTCAGATAATATTCATTTATGTCTCAAATTATTTGGAAAAATTTAATAAAAGATTAGGTAGAAGGAAA
Organism: Eubasilissa regina; assembly: GCA_022840565.1. Lineage (NCBI taxonomy): Eukaryota > Metazoa > Arthropoda > Insecta > Trichoptera > Phryganeidae > Eubasilissa > Eubasilissa regina. The sequence continues at coordinate 17,927,552 of JAINEB010000029.1, read as the reverse complement.
ATGGCATTAAACAAGTATTTATCGCGTAATTCATATTTTTCAAACACCCGGTTCAGATCTGACCTGTGGTAAATGTGAAATTTTTTAAACTCTTTAACGCGATGAAAAATCATACATTGGAAATTTGTGAATGCGAGTCATCCAGTGCCAACATCATGCATTCGCATAACTACCTGAGATATGGAAAAATTCATAGTCAATTGTAGTATTTCTCTGATTATTGGAGATTTCAATTCACACACACAATTGTTACCTAAAACCACCATAGACACCTATAACTATTTATTCTGGAAAATATAAATAAGTCATTGAACATTAATATAAAGTAAAGACAAGCTAATAATAATGACAATAAGCAAACATTAATATAAGTTAAATTACAAACATTTAGTCTGTTTTAACTGTTGCTGGGGAGATTCAAAATCACTCAACTGATGAGAACGATGTATATACATAACATGAAGTGAGATGCGAAACAGCGAATCTCTGAGACATGGTGTGTACACGTAGAGCAGTCGGAAATTTCTTAAAAATCTCATTCGTGGGCATGGGCCATTAGTATTTATTCAATTTGGTTCCAAAAATATTATTTCATGTATATATATATTTAAGACCTACAATACAACAAAAACAAGTATATTTTTACTACGTACAAATAATTTTATTCGCTTATTTCTTATAGAAAGTCACTAAACAGTTGGGGGAAGAACCCTAAGTTCCTTCCTGAATTGGCAGATTGATTATATACTTCAGTAAAATGGACTTGTGCCTTGCCATAGGTATTAAAGTTACTGATAGAAATGAATGACAATGCAACCTGTGTATCAATTCAAGTAAGTTGCGAGGAATATTTATTAATTAATTTGTTTTAAAAATATATTATGGTTGGTAAAGGGGTAGGCTAGGATGCCTATATTCCACAAGCTTCCAAATTATATTTAAAAAACATTTTGAAGTAATAAAAAAACAGAAGAAAGTTTAAGCAGAAGAAAAATGTAAGAAAAGGCATGTACGTACATACGTATAGAAAAAGTAATAAATGTAAGCAGTAGGCCATCATTCTGCAATATTTTAATATAAATAAATTTATTTAAATATAGACTAATTGATTGAATCCTTCTTTGTGATGTACCAACATAGATATTTTTAAAATCTATCACAATTGTTTTAAAAATTCAAAATCCTCACTACTTTGCTACAATTTTAATTCATTTTATAGAACATAGGACAACATTTTCTCCAACACAATTCATCATACAATCTTTAATAAATCTGTATCGCACAGAATTGCGAGGTTGCCGCGGTGACGCCAATTAAATAATATGATAAAACACGAGTCAGTAATTTAAAGGTACAATCATCGGCGTGGGATAGATTTTGGTAAAAAAAGACTATCATTTTCTTATAAAATGCGCCTTACTAATACGGTGGGAAAAATATGAATAAATGAATGTACTATTTGTAACTGAAATAAAACAAGGTATTCTGTGGGCGAGAACGCATTCTCATTTCTGTCATCGTAGTGTACCTAGATTGAACATCTTTTGTGTTTCATATTCATCATCATTGCCATTTGAGAGAAGTGAAGATTAGCGAACCACCTCGCCTACATTTCTTGTTTCCTATACGGTAAAAAATGTTTGAAGATTTTTTTCTGATATAGACTTCATGGTTTTCCGTGTGTTTGTACACTTGTGGCTAAAAGAAGATATTTATCTCATTGTTCAAAAGTTGTTTTCTTCCAATTTCTATCATGTTGTGTTACTATTATCCATTTGTCAACACAAGTTAATGTTAACCCGGAAATATAACATTTTCAATACATATATAAAGGGTTTTTCATTAAGGGCGCTTAAACTTTTTTTTAAAATAAAACAAAAAGAATGAATATATCTAAAAAAAATTTATTATGTTTTGAAGTACATTTAGTGGCAATTATGTATAAAATTCAATTTCCCTCGCATGACCACCGCGGGCACGTTTGCAGAAGTCCAATCGTTGAATCCAATTTTCCACCACTTTTTCACATAATTCGGCCCGAATCGCACCAATTTCGCGTTCAATATTTTCTCTTAGCTCTTGTAACGTCGCCGGCTTGTTGGTACAGACCAAAGATTTAACATAGCCCCCAAAGAAAATAGTCCAATGGTGTTAAATCGCATGATCTAGGCGGCCATTGAACTGGTCCATTTCGCGAAATAACACGCTCACCAAATTTGGTTTTCAATAAGTCAATTGTTGCGTGTGCCGTGTGACTGGTAGCGCCGTCTTGTTGAAACCACATATTGGCCAAGTCCATACCTTGCAATTGAGGCCAAAAATAATCAGTTATCATGGAGCGATAACGTAACTAATTACCATTCACAGTAACATGACGATTAGCATCATCAACAAAAAAATATGGTCCAATGACACCTCCGGCATGTAATCCACACCAAACAGTGATTTTTCCGGGATGCAATTGTGTTTCGTTAAGCATGTGTGGATTGGTGCCTGCCCAATAACGCATATTTTGCTTGTTTACATATCCATTGAGCCAAAAATGAGCTTCGTCGCTAAAGATGATTTTTCGATAGAATTCAGCATCATTTTCAAATTGTTGTGCAGCCCAATTGAGGAAATTGGCGACGCTTCAAATGGTCAAGCGGCTTTAGTTCTTGTGTCAACTGGATCTTGTATGGATGTAGGCCAAGATCTTTTCGCAAAATTCGCCACAATGACGTCACAGAAATGCCCAATTGTTGAGAACGTCGTGTTAGTAACTCATTTGGGTCATCAAGAACAGATGCTCTAGCGGCGGCAATATTTTCCTCACTTCGTGCATTTCTTTGTCTCACTGGCACTGGAACATTGTGTAGCGACAATGTGCTTTCAAATTTTTACACCAAACGTTGAATTGTTGATGTGGCAGGCAAGTGATGACGACGATAAAATGATCGTAATGCTTTTAAAGTTGCGGTGAGCGAACGCGAATTTTGGTAGTAGATTTGAATAATTTGCAAGCATTGCTCCGGTGTGTACTGCTCCATGATGATTTGCCAACTAAGTACGAGTGTTAACCTCAAAAAAAATTGAAGAAATATGGCGTAGTTTCTTGTCCCTGTTGAAAGAAAGTTTGAGCGTCACTATTAAAAAACCCTTTACTTTCCTTTCTATTCTTTAATTTGCCGTAGAGTTACCTCACATAGATTTCTTCCACATTCTTTCCAACATAATCATCCCACTTTCATGACTGTTTAGTTCTTATCATTTGTGTGTGTATTCCAGAACACCTCACAGTAGGGTAGATATGACAAATAAAACCCGGCACTTTCTCACACAGATTTAATCTGATTCAGTGTTGTCTGCATATTATGAGGTTAGGTGTAAATGAAAGACCCCTTCAGACAAAGATGGAAATATTTATTGTTCTGTATCGTAAACATTGTAAAGTTAAATACACGAATAATTTGCAAATATTTGCTGGACAGCATTAATTTTAGTAGTATACTGAAATATTTCACTTAAACACTAACTGTTTAACACTTAAGTTATCCGCCCTTCACATGTTCCCGCGGTTGTCCACAAGAGAATTATATTTTAATGCAAAATTGAGTTTTCATTTAGTCAAGCTTTTAATTTTTCTGTTCATAAAACACGAGACATTTATCATTCTGTTATTTGTACAGAGATAGATGGCCGCATCATAACCATAATGTTCCAAATAAATATTAAACAACATAATGACACAGACTTTATGCAATTTACAAGCACACCATTTAAAAGAATGCAAAGTTCTAATTAGTGCAAAAAGAAGACATAAAGGTGTTGTGAATTTACACATCTAAAACACACAAATTTACACGCACAAAAGTTATTCTGGCAGAGTTTCAGTCTGTCTAAACATGGCCAGAAGTTTGATTGCAATGTCTTGACTAATATTGTTTATCAATTGAATCACTGCATCAATTCGTGAGATAAAATTAATTTCTGAAAAACCAACACTTTGTAACTCATAAATGATTGCATTTAGTCTGTTTATGTAAAATTTAAAATAATCATTTTTAATTCCTAGTGAGATTTCATTAATTTGGCAACATTTTGTAACTATTCAATGTTGTTAAGGTGGCATATGGGAACATGTGCAGGACTGAGGTACAGGTATGGCTGCCTAATAATCCCTTAAAATTTCACATCATATTATTGCTTCGTATAAGAGTCGGCTATATATATCATAGTCACAGATGCCGATCCATTTATATATAATCGTTATATTTACAATTGGTATACATGGAGGTCATGTTGGCAGAACCTTTTAATAATTTAATGTTGCCGCAAGAAACTTATCGTATTTTATAATGGCAAAACATTGAAATAAAAATATATCTTTATTTGTAATGACGATTCTCAATAAACCCGATGAAATATTGATCGTTCCGCAGATACTCCTTATTCTCATTCAGATATAAATTAACATTTAGTGAACTTCATTTTAAACTATTCAAAGCCATTTTATTTAAATTATTAAAAATTACTACAAAAGTAAGAATTTCTCTCATATTTCAATATAAAATACATTCAAGCGGCAACACTAAAGCAATTATTCATTGTGCCAACAAATTCAAGACATATTCGCATTCCATAGATGCTGAAATAAATTATACAATGGACCTTAATAATTCTAGAGAATTTAATCAAATAACTTAGCACCTATCGTATTAATACATTTTCGTATCAAAATTAAATGTATAAATGCGTAGAAGCCGAATACAACTCAACAACACTTAGTTTCAACCCACGCGCACATTTTATTTTCTCATGACTGAATGCATAAAGTACCTCATAATAGATTGTTGACAGATTATTAGGAGACATTTTTAAATATATAAAACTTAAATAATACAATTATTTAACAAAACACTTCTCTTTCAAAAGTAATACACAGTGATTAAAATATACAGATTATTTTTTTGGTGATAAATACTTTATCTTTTATCAAATTCTCCGGAAACTTCAGAAATAAAAATAATCCATTACAGAGTCCTGAGTTTCAAAAATTTGCAATTTCATCAAGATAGCATTTTTGTCTCCTATACAATTTGACAACCAACTGCACTTTTCCTCTGTGGTAAGTTGAAAGTTCTTGCACAAAAATTGTCAGGGTCCATATTTCAGGACCGGGAAGAGAGTACAATTCTCCGTCAACTTAAATTTTAAACATTATTAAAATTTATAAATGCATCAATCAGAATTTTAAACATTATTAAAATTTACAAATGCACTGTTCATTTCAAATAAATTTACATACATAACATTTCAAATGGTAACAGAGTTAAAGTCAATTCAGTTGCTTTTGCAATAATCATGTTCATACATATGGTATGCGAGAATGTACTGCATAGTTATATTAATGTAATATCTCAGATACCACATATATAAATATTATTTTCGCATTATTATAAGGCATAAGTTTTGCAGAATCATTGGCACTTTTTAATAATCTCTATATTTTTATTGTTTTGGTTTATAAAAATGTTTGCGTGGGTTTGCGTAAGACTTAACTCACATAGGCCTTAACATTAAGCATTTTGAGAATAACCCTTCCATCGCCGAGCTAGATAATTAAATATACAACCAAAAGCCGTTAGAACGAAATTGAAAAAACCTATATTAATTGCAAAACTGCCGATCCTATCGGCAAAGTCATGGCGTTATAGGCTATTTTTACATACCTATTGAAATAAAAAAAAAACAAAATCGAAAGCGCGGTTGCATGCAATGTGAGCTGGGCAAAAATATCTTAATGCAAGGCATTGTATAAAGGTCATTGTTGCGTGTTTAATAAAGGTTTTGCGATTGCGGTCCGGCTCCTCCCACACAACTGAAAAATGTTACCAGTCTTAAAAATAATGAGTATTGTACAAGAATAAAAATATTTTTTAAAAAATCAGTGTCTCAATATATTCAACATATATAAGTCACATAATTATTTTTTTTATTTATTACGAAAATCTGTATCCGAATAAATATCAAAAAATATATACATAGTATGCAATTTTCTGTCGGAATAAAATTAATTATAGTTCTTCATTTTTTAATATTTAAAAAATATGAAGAATCCAAATTGTCATTATGGACAAAAATAAAATACTCAACAGCAATGCTACTTCAGGTGTGTCGGATTGACTACCCACATACATAACTGTCAAGCTATAATTAGGATAAAAAAGGAAAGATCACATTTATCCGGCAATAAGCAATTATTGATTTTTAAAATCCCTTAGCAAATAATTACATTCATAAAAATGTCATACGATGCTAGTGAATAGTAATCACGTTAATATTTAACCACAACAAAATTAATAATTAAATAAAAAACAGTATGTTACATTAGTTTCGATGGAAGGGTTTATTTACAACAAGCAGGTTTATGACTTAACGGTAAAACTATAATCCCGTCCATAGTAGCTAGTGTTATAACTAACGTCCTACACGGTACTCCCGCCTATCACAGTTTCATCCAAAATTATACATTAATAATTAATAAACACAACATCTGCAACTCGGATGCAGTTTAAACTGCGGAAAATTAATAATGTTTATTCATTAATCAGTAGAAAAAATTTACAACATTTTGATCAATTTTATTTGAAAGAAAAATAATATAAAATTAAATGATAGTGAATTGATCATCAAAGATGTCATTTTGTATAAACTATAAAACCAATAAAATTATTTAATCTTTATATTTTTAACAGGCCTGTAAACAAAAATATAATATTTCATTCGTTTTGAGACATTATTTCAAAATCTTACAATATGTTCAAGATCCGTGTTATTAAATAGAAAATAAGGAAAACTTCAAAATTTTGTGATCAACTGCGAACCAGATTTAAAACATTAAAATGGCATTTATTATTCAAAATGATCTGTTAAAAATTAGCATGACCAATTACTGAATAAAAATATACATAATTTTCAAAAAAAATTCCTGCACCCGAGTTTAGCAAACAGCTGGCGCTAAAACAGAATAGCCACAAAGCTTCCAATACAAAAGGTCCTACTTAAAAATAATTGTATACGACGTTGCGGCGATATTCCCGCACAATCAGAAGACGTTTGACTTACTTTGCTAGACTTACGCTAGTAATATTACACATAGTTCATTTGCCACTAAATCACCCACTAAAATATATATGACACATTGAAAGCAGACACGGACATCTGCAAAATGACTTGCGATTGGAGGAATTTCTCAAATGTCATAAATCTGGAAAATTTAAAAACATAAATAGTTAAAACTTTTCTTAATTTGTTTTACAAATTAATTCATTTCATTTTAGTACAGTATGTACTCTGAAACTTTAAACAATGCACATTCCTTATATTCAGAGTTTGTTTACTGATTATTAGTGGAACGGAACCTGGTTGTTGATTAAGGACTGGCTGTATTTCATATCTGCATATAATCATTGTTTTGTTAATATTTATCATTTAAATAATAAATTATATTGATTATACCGATTACCAAGCTGATTGGCAATGAATCCGGTTTACAAGTCCAGCCTCAAACTTTTAAATATACAAATCTAAATATTAGAATAAAAGAATATATTTATTCAATTATTATTATGATCAAAATACTATTTTACGTTTATGAGAAAAGTGTACTAAAATAAATAAGGAAAACACATGATGAGAGTTTAGAATTGCTTGTTATATTTTTAAGATTTTCCAAAAAAAAACGCTGAGAATATCCCACACAAAGCACCGTTGCCGGATTAACAATTATTAATAAGCTAAAATAATAAAATACAGAAATAAATATGTGTTTTCACAGCGAATCGTCGAAACCAGAGATCCCATAAGTGGACAACGCCACACTTGAAAATTCCACAATGGCAGACTAACACTATATTCAAAGCTTTGCTACTGGACTCGACATTGAGTCATATTTTCCAAATAATTAAAATTGTACTTTATCAATACAGGTAACATTTTTTTCCACATGTGATCCAAAGTAATATGTACATATATTTTATCTGTTTATTCATTTGTAAGTTCAATAAGAGTTGCCATTTGTTTTTTGTGCAAAATTGGAATAGGAGAATACCCGTGATTCATCCATTTTTTTGAGAAGCAAAAAATTATTAAAGAGTTACAAGATTGAATAATGACTCTTTTCTGACTGCAAATTTTGCTCGCCTTTTTCTATGAAACAGACAAAAAACTTGAATAGATGAACCATAGATATTTATCTTATAACAAAATTATATATCATATAATTAATGAATGGGGATCGCTCCAAATGAGGCAAACATTGAACAGTAGCACAACTTTGAACACTACGGTATATTTTAAAACACTAATTTAAATGCCGTTACACTAAATATTTATTTTAAAAAGAGTATCATCAGAAGTAGTTTCGTATCCACGGTTATTCAAGACGCCTACGGACTACGAAAAACTAAGTTTTGAAAAGATCAGATAATTTATTATACATAGAAAATTACTATTTAATAATCTTGTCTCATGCTTTACGTATTTTCGTTTCTTATGTTAATATAATATAAATATTTTGTAATAATATTCACACTGGCATTATTTCATTATACAACCACATTCAATAAATCATAATTCAAAGCAAAATTTAGACAGTCAATATTTTGTTTATACAATTATAGATAAATAAATTATTCATTGATTTATAAATCACAAAATATTGAAGTCTGTTAGAAAGTTATTTAAAAATTATTATGCAAATAAAAGAATTTTTCATTTTCCAATTAACATTTTGCCAAGTGTTAAAATATACATAGTTTCATTTTATAAATCACAAATATAACATGCTTAACACTTGTACAGACATACAAATCGTGTTTGTTTTTAAATATATATATATATATGTATATATAATCTACCGTATACATTGGAACGTATTTTGGAAAATACGGAAATTGCCGCAAAGGGTAAAACTTCAATTTGGCGTTTGTCAAAATGTAAAATCCATACATATTAAAGAATGTGTCAATTTGTAATAGGTTCGTTAATAAAATTATAATTGCGGTTTCAGATAAAGAATTGATATTATGATGTTGATCGTATACTTGTGTGTGAAAAATAATATATAGCAGTCATCTGGGAATTCCTTACTAATCGTAAATCAATAAAAATTATTCATCACATCAGCTATTTCAAACTGCACAGATGTTTTCTTTTTTGGAGTTATTATGAATGTGCATTTTAGCCAAAGGCCCTAGGAAAAACTAACGGTGTATACGTGGCTCGAAAGTCATATAAAGAACTGTAATTTATTATCTGCTGTATTTTGTATACTGAGCAGAATGATCAACTGATCTATACTAAGCTTAATGGCCATATCTCCTAGACATGAGTGAAACCACGTAGTAGTCATCTCGCACATTCAGCTGCTAGTGAAGTGAGTCTATAATAATTATTTCTGAATTATCTTTTTGCATAACGCATCACAATGCAACATCTTGGACATTGACGAGGTTCTTCGTGTAAAGAGATTATGATTGATTTTCAATTGTGCTCCACACCAATAAATTAATTCAAAAGTTTAATGAAAAAAGCGGAATACAAACGGGCTTATTTTGATATGTTGTTCTGAACTTGATAATATTCATATGTATAATAACATAATATAGTTCTAAACAATAGTGAAATTAAATTACAGGAATGATTCAGTGAGGGATCCCTAGATGCGAGCCATAAAAAAACCTTCCATAAAAACTGTCAACGCTGATATAAAAGCAACCTGCAACTTGTAAATCATCAAAAAAATAAATCTGTTTAAATCTATTATGCACTGTAGTCAGTAAAATAATTTAGTCTATATAGTTTTTTATACAAATGTAATAACATCTATTGTGATAGTTTATTTTATCGTATTGAGGTATTGTTTACGTATACGTGTTACTTGCATTTTTATTAAACATTAGATGCGTGAATAAAATATTTATATATATATATTTGAATTTGTAAAGAGATAGGAAAAAGTGCAGATGACTCTCCTCCACTGGATCTGCGGTGACACTGTTCTAAATTTGATTTTAAAATAGCGGAATAAATTGATATTTTATATCTACTTACAGAACTATAGTATACACACATGAAAATGACTTGAGTATTTCAGAATATCTATTGGACGATGCTATCATCTGTTGATTTAAAAAAGAAGAATTCAGATGACGAAATTGCAAGAATGTTTGAAACTTTGAAGGTTTACGGCGTAAAATACACAAAATAGATACTTTTTTAAATATAATTTTTTTTGGTGTTCTAAATGTAGCCACAATTGAAAATATTCTGTGACACTTCTGATTCTACTGATTACATCCACGCATTAATCAAAATGATCTCAGGTATAATATATAAACATTCTCATCGTGGATATCTGCGTAGTATTTATATTATTTGTGCTACAAACTACAAAACAAACTCTTCTTTGTGCACACTTAGACTGTTTTAGAAGCTTTGGATTTATTGAACGATCGTGGCAAAGTTGGACAACCAATGTGCAGTAATTTTGTTAGTTAAGCAGTAACATATTTAATAATTATAAAGATGTATAAGTTTTTTAAATGTTACAGATAAACGTGTTTGTTTTCTGTAGTGGGGAAAATCGTATCACTCGACTCGTATAACACAATATGGGTATACATGAGGTTAATAATTCACAAATTTACTATTTATAGTAATAATTGATTTCAAATTGAATTTTGAGTATACAATGTTTTCATTAATTAAAATTAAATTACTTAAAAGAAATTTTGTAGTAATTTGTAATATTGATTACAACACCCGCGCCAAACATTGGTACATTATCGAGGAGATAGTTTTTATCTGATTCTTTATATGTACAGAATTACACAAGTTTCAAGAGTTTTCTGATAAAGTTAAACAGAAAACAATTCCATTAAATAAATATATATAAAAGGATATCCTTAAATCTTTAACAAAATTAGAATACAATTTTTCTTTATAATAATCCACACAATAATCTACCAAAGTTTGACACAAGAATTATTGAACACAGTGTATTTAACACATTGACTACCAGTTAAAATTTTATTAAATATGTTTTAAACCGGCAGTGAATGAAGTTAAAAAAAATATTCCACCATTCTCATTTTGAACAATCGACAAGAACTCATGGAGTCAAAACAGGACAATGTTCATTGTCAAATGGAAAATAGTATACTTAACATCGTTTGGCAAATCTTTCAGTTCTTGAGAAGAAGCTTAACATTATAATATCGTCATCTCAAATACGTCTGCCATATTTCATGGGAATTTGTCAAATTCAAAGTGATATTTTAATATTACTCGTCGTTGGAAGCATAAGATCCGCTGAACTGCAGCTGTCTGGGCGATATGGTTAAAAGTATCTCGATGAACATTTGTTTTTCAACAATGTTGTCATTCAAAAGAAAAGTATTGCATTTTTTAAATGCATATAATCATCACGGTGTTAGTAATATTATTCAAACATTATGTAAATTTCTTTGAGACTAAATTAATTGCAAACTTTACGTTGATTCTGAGTCCATAAACTGTATGAAACCAATGAGTCAGTAAAGTGATTATCGCTGATAATATAATAGACTGAGATGGAACCTTTAACCATTGCCAGTAGAGCTTGTTCAGTTGTGCTCCTGCGTCATGTAATGTCCCAGCGTGGGTACGGGTGCGGGCAGCGGAGATGCCTGCTCCAGACTGGAACCGGGCTGATCGATGACCAACTCATGCTCTGACTCTGATTCCTCAGGGTCCTCTTCTTCCTCGTCTTCAGAGGAGGAGAGGAGGCCTGAAAGATTGACTTTATGTATTATATATTCTATTTTAGATTTAATTCTAGATTAAAATAAACGAGAATTTATATGAATTAATTTGGAAATTTTTTATATTAATGGTACTCTTTATATAACGGTGTCCTTTACCTGATGCGGAGAGTTGTGGTTGCAACGATGACAGACTGTCCGGCCAGAATCTTTTGCTGGCCTGTCCCCCGCTCTGCTTTCTCTTGGTCGCCGTACCTGCTGGAGCATTCAGTAATTTTAATAATTTAACATTCTAGAACGCTCTCTAATAAGTATATGTATTCAGTGTATCATTGAAATATATTAAAAATAATGATGGCAGATAGCCTGAAATAAACTTCAAACCCAAGATCAGAAGGCTCAAACAGTAAACAAAAAAATATGTTAATTTTTTGATCCAAATTTTTTTGTACATCTGTAGACCAAATAAGTGATAAGAGGTTGTTAAGAACAGTCGGTTTAAGCAGTGCAAAGGTTACCAGTGTCCTTTCCGTCTAGCATGGGTTGCAGAATCCGACGTCTAGCATTGATGAACCAATTGTTGACCTGCAATAGAGTTAGCCTTGTCTGGGCAGCCAGGATTCTCTTCTCCTCCTCCGTGGGGTACGGGTGCTGAAATAATATTACATACATACAACATTTTTAGAGGGCTCTACCGATTAGTTAAATAATTCATATTTTCACATTATATGAATTATTTTTTAAAGGAAAGCCTTAAGTCAAATTATATTAATATAAAATAACTTCCCATACACCCCTGCAAAACTTTCACAAATAGATTTAAATATTAAGAAAAACACATTCTTATTGTGAAGTTGAATAATAACAATAAGAATGTGTTTTCCTTAATAATATATGTTGTATCAATGTGTCCAAAAATTTAATAAAAATGAATTGATAATTCTGGCGTCTGCAGTCGGTTTACTCAAAGGTATTTGAGATTCTGTAAAAATAATGTAGATGGCTTTCAAATAATGGAACGACAGGTGTATTAATTTGAAAAAATGTAACATATAGGTTCGAAAATTTGTCAAGAAAAATACTGGCGTTATAGCACAATCGGTAGTGTACTTCCCCGGATTGGAAATAGAGATCCAGGTTCGTATCCCGGTGACGCAAAAACAATATTTTTCGACAAAATTGATTTTATATGTCTATATTTATAATTAATACATTAATTTAATATTTAAGATTTCAATATCCCCGGATGCATCGTTCTAATCTAACTGCTTCATGCTGAACTGTTCTTTATAAGAACTTGAGTTGAATCTCTGAGAGAAATCTCATCCGTGGACATGGGCCATAAGATTATCTCTCAGGGTCATTAATAAGACATAGACAATCTATATACAGTAAAACCTCGTTATTGTGAAATCCAAGGGATCAAAAAATAAAATTTCGTAATAACAAATTCCTCCATTGTTAGTTTAATATGGGATATAACATAATAAGGCATTCTACAAACAATGGAGGATTTTCTGTATAAGGAAAACTCTGAATAATCTAATATATTTAGTTTTGTTTCAATAGATAAGCAAATTGATAATAATTAAGAAACTAAATTAAAAAATTTTTCAAAACAATATAAGATAACTTAAAATTTGGCAATATTTTCGGAAATTCCAAAATGTCATGCAAATATAAAACAACATTAAATTTTAACTGTGTTTAATTGTAGAACAGCCACAAGCATTGAGAGTTTCGCATTGGTCAATCGATCTTCATATTTCTTTAAATCGTAAAGAGACGAATTCTTCGGGAATTATCACGACCTGAAGCCATTTTAAGGTTCCACAAAATATAAAAAAATGTACTTCAAAGAATAAATTATGGAATACTAGTGAATATAAATGTCGGTAAACAAACACACGAAAACAATTGTCAAATAAACACATTAACGAAAATGTCATTAGAATCGATGTAAATGTTCAGTTATAATGTAAAAAGTGACATAAGTTGACGATGATAATGAAGATAAAAAAACGAAGATCAAATATAATAATGTGCAGAATTACAGTCATCTCGAGCATTGCAGGCGATACTATACACAATACTATATACTATACAAAGCTGACGCGTGCGTGCCCTAAGGTGTGACTTCGGTTTCGATGCCATTCTAACCTATTTTGACAATGGGCAATAAATCCAACCTTGAAGTTATATGAGGGCGCAACAGGCCGCTCACGCCGACCAGCCCGCTGCGCCAAAGCAAAAAAACAATTGATAAACATGATCGTAAACGGCCGAAATATATTTTGAAATATTTTCAATGTAAAATTTTTTTTTCATTATATATTTACGTAAATGATCGGTATTTTTTCGTACGGGACAAAAATAATTTTGTTATACATATTAATGAAATTTTGTTATATAAATTCATTTTTGTATGAAAAATTGATTGTAGGGAATTAATTTAGAAAATTTTTTTGATATAACAGTGTTCATTTTAACAGGGTTTTACTGTATTAAAAATAAATATCAAACAACATACTTTCCCAATGTCTTTACATTTGTGCAAGATTATTATTATTGGTCTTGTGGTTAAAACACTCGCCTAGCAATCCAGCAGTCGCAGGTTCGAACCTCGTTCCAGGAAGCCAGCAAGTTGGTCCTATTTTCACGGCACAAACTTGTGTTTGAAAATAGTAAAAGTATTGATATGACACATAGCAGATAAATAAATAAAAAGGGATACATTACTACTAGATGCTGGAAAAGCCAGGCGCGCATGGCCTGCGTGGCGCTGCGCGGGAGCACTCCCCTCTTGCCCCCTCGCACACCGCCCTCGCCCTCCGTGCCCCCCTCGCTGCCTTCCTCGCCTAGGCCACCCTCCAAATCCTCCGTGAGAGCCGGCGAAACTGAGCCACAGGAGCCGTTACCTGGAACAACAAAATAAAGAATTATGCCATTGTGAATATTGAATCAATTTAAGCACACAAGTTTTGTTAATACTCTGATTAATATTGCAAATTACATCAATTTAACAATAAATTACAATATTTGATTCTAATGTCCAATAATTCTATTATTGTAAAATTACTATCTACACAAAAATAATATGTATGAATATTTTTAATACCTATATTTAAGTATATAAACTATTATATTTTTAACACAAATTAAATTAATCAATTAAAAATATATGCAAAAAAAATCTATCAAAAAATTAATTTGGTTGCTATCGGGATACGAATCCGGAACTTTCCCTATCTGAGGAAACGCGTTATCATTTCGCTATATCAACTTTTGAACTTTACAATCAAATTTTGAACTTATATTTTGTAGACTTTTTTAGAAATGATATGTACATCTATCATTTAATTTTTAAAAGAGATCAACTTTATATTGCGATTAATCTCAAATACCTTTGAGTAACATATGCTAGTTGACTAGGATTAAAAAAATCCTTTTTATTAAATTTGGATAAACTTTTATACAACTTATAAATTTTCAATGAAAACGAATTTTTGTTGCGAAGTTGCAATTTCAGAACACAGTGAACAAATTATTTTTTCGATAGACAGATTTTTTTGTGTATATCTTTCTAATTTATTCATTTAATTTGTTCCGTTTTGAAATTGCAATTTCACATATTTTGTAATCATTTAAAATAGTCTAATTTTAGAATATTTTACTAGTCAGTGATCAGTCTATAAACTTGATTTTCAAGACAGTACAAATTTGGAGTTATTAAACACTGATGTATATATTTAAACTGCTTATTTTTGAGATATACATGCTAAATTGTAAAAAAAAAAAAAAAACAACAGACTGAACACATCTAAACTAAATATAAAATTATAAAGGTAAGAAAACGGCGATAGACGAGTACAGTTATTGACTGCATACACAATGAAAAGGTTGAGTAAAAATATTATTGCTTGTTATTTACGAGTATACTGATTCTAATAATTAATATCTTGAGTCTAAAAAGCGACGAAAAATACATGTGATCTTAATGTTTAAATCGGTCGGCGTCAATGAGCGGCACAGCAGCTTGTTAGGGAAGTAGGGGTGAAGTAAATATGAATGAAAGTGAATCTTACCCGTATAGCTGTTGTCACTGGAAGGTAGGCTGGCGAGCCCCGCCCCGATCTGGCCGATGGGGGTGGACCCCAGCACCACGAGTCCACTGCTATTACAATTGGCTGAAATTTGAAGACCTACCATTTAGTACAATCTGAACAGTATGGAGATGAGAGTAGCAGGAGTGTGCGCTATATCCAAGCAAAAAAACAGTGCATTAATAAAAATTCTGGAAAATAAAAATAAATTAAATAATCTTTATACAGTGGAACCTCTATATTCGTCAACCCCCATATTTGTAATATTCGATAATTGTCACATTTTCATGACAATTTTTTTTCCCCATATTCGTTAGTATTGTTCATATTCGTCGTCATTCCCACTGCCGGCACTGGCGCTGCAATCGCACGCCAATCAGCTAAACGTATTAGGTAGCTGTAGTTACGTTGTTTTGTCTGGTCATCATGCGTGTATTGTCGTTTGTGTATATTTCACGCTAATTTCTCGTGTAATTATATTATATCAACCAAAATATAAATACATTTAACGATAATGTGATTGACTACTTCAGGAAGGTTTTACAGAGCAGACAAAAACAGACAACATTGAACAAGTTCCTTGTTAAATCGAGTGCTACTAAATCAAGATTCTATAAAATTCTAGCCATTATTACCCGGATTAGTGTAACCTTGTCTATGATGTAACCCACGTATTTTGTTTAGCCGTGGGTTATTTGCGAACCATTTGTAACATTCTGGTCCGCAATTTGCTAGCACTTAGGTCTTGAATGAACTTAATTCGTTTTTTCAATCCTTATAATAAGTGTACTAAATTAAATATTTTCTTACTGAATCTATGTCGGCATCTTGACGTCTGAAGATTTTCTGCATTTTTCAAACAATTTGTGCTTAAGTCTTCGAAAGAGATTAATCCTTACTGAAATCTGCGTAGACTGACATTTCAACGTATTTGTTTTACTTGACACACTAGACGTTTTGTTTTCTTAGTGTATTCCAACCTACGATTCCATATTTCGGTGTTTGCATAGATAAAATTTATAGATTATAATTTATTATCTGTCAAACGAGCAAATTTGCATTGTTCAGGATATTATTAAAGTTAGATTATTACCAATATTACATTAAATGTCAAAATACAATTATTTCTGTGATGAGTTTCAGCTATGCTAATTTGTAAAGCTAGTTATTTAAATAAATATTTTTGAACACTGTTAATGAAACATTTTAAATCCGTTGTCTGAAAAAAAATTGTAGAAAATATTTTAAACTAAATTGAAGGCCGAGTACGGTACCGAACAATAAATGATTGTGCCTTTTTTTAAATAGTAAATATACAATTGTATTCTAAATTTAAATTGATAACTAGTATATAACACTGTCGGTAACAGCATAACCTAAGTTTGTGCTTACTGCATGACACTGCGTGTTAATAACAAAATATACACTTACTATTAAGATTAGCTGAGTTCCTTGACCATCATAATGATAATATTCCAAAATGTACATACGCACGACGGTCCATATAATCTCTGTTGCCAGGAGATATCTGCAGTCAATTTTTGGCTATGACGCATGTGTGTTGTGTTGTTATTTAAACAATATTAAAAGTATTGCCTATTGTAAAGTATGTTACTGTTGTTAAATATGCCTAATTGGGGATTTGGGTTTGTGTTGATTGGTTAAGTTTGGTTGTACTGTGATAGACCATCTCCTTTTTTGATAAAATAAATGATGTTTTCAATATTGATTAGCAATAAGCAGTCCGCGATAGCAAACTTAGATACTCTCGTGATTTAACCTTTCCTCTCCGGTGATGTAAACTGAGTTGACATTGCCTCTAATTATGTGAATAATACAGAGTCCACATTTTAGGTATTCCTCCGTAATATATTTATGTATAGGATAAAATAATTACAATATATAAGTATTTACCGTACACAACAATAAAAAATGATTGATATATATATATATATATATATATATATATATATATCGCACACCTAGATCAAAACTAAGACAACTCAAAAAGTCATTTTTCAGTAGACAAAAAAATAATAACATTTTTCTCCATTTTTTGTTACTACAGTTAAGAAATTAAATAACATTTTAGGTCATAAATATATGCTAAAATGACATTATTTGAGAATTGGGGCTAAGTTAGTTGCGTATATGACAGAGTATCCGAATACAATAATAACTCAAAATTATTGTTTTTTCGAGTTGTCTTAGTTATGATTAAGGTGTGCGATATATCAACTATTATTTTAATGATTAATATAAGTAATAAATGTAAAATATTAATTATTAAGGAGAACACATTCTTATTGTGAAGTTGTAATTATTCAGAACAGACAGTCTGTGATATTTTAAATAAGATATTTGAGATTCTGAAAAAACAAAGTAGATGGCTTTCAAATAATGGAACGATAGATGTATTAATTTGAAAAGTGTAACAAATAGGTTTGAAAATTTGTCATCAAAAATACTGTCACTGTAGCACAGTTGGATAATGCACCTTCCCCGGATTGGAAAGAGATCCAGGTTCGAATCCCGGTAGCGCAACAACAATATTTTTCGATAAAATTGATTTTATATGTATATCTTTCTAATAAATACATTTAATTAGTATTTAAAATATTCATATTTATCCGACTTAAAAATTGCAAAAGTCTCCATGTACACTGAATTGACAGCACCGAAGCGCACGTTATTATTTTACCAACGCATGGGAAATGTTAACATTGCTCTTATTAAGCAATGATCTGTGCCAGCTAACAAATATGTTGTCATATTCGTGCCTCAATTTTTTAAATAATGCTAAAAAAAAACAGGAATAGTTAAGGCTCCATCCTCTTTGTCTGGTCTTCATCATGGAAGCACGTAAAATGGTGTGCACCGTCATTATCTCCTATTAGTGGTGTCTCATGTGGACATACCTGGTTGTGGTTGAAAGTGTGCAGGCTGCGGAGGTTTGTGGTCTTGGTACGGAAGGTGCTCGGCCAGGAAGGGCGGTGTAGTCTGAGGAGGTAGGAGCTCCTGCGCATAGTGCTGCACCATCGGAGTGGATTGCTGGACACTCTGCAAGGAATAGTTCCTGTTCATTTTATTTGGTCCAAACATGGTAGTGATGTTGTGCCACATAGGAACACGCTCACAGGAGCTATGCTGGCATGCGACCTTTTTGGCGAAACCGTGACCACAAATGGTCAAATCCCGGGAGTATGAGGCACCGGTGCCAAGGATGCTACAATAGATAATGTCGAGGGGATCGCCCGTACAGGAGTGCGTGATATATTTATTGTTATTATTATTTAAATGTAAATCTGATTTGTACATTTGTAATTTTGTAAACCGAATAAATTAATCCCGGGTGATCACTCGACTTTGTAACATGTAAGACATCGCGGGCACATGTGTAAATAAAGAATAAAACGCATGCAATATCTCTAGGTATAGGAATAAATTTGTTATTAAATAAACACATAGCGTGAAGTATGATCTGCCGACCCGACCTCTGTGCCGTTCGACTGGCTTACAGTTTTCAAGATTGACCGCCAGTCGATGGAGGTACCGGGCCGAATGAGGGCAGGGCTAGGGATGTAAGCCCACTCCCATCGGTCCGGCATGAGACAGCGATCTGGCACGGCCGGGCCCGTGTCGTGGGAAATAAATACTGCGCTGGCGGTCAAGGGAAGTCGTTCTCGCCGCCGCACTCTAGTAGTGAACATGCCAGTTTTTTATTTCTTTACCCTGCCTGACCTTGCTTTTACTCTGGATTTTTTGAAACAGATTAGACTATTGGATGCTCATTGGACTACGATTTTGGACCGGATTGGAGCCTGCACATCGTTGCACAGACATCGTTAGCCCGAGCAACAAGAGTGAACCGACGAACCACCCTAAAAAACAGTTCTTGATTCCTGTACGGAACAGATGTCACATGTTGCAGTGGCTAAAATTCACGAATTGCACTTCAAATTGCTGTCTCATCCACCTTAGGGACAAGTGTTGGACTAAGTGTGTTAATGTAGAAGAAAACTATCTAGAAAAATAAATTACTTTCATATTTTATTTTTTCTTACTAATTTCGGAAACTTAACCTCGTATACTGGAGTATTTGTTTATCTATTGCTAAATTTAAAGTTTTCAAAATTACAATATATAAAATTCTTATTTAAAAAAATAACAATGCAATTTTGTAATTTATCGTGTCTGTTTATCATCACTGCTTTTGCTACCAATACAAAATTATATTGAAAAGGTAAGACAACACGTGTACCTGGTATTGCGGAGAATTAGACGTGCTGGAGTGTTCTTCAGACATGGATCCTCCCATCGGCTGGTTATTGTTGCTCTCTCCAGTCCCGGGATATGCATCACCTGTCGTAAGACAAGAAACTGATAAAAATGGCCGCCCAGATAAATAAATTATCTTAATTACAAATCCTATTCTTAATTACAAATTGATTTTAAAATAATAAATACACATTTATTATGTAAATCAATAAAAAAAATCAGTCAAAGCCAGAATTGGCAACAGTGTCAGACAGGTGCATGTAGTCAGTACATTGAAATAAGCTGTCCATAAATATATGTATTATATATTATCAGAAATTAAATATTTAGCTGACATAATATTACCATATCGATCCCTCAGAAGAGCAAGGTTCCATCTGACACTGACACTAATAGTGATAATGAACTCAAAAGTTTTGATTGAATTTCAACATATATTCATGTATATTTTGTTTTGAGTATGCACATATGATCAGTTTTAAGGTCTAAACTTATTTTCAGTATTATCAATCAATGACCACTGTGAGATGAGTGAAATTAAAAATAAAATAAAATATTGTAAATTAACAATAATGATCCATAAATTGAAATAAATAACTGATGCAGTTGGAACTTTCAGCTCTTGCTATTTCCTTTAATATCGGTGTGTATGGAAGAAATAAAGAATAAGGCATTTGGAACCCTTTTCACGCAATAACTCAAATTAGTCCAAAATGTTAGTTGGAACCTCGTTATTCTAAGCCCTTGATATACTAAAACCTAAATAACATTATAATTGTGATAAGAATATTATGATATATACATATTTCATTTCAAATTATTTCACACAAGTTACAGTCAAGTACAGATTTTTTAATTATTTCAAAGTATTGACTGCACGCTACTGGTGTCAGAGTCTCACCAGAAGCGTAGTCCGTCCGCAGCAGGTTCTCACTCTGCATCTTGGACTTGAGGCATGCGATGTAGCGGCTGCAAAAGTCCCGGCACAGCTCCTGGACCTTCTCCAGCTCCAGCAGGTGGATCCTCAACACCTGGATGGACTTGATCATCTGGAACATGACCGATATATCAGTTTAACTGTTTCGTGTACATCTATATTGGTGACAGATTTAGCTAACGGATCTAAATGACATTTTACAAAATATAATACCTTAGCACTTTCACAAATAGACTTAAACGCTTTGATCACCGAAAATTCCAGTCTTTTTTTTACTTTACCAATCTAGGCTATTTCTGTTTATTTGTTCTGTCTATATAAAATGTACAGGATCTTATCCATTAACAGTAACTTGGATATGCTTTTAATGATACAGGCTCAGTTTATAATCAAAATTGTATTGTACATGGTTAAGAATCGATCGAGGATGTAATACGAGTTTATCACACAGCCGAGTTTGCACGACTTACTTTTGAATGCCGAGGAGTCGCATGTTCCGACTTGTTGACCTTGCAACCCATGCTTTATACCCGTACAGTCGTTTTAATCTCTTGTTATACTCCTCAAATGTCAATTTGTAACATAATATTTTTTTAGTTTTAACTTTTCACAAAAATGTCGCATTTCTACATCAAATTAAACTTTAATATGTTTCTACAGGAGTTTGTATTAAAATCATGAATGACCTGTCTCCTTAAACTAAAAAATAACTATCTTGCAAATGTTTGTAGTCTGAAATAACAATCTTGGTTGTGCCATTATTATTTAATTAGTATTAAAAAATTATAATATTTTCGTAGAAAGAAATCACTTTGTGATATTAGATTAAGTAAAATACAATCACTTTGTATTAACCACAAATTTTATTACACGTCGACCGGTTTCGCTTAGCTCAAGCTTCGTCAGGACGTATTTAAAACTAATGGCGTGTAATAAAATTTGTGATTTTATACAAAGTGATTGTATTTTATTAAAAAAATTATTCACTTTTTCTCTCCAAAAATATGTAAATAAAGTAATGATGCATATAAAGAAATCTCACCAGGCCATCGATCTCCGGATCGTCCACGAGGAAGGGCTTCCGGTCTCTCTGCTGGTGTTGGACAAAGGCGCGCAGGTCCGCGGCGAAAGCGTCGCAACCTCCCGAGGCCTCTGTGCCCCCCGTGGCCTGCTCGCAGCGCTCCAGCAGTAGGGCCAGCAGTGGGAAAAGTGGATGTCTGCAAAGGTTAAAGAATTGGTGTGTAATAGTGATGAGGAAAAATGCTACTCTTGACTCACTGCTGTGATTGTGATTGATAATATCAGTGATTGAAAACTGTGACTGAGATCACAGTTTCATTACTAATACATGTGCGCCGCACAATATCATATTACACAAAATAAATAAATAAAACATAATTTTGAGTGTAATTACTTATATTATTTAAACTTCATTTACGTAAAAAACAGATTCTAGCATCTATAATTAATATATATCTTATTTAATATTGTCACAAAGAGAATGAAAACCCTAAAAAATTTGAGTTTATTTTTCGGATCAAATGCGTAAAATGTTTTAGCAGAATCTACTAGATGGCACTTATCACGAATTATAACGTCATTCCTTCATGAATATTTTCATTTCATTTGCACGTATGTCAAATTATAAATCAATAAATAAAATAAAAAATTAATCACAAATCACAATATTCCCAGATATTAAATCACTGATAGTGGGTGTGACTTAAAGATATCAGTGATTGACTCACGGTTCGTGATTTTGAGCTCATCACTAGTGTGTAACCTCGATATTCTGTATTTATAAGGCTGAATATCAATTATTCTTATCATGGCAAAATCTATGTATAACTAGATTATTTCTAGTTAATGCGCATTTTTTAAAATTAATATTATACTTACCCCTGTTGGTTATTAAATAAACATAATAAAATATATGCTATCATATCATACAGATAGAAAGAGAAAAACAACAGATAAATTCCTAATACATACATTTTGCTTCTTACGGTGCATGTACACAAATGAGACTTGTCTCTAAACCTACATACACAATGGTACAAAATTGAGCGCTGAGCGACTTATCATCCATGACCATTGTTATTATATTTTATTATTAAGGAGAACACATTCTTACTGTGAAGTTGTAATTATTCAGAACATAAGTCTATGATTTTTTAAAATAATAATTAAATGTATTCATTTTATTTAATGTAAAAATGAATTGTCAATTCTGGCATCTGCTATCGGTTTACTCAAAGGTATTTGAGATTCCGTAAAAACAAAGTAGATGGCTTTCAAATAATGGAATGATTGATGTATTAATTTGAAAAGTGTAACATATAGGTTCGAAAATTTGTCATCAAAAGTATTATCACTGTAGCATAGTTGGATAAGGCACCTTCCCCGGTTTGGAAAAAGATCCAGGTTCAAATCCCGGTAGAGCAACTACAATATTTTTTGATAAAATTGATTTTATATGTATATCTTTCTAATTAATACATTTAATTAGTATTAATTATATTTTGTACACAATATACAATAACTAATTGATGCAAACCTGTCAAATCTTCGAGACAAGTGATCAAAGTCTCATTCACATGCATGCACTTTTCTTTCTTTGAATGTCATATCATATGGAATTTTTGTTGAATCAGGTCTTTCACACGGTTTCTTGGACCATCAAAACGAACTCTCATTCAATTTACTGACATGTTCATATTATTTCTAACTCGGTCATTCATATAAGGAGTTTGAAGTGGATCACTAGATGAGTTTTTATTGACTACGGTTTGTCATTAATTTTTGCGAAGCCAATGTGTAGGGCAAACGTTGTTATGTAAGATACTAACTTGTAGACAGCCCTCTTGTCCGCCTCGAACTGCGCCTGGTCCAGCGCGGACACGGCGGGCGGCGCGGGAGGCGCGGGTGGCGGCTGCTGGTGCGGCTCCGCGGGCGGCCGCTCCCCGCCCGGGCAGCCCTGCATGCCTCGCTCACCACACCTACGATATAAAACAAACACCACATCAACGATGACCCTTTAACCTTTCCGTTAGCCATGCAGTAACACAGATCTACCACATGTTCTGATGTCTGCGTAGTTAGATAGTGTATGATAAATGCTCCGTTGTATTATCGTACCTATCAATATTTAGACTAATTATTTTCTACTCATTAAAAAAGTAAAAGAATTGTTTTCTCATTTAAAATACTTAAAAATTACACATTCCTTGCGGTAACACAAGTTGACATTATGGCTGCGTACAGATATCTTTCCACCACGGTACGGTGGCCGATATCGATCGATGATGATGATAATATACCTCCCCACGACCCTGCCACTCTCTTCGGTCCTCCACCAATCTTTGCCATATCACTCCCACTGCGCCGGTAATTTAGTCTATCCATAGAGACTGTGCATCCTCTAGGTCGCTTTTTACCTTGTGGATACCATCCAAGAATATTGTCAGTTCAAGAATTACCTTTTTGTCTTAAAATATGACCTGCCCATTGCCATTACGGCTTTTAATATATATATATTATATAGGTTTAAAAAATTAGAATCGCTTTTAATTAGAATTTAATAGAAAATTAGAATTTTTTTTGACTGGAAAAAAATTGGTCCGGATTATTTTCGCACAAAAATTCATAAATAAATTAACAGATTTATCCTCCTTTTTATTTTAAATACCGCCACCTCGTATCATAGGTAAACACTGAATCTACGCGCGCCCAAATAATAATTTTCGAATACACCATCAAGCGAAATTTCCGGCCGATGACGCGTTCTCGAAAGTTCTCGCGCTATCGCAACGCTTTGATAATGCGATAGTTACTTGAAAGACTTTAAAAAAATGAATTTCAACATTCATAAAGTGAACACTCGAACATAACAATCAGACGATCAGATTCTAGGAAGACCCCGCCGGTGATGAAGGAAGGAGGAGCGGCTTCGCCACTCGAACACGTTCTCCTCGCGACGGGGTAGCCCGCCCCTGATTGGCCCAATAAAGCAGTCCGAGGAAGCGAGTAATTATTTCCCCGAGAGGCGCTCGAAAGCCCCGACGCCGGCCCTAGTCACGTCAATTACATTTTTGGTACAACCATCTCTTCCTTATTTTGTGCCTTGCAAATTTGAGAGCAAAACACGCCTTTTAAAATATTAATTAAACATTTTTCATTTAGGAGATCACATTCTTATTGTGAAGTTGTAATTATTCAGAACAGACGGTCTGTAATATTTTAAATATATAAGTTGTATCAACGTGTCCAAAATTTAATAAAAATGAATTGCTAATTCTGGCGTCTGCTATCGATTGACTCAAAGGTATTTAAGATTCCGTAAAAACAAAGTAGATGGTTTTCAAATAATGGAACGATACATGTATTCATTTGAAAAAGTATATGGGTTCGAAAATTTGTCGTCAAAAGCACTGTCACTGTAGCGTAGTTGGATAATGCATATTCCCCGGTTTGGAAAAAGATCCAGGTTCGAATCACGGTAGCGCAACAACAATATTTTTCGATCAAATTGATTTTATATGTATATCTTCATAATTAATACATTTAATTTGTATTTATAATATGTTATATCGTTTCTTTAACATAATCTATTTTTAATAAACAATAATTATTAAAAAAAAAAATTTTGTTATTACTTCATAATACAAAATTATTTGAATCAATTTTAGGAAAAAAATTTAGAATATGACTTGTGGTGAAATTTATTTTTTAAAAATAGATTCCGTTAAAGAAACAATATAACATATGTTTTTGATTAATTAATGACGTCCCGAAGAAGAAAATTATATTTTTCGTAACCGGTAGATGTATTTAATTCATTAAGCGGTTAATGAAACAAAGTTAACAATTTAAAATAATATATTTTAACCACAAGAAGTAATTAAAACAATAAGAATCCCAAAACTTCAATTGTCTAGGGAATGTGATGAAACATCCGGAGAAGTAATCTTTCCTGCATCTTATAATGCAGGGAAAGATAGCTGGAAAGAGAACATCACGGCTGTAGAACCTGTAGCATTGGTTTGGCAGTAAACAAAATGATGATATCTGTTGGCGAATTTATATAGCCGAACAAGTCACAATTGCAAAGGGTCCTAAATAACTGAAAAAAAAGAGAGCTTAATCAGGAAGAATAGAGAAAGCAAAAAGGAAAGAATTAAAAAAATAAGCCCTTAAAACGCTGTTTAAGTTCAATTTTTCATGTAATGTATCATACTGTAGCGATCGTATGACGCGCGCAAGTTGGCAAGAATGGCAGCGTGGCAGGGATAAAATAGCGTCGCGCTTGGCCGCACGCTCTCTCTCTCTCCGGAATCGTTGATCAGAACACATCTAGACATCCACCAAACTTAACAAGGACACAGGCTAACTGTCACTATATCGTGCCAAAATTAAACAAAACTTTTGCACAAAGATTTCATTTGTTTCTAGCACCAAAAATATACAACAGTCTAAATTCAAACGTAAAAGATTGCAACCGTAGTCTTACATATTTTTTTAAAAAAAGTACAGTTCTGGCTCCACGAAATGGGGAGAAATTACGCTCAAGAACTTTTAATAGTCCAAACTTGAGATTAAAAGTACTACAACAGTACCAATATATTGAATTTTCTACTTTTCTCTGTAGTTGTGTTCGTATATTATTCAACTGAACTTTTTTCAATCGTTTTATATTGAACATTACAATTTCACATGAGTTCACTTCATATTTGTATATCATTTACTTATTTTACACACTTTTATTTCAAATTTGTATATTATTTACTCTTTTTTATTTTTGATACATTGAACATTGCATTTATATGTTATCTTGTTTTACTCTATATATATATTATTTTTTGTACATTAAACATTACTACTATACCGGAAGAGCACTGTCTGCTATAATACAGTAAAATACTAGTGTAGCAGGCGGCGTACCGAAATATATGTCTTACTTTGCTGCAATTTTATCCAATTATAACAATACAACACTATACTGTGAATCAAATAAATAAATAATTATTATTTCTTATATTGTATTCATAATTGTTGTACATGGAGCTCTTGACTACCTGAATTTCCGCAAACAAGAAGAAGACGCCATTGTTTGCAACCGCAATAGTCGGGTTAAGGATACAACACTAACCTAAAACAACGCATAATAGGTGTACCGGAAAAAAATGTCGTTTTTTTATTATCGCTTTTGAGTGGTCAGTTGTGCTTCGGCAATCGAACTTTTACAACGTGTTCTGTGTTGTTTCTCTGAATACGTATACCTGGAGTGTACTAGGACTTTTAAACAAAAAAATTTACAACCCTATATATAATGGAGAGCTTTGTACCGAATGGGGAATTTATTCGAAATATTATGCTTTACCATTTTAATGCACGACCGCATACCTCAAAAATTACGAAAGAAAAAATTAAAGCCCTAGGTTGGACAACTGTACGTCACCCACCATATTCACCGGATCTTGCTCCATCGGATTACCATTTGTTCCGGTCAATGCGACACTTTTTAAACGGAAAAGAATACAACAATTATGAGGATGTCACAAAAGGCATATCTGAGTATTTAACATCGAAACCAGCTGAATTTTACGAACGTGGTATTAAAAAATTGACTGAGAGGTGGAAGGAGGTTATATCAAACGATGGCAATTACATTTTGAACTAATTTTTAATAAATAAATACATTAAATGCATCAAATTGTTTTATTAAATAAACGACATTCTTTTCCGGTACACCTATTATATATCTTGTGATGCTGTTCATAGTTCACGTAGCCAGGCCCCTGCTCCGTAAATCCGCCCCTGGTGATATCAAACACCGGAAGAATGAAAAGTCATGCAAGTAAGATTTTGAAAATACTCGAACGCGATACTCGCGATGGATTATGATTCAAGCCGTTATAAAGCCATACAATGGCGTTTTTCATTTCCGTCTCAGACGTGGAAAACTTGCGAGACAATTATTAAAATATAATAGTAAAAAGAGCGGCAGTTTTCAAGGACTGTCGCGTCCCGCCCGCCGCCACCACCCCAGCCGCGCTTCTTTTGTAATGACGTTTTGATAGGCCATAGGGACGGAGCGGCCGGCTGTTCGGCCGACGATTCGGCAAACGGCAGCTATTCGGCGATCACGAGACTCAAAAACTGAAGAGAAGACAATTATATGATTTAATTTTAATTTATTTAATTCTTAACATAACATAACTTCAGCACTCCTATACACGCTCTAATATAAACAAGATTACAGTATTTTATTTTACTAAAATTTATATTTTACATATTCGGTCAGTTTCATTTTAAATCTATTCAATGTCTCCTCCTTTCTTATGTTTTCTGGTATTTCATTAAACAAGTTCATCGCACTATACATCATTGATTTCTGAGATTTGGTATTCTCCCTGAATGGCAGTCTTAGTCTATGCCTTCCTCTTGTACGATGCTCGTGCTCATGTTCCGCTGATATTTTCTTATTGAGGATTTTGTAAATAAATACCATTATATTCAGATCTTTCAGCATCGCACTGATCCGAGTGTATCTATTTTTCTGAGTATTATTCTCAAAGCTTTATTTTGCAACACTGACAATTGTTACAAAATGCTGCCGCAGTAGTTGATGTGAGGAATAATAACAGAGTTGTATACAACTTCACGAGACTCGCTACTAATAAGTCTTCTGATCCTTCCCAGAAGTGAGATTTTCTAAGCAATATTTTCAGTCACGTATCTTGTATTTTGCGACAAATTAAATTTTAAATCTATTATGACTCCCAAATATTTTATTTAAGTCACTTCCTTCAGACTATCACCATCTATGATAATTTTTGGTGTGATTGGTATTCTTTAATTTCCAATATTCATGAATTTAGTTTTAGTTTGTTTTTCTTCAGCCATATTGCTATATTGTTTAAGTCATAGTTTAATTCCTTCTATATAGTTACATAATTGTCTCCCGCTATATATCTGAGTGCATCGTCTGCAAATAATCTTATTTTGCTATGTTTTAGCATTTTTACGTTTATATAGATATTAATCAATATAAAGTATGCGGGGGGACTATAAAACTAATATTGCCGAAGAAATCAGGTACCGTAAGTGTTTAATATTTGTATGAAATGTTTTCACTTCGATATATCATTTCTCTCGAATCTTTAAAAATGAGTGCACAAAGTACTTCAACACGACAAAATTATTATTTTAGAAGACGCAAATGTACGCCTAATTCGTAAGCAATTAAGGGGTAACTTTATAACTGTTTTAAATCCTGAGCACCCGATAAATAACTTTTCAAACTATGATGAGCCCGTATCACATAAAATACCAGCTTGCTGGTTTCCCGGAATGAAAACGAGTTTCGAACCCTAAATTTCATGATAAGTAAATATACAAGCATCTTACTGCCAGACTAAACAAACTAATCAATATATCTATTATGCTGTTCTGCCACGTTATTAGTTTTAAGCTAAATTAATTAGTCTTATTTATAAATATATACAACCAGCTTTTTACACTAATAATAAATTTAAAAAATATATATTAAATAACAAGGATAAGGACGATATTTAAACAAAAATCGGGGGTCTATAAATTAATTTGCAATGATTGCAATTATTTTTATATAGGAAAAACGTGCAGAAATTTTAATATTAGAATTAAGGAGAACTTGAGATGCCTAAATGGCAACAACTATTAAGAATTTTCCAATCACCTTTTGGAGACAAACCATTCTTTTGATATTAACAAGGGTTTAGAAATTATACATACGAATACTATGGGTTTACAGTTAGATAATTTTGAAATTTTAGAAATAAGTAAAATTGTTAATGGCAAGCTAAATATTGTAAATAACCAAATCCTCTTTGCAAATAGTCACCTTTTAAATTTGTTTTCGTATTAGTTCTAACTTATTCACTACTTTATAGTTTTGTTTTTATC
Organism: Eubasilissa regina; assembly: GCA_022840565.1. Taxonomy (NCBI): domain Eukaryota; kingdom Metazoa; phylum Arthropoda; class Insecta; order Trichoptera; family Phryganeidae; genus Eubasilissa; species Eubasilissa regina. Next base: position 17,897,502 of record JAINEB010000029.1, on the reverse strand, counting down.
TATGCTTGTATTTTTAATTTCAGTATACATTGTTTCCTGAAAAATATACAATAGGCATCGAAACATGTTGAATAATCAATAAATAGTGGTTTAAACAAATTATTTTGTCTAATTATTTATATAAAAATATTGTACATAACAAAATAAACAAGTAACGGTACAGAAATGTAGCGATAAATGACGAATCCAGAACATTCTAGATATTTTGCAACGATCGATGTTTAAAATCGTAAATTTTTATTTCGCACCGGACATTGTGAAAGTGAACGAATCGACATTTCGGCGTTCGACCGCCGGCGGAGGGCCCCATCCCTAGGAAAGAAAATGGTGGCGGGAAAACGTGGCATTAATGTTGCCAAATAAAGCTAGGGGAGTTTTGTTTGAAGTGCATTATTGCACTTTTTTCGTTCGCGCAGTCATTTTAAAACCGAGGGGGAGCTTCCCGATCCGAGGAATTAATGTGGAGTTCCGTCTCGCCCGGGGTGCAATCGCAGCTTCGGTCCTCGCGCCGGCCGTGTTTAAAATGCACTCAATTACTTTACAAACAAGCCCTAACTGCCTGTGCCCTTGCAGGAATGGTTAATAATGGCGAATACACTGGGAAATGGACCAATACGGCATTACTTAAACATTCAATCGAAGCCGGAGACTTCAACCAAACAGAAGGGACAAAATTATTTGTTTACAAGAATGTCTGGGGTTCTCATAACTTTTCTTGTATCGGTCGGAACTTTATCGTTTTTTGAATATTTTATTAAGAATAAGTTATGTCGTTTACTAGGGATGCCACGTATCATCGTTTATTTCGGAGGACACCGAATTTTTGCCCGAGCGGAGTTTTCAAAATATGCAAAATGTCGGAATTTTTAAATTCTGTTGGTGAAGTTGTCCTTGTTGATTTATAATCAAACATAATGTTATTTAAGATTCTTGGATTGGCTATTTTAATGTTCCTTTTCCTGTAAAAATGATTAAATTTTTACACTATTTTTAAAACTTAATGGACTTTTTGTAGGTTAGTTTGTAGGTTATTCTGTCAATTGAAAACGTTTTGAAAACGACACGAAAATATTAAGCAAATTAGAGAAAAATATAATACAACTGCCATCACACCATCGCTAAATTGTTTACTGTTGACTAGACCGACAACTAATAATAAATAAACAAGGATGCCGCTTGCCGTTCACCGCCCTTACCATTTTAAACATTACATTATTTATGACGGTTATGTCGGTATTAGTGATGGTTAAATCGTTATTTAAACCGTTGTGATTGTGTTCGATCTTAGTTACCATATACCAATTTACTACCGGTTGCGGCTCAGAATTGCTTACTGTTTATGACTTTACGATTTTTTATCGACTAGGTCGGCATCTGTCATTTCAGTGGGCGTCGTCATTTCTGTTTCCGGAGTGGCAAAACGGTATTCGGGACCTCTACCAAAATGACTGTCCTCCCGAGAACACCTGGAGTAATGGGGAGGGGGGGAGTTTATAAACTCAATTGTCAAGGGTGCAACAAAGTGTCCGCGAGACAAACCGCACGTATTATTATTAATGAGAAAAAGAAAAGTGTGTGCGGACTCGGGAATCCGGAGAAATCCGCAATGACTTGAGTTTTTAACTATTTTATTTTTAAATGAAGCATTGGAAATATAAAGGGTGATCCAAACTCGATTTTTTCATCTTTCAGAGTTTTTATTTATTTGTTTTATAATACACAGAATATTAATACTACACGGAAAAAAATAGGGTTTATTAATTTTTATAAACTGACAAACTTTGTATACCTAAGCTACGTTGAGTAATTTAACATCGACCAATTTCGATACCAATGTATCTTCGTCAGGATGCGCGTACACAATAGGTCGATTTTTTGGTTATGCCACTTCAAGTATGTGTTGTGTACCGATAATATCGATTAATACTATTCCATTCCCTAATACCATACAATAATGAAACATTAAACAAAACTATGTACTATTATACTGTAATAATAAAATAAAAATTGACCGACTGTACAGTGCCATGAGTAAAAAAATTGACTTGTAACTCATCCATAAAATAAAATATGTTACGTAGTTGAATATTGTGTGTGAAGAGTGACAGAACGATATTGAAATGGTGAATATATTAAATATCGGGTTATTCGTTAAATTTAATTGATTTTATTAGATTTAGTGTTATGGGATTTTTTTAAATGTCTTAAATTTCTAAATTATCTAACGTTAGGCCTGTATTGTTAATATCTAAAATTTCAATGCCGTTTTCATTTTTAAATGTATTGCCTGTTTCTAAAAGATGATTAGAAAACTCTGAAAAATTACTATTATTGAGACATCTTAAGTGTTCTTTTATTCAAATATTACAACAGCGTGCCGTTTCACCTATGCAAAATGATGAACAGTCATCGCAATTAATTGAGTGTATATATATATGTATATTGGTTGGAATCGATATGAATTAAATATATTAATTAGAAAGATACAAAATCAATTTTATCGAAAAATATTGTTGTTGCGCCACCGGGATTCGAACCTAGATCTCTTTCCAACTGTGCTACAGCGACGATATTTTTAGCGACAAATTTTCGAACCTATATGTTACCTTATTGATATTAATATATTTAATCGTTCCATTATTGAAAGAGTCATCTACCTTATTTTTACGGAACTCAAATACCTTTGAGTAATCTGTTAGCAGACGGCAGAATTATCAATTCATTTTTATTAAATTTTGGACACGTTGATACAACTTTATTATTAGGAGAACACATTCTTATTATGAAGTTATAATTATGACCGTCTGTTCTGAATAATTACAATTTCACAATAAGAATGTGTTATCCTGATAATAACATTTTCACCACAGACCAGTAAATGAATAGACACGATATGAAGTGTATATATATAGGAGAGGAGTTTGGAATATTATTCTACAAACATATATCCTTCGAAGCATAAATCCGATAGATTACGACACATTTAAGCAACGGTAAAAGTATTTACTCTTCGAAAATTAAATCTTTGTATAAACAAGACGTATTTTTTACATTAATGCATATTATATTGTCAGCGTTTAAATTTTCGTTCCAGTGGAGTCATATGTGTGGGTGCCAGCTAAATGAAAATTTTGGAACAAGAAATTTGCGTTAGTTCACGTCTACTTATTTGGTGGTCTGTGATTTTCACTCATCTTTCTGAAGGAAGTGGCAAGGATCGAGACGTGTGCATAAAAATGAAAGAAATTTCGTCGTATCTTTATAGATCGCTTTCAATGGGCGATTTTACAAATTAAAAAAAAAAAAAATCTGACATTTCCCGGGGTGATAATCTGGCTGAACACGGTCCCGTTTATCCGCCGACCGGATGTGCGGGGTCGGGCCGGATATAAAGTAACCCTCGCGCCCGTCGCTCGGTGTAATCCGCCCCGCGAACACTTTAAACCCCGTATTAAGAATTCCAGATCACAGCCGCGCGGACTAAGCCAAGATCCATTTTTATTTGTGTTTTTTTTTTTTTTTGAAAAATAAACTGGGTAGATTTTATTAAGGAGTTAAAGAAGCGAAAATGGTTATATGGTTGAGACAAATTAGACGTATCACTTAGAAAGATATGAATAGATGTCTCACTAAAAAAGTAACATATAAAGATCAAATTTTACGAAATCAATTATGTTGCTATAGTTTAATCTGTAAAGCATTCTGCTTATTACATATTTAAAAAAATATATTGGATAATTTTTATAGCGCCATATTCACCCCAAGGGTGCTTTACACATAAACTGCTGATAGTCGAACATTATCTTTGTATTTAAAATTAAACATTGTTGGATGGATATAAATGAAACAATGTTATAACTCTACTCGAGTTTATTAGCACTACTCTAGTTTTAAGTATTAAAGTAAAGTATGTTTAATACTTCACCTGTCGATGAGAGTTACCGTTTCTCTCGAAACTCGAGTAGTGCTAACAAACTCGAGTAGAGTAATAACATTGTTTCATTTATATCCATCCATCCATTATGATGATGAAACTCTACAAAGTTAACGCCGATTCTATCAATAAAAAAAAAAATTATTTGAACTTATGGAAATGATTCTTTGAAAAGTTACGTTTTAAGTCTCTTGTTAAATAAAGTCTCTGATGCACTGTTTCTTGTAACTGAGAGTAAAGATTTCCACGCTTTTGGGCCTGCCACCGCAAATGTCCGTTAGACTTCTGGCAACGGCTGGTCGGTTCTACGATCCTGATAGATTGACGTCTACTATTCAAATTGTCTGGTACACAAAGCTCTTGAAAATACAGACCATAATTCAACTCTTTCAGGGAACCGGAGCCAATGTACCTCTCATGCAAAGGACATGTTATATGAAATAAATTAGAAATATCATATATATTCCGTGCAGTCGCGTTTAGAATGGATTGTAGTCTATCCAGCTGAAAAATTGGCAGGCCAGCACAAATGGTGTGGTACAATAATCCACACGTGACACCACAATGAGTAGACGGGTTGCCTCCGAATACTTTTAATCAGTCTCAGTTGATAGCATGCACTGATAAAGTTCCGAGTTCAAAATCCGGTAGGAACTACATTTCTTCGAAATTTTAACGTTATTTTCACTTTTTATATTTAGCCAAGAGATAAATCTTTTCTATGGAGATCCTAACTTTTTCCTGCCGGCAGACTCCATTCAGATAGTCTGTCGAAATCAGTTTAATTGTCCACCCCTCGTGTCACCATCGCAACCTCTCTTCAGCATTCCTACAAAACGAACAAATTCTGAATTACGCTCTCCTATAGTGAGAATGTGCCGAGCTTACAACGATTTGTTCACCGACATTGATGTATTTAATATTTAAAAAAAAACCTAATTAACAACATTCTTAGATGCAATATGAATTTTTATTTTTGTGTTCATATTTTTATTTACATCGCACTATTTATGCGTTATTTCATTGCAGTTTTACTGTTTATTTATATATATATATTTTTTTTTTTTTTTTTTTGTGTATTGAACATTACACACTGTTTACTACTATACCAGAAAAACACTGTTTGCTATAATACAGTGAACAAATAAAATACAAATGAAGCAGGCAGAGCACCGAAATACAGTGGTACTTCGATATACGTCTGCAATGGTATAAATCTAACTAATTTTTTTGTTTAGTATACAACCTTTGTTCGGTATACGACCTTTGTTTGGCAACGACAAATGGTGCGCGCTTACGTCCTCGGTCTCGTTCGGCTGAGTTCGGTTTTTGGAGAGACATTGAACGATGCGAGCTATAACTATGTGAATTGTGTAATTGTATGGAATGACCAGACAATGCCACGTTTCTGAAACATCCCGAGAAGAAGGCAGAAGCAAATTTCTAATGACATATTTTTAGTAGTTAAATCTGATGATCTTCAACCTTTTAAATTTTCATTTATTTTATTTTTTATTTATATTAGTATTTATATATTTTAATATTAAGCAGTGTTTAATATATAATATTTTATACAATCCTTTCAAGGTATAATATGCCAATAACAATAGTATTTTTTTTCATGGGAACGGATTAATCATATTCCCTTCATTTCTTATGGGAAAAATTCGTTTGATATACGTCCTGTTTGTAAAATCCGGAACGGATTAAGGACGTATACCGAGGTACCACTGTATATATCTTACTTCGCTTATATATACAGTGAAACTTCGATTTTAAGTTTTTGAAGGGACCAACAAAAAAAAAAAGTAAACTGAGGGAAAATGTAAATTGGGGGTATTAAAAAAAACAGATTATTTATTTAAAATATCTAACAATTTTGCATGTTTTTTGTTGTTGTTTTTAAATAGTTCTTTCAATATTATGAATTAAATTAAAGGATTCTGGTGGTATATTGCTAGTACCAATAAAATATGCTTTGAGGCCTTCAATAAGCCTCATGGCATTGTCCTTTGTAGGAACTGAGTGTATGGGATGAGCAGATACTTCTTCTTTGTAAGGGGGTTCTTCTTCTGTCAAGTTTTCATTTATGCGACTGTCCACTATTTCATCAATTCCCATGTTATTACGGTGGAGTCAAAGTCTAAATAAATCTGCAAGGGTTATTCATTAATTCTTTCCCAGCCAACAATGTTGTGTATACTATCTTCTACGCAATTTTCTTGCTGATTTCAGCTTGTAAAAAACAATAAAACAACGATTACGCAGGTACTAGAATGAAAAATGTGTATATACTACAAGCAAACAACCAACACACTCTTAGCTCTATGGTGAAGAGCGAACAAATTTCAATAAATTTTAGACGTAAATTGCGGGAAAGACAAACGTAAAATAGGGTTTGTAATGTAATGCAGAAATAACGCGCAAATAGAGGAAAAACGTGAAATCCGAGTATGTAAAATCGGGATTCCACTGTAACACTGTAGTACGACTGAAAAAAAATTATTATGCTTTTTTAAAATGTTAGGATGTATGTAAATTGTCACTTTTTTTTTATCCATATCCGATGCCCTTAGCTAATCGGCCTCTTTTTAGGTGATGCCACAAGTAATTTTTCTTTTTTTTTCAACAAACATATTTTTTTTAATAATTCATACACGCAGAATGACACATTTCTAAATCAGACAAGGTAAAAGTGATTTAGGATAACTGAAACTTATTACTATGGATGCGAGAGCGAGATGATTTTACGACTCTAATGCGATTACCGTCATTTTAAAAAGTGTCACGAACGCGACCGTCTCGGTCGCGCCGCCGATACAGTACAGTATCGATGCAAACAAATAACGTAGAGTTTGGAGTTTCTTCCCTCCCCAATTCCCGAGACGCTTGTCTATTGCAAAACGCAAATTCGAAAATATTTTCCATATTTCCACGGCCATATATTAGTACGCCCCCGCGCGCGCGCCGCGGCCGCGTTTACGTATTTATATTTTTTACAGGGCGCAGGAGACAATCCCTTCGACACAATATGTCGCGGAACTTTCTGCCACATCCCTAACTAATTTATTGGAAACTTTACGGTTTCGGAGCGTGATCGGAGCCACGGGGTGTACCGGGGCCGCGGGGGTACAGAGTGTGCCCAAAGTTAGGTCGACAATAAAAAAAAATATATATTTAAAAATAATACAACATTTGAGATTGGCGCCGCCGCTACGGCCCATGGAATGAGATACGATGAGGTAAATCTCAGTACCATGTGCACGCGTTGAGATTTGGAGATAAACTCAGGGTAACCTAGAACCATAGATACCTACTACTATTTATTCTGAAAGTTAGACAAACAGAAGGAAGATACAAAAAAAAAAGTAAATTCCACAAATCGTATTTTTGTTATTATTATTGTTATTAGTATAAAACTAAAACTTTGACTATTCTATCTACTTAACATGACGACATACTTAATTAATTAATAATTGTTCTTTTTCGTACGCCTGTTTGTTATAATAAGCTCAAGGCTCCTATCTCGGTCCTACTCATTCGCCGCCTGGTTGGCATTTTTCAATGCTACTAGGCAGCTGTTCGATAGCGCCCCCCATATTGACAGGGCGATACCGCACAGCTGCTAAAACAAGATTTGCCCGTGACATTGTACAGTTGGCCAATGACTAATCTTTTGATAGTGTTATTTTTTTAATTATTACAATATAAGAGATTTGTTTAATGTTTGATTATTTTATGTATAGGGAATGAAATAATATTAATCACATCTTAATAATAATAATGACTTAACACATTCTTGAAGTGCCATAACCAAAAAAAATTGACCTGTAAGTATGAACTTTTTTTGTAAGATATATATTATTTCCAATTAAAATAATTAATAAATAAATAAATATTTTTTGGGTATCATACTAAATGATTAATCTAATTTGAGCTAATTATCGAACTATGTTCTAAAATTACAACTTTACAGTAAAATGTGATTTATTTAAAAAATTAATAGAAACAATATTTAAATTGTATTATATATTATTAAAAAAAACACCTAACTACAGTAAAATACATTTATATCAGTCTTTAATTATGTGGTTGTTGCTCTGCGTCATACTGTCAATTTGCAATAATTATTTACGGCATTCTTGCTTGGGGTGAAGCATCAAATATCAATATCTAAATTATAAATTTTCTCTTCTTCTTCTTTTAAATAGGCAATCCACCCTTCAAGAGTGATTTGTGTCATAAATCGAGTTAAAATTTTATTTTTTAGAAAAAAGTACGATAATATTATAGAATAGGAAATATTATATTACAAGTCAATACCATTGTCGGTCAAAAAATTTGCTATTATATAGATTAAATGTGACGAGTTAAGGGAAAGAAGATGACACAAGTTAATCGGGAGTTGAAAATTACCATTGACCAGATTACTGTAAAAAAAAACTGTGATGGACAGGGAAAAAATATATAGTCAAGGGTTTCCTACTCGGCACCACACTCACTCATTGGGGAATCTATTAAGTTCAAGCTGAATAAATATGAGGCTACCTGGCGACGCCCAATTCTCATTCTAGAGATATTGGATATTATTATTTTGGAGAACCAGGGGGTGCGGGAAATAGATCTTTGAATTATTTTAAGCCGATTACTCTTATGATTATTTGGATCCATCCATTGTGCAGTACAAATAGAATTCGTACGTTTTTTTTACCATATTAAGTCTGTCATACATCAGGATATGGAATTGATGAGGGAAAACTAGGGAAAGAGTGGCCTCCTTGCCCAGTTTATCAGCACATTCATTTTCATGAATTCCCTTATGTGCAGGAATCTAAACGAAATTCACTATTATTCCTTAAACACGAAGAACAACACGAATAATCTCGAAACATAATAGATACAAAACTACATAGTCAACTTAAATTACAGAAAATAACTGACGAAAAATACCGACGATTATCAAAACTGTCCATAATTTTATTTTATATTAAATGCAATAATCTACATTTCATAAAATAGAATATAGCAGAAGTACAAGCAGTAAGCTGAAAGATTGAATAACTTGAGAGGCAGGTGTTCCTAGAAGCGAATCACGGGTCCAAAATTATAAATATGTAAATCTACGCGTAATAAATAAAATAAAAACTAAACGAAGAACGAGACGGAAGAAAAAAAACGTAAGTCACAGTCACTCATTTATATTCAATCTAAAAAATGACTACCTCAATTTTAAAATGTTTTTTTTTTAAATAACGTTTTCTGGACATTATGTTTAGTGGAGCTGTTGGAAAAATTTTGCTATACGATTTACCCAGATGAGTTTTATTAATTTTATTCTATGTCATAAATCACGTGACTCATTTACAAACAATGTTATGGACAAATTAAAGTTGTAATTATTCAGAACACAGGTCTGCGATGTGTTAAATAATAATTAAATATATTAGTTAGAAAGATTATAATATATAAAATCAATTTTATCGAAAAATATTGTTGTTGCGCCACCGGGATTCGAACCTGGATCTCTTTCCAAATCGGGGAAGGTGCATTATCCAACTATGCTCCAGCGACATTTATTTTTGACGACAAATTTTCGAACCTATATGTTACACTTTTTAAGATTAATGTTAATTAAATACTAATTAAATGTATTAGTGTTAGAAAGATTATATAATATATAAAATTAATTTTATCGAAAAATATTGTTGTTGCGCCACCGGGATTCGAACCTGGATCTCTTTTCAAATCGGGGAAGGTGCATTATCCAACTACGCTACAGCGACATTTATTTTTGACGACAAATTTTCGAACCTATATGTTAACACTTTTTCAGATTAATGTTAATTAAACACTTTAAAAAAATAATAAATGAAACTGACACTTTAGCGACAAAAAAAAAATTGTCACTGTAAACTGTAGATTAATTTTTTATTAACTTTTCTCAGTCGACACCCCTACACAGAAATTATATTAATATCTCTGCATATTAATGTACCTCTTAATCAAAACCAAGTATACTTGCTCGCTATACAATATTACACAAATATATAAAAAAATATTATTCTTTAATTGGTTTCCTTCGAATCGAACAAGTAACTTCATTAGACTCCTTCCATCGTATCAAGGCTATCGGAAAAATTACCAAATGAAAAAAATATAATGTTTTGTTTAGTTACCGACAAAGCCATCTCATTTTATAGGAAGTTAAGTCTCTTCTCGTAAAGAAAGGCTACAACTGTGGTATATTTTTCGATGCAGACAAACTAAAGTAACTCACATTTACTCAATGATAGAGTTTCTCAAAGTGCGAGTCGCGGGCCTCGAGAATTTTTTCTAAATATGTTAAATTTATTACATTTTTCTCTATCAGATTTATTATTTGTTTTTATGTCTGTCTTGCCCGTTCCCCGAAAGGGGGGGGGGGTGAGTTAAGCCCGATCCTCACTGTGTTACCCGGTTCCCCTGCACGAATTTTTATAATTTTATTTGTGACAATGTATTTATATATTTCATTGTATATTAATTTTATATTTCAAAATTGAATTTATCGCAAAATACAACATACGTGACTTGGAAGGATCAAAATATTTATTAGTACGGAGTCTTGTAAAATAGTATACAACTCTGTTATTATTCCTCACATCAACTACTGCAGCAGCATTTTGTTTTTGGCTAATGAACAAGAAATGCGACAATTGTCAGTATTGCAAAATAAAGGTTTGAGAATAATACTCAGAAAAAATAGATATATGTTCTTGGATCAGTGCAATGCTGAAAGATCTGAATATGATGATATTAAGCAGAAAATATATTTCAATATAATGGTATTTATTTATAAAATCCTCACTAGGAAAATATCGGCGGAATTGATACGAAAAATTGATGCAAATCAACATGAGCACGAGCATCATACTAGAGGAAAAGATAGACTGAGACTGTCATTCAGGAAGAAGGCTAAATCTCAGAAATCGATGATGTACAGTGCGGTGAAGATTTTTTAATGAAATGCTGGAAGACATTAAGTAAAGAGGAGAAACTACATAGATTCAATGTGAAACTAAACAGATATGTGAAAGATAAGTTCTAGTAATAAGAAGCGATTTTGATTTTGTTTATATCAGAGCATATTTAAATACTTTTATAAGCACTACATTAAGAACAAATAAATAAATATATATATTTCACAAAAATATGTTTATTTCTGTATTAATTTATTTTCTGTCACGTATATCATGATAGTGCACCCTTTTTAAATAAAGTTTATTGGGAACAGAAAATTGATCTTGATTGGCTCCCATGCCGTGTTGCATTGCAATAAGACTTCACACTGCAACGTAGCAAGGCTGCCATGTAGCATTTTTTAAATGCAAACCTGGCGGTGAATGTGTAGGACCAATATAACGAATATATAGAACGGTTATTCACTTGGTTGTAGATTTTAATTGTGGAGGCGGCGATACAAATCTACCGCCACACAAGCGAGGCTCCTTCCGAGAGGACCCGCGATCGGTATAACTTCGCTCTTTATAACATATTGTATACACCAGTTTATATAATACAAGATGGTACAAAAGATGCTACGTCGATCAGTCCGTCCGAGACCACGTAAGGAAGATGACACTTCTGGACCAACAGGATGCAGGAACTTGGGAAGTCTAAGGTGGAGCTACAATATCCTCAAACACACTTCAGAGATCAAAAATTGAAAAGAATTGGCGCAAAAACAGAGTTCAATTAAGGAAGTCAAGGCCCACCAGGGGGTTGTAGAGACAATAGTGACTATGATGATGGTATTTGCTTTATATGAATCCTTATTTACTAACCATATTTGAAGTATTCAGACTTATATTATTAACTGAGAATGGTGTTCAACAATAATATGTTAATAATAATAATAATGGATAATTTGTATAGCGCCATTTTCGTAAAAACTTTCACCTCAAGGGCGTTTTACACATAAACTGTTTATAATTCTATTATTATTTTTGTTTTTTTAAATTAAAAATCGTTATTTTCACTTATGGAAATGACTTTTTCAAAAGGTGTGTTTTTAGTTTCTTCTTAAATAAAGTCTCTGATGCACTGTTCCTTATGACGGAGGGCAAAGAGTTCCACGCTTTTGGGCCTGCCACCGCAAATGCCCGTTCACTAAATTTAGACTTCTGGCAACGGTCGGTCGGTTCTACAACCCTTTCTGCAGCTGAAATAGAGGTTGACCTGAGAGTTTGACGTCTACCATTCAAATATGTTATAACCCTTTCGTTTCGAGATATTTAAAAGATTGCGTTTGAATTGATATATATTTATATTACACAACACAATGTTATAAGAAAATAAACAATTTAAGGTTGAAATGACATATATTCTATTATCAAAATAAACACTAGCGGAATACTGTTGAACGTCGTAACAATGTACTGAATATAATACTTCATATATTTCACAATTGTTACATTATATTATATTAATTTAAAACAATGTGACGCAAAATATGTGATAAACTATTTTTTTTCCAATTTCTTGACTTAGACCACTTTCATAATAATGGGCACATATACGATTCTTATATACAGAGTTAATATTACTGTCTTAACGAACCTACTTTAAAATATTACGCACTTTTTTAACATGCTTACGTGACACATTTTGCCTTTATTCGCTAAAATAAAGTTTGCAAAGTGTTTTCAATACCACAAAAAGATCATACCAACAATCATCCAAAATAACATAAAATGATGTAATATTAGTTTATAAGAGGTTTAAAGTGTTATTGCAAATTAAGATGAATGGGTATATCACATTGTTTTAATTATTTAAAAAAATTCTCTCAGTTTTGCAACACTGCCCAATGAAGCACGCACTCATATTTTATAATAAAGCTATCAAAATCTTTAAGGTAAAATATCTCAGTTTGAGTTAAGAATTGCCAATGACACCAATAAAAATAAATATACATACCAACAAACACGTAACTTAGGATTAATTTTTTTTAAAATACCCCAGTCCAAATAGATTGGGAACCGCTTCCCGGAGAAGTACCTACCCTCAAAAGAAACAGAATGTTCATGTTTATTATACGGATGCGGGCGGAATTCGCTCGAGGTGGCAACACTCGGAGAAGCGCACACAGAGCCTGCAACGAGATCGCGAATTCTTCGGAGCGCACGCGACATAAGCCTCTATGCATATTGCATCTTGAGGTTGTTTCCGCGTCGTGCACCACAAAATATCAATAAACACATATTTCTTTGTTTGCAAGATAGACAGCGAAGCTAGGCTACAGATTATAAAATATACCGAAAAATGAATACGTTAACAAAAACAAATCCGGAAAATTATGTAAACACGATTAACTCCCGTACTTCTTATTAGATTTCTATTAAACTTTTCTGTAAAATTGACCTGGCAAATATCTCTGTCACGTTAGTTAACTAACATCATCCGCCACCTTGTTTCAAAATGGCGGCTGTTTAAAAAAACTGTTAAAAATTCGTTAATATTGAATATGAGAAAAAAGTAAAAAAAAATGTACACAAACAAAATCTACCAGAAGAAATTTTTACTTTTTAGTATCGAACGTTAGAAAAAAAAATATAAAATACGTAACCTTCTAGAATGATTAGAATTATGAGTATTTAAGACCTGCATAAAATATGTTTCTTTGTAGACTTGCTGACGTCATCTGCCAGCTAGTAATAAAATTCATCGCGGTGCATGTCTTGTCCAAAAGACTAGAGTACAAAACGAACCATCATTGTTCAGGTATTTTGTGCACAAAGGGCAGAATGACGTAACTTGTACCTATCGGCATTTACCGACAAATCCCCCGAGACTTATCTCAGAAACTCTTTACGAGAGTCGCGTAAAAGACAGTATGTATTCAAATATTGCTAATATAATGTACTGGTCAAAATAAAAAAAAAATATTTTGCAGGCGTATTATTCTGGTATATGTTTAAAAAAAAAATCATTTCACAGGTAAAGAATATTGCTTTGAAATAATTTCAAAAATTCAGATTCTCATAGTGACAACATATACGCTGTTTAAAAATTAATTATCAAATTTGGTCGTCGGATGGCGATGGTGTAGTGGTACTCGAAGCGGGTCCACATATATTTAAAAAATTTGATAAATATGGATATTGAGGAGTGAGAATTGGTGAACATTATAAAAAAAAAAAAAATAATCACTTAAGCCAGCCGAAGACGGGTCGTAAGCCATGTAATTATCCCATACGTCCATATATTTTCTATTAAATATAATAAAAAATAGCTTTATATATGAGATATTTGTTTAGTACAGTTGCATTTGTACGTAGTGTAGAATCGCCAGCCGACATACACCGGTCATTACCATAAAATCACCACGAGATGAAAGATTATAGTCTCATCCGTGAATTAAAGTCTCATCAGAGAATTAATTAAATTAACCTTAAAGAACTAAAGATATTTCATAGAGATGAAGCTATTTTTTATTATTTTTGATAACGCGAGATATCTATTATTTGTTTAATAACAATGCCTTTGAAGGTGAAAATCCAGTAATTGTGTATTCTTAGACATGAACATCATTTATTTTTATTTGTTGACTCTGTTTTATCATTTATTATTTTTCATTTAAAAAAACTGCTCTCTGCAGCAAAGGAGGGGGTGGAGGAGGGGGGGGGAGGTCTCATGAGAACCTTTAAAATCTCAAACAGAACCAAATAAAACACAATATTTTTAAACCTTTCTAACTTAAAGTGGTACTTTAAAGTAGCATCAACTTGATCTAGCCATATATCTTACCGCAGTGTCAATTCTCTGACGATACTTACTAGTGATGAGTTCAAAATCACGAACCGTGAGTCAATCTCACTCAATATCAGTGATTGAATATCTTCTGGGAATCGTGATTCGGCACATATGCATATGAAATGAAAATATTCATGAAGGAATGACGTTATAATTCGTGGTAAGCGCCATCTAGTGGATTCTACCAAAAACGTTTTACGCATTTGACCCGAAAAATAAATTCACATTATTTAAAGGGTTTTCACTATTGTTGTGATGATATTAAATCGCATATGCTAGAATATGTTTTTTACCCAAATGAAGTTTGAATAATATAAGTTATGTTATTTTAAAATTTATTTCGTGTATGTAATGTGACTGTGATCACAGTCGCAGTTTTCAATCACTGATATTATCGAATATCAATCACAATCGCACCAGTGAGTCAAGAGTAGCATTTTTTCTCATCACTACTACTAACATTAGTTATTTTTTTCTCATGTCAACACTGGCGCGGGTGAAATGTCAGTTGCAGTCATTGTTACGAGGTTAGATTTGACGCGCTTGTATTCCTTATGATTATTAATAGTTATTTTCACATATTATAATTAATATTTATACACCTAGATTTTTTTTTTAAATTTTCCATTGCAATTTGCTTATTTTATGTTTGAAGAATACTACAAAAAATACATTAAGAGAACACATTCTTATTGTGAAGTTGTAATTATGCAGAACAGACGGTCTGTGATATTTTAAATATTAATTAGAAAGATATACATATAAAATCAATTTTATCGAAAAATATTATTGTTGCGCCACCGGGATTCGAGCCTGGATCTCTTTCCTAACCGGGGAAGGTGCATTATCTAACGCACATTGTTATATGTATATCTTTCTAATTAATATATTTAATTCATATTTACAAAAAATATAGCAGAGACACCATTCGTGCAGGCGTGTCAAGGAATGATGCGGAGTTTTAGTTTCTGAAGAAATCACGTTACTTTACATATTTTTAATACTACATCATGAACCAGAATAATTAACTATTATTCTTTACATATCTACTAAAATACTGTGTGTATTTTTCCACCATCTTTAGTACATTGTTAGTTCCAGGTTCATTAACGCAACGACCGACGGGACCGCCTGGACAATAAAATTATTATTTTCCACATTGCTCTGTAATAATTGCAAATGCACACCCCGACCGAGTATTGCGATCGGAATAGATATTTGCGTCGGTTTTTTGTTCTTTTCGTTCTTTAAATTTTACTACGTATATTTCGTATCCATCGCCAGACTGACTCGGAACTGAGCGCCCGCTCGAGTTACACAGCGGCGTTCGACTTAAACGGCTACACATTTCGGGTACAGTTCTGCATTGCGGGCACACAGTCGTGCCGCGGGGAGGGTTCGATAACTCCGCTCCGCGTGTGGTCCGGGCTTAGACCGGGAGCGTGATTTGAAAAAGAATAGCTGTATTATAAAATTCTCGAGGAGGGATACAGTCAATATAACAGGGAGCACAACAATACATACCGCGGTACTGTTCCTGTGTAAGTCTCGGGGCCGGTTGTGTCGTCAATAGTCACTTTTTACATTATATAAAATACAATCCCTTTGTATGAAACCACGAAAAGTATTATACGTCAACGTCCTGACGTATTTAAATTTGAATTATTATTTTGCCAACCATATTAATGAAAAAAAATCATTCTTCAAATATATTTATTTTTATCCTTATTAATAGTGGGACGCTAATTCTTAATAATCAAATTAATTTATCCATTAGCCCCATATTAGGTATGTTTCCTTTTAAAATCAATTTAATATCCATCAACGCTGTATTTTCCCCTCCCTTAATGTTCCGTCTATCTATATATGTATTCTGTCTCTCTCTTTCGCATATAATTTTATATTCTGTCTCCCTTGATGTTCTATATAACTGTATATGTATTCTGTCTCTCTCTTTCAAGTGTAATTTTATATTATCTTCATCTTTATGTATTTATGGTTAGTTTTAAATACGTCCTGATGAAGCTTGAGATAAGCGAAACCGGTTAACGTATAATAATTTTCGTGATTTCATACAAAGTGTTTGTATTTTATTTAATCTAATATGTTAAACTACAAAGTGATTGCTTTCCACGAAAATAGTAACTTTTTAGTTTAGTAAACGGGTTGTTCGATAGTTGATAAAAAAAAATATTTACTTCTCGAAAGTACATCCGTAGTAAACTAATTTAACTCTCCGATAGTAAAAAACGAGAATCGATAGTTAAATATGGCGGTCTCTTCACACATTGATACTTTGAAAGTTGCAGTATACGACAATTAATCATTCAATATCCCGCTATTTTAGTGATGATAGTTCGTCCGACGATGATTTAGTTGTTTAATATGCATTAACATATAATACGAAAAAATTTCACCACCAAAGTGACAGATTTCGAATGCCTAGGCGAAAAAATCCATAGATAATGCATAAAAAAAATATATATTTCATGATTATTTGTCGCGCCTGTAGACATCTGTCTCCATCTATGCTCTGACAATAGTAAATTTGACGATCGAACAACCCGCAAAGGATTTTAACCACGGGCGTTAATAAAAAGTGATGACGCTGTGCCTTCAATCAACGTATATATTATTTTTAAATCGGCTGTATTCTGGATATTGTCGTGAGCCCGCGTCGTCCCGCAGGTTGACTCGCGATCTCAAGCAGATAGGTACTAAATTTAAAAATTAATAAGATTGGGATATTGATGAAGAAGAAAATCTGATTAAGAATCCACGAGGCGGCGACACGAGACGCCCGAGACGAAGAGTGGAAAGACGACAGACAGAATAAGGCTGCTGTATTATTAAAACAGCCCTTGAAAATTGCAGACGTTTATTAACACGCAATTTGTTGCGACAAGGCGCTAGCGAAAATATTTCGAACCTTCTACGTAAAGTGAGGCACGACTAACAAATTGATCATTTTTAACTTTTTTTTTTGCTGTATTAAACACATGCAAAATATTAAATATATATATATATATATATATATATATATATATATATATATATATATATATATATATATATTACTTGTTAGGTACGATACATATAAATGTGTAACATACGTAGTCCGCGATATTTTATGGCTGGATATCTGACTAAAGCACGAGTCGAACATGTGCATTATTCTTTAATATGTACGAATTCTGTATGAGATTTGCGAAATTGACCAATTATTATATTATATATATATATATATATATATATATATACTAAAATAGTCATTTTATTTTTTGTGTTCAATATATAGTTTGGAATCGACAAAATATTTTAATTAGTTAATATATACATATAAAATTAATTTATCGAAAAAATATCGTTGTTGCTACCGGGATTCGAGCCTGGATCTCTTCCCATTCAGGGATATGCATCAACCGATTATGCTACACCAACACAGTTCTTTATATTTACGGAATCTCAAACACTTTTGAGTAAAATCCGGTGGGAGACGCCAGAATTAATTGATAAATATGTAAATATAAACTATATTGCTTTCAAATAATGGAGTAACAGTTGTATCAATTTAAAAGTGCAACATGTAAGTTGGAAAATTTGTCGTTAGTGTGGTGTAAGAGGTCAGCGCACTTCCCGGGATAGGAAGTCTTCCTGATTCGGGTCCGGGTGGTAACAAAAATATTTTTTCAATAAATTGATTTTATCTGAATGTCTTCCTTATTGATTCATTTAATTTGTATTAAAATATCACAAAACCACAGACCAGTGAATGAATAGACATGAAATAAAGTGTGCATATAGGAGAGGGGGTTGGAACATTAGTTGCGGGACGAAGGGCATTCTACACACATTCTTGGTGGAAACATAAATCTGATTGATGACATATTTATGCAATTTAGAAAATTTAATCTTTGTGTAAACTTATTATCAGCGTTTAAAGTTTCATTCCAATCGAGTCATATTTTTAAAAATGTCGCGGAGCTATTTGATTACGTAAGTAACCAAGGTGATCGCGTGGGTGATACCAAAATGAAAATATTTGGACAAGAAATTTGCGTCAGTTCGTGTCTATATATTTGGTGGTCTGTTCACAGAACTGTGTTCTGAAAAACTGTAACTTCACAATGATACAGTGTTCTCCTAATAATTAATTATATTTTGAAGATTATCGCGTGGATTGGGGGCCTGGGCCGCAGATCTTGCGCCAGGCTTCATTTTAGAAGATCCGCAAACTAGTTTATTGCGCCAAGTGATTCCAAGCTTCACACAAGGGTAGCGGTAATATATAGTTTGTAAATTAACCATTTAAATAAAATGTGGGTTTTTATTATTCATTTATATCCGAAATTATACACTGATTTGACTTTTTTTTAAAACTATTACTTAGATATGACCATTACACTAATTTAAAACTGAAAAACCGAATGTTATTTGCCTTAATTAAGACAATACAAGCATTGTAAGATAGACCGCGACCACAAGATGCATTTTCCGCGTGCCACAAACTTATCTCAATATGAAAAATTCTCGCGTAAACGAAATATACTTTATTATAATCTTGAAGCCAAGATTACTGAGACAAATCTCGATTGACACAAATTAAAATAAAATGTAAAAAATTAATAGTGTTATAGACCATTCAATTTACAGGATATATGACCAATTTTCGACGTTTTTAAATAATATATTGTATTTAATCAAATGCTTTCAGGCTTCAGCTACTATTTAAAGTCAAGTTTGATATCAAAAACGCGATAATTTCTTACTAAGTAATATTTACATCGATTCTATTAATTGCTCAATTTTTTTCATGTCATTCCGCCGATTGCGAGTGAACGTCGAATCCGCGCGGTCGTAATTTTCGTTAAAAAATGACGAAAATATATGTTCACATTGATATTTTATCCATAATATGAATTAATATTAAACTTATTTACAGCATTAGTAGCAAATTTCATAAATTAGATGTTTTTTTACTGATTTTAAGGGAAAACAACGTTTTCTTGAACAAAATAAACATTTCATGAGCGTTATTTTTATGTAAGTCGCAATTAAATATTTCGTTTATATATAACACTGTTGTCTTTTAAACATCAGCTGTCTGTTTCACAAATAGTATGTAATTATGAAACAGACATATCACCAAAACGACAACGTGACATTTTAAATCGATAATATTAAACAAAATAATAAATTGAACTGAAGCTTAGAAGATTGATTTAAGTAACCATTAAAACATATGTATGTACTTTGTCTGATTTCATGTGTATGAATTAGGTAATCCAATAAATTATTTAATTTTCGATGGATTAATTCGAATCACAACACCCGTTCCATAATATTAATATGGAAAATTTTGATAGACCTCTACGTACGAGTTATTTTCGACACTTGTATCGAATGCGAGAAAATCAACAATTTTATCGTCGTCTCTTTCTATACAAACGTGCCTCTCTCGCATGATTTACGTAACAAATAACGTCATTAATTATTTCTCTTATACTTATAAGAATTTATTTATTATATATTAGCTTCATATTGAAAGCATGTGTAATTCGTGTAGAATTTCTCAAATGTTCACCATACATGAAAAATTCAATGGGAAATTAATATATTTCATTGAAGAGTTGCATAAATTTGGTTTATTATAAACAAAATTTTTTATTTATATTTAAAAATTTAAAAATTATAATGATAACAGTAATATTTCTGATATGAATATTTTGTAATTAGGTAATTACTAAGCCTTTGGTGACCGCTGTGCGATCAGAATCCCAATAGAATCCATATATTTCAGTGATAGAGCTTACCCTAAAACAAACGACACGTAAATATAATCTTGATGCAATTAAAATTATTCCACCTGTAAATTAGCTGTTAAAACGAATAAAAATGACATCTAGATGATGACGCACGCGGAATCAGATGAATGGTGTCTCAGCAGATTTTTACAAATTTTAGATCGCAAACGTAACCAAAAATTGTTGTTTTGACATTGACTGAGAAAGTGCTTCTTTCTACGGTAAGATATCTTACTTATATATAGACAGCACAGATAAGAAAGGATGAGAGATGTCAATAAAAAGGTTAATTTTTTTTTAGAGGTTTGTTTTTCGAATTGGCAACACTTTTTCCAGCAACAGCCAATTTGACAGTTGACAGCTGATTTGTGCTCAGTTTGGTTTGCCATTTCACCATGAATAGACTTACGCCAGAACAACGCTTGCAAATTTATTTCGAAAATCGCGGTTCGGTTCGCGAAACTTACCGTGCGCTGCGTCCATTTTACAATCGACATAATCGTCCATTCGAGCGAGTAATTCGAATAACCATGGATCGTTTTCGCACCACGCATACTTTAATTGATAATACGCATCCGCAGAGACGTCGTACAGTGCGCACCGAAGAAGCTGTTGTGTCTTCAAAAATGATGCCGGCCAGAACGTTACAGTCAACGGAGAACACTATAGATCCATGATTATTAACTTTTTCGTTCTCCAATTGAATAGCATTAGTGTGGAAGAGCTGTGGTTTCAACGAGACGGCGCAACATGCCGCACAGCGCGTGCCACAACCCATTTATTGAAGGAAACATTGGATGAGCGCATGGAACTGTGAATTGGCCTCCAAGATCGTGTGATTTACCGCCTTTAGATTCTCTTCTGTGGGGATACGTGAAGTCGCTGGTCTACGCCGATAAACCAGAGACGATAGACGACTTGGAAGCCATCCGATATTACCCATGTATATCGGCCGTATGGCCCCCAACTGCCCCAAAATGTGGTCGAAAATTGGACTTGGCATAAAATTATCTTTCCAATAAAGCCAAGACCATGGTCAATACCAAGATTTTTATTTAATTTTAAAGTTCTATACGTCTAAAAAAAACACCATTACTTGTCAATCGTCTCGCTAAAATGTTTTTTTTTTACATACTCGTAATAAAGAGAATGTACAATTCATTTGAAATTGAATATACGAATATGTTTACTATTTAATATACGAGTTATTAAATATATATAAGAGAAAACATTTAAGTAATCTTAACCTAGAAATATTAATAATAAGTTCAATATTTTATTTTTACTGGCAAACGACATTACATCCAAGACGTCCAATAAGTGTTAGATAATAGATAGGGGAACACAATATATAATAAGGTATATTTAACTAGCAGAAAAGCAATCGGCTATCGCCACGATTGCTTGCTGCTATGCCCTGCGGGCGGCAATTATGGCCGCTTCGTGGCCAGCTGTGTATTTCAAAGCAGACATCGCTTATTATATTGCTTTAACAATGCACCATGTAGTGTATTTTGTGTCTATATTTCCAGTAAGAAAAACAAAATGGTATATGCATATGTACACCTGCATTATGCATTACTTATTTACGGATTTATTACAATTAGCACCATCTGTGTACTAGTAGAGACTTTAATTGATTAGTTCTAAAAACTACCACAACTCACCGCTGTACCCAAGGCGCTCTTGTGCATTCGCCGCACTGAGCTATTCACATTACTCTGTTTCATCTTTAAGCTAGTGAATTATTCAAGTCATATAATTGGCTATTAAATGAATTGAAAATTCCTTTCGGTTGATCTGTTTTGTATGGAGTCGTTACCTATGCTGTTTTTTACAGAATAACATTAGAAAGGCTTACAACTGCGTGCAAATCATTGAAATGTCTACTTCCTCTTTTACTAATTCGCGAATTTTACTATCTTAAAGTTTTTAACGTGTTGATTTAGTGGCCATTTTTTGCGTTCGAGGTGCATTTGGTGCATGATTTTGTTTTTGATTTGGGAAAAATAAAAAGCAATTGGCAGAACTATTTCCTACGTTAACCTTTAATAAAAATAATTATTCCCTTTAGTTACTACGTGAAGAATTTTCAAACAATAAATTAATCATGTTCAGACATAGAAAGTACTCTTAAATTCCATACATTTTTATATGGGTAAGAAGGCTTATTATATTACGTTAAAACTTAAACTTTAAAAATGCTATTAATAGCACTCTAAAAATACAAATAAATACGTGGTAGAGTCGTATAAATGACAAATTCATTTTGTCTAAAGACGTCGGTTAAACGAAAGTTCTTAATCCCGTGTACAACATTCATTATAGTACATATATTATATATGACTGTATAATATCATTGGTAACAGCATAACCTAAATCTATACCTATTGCACGCCACTGACCTGGAGCTATCTTAAATTGATAGATATAGTAGTAGTAGTAGTAAACTTAAAAGAACACGTAAAAAAATTTAACTCAAAATCTCAAGTGAATACGTTATTTTCTGTAAAACCGTTTTGAACAGCAATACTAAAATAATGGATTAATCATATCCAAGAATTATTCACAGCAGTTTTTGACAAATATTAGACATCAGTGGCAGTGGCGGTCGGTGACTTTTTGTAGAAGGGATGCTGAGGGATGCTCCAGAATGTGTTTTTTTTTTCGAAAATGGACGAGACACAAAAATTTTACGCATTAATGATTAAATTATACACTCACACAATTCACTATTTTCGTACACAGCGTTAGAACACGTTGGTGAAGTATGCATGTTATTTTCTGTATTAATTTTTTATTAAATAGATAATCGAAATTGAATGCGTCACACATACAAATTTCTCAAAACAATTCGCTCCTTTCGTAATACGTGTGCTATTCTGTGCGTTATACCCATAAGCATTAAAGTCATATTTTGCTGTTAACGAATGCGTATACAGTATTCGAAGACCTTAACAGACGGAACTAAATGGGCATGCAAAAAAAGTCGAATACTTTCAAACTTTGCGGATACGGAACAGATGATGGAATCCACTGTTCCTGGTTGCTGTATGTTTACGCTATTAATAGATGTTTGAAAACGGAGAATGTAAATCTATATCGACTCGCTCCGTGCGCGCGTCGTGTCGCAGTGTGTGTCATGACTGGTCTCTAAAGGACATGACGAATTTATTTGCAACAGCGCTGTTTTCGGCTAGAAAAAAGTCCAAAGCTTTTTGACTCTAGATCACAAGAGATGCGAAACATCCAAAGCATGTATGAAGCGACCGCATCTGATCAGTGGCATCTATTACACAATGCGGAAAGATTGAAAATGAATATTGATATTCATTATTATTTTTGCTAATATACGTACTGTCATCTAGTGGACATCTTAAGAAAATACACTAACATAAGATGTAAATAAGTGCACATTATTTTATTATAAATATCCTGCTCGTTTTTCTCAACGTTTAAATACGTGGTGTTTAATTAATATGGAAAAAATATTAAATTCAGAAAAAAGAGACGATGTGCTTTAAATACTAATTATATAATATCGTTTGTTATGGGAAGGGACCAGTGACGAAATAATTATAAAAAAAAGTTTTTACTTGATATGATATGATATGGCGCCTCTGCTTTTTGCTGACGTATGTGATGAAAAAAATATCAACTCTTCGGTGCACTCATTGGCATTTCACTCCGAAAACAGTTTCTTGCGTTGAAAAAAAATTGCCTCATCACGGACCCGCCATGGAACGGCTTCGTACGGGAGTGTATCATAAATGATAAATATCTTTCGATGTCAATAAAAACTGATTGCTTTCCTTTATATAGTATGAATGTTCATGTGAGAATATTTTAAACTTCATTCACTTATAGAATATATACAGGGTGTAACATAAATAGTCCATAATATTTTACGATTGGATGCCTGACTGAATTTCGAGTCGAAAATGTTCAAGGAGTATGAACAAATTATGTACCGTTACGGAAAAAAAAAGCGCGATATGCTTTAGGTCTACGTACTTCAAAATAAATACTAACGAAATTAACCGATTATTATTCAGTACCATAATTGAAATTTAAATGGAACTGACAAGTAAGACAAAAAAAATATAGTTAATACACGATAAAGCAGTTTTCTAATTTATAATAATAGTTTTTGAGTAGAAAAATACATATTACGGTGCGTGTCCACGAAACGTAGTCATTAATTTTATACTCAAACATGAACATTAAAATTTTTCATATAAAATAAACTTTGTCCATACAAGAGATACAGTCCATCAAGTGAACAGCTGGAACATTTGTTAATGAGATACGCATACCGTGGATGGCGAGACGCTCGAATGTCTCCATTCTGCATGCAGGCGATGAATATCAAAGACATACTCTCGACCATTTTCTTAGGACGAAACCATCAATTGGTCGAAGGACGGTGAGGAAGAGGAAGATCCCCCACACGTTGGACCGATCTAGTAGGAGCGCAGTCAAGACGGAGGGAGTCCGATGGTGGAAAGAAGATTGACGCGGATTAACCTTAATCGCTAATCTCCGCTTATTTAGATAGCCGAGTACGCGCGCCCTTAAACGAGATATTTGGACAACCTCGGAAGTCGGTAATGAAAACATTCACATCCGTAGATGTTTGCTAAAATACATAAACTCCCTTAATGTCTCGCCACGACCTTCGTATACCCTGGCCCTGGCCCTGGCGCAGAGACAACGGTATTAGTATATAATGTATTATAATACAATATTTCGAAAGCCAACAAGATTCTTTAGTGGTGAAACATGGCGTCTTGCGGAAGGCTGCGTGTATTTCATCCCTCAAGGAATGGGGGATGATGCCAGGTGAGCCCCGGGTAATTCGGCAGTTTAAATGCATCGCAACGGGCGGGCGGTGCGGCGGGGGGGGGGGAGCGGGAGGTAACGGGGGCGGGAGGGGTTGTCAAATATTTTCACCCGGGGGTAAACAAAAAGTTTGCAATTCTGAAAAATTTTAAGTTTGCCGAATTATCGCGTATAAATAAAAGCTAAGCTTTATTTCGAACGCTCTCTTTTGTAGGCAAATTTGAATACGTTCGTCGAAATTACGTGAATATGTGACTTTTTTTATTTTGAAGGTAAATTTTTCAAATAGAAAAACAAAATTCATTTCTACTGTCAGAAAATACAAAATCAGAATCTGTTTCAGAATTTTACAATTTCATATTAGAAGTACGATGAAATGTAAATCTAAATTAATCAAAAATAATCAAGGCAATGTTATGAAACCAGATATAATATAATATTTGTACCTCTGATTCGATTGTTAAAGGGGGAGGGACAAGGGCTGGGCCCTCTTGTCTCCGACATATGAGGTAACCAACAAAGGCGTAAAAATTTTTGAGGGACCCTATTCGGAGAATATGGTGAAATTGTATAAAATAGTAACAAAAATGGGTAAAGTTTTTTTTTATATAATACATTTTTCAATATTTTGTTAATTTTTTTTGTTTCATTTTGTTGAATTTTTTATATTTTTAGTAAAAATTTTATAGAATCTTTTTCAATAGAGTCAAGAACAGGGTAAAGAAGTGAAATGGGACAAAAATGATGGGGATCGGATGGGGGATCGGATGAGGGATCATACAGGCCGAGGGGGTTTATGGAAGGGTTTGGGATGGAAATTAATTTAGAATAAAATTTAGACGATAAATCGTGTATGTGTCATTTGAGTAAGGGTATGTTTGAGTCTCTGTGAATGATTATGTTTCTGACAAAGCAGGGTGAGTTTGTAATTCTCCTAAGGATGTAGTTTTGTTTGGATTCTAAAATGTTTATGTTACTTGAACCTTGGATGGGGCTCGCGTATGTGACTATAGGACGGATGATTGCTTTGTACAAGAGTAATTTGTTTTGTATGGATAGTGAACTGTAGGAATTAATATTTTTATGTGATTCATGATACATTACATTGTAGTTAAGTGTTAAATTCCTTAGATATACAAGAATTAGTTGGACATGTGACCTTTTCGTTCCGCAGGTATATGTTTTGAATAACAAAACAAGCTCATTTCTATTTCAGAATTTTGAAAACTGGAACGTTCTTGTACTTTATATATTTTGATTACTACAGTTTTTCACAGAAACCATTCTATATACTATAAAAATATCGATACTGAGAGTGCATAAAAAAGAACTAAATAAACTGTAAAGAAAATAATTGGATTAAAGGTGAATACCAAAAATATACTTTAAAAAATTTCCACCCAGCACTAGTCGCGAGAATCAGATAGATTTCGTGTGTATGTGAAAGTATATATTTTACTTTTTTCTCAAGTCTAATATTAAAGTAGTTTTTAAAGGATTTTAACAGTCTCCATTTTTAAAGACTGGTAAATTGTTCAGAAAAGTGTGTCGACAAAATTCATTATATAACGTATACGAGTACACATGTGCCCATCATTATGAAGTCACGTTTCTTTCGTTTCGAGATATTTAAAAGTTTGCGTTTGAATTGATTAAAACGACACAATGTTTCAAAATTGATTTAGCCTTCTAGATTTATAAATTATTTCGACATGTGAATGTTGCATGTAGCTGAAATGACTAACTCCATCATTAAAATAAACACTAGTCGTAACACTACACTGAATATAACGCTTCAAATATTTCACAATTGTTATAATTTACATCATATTATATTTATTTAAAACAAATGTGACGCCAAATAATTGATAAACTCATTTTTTTCAATTTCTTGACTTGGATCACTTTCATAATAATGGATACAATTTTTAACGGAGGATGGTTTAAAAGAACTTTGGTGTATATGGTTGTGTCACGAGACCTTGTGCAATGGTTATATTGGGTTGATGTTGAAAAACATCGCAGTGAAAAATGTCAACCCAACTAAACTCACTCCTCGCCAGTTATCTCTGTATCGGTATGTTAAATTAATCATTTGTTCTAGATATACTAGAATATAAAGGCGTACGATTTATTTTTAAATTTGATTTATTATTTCACGTAAGTCACTCGCGATTCTACTAGAAAATCTGATTTAACTATAGACTAATACTTTTCGTCTCATAGTTCGATATTAATTAATATAATATTAAGTAAACAATTTACAAATAATAAAAAAATGGTCATTGTTAGTCGTTCGCCGACTCCTGCAGTTTTTAAAAAAAGAGACATTTTTTTGGAAAACAACTTATTAGCCATGCGAGGAATACCGTACCGCAGTTTGGGAGTCTATCGGTGCAATTCAGTGCAATACCGTGCCGCCGGGAGTACCTAACCCATGTAGCGGGTATGAATAAAGCATCAACCCTACATCCAGATATCCAGAAGACGAGTCCTGCAGGACCTCCGCGCCGACACACGCACCCTAGCAGTAGCAGGAGCCAACACCGTATTTTGGTCCAGCTAACAACGTTGAACTCATTTCTCTGGCTTAAATTAGCCATTAGTGCGTTCACCGTAAAGGTCCCTCAGTACGGACACGTAAACTGACTAACACATTTAGGGCCGGTTGTTTGATCAGTAGTAAAATTACACCGTAGTAAATTTTTACTATAGTAACATTTCAATATAGTACATTTTTACTATAGTAACTTTTCAATATAGTAAATTTTTACTATAGTAACTTTTCAATATAGTAAATTTTTACTATAGTAACTTTTCAACATAGTCAGTTTTTACTATAATAACTTTTCACTACAGTAACTTTTTAACTAAAACACGTCAAGATTACTACTGCAAAAGTTAATCCCGCTTAATAGTGTGGCAAGGTGAATAATCATCATAATACCTGCGATTTTTACTAAAATTGATTTATTATGAATATTCACCATTGGCAATACATACAATTTTATGTTTTATCTACGGATTTATTTCATTTTATATTTTTAGCTGGCGAAAAATCATCGGTAATATAAATTAAACGGCGAGAACATCACCGGACAAACTGTCATCACTAAAATAGCGGGATATTGAATTATTCAGTGACGTATACCACAACTAATCAAAGTGTCAATTTGACAGATGACTTTGAAACACCTGTGAAGGGTCCGCCATTTTTAACTAAAGATTTACAGTTTTTACCATACAATATTGGAGGGTAAAATTACTTTACTCTTAAATGTACTTTCGATGAGTAAAAACCTACGATCGAACGATCCGTTTTCGTATTTTTTTTTACTAAAGTAACTATTATTATATTACTATAGTAAAAATTTACCATTGATAACAACAACCGCCGCTTAGTGAGCAATATTATTATTAATAATATTAGTTGACAATGTTCAAGCTGCATGTGATTAATCTCAACCGTGTCGGATATATAAGCAATTTAAAAATATTGTAGTTGTGCGATTAGTTCGATTAATTGAAATATTCTATAAACTCCAAACTAAATATTGAATACAAAAAATTAAAAGTCATCGGACATTGAGCGACCAGACTATTTTATGTTAGATGAAGCAATGATATAGAATAATAAAAATAGGTCAATTTCGTAAGCGGTACAGAATTTGCACATACTCCTTGAACCATATCCAGCCATAAAATATTGTGAACTAGGTATGTTACACCCTCCATTTGTTATTTTAGTATTGCCGCGCACTAAAAACACACAATTTTCCGCGCATCATTCTGGCAAAAGATTAATGACCATTCAAAAATAGTGAACGAAGCGCTTCCAAGAGTTTTAAGCACGAGTATCTTCACCCTGGACCATAACTTATATCACCACATGGCATCCATGTGTTTAGAACTTCGTTCCAAAATTTTAGGGGTTCGATAGCTAATAATGTATATTATTTATTTTATTGATACGTTGATAATCAAAAAAAAAAATCAGTTATATTTAGACTTGCAGCACGTAATAGCATTTATAATTTAATATATTTATAAAATTTTGAGTATGTCCAAATCTTAATAGGAACTAATTACTAGGTTTTATTGCCTGGGGGATTGTCATCAACACATATATTTTTTAAATTATATTGTTTATGTACGCCAAAAAATACGACCAGCTCTGAAGGCGTTAAAGGTATACAGAATAATCAAATACGAAACGAAAAGATAAGGAATGTATCGTGAGGTGAATGCACAATAATAATCGGAGCAGTGGGAGTGACGTGGCAAAGATTGGCAGTCATGAGGCGGCCTTCATTGACATTAAATCGACATTGGCTAAATATGATGATGATGACATTGTATATAATGTATAACAGATGTCAATTATAGGAAAACGGTATAAAAAGAGTATTTATTGCTTGTCTCTTTTTTATAGACGAGAAAATAAAAAGGCAATATCGGCCTGAATGTGTTATGTAGCAATTACTTATAAATATGACGTTAAGTTTCGTGACATAGATGTTTTGTATTCCAATTGTAAGACTCCGAAAGTCGATCAATTCCAACAATCAGACAAATAATTGCGTATAAATATGATGTCAAGTTTCGTGACATAGATGTTTTGTAATCCAATTGTAAGATTCCGATAAGTCGATCAATTCTAACAATCAGACAAATAATTGCGTATAAATATGACGTCAAGTATCGTGACATAGACGTTTTGTATTTCAATTGTAAGACTCCGATAAGTCGATCAATTCCAACAATCAGACAAATAATTGCGTATATATATCACGTCAAGTTTCGTGACATAGATGTTTTATATTTTTTATTTTTATATGTTTGATATTTCAATTGTAAGACCCCAACAAGTCGATCAATTCCAACAGTCAGACAAATAATTAATTGCGTATAAATATGACGTCAAGTTTCGTGACATAGATGTTTTGTATTTCAATTGTAATACTGCAATAAGTTGATCAATTCCAACAATCAATACAAATAACTTTCTTGTAAAAAATAAAATTTATTTAAATTCTCTTTGTTTTGTATCTAGCAATATATTGGCGCTAGACGCCTCAAATACTAATTCACCTCATACAAAACAAAACTGTCACCGCCACAAAATGTCACAGCACTTGAACAAAATTTAAACTCGTGATTATCTCCGGAATTACGTTTTATTTCTCCGGATTTCTTTTTCAGCCCGGGAAAAAGAGAAGTAGCTCTTTCCCGGGATCCCTGACTACGGGAGACAAACATTAGTTCCGGACGATCACGAATGACTTGGAGTAAGCAAATTTAACACATTTTGAATGAGAATAATGGACGATCGTGTGTAATAAAATGAATTGAACAACTTTCTCACTTTATTTATTACCTGTAACGTGTTTTTTTTCAAGCAACCTGTCAATACTTTTATCTATTAACACTTTTCAAACATCTTTACTTATTTTTAAAATACGGTCTCTCAAATATGGAGATTCAAGTTCGTATCCCGCTAGCAACAACAATATTTTTTCGATAAAATTGATTTTATATGTATATATTTATAATTAATACATTAATTTAGTATTTAAAATATCACAGACCGTCTGTTTTGAATAATTACAACTTCACAATAAGAATGAGTTCTCCTTAATAATTAATTTAATCTTTTAATTTTTAAACTTCTGGTGCCATCAACACTTGCGGCATATATCTTTCTAACCGATCTCTCCTTATTCATCCGTCCCATATGACCAAACCACCAAAGTGATCCTTTCTTAATCTTACTCACTATATCTGCCACATATACGCCTAAGTGATCTCATTTCTTCTGTTAGCTCCAAGCCTCACTTCCGTACATCAGTGTCGGTACTAGGACTCCATTGTAAACAAGTTGACAAGTTCTCATTAGCTATAATTCCATTCAAAGCACCGTTCACTGTATTCCCTGCAGTCACCCTCCTTTCGATATCTTTCTCTGTCTCCGTTTCTATCGAACATACTCCCCAAATACACAAACTCATCTATTTGTTCCAAACATTCATTACCTGCAAGTATTCAGCAGCACGGTGTCTCGCTTTCCTCCTTCTCGAATACCATCACTTTTGACTTGTTGAAATTAATAATAAGGTCGCTCTCCTTGCATACACCGCACACTCTACTCATCGTGATT
Organism: Eubasilissa regina; assembly: GCA_022840565.1. NCBI lineage: Eukaryota > Metazoa > Arthropoda > Insecta > Trichoptera > Phryganeidae > Eubasilissa > Eubasilissa regina. The sequence goes on along the minus strand of JAINEB010000029.1, from coordinate 17,865,971 downwards.
TGTATGTGTTTTATTTCATTTTAAAGTTATACACCTCTAAAAAAATTAAAAAAACACCCTTTACAATCGAATCAACGATTGTTCCAAAGCAATTGTTTTGATGGAAAACTGATAAACGAGTACTTAGTATAGAGAGCTAATTTTATTTGTCAGTTATACAATACATTGATAGATATATATATATATATATATAGTATGTACTTGTCGTCCCAGTTTAGCGGGTCACCGCGCATCTAGACCATGGCATCAAAAATGTGCAACTGGCGCGTCACACAACGCAATAAACTAGAATCACATCGAATGCTAAAGAAAATAATAAAATAATTTCTTCAATATTTGCAAAATTACTTTGTGGCACAACATATTATATAAAATAGCAAATTAAATAATACGTATAACCAAATCATTTTTCCAAACAGTCACATTTTAAATTTGTTTTCACCCTAGTGCCTGATTAGTTTGTTACCCGCCACTTTTTTGTTTTTTTTTTTATCTATGCTTATATTTTTAATTTTAATAAATAATGTACATTGTTTCTTGAAAAAGATATCGTAGGTATCGAAACATGTTGATGTATCAATAAATAGTTATTAATAGTATACTAAATTATAGCTATGTTTGATAAATTAATACAATGTGTACAAACTGTAAGAAAAGACGAATATATTAAAATACTAATTAGAAAAATAAACATATATAATCAATTTTATCGAAAAATATTCTTGTCGCTACCGGGATTCGAACCTGGATCTCTTTCCAAAACCGGGGAGGTGTATTAACCAACTATTACATGTTACACATTTCAAATGAATACATCTATTATTTCATTATTTGAAAGCCATCTACTTTGTTTTTACGGAATCTCAAATACCTTTGAGTAAACCGATAGCAGACGCCAGAATTAACAATTCATTTTTATTAAATTTTCGACACATTGATACAATTTATATATTATTAGGAGAACACATTCTTAATGTGATGTTGTAATTATTCAGAACAGACGGTCTGTGATATTTTAAATACTAATTAAATGTATTAATTAGAAAGAAGATATACATATAAAATCAATTTTATCGAAAAATACCTGAATCTCTTTCCAATCCGGGGAAGGTATATTAACCAAAGAGATCCAAGTTCGAATCCCGACAGCAACAAAAATATTTTTCGATAAAATTGATTTTATATCAAAGTATCTTTAATACTTAAAATATCACAGACCTTCTGAATAATAATAATGTGCTCCCTTAATAACCACTATATTAAATTATAATTTACAAAAATTAGTTTGCCGACTTGGTATCTAGTTTTTTTATACATATTTAATGAGCTAAACGTCTAACTAATCCTCAGAGATTCAAACACCGCCTCTTGTCTCGCAGCACCTCACTCCATTTCAGGATCGTTCATCGTCAGGAAATCATTATGTCGTGTACGAAATACTTTAATAATAATAATAATAGTGTTTATATGTTTGTCCAATTAAAATGTCGTACTGTAATGAAATGACGCACGGAATACTGCGATAGAAAATAAAAATAAAATTAACTTTTATTATTCACATTAAAAATAACCCATCAATATAATAGCAAAATATTTTTTTTTGTTTGACACGATAACCGCACACTTTTACGTGATAGAAATGACAGTAGATCTTGTTTAATTTACGTTGGACAGTTGTGAATTTGTTTGTTTTACATTGCTGCACAACACGGTTTGAAAGCCAGATGGGTATGATATTATATAAGATTTAGTATGACTAACTGAAGACAAGATTCATTCATATATCAGTATTGCTTTAAAAATAAACCCTACGTGTCAACACATTTCATCTCCCGCTCGAAAGATGTCTGTACAAATTTGATCGATTTATATATAAAAATATTAAGTATGAAGGTAAAATAGCAACTTTTCTTAACCTTCATTTATATTATATATTAAAACTTGGATTCGTAATATGGGTAGAGCCAGTATTGGTGCACTCACCCAAACATATTGACTCATACCTATATTAATTATTGCTATAAAGTGATTAAAAAATTAAGTCAATTTTAAAATTGTTCTTCATATTCACCTTTTATATGGTAATAAATGTAATTCTAATTTCTCTAGTGAGACGGGCACAGTCCAAACAGATTTTTACATATTATATACTTACTAATAAAATAAATAAATAAATTTATTCTAAAAAATCAACAAAACACAACTGCATAATAATTTACTATATTTGACGAGACAAACGCACACTTTCGCATGATAGAATTGAGAGCAGATCTTGTTTGTTTTGGGTTACCACAAAATGACCGCAGACTTTTTGTTAAAATGTTGAAGATGCGAAATGTTTTGTTAAACCATACGATTCAATGTAGATTTTATGTTGCTATGCGACACAGTTGAATATTTTTCTTCTTTCTTATCAAAGAGTAGAATTATTTCCTTTGATGTGATACTTGGATTACTATTTTTCAGTTCTAATTTCTGTACCTCGGAGTAGTGATGAGAAAAAAATCATACTCTTGACTCACAGGTGTGATTGTGATTGATATTCGATAATATCAGTGATTGAAAACTGCGACTGTGATCACAGTTTCATTACTAATGCAATATCACAATAGACAAAATAAATTTAAAAAAAACATAATTATGAGCGTATTTATTTATATTATTTAAATTTCTTTTACGTAAAAAAACAGATTCTAGCATGCATAATTAATATATATCTTATTTAATATAGTCACAAAAATAATGAAAACCCTTAAAAATTGTGAATTTATTTTTCGGGTCAAATTCTCAGCATTTCGTTTTGACAGAATCAACCAGATGGCGCTTATCACGAATCATAACGACATTCATTCATGAATATTTTCATTTCAATTACATACACGCCGAATTATAAATCAATAAATAAAATTTAAAAAATGAATCACGAATCACGATATTCCCAGATATTCAATCACTGGTAGTGGGTTTGACTCAAAGTCATCAGTGATTGACTTATGGTTTGTGATTCATTGACTCATCACTACCTCGGAGGCATCATGCCCAAGAAATGAAACCAAAAATGATATTTAAACACTTTTTTTCTCAATCTAGGAGTATATGATATGATATTGATATAATAACAGAAATAAGGTGTATAATAGAATTATGTCCATAAAACACTATGTGGCATACATTCTATCCAATCAAAAAAGCTGCGCATAACTGTAATCTTTACAAAATAAATGTAAATTAAATATTTATTTTATATATTATATATTGAGTATGTAAATCTACACGAAAATAATTCAGTTCTCATGTTAACGTGTTAACTAAAACCGTATAACTAGCGGAAGAATTTAAAATTGACAAATAAAGCTGCGCATGTGTTTTTTTACAAGATCTGTCCCAGACGTACACAGACTAAACGCAACTCTCGCACCGCGCGGTGGTCTGAATACACGTCTTCGCTTTAACAGGCGTGTTGCAAAACGCCGCAAGTGTGTTTTTGAAGCAAACTTGTATTGTTTTATATTTTAACTGCTTTAGTTAATGACTTTTAAAACTTCCCAAGAATAGTAGTAAAAGTACACACACACACAAGTATGCTTGCACAAAAACATGCTTCTGAAAGAGTGAATAATAAATACGAATTAAATATATTAATTAGAAAGCCAGATGATAACAAGATTTGGAAAGAGATCCAGGTTCGGATCCCGGTGGCGCGACAAACAAACAACAAACAAACAACAGACCGTCTGTTCTGAATAATTACAACTTCACAATAAGAATGTGTTCTCTTAATAATAAAGTTGTATCAACGTGTCCAAAATTTAATAAAAATGAATTGATAATTCTGCCGTCTGCTATCAGATTACTCAAAGGTATTTGAGATTCCGTAAAAATAAGGTAGATGGCTCTTTCAAATAATAGAATTAATCGTTCCATTATTTGAAAGAACCTTAATAAATACAAATAGAAGTATATATATTGTTGTATTCCGCTACAACTTTGTAATAATTCGTTATGAATATTAAGAGAACACATTCTTATTGTGAAGTTATAATTATTCAAAACATAGGTCTGTGATGTTTTAAATATGAATTAAATATATTCAAATAATATAAAATAAGGCTCTTTCAAATAATAGAACGATTAAATGTATTAATATCAAAAAGGTAATATATAAGTTCGAAAATTTGTCGCTAAAAATATCGTCGCTGTAGCGTAGTTGGATAATGCACCTTCCCCGGTTTGGAAAGAGATCCATGTTCGAATCCCGATGGCGCAACAACAATATTTTTCGATAAAATTAATTTTGTATGTATATCCTTCTAATTAATATATTTAATTTATATTTCTTCAATTCAGGTATGCTCCTGCGACGAAAAATGTCAAACGAAATTCAACTTGTTACCGAGCCGATGCATCCGCGGTATTGGCGAGTTAACAGCATAATTATTCTACAGAAAACACTTTATGTTATCTTGATTGAGTATTTAAAAGTAACATTTTTTAATTAGAATTATCGTCACTGTATGACATTTCACGGCACGATTTGCGATTTGGTTCGAAATCACTTTCGTAGTTGGAAGTGATAGTATGCACATCGGGTCTACTACGTTCTGTGTTGATTTTTTTTTTCTTTAACAATGTAATCAGTGTTTATACTTTGTGATGACTTTCTCGATTTGATGACTTTTTTTAATGCAGTTCGTGATATACAATGATGCTTAGGTTCTGAATTGGTGTCACTAAGAAGAAAATAATTGTCCAATTTACTGCAAAATTGAACACCTTCTCGAATTATATTTTCAGTTAAGGATTTTCTTCAGCTTCGTGATATTTAAAGTTATATCGATAATATCGTCGATATCATTTCGGTTTAAGGTATCAAAACCCTCTTCACCAACTTCATGAGCCAAAGTAATGATTTCAGCTGATATTACCAATGTTTCAGTGGTTTCACTGACTAATACATCCAGGTCATGCTGTACTCGTCGATGAATTTAAAGTTCGTTTTAAATACTAATTAATTATAAAGATATACATATAAAATAAATTATATCCAATTTTACAATACGGGTAGATGCATTACCAACGAATTAATAAAAGCCATCTATCTACATTGTTTTTACGGAATCTCAAATACATTTGAGAAAGTGTAACATATAAATTCGAAAATTTGTCGTCAAAAATACTGTCGCTGTGGCATAGTTGGTAATGCACCTTCCACGGAATGGAAAAGAGATCCAGATTTGAATTCCGGTTGCGTAACAACAATATTTTTCAATAAAATTGATTTTATATATCTTTATAATTAACACATTTAATTAGTATTTAAAACATCACAGACCTGTGTTCTGAATAATTACAACTTCACAATAAGAATGTGTTCTCATTAATATAGTTTGTTTTGTTTGAATTGCATTAAATGTAAACTGCATAATTTCAAAATTGCATAAAAAGAGAACCGATTGTATATCTATTATTCTCAAAGGTTTTTTTTATACTACTAATGTGCTGGTTTTGCACATTTTTTTTAACAAATAATGAACACAATCGGCATCGCCAATTGCTTTTTGCTAGTTTAAATAAAAACATGTTTTCATGGAAACGCTTTTATGTTCGTCTGTCTCGTTCGTCCAAGAACGGGTTTTTAAACATTGATTATTTGTAATATTATTATCCTAGAATTTTACAACATTGTTTATAAATATGATTTTAAATCATCAGCACTGTTTAAACTCCGTACATCAGCTGCACGACTAGTTTACAACTCGGTCTGTTTAGTGTCGTTACTTTATCGAGCTCGCCATATTTTCTATCACTCATCTAAGTATTTTGCTTTTTTTGAATTGAATCCTCTTACATATTAATGAAACACAAGAAACTTTTTTTTTTTTTAATATCGACATTAATGTTTTAATTTTATAAATTGATTGTAATGAAATAATTAATTATATTTATTACCTAGTTAGGTATCTACAAAAAAAAAAAAAAGAAATCACACAGTAGCATTCATTGTATTGTTCCAATTTTTTCATAAATCTGACAGTGGATTTCTTTGTTTACTGTTTTGATAAAAATGTACCTTCCGAAAAAATTTTCATTTGTGACACACGCCATAGAGTAAGTTCTTTTTATTTATAATATAAATTATGTTTATCAACATTTAAAAATCCCACTCGAGTTTATTAATTATTAAAGTTTAATACTTCACCTGTCGATGAGAGTGACTGTTTCTCTCTAAACTCGAGTAGTGCTAATAAACTCAAGTAGAGTTATAATATTGTTTCATTTATATCCGTCCATTATGATGATGAAACTCTACAAAGTTAACGCCGATTCTGTTAATAATCATATATATTAAAGTTATAAGCCCTATTTCGTGGTGTTTGCAAAAAATCACGCGGCCAACTCCGTCACACCGCGCGATCGCTTTTTAGGGGCTTTCCCGCCAGATATTTGGAAATTTTTTTTTTTTGCCAGACGGCCGAAGGCCGACGTAAACTTTTCGCCATAGACACTTTTCGTCTACCGCCACTCCTCGATTTACGGCGACCGTTTCCGTTTGGCCGATTTCTAGCTGTTTTTCATTTTTATTTAGCCTAACTTTTACATTTTCGCTCACAACTCTGGGAATTTAAAAGCGATAATTATTTTTAAATATTCGGGCGACGGCCCGCGGCCGACCGCATCGCCGGGCGTACTTTATAAATTTTTCCCGCTTTTAGTTTTTTCGCAAAACTCGAAAAAGTGAATTTCATTTTTTTCACGTTTTCTCCGTAACCTTTGGATGAATTAATTATTTTTATATTTTAGGAGATAGATCGAGACGCTCCAGAATTTATTTCAAAGATAACAAACTCCTATAATTTAACCGACGTCTTTTAAATGTAAAAAACGCGAAAAAAAATGTGAAAATTTTACCTAAAATTGTAAAATTATTAACACGACTTACCCCAAATACCGGTTGTCGAAATTTTTCTCAAGTCTATGGCCATAACTCGAAGGCCGTAACGAATTCTTATTCGCCGGACAATTTGATTCGTCGACGAAATTCGGCCTTCCATTGGCTGGACAAATTGATTGGTCCTCAAGCTTGCAGTTCATTCGCCGAAAAAATTTATTGGGCGTTGGTATTTTTTTATTGGTTATAATAATATTCACGCAAAATGGGCGCTAATTATATTATTGATAACAGCTGTTTATGTCAAATTTTTTTAACCTAAAATATAGTTTGACAGTTGTGTCAAGACGGCCATGCTGACGTTTTGACTTACGAAATGAATTCGATAGAGGGCAGTAATATGTGGAATTGGTATTATAGGTTTTTTGAATATATTAGTTAGTTTAAGAGCGATTTTAATTTTTTTAAATGCTATTGATAGCTAAATTTATATTAATTTATTTAGTAAAAATTAATTTATTATTTAAACACACTACTAAATGTATTGATGATTTTAATTATTTTTTAGAGTTAATTAATTTTTTTACGGAAAAGAATTATACCGAGAAAAATTATATTTTTTCTCTTGGGTTGCCGGCTATGCTGGCTATGCTTGCCGTTAGAAGCATCGCCGATTGTCGAGGCTTCTAACGGAACCATCCTCCGTTAACTGGTTTACCTGATCGTGCCAAGTCTTCTACGGACGTCCTCTATTTCAGGTGCCAACAACACTTACTTACTTACCATCACGCCGTTTCTCCGCAGGGGTAGGCAGAGAGGATAGAGCGCCATACTCTTCTGTCCTGACACAAAATTTTCGCCTCATTCACACTCATACATATTCTCATACAAGCTAACCGATTGTCGAGGCTTCTAACAGAACCATCCTCCGTTAACTGGTTTACCTGATCGTGCCAAGTCTTCCACAGACGTCCTCTATTTCAGGAGTCATAAACACTCGATTAATCCAACAGTATCAACTTCTTACTTACTTACTTACTTACCATCATGCCGTTTCCCCGCAAAGATAGGCAGAGAGGATAGAGCGCCATACTCTTCTCTCCTGACACACAATTTTCGTCTCATTTACATTCATACATCTTCTCATACAAGCTAACCGATTGTCGAGGCTTCTAACAGAACCATCCTCCGTTAACTGGTTTACCTGATCGTGCCAAGTCTTCCACAAAATAAATAAAATATTTATGAATTAATTTTAAATGTTTTTTTTTTATGTAAACATTTTTTTGAAATACAGCGCTTGAAAAGTCGTTGAAATACGTTGAAATTTCTTAAGAATAAGAAAGTCCATTTTAAAATTGAAATTTTTTCGCGATGTTTTTTTTTTATGGCCGGCCAATGTTTTGTAAAAATATGTTTTTTAAACTTTTATCGATAAGAGTGGTATTTTCAGTGCCGTTCATTGGACGAGTGATCCGATTCGTCCATAACCCTGGCCGTTTATTGGCGGAAGGCATTGATTGGTTTAAAGATATAGTAATATTCATGCATTGGTTATAATAATATTCATGCAAGATGGCCGCTAATTATATTATTGATAACAGCTGTTTCATATAAAAAAAAATTAAAAATTGGTATTATAGGTGCGTTAAGTGCGATTTTAATTTTTTTAAATGCTATTGATAGCTAAATTTATATTAATTTATTTAATAAAAATTAATTTATTATTTAAACACACTTTATGGTTTTATTAAATATATTGATGATTAAAAATATTATTTTTAACAAAAATATTATTTATAACAAAAGTATTATTTTTAACAAAAGTATAAATACAAACTGTGGCACCCCGGTTATTCCGAACCCGGTTAATCTGATTCTGGTTAATCCGATCCAGGTTAATCTGACCGTAGTTAATCCGACATCGGTTAATCCGACACCGGTTAATCCGTCACCGGTTAATTCGACAATGGTTAATCCGACACCGGTTAATCCGACACCGGTTAATCCGACACCGGTTAATCCGACACCGGTTAATCCGACACCGGTTAATCCGACACCGGTTAATCCGACACCGGTTAATCCGACACCGGTTAATCCGACACCGGTTAATCCGTCACCGGTTAATTCGACAATGGTTAATCCGACACCGGTTAATCCGACACCGGTTAATTCGACAATGGTTAATCCGACACCGGTTAAACCGACACCGGTTAATCCGACACCGGTTAATCCGACGTCGGTTGATCGGACACCGGTTAATCCGTCACCGGTTAATTCGACAATGGTTAATCCGACACCGGTTAATCCGACACCGGTTAATCTGACACCGGTTAATCCGACACCGGTTAATCCGACACCGGTTAATTCGACAATGGTTAATCCGACACCGGTTAATTCGACAATGGTTAATCCGACACCGGTTAATCCGACACCGGTTAATCCGACACCGGTTAATCCGACACCGGTTAATTCGACAATGGTTAATCCGACACCGGTTAAACCGACACCGGTTAATCCGACACCGGTTAATCCGACACCGGTTAATCCGACGTCGGTTGATCGGACACCGGTTAATCCGTCACCGGTTAATTCGACACCGGTTAATCCGTCACCGGTTAATTCGACAATGGTTAATCCGACACCGGTTAATCCGACACTGGTTAATCCGACACCGGTTAAACCGACACCGGTTAATCCGACACCGGTTAATCCGACACCGGTTAATTCGACAATGGTTAATCCGACACCGGTTAATTCGACAATGGTTAATCCGACACCGGTTAATCCGACACCGGTTAATCCGACACCGGTTAATCCGACACCGGTTAATCCGACACCGGTTAATCCGACACCGGTTAATTCGACAATGGTTAATCCGACACCGGTTAAACCGACACCGGTTAATCCGACACCGGTTAATCCGTCACCGGTTAATTCGACAATGGTTAATCCGACACCGGTTAAACCGACACCGGTTAATCCGACACCGGTTAATTCGACAATGGTTAATCCGACACCGGTTAATTCGACAATGGTTAATCCGACACCGGTTAATCCGACACCGGTTAATCCGACACCGGTTAATCCGACACCGGTTAATCCGACGTCGGTTAATCCGACACCGGTTAATCCGTCACCGGTTAATCCGACACCGGTTAATCCGACACCGGTTAATCCGTCATTATCATCGTTTAAATTACCACCTTCTTCTTTGATTTTCACAAACGTCGTAGAGGATAGTACGCCGCACAGTGCAGATAATTGGAATGCTGCCTATTATTATTTTTAAATTCAAATTAGTATGAATATTTTGAAAAGAGTGTTTTGCGTCATTCAAGTCTTATTAAACATATCGTGTTGGATATAAGTATAATATGCCTGAGAGTTGGCAATTGGTGTAACGCACAGCTAATAATTTGAATTAAAGAGATATGTGTATATATTAAAGAGACGCCTGGTTGACTGCAATCGAAATAGCATTGGCGTTAGTTTTAGTATACAACAGGAGTTTATATATTATTATAGCTCTATTATTGTATTTATATGAACACTTTTTTTTATTATATTGGTTAGTTTAAGTGCGATTTTTTTTTAATTTACTTAATTTTCTCTATTATTATTATGTATGAGTATGTCTATTATTATTTTTAAATTCAAAATAGTATGAATATTGTTTTTAGACGTTCGATACTTATTTATCTTATTATTAATTACCATAACGCCGTTTCTCCGCGGGGGTAGGCAGAGAGGATAGAGCGCCATACTCTTCTGTCTTGACACACAATTCTCGCCTCACTTACATTCATACATCTTCTCATACAAGCTCGCTGATTGTTGAGCCTTCGAACAGAACCATCCTCCGTTAACTGGTTTACCTGATCGTGCCAAGTCTTCCACGGACGTCTTCTATTTCTGGTGCCACAACACTTGATTATATTGGTTAGTTTTTGTACGATTTTAATTTTGAAAAATTCTACAAGTAGGTGAATACGTAATGTATTTAAAAACATGAATTATTCCTTCTTATTCTTCTTATTTTCCTATCAAAACACTTTTTATAGTTTTATTAAGTGTGTTAAGATTTTTTTTTTCTTCTGAAAATTGACAACAGAGTACTGCGTCTCTGATACGTCTGCTGCCGGGCGGCAGCTGTGCGGGTAAGCTAGTCATATATATTAAAGTTATAAGCCCTATTTCGTGGTGTTTGCAAAAAATCACGCGGCCAACTCCGTCACACCGCGCGATCGCTTTTTAGGGGCTTTCCCGCCAGATATCTGGGTATTTTTTATTTTTGCCAGACGGCCGAAGGCCGACGTAAACTTTTCGCCATAGACACTTTTCGTCTACCGCCACTCCTCGATTTACGGCGACCGTTTCCGTTCGGCCGATTTCTAGCTGTTTTTCATTTTTATTTAGCCTAAATCGCGCGTTTTCGCTCGCCGCTCCGCCATTTTGAGAGCCAAAATTATTTTTATACATTTCGGCGACGGCCCGCGGCCGACCGCATCGCCGGGCGTACTTTATAAATTTTTCCCGCTTTTAGTTTTTTCGCAAAACTCGAAAAAGTGAATTTCATTTTTTTCACTTTTACTCCGCCGCTCGGAGAGATATATTTTTTTTTTACCACTCAATTTGCGGGAAACGATCGCCCGGAATTTATTAGCGAGTATGCAGACTCCCATCTCTTCATTTGGATCTTTAAAATGTAAAAAAACATTTTTTTTTTTTTGAAAAACGCACGGACCTACCTAGATGCGCCGAAAATGCGAAAAAACTGACACTTTATGCCCCGTTAACTGAAATCTCCCGGCCGCGCAAAACAAATGAAACACGGTTTTTTCCAGAATGACAGCGAAACATTGACAAACTTTGCGATTTATAAAAAATGTCGATTTTCACATGAAAAAATGTACATTTTTTTATTAGAAAAGCGTCTCTATACACTATTCGGTACTAGCGGTACATGAGAAAACCCCTTATTTATGTAACAATCTTTGCGTTTATGCTCCCTGAAGGATAATATATACCCGATACGAATTAAAAATAGTATTTTTAATAAATAATGTTTAAATATTATATCATGTCCATGTAAAAATGTCCATTTTCACGTGAGAAATGAAACATTTGAAAATTATTTCTACACTCTATGTAACATTGAGCTTATTAAATAAATATTGTAATAATACAGGTAACGGTTCATTCGACCACCTTGAAGCGAAATATGTGACGAATCCGAATTAAAAAGAGTATTTTTATTTAAATATGTACATTGACATTTTTTTTCTCTCTTTATCTTTACCGCCGAATAGAACGATTTTTCGGTAGAAATGTATTTATATTATTAAAGAAAACTACTTTTTTAAATTTACGGCGTCTTATAGCCTTTTCAGAATATTAATAAATGTTTTAAATGAAAATCTAATTTAATAATTAATTTGCCGCGGTAAACGTGTGCATTTTTTACAAATTTGACATACAGATGTCGCTATACATGCGGTTTTAGAAAAATAAATATATTAAATAATTTTGGTATGGAAAATATGTTTACAGATTATGAGATTTTCTACTATTAATATTTTTCTAATAAATATAATTTATTTTCCACAAAAGGGTGAGGAATATTTTAAATGTTTTTTTTTTATGTAAACAATTTTTTTTAAGTATTAGAATTTTTTAGTAAAACTTATTTTACATAGATGTCGCCATACATACCGTTTGTTTGCAGATTCTCTACCGTTAATATTTCTTAATAAATATAATTTAGTTTCCTCAAAAAGGTGGAGAATATTTTTTAATGTTAAAAAATACACGATAAAATATTTATGAATTTTAAATGTTTTTTTTTTTTATGTAAACAATTTTTTTAAGTAAAGAGCGCGAGATGCGTTTTAAATATATAGAAATTTAATACGGATAAAAAATTTCATTTACAAATTGAAATTTTTCGCGATGTTTTTTTTGTTTTTTAAACTTTTATCGATAAGAGTGCCATTTAGTAACACCTTCTTCTTTGATTTTCACAAACGACGTAGAGGATAGTGCGCCGCACAGTGCAGATAATTGGAATGCTGCCTATTATTATTTTTAAATTCAAAATAGTATGAATATTCTGAAAAGAGTGTTTTGCGTCATTCAAGTCTTATTAAACATATCGTGTTGGATATAAATATAATATGCCTTTTGGTTGGCAAATGGTGTAACGCGCAGTTAATAATTTGAATTAAAGAGATATGTGTATATATTAAAGAGACGCCTGGTTGACTGCAATTGAAATAGCATTGGCGTTAGTTTTAGTATACAACAGGAATTTATATATTATTATCGCTCGATTAATGTATTTATATGAACACTGGTTTTTTTTTATTATATTGGTTAATTAAGGTGCAATTTTAATTTTTATTAATCTAATTTTCATAGTAAATTAATATAAACTGCTTACTTATTTACCATCACGCCGTTTCCCCGCGGAGGTAGGCAGAAGGATAGAGCGCCATACTCTTCTATCCTGACACAAAATTCTCGCTTCATTCACACTCATACATCTTCTTATACGAGCTAACCGATTGTCGAGGCTTCTAACAGAACCATCCTCCGTTAACTGGTTTACCTGATCGTGCCAAGTCTTCCACGGACGTCCTCTATTTCAGGTGTCATAAACACTCGATTAATCCAACAGTATCAACTGCTTACTTACTTACTTACTTACCATCACGCCGTTTCCCCGCAAGGATAGGCAGAGAGAGGCAATAAACTTTGAAAAACACTATGAATTTGAGGATTACATTCAGGGATTAATATATTCAAACGACGAACAACAATTAATGAATTTTTACAATAAATTATATGTTTTTAAAAATAATGTTAAAAGAAATGTAGCTTTAGATAAATAGTTAATAGTCGTCTTATTCTTTAATAAATTAGGTTCAATAATTATATTTTTTATCTATTTACACGATAAAAATCAACATCATCATCATCATCATCATCGTTTAAATCGCCACCTTCTTTGATTTTCACAAACGACGTAGAGGATAGTACGCCGCATAGTGCAGATAATTGGAATGCTGCCTATTATTATTTTTAAATTCAAAATAGTATGAATATTCTGAAAAGAGTGTTTTGCGTCATTCAAGTCTTATTAAACATATCGTGTTGGATATAAATATAATATGCTTTTTGGTTGGCAAATGGTGTAACGCGCAGCTAATAATTTGAATTAAAGAGATATGTGTATATATTAAAGAGACGCCTGGTTGACTGCAATTGAAATAGCATTGGCGTTAGTTTTAGTATACAACAGGAATTTATGCTAGGACACCATGCAGTAAAATATAATTATAAGCATTAGTTTTGTTTAATTATGTATTAATATTATTTAACGACATGGAATTTTCAATCGATCTTTTTATGTTAAAAATATTTGGTAAGGCTTAATTTCAACTTCCAAAAAACAACGAAAGATGGCAATATGCGTCGTTTAAGAGGAAAGTATTCATTACTGTGGATACTAATACGAATAACATTAAAATATCTAAATAGAACAATAAGAGTTTGAAGATTAATTATTTAAATATACATTATTATATTACATACGTTATTATATTTTATTTTAAATAATCATTTATATTAGTTATCCAATTTGTAAGCCATCATCACTTTGCTTCTATCTCGGTATTTTACAAATACTATTTAATTACGGCGTCCAAGTATTTGTAAAACGATTTTTTTATGAAACTTAACGTAAACAAGTAACAATTTAAAACAATTACGAGTAAATTAATAAGTATATGTAGTAGGTACTTTACCATAACATTAATTTCGTTCGCATTGTAATTAATTATATATAATATTATTTTTAATATGATTATATATTTTTACTTAATTATAACAACATTGTTCGTTTGCATTTGCTTTTTATCAGTTTGATAGTGATTATCAGTTTCATTTAAATGAAATAAAACTTAAATTATTAATCGACAACCCGGTGTTTATGTAACTTTAAATAAGTACTATGGTCCAAAAGTATTATTTTTAACAAAAGTATATATACAAACTGTGGCACCCCAGTTATTCCGAACCCGGTTAATCTGATTCTGGTTTATCCGATCCAGGTTAATTCGACAATGTTTAATCCGACACCGGTTAATCTGACACCGGTTAATTCACACCGGTTAATCTGACATCGGTTAATCCGACACCGGTTAATCCGACACCGGTTAATCCGACACCGGTTAATCCGACACCGGTTAATCCGTCATTATCATCGTTTAAATTACCACCTTCTTCTTTGATTTTCACAAACGTCGTAGAGGATAGTACGCCGCACAGTGCAGATAATTGGAATGCTGCCTATTATTATTTTTAAATTCAAATTAGTATGAATATTTTGAAAAGAGTGTTTTGCGTCATTCAAGTCTTATTAAACATATCGTGTTGGATATAAGTATAATATGCCTGAGAGTTGGCAATTGGTGTAACGCACAGCTAATAATTTGAATTAAAGAGATATGTGTATATATTAAAGAGACGCCTGGTTGACTGCAATCGAAATAGCATTGGCGTTAGTTTAAGTATACAACAGGAGTTTATATATTATTATAGCTCTAATAATGTATTTATATGAACCCTTTTTTTTATTATATTGGTTAGTTTAAGTGCAATTATATTATAATATACTTAATTTTCTCTATTATTATTATGTATGAGTATGTCTATTATTATTTTTAAATTCAAAATAGTATGAATATTGTTTTTAGACGTTCAATACTTAGTTATCTTATTATTAATTACCATCACGCCGTTTCTCCGCGGGGGTAAGCAGAGAAGATAGAGCGCCGTACTCTTCTGTCCTGACACAATTCTCGCCTCATTCACACTCATACGTCTTCTCATACAAGCTAACCGATTGTCGAGGCTTCTAAAAGAACCATCCTCCGTTAACTGGTTTACCTGATCGTGCCAAGTCTTCCACTGACGTCTTCTATTTCTGGTGCCACAACCCTTGATTATATTGGTTAGTTTTTGTGCGATTTTAATTTTGAAAAATTCTACAAGTAGGTGAAAACGTAATGTATTTAAAAACATGAATTATTCCTTCTTATTCTTCTTATTTTCCTATCAAAACACTTTTTATAGTTTTATTAAGTGTGTTAAGATTTTTTTTTTCTTCTGAAAATTGACAACAGAGTACTGCGTCTCTGATACGTCTGCTGCCGGGCGGCAGCTGTGCGGGTAAGCTAGTCATATATATTAAAGTTATAAGCCCTATTTCGTGGTGTTTGCAAAAAATCACGCGGCCAACTCCGTCACACCGCGCGATCGCTTTTTAGGGGCTTTCCCGCCAGATATTTGGAAATTTTTTTTTTTTGCCAGACGGCCGAAGGCCGACGTAAACTTTTCGCCATAGACACTTTTCGTCTACCGCCACTCCTCGATTTACGGCGACCGTTTCCGTTCGGCCGATTTCTAGCTGTTTTTCATTTTTATTTAGCCTAAATCGCGCGTTTTCGCTCGCCGCTCCGCCATTTTGAGAGCCAAAATTATTTTTATACATTTCGGCGACGGCCCGCGGCCGACCGCATCGCCGGGCGTACTTTATAAATTTTTCCCGCTTTTAGTTTTTTCGCAAAACTCGAAAAAGTGAATTTCGTTTTTTTCACTTTTCCTCCGCCGCTCGGAGAGATATATTTTTTTTTTACCACTCAATTTGCGGGAAACGATCGCCCGGAATTTATTAGCGAGTATGCAGACTCCCATCTCTTCATTTGGATCTTTAAAATGTAAAAAAACATTTTTTTTTTTTTGAAAAACGCACGGACCTACCTAGATGCGCCGAAAATGCGAAAAAACTGACACTTTATGCCCCGTTAACTGAAATATCACGACCGCGCAAAACAAATGAAACACGGTTTTTTCCATATTGACAGCGAACGAATGACAAACTTTGCGATTTATAAAAAATGTCGATTTTCACATGAAAAAATGTACATTTTTTTATTAGAAAAGCGTCTCTATACACTATTCGGTACTAGCGGTACATGAGAAAACCCCTTATTTATGTAAAAATCTTTGCGTTTATGCTCCCTGAAGGATAATATATACCCGATACGAATTAAAAATAGTATTTTTAATAAATAATGTTTAAATATTATATCATGTCCATGTAAAAATGTCCATTTTCACGTGAGAAATGAAACATTTGAAAATTATTTCTACACTCTATGTAACATTGAGCTTATTAAATAAATATTGTAATAATACAGGTAACGGTTCATTCGACCACCTTGAAGCGAAATATGTGACGAATCCGAATTAAAAAGAGTATTTTTATTTAAATATGTACATTGACATTTTTTTTCTCTCTTTATCTTTACCGCCGAATAGAACGATTTTTCGGTAGAAATGTATTTATATTATTAAAGAAAACTACTTTTTTAAATTTACGGCGTCTTATAGCCTTTTCAGAATATTAATAAATGTTTTAAATGAAAATCTAATTTAATAATTAATTTGCCGCGGTAAACGTGTGCATTTTTTACAAATTTGACATACAGATGTCGCTATACATGCGGTTTTAGAAAAATAAATATATTAAATAATTTTGGTATGGAAAATATGTTTACAGATTATGAGATTTTCTACTATTAATATTTTTCTAATAAATATAATTTATTTTCCACAAAAGGGTGAGGAATATTTTAAATGTTTTTTTTTTATGTAAACAATTTTTTTTAAGTATTAGATTTTTTTAGTAAAACTTATTTTACATAGATGTCGCCATACATACCGTTTGTTTGCAGATTCTCTACCGTTAATATTTCTTAATAAATATAATTTAGTTTCCTCAAAAAGGTGGAGAATATTTTTTAATGTTAAAAAATACACGATAAAATATTTATGAATTTTAAATGTTTTTTTTTTTTATGTAAACAATTTTTTTAAGTAAAGAGCGCGAGATGCGTTTTAAATATATAGAAATTTAATACGGATAAAAAATTTCATTTACAAATTGAAATTTTTCGCGATGTTTTTTTTGTTTTTTAAACTTTTATCGATAAGAGTGCCATTTAGTAACACCTTCTTCTTTGATTTTCACAAACGACGTAGAGGATAGTGCGCCGCACAGTGCAGATAATTGGAATGCTGCCTATTATTATTTTTAAATTCAAAATAGTATGAATATTCTGAAAAGAGTGTTTTGCGTCATTCAAGTCTTATTAAACATATCGTGTTGGATATAAATATAATATGCCTTTTGGTTGGCAAATGGTGTAACGCGCAGTTAACAATTTGAATTAAAGAGATATGTGTATATATTAAAGAGACGCCTGGTTGACTGCAATTGAAATAGCATTGGCGTTAGTTTTAGTATACAACAGGAATTTATATATTATTATCGCTCGATTAATGTATTTATATGAACACTGGTTTTTTTTTATTATATTGGTTAATTAAGGTGCAATTTTAATTTTTATTAATCTAATTTTCATAGTAAATTAATATAAACTGCTTACTTATTTACCATCACGCCGTTTCCCCGCGGAGGTAGGCAGAAGGATAGAGCGCCATACTCTTCTATCCTGACACAAAATTCTCGCTTCATTCACACTCATACATCTTCTTATACGAGCTAACCGATTGTCGAGGCTTCTAACAGAACCATCCTCCGTTAACTGGTTTACCTGATCGTGCCAAGTCTTCCACGGACGTCCTCTATTTCAGGTGTCATAAACACTCGATTAATCCAACAGTATCAACTGCTTACTTACTTACTTACTTACCATCACGCCGTTTCCCCGCAAGGATAGGCAGAGAGAGGCAATAAACTTTGAAAAACACTATGAATTTGAGGATTACATTCAGGGATTAATATATTCAAACGACGAACAACAATTAATGAATTTTTACAATAAATTATATGTTTTTAAAAATAATGTTAAAAGAAATGTAGCTTTAGATAAATAGTTAATAGTCGTCTTATTCTTTAATAAATTAGGTTCAATAATTATATTTTTTATCTATTTACACGATAAAAATCAACATCATCATCATCATCATCATCGTTTAAATCGCCACCTTCTTTGATTTTCACAAACGACGTAGAGGATAGTACGCCGCATAGTGCAGATAATTGGAATGCTGCCTATTATTATTTTTAAATTCAAAATAGTATGAATATTCTGAAAAGAGTGTTTTGCGTCATTCAAGTCTTATTAAACATATCGTGTTGGATATAAATATAATATGCCTTTTGGTTGGCAAATGGTGTAACGCGCAGCTAATAATTTGAATTAAAGAGATATGTGTATATATTAAAGAGACGCCTGGTTGACTGCAATTGAAATAGCATTGGCGTTAGTTTTAGTATACAACAGGAATTTATGCTAGGACACCATGCAGTAAAATATAATTATAAGCATTAGTTTTGTTTAATTATGTATTAATATTATTTAACGACATGGAATTTTCAATCGATCTTTTTATGTTAAAAATATTTGGTAAGGCTTAATTTCAACTTCCAAAAAACAACGAAAGATGGCAATATGCGTCGTTTAAGAGGAAAGTATTCATTACTGTGGATACTAATACGAATAACATTAAAATATCTAAATAGAACAATAAGAGTTTGAAGATTAATTATTTAAATATACATTATTATATTACATACGTTATTATATTTTATTTTAAATAATCATTTATATTAGTTATCCAATTTGTAAGCCATCATCACTTTGCTTCTATCTCGGTATTTTACAAATACTATTTAATTACGGCGTCCAAGTATTTGTAAAACGATTTTTTTATGAAACTTAACGTAAACAAGTAACAATTTAAAACAATTACGAGTAAATTAATAAGTATATGTAGTAGGTACTTTACCATAACATTAATTTCGTTCGCATTGTAATTAATTATATATAATATTATTTTTAATATGATTATATATTTTTACTTAATTATAACAACATTGTTCGTTTGCATTTGCTTTTTATCAGTTTGATAGTGATTATCAGTTTCATTTAAATGAAATAAAACTTAAATTATTACTCGACAACCCGGTGTTTATGTAACTTTAAATAAGTACTATGGTCCAAAAGTATTATTTTTAACAAAAGTATAAATACAAACTGTGGCACCCCGGTTATTCCGAACCCGGTTATTCTGATTCTGGTTTATCCGATCCAGGTTAATCTGACCGTGGTTAATCCGACATCGGTTAATCAGACACCGGTTAATCCGTCACCGGTTAATTCGACAATGGTTAATCCGACACCGGTTAATCCGACACCGGTTAATCCGTCACCGGTTAATCCGACACCGGTTAATCCGACACCGGTTAATCCGTCATTATCATCGTTTAAATTACCACCTTCTTCTTTGATTTTCACAAACGTCGTAGAGGATAGTACGCCGCACAGTGCAGATAATTGGAATGCTGCCTATTATTATTTTTAAATTCAAAATAGTATGAATATTCTGAAAAGAGTGTTTTGCGTCATTCAAGTCTTATTAAACATATCGTGTTGGATATAAATATAATATGCCTTTTGGTTGGCAAATGGTGTAACGCGCAGCTAATAATTTGAATTAAAGAGATATGTGTATATATTAAAGAGACGCCTGGTTGACTGCAATTGAAATAGCATTGGCGTTAGTTTTAGTATACAACAGGAATTTATGCTAGGACACCATGCAGTAAAATATAATTATAAGCATTAGTTTTGTTTAATTATGTATTAATATTATTTAACGACATGGAATTTTCAATCGATCTTTTTATGTTAAAAATATTTGGTAAGGCTTAATTTCAACTTCCAAAAAACAACGAAAGATGGCAATATGCGTCGTTTAAGAGGAAAGTATTCATTACTGTGGATACTAATACGAATAACATTAAAATATCTAAATAGAACAATAAGAGTTTGAAGATTAATTATTTAAATATACATTATTATATTACATACGTTATTATATTTTATTTTAAATAATCATTTATATTAGTTATCCAATTTGTAAGCCATCATCACTTTGCTTCTATCTCGGTATTTTACAAATACTATTTAATTACGGCGTCCAAGTATTTGTAAAACGATTTTTTTATGAAACTTAACGTAAACAAGTAACAATTTAAAACAATTACGAGTAAATTAATAAGTATATGTAGTAGGTACTTTACCATAACATTAATTTCGTTCGCATTGTAATTAATTATATATAATATTATTTTTAATATGATTATATATTTTTACTTAATTATAACAACATTGTTCGTTTGCATTTGCTTTTTATCAGTTTGATAGTGATTATCAGTTTCATTTAAATGAAATAAAACTTAAATTATTACTCGACAACCCGGTGTTTATGTAACTTTAAATAAGTACTATGGTCCAAAAGTATTATTTTTAACAAAAGTATAAATACAAACTGTGGCACCCCGGTTATTCCGAACCCGGTTATTCTGATTCTGGTTTATCCGATCCAGGTTAATCTGACCGTGGTTAATCCGACATCGGTTAATCAGACACCGGTTAATCCGTCACCGGTTAATTCGACAATGGTTAATCCGACACCGGTTAATCCGACACCGGTTAATCCGTCACCGGTTAATCCGACACCGGTTAATCCGACACCGGTTAATCCGTCATTATCATCGTTTAAATTACCACCTTCTTCTTTGATTTTCACAAACGTCGTAGAGGATAGTACGCCGCACAGTGCAGATAATTGGAATGCTGCCTATTATTATTTTTAAATTCAAATTAGTATGAATATTTTGAAAAGAGTGTTTTGCGTCATTCAAGTCTTATTAAACATATCGTGTTGGATATAAGTATAATATGCCTGAGAGTTGGCAATTGGTGTAACGCACAGCTAATAATTTGAATTAAAGAGATATGTGTATATATTAAAGAGACGCCTGGTTGACTGCAATCGAAATAGCATTGGCGTTAGTTTTAGTATACAACAGGAGTTTATATATTATTATAGCTCTATTATTGTATTTATATGAACACTTTTTTTTATTATATTGGTTAGTTTAAGTGCGATTTTTTTTTAATTTACTTAATTTTCTCTATTATTATTATGTATGAGTATGTCTATTATTATTTTTAAATTCAAAATAGTATGAATATTGTTTTTAGACGTTCGATACTTATTTATCTTATTATTAATTACCATAACGCCGTTTCTCCGCGGGGGTAGGCAGAGAGGATAGAGCGCCATACTCTTCTGTCTTGACACACAATTCTCGCCTCACTTACATTCATACATCTTCTCATACAAGCTCGCTGATTCTTGAGCCTTCGAACAGAACCATCCTCCGTTAACTGGTTTACCTGATCGTGCCAAGTCTTCCACGGACGTCTTCTATTTCTGGTGCCACAACACTTGATTATATTGGTTAGTTTTTGTACGATTTTAATTTTGAAAAATTCTACAAGTAGGTGAATACGTAATGTATTTAAAAACATGAATTATTCCTTCTTATTCTTCTTATTTTCCTATCAAAACACTTTTTATAGTTTTATTAAGTGTGTTAAGATTTTTTTTTTCTTCTGAAAATTGACAACAGAGTACTGCGTCTCTGATACGTCTGCTGCCGGGCGGCAGCTGTGCGGGTAAGCTAGTCATATATATTAAAGTTATAGGCCCTATTTCGTGTTGTTTATATGTCACAACCGGCTAGGTAGTCACACCGCGCGATCGCTTTTTAGGGGCTTTCCCGCCAGATATCTGGGTATTTTTTATTTTTGCCAGACGGCCGAAGGCCGACGTAAACTTTTCGCCATAGACACTTTTTCTCCACCGCCGCTCCTCGATTTATCGCGACCGTTTCGGTTTGGCCAAATTCTAGCTATTTTATATTTTTATTTAGCCTAACTTTTACATTTTCGCTCACAACTCTGGGAATTTAAAAGCGATAATTATTTTTAAATATTCGGGCGACGGCCCGCGGCCGACCGCATCGCCGGGCGTACTTTATAAATTTTTCCCGCTTTTAGTTTTTTCGCAAAACTCGAAAAAGTGAATTTCATTTTTTTCACGTTTTCTCCGTAACCTTTGGATGAATTAATTATTTTTATATTTTAGGAGATAGATCGAGACGCTCCAGAATTTATTTCAAAGATAACAAACTCCTATAATTTAACCGACGTCTTTTAAATGTAAAAAACGCGAAAAAAAATGTGAAAATTTTATCAGAGTACCTAAAATTGTAAAATTATTAACACGACTTACCCCAAATACCGGTTGTCGAAATTTTTCTCAAGTCTATGGCCATAACTCGAAGGCCGTAACGAATTCTTATTCGCCGGACAATTTGATTCGTCGACGAAATTCGGCCTTCCATTGGCTGGACAAATTGATTGGTCCTCAAGCTTGCAGTTCATTCGCCGAAAAAATTTATTGGGCGTTGGTATTTTTTTATTGGTTATAATAATATTCACGCGAAATGGGCGCTAATTATATTATTGATAACAGCTGTTTATGTCAAATTTTTTTAACCTAAAATATAGTTTGACAGTTGTGTCAAGACGGCCATGCTGACGTTTTGACTTACGAAATGAATTCGATAGAGGGCAGTAATATGTGGAATTGGTATTATAGGTTTTTTGAATATATTAGTTAGTTTAAGAGCGATTTTAATTTTTTTAAATGCTATTGATAGCTAAATTTATATTAATTTATTTAGTAAAAATTAATTTATTATTTAAACACACTACTAAATGTATTGATGATTTTAATTATTTTTTAGAGTTATTAATTTTTTTACGGAAAAGAATTATACCGAGAAAAATTATATTTTTTCTCTTGGGTTGCCGGCTATGCTGGCTATGCTTGCCGTTAGAAGCATCGCCGATTGTCGAGGCTTCTAACGGAACCATCCTCCGTTAACTGGTTTACCTGATCGTGCCAAGTCTTCTACGGACGTCCTCTATTTCAGGTGCCAACAACACTTACTTACTTACCATCACGCCGTTTCTCCGCAGGGGTAGGCAGAGAGGATAGAGCGCCATACTCTTCTGTCCTGACACAAAATTTTCGCCTCATTCACACTCATACATATTCTCATACAAGCTAACCGATTGTCGAGGCTTCTAACAGAACCATCCTCCGTTAACTGGTTTACCTGATCGTGCCAAGTCTTCCACAGACGTCCTCTATTTCAGGAGTCATAAACACTCGATTAATCCAACAGTATCAACTTCTTACTTACTTACTTACTTACCATCATGCCGTTTCCCCGCAAAGATAGGCAGAGAGGATAGAGCGCCATACTCTTCTCTCCTGACACACAATTTTCGTCTCATTTACATTCATACATCTTCTCATACAAGCTAACCGATTGTCGAGGCTTCTAACAGAACCATCCTCCGTTAACTGGTTTACCTGATCGTGCCAAGTCTTCCACAAAATAAATAAAATATTTATGAATTAATTTTAAATGTTTTTTTTTTATGTAAACATTTTTTTGAAATACAGCGCTTGAAAAGTCGTTGAAATACGTTGAAATTTCTTAAGAATAAGAAAGTCCATTTTAAAATTGAAATTTTTTCGCGATGTTTTTTTTTATGGCCGGCCAATGTTTTGTAAAAACATGTTTTTTAAACTTTTATCGATAAGAGTGGTATTTTCAGTGCCGTTCATTGGACGAGTGATCCGATTCGTCCATAACCCTGGCCGTTTATTGGCGGAAGGCATTGATTGGTTTAAAGATATAGTAATATTCATGCATTGGTTATAATAATATTCATGCAAGATGGCCGCTAATTATATTATTGATAACAGCTGTTTCATATAAAAAAAAATTAAAAATTGGTATTATAGGTGCGTTAAGTGCGATTTTAATTTTTTTAAATGCTATTGATAGCTAAATTTATATTAATTTATTTAATAAAAATTAATTTATTATTTAAACACACTTTATGGTTTTATTAAATATATTGATGATTAAAAATATTATTTTTAACAAAAATATTATTTATAACAAAAGTATAAATACAAACTGTGGCACCCCGGTTATTCCGAACCCGGTTAATCTGATTCTGGTTAATCCGATCCAGGTTAATCTGACCGTGGTTAATCCGACATCGGTTAATCCGACACCGGTTAATCCGTCACCGGTTAATTCGACAATGGTTAATCAGACACCGGTTAATCCGACACCGGTTAATCCGACACCGGTTAATCCGACACCGGTTAATCCGACACCGGTTAATCCGACACCGGTTAATCCGACACCGGTTAATCCGTCACCGGTTAATTCGACAATGGTTAATCCGACACCGGTTAATTCGACAATGGTTAATCCGACACCGGTTAAACCGACACCGGTTAATCCGACACCGGTTAATCCGACGTCGGTTGATCGGACACCGGTTAATCCGTCACCGGTTAATTCGACAATGGTTAATTCGACAATGGTTAATCCGACACCGGTTAATCCGACACCGGTTAATCCGACACCGGTTAATCCGACACCGGTTAATTCGACAATGGTTAATCCGACACCGGTTAAACCGACACCGGTTAATCCGACACCGGTTAATCCGACACCGGTTAATCCGACGTCGGTTGATCGGACACCGGTTAATCCGTCACCGGTTAATCCGACACCGGTTAATCCGACACCGGTTAATTCGACAATGGTTAATCCGACACCGGTTAATTCGACAATGGTTAATCCGACACCGGTTAATCCGACACCGGTTAATCCGACACCGGTTAATTCGACATTGGTTAATCCGACACCGGTTAAACCGACACCGGTTAATCCGACACCGGTTAATCCGACACCGGTTAATCCGACGTCGGTTGATCGGACACCGGTTAATCCGTCACCGGTTAATCCGTCACCGGTTAATCCGACACCGGTTAATCCGTCACCGGTTAATTCGACAATGGTTAATCCGACACCGGTTAAACCGACACCGGTTAATCCGACACCGGTTAATTCGACAATGGTTAATCCGACACCGGTTAATTCGACAATGGTTAATCCGACACCGGTTAATCCGACACCGGTTAATCCGACGTCGGTTAATCCGACACCGGTTAATCCGTCACCGGTTAATCCGACACCGGTTAATCCGACACCGGTTAATCCGTCATTATCATCGTTTAAATTACCACCTTCTTCTTTGATTTTCACAAACGTCGTAGAGGATAGTACGCCGCACAGTGCAGATAATTGGAATGCTGCCTATTATTATTTTTAAATTCAAATTAGTATGAATATTTTGAAAAGAGTGTTTTGCGTCATTCAAGTCTTATTAAACATATCGTGTTGGATATAAGTATAATATGCCTGAGAGTTGGCAATTGGTGTAACGCACAGCTAATAATTTGAATTAAAGAGATATGTGTATATATTAAAGAGACGCCTGGTTGACTGCAATCGAAATAGCATTGGCGTTAGTTTTAGTATACAACAGGAGTTTATATATTATTATAGCTCTATTATTGTATTTATATGAACACTTTTTTTTATTATATTGGTTAGTTTAAGTGCGATTTTTTTTTAATTTACTTAATTTTCTCTATTATTATTATGTATGAGTATGTCTATTATTATTTTTAAATTCAAAATAGTATGAATATTGTTTTTAGACGTTCGATACTTATTTATCTTATTATTAATTACCATAACGCCGTTTCTCCGCGGGGGTAGGCAGAGAGGATAGAGCGCCATACTCTTCTGTCTTGACACACAATTCTCGCCTCACTTACATTCATACATCTTCTCATACAAGCTCGCTGATTGTTGAGCCTTCGAACAGAACCATCCTCCGTTAACTGGTTTACCTGATCGTGCCAAGTCTTCCACGGACGTCTTCTATTTCTGGTGCCACAACACTTGATTATATTGGTTAGTTTTTGTACGATTTTAATTTTGAAAAATTCTACAAGTAGGTGAATACGTAATGTATTTAAAAACATGAATTATTCCTTCTTATTCTTCTTATTTTCCTATCAAAACACTTTTTATAGTTTTATTAAGTGTGTTAAGATTTTTTTTTTCTTCTGAAAATTGACAACAGAGTACTGCGTCTCTGATACGTCTGCTGCCGGGCGGCAGCTGTGCGGGTAAGCTAGTCATATATATTAAAGTTATAGGCCCTATTTCGCGATGTTTATATGTTTATATGTTTATATGTAACCGATTTTGTCACACACGTTTTGGTTAATATCTCGCTTATTAGGCGTTCTATCCGCATTCTGATATTTTTCCCAGACGTCCGAAGGTTGACTGAGTCTTTACATCTTTTTCTTTTCATTCTTCTTCTTCTCCTCTATTTGTTACAACTCTTTTAGTTTGGTGATTTTTGGAAAATTTAACTTTTTATTTAGCCTAACTTTTTTTTCATTCGCTTATAAGTCTGCGAGTTTAAGAGCTAAAATCATTTTAATATTTTTTAGCAATTGCCACCGATGAGTAGTATCGTTGCACACTTTAAAAAATAATCTTCTTCTTCTAATTTATTTGTGAAGCTTGATTAAGTAAAATTTCGTGTTTTTGAGCTTTTCGCTGCGAGTTTACGACCAAAATATAATTTTATTACATCTGTGCATACATCACAATGGAATATAATTTATTTTCGTATTTGTAAGCTTCTATCGTTTAAAATTCACCTTAAAAATCTAAAAAACGCGTATTTTTTTTTTTGAAAAACGTACGGACCTACCTAGATGCGCCGAAAATGCGAAAAAACTGATACAAATAACCCCGGAAAAGTGAAATCTCACGACCGCCGGAGAAAACAAATGAATGCGGTTTTTTCCATATTTGACAGGCGAAACAGTGACAAACTTTGCGATTTATGAAAAATGTCGATTTTCACATGGGAAAATGTACATTTTTTGATTTGAAAACGTTCTCTGTACACTATTCGGTATGAAGCAGTCTATTAAAAAGATCATATTCATGGAGGTATCTTCGCGTCCATGCACCCTGAAGGATAATATATACCCGATACGAATTAAAAATAGTATTTTTAATAAATAATGTTTAAATATTATATCATGTCCATGTAAAAATGTCCATTTTCACGTGAGAAATGAAACATTTGAAAATTATTTCTACACTCTATGTAACATTGAGCTTATTAAATAAATATTGTAATAATACAGGTAACGGTTCATTCGACCACCTTGAAGCGAAATATGTGACGAATCCGAATTAAAAAGAGTATTTTTATTTAAATATGTACATTGACATTTTTTGACATGTCCATTTTCTCTATCTTTATTATTATCTTTACCGCCGAATAAAACGATTTTTTGGTAGAAATGTATTTATTTTATTTACAGACTACTTTTTTTAATTTATGGCATCTTATAGCCTTTTCAGAATATTAATAAATGTTATAGATAATAAACGAAATTTAATAATTAATTTGCCGCGTATCCATATGCATTTTTTACAAATTTGACAACAGATGTCACTAAACACGCCGGATCAGAAAAATAAATATATTAAATAATTTTGGTATGGAAAATATGTTTACAGATTATGAGATTTTCTACTATTAATATTTTTCTAATAAATATTATTTACTTTCCACAAAAGGGTGAGGAATATTTTAAATGTTTTTTTTTTATGAAAACAATTTTTTTAAGTATTAGATTTTTTTAGTACAACTTATTTTACAGAGATGTCACTAAACATCCCGTTTCAGAAAAAAAAATATATTAAATAATTTTGGTAAGGAAAATATGTTTACAGATTATGAGATTTTCTACTATTAATATTTTTCTAATAAATATAATTTATTTTCCACAAAAGGGTGAGGAATATTTTAAATGTTTTTTTTTTTATGTAAACAATTTTTTTTAAGTATAAGATTTTTTTAGTACAACTTATTTTACAGAGATGTCGCCATACATACAGTTTGAGCCAATAATCGATTAATATTTAAAATAAATAGTAAGGCAAACATGTTTTTACAATATACTGAACAAAAAACTTAATAAATATAATAGACCCTATTTCGCGATGTTTATATGTTTATATGTAACCGTTTTTGTCACACACGTTTTGGTTAATATCTCGCTTATTAGGCGTTCTATCCGCATTCTGATATTTTTCCCAGACGTCCGAAGGTTGACTGAGTCTTTACATTTTTTTCTTTTCATTCTTCTTCTTCTCCTCTATTTGTTACAACTCTTTTAGTTTGGTGATTTTTGGAAAATTTAACTTTTTAATTAGCCTAACTTTTTTTTCATTCGCTTACAACTCTGCGAGTTTAAGAGCTAAAATCATTTTAATATTTTTTGGCAATTGCCACCGATGAGTAGTATCGTTGCACACTTTAAAAAAAAAACTTCTTCTTCTAATTTATTTGTGAAGCTTGATTAAGTGAAATTTCGTGTTTTTGAGCTTTTCTCTGCGAGTTTACGACCAAAATATAATTTTATTACATCGGTGCATACATCACAATGGAATATAATTTATTTTCGTATTTGTAAGCTTCTATCGTTTAAAATTCGCCTTTAAAATCTAAAAAACGCGTAATTTTTATTTGAAAAATCGACGTACCTACCTACATACAAATGAATTGAAGAAAATGCTTGATATTTTTTCTTAATAAACGCAACACTTCATATTTTCAAGCAGCAACCGTGGGCTGTAATTGGTCAATACCCTCATTGGTTACATTTCATACATGGCTGCCTGAAAATTAAATAAACAGCTGTTTTACCTGTCATTATTGCAGTGCGTAATTTTCGCGCAATTTTTTTTTTGACGTTTCAAATGTATGACTTTATTTCGACTCGGCATTGTAATAAACAGCTGTTGATTTTCGCGCGTTTTTTATGTCATGTATCGAGATTCAGATTTCACAGCTTACAATAGTCATAGATATTTTATATTTTCCCGCACAAGATAAAATTGATGATTTCACTCCGGAATTTGGTTAATTAAGGTAAAATCATACATTATACTTAGAAAAATTTTCTGTACGTTTTTTTGGATTTTTATAGGTTTTGTCTAGAACGACACAATGATGATTTTTTAAAAGCGTAATTGAATTAATTATTATTTCGCAGTTGTACACGTGACTTAAATACGCCCGTCTTACTACAGACCGGTCGAAGGAGTTTGTTCTTTTACGCGTCTGTTATTCAATATTTAGATTGAACAGTTCTGGTGATAGATAAACCTGTAACTTACTTACCATCACGCCGTTTCCGGGGTAGACAGAGAGGATAGAGCGCCACACTCTTCTGTCCTGACACATAATTCTCGCCTCAACCACATTCATACATCTTCTCATACAAGCTCGATGAGTGATGGATTATTATTCTTTTCCTTTATTTTTCTTCTTCTTTTCCTGTCAAATCACTTTTCATGGTTTTATCAATGAGTATTAACAAAATGTTTGTTTTTATTAAAACCTGGAGAGATGGGTTGATGGTTGTATATGTCAGCTCTGTTTTTTACAATTTTAGGATGCCGAGAATAGTGGTGTTTTTTTTTACGTGGTTAGTAATCTAACCTAACGCTTCTCAAAGATCATCAGGCCTTTGACCCTTTTGGGTTGTTAGTTGTATACGTCGGGTCTATTTTTTACAATTCTGGGATACCGAGAAAAGTGGTATTTTTTTTAGGTGCGCGGGGTGAGTCTGTGTAGCTCCTGCACAATTTCTCCACCACACCTTAGGTTGTTGGCTATGTACGTCGGCTCTGTTTCTTCCAATTCTGAGATACCGAGAAAAGTGTTTTTTTTTTTTTGTTGGGTGAGATTGAAAACAGAGTACTGCGTCTCTGCAGGATACGTCTGCTACCGTGCGGTAGCTGTGCGGGCATGCTAGTATATTTTAAAATCCCACCGTGCCACCGTTATGCAGTAACACCATAGCCGCTCGCGAGGCCTGGTGTCGATCGCCTTTTGTATGGAATATTGTTATTAAGGAAAACACATTCTTATTGTGAAGTTGTAATTATTCAGAACAGACGGTCTGTGATATTTTAAATACTAAATTAATGTATTAATTATAAATGTATACATATAAAATCAATTTTGTAGAAAAATATTGTTTTAGCGTCACCGGGATACGAACCTGGATCTTCATTTCCAATCCGGGGAAGTGCACTACCTTTGTGCTATTTTGTGCTATAACGCCAGTATTTTTCTTGACAAATCCCGGTCGGTTTACTCAGGTATTTGAGATTCTGTAAAAATAATGTAGACGGCTTTCAAATAATGGAACGACAGGTGTATTAATTTGAAAAATGTAACATATAGGTTCGAAAATTTGTCAAGAAAAATACTGGCGTTATAGCACAAAGGTAGTGCACTTCCCCGGATTGGAAATGAAGATCCAGGTTCGTATCCCGGTGACGCTAAAACAATATTTTTCGACAAAATTGATTTTATATATATATATTTATAATTAATACATTAATTTAGTATTTGGAATATTGTTATTTGGAATATTAAAGTACGATATTTTTCACACGTTTCGTTATTAATAACAAATAGTTGATAGCTACTTTTTGTTCTTCGTAATATTCTCCAAAGTTTACGCCAAAACCGTTGGTGGGGCAAGTTCAATTATTTCCTCTGCTCCAATCAAAATTACCGGAGCACTTTTAAGTAAGAAAATAAACTCCTCAGATATTCCTATCGGGTTGATTTCATTCAAATGTAACTGCTTTTCTCTCGGCCCGAATTCGCTCACAAACTGCGCTCCCGACAGAAGGCCGAACTACACAACAAGGTCGATTCGATGATAAGTTTATCGGAGATTCTTAACTCTTCTCACCAGGTCAAAAAATATAGCCGCTGCCGAGAGTTAACGAACAACGACATTATTATAATGAAAATACATTCACAAATGCAAGTTCGCCATCTCCGCTTCTGGGTTCATTTTTTTCAAAATATACATTTATTTTTAGATATACATGGTATGACACTTTGATTCCTGGAATTGCTACGTAGTCGCCGTTGACGTCATTGTATATTCTGTAAGTATACGTGTTTGAACTGATACAGATGTTAATTTCAAGTTGACAGTGCTAGTTGTTAGTTGGCTGTTGGGAAAGTAACAGATGTCTGCGCGTGCACTTAAGCTTAAAAATGGAGCGATCGAAATTTAGATCATTCTGCCTATTCACCTAACTTCTTTAGATTTATGACTATGTGCGCTCAAGGGACTTTCTAATATAACTGATATTCAACTTCCACAAATGGGAACACTGTCTAAGGCGGTTGTTACGTACATAACAATGACTGCATTTCCGTGTTATTATTATTTTTTCAGATGCTGTCATTTTTTTTCAATATTCATATGATTTTAATTGACTGATAATGATTCTAGAGAGATGCGTGAAGGTTATATATTAAGATTTCAGGATGTTTTAAAAAGTCTGCAAGTTGTTGCGCGTTATATATAAATAATCACCGTGCCCTTGTATAGGCAGATCCACGACTCACGTGTTATTTACTCTTGTGGCGGACGTGACATAAATAATCTGTTATACAGTACCTAAAAACGCGTGTTCTTAGGTACTGTATCATGTGAGAATTCGGTCTCGAGTGTATACCACTACAGCGTGCACGTGTTCTTTTAGCCGTATAAGTCCGTCCCATGATATATGTACAATTGTTTGTACATAGATACACCAGGTACATGAATTCTCGGATAATATTGTTATTCACGGTAGTAATATCAGTGTATACTTTGAAGGTGAAACCACTAAAATCCAGTTCCACGAGTATTATATTTTTTAAATTTTCAAGAAATCAATTTGTCACACATGGCGTGTTAAAATTATGTCGGTTTGTTAACATCAGACTGACGGGGGTGGCGTTGTATCCTCCCCGCAAACACTGACACTGAACGGGCTCGACGATTGTGTACAGAGGGTCGCGTGATTCTGCCCTGGGAGTAATACAGCCTAGCCCGCCCGCCCAGGACCCGGGAAATGTCCAATATTTCGCTGCGAAGGGAAAATTAATTAATTTGGTGTTTGTTCAAGCCGAGTAAAATAATGTATTCTTCTCCTCTATTTCCACTTCGGCCCTGCGCCGGCTAAAGGTTACAGGTGCCATTTTTAGTTAATTTATTTTGTAGATCATTTAAGTTTTTGTTAATTAAATAAGGGAGGAATAATGAAAAAATAAATTGAACGTTTTGTCAAAATCAATGTTTACAAATCTGTAATTTGAACAGCTTTACTTTTTGTCATGTCACATCAATATCCTTACTATTTTCAAACTAAGCTAAACGCTTGTTCTTACTATAAAGTTAGTGGTGTCCTGGAACGAGGCGTGAATCTCCGACCACAAGAACACCAGGCCAGCTAGAACAGCTTGAATTTTCTGCCTATTTATGTCTTTGTTTTTTATTTTCATACAACGGTATGCGGGTATGACGTCACTGGACAATAATGTAATTAGAGGCATACAACTACACGTCCACCAGCGGCGTGCGCTAGACATGGAGTTAGGTTATGCTGCTAATATCGATGGGTATTATCATTAGAGATTGTATTTATTATTATTAGGAGAACACATTCTTATTGTGAAGTTGTAATTATTCAGAACGTAGGTCTGTGATATTTTAAATATGTATTAAATATATTAATTAGAAAGATATACATATAAAATCAATTTTATCGAAATATATTGTTATTGCGCCACCGGGATTCGAACCTGGATCTCTTTCCAAACCGGGGAAGGTGCATTATTATTATTGATTTTATATGTATATATTTCTAATTAATATATTTAATTCATTTAATTCATATTTAAAATATCACAGACCGTCTGTTCTGAATAATTACAACATCACAATAAGAATGTGTTCTCCTGATGAAGAAATATAGTTATTTTTATGTTATATTAAAAATGCACTGTTATATTTAAATTGAATAAATTTTTATTGTTATATAAAAGTCCACAAGGGCGTTGATGAAAAATAAATAAACTTAAATGAATACAGATCTAAAAGGACTTTTTAAGGCCTTATTATATTATAAACATTTTTTATGCGATTCTGGGTATATTTTAACTCACTTTTGGAGTTATGCGGTTTTGGAAAACCATGCGTCATTAATTTTTCAACGAAGCCAACACTCTTTTTATGCGATATCCTGCGGAACACAACTATCGCATAAAAAGAGGATCGAGTGTACTCGGATCAGTAGTACAATGCCGTCAGATACGACTTAAACAGAAAATATGTTTCAATGCTGTGGTATTTATTTTTAAACAGAATTTATAAGAAAAATTGCGGCAAATTAACATTGGCAAGAGAGCATCGTACAAGAGGAAAAAATAGAATGAGACTGGCATTTAGTAAAAAGGCCAAATCTCTGAAATCGATGATGTACAGTGCGGTGAAGATTTTCAATGAAGACATAAGAAGAGAGGAAAAATTGCATCAATTTAATAGTAAACTTGTGAAACTATGTGCTGTGTAAGATGTAGATAGATTTTAATAATGTTGCATAATATTTTAGGTTCAAGCTCCGCGTGGTCAACTTTGTCAGAGATACAAGTATAGTAATTGTGAGATTATTTCTATAAATTGATATATTTTATATATACAAAATTATATATTATTATATTATATACAAAAATTAAAGGATATCGAATATCAATCGGGCAGTCGATAATGATACAGAATAATAACATTTATTTCTAGGTACATAGACTTAAAGTGTAACATGATTTTGTAAAAATCTCATACAATATGTATTATTGAGTTGAGAATCCATCTACCAACAAATAAACGAGTACGTAATACTCCATGTACGACATTTCATGTATGTCGTATTTAAGGGCAAAAAAGAACGAAAATTATGTAACTAATGTTATTTAGTTTCATAACTTTAGTAACAAAAAATGGAGAATTTAAAAAAAAAATTGTCTTCTGAAAAATGACTTTTTGAGTTGTTTTACTTTTGATCTAGGTGTGCGATATATGTATGCATGTAAATATTTTCTGAGCAGTTCTCGTGAATAAATTCAACGTGAAACAACCAAGTTTTTATTGACGGAGTACATCCTTAATATACAACCTTCACGCAATCATTATAAATCAGTTAATGTAGCCAGAAAATTGAAAAAAAATGAGCACTAAAGAAAGAATTTAAAACAAGGAAATACTATCTTTAGCCCGTGCATAATAATAATGTTAACAATACAACATTTTTTTACTTGAAACTCTTGAACATATTCGACTCGTCAAGTACCCACCCACCCACCCACAAAAAATTGTTAACTAGGTCTGTTACACCCTATATATGCACTACTTTAAGAAATAATAAGTAAATTAAAATACATTACACACTATTTTTTGAAGTCACATTTAATAATAAATTTAAATAATCAAATATTTTGAACTGTTCGTGTCCTACCAGGTCTGGGCCCGTTCCGCGGTGAATAGAGAATGGATTCACACGATGGCATATTCTCGTGCGCTCTTCTCGGGGTCCGATCGTGGACCACCACCAGCGCGAGCATGGCGGAATTGAGGGTCCGTATTCGCGAGGGAAAGGTTCCAGCAGATTGTCTCGGAGACGACAAGTGTGCGGGACCCAGGGCGGGGCGGGCGGAGGGGGGAAGGGAGAGAGGGTTAGACAAGTATGTAATTTAGATCGGAGTTTTTTTTTCCTTCTGAAGAAAGCTTGTTTTCTACGCGAGTTTTGGTAGGGCTGTGGAAACGGTTCGATCCGAGTGTATCAATCGAACTGTTTCAATTAAATTTGATTTAAAAAATAAATTAATTACCCAGATTGTGCGTCACTGTAATCGTGAAGTGCTCGATTGATTTATCAGATGGTTTTGTGAATGTGAGACTGAAGCCCCTAACCTCTTCTAGTCTCACGCGTGTCAGTGCGTGTCGCGGTGTATGTGGTGTGCGTGTGTGATTACTTGTGTTGAGTCTAGAGCAAGGTATTAAAATGAAAGAGCACTCGCAAAGGTTGGCGTTTATTGCTGGATGAATTACACAAAGGCGGGACGAGAATACTGGTAAATTCGCGTATATGGTTGAACACTGGAGTGGTTCGTTCGATGGTGTGGATGAAAGGACGGCCTGCGGAGAAGTGGTCGCTAGCTCCTAGGACAGTGTCCGTCACGATGTATGGTGTCTGCTGATTGATTGGTTTGGTTTCGGCCATGTATATGGGGCGCGTGCAGGATCACCACAATAAAAATACATTTTTGATGTGAAACCATCCATAGCGACAATTAAAAAAAATTGTGATAGAAGTAACGAAAATGCGATACGGAAATCATTACTCAATCTTGATCTGGCTCCACTTCTACCGTTCCGCCTAGCTTCGCACAAAAAATAACGTGCATGAAAATAAAACACCGAGTTGCATCGTTCACGATATTTCAAATGTACATTAAAAAAATGCAACAGAAATATTGTATCAAATTGAAATCGAGTATATCGTGCAAGGTGAATGAATACTAATCCACCGAAAAAGCTTCCTATGTCTACAAAAAACGATGCTTAAAAAAATCATTTAACCAAGCAACCAAAAACCATTTATTAACCTCGTCCATGTCAAACTTTTATAGAATTATTAATTTAAAAAAAACTAATTTTTTCAAAAAAATAAAAATATTAATTTAACATCTACCGGTTTCTACACTACTGTATTTTCGTCGGGATGAACGTAGGCACCAACTGATCCATAAAATAAAATAAAGCTAGAGTACCCCCGTGCTGACGAAGATACGGTAGTACATTCAAATGAATGAAAATGGTTTATACGAGGTGTGTTATTTTGTAAATGATTAATTATAAAAACGAAAAATATTTTATAAAATTATTAAGGAGAACACAATCTCATTGTGAAGTTGTAATTATTCAGAACATAGGTCAATGATATTTTTAAAATACTAATTATATGTATGTGTATAATAGAATGCTAAAAGACTTAAATCAATTGAATTGTCACAAGAACATGAAACTTTATATTAAAACTTGGATTCGTAATATGGGTAGAGCCAGTATTGGTGCACTCACCCAAACATATTGACTCATACCTATATTAATTATTGCTACAAAGTGATCCAAAAATTAAGTCCACATTAAAATTGTTCTTCATATACACCTTTTATATGTTAATAAATCTTTCTACTTGTAATTTTAACCAATTGAACAATTGCTTGTAAACTATGCCCGTCTCGACACAGAATTTCTCTAGTGAGACGGGCACAGTCCAAACAAATTTTTATATGTATTATATAGTTACAAATAAATAAATAAAATTAATTATAAAGATATACATATAAAATCAATTTTAGCGAAAAATATTGTTATTGAGCTACTGGGATTCGAATCTGGATCCCAATGTAGATGGCTTTCAAATAATGGAACGATAGATGTATTAATTTAAAAAAGTGTAACATATAGGTTCGAAAATTTGTCGTCAAAATTACTAGCGCTGTAGCATAGTTGGTAATGTACCTCCTTCCCCGGATTGGAAAAAGAGATCCAGGTTCGAATCTCGGTAGCGCAATAAAATATTTTTCGATAAAATTGATTTTATATGTATATCTTTATAATTAATACAGTTAATTAGTATTTTATAAAATTGTTACGCATGTTAAAGTGTAAAAAAAAACCGTCTTTAAGTCCTTGCACAGGGTCCGATCCTTCAATTTAGCTCAGTCATCCCCTCGACGCCATCCGACGATGATCGCTTCGAGTATCTCCCGGTGTTTCTTTGGCCGTTGTCTTTGTGAACTCCCGTGTATCCGGATGCGTCGAATATTCGTCTAGCGGGGCCGGATATCCGTGGCATCCCTGGATTGTTTAAGGTGAATCCAACCCTGGCCGTTTGATACAGTGCTGTGTATGAAATGTTCCTTTTATTTTGCGCGCCACCTCCGGCCGCCCCCGAGGAGCCGCCCACGGCCGGCAATATTCGGGTCTGTATACAGAGCGGGCGACGCGCGGAGCGGATTTACACCGTAGGAAAAATGTGGATAAGAAAATTCACAGGGGCGCAACATAATAAAATTAAATCAGCGAAAATGCAATAATAACGATAATAAATTAATTTGTTTACATTTTTCTACACGGTATTTCCTAACTAATCTTCTGTATATTATTATATTTTTATTAGAAAAAATGTTTTTACTATTATAATATAGCAGAGTTTTTCTTGCTGATGAAAAAATATGAGAACACTGTATATCGGTTTTACAAATGTCGATAGACAAACGGAGTGTTGGCCATTTTGGATGATATACAATGTTGTTACAGGAAATTGTGTTTAATAGTATTTTATATTTATTATGTTATGTTGTTAGCCTATTAAGAAATCACAGGAATCTCGGACATTTCCGGGATTTTTTAGGATTTGTGGGTTTCCCGCTGGGGGTTGCTGGGATGGACGATGCCGGGAAGAGCAGTGGCTAGAGAGACCTGACGGAGCATTCTACCGGTTTTCTCTCACACCTTTTGCGACCTGGATAGCGTGAATTTCTACCGGACTGTGACCGAGTTCTGCGACTGTAACACATAAATTTGACGTCTACCCTCTTCTTTTACAGGTGCACGATTTCTATATCTTCTCTCTGAATTGAATGTGATAACGAGTCTCACGTCAGATTGTACAGGTGTGGCTCTGGTACGATGATACCGGAGCCAACCTGTGATGGTATTAAGATGTTAATAACCGAATGTAATTTTAAAAAAAGTAATATTGACGAATTGAAAAAAGAGTAAACAATTCTCAAAACGATTCGAGATAGGATGTAAATAAATATTTTTAATTTTTTTTTTTTATATACCGTTCGCTACGTTGTGGTAATCACAACTCAGATTAGCCCAAAACTGATAAACAGTTACAAAAAAATAATCATTTTGAAATGTAATCACATTTTCCTATCTTCTGGGCTACTTTGGCGTGTCTCCAACCTCTGGCTTACGTATTGTGTTGCAAGCCAATTTTCATCCATGCCACCGACACTCATACTCTCTCAAATTGCATCAGCAACCTCAGCCCTGATGACACTGCAATGGGATTCGAAACGTCGGCAGAACAGTAAATTCTGAAAACATTTTTAAATTACATTTTGTTTGCGGTGTTTTTTTTCAAAACATGGTTTCTTAATAATTAAAACAAACGAGACGTCGGACATCGTACGCGGAACATTCCATTTCCGGTAGACTGCTTTACCAACTTCGCCATAATAATCTGTAAACTGATGTCTGATTTTGATCTATACACATCTTATTTTTTCAAGTGAGACATCGATTTTTTCCGTTTTTCAAAATATACAGTTCACAATACTTTATGGGTGGATGGATACCTGACTAAATTACGAGTCGAAAATGTTCAAGGTATATGAGCCTAATTTCAATTAAGTCAGAGATGTAAGGATTTAAAAAAAATCATAATAATGCGATTATTTCGATTAATTGAAATATTTTATTGATTCCAAATTATATATTGAATACAATAAATTAAAGGTTATCGAATTTAATCGGTTATTGATAAAGATTAATATTTATTTCGAAGTACTTAAGACTTCAAACTTAACACGATTTTGCAAAAATTTCACACAATAATATTTTCTGTAACAGTACAGAATTTGCACACATTCCTTGAACATTTTCGACTCGTAACTTAGTCAGGTATCCATCCAAAAAATATTGTGGATTAGGTCTGTTACACTATGTATGTACCCTGACAGCGATCACATCACTTAATCAGTCAGTCGATGTGGATGTACTATTTGTTGTTATCGCGTTAATAGTTTAAAGAAAAATACGATAATATTTCTCGCCGCCCCTGGAAAACCTCCCCGGCCATTACCCGCAAGTGTTGCTGTCGTGGGGGCGGGGGGGGCGCGCGCAATTATTGCCGCGGGGGGCGGGTCGGCGGGCAAGGGGGGGGAGGGGTCCGGGCAGTGACGGGTCAGCCAGAGATACTGGCGGGGCGTGCTGTCACCGCGGCCGACACTCTTCAGCGGTGAGGATTTTTCAAAATCACACGAAATTCTTTTTTGTATTATATTACGCCGACGTAACCGGAATTGCGATTAAAATGTGTATTGTACAAGCGATGCGAAAGGCTACACTATAAAAGATAGCGGTCAGATCAGTTTTTGCGCTATTTTGAAGACGCTTAGGTGAACATAATTCCATCCGCAGTCAAGTTTCCTCATCAATGACAAACGCGACCCCCTCGATGTCCTTGACGATTTTGATATCTTCCCGTCTAACCTTCCACCGTTCCAGTCATTACAGGAGACGTCTTCTACAGGCGACGTCTCCAAAAAAGTGCTGAACGAGTCGCAGAAAAAAGTAAACATTGTATCGTGAATCCTTGATGGTTCCAAAATTGAGGCATTAGTATGCATTGGTAACAACACCACATTTTAAAAGCATCAAGATGCTTTCTCTCACTAGCTCTCAGAGTGCAAGTTTTCTCACCGTAAAGGCAGGAGACTTGTGAATCTATTTTTTTCAAATTGTATATTCAGCTTTGACGTCATATGACAAATATAACAGAAAGATACAAAAAAAAAAAAAAATAATCTTTAAAGATTCTTCATATCTCAACATTGTAAATTAATATTTTATAGTATTTTATATAGTAACCTTCACATATTTTACAGCACGTATTTTATGTATATTCAAAACAAACTACAAAAAAGTAAATTAAAAATGTTTCTCAAAATGATTTATTGTGTTAAATTTATTTAACACAATAAATAATTAATTAGAAATAGATCGATTAAAGGGGAAAATATCTACCCCTGTGGGACATCAGCAATTATTGTAGAGACACCAAAAACCAGCACATTAGAGTTAGTCCGCCAATTTGTAAATTCATTTGCATGGAGCGATCTAGCCATTAATCCACTGACAAAGAAACGACCTTCATGATTAAACTAGAGTATGATTTTTTTCTTTGTACACCGTCTCCTATTAGAGGTTGGAAGTCATCATGGAAGCTAAGCGTTTCGACATCTGCTTTGACTTCTTTTCTTAGTAAAAATATTACATTTCAATATGTTTTACCCGTTATTGTATAAACGGTTTCAGTTTAATTATTAAAAAATACTACAAATTATGTAAGTTTAAAATTCGACGAAAACTTAAAAGGTTAACGTGGCGTAATCGTAACGCATTCTCCGCAACGTATTCCAATGGCAACTAAATATTTTTTAGATAGATAGACTTTTTTCTAATTGATTTATCTAATTTGTTGTAAAAAAATATTTAAAATATATAAAAATTCCCCACTACTTCTGTCGATCTTGTTAGCTTCATGTCACTTAGGCTTTTAAAAAAAATAGGTTATGCGTGTGAGAGAGTGCGTAGGTCTATTAGGTAGAGTTTATTCAATGTTGAATATTGTCTAACTCCAGATCAGTTTTGAGGTTATGAAATGTATCGTGTCCTGTGATGAGGATGATGTCTATCCAGAAAGTATAGATGCGAAGGATTACCGCCTCTAATCTTGGGTTCCCATTCGGTGTGTCGCGTGTATGTATCTAGATGTTCGTGTGGAGTATGACAGACAGTAAAGCAATCAGGCAATAAGAAAAATATGATATATACTAAATTTCGATTCTATATTTATCTAACTCGATAATGCAGAATGCGGCGCGGTAGCCGTTGGCGTAGTCATATTATCACAATGCTAAGAGCAATTGAATAAAATCCTTTGTTCATATTATTGGTGCACATAAATTCTACCTCCCTCTAACAGATATAATCCAGGGTAGGTATGTCCAATATTTTTTTAAATTATCGCCTAGGTTGTACACATCTGACCCAGTACACGTGACAACCCAACTTAAGGCGGTGCGGGTACCTACACGATCTGCAGACACAGATGCTAAGAATCGACATGCAGAGCCAACCCGGGCACTGACAACACTACGGCGACCAGGCTTTCTGTACAGCCGGACCCGCTACACGGAACAAACTGTCTTCTGGAACGGTAAGAGCGCAGAACATTAATGAAAAATTAATTTCCATTATACGAGTGGCGATGACAAAAATTAGCTAGCTATTAAATTTTTTTTTCAAAGTTTGAAACATTATTTGCGGGGCGAGTGGCATTCTACACACATTTATCCAACGAAACATAAAACAGAATAGTACACCACCGTAACATTCATAGCCAATTTTTAGGGAATTTCAGGTTTTGGATATAAGACAATTATATGTGCTGAATATACTAACTAGCTTTCATAGGAAAATAAGCGCTCCATCTGTGAGGACTGAAAGCTATTATACCACAAGAGCAAATGCGTTTAAAACTAACTTTGGTCAAAGATTATTCACCTTTCAATCTCCCAGAATATAAAATCAAATTGAAAATAATATTAGAACTTTAACTGACATTAAGGATTTTAAAAGGGATGTTTCAAATTGGTTGTTGAAGTTAAGAAGAGCAGATACTGAGAGTAAACTCTTTTATATAATGACTACATTTTTTGTATTTTGATCTTGCATATTTCCCTTTTCCTTATATATCTTATATTGGTATTTTTTTAATCTCTTTTTTTCATATACATATTTTTTTAAATATTTTCACGTTTACTTGCCTTGTATGTTACGTATTCTATTTGATTGTGTTTTTCCTTCAATGAGTTTTCGTTTTGTGAAATGTAATTCGTTTACCAATTTGCCCTAAAACAGACTTGCCTAGTTGGGCAATGCATTTTAAAATGTGTATTAAATATATGTAACAAACGATATTTTTTGTAGCTGTACAAATATATATATATATATATATATATATATATATATATATATATATATATATATATATATATATATATATATATATAAATTAATTTAAAAATTAAACATTTGTGTAACAGTAAAAGAATTTACACTTTGTGTAAATTAAATCTTTGTCTAAACAAGACGAATTTTTTACATGAATGCATATTATATTGTTAGCGTTTTCGTTCAAATAGTCATATTTTTAAAAAAAGTCGCGAAGCTCTTTGATTGCGTGAGTGGCACCACTGAAATGAAAATTTTAAGACAGGGAACTTGCGTTAGTTCATGTCTATTTATTCGACGGTCTACGATCATGACACAAGACTGTTCTGATTCAAGCAACTGCCGAAAAAAATTAAAAAGAAAAGAAACGTAACCATTAAGCCAATAGTGTATATATGTACGAGTGCGACATCTGTAACCTCACTAATAAGCAATTAAAGGTTATCCACGTATAAAAATTCTTCAGAGAATCTTGGGCAGCTAACGACAGCGCATTCGCACGAACGAAGAGCACAAAACATTGTCTTTTAACAACCAATTATCTCGGCAACATTAAAGTCGAGAAGTTGTCAGTTTTGACGACTTCAAAGCACAATGTGCAGGAACGCCAACGGGAACACGGCCCCAGGGACGCCCTAGAATGAGATGTTCGCAGAATGTTTGAAAGGATGCGGTGAGGCTGCAAATTCCCTGTTGGGAGACCGCAGCACGAGACGGAGATGCCTCGAGGACGGTTGCGAGGTCGGCCAACAGAGCCAACTATAATAATAATATATATGA
Source organism: Eubasilissa regina (assembly GCA_022840565.1). Lineage (NCBI taxonomy): Eukaryota > Metazoa > Arthropoda > Insecta > Trichoptera > Phryganeidae > Eubasilissa > Eubasilissa regina. The sequence goes on along the minus strand of JAINEB010000029.1, from coordinate 17,822,563 downwards.
ACACATATCGATTGGTCGCTATTGCATCTGTCATTGTTAGTGTCTTTTTAAAAAAAAAAAAAAAACCGCTAGACAGCAGTACAGATTAGCAAAAATAATAATGAATATTAATATTCATTTATTATCTTTTCGCGTTGTGCAATGCAATAGATGTCACCGATAACTGACATTTGCAGTTCAAAACGGTTTTACACAAAATACCGTACACCCTTGAGATTTTAAGTACCTAATTTTTTTTTATTAAGGAGAACACGTGTCTGTGATATTGTAAATACTAATTAAATGTATTAATTAGAAAGATGTGCATATAAAATCAATTTTATCAAAAAAATATTGTTGTTGCGCTACCGGAATTCGAAGCAGGATCTCTTTCCAAACCGGGGAAGGTGCATTATCCAACTATGCTACAGCGACGGTACTTTTGACGAAAAATTTTCGAACCTATATGTTACACTTTTCAGATAAATATATGTATCGTTCCATTATTTGAAAACCATCTACTTTGTTTTTACGGAATCTCAAAGACCGTCTGCTCTGAATAATTACAACTTCACAATAAGGATGTGTTCTCCTTAATAATATATAAGTTGTATCAGTGTGTCCAAAATTTAACAAAAATGAATTGTTAATTCCAGCGTCTGCTATCGGATTACTCAAAGGTATTTGAGATTCCGTAAAAACAAAGTAGATGGCTTTCAAATAATGGAACGATAAATGTATTCATTTGAAAAGTGCAACATGTAGGTTCGAAAATTTGTCATCAAAAATACTGTCGCTGTAGCGTAGTTGGATTATGCACCTTCGCCGGTTTGGAAAAAGATCCAGATTCGAATCCCGGTAGCGCGACAACAATATTTTTCAATAAAATTGATTTTATATGTATATCTTTCTAATTAATACTTTTAATTAGTATTGATTTTTTTTTACCTATCTATATACTATTTCATTTCTTTAAGATATCTTCTAGGTGTGCGCATGTATCATTTTACTAATATTACATTTTTTCTTACTAGGAATAAATAAAGACAAAGAATGGTGGACATGGTGGATCTTTAATAAAGCAATATAATAGAGAATTCCCGTATTGAAAAAAAGATTCTACGTATCTAATGTTAGTGTCCTTCATCTTTTTGAAATCCACCAGTCATAATAACAACACAACACACGACCGAAAAGTCACCAAGCAGGACTCTGATGCAACTTATTGTTCTGTCCGATTCTTCGAGCCTACTCAGATAGGGTAAATTTAATAATGTGGTTTTAAAATACGGTCCCGAGGAAATGAAAACGAATATCCTCGAATCGATTCCAGAATATTCTACTCTTAATTCCTTCCGAAATCTTCTCGGTATCTATTCCGTCTGCTATTCCTATTTCCATATTATCTAGAAGCTCCCCCCCACTCCGCCCCGGTGCTCCATCCGAGGGGATGACAGTTGTATTTTATGCGATTTAATAAAAGTTAGCCCAAGTACCTACCCGCAGACGCAGATGAGGTCAACCTAGATAGGAGGAGGAGTTTTCTTTATGAAAATAAATCGACCACTGTTATTAACGCTGGCGGAAAGTAAACTTCCAATTCATAATTTTAGGACGGCTCAAGGATTTGATTTGATTTTTAAATATAATTCGATAATCACACTTTGATGATAGAAAATAGCAAACACAGATTTAAATGGATTTGCATTATTTTACGAACGAACCATCGTTTTACATTTTATTAAGGAGATCGCATTCTTATTGTGAAGTATATATAGGTCTGTGATATTTTAAATACTAATTAAATGTATTAATTAGAAAGATATACATATAAATCAATTTTAACGAAAAATATTGTTGTTGCTACCGGGATTTGAACCTGGATCTCTTACAATATATATATATTTTTTTAAGTAGATGGCTTTCAAATAATGGAACGATAGATGTGTCAATTTGAAAAGTGAAACATATTGGTTCGAAAATTTGTCATCAATGTATTGGTAGCATAATCGATTAATGCACGTTCCCCGGATTGGAAGAGATCCAGGTTCGAATCCTGGTGACGCAACACCAATATTTTTCGATAAAATTGATTTTATATGTATATTTTTCTAATTAATACATTTGTATTTACTCTATTCATTATCTTTTTTCCCTCAACTCGCCACATTTAATCTACATAATAGCAAATTTTTTGACCGACAAAGGTATTGATTTGTAATATAATATTTCCTATTCTATAATATTATTGTACTTTTTTCTATAAAATAAAATTTTAACCTGATTAATGGTATAGATCACTCTTGAAGGGTGGATTGCCTATTTAAAAGAAGAAGAGTGTTTAATGTTTTCAGATCTTTTAGGATCGTTATCATCTATGTCGTTAGCGATCTTCGACCAACTTCAATATTTAGTGAGGCTTTTATCTGAGGTCGTATCTCTTCTATCGAACATGAGCGTACCATCCCGTCAATTTTCCCTTCCCTTTTCTGGTACAGGGACAACCTTGCAGTTGTCTCAGATGTATTAATTTATTGTCTTATCTTCGTTGGAAACACACCTAGCCTATATTAATTTTTGTAACGTGCAACATTTGTTCGTATTGACTTCTAACAGCCCAACATTTTGAACCGCAGAGCAAAGCAGGTCTCACGTCGACTTTGTAAACTTTACTCTCAGTTTCGTATAGATACTCTTTTGTTCCACAATACTCCTGAGAGAGATCTCCACACCGACCAAGCCGGATTTGACACTATTTTGGATGTCAGATTCCACTTTGCAGTCTTCTGTTTGAAAGTGTATCTGTCGTAAAATTAAAACTACTTTATAAAATAACGTATGCGTATACTTCAGAAGTCTGAGGCGAGAGCGAATCATCAATACCGGATGCATGTATGCGAGCGGTTATTCTTTCGCGAATTATATCGCGTTCTCTCCGTGTTACATCTGAGATGTGTGTGTAGAGAATTTCACTAGCACAAAAGTTCAAAATTAAACTAAATGGTGTTTAGCGATGCAGAGCTCGCGTCCGGGGCGTTAACAATTAAATATTTATAGAAATATCTGATAAGAATTACGGGAATTATCGGACCCACAAAGTTTATATATGTACCGATATATTGTCGACGTACAGCCAAAATTAAATAACATACTATATAGGAGATTAATCATAAGATTATTATATTCTTTAAACATTTACATTGAAATTATTATAAATATTAAACCTGCTTTATGCTGCTTGATGGTGAAACGTCACATTTGACAGCGACATAGATAAGGAAAAAAAAACTTAGATTGCGACGCGATATGTCAGACTCACACACCTGGCCGTTTAAGCAAGCACTAAACAGCCATAATGACACTGATAATACCGAAGCCGGCATCCAGAAAGTCACAGACGTAGATGGGGAAACGTAATATTATATTGGATTAAACTAGTAAAAAAAAAATGCTCGTATTTATCGTAATAAAAACGCTTTTGATCTATTAAAAAAAAATGCTTATTTACTGAAATTTTTATACTCAAAACCGTTATATTATACACAAAATGTCTAACTTCAATCAGCTGGAATCAGTTAGTCACAAAAGTGACGTAAGGTCATTCGGAAGTAAGTCGTTAAGAAAAAAGAAAAACACATTTTTTGATTTATTATAGTTATTCAATTATTAATATTTTGAGTATGTCCAAATCTTTGCAGGAATTAATAGGATTTTATCCCCTGGGGGATTGTCATCAAGATACAGATGTCTCACAGAGACTAAACTATTATTTTTACATGGGAAGTATGGAAGTCTTGGGCATTACAGGGCTTACCACCTGTCATTTCATGAACATTTCAATTATTTATTACCAACTACGCTGTCGCCATGATAACGTGTCAACATGATAACATATGTACAACTTCGTAAAAGTTAATAGATGTGGTAGCGTGGGTAAATAGGTGAACGTTACATTGTGTAAAGTGATCACTTAAGCCAGCCGATGACAGGTCGTAAGCCCTGTAACGCCCAAGACTTCCGTACTTCCCATGTAAAAATAATAGCTTCGTCTCTGTGAGACATTTGTTAAATTATTATTTTATGCCGACGATATACAGATAACATTTTTAAGAGGGTGGTTTGGTGATCTCCTGGCCACGATCGAAGAGCATTCAAAATTTCCGAAATGTGTTTCATGAAATCTTCCGCTATATGTAGTATTTCTATGGAAACCCTCCTAAAAGCTAGCCTAAAAATTATTTTGGCGTAGAGTTGAAATATTTTCAGATTCGGTCGCACGCCTCTCCGTATGACCACCCCTGGCCGCTGAGCGGCTACGGTCTGAGGCCGGAAAGAAAAAGTATAATAAAATTTGTATGAATCGCGGGCCTTGGAGGGATAACTTCCTCGCTGGTGGCCCCATTCGTGCCCCGATCCGATGGGCGGCACGGCGACACCGTCGCTGACTATCGGGACCCAAACAATTGCATATGTCTCGGTTAATCGCGACAAATTGATACCTAGGACAAATTAACTGCGCAGTTAAGAAAAATTGATTATCGAATTAAACGTATGTAAATGGCGCGAATGAAAAGTGGGATGGGCTTGAACCCACTCCAGAACGCAATGTATGGAAGTGAAGCATTGAATTGATAAAAAAAAAAAGCACGGAAGTAGAGTGAATGCGGTGGAAACACAGACCAGAAAACGAACAGATACGAAATAAGGTGTACATATAGGAGAGGGGTTTGGAACTTGCGGAACGAGGGGCATTCTACACACATTATTCGTGGAAACATAAATCCGATAGTTTATGACACATTTCTGCAACAGTAAAAGTATTTACTCTTCGAAAATTAAATCTTTGTGTAAACAAAACATATTTTTTACATTAATGCATGTCAGCATTTAAATTTTCGTTGCAAAGTGGTACCAAAATGATCACGTAGATGACACCAAATTGAAAATATTGAAACAAAGAATATGCGTTAGTTTATGTCTATATATTTGGTAGTCTGTGCCTACAACGAATTAACTGTGCTGTTAAGAAAAATTAATTATCAAATTAAACATGTGCGAAGCTGTTCTAGAACGCAATGTATGAAAGTGAAGCACGAAAGTAAAGTAAATGTGGCGAAAATGAAAATCTATGTACGATATAATATAGAATTAACAAATTAGGAGCTAATGTGGGTCTGTTTATAGCATATCCGATAGGATTAAGGGTCGCTGAGTGGTTTGGTCATGTGGAACGTATGAGCGAGGAGAGAATGGTAAAGAAGAGAGATAGAGTGTTGAAGGCAACAGGAACAGAGGACGTCCGCGAAAGATCTAGCATAATCAGACAAACCAGATATTGGAGAACGACCCTGTCAAAATTTTTAACAACCGAAGAATTGTGCACGAGAAGATGTATGCAAGAGTGCCAGGATAGAAGAGTGTGGCGTTCTATCCGCTCTACCTATCCCTGCGGAGAAACGGCGTGATCGTAAGTTAGTTTTTCAAAATTCAGAATAGGTATCAATATAATAAGTACATAAATAATAAATAAAATCTAATTTGGTTTGTAGTATAAATATTCACAAGGTGTCACAAGGGATATATGTAGTATTTTTGTTGCATAAATTTCACATCTATGTGTAATATTTATACTATAATGGGAACATAGTTAAAATTTGAAACCGGGGTTAAGGGGGGTGGGAGAGGGGTGCTTTAGTTTTGCACAGGCCCTAACGAGTAAGAGAGAGGGGGATTATAAAGTGCAATTGAGAAAAATTTAGAACGGATTCAAAAATAATACACGTTTATATCATAGAGAAGGGGTGGTGTGGCCAGGGGGCGAGTGCCTTTGTTTTACACAGGGTCCTAAAGAGAGCAACTAAACTATGCAACATTAAGAATGAATACATTTAGATTTGTTTTCAAGTTTGCAATATTTAGCGAAAATTTCAGAACTGTACATAAAATTAAAATTGTAGACGGACAGTCTACTTATCTAACTTTTCACATACTCGAATATTTTTTTTTGATATTTTTGTCTGACAAATCTAGATGTGCTACCAGTGTTTCTATAAATTGTATAGTTACATTTATGAGATAAAAATTGTCTTTTAAAAATTATTATTTTTTAAATTAACAAAATTTCATTAATAATTACATTTAGGCAAATTGGAAAGAGATCCGAGATTCAAACCTGGATCTCTTTCCAAACCTATGTCCTGAATAATTACAACTTCACAATAAGAATGTGTTCTTCTTAATAATATATAAGTTGTATCAGTGTGTCTAAAATTTAATAAAAATGAATTGTTAATTCTGGCATCTGCTATCGGTTTACTCAAAGCTATTTGAGTTTGAGTAGACGGCTTTCAAATAATGGAATGATAGATGTATTAATTTAAAAAGTATAACATATAAGTTCGAAAATTTGTCATCAAAAGTACTGTCGCTGTAGCATAGTTGAATAATACTACCTTCCCCGGTTTAGTAATAATACTTCCCCAGTTTGGAAAGATATCCAGATTTGAATATCGGTAGCGCAATAAATTTTTTGATAAAATTGATTTTATATATATATCTTTATTAATACATTTAATTAGTATTTAAAATAAGAAATAATTTACTCAGCTAGAAATAAAGTCACCTAAAAAAGAATCAGCTATATATAAAGCACATCTGTATAATGCCAAATACTAGTAGAATGAGAGTCAAATTGAATATCAGAAGAACTGGTATGAAAAAATAACACCCCGTAACAATTGGTGGTAAGTATGCTGCAAATCTAAACCTTTAGTAGGGTACATATTTATCTATATTATTATTGTGAAACTTCACATTACAGGGGTGTTTACAATATATTCATAAAGCTTGCAACATAACACAACAACTATAAAAATATGAGTCGGGCGTTTATAAGTTAAGAAATTGTTTGTATATATGTGAAATCTATTTTTTACAGCTACAGAGGACTGTGAACGGAGTCAAACGTTCTTGCACAGATGTATATAATGTGAATGTGCAATAGTCATTTGTCAGGACTGTTAGGTACAGCTTCAAACAAAGCATATTTACTTGAACCGATTCTTTGTAAATTATGGTTAGGATGGATTTGGATATCACATTTTAGAGCACCAGCATTATTTTGTTTATCCAGAAACAGTCCTCAACCCACTTAATCTTACATTAAGGAAGACTTGTTAAGACTAAGGATGAAATATGCGGCAAAAACATAATAAACCTGATGAGAAAAAATACACATGTATTTATATATATGATTTTGTCAAATAAATGTAGGTATATTATCTTTATGATGTTTATACTGTGAACTTTGTGGTTGGACATATAACGTGGACATGTAACTGAGAAAGATACAGTAGTATTGAAACCGGTTGACATTCAATTAAACAAAATAGTTTATATAAAGATAGTTAGTTTTAAAAATTAATACTTAATTATCTATTCTTACAATTCTATTGGATTTTATTTGTAATCTGTACCTATAAAATAGTAAATCTCATATAAGAATAATTTATATTGGCTCGTGAGACAATTTGATAAGTCGCGAGTGATACATGAGAAACGAGGACTAAGAAATGGAAAAAAAAAAAAGAAAGTGAAAAAATTAATCTGCTTACCAAAAACTACAAAATATGCAGAATTATGTACAAGGGTTGTCATTTATATAGAATTGTGTTGAGCAGTCAAAATATACAAAAGTTGTTTTGTACACTAAAATATTATTCATATAAATACATTACTATTCTTGACTGTTTTGTTCAGCAATAGAGATTGAGGATTGGTAATCAAGTCTGTTTATGTCCTGATTAGTGTCACTCGATGGGTAGAAATAATAAAGCATTATTATATACAAATTAATTTTTCACAATTGTTAGCGCTGTCCCATAAACCTTGAAATAAAAGTGATTTAATGTGTTTATTTTAAACTCGCTATTTACTATTTAAAAAAACTCGCTTAACTAAGTCATAAGGGATTTGAGTTTCGTCCCGGAAGACCACCAAGTTAAGATTGGGTTAGTTTTCATAGCACTAGAGTTTAGCTTAGCTTGAAAAATAGTAAAAATATTGATGTGAACCATATATCTAAATACCATATGAGACCAAATTAATAAACTTGTTAATATATTACATTAGTTTTTGATAAATAAATAAATAAATCGATTTGAAAAATTTACCGCATTACATGTCAAAACACATTTAATAAAAAATGAATTGATAACTTTAAACATATTTAAAATCACATCCACATCTGGCAAATATTAACCCTAAATATTTGGCACTGATATATCGCTAAAATGTTTACTCAATAATTCCCAGTCATGGTACACCAAATTATATTATTATTTTGAGTTTTGTAAAATGAAAATATAGAATTTACTTTAAATATGTCAATAAATCTGGAAAATAGTAAGTTATATACAATCTATTTAAAAATAGCAATAGTAGAACCAATACAATAATCTAAATATTAAAAATGCTAAATTAGAGATTTATTTTGCAGAAACTATCTTACGAGTAATATTCGAGTGTAGCTTCACGAAGTGTGTGTTGATTCGGCAGTATTTGCCCGGAAAATAACCTCCACTAACAACATTCCCCAGAAGTGACATGTGTTTACAAATTGTCAGTTAAAATGACAAATTACCTTAACGTCTGCTACTAACATCGGACCTGTAGCGAAACGCTAAAGTGAACCTTAACACACATGAAGTTTCGGGCTATAATGGCTCGCATAGCATTGCCCTAGTAGCGAGGCAATTTGTCTCCCCGGCATATAACCGAGGTGACAGTTAGTAAACAAACAGATCTCGTGGTTTGTATGCAGAAATGCTTCAATACTGAAGAAATTTACTTGTTAATTGGATAGTTCTTGTCGTTACGATGATGCTTCTGATCGATTGTGACCTTTAGATAATTACGTAAATGTATTTGGCTGCCTCAAAAGCGACTTACGGTGATTCTCCGCTGTGAGCCGATCATGTCAGCATCATTCCTCTTCAGTTAAGCGAGATCCTCGCAGATAACTCGCGGAAGTCACAGCTCGCGAAAGGCAAAACAAGGTTATTGGTTAAAAAATAAATCACTTAATTCTGGCACGGTCACCACTTTTGGACGGTTTTCGGGAAATGAATGGCGGTAGTTTGTTGTATTTTCCCTCACCGCGGCCCGCACACGCTATCACACCAAGAAATAACAAGTGATTTTTCACCCGCTATGTCTAGACCGAGGAGTACTTTTCGACGTCTGTCAATATTCGTCAAATCTGGAAATGGCGACTCCCAGAACATGTCCGCGACACGCGTCCACGACCTACGTCCGCATACATCTTCATATATAACAGCCGCAATAAAATAAATCTCTTTAACGCCGCCTGTCGCAGATAGGTTCGTACGGTGATGATTTAGACACGCCCTTCGGCGTAAACGTTTTGGCAAATTACGAACAATTTAGCGGCAGTCCGTCATCTGTGTTTTTTTATCAATTTTTTTCTCGGCGCCTTTGAAGTTAATTAGCAGTTTGCTGCGTAAAACCATGCCATTCGTGACCCGTGAATTACATAATTGTCCGTTTTAGGATGCATCTTTGGATCTGCGCATGTAGTCAAGTCCTGCCCCGCACTCAATAACTGTCGCAGTTTTAAATGTTTTGCTCATTTTGTGCACTGTTCCAATGCGAAATGCTGACATTGCGTTATTGCCACTTTTATATTCATTGTATTTTCTTCCAAAATTTTGCCCAAAAGTGGTTTTTCGTTTTATTTAATTTAAATATTCCCGAGAAAAATATATTTGCGCCTATAAATTTAATAATCGTGAAAAATGTTGTTTGCCATATTCTGATCGACATCTATTGATGGTTTTCGTAACTCTCATTTATGTTGATAAAAATGGTAGGGATCCATGCTACATGAATCTCTTTGACAAATATTACGGCGACCCCAAAATTATCAATGGATTGGAGTGGTCAGGCACGCGACTTACGTACAAATTTATATTTTTAAATTTTATTTTATTCCTTCAACACCTTCAAATTACTATCTTCGCAATGATAGCATAGCACACAAACCGAAATGAAAAAACATTTGTCAAAACAAAATATTTCCTTTGAACGGTTTTTTATTCTGTAGAACTTCATTATACATAAATAAATATATATATATATATATATATATATATATATATATATATATATACTCGTATATGTATTAGGAATTTTTAATCTCATAGTTCACATATTTGACATTGCAGTTAATGTAAGTTAATAGAATACTCTCTTATCTATAATCTGTCTTTACTGCTATACTAAATGGTGAGCAGCAGTGGTGTAACTATAAAAATTGGGGCCCAACGCAAAATCAAACGCAAAGTTATATACTAGATATAAAAATATTATGTATCATAGGATACTAATAGTTGAATAAAATTGAACTCTTATGTTCAACAATTTTCACATTTTATCATTATCATTATCATCTTCGTCTCTTTATTCTAGTAAGGTCGAGGGCCCAAAGTTTAACAAGGCGCATCCATCTTCCCCTGACTTGTACTAATTGCTTGGCTATACAATTGACTGGGCACACTTATAAAGAAAAAAACAAAAGTGTGTTTTAGGCATTCATTGCACTCGCAATTACACAAAATCCTTACTTCGATTTACCGAGATTTTCATTTTGCGGTGATGGTCTTCTTCCTAACTCAATATATTACCTGGGAACAACGCTACTACTGTATACATCGATAAAATTTTCAGGTGTTTTCCTAATGTACTTGAGAGATTATTATTTTAAAGTTTATAATTCAATGTCATGCTGTGGTAAATTTCAAAATTTATTGGTCCATATTAGCGCTGGGGTAGCGCGTCAATATATAATGTATTGTAGGGCGCGAATGAATTTTTGGTCCCCTATCTAACATGTGCCCCAATGCACCGTATTTGCTGCATTGGCGTAGTTACGCCACTGGTGAGCAGAAATATCAATTGTGTGCTCAAATGATTTTTTTTTGAGAATTTTAGTGCGCATGATTTATTTCTTCCTTAACTATTCAGATTAATTATCTAATTAATTTTGTTGTTAATAAAGTAATATGTGAGTCTACGCTGTATCCGAAATACACAAACAATTAAATAAGAGTGGAGCTTTAACGTTTTAGCATAGATTGCGAATAAATAAATCAGTTCACACTCGAATAAAATGGTAATCAATAAAAATTTTGGAGATTTTAAGAAATTATCTCAGATTTAAAATTGAGATTATATCTGAACTGTTTTTATTATTTTTCAAAATAGAAAAAAAGCACTGGGCTCTGATAAAAAATGGATGCCTCTTTATATATATATTGATAATAAAACATAAAGCGATTTTATATGTAAAATAATAAGAACAAAATTGATAAATTTTCTCAGACACTATTCATAAAAAAGTGTTTTTGGCATTTAAATATATGCGCTTGAGACTGCAAAATCTTTGTCAGGTTTTATGGTCTTATTTAATCCCTAATTCAACATTCAAAAACATATTTTGTTTTCGTGAAACAAAAGAAAAATGATTTTTTAATTTTTATAATTTCATTTCTTCCGGTGATGGATTTAAAAATTATTTGTACTGACAAAAGTATCGATACTAATAAAAACATCGTTTATCTAATATATTGTAAAAGCACGTAAAACGCCATTGTAATTTTTGGAGCCATGTTCAAAATGTGTATTTTTGGGTAGGTACTAAATTTTACGAACTACCCTCAGCTCAATGTCATTAAATATCACAGTGATCCATTTTAATTTTAGTACGGGCAACCTCGTTTGACCGTTGCGATTTGAAAATTGAAGGTCGCCGAGTTCCTTACGTTTTATAATTTTTTTTAATAGATTTTATACAGTCCTTTTGTGTCCCGTGTCTTCTTTGTTGAGTGTAAAATTCTTTATTGTACGCATTTCTTGAATTTTTAGGTATTCGAAATGGCGGAAAGTCAGCATAAATCCAGATTAATCGCGTTTAAGTCCAATGCCAAAGGCTCACAGGTGATTATTTTTCGTAATTTTCGTTAGCAAATTTTGTCAAAATAATAAATCAGATGTTTAAATATATATTTCTCTCACTTTTCGCTATTGTAATCTTAAAAAACTTTTATGAGTGATGTTTTCCGACACGTGGTAATATTTCAGTCGTTGAAAATTTGAATCTTGAAATGACATAAAGCAATTTTTTCTAAATTTAATGAACATTTTTCCTTACACCTTACTAATGTTATTCTTAATTCAGTTATCTAAATACACACTATTGAATGATTTTATTATTGGCTGGTCTGAAGCCGAAGTAACATTTTTACTTGGATCACTTCCGCTTCAAATCGACCAATTATTGACAGATGCTGTAATTTTTTGGTTTTCAAATTTTCAAAGAGGGTTGTTATTAACAATGTGTTCAATCACTGTTAAATTCCCGACTAAGATTGTTCGACTATTCGCGACCCCCTAGATCAACAATGCTGACTACAGGTCATTTGTTTGCAAAGATTTGTCAGACTTTAAAAAATATAGTTTTCAAGAATAAATATGACACCTTTGAAATCAATAAAATGGAAAATTTCTGGTTTCCATTATGTGAAAAATGAATTTTTGATTTAATCTTTTAAAGGAAGGAACCAAATTTCCGAAAGCATTGTATAAGATTATATATTGAATTCTTCTCAAGCAACACATTGAGTTTTGGAGGATGGTAAATTAATATTTTTATCCTTGTGTAAATTTGAAAATACCTCTGTAGTATTTTAGTAAGCTTTGTCACAAACATGAACTATTCATATTTGCTTGCTGCGTTCAACATGGTACTGCGTTATACATATGTATTTTCATGCACAGCATTTCTGATTATGAACTCATATATTGAAACAAGGAGGTCGGATATATGTGTTGCAATAACTCCGTAAATTTTTTCCAATTCTGATCAACAGTCAAGGTACACAGCGTCTTAAATAAGGAAATTTTGATGCGTAAAAAACACATTGTAATGTAAAATATGATTGCAGGATCTGCGCAGAAAGCGTGCAGAGCAGAGCGTGGCACTGCGTAAGGCGGTGCGTGATGAACAGCTGCAGAAGCGGCGTGCACTGGGTTCCGGTGAGGGGCCCCTGTCCCCCGAAGGTCCCGGCGAGCCCTCCTCGCCCATTCAGCCTAGCCCTGAGAGGCTGCCCCCTCTGGAGGAGATCGTAGCAGGTAACAAGAAAATAATACTCTGTCCAAGGTTCTAAAATTGTTTTGTATAATATTTTTTGATATTTCAAAACTTAATAACATTTTTAGAAACATCCATTACTTGTACGCTTGGGTATTTATTATTATATTTTTTTCAATTCCTTAAAATCTACGATACTCCGCATGCGGCTTGACTACCTAATATACCATTACAAGTGTATCAGCACTACTCACTTTAACACTTTTACAAACTACCTTATTATCTTTAACATCACAAGTGTTTTATATTGATACATGAATTAGAAAGGTAAAAATAGTCTAATAAAAAAACCCTCTAAAACATTTAAAGAAGAGAAATTAACTAGGTACTGACACTTTATATACATACAGTGCTGCCTTATTCTATCATAGTACTTAAAGGTAACTAAAATAAATTACAATGAAATATTATTTTTATAAATCATATTTTGGAAGTTCAGTCGACGCTGTCTGCTTGTGTGCATCTCAGTCCGATGGATCGAGCGCATTCTGCTTTAGGAAGTAGGAAAGTGTCTGGGCAGTCAATGTTTGTACCTGAAAGGCATGAAACTGTTATTGTGCTCATTAGAGCTGAGATTTCGTATGAGAGGATTATCTTGGAATGGAAATGTGCAAGATTTAGGAATATATTACCTTGACATAGTTAAAACAACAATATTTTGTAAATTTTCCTATGTCCATTCAATTTTTTTTCCGCAAGGTTTAAGTCATTCGGATTTGTGTAACTATTTTACATTTTGACTGTGTGTTGATTGCAGCTTTGAATAGCTCAGAACGACCCAAACAATTGATGGGAGCCCGCGCGGCCAGGAAGACCCTGTCCCGAGAGCAGAACCCACCCATAGATATGCTTGTGCAAGCTGGCTGCGTTCCTCGGCTTATAAATCTCTTGCAGTATGATGACTGGTGAGGATCTTATGCTTATTTTGTAATTTAATAAAACTAAAGAAATGTATTGAGAAGTAATAATACAATGATCTTTCACACTCCATTTTTAGTGTAGTACTTACATTGAAGTGCAACAAATACAATATTTTTCTAGATTATGATTATAGATTTCTTCTAGTGAATTTATAAAATCTTATGCTTTAATATAGTTCCTTGAAAAGATAATGTATTTTTGATTCTAATATATTTTTATCCATAGCACGGATCTTCAGTTTGAGGCTTCGTGGGCCATTACCAACATAGCCTCGGGGACCTCAGAACAGACTAGTGTTGTTGTCGAGGTGAGCTATTCTCCTTTACACCACACTATTGTATCTTGCTCGGAACCTATTTTATATTACACACTCGGTTAAAAACATCTTTCAATTCTTATTCTCCAGTCTTCCAGACCTTTAAACTCAATCATTCATCTGGAAATTCCATACCCATTTAATTCTCACACTTGACCATTTCCTTCCTCAGTCTCTTTTCCTTACAAACAAACTATTAATTTATGAAATTCACATATATAATATACAATTTTTATGTTTAATAGTACTTTAATCTCCTCATATATTTTGACTACAGGGTGTACCTACTTGATAAATGTTTTGATAATAGAATTTCTTCTGGATTGGCTTTTGTCATAGTCGGTTAACCTCCACTTTTTTGCCCAAGACTTTCTCATCAGCATTTCTGAATGAAATATATGGTCTATATATAAATGCTCTGTAGACCTACATTTTAGACCTTCTCTATTATGAATAATATCTCTATTAGAATGATATAATGTAGTTTTTTATGCTGCAACAAGTAACACTGCCGCCTTTCTACTCTTTTTATTTTTTCTTGTGAGCTTCCTTCAGGTGTTCTACTGTCCGTTATTCAAATGTGATAACATATGGATGTAATTTTAATACAGGCTAACGCCATCCCGCCCCTTGTGAGACTGGTGTCGTCCCCAAATTCTTCCGTCTGCGAGCAATCCCTGTGGGCATTGGGTAACATCGCCGGCGAAGGATCTTGGGCCAGGGATCGAGTTTTGGATGCGGGGGTATTGCAGCCGCTCTTGACCGCGCTAGCTATACCACCCACGGGTGGTTCCCTGCAACGGACAGCCGTGTGGGCACTCTCTAACCTGTGCCGCAACAAGAGTCCGCAAGTGGAGTTCTCCAAAGTTAGCGCCGCGCTTCCTGTACTAACCAATCTGCTCATTTCCCAAGACAAGGATGTGTTGGGTTAGTTCAAAATCTATAATATGTTAAATGTTAAAAATAATTTTTGAAAGTCTGATAATGAAAAATGTATATTTTACACGTTTAGCGGATGCTTGTTGGGCTCTTTCCTATCTGACTGATGGTCCAAACGAGCGTATCGAGGCAGTGCAGCAGGCTGGAGTATTGGCCGGGCTCGTTCCTTTGCTAGGGCATCCCGCCCCTGCTGTGCAGACCCCAGCTCTGAGAGCGCTGGGCAACATGGTTACCGGGAGTGATCAGCAGGTACATTATTAGCATTAAGCGTTTCATCTTCTCTTTAAAACACACATAGAATGAGTCGTTTTCTCCGCTCACGTTAAATATGAATATTAGAATTAATACGATAAAATGCTAAAGTTTGTTTTCAATTTTTCTTACTAAATTAAAATGAGCTTTATCTATTCTCTCTTCTTAATTATTATATGCATAATCAGAATTTCTCAATAGTTTAGCGACTGACGAGGATTTATATTCTTCACCACAGTTTAAAAAGTCTCATAGTAGAGTATGCGTATGATGATAAATGTCATTTAACTCCTCTACGCCCGAGTGCTGAATATATCCTTTGCATAAAACTTCAACAAATAAATTGTACGCAATATGTGTATATTAATCGTATTTCTTCTACTTCTTAGTAGTAAAACACAATTTAATAAAATATGATAATGAATATAAATGGGCCCATCTTTTTAAGTCACTGTTGAGAGTTGTTGAAGTCTCATCTCGAAAGCACTTAAATGCAGTACAGAATTGAGCACAAAGCAAGCAATGATTTTTGTATATAGGTGTAACTGGTGTATATCAACCTTTACCAACAGGTGAGATGAAAGTGTCATCCGTGTACATAAACCTTAACATTAGTTTCTTAATTATTATTTTTTTGTTTTTCTTTAAAGTACAAAAAGCTATTTTTTTTTCATATCTTTTATTTTTAAACATTTTTTAATAATGCATATATAAATATAAGGTCTTCCTGGAATTAATGTCATTTTTTTAATGAAACTTCAATTAGTGTTTTGATCTGTTTATTGAAATATTTTATCAAACTATGTAATTTCCATCATTTTCAATAACCTTTCTTCACTTTTCAACAAAATCATAAATCTCTTTTTTGTAAAATTTCTCTAGTTTGGAATTGAAATATTCATTAATTCATTAAGACCCAATATACTTCCTCTATTGAATTTTTTATCTTTTAAAAAATGTTGCATTGATTTAAACAACTGAAGGAGCCAGATCTGATCGGGAAGGTTCAACAAAACTTCCCAACCAAGGTGTTGATTTTTTAATTTGTAAAAAGGGATTTTTTCCCCCCAAAACAAAAAGGAGACACTGCCATAACGAAAACAATTGAACCTAACCTAACCTAACTACACAACAAGTGCGCAGTCAACTGTGCACAAAACGGGATTGCCATAAAAACGATATTAATTCCTGGAAGACCTAATATATTATCAGTCTAGTACTCATACTGAATGACACAATTATTAATTGGTATATATATATTATTGTATCCAGACTGATCGAGTGTTGGAAGCAGGCGCCTTGGTAATGCTGGGCCGGCTTTTGCAGTCTCCGCGTGGCGCCATTGTGAAGGAGGCAGCTTGGGCGGCGTGTAACATCCTTGCCGGAACCGCTGCGCAGATCCAAATCTTTGTAGATGCCAACATGCTGCCCCCGCTCATCAAGGTCTTGAGTCACTCCGAACCCAGGTAGATATATTTTGACAATTAACAGCACAAACAGTAACAAAATAAAACTAATTACAGTAAAACCGCGATATAACGAAATCCAAGGGACCAAAAAATAAAAATTCGTAATAACGAATTCCCACATATAACGAAAAAAATAAAAAACCTACTATATGTTACGCGCCGTCGCAAAAAAATGTTGCGCGGCTTCAAAAAAGATCGCAAATTCTGCAAACAAAGGAGGAAAAAGGCCATAGGGAACTGAATACCTACATATTTTTAGTAGTTTTGTTATTAAAACAGATAAGCAAATGGATAATCAAAGGAATTAAATTAAGAACAGAATCTATTCAACACCAATTGGAAGATATTTTTGTGAATTCCAGAATATTGCAAACACAAAACAATATTTTAATTGTGTTTAAATGTATAGCCGCTTCAAACATAGTTTTGGGCATGAAACATACAAAATAATTCAAAAATAACAATCTTACAGTTGAATCGTGGCATTTTTATAAAATGAGTCGTATATAAATTACGAAGGTATTTACCGGTAACGGCGGCAACCACTTCAAAATATATTTATAATCGTTAAAATTGTTCACTTAAAAATTATCGTTAACATTGTACACTTAAAATACACGAAAACAATAGTTAATAGAAATACAAAATACCGTACAAAAATAGTTCATAAAATATTTTAACGAATTATTTATATTATTGACGAGTTCACACAAAAACAATTGTCAAACGAAAATGAATTTATGTAAATATTCAGTTCGGTCATGCAATAATCGCGTTAAAAGCTGAACAAACTTAACTCTACAGACGTTACACTGAGACTGACATTTCCAATAACTACATTCAGCAACTTTCGGGGGGTTCCTGTTAATTTTTGTATTTTACAGCTGTTTGGGTCTGGGTTGCAATCATATTAGAGGCGCATGCGTACGTAAAACGTGTCAGAGAACGCCGCAAGAATTATGTCAAATGGTTTTATGGGCCTGCTATGAACCCAAGAAAAAGTTTGAATTGTTTTACTACCTTGTCGGCCGACCGCCGCGCACCGCCGAAAAGGCCATAAAACTGTTCGCATACGGCAGATGCATCGGCGCGGCTTTGTAAGTGCGAAATAATATTTTCATCTTTTAACATTTTTTTATTTCGTTATAAATTTACGTAAATGTATTGGCATTTTTTCGTACGGGACAAAAATGATTTTGTTATAAATATTAACGGGATTTCGTTATATAAATGCATTTTTGTATGAAAAATTGGTTTTAGGGACTAAATTTCGATTTTTTTTTCGATATACGTCATTTTTCGCTATATCGGGTTTCGTTATATCGCGGTTCTACTGTATTATGTAAAGAGAAAACAAAGAAATTATATCTCAAACTTTTTCTTTTCTCTCATCCACCATCTTTTCAAATGTTTGACATCAATTTCATCAAACATTTTGTCCGTATGTTCAAATGATCTAAACAAACCTTTAATTTTGTTTAGCTTGACTTTGCATAAGCTTTGAAAGAAGAAAATAAAATTAAAAATGTTCTTAGGTTTTTATGGTCATTCGGAATCTTCCGTGTACAGTTTTCTGGGCAAATCTACCATGTATATCTGACCTTTCTGGCTGATGATTCAGATCCCATTGCAGTGTCTATCATTAGCCAAATTATCATGATGATAAACCCTTCAATGGGATCCAAAACGTCAGCCAGAAAAGTCAGATATACACGGCAGATTATTTCAGAAACGGTAGTTAGATCAGTAGACAATTTTATTTTCTGTGTAAAATAAAATTGTCTACTAGTCATATTCAAATATGCACATAGTACATAGAACATGCAACAATCAAAAATCATAACACATAATGAATATGTTAACACACATAACAATCAATCCCTTACAGATATTTTTTCGGTTAAATGAAATAAATGTTGTTTGCGTGTAGAGGTTTATTATGACAGTATGATAAAAATAATGAAGACAGATAGAATTAAACAATGAATGAAGATGTAGAAGGTGCACGTGTATTATGAAATGAAATGAAGCGAATTGGCAGTCTTGTTCGGCGCGCACGGGCCGGCAAGACCGCCGTTGTGAAACGATGAAACTGGAGAGACTGCCTGGCGGTGAATTTCGAGCCAGGCTTGTAGCAGCAGCCGGCAGCGCTGTCGCTAACGTCGATGCCGACTGAGATGGCGGTGGATTTGAATTCCGGTCGCTACACATATTTTTTTTAAAAAGTAGCTGCTTATGTTGCCTTGCAAAATGCATAAATTGAGAGTGAATCATAATTTAATTCAATTAGTCATACTTTGTATTTATTGACTCTTTTTACACTTTTTCATTGTCTTAACTATAGAAAGGTCTAAATCATTGTGATAATATATGAAGTTGTTATTCAACAAGGTGAATCTTTCACTCGTGAAGTTTTGCACTTGAATCTTTCGCTCTACCCTGCTCACATGTGTAGGCACTCGCTCACACATATGGATCGGACCGTATTGTCTCATTAGGAATTGGGATTAGAATTGGATGTGCATATTTTCACATTACAGAAAAAAGTAACATAATTAAATGTTTGAATGTGTTGAATTTCAGCATTGGGGGAAGATTTTATCAGTGAATTTCATTTTTCAAAAAAATGAATGATTTCATTGTTCAAATAAACTAACTTTACTATGATTAATCATAACTTCTAGAGATTTTTTTATTCCTTTAGCTGAATATAAATCGATCAGATTTTCCAGACTGGTGAACATATATGACATTATTATTTTTTTTGCCTTTAGATGCCAGCGTGAGGCGGCTTGGGCCATCACCAACATGACTCTGGAGGCGAGCACTCCTCAGCTGGGGGCCCTGCTGGGGGCCGGGGCCCTCAAACCTTACCTGAATCTGCTGGACGGGCCAGACACAAGAACCACGCTCGTCGTGTTGGACGGACTGGCTAACTTGCTCAAGGTACAAAATGATGGAAAGACAAAATATAAGGAGTAATTGAAAAGATGAAGAAATATGTTCCAAACAATTGATAGCTAAACCTGTCAATTGCATTTAGTTTATTTCAAATCAATTAAGAGTAGTTTTGGTACTGTTGTGTATTCAATTGCATTTTTACTGTTATCTAAGACTAAAGAAACTTATATAGATCTTCATCGCTTTCAGTCAATCAGAAAATTCTAGATACTTGTTTTTATTTCTGACTTTAAATTTTCTAGAAGTGTCTGAATGTTTTTATTATTCGTGTAAGTAATGTGCGTTGTTGACTTTTCAGAGGGCCGAGATGCTCGGGGAACTGGAGACCCTGTGCATGACTATAGAGGAAGACGGCAGTCTGGATAAACTGGAGAGCCTGCAGCATCATCAGAATGAAGAGGTACTTTCATGTTAATCGTTATCAATATTGTCTTTTCAATTTTATACACAAAATCTTTTATTATTTAACTTGTTAGCTGTAACAACACATATAAAATGATGCCGCTGGCCGCGGAAATGGCCAATGCTGCCTAACGGCACACTCACTGTATTTATAGTAAATATATTTATATTAGTTAATCACTAAAAAATAATATCTTATTCACTTGAATTACTTGGTAACAAAAATGAGAAATATCGCGAACGTTTGTTAAAATTTAACTGACAATTTACTCAAATTGGAACGTTTCAGATACTTTCCAACTTGTTGCGACCTTCTTATCATCGAACTCTGCGGTAGTAACGAGCATATCGGGAATGTCTAAAAACTCGGCAGTCCCATTAATGAAAAAAATCACCCTCTGCCATTATGTAAAGTAAAAATAAAATAAAAAAAAAATCGATAACAGAATCGAAATCGAAAAATATCAGCACTTTGACGTCGACATGAAACTATATGTGTAAAATTTTCAAATATAAATGAACACCAACTGTCAATTTTATTAAAATGACGATTTTTACACTCGATTTCAGAAGTAATTTGTTGTGTTCTTGAGTTGAAACAGATTTCTATGGGGCGTACGATATCACTACTGGAAATAATAATTTGGTTTAAGATCCGATCTGCGGCGGCGGTGATATCATGCGTTAATTGATGGTTGTTTGCCGTGAGAAATGGATGCCGCGGACTGTCACGATAGCCAACGTAAATTCTGACAGTTATCGTGTAAATTTTCGACGTGGGCGGCTAAAGAGTTAAAACTCATTTATATATTGGTTTTGATTGACCTGGTTTGTTGTGGTTAATACATACTTTTCACTGGGTTGTTTTATTGCCGGGTATTACCACAGCGAATTGTAAATAGAAAATGTTTCTAGAAGGCACCAAATGATTGGCCTTAAAAATGAAATTAAAAGACAAAGAAATCACAAAATTCATTTGTAAAAAAAATCATCAGTTTATTTTATTGCGAGTAAGATTAAATTGATTTTGCCAGACGTGCTGTGGCTAATTTGATTAATTCATTCTTTCAACTTGAAAAAGAAAATCATGTTTATATCTCTAAATGACTACTATTTTAGTAGCAAAATTATTAGCTTGAAAAAAAAAATTACAAATACATTGTCATAATAATGTTTATGTTTTTCTAGATATATTCCAAGACGCTTCGCATCCTGGATGTGTTTTTTTCGGAAGAAGAAGAGCGGGATGGAGCTGTGGCTCCGCAAGAGGCCAATGGAGAGTTTCAGTTTGGGACTGGTTCGGGCCACATTGGAGGCTTCTAGCTGCTCTGCAGCAGCCTCAAATATCAGCTAGTAATTACACACAGGAGAACAAGAGATTAAACCTGGTGTAGTTCTGGTGGATTGTATAGTGATCCAAATAAGTTTAGCTATAATTATTTTTAATATATACGTATTAGGTATTGTATTTTCTTTGACTGATTCACTCGCATTCCTTCTCAATTCAATTGCTCACATTTCCTTCTTGATATTCAGCTTTAATTATTATTTCTAGTCTACGTTCCGTATCCATTCTTGTGCATCAAATATTCAAGTTGGGAAAACTGCAACGTCCAAAGCTGAATTTAATTTCTTATATTACTTGTTTGTAGATTGTCAACAAATTAATAAGAGACATTTTAAAATTTATGAATTATTAGTGTGCAAAGAAATGATTGATAACATTCCTTGCAAGCTTTGACCTGACCCCTTCCATGTAAAGTAACACATAGATTATTATCAGTTGCTAATATTTTGCATATATTTGATACATTTTTAAGTGGAAGTTTAAAAAATATATATTTTACATTAATATAACACAACATACAGTAAACTCCTTCACATCCGGCACCACCGGGACCGGAGGGTTGGCAGAAAATAGAATTTCCCAAATATCTGATCAACATTCTTATTACTGTAGCGCAAAACAAAACTTATTAAAACTATATTCATGCTGCTAGTGAAGAAATAAAAGTTAAATTTAAATAAAAGAGAAGTTCTATTAGGTCTAATACATAAAGTATGAACTGAATATGTAATAAAAATAAAGTTGTCTTTACTACTTATATTTTTAAACAATTGATAATAAGTTGCAATATATAAAAATAATAAATGGCGATAGTAAAGCCGTTATTCACCAACGGGTGCCGGTTGTTTGAGAGTTTATTAGTTTTAAGAGGGAGTATACTGTAGATAAAAAAAATTAATGCAATTTAAAAAATGATCTATTTGTTAGTTATGTAGGAGTCGACTTATAATTTTATTTGCTCGTACCAAGTTTGCAATTTTGTCACATCACATTTATCTATGGTTTTTAATAATCAATTTTCTGTTACGAGGTACTTTTACAATAACAGTCTCCATACATTTCGATCTTTCTGAAGTGTTGCCAGCACTGTGATTATTTGAAGGATCTCATTAGGCAATCGTGTTTATTGATGATTAAGCACGCAATCTGATGTGCGTAATAATGAATTCTTAATGAAGTCTGTTTCTAAATGGTCCGTATTATCATCTGTATACATTTTTATAGTTATATGTGTACTTTGAGAATATGATTTATTTAAGAGCCCAATATCAAATGTACTGAATATTTTTTTCTTTGGAAGAATGTCAGAATGAATGTTGTTCTACTGTTCAATTTGATTTTAACATCTTTATTTTTCAAACAGTTTATAACTTCTTAATTGGTTCTCACTTTATACATAATCATTTTTAAATCATGAGCCACAATTCTGTGAGTTAAATGGTTTGTATTAGATTTCTGTTTTGAGTCTATTTTTGTGTTGTTATTTTTGTACAGTTGTACACCTCATGATTTAATTGACATATTGACTCCTCTTAGTGTGTAGCAACCAACAAAAAGTAATTTTTAGTTGTTCTAGCATTTCTTACTTGCTTACGTACTTGTATAAACAAATACTAGAAATTGTCCTATTTATTAGTTATAATACAATACTTACACAGGAGGGGGAGTTGATATGCGAGAATTCAATCATACAAATTGATATTATTGGGTGGTTCTTTGTTTGTTATTTCCCAACTACCTTGACCACTTTGCGATAGTGTCGTATGTTACGTGTAAATGAAATTTGTAATAAGTAGGTATTTTTTCTGCTAATTAGTAAAGTGATTATATTAGTTATTAAAGATGCATTGTAATATGTGATATAAATCATATCTTAGTTATACATAATTAGTTTTATATTAGGGGTTATTAAAATATAATTTCTTTTATTTTTTATTGCTTGTTTTTATTTATACTCATACGACATTGTACCTCCACACAGAGAGAAGAGAAGATAATAGATAGTAAGCAAAGAGAGGATGGTCTGCCATATGTGTATACATTTCTGTTTTGTGATATTGATCTTTTTTAAATTTTGTTCTATTTCATCTTAATTCCTTGGATGCTCATGTCGCAAGTTTCCGAAAAAGAAAGAGATGGCATGAGAACTGTCAGAATTTAAGTTGGCTATCGTGACGGACTGTCGCGTGGGTGAGTGGGGACACCCACGTGACAGTCCGTGGCATCTATTTCTCACTGAAAATAACCATCAAATTTTGCATGATATCACCGGTGTCGCGGATCGGATCTTTAACCAAATTATTATTTCCAGTAGTGATAAAGTACGGCGCCCCATAGAAATCTATTTCTACTCAAGAACACAATGAATTACGTCTGAAATCGAGTGTAGAAATCATAATTTTTCCTCCATGCAAAATTGACAGTTAACGCTCACTTTTGCATTGCCAAATCGCAATTTAATTAAATTTAAGAATTTAACACACATACTCTCATGTCAATGTCAATGCTCATATTTTTACAGTTATTGAATTTTCAAAAACTTTTTGATTTTATTTTTACTTTACAAAATGGCAGAGGGTGACTTATTTCATTAATGGAGATTGCAGACTTTTTAGACATTCTATATATGCTCGTTACTACCGCATAAGAGTCCGATGATCAGAAGGACGCAATAAGTTGTAAAGTATCTGGAACGTTCCAATTTGAGTAAATTGTCAGCTGGATTTTGACGTACGTTCGAGATATTTCTCATTTTTGTTGCCAAGTAATTCAAGTGAATATGATTTTATTTTCTAGTTATTAATTAAAATTAATATATAAATAGTTTTACTATAAATACAGTTAGTGTGCTGTCAGGCAGCATTGGCCATTGCCGCGGCCAGCGGCATTATTTTATGCATGTTGTTAGTGCTATAGAAGTGCGATATATAATTTGTACGTAGTTGTGATGTGAAATGCTAATATATTTTTGTTAGGAGCATCACATTAAACACAAAATTATTAAAATCTGATATCGTCCTTCCAAAAAACAAATATAAAATAAATAATAATGTTCTAAGTGTTATGGCCTGGCGACATTATCAATTTATATTTTCTCCTTTTTTTATTTCAAAATTGTACAAAATCACGGTCGATAGACGCTGATGGTGAAATAGTACTTAATGTATTTTTTTTGTTACCAATGTTTTCATGTTTTTTTCGAACCTTATAGCTGTAATTTTATCAGATATGTATAGACTCGTAGTTTAGTAAATCATTTTTGATATAATCGTGCAAGGCAGTGGTCAAAGAGCTTCATGAATCAAAATAATAACTACATTAAATTTGTTGAATATTTGACTCAATATTATAGGAGTGATGTATTGATTTATATACCAATGTTAAAATCAGCAAAAATCTAAAGTGGCTTTTATCACAGAATTGTTAGAGCTCAAAGGACGCCAATTGACCATTGTAAACTGCGATGACAGATTGAAATCTCACAGTTAAAACGCTATTATTTTAATTTTCACAACCAGACTTTGTACTACACATTGGATTATTGTCACTACTATAGTTTTGAGAGGTGCAGTCCCTCAGGGAGGTTTCGGTCATTAACCAGAATATGGACAATAAAGGGAATGTGACTTGTTTAATTTGTGTTTTTTTCCAAATTTCAATGTTTGTGACTATTGAAAGAGCGGTTTGTTTCAATTATGTAGTTAACAAATTCCAAGATGTTATTTTTTTGGCAGCAGCGATGTTCTTTTATTCTCGTATTTAGATTTCTTGCGGTTTGAACAATATATTTTTATATTTTTTATTGTAATCTCCACAAGTTATTTCACATATTCTGCTTTTTTCTAATATATTAATTTTTTTTTTGAGTCGAGTAAAATTTTGCTTATGTTATTTGTGTAAAATGCTGGTTTTATATGTGTATTTTACACATTGAACCTGCGTTTTACACCAATAGGTAGTATTGCATTCAAAACACAAAGTATATGATGAGTGTACATGGTGTATTGCTGAAAATGATTAGAAAATTGATATTTTAATAACTATCTAAATGATAACGTTAACTTGCATGACTCGGCAACAGTCTGGGAGTCTACATATATATAATAAGATGTGCAGTGTCGACTGGCAGTTGCATGTCGACTCGTAACCTTGCACACTGAATTAAAATGTTTTGCCAGATAATATATTTATTTCATAAATTACTCGATATTAAGACTGTTGTCCAAGTTTCGCATTTGGCTCCGTGCTGCATTTTTTACATGATCATGATATGGTGGCGCAATATTTTGGTTGACGATTCATTTGTTCGTAGAGTGAATTGTTCATTTGTTCGTAGAGTGAGTTGTTCATTTGTTCGTAGAGTGATCGTAAGAAATGTGACTTGCTCCAGAAAATCAGGTCAACATTCCATACTGCAATTGCTTCGGAAAGGGCTACATTAAAAATGTAAGTATGTAAATCAAATATTTGTATGTGTAAGTTTAAATTTCAATGTTTTCTTTTTGTAAATTAGTGTGAATATTATAGATTAGCATACAATTCACACAAATATGAATTCAAAATAGGAGTATGTATATGAGTTGTTTATTTACCGACCTCTCAATAACAGATTTTTAACAGAATTTAGAAATCACGAAAAATGTTAAATAGAATTTTCATCTAAACGCTTTATTACATATTTTAAAGATAAGGTGTATGTATCAATACTGCAAGTAGATGCAAAAAAAAAAAATTACAAATATGCTGTCAATTTTGAGAAATTTCAAATCTTTATAAAGAGATTTGCCACTATACAATTTATAGAGGTGTTTGAAATTCAACTCGCGTATTTTAGAGGTTTTTGTCACTCATCATTATTTGATCTTTGGCATACCGCTAAAAATTATTAGTCAGTTTCATTATTGAGCAGTTTGGATGTTAATTATTTGATTATAAAGGGTTTTGATATGAAACTTAATTAAACTTATTTCTGTTTTTTTCTATTTCTTTTATTATTTATAGTAAAGCTTTTAAATCAATCACAATTATCATTTTTTCCTAGTAAAACTGCATTCAAATGTACATTTTTAAAATTTTTGATTATAGAGGGGTTTGGAAATGAACGACTCACACGCCCAATAACTACTAAAAATTCTAGAATCATTTTATAAAATGTAGATGAAAATTGTCGAAACTTTCCGCATTCAGGCCTAGCCTGCGGAGAAGTATTATTTATTTAAATAATGTTAAAACAATAGAGATATATATGTGTAGGGAAAATATCTCACTTAAATATTCTTACTATTTTCGAAGTAAGTAAAGAGTTCGTGCTTTGATATGACTAACTTGGTGGTTTCTTGGAATGAAGCTCGAATCCCTGATTACTAGGTGAGTGTCTTGTAGCTAGAGCAAACAAGCACAAGCACATAAAAGTAGAAAGATAAAAAAATATACGTATATTGAAAACCCTTTATTTGATGACAAACTAATATAGCATACATAGGTGCATTCAGCCGATTGCTCAATGTGACTCTTTCATCGCTCTAGTCGAAGGCAGAGTGACTCATGACTCAATCATATATGTATATGACAAGATTTTCAAATCAGTTGGTCCCCATTTTATCTCCAAGTGTTTTAGCTGAACGTTACCCAATGTGTTTGGTATGCTCGCATCTACATCATGTTGCTCTTTATATAAAAAGTCTTATTGATACCTTAATCTGCAAAGCAGCTAACTCAATTTTTCTAAAATGTTCAGAAGCAACAAAAAACTGTTTAATTTTGTAATTAAACGGATTACAAAAATTACAAAACACTTTGGTAGATTGTTTATGCAGAAATAGGGTGGCTGAGAAATTTGATTATTATTTTGATATCTCGTACTTATAAGGTATATTTGGAGTTAGCTGAATTTCTTTATCAAAATTATAAAATATTATTGGGAGTTAGGTGATTTTCCATGATAATGTAGTGATGTAGTGATTATGATTTCCGCAGACGTCTTCTATTTCTGGTGCCATCAACCCTTGTGTCAGGTGAAGGTATTGAAAGTTTTTGCAAGAATAAATCTAAGGTTTTTCAGCACTTAGTACTTATTATTTAAAAACACGAGTTTTAAAATTGATGGGAATTTTTGGCTTTTAGTGTATCTAGGGAAAAACAAGATTTTCTCTACTTTTTACTGTCTTACTATACATTGTTGTTTTATTTTTTTTAGGCGTTGCATTATTTGGGATATTTATGAGGATTACAATGAATATTTAATACATAGTTCTAAAAATAAGATTTTTGGGGTTATGTTGTGCCCCGTTCCGGAACGTGAGAGTTAAAAAGGTTTAATTTAATATCCAACTTCAATAACGTTTTTTTAATCCTAAAATAATGAGTAATATGTAAACCTTTTATAATGATTTGAACCACGCGTAAAATACACGACTTGACGAAACGTCATATGCCGGTTTGTAGGTATTTATCAAAATTCTATATTCGATTCACAAATCTAACAAACGTGAAACCTGTTTTGACAATAAATCAGCGTTGAAACTATCAAGAAAATTGTTGAAGAAAAACGAAACAAGGTTTATATTTCTTTTTTATTTATAATTTTCAATATTAAAATGATTTTCATACATACTGAGGAACGAAAACGCGCCATTTTGAAAGAGGATTTGGCAAAATACTTCGATCATCTGGTCGGCATTGTTCCCAAAATTTCTTACGTTGTCTTTACTTAAAACGTTAATTTATCATTTAAACTTGCAGAATCAAGAATTTTGACAAGTCAGACTCGGAGATATAAGCTCTAAAATGCTTATTTATATTATATATTGGGATAATTATTATTTTACACACAATCTTGTACATACGTTTTTTTTTTCAGTTGATCTAACATTTACAAAATACATTACTGAATATTCTAGTGTCGATAATGTCGATAATATTGCAATTACATATGTATTTATTAATTATATTATATATTTTTTTATTTTATTAAGGGATTTTGACAGTGAAAACATATTGCAATAAACATAATAACTATTTAACATGCGATACTAATAATAAAAATCCACAAAAAAATATTTGGATACAAAGTATGTTTAGATAAAAGAAGGAGAAGGGTGGGGAGGTTGCAACTAACATTGCGGTAAAGGGAGAGCAACATGAATTTTTATAGGCATAGTAAATGGCCAAAGTTTAGATTGTGGTGGTTCATAAGAAGAACCCTTTGAACGTAGTAAGGCTAATGTTGAACAAGTCAATTTCTCATTATGGTACATATAAGTATTACCTATGTATTCATCGTTAATGCAACCATTCAATATTATTATAGATGTCAAATTACGTCTAATATTTACTCCATTCCAAACTCAGTGTTTCTGCAAGACCTGTGTATTTCAGTTGCAAGGAGGTAAAATTGGTGGATTCCTAGCAACATTTTTACACACACAATGAGAAAGTGGAGACATTTTATTTTTTATTTTTGAAAAATATTCGAAAAATCTCATTTATAAAACTGAAAGAATTTTTTCGATATCTTGAAATATTGACCCCTTAGAATAACAAGGTTCCAACTGACATTTTGGGCTAATTTGAGTTGATGCGTGAAATGGGTTCCAAGTGCATTATTTTTTATTTCTTCCATACACACCGACTATTATCGAATATTTAAGGAAATAGCAAGAGCTGAAAGCTCCAACTGCATCAGTTATTTATTTAAATTTATGTTTTATTTTTAATTTCCCTCATCTCACAGTCATTGATAATAATGAAAATAAGTTAAGACCTCAAAACAAAATATACATGAATGTATGTTGAAATTCAATCGACACTTTTGAGCTCATTATCTCAAAACAGTGTCATGTTAGATGGAACTTTATTATTCTCAGGGGTCGATATGGCAAAGTTACAGATGTTCAAAGTTGCGTGGCTTTAATAGCGATCGATTTATATCGTTTTATCGTGTGACGTCACATCTTCCGAATCGACATGTCGGTTCTCGACACTCTAGTACTAATATTGTTAGTGCTGGCCGGTACGTTCGAGAGATGTGACGTCGATATCTCCGAAAGTATTGCACATTTTGAAAAATAAAAAAAAATACGGTAATTTGGATTTTTAACATACTACAAAAGCTCATTTCTGGCATGTTTGACACTAGTATTGATTGCAAATTACTGATTTATTAGAAAATAACTATAATGTTATTTATTGAATTTGTTTATACCTGGATTATTTTTATTACACTGTTATCGTTTTGTATTTAAGGATTTTATTTTTCAATTTTTATATATTGATTTGTTTTGGTTGCTCAAGCGCCTGCTCCGCCTGTGCGTGATGCCGGCGCTGATTTGTATGTAATATATTTACTATTCGTGTAAATTATTTTAACTTAATCGTTGAATTTAAAATGTATATATTTCGAGAGGTGCAGTCTTTCTCATTAACAGGCGCAAACTGACTTACTTACCATCGCTCCGTTTCTTCGCAGAAGATAGGCGGAGAAGATAGAACGCCATCCTGTTGTATCACGGCATACCACTTTTGTACATTTTTTCACGCACGCTCTTACAATACCGCAACAGGGCAAGTGCTTGGTTTATCTGGTCTTCCGTGTGTACCCTCTGTACCTATTGCCTTCTTATTCAACAATCCTTTCCTTACTCGTATGTTTCACACGACCAAATCATTTCAGTGAATATTTATTTATTCTATGGACTATGCTACAAATAACTCTAAATTTTCACCTAATTTGTTCACAATATTGACCATACTAAATTAATGTATTAATTATAAATATATACATATAAAATCAATTTTGTCGAAAAATATTGTTTTTGCGTCACCGGGATACGAACCTGGATCTCTATTTCCAATCCGGGGAAGTGCACTAACTTTGTGCAATAACGCCAGTATTTTTCTTGACAAATTTTCGAACCTATATGTTACATTTTTCAAATTAATACACCTGTCGTTCCATTATTTGAAAGCCATCTACATTATTTTTACAGAATCTCAAATACCTTTGAGTAAACCGACTGCACATAGACCTATGTTCTGAATAATTACAACTTCACAATAAGAATGTGTTTTCCTTAATACAATATTGACCGTTATTTCCACTGCATTCAAACTACTTTCGTTCCATTTTGCCAATTCCAGGCTTCGCATCCACACATTAGTGTTGGCACCAGAGCTCCATAATTCACCGTCAATTTTGCCATTTATTTTATTTCACGCAGTCACCCTTCTTTCGATATCATTTTCAACCTTAACAGTTATATTAAATACAATCTGGAAACGCGCTATTCAAGCAAGGTGTGAAAGGGGGTTGTAGTAGTTATTGGGAATATTGAAGTAAGGGGTGACGTGTTGATAATTTATGTTGTATTGAATATTGAGAAAGATATTAATAATTTCACCGAATTAAGATTATTTAGATTTTATACGGTATTTACTGTAACTCCTTTAAATTTGTTAGTTCCCCCGTTATGTGTCAAGTTTTTAAAATCAAAGATATTGGTGGATACTGTTCATTTTTCTGTAGTGTCGATAGTGTAATGGTACTCAAAATGAGTCCACGTATTAACATATATACAACATGAAAAAAATTTGATAGATATGAATGTGAGAATGGTGAACGTAAAGTTAATAACGTAAAGTTAATAATAAAGTTAATAATATCCTTAAGGTAATAATTGGTCGTCCCTTTAGATATCCATCAGACTTTATATTTAAAGAGTACAATGTCCTTGATATAAGACAAATCTTTATGTTGAGACTCGTTCAACACTTTCATACTAACAGCAACTCTCCTCAAGCAATAAATCATGGACACAACACTAGACAAACAACAAACATCTACACACCAGTTCCGAGAGCAACAACGACATTTTATCAAAGATTCTACATGTTCCTAGCTCCGAAACTATACAATACACTCAGTACCAACTGGAAATCGTACAATTCTTATAAGATTACACAAATATGGACCCAATATATGATTCAATCAGGTAGAGATGAATCAGAAGCATGGATATCCAACAATTTACTATAATGTATACAATTCTTTTACTAATAACTCACTAGTCCTACAACACTCCCACTCCACATATTTTTATTATATTTTAATTTTATTATTACTTTTTTATTCATATTTGATTTATCTTTTTATTCCAAATAACACCACAACAGCACGAAAAAAAAACTGTCTACTTTAACACAGACTTTAGTCTAGCAAAGTAGCCAGGACAACGCTGTATATATCAGAGGTGAAGTCTACTCCATCCCACACAATAAACTATGTATTATGTATGTTTATTATGTATCCACCTCTGTTAGTACAAAAATATGGATGTCAAAATATAAATAAATAAATAAATAAATAAAAGTGATCACTTAAGCCAGCCGAAGACCTGCTGAAAGTCCTCTAATTACTCATACTTTCATATATTTTCTATTAAATATTATAAAAAATAACTTCGTCTCTATGAGATATCTATTACTTGTTTAATAACAGTGCCTTTGTAGGTGAGAATCCAGTAATTGTGCGCTCTTGTACACATACAAATATTGCTAGATATAATAAATCATATCAATCGAATGCGAGGCATTTATATTCTTCTGGGTATTATGATTGCTGGTGTACTATTTGTTCTAGTCGGTTCTGGTTGGTTTTAGATAATCTCTTGTCTTCCTAGTACCTTCCACATACGCCTTACATCTCTTCTATTTGACGAGCCTTTCTTCAGTCGATCTTTGGTAGGCCAATGTTCACCCCATTGCAGTAATCAAGGCGTTGTATACGTAGAAAGTAGTATTCGAAAACTTTCGGTTTCAAAACTTACATGGATTTTGATGTCGATTGTCAAATATAATAGAATTTATAATAGAGTTCAGTGTTTTATAATAGAGTTTAGTGTTTTATAATAGAGTTTAGTGTTTTATAATAGAGTTTAGTGTTTTATAATAGAGTTTAGTGTTTTATAATAGAGTTTAGTGTTTTATAATAGAGTTTAGTGTTTTATAATAGAGTTTAGTGTCGTATACCTATAATTTGAATATTGAAAATTTGGACAGCGAGTTATTTTTTTCCTAGTGATTAACTTATAATCACGCCGTTTCCCCGCGGGGTAAGCAAAGATAATAGAGCCCCACACTCTTCTGTCCTGACACAAAATTCTCGCCTCATCCACATTCATACATCTTCTTAAATAAGTTCGTCGGTTATAGAGGCTTCTAACAGTTTTCTTTTCCTAGTATCTGGTTTACTTCTTGGTCGTGCCAAGTTTTCCGCGGACGTCTTCTATTTCTGGTGCCATCAACACTTGCGTCATATATTTTTATTAGTATTCTCTTCTTATTCATCCGTTCCACATGACCAAACCATCTAAGCGATCCTTTTTAATCTTATTCACTATGATCAGATTTGCATTCTCTCCTTATTTCTTCATTCTTTACTCTGTTACAAATGGATCTGCCATACATACGCTTAAGTGATCTCATTTCCACTGCGTTCAGTCTACTTTCGTTCCTTTTCTGCTAGCTCCAGGTCTCACTTCTATACATCAGTGTCGGAACCAGGACTCCATTGTGCACCGCTAGTCTTGTCTCGGTTGACAAATTCCCGTTAGATGTAATTCCATTCAAAGTGCTGTTCACTTTATTCTCTGCAGTCACCCTCCTTTCGATATTTGTCTCAGCCTTTTCGTTTCTATCAAATATACTTCCCAAATACACAAACTTATCTACTTGTTCCAAACATTCATTACCTACAAGTATTTAGCACCCTTCCTTCCTTTTGAAGTTTTCCTCCCTTTTGAATACCATCACTTTCAACTTCAGAACATTCGTAATAAGGTCGCTTTCTTTGCATACATCGTACATTCTAATCTCTAGACTCTGTAGTTCTTGTTCATTATTCGCCATTAGTACTGCATCATCGGCTTACAATAAACAGCATACAATCAAATCGCCCATTTCTGCTCCCACATTCATACATTTCAGTTCTTTCGCACAATTATAACAGCCATGAAGACATTATACAATCCTGCATCTTTTGTCAAGTCTGGACATATAGCTTCTCCGTTAAAGCTCAAATCTCGGTAGCAACTAAATATTTTTTCGTTACATAGATTTTTCTATATATATTTCCAGTTGATTAATTTAATTTGTAATGAAATACCACATAACTATGTTCTGAAAATCCAACTTCGGAAAAAAAATGTGTTCTAGTTAATATATAGATTGTATTAAGCAATTAATTTTATTCTGACGTCTACTATTGTGTTTCATTTAAATGTAATTCAAATTCCCCGAAATATAAAGTTGATTGCTTCTAAAAATTGAAAATATTTCAGAATTTCATTCATTCAGAATTCATCAGAATTCATTTGTCGAAAATGTATTCGACTGCTATAGAAAAAATGGAGAACACGCTTCCCCATATAAAAATCCCGAATCCCGGTAGCATTTAAATTAGTGATGAGGAAAAAATACTACTCTTGACTCACTGGTGTGATTGTGATTGATATTCGATAATATCAGTGATTGAAAACTGTGACTGTGATCACAGTTTCATTACTAATACGATATCACAACACATGATATCTTACCTCATCCACATAATAAAAAATGGAGCATGTATACTTATATTATTCAAACTTAATTTACATAAAAAACATATTCAAGCAAGTATAATTAATATATATCTTATTTAATATCGTTACAAAGTGAATGAAAACCCTTAAAAAATGTGAGTTTATTTTTCGGGTCAAATGCGTAAAACGTTTTGGCAGAATCTACTAGATAGCGCTTATCACGAATTATAACGTCATTCCTTCATGAATATTTTCATTTCATTTGCACGTGTGTCGAATCATAAATTAATAAAAAAATGAATCACGAATCACGGTATTCCAAGATATTAAATCACTGATAGTGAGTGTGACTGAAAGATATCAGTGATTGACTCACGGTTCGTGATTTTGAGCTCATCGCTAATTAAAATATTTTTTCGATAGATAGATTTTTTCTGTATATCTTTCTAGTTGATTAATTTAATTTGTGTATAACTTTTCGCCATACCTATGCGTTTATAATTGAAATCCTTGACAATTTAAAGGTCTGTTAGAACATTACTAATTCCTCTAGGCTATCTCCAACATGCCTAAAAAACGCAATAATTATATTCCTGGACGTTGTTGAGAGCCTTTTCATTGTCCATACTTCAATTTCACACAGAGCAGATGTATATTAAGGCTTTAATCAGCCGGTCCCAATTTGTGTTTTTTCAGACGGAGCGGTATTTCCAAATTTTATTCCGTTTCATCATAGCTGACTTGCCCATACCAATTTTAACTTCACCTTGGCCACTTGCATCAGAATGGAATAGTTTATCGAAATTTTTTGAAAGTATTCAAAAACGAAATGATCTCAGAGGATATAAAAAAATAAAATAGCGATATTACCAATAAAATTATCGTTTTACTGTAGCCGTAGTCTTGTGACGAATTTATTCGTATAATCAATTTAATTGTACAATTACAACTAACGTAAGAAAACAAGTACAGGTTGTGCCTAAGGCTGCTTTACTATTTAAAAATTAAATAACTATACGTATTAAACAAATAATAGATATCTCATAGAGACGAATATGGGTGTGGGTAATTACAGGGCTTACGTCAGCGATCACTTTACGTAAATATAACGTTCACCATTATCACCCATTAATCACTCTCCCTATCTATCAAGTTTTTGGAAGTCATATATATGTGTATGTTATTATGTGGAAACGATTCAAGTACAACTACACTAACGCCATCTATAGAGTAAATTAAATATTAATTTCCCTGAAACACCATATATATATATATATATATATATATCACAATGAGAATCTAACTGTTTTTGAAATTATTTAGAGTAATATTTTAAATACTAAATTAATGTATTAATTATAAATATACACATATAAAATCAATTTTGTCGAAAAATATTGTTTTTGCATCAGCGGGAGTCGAACCTGGATCTCTGTTTCCAATCCGAGGAAGTACACTACCAATTGTGTTATAACGCCAGTACTTTTCGTGACAAATTTTCGAACCTATATGTTACACTTTTTCAAATGAATACATCTGTCGTTCCATTATTTGAATTCCGGTGACGCAAAAACAATATTTTTTGACAAAATTGATTTTATATGTATATATTTATAATTAATACATTATTAAATTAGTGTTTAAAATATCACAGACCGTCTGTTCTGAATAATTACAACTTCACAATAAGAATGTGTTTTCCTTAATAATAGAGTAATATTCTTTATCTGTATTTTTTTTAACACATTATATTAGAATATTCAAAAATCAAACTGTGTGTTCTTCGACATATTAAAATTGGTATTTTTAATATTCTTTTGATTTATCTTTTACGTGATATTCTGCATAATACGTAGATTTTTTTACCTATACATGAAAAACAATATCGTGTAATTAACCCCCAATTTCATCTCCACAAAAACGAACCCTTTCAATGTGCTCTACATAACTGCATGCAAAATGCCTGGTTTTATCGCTCAGATTTCTCCACGTATATTGTTCTTCAGCTTAACAAGACCTTTCAATAAATGTAAAAAAGCAGAATTCTTGAATATTATTTTTTGAAATTGAGGTTCTCTAACAAGATATTGTTTTTTATGTACATTTGATAATAATCTCTGTGCTATGTAAAATATAAATAAAAATAATGAATTAAAGTCAAATAACTTTCATAGAGACGAATCTATTAATGGAAAAATATGGAAGTATGAGTAATTACAAATATAAAATCAATATAAATATAAAAAGTAAAATGAGATATCTATTATTTGTTTAATAACAATGCCTTTATAGGTGAAAATCTAGTAATTGTGTGATCTTGGACGTATTCAAATATTGCAAATAACTTTGTTTTCACCATTTACATGTTTCGAGACTAATATTGTCTTCCTCAGGATGAATTGTAAACTAAAGTTTATAGATTGACATTGCGAAAGAGTTAGGGAAAAAGAAGAAGAGGGGGGTAAATCATTTTTTGATTTTCATTTACCCCATTTTACCCAATGTCAATCTTCCAACATGAGTATACTGGAGTATACAATTCACCCCGAGGAAGAGAACATTGTTCTGGAAGCACGGAGATCTTTTATATAATAAATGGATGCAGACATTATTTGACTTTAATTCATTAATTGGGGTCATCAGAAGAACTATTATTTGAAAAATGATTTTTTAAACGATAAAGTTACTTAGGGCCAACCTGTCATTAAAGAAATAGTAGAGGCCAAATGTCATTAACTTATTGTTGATTGAACACGTCATCGGTCATATTAATTAATCAACACATCATTGCTATTTTTGCAACAACTCACGTGTCTGGACACGCACGTATCTTAATACATCCTTAATCATATAACGCTATAAACGCCAGTAACCTGTCGCCTTTTTGATGTAAAATGTGACTGAAACGTGTCACCACCGGAATGGTACATTACATAAAGCACGCGTTTGTGCCATTGTCAGAGGCAGCCACTTGTCCGATATCATATTTCATATATAATTGTAATAAACTAAATAATCACTAAATAAAAAAATTATGATTTATTTCTTAGTTATTCAAAAACAACATCGATCTGGAACATAATATTCAACCTGTACTAGATCAATTTTTGAAACGAAAGATAATTTTGTGTTTAAGTTTAGTTTTTATTATCCTGATGAAAGAACTATGATTTTTACAATTTATGTGGTTACATTCAAAGTAAATTGTATAAATTTATTAAAATATCTAACCATAACGTTTAGTATACAATATTAAATATACATATATTGTAATTAACATATCATTTAAAAAGGATCGAGATGGGTTTAAGAGATTTGAAGGAGACTGTACCGTGATTGCTCAAATGCAATCAAAGGTCATAAGTTCAAGCATCAAAATTAAACACAGGCCAACTGAATCAAGACAAAAAGGAAGACCGAGTCGTAGACGGGCGAATAACGTCAAGATGAACTAGTAATAGGTAGAAAAGTGGCCAGCAGTCCGGACCACATCGGCCATATTAAGGATAAGGAGGCTGTAAAATAAGATAAAGAATTGGTGGAATATCTATACAGAGATTTTTAGGTAATTCTGCTGTATGGCTAACGTTTCGGATCCCATTGTAGGGCTCATCATCACTGATGAGAATTGTTGTAAATCAGTCGAGTCGGAGTGAATCAGTGATACGTGGAATTTAGACGTAATGTTATAGTGTCATAGAAACGATATTACCACGAAACACAAACGCAACGACCTTGCTTTCGACACGGTATTGCCACTGGCGGATGAACCGTGGACAGTATCAAACGTATATGTTATAAAACACATATGATGTTTATTACAATAAGGTAGTTGGTAAAAGTGTCAAAGAGATCACCACTGATGCAATTGTAGAGTAGATTAGGTGAGCTAGCCGCATATAGAGTACTTTTTTTTCTGCTCGTGGTGCATCCGCATCAAATATCATGTTTTACATTTTGTTTTTAACCCTTCCCAAACCATGCAGTAACAGAAGTCTACCATCATAATTAAACCTGTAATATTTCGGTAAATACATGCAGCATAAAATTCATATTTTAGATAATTCTAAAGAAAATATTAGCGCTTAGGAATGACTAGTGAAATACCATTTATGAAAAGGGAATCGTACAAAAACAATTATTTTTTCCATTCAATCCGTTGTAAAGTTAACACGTTGGTAAAAATACAATTTGTGATATGAAAGACAGAGATCACACACTATTTTCACAGTGAAAAGTGAACAATCATACAAATATAATTGTCTCTTTCTCACTAATTAAATGAAGAGAGATAAGAAGGAAAGACACATTGTATACGACTTAATTAATGAATCCTTTAAATTATGTTATTAATCATTTTTTCAAAATTGAATATTTAGAGTAAATTCGTGCCATTAAAGCCATTTAAGCTAATAAAAACATTTTTTCTAACTGTTATTTACGGCAACATGAGTTGACAGCATGGCTGCATTCGGGTATTTTATATCACGGTGTGGTAAAGGTTAATACCGTGTTTGCACCGTGATTGGCGAGATTCAATAATTGTGTCCCGTTCTTTCAAATTATACACTCTCGTATATACTCCTCTATACACGAGTCTTAGTCTCATGAGAAGAAGTATACGTGAAAAGAAATATATATATTTTTATTGTTCCATTATTTCAAAGAGCCATCTACTTTGTTTTTACGGAAACTCAAATACCTTTGAGTAATCCGATAGCAGATGTCAGAATTATCGCCAGGTTCGAATCCCGGTGGCACAACAATAATTTCAATAAAATTGATTATATATGTAAATCTTTTTAATTAATACTTTTAATTAGTATTTAAAATATCACAGACCGTCTGTTCTGAATAATTACAACTACACAATAAGAATGTGTTCTCCTAATAAATAAGTTGTATTAATATGTTCAAAATTTAATAAAAAATAATTGATAATTCTGGCGTCAGCTATCGGTATTTGAGATTCCGTAAAAACAAAATAGATGGCTCTTTCAATTAATGGAACGATAAAAATGCATTAATTTGAAAAAAGGTAACATATAGGTTCGAAAATTTGTCGTCATAAGATATGTCGCTGTAGCATAGTTGAATAAATGCACCTTCCCCGGTTTGTAAAGAGATCCGGATTCGAATCCCGGTGGCGCAGCAACAACTTTTTAGATAAAATTGATTTTATGTGTATATATTTCTAATTAATACATTCAATTAATATATAAATATATCTTACTGATTATTTTTAAAATATATTATATCTCATTATATCTTTTAATAAAAAAATATGACTCGATTGAAACGAACATTTAAACGCTGACAAAATATGATATGCATTAATGTAAAAAATACGTTTTGTTTACACAAAGATTT
The DNA here is from genome assembly GCA_022840565.1 of Eubasilissa regina. Lineage (NCBI taxonomy): Eukaryota > Metazoa > Arthropoda > Insecta > Trichoptera > Phryganeidae > Eubasilissa > Eubasilissa regina. Next base: position 17,782,803 of record JAINEB010000029.1, on the reverse strand, counting down.
AATTTTAAGAAGTGTAAATACCTTTACTGTTGTGTAAATGTGTCATACTGTTGTATAAATATATCAGATTTATGTCCGCAACTAATCTTCCAACCCGCTCTCCTATATGTATACTTTATTTCATGTCTATTCATTTACTGGTCTGTGCTTGTTGTGGGCCCCCGGAGAAGCCAGTGTCGTGCCTACTGAACTATGAGGACCGCCGAATTACGTCGAATTATGTTCTATATTTTTAAAATGCTATCATGAATTGAAAGACTATCAGCTCAGCTCGTTCTACTCTACCAGAAAAGGACCTGCTGGTCATCATTTGTCGATCAGGCGGATGTCTCGACGGAATTTGCCACTACTCGTGGAAAACTACTGAAAGGGTATTATGAGTAAGGGAATATTTATACAAAGGATGCCGCATTGGAGGCTTCCCCAGGTCATCGGTAATATTTTTATATACATAATGATATTCATATCGACGGTCTTCATGTAATAACTCATCAGTTGTGTGTCTCAAGTTCAGTAAATACGAGTTCTGAACGGGTGTGGCGCGGTACGTCAACATTTCATCATGTCACTGAGAATATTCAACAGCTGTGAGCTGTGTACTTTATTTATCGGGAAAAGCAACTCATAGTTTAGTAAGATTTTAGTGGTCGAGCTACGCGGAGAGAATTACTGTACAACGATCTTCGAAGTCATTGCTTTAGCTTCGCACGGTCACAGCTAAGGTAGAGTGACAATATAAAAATCCAAGGCTGATAAAAAACGGCGTGCAATATAGAAAAATAGAGTAAAATTATTGAGGAGATGCAGGCCCAACACGGGTTATAAAACCAGAAGTGAAAAGTTAAATTCTACAACTTATCCACGAAGCAAAACGATTAAAAACATGGTTTTTCCATTAATTATATTTATAAAATATTATAATTTATTTTTACTACACATATTATCAACATGATCATGATATGTAATTCTACAAAGATATTAAAATACAATGTAAAAACAAATTAAAACAATTAGGAGAATAAAATGTAACAGAGTACACTCGTGATTGAAAAATTAATAAAAATATCGAAAAAAAAAATTACAAATTGATAACTGAAGAGAAAGAACAAGGTATTAAAACTAAGCATAGATACAAAAGCACATGGGTTCCAACGTCGAAAGACGTGATTAAATGATTTTCATAAAGCTAATAAATTCAGATTATTACCGAAAAATTCTAGATTACGTATTATCATTTTATGGACAACGTGGGTTTTTCAAGTCATAAAATGAAGCATTCTAAGGGTCTCGGAGACTTGAATATATGTCTTGGTTATTCTGTTTCAACTGAAAAATACAATACGCAACGAATGACAGCATGCTTCGTACTAACTTGTACTGTTCTTTTCACGAATATCAAGGTGACAGTTTCAAAAGTTTACACGCAACCAAACCATTTATAATCGATTTATATATTAAACAGTAAATGGAAGTTTGAATAATTCTTTATATTTTAATTTCAATGTTGTTGAACAAAGTTGAAAAGTACAAAATAATAAATTCAAGGCTGTGTCAATGACATTGTATTCGTCAGTGCAATCTGCAGTTGAATCGTAAATAGCCTTCTTAATACAATTTAACGACGTTAAATATAGGACGTTGGACCGCAACTTGCAACATTTTACTTACTAATTAACTATGTTAATTTTTATTCCACACAATTTATCGACTAGAAACGTGCCGCGAATACCTAATGAAGTTCCTACACACGTTCGTTGATTCATTCACGTGAATAATATTATTGTTGAATGACCTCGCCAGAACGTTGGTCGGTAGCCGCTTTCCGTGAATCGAGAAAAACCGGTTTTTCAAGAATTTTAATAACGGTCGACGCACTTGTAAGACGGGGTTATAAGCCGGCAAGAATGAAATGAATCTTTTTCCTTGGTGCCGTCACGCGTGTGATATGGACATGCGAATTAATTGAAATCACACAATCTTTCTGTATGCTGTCCTCAGCTGGTAAGGATATACGTTGTATCCTTCTCTGGCATGACATTTTGATGGGATCTGTCGTCCTTTAGACGTATTGGGATCCAAGTCTTCAAGAGATTATTTTGATTGTTTGATGCTCGTCTTTCGAATTGATTCATACAAGGTTGGGGTTAAAAGGGGCCCAAAAATAAAATGAATTCCAAATAATCTATCGAAAAAAATATTTAGTTACTTCCGGGATTAGAACGTTGACCTCTTCCTATTCGGGAAAGCGCGTTCACCATTTCGTCACAGCAATCGAATACATTAAAAGCTATTTTTTGTTATATTTAATGGAAAATATATGGAAGTATGGGGTAATTACAGGGCTTATCTTCGGCTGGCCATTTCTCACCTCTCAATCTTCACATTTAACAAATTTTTGAAAGTTGTATATATGTTAGTATGTGAACTCGCTTCAAGTACCACTACACCATCGCCATCTATGGACCGAATTTGACAATACATTTATCCTTTTTTTTTAAATCAGCATATATGTCATCACTAAGAGTATAAAGTGATCACTTGAGCCAGCCGAAGACAGGTCGTAAGTCCTGTAATTACCGCATACTTCCATATATTTTCCATTAAATATAATAAAAAATAGTTTTGTCTCTATGAGATATCTGATATTTGTTTAATAACAGTGCCTTTGTAGGTAAAAATACATTAATTGTGTGTTCTTGGACGTATTCAAATATTGCGAATACGTTTTCTACTAATTTCGAACATACATTCTGTAATTGATACATGTATTATTCCATTTTTAAAAAGCAATAAGTTATATTACGGTGAATCTCAAAAACCTTTGAGTGAAATCCGATAGGTGACACTGGAGTTAAATTAATTAATCCGTTTTATTAAATTTGGATAAACTTTGAGACAACTTATATATATATTTTTAAAGTAAACACATTTTTGTTGTGAATTAGCATTTTCAGAACATAGTCCTGTTGTATTTTAATACAAATTAAATAAATCGATTAGAAAGATATTTAGAAAAAAATATCCATCGAAAAAATATTTAGTTACTACCGGGATAACGTAATTAAAAAAAAAATACTCAAATATTTCAAAATCAAAAAAATATTTCAAAATCACATATTTTATCATTTCAGACCATACTAATATTAGACCAGGCGCGGTCGCTCCATACGTGGTTTCGATGCTCCACATCACTTGTGTTCTGGAGTCAAAAAGCCTTAGACTTTTTGACTCTAGACGAAAATTGCACAGCCGCAAATAAATTCGTCCTGTCGACACGACTACGACACTACGACTAAGACACGACTACTACGACTACGTATGCGATGCGCGCACGGAGCGAAAACCATATACATTCTTAACTTTCTAACATCTATGAATTTCGTAAACACACAGATACCAGCAACAATGGATTCTGCCATTCGTTCCGTATCCACAAAGTTTAAAAGGATTCGACTTTCGTGCATGCGCATTCAGTTTCGCCTGTCAAGGTCTTCGAATACTGTATATATGTATATAGTAGGTATAAACTTATTATCCAGCATCCCTTCTACAAAAAGTCATCGACCGCCACTGATTAAGACACGGCAGTTGTAGAAATACTGAGATTTTTTTCTTCTATAATTACAATTTATTTTTTGGGTACACTCAAGAATTGATATTCCATAAAAATGTTACAAATGTAGTTAGATTTGGGTTACGTTAGCGGTGCTGAAGCTATTCTAAAAGCTGTTTACGTTTTGCGCCTCTTTCGGGGTGTGGGCATCGACTTAACGGATGTAATAGGTTTAAGTAATTCTTTCCTCACGCTACGCCGTAATCTGTCAGTGAAAACTATAAAATTAGGCTAAGCCGTGCGACGCAAAGTGGAATGTTAATATTTTTTTTATTAAATTACAGTGAATTCTGGCGCTTTAAATAAATAGTTATCATGTCAGTCTCTAATATGTATCAAATTTTCACTCCCAGCGACAAAATGTTACGTATGTTTTCTGAAATTTTGTTGTGTCGTATAAATCGAATTTGTTATTATATACTGCTATTAATAAAATACGTATAATACATTTAAAAAAAAAATTAAGACCAGCTCTTTTAACATTTCTAATCATAAATCTCTATTAGGGTGAGATTTTTTCCAATACCGCAGTGTATTATTGTAAGTATTGTAATCACAATTTTCATTGCCATTATCATCATCATCGTCATCTTCATCACCACATTTCATTACAGTGGAATCTCGATCGATCGTTTCCCGAATAATCGTTTTCCCGGATGTGTCGTTTTTTTATTCCAGAATTCCGAATTAATTTCGCACAAAACACGCAAAAATAGATCGCATCAATCGTTCCTTCACGCATCATTTTCCCGTATTAATCGTTTAAATGACATAATATTTTCTTACACTGGCTTATTTTATAATTGCCTGCCTAGTAATGCTAATTGACGTTAAAGGGAAAGTTTTTTTATGCACATTCAATTACTGATGCCAAAAAAATGTCATTGGCAACACCGAAAAAATACTGTTTACTTATGTGCAATAATTGTGCAATAACGCAACAGCCAAAACATGTGATGAAAGGTTTTGTATGATTTTGTTTCATTGCAGCTTTCTAATTTTATTTGTATTTAAACACATTCATAGTTGGTAATACAACTTTCTTGGATTGGAAAAAGGGATCCAGGTTCGAATCCCGGCAGTGCAACTACAATATTTTTCGATAAAATAGATTTTACATGTATATCTTTCTAATTAATACATTTAATTAGTATTTAAAAAACATCACAGACCTATGTTCTGAATAATTACAATTTCACAATATAAATGAATGTTTGTTTGTTTGATCTGATTGCGATGAAACTTGGTGAGTTGTTGTGCGCACGCCCGCAAAAATTACACCTTCACAATAAGAATGCGTTACCTTAATAAATAATATCTATTTAAAATAATAAATTTAGTATACTTAACTTAAATTGTTACAAAGAAAGATGTGGAAAATTGACTTAATGATGCAAAATTATTTTAAAAAAATGTAGGATTTTTTAAAAAAATTGTGGTGTCAATTTGTGGTGAGGCTAGTTTTCACACCACTTCCAAAAGACAGCCAGACAACATGAATAATAATAAAAATATTACAAACACGAAATATATTTTTTCGATAGATATTTTTATACCATTTCGCTGAAGGTCACCGACCGGGTCAGCCTGCGCTATGTAAACAACGTGTGTATTTAAGGGTCGGAAGTTTTCTCCTTTCAGACTTTTCTTCAGTGTAACCCCGCCAGCCGTTCGGAGTGGACACTATTCTTGAGGACAGTCGAGACGCGCGCTGGATACGGTCGGTCCACTTGCCAAGTTATTCGGACAAATTATAATTTTATACATTTCGAAGTTTTTTTTTTGAAATTCTGTATCGTGATTGTGTAAAAAATAAACATTTCTGTAAACAGTGGAATTAACTTTGTTAGAGTTCGGTGGGAACCGCGCAGTGTTCAGTGAGTAACATAAAATATTTTTATTGATAATTTTTGATTTTATAATAAATTGTTTTATACGTTAATTTTATGACTGGTAAAAATATTTATATTGTTTAAAACTAAAGCATTTATGCTATTAAAATATAAATAAATTGCTGACCCCCGGTAATTCGATCGCTAAGCCAGTAAGTAAATTAATTATTTTATTAATACTATAAGTAATTATGAGTTTTAATTTTTTTTATATAAATAAATACATGTCACTAAAATAATAATAATACAGATAAATATTTGATTCACAAATTTATAAACCTAGTAGTATATAATTTATTTAGAATTAATTCATTGCGTACAAAGATTATACACAAAGAATTTATAAAATATTTTGACATATAATTTAAGCAAACGAGTACTGTCTTAGATATGATGACTCATGACTAGCCTACTGTCGTAGGGCAGGCTTCGTGAACATTAATTTGCAACAATAATCTACCAGACCGTTAGATATGATTTATTAGTGTACATGTGTGGATAATATGTTGTGTTTTTTTTTTTAAATACATTAAATATTATTAATATTATCGTTAACAATCGCAAAGTTTATTTTTATTATTTTAAGAAATCTAATAGTAATACAACATTACACCGTAATGGACACAAGCAAGTGTTTTTGTACCTACATTATATTACGAAAAATACGTGAAATCTTAAAATAATTTGTAGTAATTTTTTTTTAATGAATAGAAATATAGATGTTTAAGAAAAATTTCCAAAAACCAATGTCCATTGATATTTTGACTATTTTTATACTAAGATAAGCGCTTATGCTTTGAAAATATGACTAATATGTTTAATACTAATTAAATGTAAAATTAGAAAGATATGCATATAAAATCAAATTTATCGTAAAATATTGTTGTTGCTACCGGGATTCGAACCTGGATCTCTTTCCAATTCGGGGAAGGTACATTAACCAACTATGCTACAGCAGACAGTACTTTTGATTACAAATTTTATTAATACATCTATCGTTACATTATTTGAAAGCCATCTACTTTATTTATAGAGAATATCAAATACCTTTGAGTAGTCCTATAGAGACGTCAGAATTAACAATTCATTTTTATTAAATTTAATTGTTGTTAAATTTGTTATCATATTGAAAATACGAAAATGTTGTATTCATTGTGCTATGTACTGCAAGTATTTATTTGATTGTTTAATGCACCTTCCACGGATTGAAAAGAGATCCAGGTTCGAATCCCGGTAGCGCAACAATAATATTTTTCGATAAAATTGATTTTATTCGTATATCTTTCTAATTAATACATTTAATTAGTATTTAAAATATCACGGACTAAAGTTCTGAATAATTACAACTTCACAATGAGAATGTGTTCTCTTTAATACTAATACGTTACTCATTAACATATAACACTCGATCTTTAGGTAAATATCTTACTGCTAGACTAAACTAAGTAAAATAAAATTAAATAAAGGAGTATGTGAGTGTGTATGTATTTGTTTAATATTTGCGTGTATATTTGTGAATATATATGAATGTGAGTGGCCTGTAAGTTAGCTTGTCTCATGTCTCAACACAAATTCGTCTATTTATGAAACAGACAATAGTGAATACAATGTCAAATTTGTGAATATTCTAGCATAGATAATTTAAAAAATAATCATAAAAGATCAAATAAGGCAAGGTTCTTATGATTGAACATATCTACTTTGTTATATTAATGTTGTGTATATTGTGTTATGCAGTGCAAGTTTATTCAATTGTAAGCTATTGTGGGGCAAAATATTGATAATTATTTTCACTGGCTATTTCATCAACGTACTACATTTATACTTTAACCAGTCAGTGTGCACACTAAAATTGTTTATTAAATGTATATATTTTTTAAAACAAAAATATATTTAGATTTAGTTTTTTATTATCCTGGTAAGAAAAAGGTTTTCTTTATTGTATATATTTCTATCGATGAAATTTTTCTATAAAATTAACTCAGTAAATATCTCGGCTAAATTCGTTAGCCGGCCTGATACGACGTCTTGTACATAAGGGGTAATAATGTTAAAACATTTATGACTCTCTTAATATTGAACCTAGGTGAAAACTGCCTGATTCTTACAGCCACTCCCGGAAAGGTTTTTTTTATAAGTAATTATTTAATATATCGGAACAAATATATAATTTAATCATTTTATTAAGGGTCATGTACCTTAAATTAACAAAAATACTGTTATTTATCGAGACTATTTTTATTACTGATAGTTCAAAAGTAGTTTATCACTTTTATTTTTTGTCTTCTATGTGATATTAACAAAACTTGGAAATAATTTTTATTTATACATAAAAAAAATAATGTCTAGCAAGTGACTCCAATTTACATCTTTAGAAATGAAAATAATGTAATCTAAAAGGTTAATTTAAAAAAAAGTGATTTAAGTTTTAAACAGTAGAGTGATTTTTGTAAATATACTGCGTAATTTAAATATATTTTTCTTGTACCTGGTGTGAGATGAACATTATATTTATATACAGCCGAAGACAGGTCGTAAGCCATGTAATTACCCCACACTTCCATATATTTTACATTAAATTAAATATTTTCACATTTTGAAATGTCTCTCTGATGGTGCAATACTGTGCTCGTTGTGCTCGTATTCGTAATAATAATATTCGATGACCGCAAAACTATTCGTAATTCCGATAAAACAAACTAGTTTGAAATCCGTTATGGTAAAATTTTTAGTCGGTTAGCATTTGAGGAAAAGATGGATTTAGTAATATAAGGCTAACTCTAAAAGGTTGTTAATAGTAATTGTTAATTGCCACAGGATGTGGCTACTTCATTTGTATCCGAACGCAGCGAATTCCACAAACAACAATTATGAATACATCGAGTAATTCTAATTACGGACCATAACAGGTTGGAGATTCCAATTTTGTCTGAAAATGATTTAGATATGAACATTATCGCTGACGGTCTAGGCAGAAGAAATAAATATTTAAATAGGAAATAATAAATATCTTAAATATATTAATTAGAAAGATATACATATAGAATCAATTTTATCGAAAAGTATTGTTGTTGCGCCACCGAGAATCGAACCTGGATCGCTTTCCAAACTGGGGAAGATGGACTATCCAACTATGCTACATGCTAAACAACTATGTTACCTTTTTGATATTAATACGTTTAAACGTTCCATTATTTGAAAGAGCCATCTACCTTATTTAAAATTATTTCAAATAGTGGAACGATTAAATGTATTAATATTAAAAAGGTAACATACTTGTGTAGCATGTAGCATAGTTGGATAATGCATCTTCCCCGGTTTGGAAAGAGATCCAGGTGTAAATTCCGGTGGCGCAACAACAATATTTTTCGATAAAATTGATTTTATACGTATATCTTTCTAATTATTATATTTAATTAATATTTAAAATATCGCAGACCAATGTTCTGAATAATTACAACTTCACAATAAGAGTTTGTTTTCCTAATTATAAGTATCTCATTAAAATAGAAGGTATACATATAAAGGCGAAAATTTGCCGTGAAAATACCTAAATGATTAAAACTGTACTGATAAGTACTGAAACTCATTCTCCAGCAAGATAATGCTCAAGGTACACACCCTTTTCTTCGCGGGGGTAGGCAGAGAAGAACGCTACACTATTCTGCCTTGACACAATTCTCGCCTCATACATATTCTCATACAGTCGACGATTATTGAGTTATTACTTCTAACAGTACCATCCTTCAGTATCTGGTTTACACGGTCGTGCCAAGTCTTCCGCGAACGTCCTCTACTTCTGATACTTGTGTCGTATATCTTTCTTCCATATGACCAAACCACCTAAGTGATCCCTTCTCAATCTTACACACTATACTAAGATCAACTTTACATTCTTTTCTTATTTCTTCATTCTTTGCTCTGTTATAAATGGATCTGCTACATATGCGCCTAAGTGATCTTATTTCCACTGCATTCAGTCTTATATATTTTTCAATAGATAAAGTGATTAGATAATAATTATCTACCTACTCGTATATAGACAATAGACTTCTGTGTTTATTATTTTACAAAACGAAAACGTCACATATTCATATTTCAAAAGAAATTGAAACTTTACTCCAATGAAATGTATTAATGTAAGTACGAGTAGTGTGACATATAGAAAAACATTGAGATTTTATATATAAAAATATACATTAATATATTTATGTCACATTTAAAAAAGATTAAAATATGTAATTTATGAAAAAGTATATATTTAACAATGAAGAGCTAGTAAAATAAAATATCGACGGGCAGGCTACATCGCCCGAAGAACGGACAGATCCGGTCATCTAGGGTATCCGACGGGAATTAAGAACCTAAAACCTGCTAGACTGATGAAACAATAGACAGAGAAATGTGGTAAATTCTTGGGGAGGCCTTCATCCGACATTGGGGAGACACGCTGGTAATTACACACTCAATAAAGAGCATTTGATAGTTAACAAGTATTCATTTTTTGTATTCTAACTTGGGTATTTATGTACGATTGATTTTCTTAAAATCATACATTATTTCAATATTATTTTTGTCTGTTCTTAAATATGCACGAATTATTAATCGCACATTAAAATAAATCAGCATTACTCACGTATTGCACTATTCGTGTAAAACATTAAATCTAGCTTTATACAATAGATAGATTATGTTTTTATATAATAGTAAGATTTTAAATTGAAATTTTTTAGGTAGAATTTGTTACAAATACTATTGATTGGAAAAGATCTTACGAGGCAACTTCACGAAAATTTTCATGCGCGTTTTTCGATCGTGATTAGGAGACCTCGACACCACCCTCCGTTTATTTATGTGGAGGTAGATGGTGAAATAAAATGAGGGTCGCTTCGAGAGTCGTGTAAGTGAGTATAAATAGTCGGGACTCATGTCAGATCGTGCGCCGGGGCGAGATCGGTCGCGACTCCTCTCGAAAGAAGCCTGACCCCGAGTCCAGGTGTCGCCTGTATCGTCGGTTACCTGGGAGCGGAGGTGACAGCGGTGGATTTTATGGACAGTGGTTCTTATCAGATATCGATCAAACTTTTCTGAAAAATTGACCCGATAAATATGTCAGTTATGTTCGTTATCCAGCCTGATTCGTCGAGCGTATTACAAAATGACGGGTGTTCAAAATTTAAAAAAAATCGCAAATCCGTAGAATCGGACTTATAAATATAAAATATGTCTAATTCTTGCGGTCATCAAATAAAAACTTATTTTTACATACTTTAATAAGCTCTACCTTTGTTTTCTTAATACCTAATGGTTAATATCTGAATTTAATTAAAAAAATTAATAAGTACGAGTGCTAAAGTTATGTGATTATGTAGACTACGATTTAAAAAAAAATGGAATAATTAATTTCTTTGACGTATTTAACGTGCTATCATCGGCTGAAATTAGAGAAGAAAAGAATATATATATATATATATATATATATATATATATATATATATTTTTTTTTTTTTAGTTAGTTATGACACCCTGAAGAAGAAAATTGTATTTTTATAAACCGGAAGATGTATTTAAACTCAATTCAGTGGTTAATAAAACAAAGATAATAAATAAAAAAAAAGAATTTTTACCACAAAGTTAATATTAGTAATTTTAAAAGAAAATATATTAATTTAAGATTAAGCTAAACAATACATCTGTAATAAACTTGTCTGGGACATTTTCCATGTATTATTTCTATGTACGTACGACTTGTCTTATGTAATAAAAATTCTATGATAGCTCTGTAACGTTAAATTGAATTAAATGTAAAATTATTTAATTCGTTACTTTCAAATTTCGTCATTAGGGTGCGTATACAAAAATAAAAGTCGGTAAGCGCCAGTTCTGCAACTTTATGTACAAACTACAATACAAAACGAATGACAGTTCTTTAAACTCTGTATTATCGTTTGAGTGAGTTCCGAGGTAAATATTTAATTTGTATATACTCACCCTCACAATGAATTATTTATTTATTGGTTTGGAATATTTTGGACACATTTGAAACAATAAAGTGGTAGTGTAAAATTTGATATTTCTTAATTGTTTTCTGGTCAGTCTGTTGATAATTAAAATAGTCTAAATTAATTAAACGATTGTCTCATTAAGGCCGTTTTGTGATAATTATTCTAGACTAGACTGTTGTTTTGAAATAACATTGTAATATTAAATATACAAAATATATTTTTCGCATCAGAGTGGTGTTGAATATAAAAAAGAAATCTTTTGTATACTTTGCAAGAGAAAATTATGAATTTATTTAAAGAACTTTCAACGACCGATACCCAAAACACAGTGAACTGCTAACTATGGCTCTGGGTCTTTTATTATCTATAATAATTTGTTCTTGATTAACATAAACATTTTTTTGTTTTAAGGGAAGATTTTAGTCCCAATAGTTTTTTATGTTAACCTAAACACAAACCCTTGGAATCTCAAGTGGACTTCTAAGTAACCGAGTTCGTTGACCTGACATGTTACTCAAAGTAAAAACATAAATGAATACAATAATAATATGTAGGTGTGAATTTAACATGTTTAAATTTAAACTGCATCTACTTTGATAAGTCGTAAAGTAAGTAGATAGTACTTTTTGCGAAATTCCCAGTTATCAAAATGGAAAACCTTTACAGAAAAACCTCAATTAATCGATTAATTAAAGAAAATAACACTGTCAAATTTAAAAACAAGAACATCATTAAGGTTTAAAAATAAATTTTAAAATCTTTAAATGTAACATCAAACACTATCGGCAAAATTTTATATATTTAGGGATAAAAAATTTCAATAGCATCCCTGCACAAATTAAGAAACAAAACATACAAAAGAGTTTAGAAAGAAACTAAATGAACAATTCAAAAATACATAATTGAAAAATAAACAATATTTCAGAATACTTCAGAAGCGCACAAATGGACAGTGGATATAATATGTAAGGTATTATATACAATTATTGTAGTGTAACTCCCTCTCCGAGCACGAGAGCTGGTCTCTCTTTTGGAGAGGTAAGCGAAAGGAAAAATATGTAAATACTTAATTCATGTTATAAAAAATTGTAAAAACGTCAAATAAAAAAAAAAAAGGAACAGTATGAAGTAATAAGTATAAGAAAGTCGGAATATAACATGCAATACAGGATCTTGTATATTTTTAATTTTTTTTACAACTTTATTGTATTGTTTTATGCAGTGTCGTGTTAACGCTTTGCTACGTTATTCTAGAAATGATTTAAACGTGGTATAATTAAAAATATATAATGATAGATCGTCACTGATTAAATACGTTTGCAACCACGTACACGTCAGACTGCTCGGCGACCTGATGCCACCCGACGCACTTAGACCGCTGCTATAAACATATATTTATAATAATATAATTATAATTATAGTACTAACGGTAACGTGGATATAAACTATTATAGTTAATTCATTCGTCACCCTAAAGTCACTTTATATACGGATGCAATTTAGAAAAACATATCTACTACAAAGCTGAACTCCCTAAGCTAATATTAAATATTGACGTACACAACGAACAACTCGTCGACGAATAGTCTGACAGAATTTCGCACGCTATCGCAGAAGACAGGAATCACAAAACGTAACAAAATCGGTAATGTCATAATTCTATACAAATATTAATTATAAATATGGTTAACATGTGTATTTGTGAATAAGTGTACGGTAGTTGTAAATATTTACGATAAATACTAAGTTGCTACCGGGGTTCGAACCTGGACCTCTTCCTATCCGGGGAAACGTGTTACCATTCTACTACAGCAGCCGATTATGATTACGATAAATTTAGAATGTATCAATTTTAAAAATGTACTGATATCAGTTCTAAATTTGTCCCCTGATAGGAAGAGGTCCAGGTTCAAATCCCAGCAGCAACTAAATATTTTTTCTATAAATAGATTTTTTAACATAAGTATCTCTTTCTCGTTGATTAATTTAATTTGTATTAAAAATAGCACAGACTTTAAAAAATGTCTTCATTTAAAATTTTTGATATTAAATTATATAAAATCTCAAGAATGTGAAAATCCATAAAATTTGTTAACAGGTTTAATCTATGACGTCTCACTCTACATGTCTCTTTTGTTTCTCGTCATTCTTCAACACATTGTTTCTTCCACGTCTCTATACTTTCCTGTTCCACTTTCCTACTCCATCCTGTCACTTTTCCTGGAATAAAACATAATATCAAATCAACTGTCAGGCAGGGGCGTGGCCTCAATCTAAAAATGTAGTGAAAAACGTAAATTCTGCGCCGATAGGATCTAGCGAACGAATTGCGCGATCTCTGAGTCGTGCGTTCCGCGGATTGGATCTAGTCATAAATCGAAATTGCCGCAAGGGGGGAAAAGGAAGGAAGGAAATAAGGGACTTGGATATAACGGATAAGGGTCGATGATGGGTAGGGTTTCCAATCAAAGGACCAGTGAATCTCGGGGAACCAGGATTCGGAAGGACTGCTCTCCTTACCTTGTGTCTGACGCCTCCGTCTCCGACCCCGCAGTCACCGCCGGGATCACACAAACGGCACGCGGGTGGGAAAATCTTCGCTTCCGAATGAAGACGGCAATGTAAATTACTTCACCCGCAGCACACAACTAACAGACTCTACGTGATCACCGAAATACAAGATCACATGTACACAAACAATACAGTACAATACTGCACAGGAGCTGAATAAATCCAATGCTAAAAAACAGTTTTTTAGCAAATTAAAATATTAAATGTCAAAAATAAACGTAATAAAATTTTATTTCTTCCTTTCTTCCAAATGCACTAACTCGATTTTTTTTAAATGGCACAAATCGCATGTTTAGAAATAATTAAAACCGGATCCGAATACAAATTTGAAAATGCCTAGAACCGAAATTCAAGATTACTGCAATCTAGGTTGCAATGATTATTGTTGCAACCTAGATTGCAGTGTTCTAATTACTGCCAATATCTGATGTTTATATCGATATTACGATTTATTACGTATCGTTGGTTATCACAGACGTCAACAAAAATAATACACGAGCCACGTAACCAAACGCGGCTAATTTCAATCATATTAAATTACATACAATAAAATTAGCGTATAATTAAATATCTTCTTCTCCCGCACGAAATGCGCAAAGTAATAGCGACCTTAACGACCATCCTCGCGACGCTTTCGAATATCATTTTACATTACACAAGGTCAGGTCGTCCGGTGATCCCGATCACGTACAGCGGAGTCAGCGTTCAAAATTACAATCGCGATTATAAATACCATCCAGTACTAAAATATAATACTTGTAGAGAAAGAAAAAATGACTGATTAAGTACTTTCGTTTTATAAAACACAATATGTTCGCGTAAACAAATAATCGCCCGTATGGACAATACAGGTTAACTACTTATTTAATAAATGTCACGTTATTTCAATATAGCACGTACGGTATTTAAATTAAAACGAATAAATAGTATTCCTTAGTAACCGGCGACATTTTCTACGTTTGACAGCCACGTTGACATCATAAATATTAGTTCTTATATTATAGTGTACTTATTGAACTACAAATTAAATTAGTTGAAATAAAAAGTGATATATTAGATAGTGTCAAATTAAATTCTCAAAAATAATTTGTTTGTTAATTATATGATTTGTTGTTGCGGAATTTCTATTGATTGATTGTCCAGATTTTATTAGGTGAGTTAAATTCTGTACATTCTTATTGTGAATTAAAGTCATGTCTGATGTGTAAGTTTTGTTTCTTCAAACAATATATGTTACCCTGTTAATAAATAATTTTCCACATATATGATATATAATAACTAACTATATAAAACGAAAAAACGAATAGAAATTCAATGTAGTTATTAGCAATTTTGCAAAATTTAAAATTTTGACCCTCCAGCGTCCCTTAAACGCTGTTTTATTCATAAACAAAACATAATATAAATCCATAGAATTCATAGTTTTACATAGAGATGGAAAGATAAGTCATAATGGCATTAAAGATATTTAATTTTCAAAATTCTGATGGTAGATTTGTTTATTTTAATTTGTGATTTGTAATGTGTCAAAGGTGTAAAGGTTCTCATCAAGTGATATCTAAACTAAATACGGGCGGGACTCGAGAAGAGGGGGGAGGTTTCGGTTGTTAGCGGGAATATGGACAGTAAAATTGAAGTGTTAGGGAATGTTATGTTGTTAATTAGTATTTTCTACGAATTTAAATTATTGTATACTGATCGTGATAAAAGTTTCATTCATTAATTCATTAAATTTCGTATGCAGAAGGCATTGTTTTATGTCAAGTATGTACAATTTTTTTTTAACACTTGACCTAAAATATATACCGGATCTATGATTCTGTGTGAGAGTATAACATCTGCGAGATGTAATAATCAACAAAATGTCGGTGATTTGAATACCAATTACTTATCATTTAGTTTTTTTTTTTTTACAATATTTGATGGAAATATGTTCAAATATAAAAATTGGTTTGTACAGCAGTAGGTTTGTACAAATGTAAGAGAATGCATGTTTGCATAGTTATGCATCTTATCATATCGCAGTCATTAAACCACAAGCACGTCATTTGTTTTATATTATGTATATATGTAAAGGTCCTATCTAAGTTATAGTTGTAAAAAAGTTTATTCTAGTGTATAACTTCTGATAAAAATGAAAAATAAAAAATCGATATTTTCGTAACAAAAAAGCTAAAAGATGAATTAATATTAAAAGGTTCGATTTAATAATGGAATATAGATCCACATCTCTAGTTGCTTAATCGCGTTGTATTTTGAATCGACGATGTACCATCCCTAAATTGCTCATATATTTAGCACAGTCATTTTCACCAAAACTATAACATAATCAAATACTCTTTAGGCGATCCCTACAACGTGCCTCTAATAATATATTTAACAACAAAACGGAGGTCGAACAACAGGATAATGAAAATTTATATTCATTGTATAATAATATGTCATTAATGTTTTCGTCTATAAACCTTTAAAATATGTATTTTTTATGCAGATAAAATGAATGAAATATTATGTTATTTACTATCAATAAACATACGTTTTACATAACCTGATTCTGTCTAAAAAGCATCCAAACCAAGATGTTACAATGTGCCGGAGATCTGACAAGACTGGGCGACACAATAACGTTTCAGGTAGCGTCCATCTTAAAGAGTCTAGAGTCTATCTGTGTGGCGACACAATAATGTTTTAGGTAGCGTCCATCTTAAAGAGTCCAGAGTCTATATGTGTGGCGACACAATAACGTTTCAAGTAGCGTTCATTTTAAAGAGTCCAGAGTCTATCTGTGTGGTGACACAATAACGTTTCAGGTAGCATCCATTTTAAAGAGTCTAGAGTCTATCTGTGTGGCTACACAATAACGTTTCAGGTAGCGTCCATCTTAAAGAGTCTAGAGTCTATCTATGTGGCTACATAATAACGTTTCAGATAGCGTCCATCTTAAAGAGTCTAGAGTCTATCTGTGTGGCTACACAATGCGTTAAGGGGTTGATCACATTATCAAAAAGTATTTCAATACCGGAAAGAGAAAAAGGACTCCCCCAGGCAATATGGTGGACCAGCAGGATAACCAACTTAACCAAATAGATAGAAAGTGCCAAAGAAAAAGGGGAAATCTTGATGCGAACTTTTTGTCACTAATCAAAATTAAATTATTGCACCCCCTCTATATAATTTATTTCAAACAAAATATATACCTATTTAGAGGTGTCAAGGCATCTTGATACGAATAATACAAATCATGCACCTCTCGAAATTATTGTACTGGTAATTGCTATAACCCAACTTGTTTGTATTACACAGTTTAGTATAGTGAAAAATAAAGTAATCGTGTCACATCACGGAGTGACTCTTATGTCAATTGTGTTTTTGTCACAACAATTAAAACCACTACCGCAACAACACTGTATATCCCACAACGCTTTATATCACCTTGGTCGTCGAATGGTATGTTAAATAATAAAATAAAATAAATAAAACTACTATTAAAAGCAATTTTTAAGTGATCTTCTCCGCAACAGCACTGTATATCATTCAAAATGTCCGACGCCCCCGTATATCTATTAACATTTGTTAAAACTGATATACTGTGTTGTTGCAAAAAGGAACACAATTGATAATGTCAATTGATGATTACATTATTAAAATATGAATTAAATATATTAATTAGAAAGATATACATATAAAGTCAATTTTATCGAAAAATATTGTCGTTGCGCCACCGGGATTCGAACCTGGATCTCTTACCAAACCGGGGAAGGTGCATTATCCAACTATGCTAAATAAGGTAGATGGCTCTTTCAAATAATTCAACGATTAAATGTATTAATATCAAAAAGTTAACATATAGGTTCGAAAATTTGTCGCTAAAAATATCGTCGCTGTAGCATAGTTGGATAATGCACCTTCCTCGGTTTGGAAAGAGATCCGAGTTCGAATCCCGGTGGCACAAAAACAACATTTTTCGATAAAATTTATTTTATGTGTATATCTTTCTAATTAATATATTTAATTAATATTAATAATTAATATAATTACAACTTCACAATAAGAATGTGTTCTCCTAATGATTGTATTATTATTATGATATTCATTCCTATGTTCTGGAGATTACGCACTGAGAGAAATTTCCAACGTCCATATAGTATATAATATTTTTTCTCTTCAATTAAATCTTTGAAAATCGTTTTGCAACTGATTTGCGTCAGTCTTAGTCGCCCCCAATTTCATTGCATCTAATATCCTTTAAGAGCAATAAAGATATTATTAAAGAGAACACATTCTTATTTGTGAAGTTGTAATTATTCAGAACAGACGCACTGTGATATTTTAAATACTAAATTAATGTATTCATTATAAATATATACATATAAAACTAATTTTGTCGAAAAATATTGTTTTTGCGTCACCGGTATACGAACCTGGATCTCTATTTCCAATCCGGGGAAGTACACTACCAATTGTGTTATAACGTTAATTTGAAAAATGTAACATATAGGTTCGAAAATTTGTCATGAAAAATACTGCCGTTATAACACAATTGGTAGTGTACTTCCCCGGATTGGAAATAGAGATCCAGGTTCGTATGCCGGTGACGCAAAAACGTGATTTTAAATGTATATATTTATAATTAATATAATAATTTAGTATTTAATAAAGATATTGATTGGTTCTTGTATCTTGATGACACCGAGATTCCAAATGCGTGTTTGTTTAGCTTGCAATTAGCCTTCGTTATTTTTAAAAAATTGAAAGTACAGAGTCACCAAAATAGTTTGTGCAAGTATGTATGTACAATATATTATATGTAAATATATTCTGAGTTGGTATAGCAAATTGTACGAACTGTATTTTTTCATATTCGACATGTCAGATTCTAATCGTATCTCAGACGTAACTCATAATTTTTACGTCATGTTTTTTTTAAATTTGACCTTGCGGAACCTTTTATTCTACCGCCGGCCCTAAATTATGATGTTGCCTACAGGGTGACAACAAAGTCTTACAAATTACAGCGTACTTTAGATGGTTTAGTGTTTTTAAATTATGAGAAATTTACTTATTCTTATGTATTGAGTGAGAAATATGTCTTTTAATTTTATTTACCTGTTTATATTATTTTATTTATTTAAGTTCACTATATCTTTCATGTTTATGCTGACAGTAATCACACCAATAGGATAGATTTAGGTGTATATATATATATATATATATATAGCGTTTATCATTTTACTAATGTTTTGTTTTTTCTTACTATAAATAAAGATAAAATACACTATATAGTGCATTATTAAAGAAATATAATAAGGAATTTCCACACTGAAACATAGATTCTTCGTTCAGCCACTATTGGCCGCCAAGCGGAAACAATAATCGCCATCAGGGCCTAGCAGCAAGTATATAAATGCTGTATATAACTGCAATGAATGAAAAATGAAGAGGTGATTCCGCGACGTCTCTTCCGAAAACCCCACCCACAGCCTGTGGGTGAGGCGCTGCTTACCATACCTTTCTATCTATTATTTTTATTTAATTAAAACTTATTAATGTTTTGTTTCAGTACATTAAATTAATGAAATATCTAATAAAGCTATGAAATGTCTTGGTTTTGTATTAAAAACGCCGAAAGATATCAATTCACTTAAATAGCTTAAAGTTTTATACACGGCTGTGGTTCGTAGCAATTTAGAATTCAACTCAACCATTTGGTCTCCATTCTATAAAGTGCACGAATTAAAATTAGAAAGGGTTCAGTATAAATTTTTAAGGTTTATTAAACTGTGTATACCCGCTGAACAATTGAATTATGATTTTCAAATGGGCACTCTTAATTTAACTAACTTGTCGTGTATAAGAACTTTATGTGATTTACTATTTTTATTTAAAATAGTAAATGGCACACTGGACGCCCCTAATTTAACTGTATTGATTGTATACCACGTTCCTGACCGGAGTACTAGGTCCTCGGTGTTGTTCTATATAAAGTCATTGTATATTAATTTTTATAGGAATGCATCTACACAAAGACTTCACAGGCTTGGGAACGATTTTGGTCTTGTAGATATATTCCGATACAAGGGATGTTTTTGATGCTGTTCTGAGTCAAAGATACAACTGATTTTGATACTCAGCCATTCTGTGTTAAACCTAAATTTTTATAGTTTGTTTTACTTATTTTCAAATTTCTATTTTTATACATAATATATATTTATATATTCAATGCTACTTGAGTAGCTGCTCATACGTTTTTTATATTTTTTTTATTACACATGTATATTGTGGATGATTTGATGGACAGAATCATGACTTATGTTCAAAGAAGACGCCACCTCATTGATGATAACTCGCTTATTTGCTAGAACCATCTCCCGAGCTTGCTGAATCTTGTCCGCAGTAAAAGTTGACGGGCGTGCTATTTCTTCTTCGTGCCTCACACTCATCCGGCCACTTTTAAACTTCTGAATTCACAAAAAAATACTTTTACGCGATAAAGCATTGTCCCCGTATTGTGATAAAAGTCTTCGAAGAATTTCAGCCGCTTTCATACCCTCCGACTAGAGAAATCAGATTACTGTTTGTTGTTCCTCCTTGGTGCAAACTACTAGCGGAACGGACATGTTTACACTGTAATAGCCGGAAGGTAAATGATGCAATCAGAATAAAATTTCGTACACGTAGCCGCAGTCGTACCAACTCTAAGCACGCACGCACAGAACGCAGTATAACAACCTTGAAGGTGTGTTATGGCGAAAGTGCAGATAATTTTTGACTTAAAAAGTCATATTTCAGTAGACAAAAAAATAAAAACATTTTTGTTATTAAAGTTACGTAATTAAATAACATTTTAGGTCATAAATGTATCCTAAAATGACACTATTAGAGAACTGGGGCTAAGTTAGTTGTGTATATGACAGAGTATCTGAATAAAATAATACCTCAAAATTCTTGTTTTTTTGAATTGCATTAATTGTGCGATATGTATGTAATAAAGTTGGATAAAAAGAATGTGTTGTGGTGAAGAATATGACATAAATATTTTCCTTATCTGTTCGTTATCGTCTCTGTTTCTTTCATGTCATGTCAAATGTCGTCGTTGAGTTTCCTAATCTTACAAACAATTTTCATCATTTTTCTAGAACACCACATTTCGAAAGTTTCCAGTTTGCAAAAGCTTGCATTTGTTAGGTTCTAGCTATATATATATGTATACAAATTTTTCTTTATAATAATGTATATTTGAGAATGCTTGTTTGACTATTGTTATTATTTTCTTAACTAACATTTTAATTTATATTCTAATTAAATTAAATTCAACGTGCAATTAGCCTCCTGTGTTGTATTTTTCGCACCGTTCGTGAAAGTGAAATTAAAAATAATTAATAGATTAATCTGTGTCACCTGTTATAAGATTTTTTTAAAGTACAACAATTTTTGGTCAATGTGTGCCTTGACTTTTTTATACATAAGTACGTACAAAACAGCCTGTAATGTGCTTAATATAAATGACATTTAAAAATGCATAATTTCCACATAGGAAGTCATTAATTAATATATACGTTTAATGATTTTGGCAGAACCTTTATAGTAATTGATGATAAATCAATAATTATTAAGGAAAACGCATTCTTATTGTGAAGTTGTAATTATTCAGAACATAGGTATGTGATATTTTAAATACTAAATTAATGTATTAATTATAAATATATACATATAAAATCAATTTTGTAGAAAAATATTGTTTTTGCGTCCCCGGGATACGAACCTGGATCTCTATTTCCAATCCGGGGAAGTGCATTACCATTGTGCTATAACGCCAGTATTTTTCTTGACAAATTTTCGAACCTATATGTTACATTTTTCAAATTAATCCCGGTGACGCAAAAACAATATTTTTCGACAAAATTGATTTTATATGTATATATTTATAATTAATACATTATTTTAGTATTTAAAAAGTCAATAATTAATTATACGCATGTCTATGAAGACTCAGTATAACGTTGCAAATATAATAAATCACATTTAATTAAGTTGTATAATATTTTTCGACTTGGAATCCGAGCGAATGGAATGCGACACACGTATTTTTTTTTGCTCCTGATTTAATGTTTGAGCCCTCGTCTCGGTAGACAAGTGCAATCGGAGGAACCTTCACAGGCAGGCCTCGCTGGAAAATGAGGCGAAGATCATTACCGTGCGGTCAGATCAGATGCCAATTCACAATGTCCAATACATTTAAATAATTGTTTAACACTCGTTATATTTTTATACTTCCTACAACAAGCGATAGATGTTGTCAGGGCGGGGCATTCAAAACATTAATAAATTAAATATGAATTAATTAGAAAGATATACATATAAAATCAATTTTATCAAAAAATATTGTTGTTGCGCCACCGGGATTTGAACCTGGATCTCTTTACAAACTGGGGAAGGTGCATTATTCAACTATGCTACAGCGACAAATTTTCGAATCTTTTCTGATATTAATACATTTAATCGTTCCATTATTTGAAAGAGCCATCTATCTTATTTTTACGGAATCTCAAATACCTTTGAGTAATCTGATAACAGACGCCAGAATTATCAACAATATTTTTCGATAAAATTGATTTTATATGTATATCTTTCTAATCAATATATTTAATTCATATTTAAAATATCACAGACCATCTGTTCTGAATAATTACAACTTCACAATAAGAATGTGTTCTCCTAACATTAATAAATTGTTTTTTTTTCAATTCGTCGCAATTTGAAGATATATTTAAAATAGAGATGCGTACACAGAGTACGTGTCACATCAATATTCTTACTATTTTCAAACTAAGCTAAATGCTTGTGCTATAAAAATAGGAATTTGGCTCCTAGAACGAGGCTCAAACCACCGACCACTAGATCACCAGGCGGGTATCGTAACCACTAGACCACACGCATTATTAATTAGATTCGGTAACAACTCAAATTTCCCACAATGTAAAATACGACTTGCTATAATAACAGCCGTAATTTCTTTTAATTGCATAAAACATTAGTTAGGTCAGATTTTAATTAATTTAATGTCGATAACTGTACAACTTTAACTGATTCAATTAACACAAAAAGTACCTAATCATTCATATTTTTAAAATGAATTAAAAAATAATATAATTTAATACTAATCTAGTGAGACAAGTCTCTGATTATTTAAAACCGTGGTTTTATATAAGGCGTTTTGTGTCTTGACTAAATATAAAAAGTGTAAATAGAAATCGAAAAATATCGTCAAACAGTTTAACCGACTCTGCAAGATGTGATGATATTACCGTAATATGAATGTACATCATCATACGATAGGTGGTGGTGGTAAGATCGGGATGTGGTTTGTTAGAAATTTATCCTTGCCGTTTAATGCCGCGTCACTCATAGTGATGAACACACAATCACGAACCGTGAGTCAATCACTGATATCTTTGAGTCACACTCACTATCAATGATTGGATATCTAGAAATATTGTGATTCGTGATTCATTTTTCATATGAGACGAACATATTCATGAAAGAATGATGTTATAATTCGTGATTTAGTAGATTCTGCCAAAAAATTTTACGCATTTGAACCGAAACGCTGAGAATTTGACCCGAAAAATAAACTGACATTTTTTTTAACCGTTTTAATTCTCTTTGTGATGATATTAAGTAAGACATATATTAATTATTAAT
Organism: Eubasilissa regina; assembly: GCA_022840565.1. Classification (NCBI taxonomy): domain Eukaryota; kingdom Metazoa; phylum Arthropoda; class Insecta; order Trichoptera; family Phryganeidae; genus Eubasilissa; species Eubasilissa regina. The sequence goes on along the minus strand of JAINEB010000029.1, from coordinate 17,759,020 downwards.
GCTAGAATATGTTTTTTACGTAAATAAAGTTTGTATAGAATACTTTATTTGATTTATTTCGTGTATTATGATATTGTTGCGGCGCAAGCGCATTAGTAATGAAACAATGATCACATTCATAGTTTTCAATCACTGCTATTATAGAATACCAATCACAATCACACCAGTAAGTCAAGAGTAGCATTTTTACTCATCGCTAATCACTCATGACTGGCTGACTGCACAAACGTCGACTTCCAGCCAGGTTTCCCTCGAAGTCCTGGAGTCGTCTCTCACGACGTGTCAATCTGTCACAGTCTCCACGATATCATTGTCCCACTATTTTGTCATAAAGTTATGAGGTGGTATGAACGCGCGGTCGGTCATTGACCCAAGTATTTCTGACGTCTTCAAATACTCGGGTGGCCTTCTATTATAAAATATTTCCACAAGACACCAGATAGCATTATCGGCTTCACAATAAACATATGTCAAACGTATTAGATTATAATTTATCAAATGAATTATTGAAATGTTAATGAATTATTTTCGTATATGTAGACAGTGTGTGATTGTGTCAAATAACTGATATTTATTTATTTATTATCTTTGTTTTATTAACCACTGAATTGAGTTTAAATACGTCTACCGGTTTCGAAAAATACCATTTTCTTCTTCAGGATGTCATAACTAACTAAAAACACATATCATTGTTTCTTCACCAGAATCTATTTTTAAAAAAACAACAATTATTTAAAAAATAAGTTTAGTACCTAACTCAAATTGTTACATAATACAAATTTAGTCGAATAATTTATTAAGCAATACAAATTTAGTTAGTATTGACATTCTGAAGAAGAAAATGGTATTTTTCGAAACCGGTCGATGTATTTAAACTCAATTCAGTGGTTAATAAAACAAAGATAATAAATAAAAAATATGAATTTTAACCACAAAGTTAATATTGCTAATTTTAAAAGTATGATATTTATTTCCTTAATTTTTTTGTTTAACTCGCTTTAAGATTGGATTGAATGTGTCAAGATTGGAAAACATTATAAAATAATAAAATTAGATATTATAATATAAGATAAATACTTTCTGATCTGGTTACATATGAGTACAGCGAGCGTGCGGTACTTTAAACTTAGATTGTTTTTTTTAATATCGATAAAATGAGTTTAAAGTTAATAAAATTGCAAACAAATGTAGTCAGTCAGTTGTATTTTTTGGTGATAATCTCGTGAAATGTGCAACGAGGACTGCAAAGAAATAAAAACACGTACTGTATACTTCTTCAACGGACGTTAGCTATCATCATTTTGTTTAATACTATCCGGAAAAGCTCCACAGTTGCTCATCTTCCATGTAATATGGGGTGCAAGATCTTATGTTTCACCGTATGTCCGAGATATTGAAGTTTTCAGATTTTTTGTTTGTTTTAAATGCCTATCGTATTAATCCGAATTAACATTAGTTAAAACTGATATACTGTGTTGTTGCAAGAGGGGACACAATTGTTATATTATTATCATGATATTCATTTCCACGATCTGGAGATAACGCATTTGAGAGAAATTTCCAACGTCGACACATTATATAATCACAATAAGAATGTGTTCTTCTTCGTAACATATTAATTTAACTAACTTATTATAATCATTTCGCTGTTTTTTCTTAGAGATAATAGAACGCCACAATCTTTTATCAGTACAGTAGGCACTAGGCAAGAGTGGCATGCCACAAACCACCCTTGCCTAGAACGATATTACTCGTATTTCTCATTATTACTACTATATTTTTCAAATATTCAAATTCATTAATTGTTCCGAGCGCTTATACTTACTATTATCTAACAATTTTTTTTTGTAACTAGATTGGAAAATAACTCGCAATGTGGAAAAAACGCATTTTTTAAAAAAAGATTAGTAATTTATCAGTTTCTAAATATTTTTTGGTTTCACATTTTGTTTCACAATTAGATCGGTAACAATGTCAATATTGTTTTCTTTATTTATAATCTATGGTCGCCAATAATACTACGCAATGTAATGGGTATTGTTCGCCGCACGTACAATATTAGTTTTAGAAATATAAATGGTTCATATTGCAAGATGCAATAGCTTAATGGGAGTCCTTTCTTTATTGTCGGCTAGTTTACGGTGATTTTTATTATTACATCTAGTAAAATAAATACAAAAAATCTAAACAATCGGCCAATAGGGATTCCCCCCCTGACAACATCGACTCGTTTAAAAGTTCTCTATTTTCTGTAGTAAATATATTGTTTTAAAATAATAAAAAAATTATCAATGACGCTATTTGGTTGAAATTTGAAATATTGATCGAACTTGTATTAACTTTTGCTAGTGAATATAGAAAGAAATCATATTAAAAATGAATTTCTCACGGTATACACGGATGAGATGTTTATGAGATCGCCGTCTCACACCTTGCATCACGCTTGTTGTACGTTAAATTCCAGACCATTGATGTCCCGTTCATCAGTTGGGTGAATTCGAATGTCCCCAGCAGCACTCAAAACACAATAAATATTTGAAATTTAATGCCGTAAAGAGACAGTTGTAGGTATCTATGGTTTCAGGTGACGTTTGTGCACTTGATTTTCCAAATCGCACGTTGTGACACGGGTTTGAATTTTCGCCCATTTCTACTAATCTTTATCTCGAGATTATTTATGTTTAGATTTATAGGGGCATTAGATTCTTACTTATCTTTGTAAAGTATATAGTCGTGCAACTTGTTTTTAAAAGCTGCAGTAATTTAATTCTGTGATTGATAATACAAATTCTTATTTTTTTTTCTTAAAGTTTATTTACAAATTGGAATGCTACGATATACTTTTATCTGTGACAATCCATTGGTGAGCTGTTCCTTGTATGTATATTCTTACGCGCGTGTATTTCAACATTGAATTAAAGGACGAATTATTTGTCCAAGTTCAGTCAGCGCCAGCTGATCACCGCTGACTCAGGTGCTGGGCGTCTTGTTTTCAATCGTCGACCAGTTTCGTTCATTTTGTAATACAGCAATGACCTAATCGGCTCGCAGAGAGGTGACCTAGGTCGGTCATTGGAACGAAATCGAAATAAGAATTTATTTCAAAATAACACCTTATAAATTTAACATATTTGATCATGTAGTTCAGCGATTCAGTTCTAATGAATTTAGCTAAAAAATTGGCACGCGTACCGCCAATATCAAGATTGTACGTCCATGGTGTCAAGATTAACGATAAACATAAATTGGTTCAACAATTCTCTTCAAATAAAATGTATTATTAACCCTTCCCAAACCACAGTAACACAGGTCTGCCATTATAATTAAACCTGTCATATTTCGGTAAATACATGCAACATTAAATTCATATTATCCTAAAGAAAATATTAGCGCTTAGGAATGACTAGTGAAAAACCAATTATAATTAAAAAGGGAATATTACAAAAACAATTATTTTTTCCATGCAATCCGTCGTAAAATTAATGCATTGGTAAACATGCCATTTGTGATATGAAAAACAGAGATCACACACTATTTTGACAATGAAAAGAACAATACAAATATAATTTTCTCTTTCTCACTAATTAAATGAAGAGAGATAAGAAGGAAGGGCACATTGTATAGGACTTAATGAATGGTCTAAATTATGTTATTAATCATTTTTTCAAAATTGAATGCTCAATATTTAGAGTAAGTTCGTGCCATTAAAGCCATTTAAGCTAATAAAAACATTTTTTCTAACTGTTATTTACGGTCGGTAACACGAGTTGACAGCATGGCTGCGTTCGTATATTTTATATCATGGTATGGTAAAGGTTAAATGACTCGGCGCTAGCTGTATACTGAACCTACGCTATCGGCGTGTTTAATGAACTGTGAATACGCGTGATGCGTTTCGTTGTTACAGCGAATCTGTGAATCACCAGTGAGAATATATTTTCACTGGTGAAAGTATATTTTCGCTAAGCTGGTCAGTGGATGTGTATCTAACAATGAAGGTACAAATTCACTGGTTACATTTAGTGAGTTTGTATTCGTTGAAAAGCGAGAATACGCCGCGCGGGAATATTGCGTCGCCCTACAGCATGGCAACAAATAGTTTGTGGCGTTTACAACTGTCACTTTTATTCGCTTATAGTATTTTCATTTATATTAAATAAAATTATTTACTGCATAAACTATCGTGTTTATAATCTCAGCCATTTTTATTTCCTTTTCAACACATGGGTTAGGTTAGGTTAGGTTCAATTATAGGTTAGGGTAGAATATACATTTGCTAAAACCTGCTAGTGAAGTTATATTTCCACTGGTGGAAACGTATTCGGATGTGATTTCACTGAAACGCCAGTGAAAATATATTCTCACTGGTAATACACATCCACTGTAACATCGCTAATATCAGTATGCATATCCATGGTGTCAAGATAAGAGATGAACGTCAATCTTCTCTCCAAATAAAATGCTATAGACACTATACTGTTCTACACTTTCGGTGTGTCTAGTAAATCGTGGACATACATATTAATTATTTCATTATTAATTTTACGAAAACTATAATTTACTTAGGGCCGGTTGTGTAATCGATCAGCAGTAACTTTTTACTATAGTAAAAAAAAATTAAATAAAGTAAATTTTTTAGCGAAAACAGGTTGTTTGATCGAACTCATTTTACTCTGCGATATCCGATAGTAATAACGAGAATCGATAGTTAGATAGATAGATTATGCTCCAAAAGTCATCTGACACATTGATACTTTGAAAGTTCCAGTACACAACAATTAATACGAAGGGTAGCTTGTTGATGTGGTGGTCAAGACGTTGGCCGGAGGTTCGCGCCTCGTTCCGGGACACCAGCAAGTTAGTCCTATTTTCATTGTACAAGCGTTTAGCTTAGTTTGAAAATAGTAATAATATTGATGTGACATGTATTCCGTGTACGCATCTCTATATAAAAAAAAAATCATTAAATATTCCTCTATTTTAGTAATAGAGTTCATACGATAATGATCTCGTTGTTTAATATACATTATTACATATAATACGATAAAATTTCACTACAAATGTGACAGATATCGAACGTTTAGGCGAAAAAATCCATAGATAATGCATAAAATAAAGCATATTTCATTATTATTTGTCGCGCCCATAGACATCTCTATCTATGCTTTGACAATAGTAAATTTGACGTATCAACATCCCGCAAAGGATTTTTACTTCGGGTGTTAGTAAAAAGTAACTACTTATAATACAATCAGCCCTCAGTTTAGTTACAATAAAATAATATAAAAATCATTTTTACATATGATTTACCTAAGAGGTTCACTTGGTACCGGTAGGCAGAATTCATTGTGGATAAATAGCGTTCACTTGTACGGCTCCTCTTACACTCGTTTCCCATGGCGTCTCATATATATATATGGTATTTACGGCATTGAAACATTAAACAAGTTTGTGATGTTTCCTTGTTATGAAATTATAATGAACTTATAGTTAGGTGAACGATATATTATTATAATGAACTTATAGTTAGCTGAGTGGTGTGTTATTATAATGGTTGCTTAATGCGGGAGTTGAACCATTTGCAATGCGCTAATTCAGCCACTAAGGCAATATTAATACATTTTTTTAAAGCGCTGAATTAATTAATATATTGAGACATCACGCTAAGAAAAATATTATCACGCGAGAATCACTAATTCATAGATGTAAATTAGTATAAATGTATATTTTTCTTAATTAAAAAAACAGATATATAATATACATACAGGGTGAATATTATGTTCCAGGCCGATTTTGTTTGGCCACCATTTTGGTTTAGAAAATATTTGTTAGTTTATATTTGATAATCATATAGAATAGTTGATTACAATAAATTATAGAGTATCTAACGTCTCAATAACGTGTTGAAATTATTAAAATATTTTATCTAAATAATTATGGTTATGGTTTAAATCGTTCTTCACCGGCATGTATACCTGCGAGCTCTGGTTGAAAACAAGCGAGTGACGTACAACCGTCCCCGAATTCAGTACAGCAACTCGTACAGAATACTATTCGAATTGGCGCGTTATTGTAGCGCATCTGCAATGTTTACCGAAGGCCGGATTCGTTCCGCTTCTGAGACATCGAGTTGCTGGCATAAAGCTGCGGCTGGAGCTCAGCACCAACTCTCTGGTGCAAGCGGCACTCTCATGGAAAGCTGGTTCCCTGACCAGAGAATGGCAACGCCTACAGAATAGCTACAGATACAATAATTTGTTTATGTTTATATATATGTATGAACTTTTTATTTATTTATATTTTATTTGGTTTTCTTTTCATAATATTAATAATATTTCGTAACTTTAATGTATTATATAATATGTATTATTCATAACAATAAGAGCATTATTTTTTTTATAATTTCGCAATTCATAATTCATTGTTATAAAGTGGTGATATCGACTGACTTCCTCGATCAGCTGATTTGACGGCTCCAGACTGTTTTCTGTGAGTGTTCTCGAAAACAAAGGAACCCTAAGAATTCAATAATAATATCGATGCTAGAAGACAATATTCGAAATGAAATTGATGAAATAAGACGCGAAGCGTGCGAGAAATATGGTTAAAAGAGTACACATTTGTGCCGCTGTCAGAGGCGACTACTTAGTCAATTTAATATTTTATTCATAATTGTAATAAACCATATAATATATTAACAAATAATAATTTAAAATTTTTTGTTTCATTTCTTATTTATTCAAAAACAACATCGGCCTGGAACATAATATTCACCCGTTATGTACAAGGATTTCATGTCACAATCCATTTTTTAATTAAATTGAAAGCTTGTGCATACGAAAATAGGACTAACTTGCTGGTCTCGTGGTATGAGGTTCAAACATCCGACCACTAGATTAGTAGGTAGTGTCTTAACTACTAGACCAATAAGCACGTCATGTTTATGACGACATCTCCCAAAACAATTAAATCTCACTAGATTAATTAACTAATCCTGATTTATTTAGATCACTATCTAAATAAATCAGGATTACATCTCTCATATACGTGTCACCGTGACTCGCTTCTTGTATAAGTATATACTATCCTTTACGCGCTCTCGAGACAGGCTTCCGAGACAAAATGTCATCCGTGTACATGCGTCACAACATACAGCATGGATGCGGCACGACCAGTAACACTATATTTTACAATTACGACATTCTGCAGCGGATTTGCAAGCGAATCATGCGGTACGGCATTGCATAGTAGACTGCATAATATAGTATTCCGCAATATATGAATTTGAAGAGAAAGAACAATATCGACGAGTTGTGCAACTGTTAAGAGGTGTTGGAAGAAAAGCGGCAAGCTAAGTGTCAGATTGAGAAAGCAATGTGTCCAGATGACGCGTTTGAGGCGGGAATTAGTGAATCCACCAACAATTCTGCCAGTCGCATTGCATCTATGGAATGCCACTAAGTGTTTCCTGTTATGTAGCCCTCAATAATGACATAACTATATGTAATTTATGTTCTACGTTTGTAGAACAAATCTATGTCAAGAAGGCTTAAGCCTCTCTCGTTTGTGAGTATATAATATTTGTTTAACGGATCTGTACGCAACGAAAATAATAAATAATCGAAGATTTATTTATTTATATATATTTTGAAATCCATATTTTTGTACTAACAGAGGTGGATACATAATAAACATACATAATACATAGTTTATTGTGTGGGATGGAGGAGACTTCACCTCTGATATATACAGCGTTGTCCTGGCTACTTTGCTAGACTAAAGTCTGAGTTAAAGTAGCCAGTTTTTTTTTCGTGCTGTTGTGGTGTTATTTGGAATAAAAAGATAAATCAAATATGAATAAAAAAGTAAGAATAAAATAAAAATATAACAAAAGATAGCTAGATAATAAGATACTAGATGTAAAGTCATACATTTTTTTATATAATCTATAATATTTTTATTATTTTATAATATACAGTGCATTAACAGTTCAATGACAAGACAAAAGATTATTGGGATATATTATATTTAAAAATATGGTAAAACCGGTCGAAATTTGCACATAAGAGCATTTAAGATGTTTAAATAGAGTAATGATTTTTCAGAATTATCCAATCATTTATTAGAAAATGAAAGGATTATTTGTTTTACATATTTATAAACAATATTGGCCTCAAATTGAGTAATTTAGAATCATTAGAAATAAATAACTAACTAACTTACCATCACGCCGCTTCCCCAAGGGGGTAGGCAGAGAGGATACAGTGCCACACTCCTCTGTCCTGACACACAATTCTCGTCTCATCCACATTCATACATCTTTTCATACATGTATTTTTATTATCATTCTCTCCTCATTCAAGCAAACTACTTAAGTGATCCCTTATTAATCTTACTCACTGTACTAAGATCAGTTTTACATTCTTTCCTTATATCTTCATTTTTTACTATATGATAAATAGATTTGCCACATATACACCTAAGTGATGTCATTTCCACTGCATTCGGTCTACTTTCGTTCCTCTTCTGCCAGCTCCAGGCATCACTTCCATACATCAGTATCGGTACCAGGACTCCATTGTGCACCGCTAGTTTTGCATCGGTTGACAAATTCCCGTTAGATATAATTCCATTCAAAGAGCCGTTCACTTTATTCCCTGCAGTCACCGTCCTTTCGATATCATTCTCAGCCTTTCCGTTTCTATCGAATATACTTCCCAAATACACAAGCTCATCTACTTGTTCCAAACATTCATTACCTGCAAGTATTCAGCAGCACGGTGTCTTGCTTTCCTTTAATTAATGTATGTATGTAATTGAATCGTGTAAAATTTACGAAAATATTCTAAATAATATAAAAAAAAATTCAAATAATTTTGTATCATTAAGTCATCATTATCAAAAATATTTGATGAGCGCATAACTTCGCGTAATGGATCTGTAAGTTGGCCTCCAAGATCGCGTGATTTTTACCCTTTTGGATTATTTTCTGTGGTGATATGTGAAGTCCCTAGTCTATACCGATAAATCAAAGACGATAGACGACTTGGAAGCCAACATTTGTCGCGTTATTGCCGATATATGGCCCCAGCTGCTTTTAAAAGTTGTCGAAAATTGGACTGACCAGAATGCCCTTAATTAGAACCAGCCGCGGCGCCCATACGCGCGAAATCATATTTAAACACTAATGGTATAAAATTATCTTTCCAATAAAGCTAATACCATGGCCATTACCACAATTTTTATGAATTTTGTTTCATTTTAAATTTCTTTACCTCAAAAAAAAATCACCCTTTACATCAAAATCAGACGATGATCTATTCGGGTGCTGTGGCATAGAGAGTTTCGGGTGCGAGTACTGATGTTAATTATATTTTTTCGATGTACAGATTTTTTCATGTTTCTTTCTAATTGTTTGTTAATTAATTGTATTTCTTATGTTCTGAAATATTACAACTTCAAAATAAAAATGTGATTTCATTAAAAATTTTAATGTAATAAATAAATATACCTTGACTGGTTGCTATCAGACTAGAAAAAAGCCTGTGAACATATTGTTTCTCTAGTTAAATAAGAAAATTGCGTTTGTAGATTGTGGTGTTTAATGCTACAACATTATTGGACAGTATCTACGAACTAGTTTCTTTCACCGAATGCGCAATGGACATTAATTTTACGATAAAAAATAATACACTATTACACTGCAGGCCTTAAAATAGTCGGGCCTACTCTCAAATACCACCGACCGTTTGTGGTATCTTAACAATCACGTTTTTATCGCTATTATACACCATTAAACGTTTCCTCAATTATTACGTATTTAGATTTAATAATGTTGGAACCAATCTTGCAACCGCAACGAATGAAATATTGACATTTGACAGATCACGCTTTTTTCGAAATATGCAAATACAACGATTGCACAGATGGAAAGGTCTATGAACAAGTGTTTTTGGGTATATTAAATAACTGTGTTCTTGTCCGTTCTTCTATCAATTACATTTCTGAAATATGTATTACATCCGAGAATGTGCCCCATTCATTGTCCCCTTCGATTTTAGATGGTTCCTATTAGATGTACCTACATTGCAGTCAGTGGTGTGCTCTGCATACAAGAAAAAAAGCTAAAAATTCTTTGAAATAAAAATATATTAAATAATTTTTTTATTATGAATAGACCTTATAAAATTCTAGCCGTCATTGTCTACGACGTAACCCGCGACTTTTGTCTAGCCGTGGGGTATTTGCGAACCATTTGTAACAAACTTCACGCGCATTGTGGTCGGCATATTGCTAGCACTTAGGTCTTGAATGAACCTAAATTGTTTTTTCAATCATTATAATAATTGTACTGAACTAAATAATATCAGGATCTTGACGTTTGCGGATTTTCAGCATTTTTTGAACAAAGTCTGCTGTTTTCGAAAAGGACCGATCCTTACTAAAAACTCCGTAGAATAATATTTTCACATATTTGTTTTACTCGATATAGACTGAACGTTTTGTGTTCTTAGTGTATTTCAATCTATCTATAAAATTTATAGGTTATAATTTATCATCTGTCAAACTAGCGAATTCGTATTTTTCAAGATATTATTTAGTTAAATTATTATCAATATTAAATTAAATGTCAAAATATAATTATTTCGTTAAAAGAAAAGTTAGTAATTTAAATAAATGTTTTTGAATACCGTTAAAGAAACAATTTAAATCCGTTGTACGGAGAAATTGTAGAAAATATTTTAAGCGAAGAAATCGAAATCAGAGTACAGTACCGAGCAATAAAAGGACTTATATTCTAATTTGAAATTGAAAGAATTGTTCTCAAAATTAAAAAAAAAACAACTTTTTTTGATACATAGCGTGCTTACCTATTGTACATGTAATTAATTAGCATCGTCGGTAATAGCATAACCCAAATTTGTGCCTACTGCACGCCACTGATTGCAGTCATATTTAAAATAATATTATTACTTTTAAAAAACAGAATAAAATATTATTTATACAATACAATTTTCAGAATTAATTTCGTCCATTCATCAGTTACGATAATTTTAAAATAGTTTTTTTCTTCTTAAAAAAATGTATATTATATTATAAAATAATATGACGTACAATATAAAAAAAAAAATAAGGAAAATAATTATACAAAAACACATAGATTTTCGTAAAAAATATGTCGAAAGTAATTAATGACGGTTGTAAAATAATACAAATATAAAATTAATTTAAGTTGATTGATTGACTGTGTGTGTACAGAAAAAACCGAGTAAGCTCAATTAGCATTCTCATGTTATATGTAAACATCGCGCGTGTGTGTGTATGCGTGTGTTTTGTGTACGTACAGTTCATTGGGAAGGAATTCAATATTATTAAATTTATTTTAGACATTTAATAATTTCATTAACAGTTGATTTTCACAGTATTTTATATAGGTATGTATTATTTTTTAAAATTAAAATTCTTGGGTATGTACCGCGTATGTATCGAACTTACATATATTTTTTTTACCTGTCTACAGAGACGTGAAAGGATATATTGGTGTTGCAGATTATCGTAAAAAGAATTTTTAATAATTTTCAAATTGTTAAGTTTGACGTTTATGGGTAATGAATAATATATGTATATATATGTATTCACCATACTGCATCCTCCCAATATTTACACATGGAGACGAGATGTGGACCCTCACCGTTAATATCATGTGCAAATTGCCCAAAAAGCAATGGAACAGGTTATTCTTGGAATATCTCCGAGAGATAGAGTGTCTAATATACAAACACATAACAAAGATGATTGAGTGAGAGAACCAAAGTAACAGAGATGATGGAGTGAGAGAACCAAAATAACAGAGATGATGGAGTGAGATAACTAAGGTAATAGAGATGATGAATTGAGAGAACTAAGCTAATAGAGATGATGGGGTGAGAGAATTAAGGTAACAGAGATGATAGGGTGAGATAACCTAGGTAAAAGAGATGATGGGGTGAGAGAACCTAGGTAACAAAGATGATTGAGTGAGAGAACCTAGGTAACAGAGATGATGGAGTGAGAGAACCAAAATAACAGAGATGATGGAGTGAGAGAACTAAGGTAACAGAGATGATGGGGCGAGAAAATCAAGGTAGCCGAGGTGATGAAGTGAGAGAACCAAGGTAATAAAGATGCTGGCGTGGGAGAACCAAGGTAACAGAGATGATGGAGCGAGAGAACCAAGGTAACAGAGATGATGGAGTGAGAGAACCAAAGTAACATGGTGAGGAAGGAAGGTCCTGGGATGGAGGACTTGCACTGGTGAGGCGACGATACCAAAATAGTGGCAGGCAAGAGATGGATAAAAAGGACTGAAGACAAAGAGGATTGGCGATCCTTGGGGGACCTAAGACCAACAGTGAATAATCGCAGGCTGATGATGATAATGATGAATCTGATAATATTTTGTGGACGGGGTCACTTTTGTGATTATTTAAAAACGTAGTAGAAATAATTATTTGCCCATATTACACACTTCAGCTAAGATAAATTAAGGAGGTGACCTCAATGTTGACAGCAAATAATGAATCGGTAATCCGATCACTACACATTCATGTACATTTTTTTACAAATTGATAATTATACAGTTTTATAATAAATATAATTATTTATTATGAACAGAGCATGTTAAAAAAATTATGAAATCAAATTATAGTCTTAAAAAAATATATTTTTGAAAGACAAACAAATTAGAGATATCTTTGCTTTTTTAAAAAAAAAGCTAAAATAAAAAAATTGAATAAAACTTACACTAGTTATCTTTACTTCTCCTTTCAACGTCTCAAAGTGGGATTTGGACTCCTCTACAAGTGCTCTCCACCGACTCCTAAACCTGGCCATTTTTGTTCAGTTCTCCGACCCTCCCATCCTGCTCCAGTTCTCTTTCACATAGTCAGCCCTTTCCTTTCATTATCATCGAGTCAAACACACCATCATAATTTCTCAGTATTATGTACAGCTCTTCAAACATAACATCAACCTCTACAGTGGATGTTATAACTACTTATATGAAGAATTGCGGTTTGTGAGAGTACGGCTGCTTCCAGCAATTACAACATGATAAAATGCTACTTACGGTAGGCGCTGAGTTTATTAATACAGGTTACAATCGTGATTAAAGTAATTAATACACTAACTAACTATACGAGATAGAAACTGTGACGACTGTAGACGATATGTATCCTATGTACCTTCCGCGCCGCATATCCACTAATATAATGCTTCACATGAGATTTGGGGTCTCTCACTATTTTTTAGTCGATCTTTTAAAAGAAACCTATCATTTATTTGAAATGTTGTAAGTATATTTTGTATTCACATGGACCATTTTGGTCAAGAAAATATTATTTATACGAATTGAAAAATAATTTTAAATATTTGAAGATTCAAAAAACAATTTTTGCTAGCATTTTAGCCATTAAAATGTTCGCTGACGCGTTCCTGCCTCGTTACCTCCGCGGTATTATAATAATGTACACAACAAGAATTGTTAATAAGGTAACACCAGATCTATTAATTTTACGCAATAACAATTTTAGTGCTATTAGTAGACCTCCGCAGCTCAGTGGCGCAACTTCCGCGGGTCAAGGGTCTTCAAAGTTTCACAACTTTATGTTATGATTATGAATACACCGGGTCCAAGCCTCCAAAGATCGTCGTATGTTCCGAAACTTCACGCGATTAGGGAACAATTTGACCAAGGGTAACGAAGAAGATGTAGAAGGAAAAGGATTGCCACAGAAAATATACATTGCGTAATTGATAAGTCAACACTATGTAGAACTATTATGTACAGTGTATTTTGCTAAACATGTATGGTTAAAAGAAGATTAAAAAGTGCAAGCAATCGCAATAAAATCAAATTAAGATATAGATGTCTCATAGAGACGAAGCTATTATTTTTACATTTACAAGTATGGAAGTCTTGTGTATTACAGGCCATAACATTAATGTCCAAGACTTCCATACTTCCCATATTTATATCTTGATGCCAATCTCTCAGGGGATAAATCCAAGTAATTGGTGTCTATAAAGATTTGGACATACTCAAAAATTTAGATTTAGATTTTGAACATAACATAAGCTTAATCGAACTAACGTAATAAACATTTAATATATGATACTAATTATGAAAATCCACAGAAATGTTTAGGTACATAAAATAGCAGAAGCTAAAGGAAAAAGAAAAAAGGTGGGAGAAAGGGTGGGGAGGTTGCAATTATTGTTGTGGAAAAGGGAGAGTAAGATGTGTTTGTAGGTAGAATGATTGGTCAAAATTGAGATTGTGGTTCATAAAAATAACTCTTTAAGCGTAGTAAGGCTAATGTCGAAAAAATCAATATCTCATTAACCGTGAACGAATGAATTTGTATGAACCGTGAACGAATGAATTTTGTACGTAAGGTACTTCTAGGAATGTGGAAGAGTGCGGACTGCCGGGTCGATCTATTATAGATGGTATATGGAAGGGTATTAATTGTAATTGGCTGCGACAGTCGATATGCCCTTGAAGTAGTTTAAAGAGAAGTATTTGGTCAGCACGTGTTCTTCGATATTCTAGGGTTTTCATATTGTGGAAGATAGCTGCATCTTAATAGGAGTTGAATGATAGATTGGATCTAACATTTAGATGTTGAAGAAACCTATTTTATATTCGTTCTACTTCGCAATATATGTAATTTTTCATGGGTTACTGATTTGAGATACGGACTCTTAAGTGACTGCAAACGAATGGGTAATACAGTATTGATTACATACAGAATCAGTAGACGAATTTCACGCCGTGTTTGCATAAAAAAAGGCAATTTAAAAAAAAAATGGTACCTGACAAGAAATTTAAAATACTCTGTGATAATAAATCAAAATTAATATTATTTTGAATCTATATACACATTTAGATTCAAAATTATTTATGTATTTGTGTTAGTGAGTGGGTTAAGGTTTTACGTTCCAGCAAGGGAGATTTTGAAATGACAACTCGGTGCATCTGAAGAGTTCGTTTTCTTGACGACAGATACAAAATGTACAAGCTAACCTGTTCACGGAGATGTATTGAAACAAGAAGACTTTCAGTTCTTTCTCGTTTGAACCTCAGATACGATCTAACCACTGAAGGGTCTCACAGTTTACACAAATAATTCTGGAGATGACGCTTCTCCAGGAATCATTACATAATACAAAAGATCACCTCAATTCCGGGTCTTGTATCGGGACAACAAAGTAATTAATCGAATAATATCAATGTGGTGTTTCAATACATATTCGTTTACAAAGAACATTAATTAGTTAGTAGGCAGAGAGGATAAAGCCCCACACTATTCTGTCCTGACATACAATTCTAGCCTCATCCACATTCATATATCTTCTCATACAGGCTCGACGATTATTGAGGCTTTTAATAAGATCATCCTCCAGTGGTTTACCTGGTGGTGCCAAGTCTTCTGCGGATGTCCTCTACTTCTGGTGCCATCAACATTTGCGCCATATATCTTTCTTACCATTCTCTCCTCGTTCATTCGTTCCATATGACCAATCTAACTGATCCTTTCTTAATCTTACTCACTTATCTAAGATCAGCGTTACATTCTTTCCTTATTTCTTCATTCTTTACTGTGTCGTAAATGGATATTTCACATATACACACCTAAGTAATCTGATTTCCACTGTACTCAGTTTTCATTTCTTTTCTGCCAGCTCCAGGTCTCACTTCCATACATCAGTGTCGATACCAAGACTCCACTGTGAACCGCTAGTCTTGCCTCAGTTAACAAATTCCCATTAGTTTTAATTTCATTCAAAGCGCCGTTCACTGTATTCCCTGCAGTCATCCTCTTTTTGATATCATTCTCAGCCTTTCCGTTTCTATCGAACATACTTCCCAAATACACAAACTCATCTACTTGTTCCAAACATTCATTACCTCCAAGTATTTAGCACAGTGTTTTGCTTTCCTGCTTCTCGAATACCATCACTTTCGACTTGTTATTCATAATAAGGTCGCTTTCCTTGCATACATCGTATATTCTATTAATTAGTAAGATATAATAACTTTGGCACGTTTTAAATGTAAATAATTTACGATTAGACAAAACTATAATAAATAATGCTTTCATTTTATAACGTTTCTAAAATCATTTTTACTTAATAATGAACTAAAATATAGAAATGTTGATTCATAGAGTCGGAAATACATAACAGAGGTAGCTAAAGATGGTTTACTAAATTTCTATAATATTAAACATATTTTTGTCCAAACACTACTTTATAAATATTATTTTATTTAATTTGAATTATTTTTCTTTTTTTCAGAGTCTGTGAATAAATGTCAACAGAGATATTGAAATTGGTGACTACATCTAACATCACCTTGTAAAAAAACCATCTACTCATCAAATATTTGGCCTCAGTGTAATTCGAATCTCTTGAGGAAAAACGTACACTAAAAAGTTTAGTGCGAAAAGCAATATTGGGTTATTTCAATATTGGCGCGGAAAAGTGAACCTCGGTGTTGTAAGTGATACGAAACCATCAGTTCACCATGAAGGAGCTACTGCAGGTGTGGGGCAGGGTGGCCGGGAGGACGTACAGTGCGGTGGGGCGCGGAGAACACGCGCCTGGCACCCCCACACAGAAACCGAAGACCTACAACAAGAGACGGACAAGTAAGTGCAATTATTTTTTAGAAAAATTATTATAATACGATACACTATTTTTTTTGTGTTTGTTTATATTTGGTGGCGTTTTGGAGTGAGGGTCTTTTTAGACTGACTGCTGTAGGATTTTTGTCAATTTGTCAGGCTATTCAGTTATATTTTAGTTGAACTGTGCCACTGGTAGATGTTAAATAAGATTCACATTCGTCTAAAATTCTACGAAAAAAATCATAAACTGTAATGTCTGTGGATTGACGATCGAGTGACAAGCGCATGCGCATTCGAGTTAAACGTGTATGTGTGTGAAGTGGGCATGAAGACACCTATCGGGGGAGCATGTATACGAAGGACTAGCAACCGAGGTCGGCCTCTTTTCGCTCCGCGTCAGTCTCAATATAGATCTAAGATAATTTGTAATATTGTCCGTCGGGAATAATGACTGTAAATTATCACATTGTACAAACAGCGTATTATTCTCGTCACCGCATCCAACTCCAACCAAGGGCCGCATTTGGTAGAACGTCATCAGGCCGACGAGCCATAACACAAACGAATCTCCGTAATGTTCATAACGCACCGCAATTTTCACACGTTTTACTCAATATTTAGGCAGATATATCTCTCAATGAGACTTTTATCTCAAAGGTACGAGTGTATTAAATGCGTCATTCAAACTCGCGCAAATAAAAAAATATATATATGGGCACGATGATTTATAAATCGCTTCGCACTGAACATCTCATTTTGAGTCGAATCTCAGAGAGAAATCTCATCCATGGACATGGGCCATTATAATACTAAGTCTGATATATTCTGTATACATATATAGGCGACATGACATTACCCAATCATTACAAAATATACATTTCCATAATTATTATTGAGACGGAAAAATATACACTGGCATAAACTATGCTGAACCGCTAAGTGTTTAATTTTATTTGATTCGTCTACTCACGAAATAAAAGAGCAAATCAAACAAATATGATCCTGATATCTAATCACGAATTTAAATATATACAATAATGTAATATTGCAGATTTCTGTGTAGGTAAATTGAGTGACATTTTTCAGTGATCAGTCACCACTCAATTGTTATTAGTCAAATTTTGATAAGTAAATTAATAATAGGAAATGCAATTAAATCTTTTTATTGTTAATTTTAGGATTCTTTATAATATATCGTTCCTTAATAGATTCCTTTTTTTGATGAACTAAAGTAAACATATCACTGTAAAAAAATCAGTAAAAAAGTCAGTTAATTTGTTCCGTTGCCTTTTCAATTGTTCATTTGTATCTTTTAATTGAGTAGTAAAAGTAAAGTTTTTCACGCGAAAAATGAATTACTTCAGTAGCTATTTGTATCCTTGTTGTATCCGATTACTCTATGCGGTTATATAGTGTATCTATCTACTGTCTGTTTTGTTTTTATACACTACATCATTGTTATAAATAAACATACAAATTTTAGTAAAAACCCGTATCTACCGTCTGTCATATGTATCTATGTAATTTCTCTGGACGTATAAATCTGTGCTCAGTTTAAATTCTGACCAGGGCCGCGCTGTTCATGAAGACAGGGTTTGAAAATATTTTATAGACACAGTAAGGATTCTTCTTCTTATTTTCCTGCTATCGTCCAGGACACATAATTTTTTTTCGTTATACAGGGTGTAACATACCTATTCCACAATATTTTATCTGTATTTAAAGAAATATATTCCTAATCTCAAAACACGTCACAGATATGAGCATCTCAAAAAAAAAATCGTATAGTTGAAATATTTTATTGATTTTAAATACAAATTGAATACAAAAAATAAAAGTTCGTCGAACTTCGAGGGATCAACTATTTTATGTTAGATGATTTAAGGCCTGAAGCAAATATATAGATAAATAATAGGTAAATTTCTCAAATATTTATTTAGAACTACATACGTAGACTTACAGCTTAACATGATTTTCTAAAAATTTCAAACAATAATATTTTTCGTAACGGTGCAGAATTTGCACGTATTCCTTAAACATTTTCGACTCGTAATTTAGTTAGGTACCCATAAAATATTGTAGACTAAGTCTGTATATTTATGTAAATATATCGATATTTTTTCGTACAGGACAAAAATAAATACGTTATACATATTAAAGAAATTTCGTTGATTGTAGAGAATAAATTTTAAAGAAAAATTTGATATACGTCATTTTTTGATATAGCGGGGTTCGTTTTAATGAGGTATTCCTGTAATTAGATAACAAAATTCTGACTAAATCCTGACTGAGTCAATCTAAACAACCCAGTCTTTTCTCAGAAATGTTATATCTATTTAGAAGTATGTGTACGTGAATTACATATAAACCAAACAATTTTTGATACAAGAACTCAATATGCCTCTATTGTTAATTGTATAATAGTAATAATCTTAGTTCAGTGAAATTTTTTTGATAGTATCCTGTTTACTGTACGGAGATGATGCAGTGTTAAAAGCCAATACAAATTATATAATGGTGAAGTCGATTGCTTGATACTATCTTTCTATTGAAACTTCTATACATATACAGTCGAATTCGGTTATATCGAACACGGTTATAGTGAGAATACGGTTATAATGAGGAAATTCTTATTATTATTTTGATTCAGGCCTGTTTTCATACAACGCTTCACTGATATAACGTACAAAAATATTGTTAACAAGTGAAAAAAATACACTACACGGTCTAAAAAAACCATAATTCTCGAGAAGTCATAAAATCGAAAGCAGCGTCTGCCTGCGAGATTCCTTATTGTTTACGGTTTATTTCAGGTTTGTGAATTTTTAGCGTAGTAAGCAGTAGTAAATTTTAAACTTTAAAACAGCGGTATTTTAAATTTTGTTAAGAAATGATGTGATTGAATGTAGTAATTTACTTTAAAATGTTTTTGTTCATACAATTATATTTTTTTGATTTTTCATATGTATTTGACTTGCTTTTAATTTGATTGGATATTAAATATTTTTTGTACGAGTAAATTTATCTGGTCACTTTATACTCGTTATAACCGAGTTCGACTGTATTTAATAATAATATAAAGAAGACACAAATAGAGGGCAAAATATTCACTTTCAATTATTTTCTATATTGTAGTTTTTATTTGCTTAGCTATATATATTATTGTTTCTAAGCTTTAAGTATAATCAGAGAACAAATAGCAATAGCCTGAGGTCTTCCTTGTATTACATCGGTATTTATAATGAATAAAGTTTTAATAACATGGTCGTTTGGTTGCACCAGTAAGTAAGCCGTTGGACTCTGTAAAGAAGCCCTTCCTATTGAGAAGCCATTTATTATTTGGTGGCTTGATCCTATTAAATTTTTTAAATGTCAGTAGAGCGCGCAGCTATTATAATTATTTTTTAGGAGAACACATTCTTATTGTGAAGTTGTAATTATTCAGAACATAAGGTAGATGGCTCTTTCAAATAATGAAATGATTAAATGTATTAATATCAAAAAGGTAACATATAGGTTCGAAAATTTGTCGCTGTAGCATAGTTGGATAATGCTCCTTCCCCGGTTAGGAAAGAGATCCAGGTTCAAATCCCGGTGGCGCAACAACAATATTTTTCGATAAAATTGATTTTACATATATATCTTTCTAATTAATTTATTTAATTCATATTTGTTATAATTATTTAATAAGCTCACGATATATCCTTAGAGATTGCATTTGGCTTGCGGTGAACCCCACAGCAGGCTACACTCTCATAGCTTGAGGGTACTCATAAGACTTGGAGTAACCTTGGCTGCTATCTTTGACAATTCATCACTTTGATTACTCCAGAGCTGTTTATACAAGTTGCTTCCTTTTAATCACGGTGGAATTTTCGCAAGTGCTTCTACAGCAATTTTACAGCAATTATTTAACCGCAAATCGTAATGTATCGCTCTTAATAAGATAATACATTTTCCATGAAGCAATAACAGAAGTGAACATCAATTACCGGCCGGTGGGTAACCCTGGACAGAGCGCACTCGTTAATTACTTCACGAGAATACTGTCAACAAATAAACAGTTTATAAATCGATAAAGGTCTGCGACAGTGACAATGCAAAATATTCAATATGTCATTGAGAAACTGGTTTTTAATGAACTGGTGGACATATGTACTCTATATCTATTACTCTATCTCCCATGATAATAATGTTATCTTAGATACATGACTCGTATTGCATATCCAATGAGGTCATTATCCGACGGTGCACCAACTGTTGATCTCCAGACAGTTGATCCCAAAACCAATTATTCTCACGGACAGTTGATCCCAAAACCAATTATTCTCCCGGACAGTTGATCCCAAGACCAATTATTCTGCCGGATAATTGATCGCAAGACCAATTATTCTCCCGGACAGTTGATCCCAAGACCAATTATTCTGCCGGACAATTGATCCCAAGACCAATTATTCTGCCGGACAATTGATCCCAAGATCAATTATTCTCCCGGACAATTGATCTCAAGACCAATTATTCTCCCGGACAATTGATCTCCCAAAGCTTCTTCGTGAATGTTATAAATAGGGTCGGACTGATCAACTGTCGGGTGATCAGTCGTCAGAGAACCTTACACAACTATTGTGAGTCAGACGTTTTATCGACGTCAAGAAGGGCCCAAGATGACTGAGATGGCTTGATGGCGTTATTGTTGACCGTCATGCTCTGAAGGTAGGCAGTCAAGACTCAGGATGCGCTGTATTCGTTTTGTATTGCTATTATGAAAATCAGTTACAGACTCTTATTTTAAGTCATGTTCATGTTAATTATTTTCTCTATAATTTAACTACAATTGAATTGTATGTTCCATGTATTTACCGAAATATTACAGGTTTAATTAGAAAAGTAGACCTGTGTTGAATAACCAAAAATGTATGATTGTTGAAACCGCGAAAAAGAAATGAAATAGAAAAAGATAAACACAAATTAAAAATAATAAGATATACCAACACACACATCTATCGTTCCATTATCTGAAAGCCATCTACATTATTTAAGAGATCCAGGTTCGTATCCCGATAGCGACAACAATATTTTTCGTTAAAATTGATTTATATGTGTATCTTTATAATTAATTCATTTAATTAGTATTTTGTGTAATGTCTCCATGGCTATTCAACTCGTATATGGATAAATGTGTGAAAGAACTGGAATGTATGAATGTAGGAGCAAAAATGGACGATTTGATTGTATGTTGTTTATTGTACACCGATGATGCAGTACTAATGGCGAATAATGAACTACAGAATCTGGTGAGTAAAATGTACGATGTATGCAAGGAGAGCGACCTCATGATGAATGTTAACAAGTCGAAAGTGATGGTATTTGAGAAGGAGGAAAGCGAGACACCGTGCTAAATACTTGTAGGTAATGAATGTTTGGAACAAGTAGATGAGTTTGTGTATTTGGGAAGTATGCTTGATAGAAACGGAAAGGCTGAGAATGATATCGAAAGGAGGGTGTAAAGTGCACTGCAGGGAATAAAGTGAACGGCGCTTTGAATGGAATTATATCTAACGGGAATTTGTCAACCGAGGCAAGACCAGCGGTGCACAATGGAATCTTGGTGTATGGAAGTGAGGCCTGGAGTTGACAGAAAAGGAACGAAAGTAGACTGAATGCAGTCGAAATGAGATCACTTAGGCGTATTAGGCAAATATATTTATGACAGATTAAAGAATGAAGAAATAAGGAAAGAATGTAAAACTGATGTTAGTATAATGAGTAAGATTAAAAAAGGATCACTTAGGTGGTTTGGTCATATGGAACGAATGAATGAGGAGAGAATGGTAAGAAAGATATATGACGCAAATGTTGATGGCACCAGAAATGGAGTACGTCCGCGGAAGACTTGGCACAACCAGGTAAACCAGTTAATGGAGGATGGTTCTGTTAGAAGCCTCAATAATCGGTGAGCTTGAATGAGAAGATGTATAAAAGTGGATGAGGTGTAAGTAAGTAAGTAATCAGTATTCAAAATATCACATGTTTATTAGTATGTTCTGAATAATTACAACTTCACAATAAGAATGCGTTCTCCTTAATAACAAATTAAATTAATCAACTAGAAATATATGTTGTATAGCGTATAGTGACATTAGAAGAGGTCCAGGTTCGAATCCCGGTAGCAACTATATATATTTTCGATTGATAGATATCTTTCTAGTTGATTAATTTAATTTATATTAAATTTTTTTATTGTACGAAACCAGAAGTGTTATACAAAGTACAAGCTTAGTCAGCTATTCAATGCCTGGTACTTTCTTACCTAAATTCTAATAGAAGTACTGTCTATTGTAGAGGGTGTTAAGACACAACTTCTGAAAAATCTCCAGGAAACTATCCACGTTAAAAAGATTATTTATTTAACTTCATATATGGGATATAACTGATTTTGTGGACACGATTACTTCCGCAGTTTTTATCAGATTTCGATCAAACATTTCTGAAAAATACACCTCGTAAATATTTCAGAAAAGTTCGTTAATTCAACGTCTTATTTAAAAATTGTAGTTTTCAAAACCTTAAAAAACATACTTTCTCACACAGATATATTTTTTTTGATTCTCTAGGATAATAACGTGCGTTTCGATATTAAATTATAAAATTATAAATTGTCTCGTGTATAAAACAGTAAATGTGGTGTCGTGTGAGTCACCGTGACACAACAATATCCGATGACCCGTGCAGTAATAATAATAATAGTCCGTATCTATTTCCTCTTCAAACTACCATTAGGAAACTCGCACCTGTGATTACTTGTTAATTAGGCACTGCGGATATTCAGTAATTAGTTGAATATCCGAAGGCGAATTTTGTTAATTAGTCGGATAGAATTACGAATATTGGAGATTAAGTAACATACATTATTTTTTTCTGTTAGGAATAAGCGCTGTAATAAATACTTGCCAAAAATATACAAAATCAACTAGGCCAACTTTGAGATGCATCGATGAACACACGAGTTATTTCAAAACATAATTAATTATAAGTCTTAACGTAATTTTTTTTGCACAATATTTAGCTAATCAGAAATTATTAAAACACCCCATATTGCATCATCTACTGAGCTGTCTGATGGCCACATGCCTGGCTCGATGAAATTAACATTCTCACGACGAAGAAAGTTGATTGTATTTCTGGCTGTATGAGATGGAGCTCCGTCCTGCTGTAATATCCCGGTTATGCTGTAATTTCAAGCTATACCTAGGCTTTGTTTTGAAACTCTTTGATCATTTTCCTAGCACTTCGATGTTTTTCAATTGGCAAATTTTTGATCAGAATACGGTCTTCTGCAGTGATTTGACGACCTATCTATCTCTCTTCCTGTGTGAATGTGGCGAGTTGTCAAAATTTCAACTTGAGGGATAAATTATATATTATTACCCTTTCATTATTAAGGAGAACACATACTTATTGTGAAGTTGTAATTATTCAGAACATACGGTCTGTGATGTTTTAAATTCTAATTATACGTATTAATTAGAAAGATAATTGAATTAATATTTAAAATATCACAGAACTATGTTCTGATTAATTACAAAATCACAATAAGAATAAATTCTCCTTAATAATATATAAATTGAATCAATGTGTCCAAAATTTAATAAAAATGAATTGTTAATTTTGGCGCTTGCTATCGGTTTACTCAAATGTATTTGAGATTCCGTAAAAACAAAGTAGATGGCTTTCAAATGATAGAATGTATTCATTTAAAAAGTGTAACAAATGGGTTCGTAAATTTATCGTCAAAAAGTACTGTACTGTGCTGTAGTATAGTTGGTTAGTGCACCTTCCCGGAATTGGAAAGAGATCCAGGTTTATTTTTTCGATAAAATATATTTTATAAGCACATATATATTTATAATTAATGTATTTATCCTTTCATTCGTCTACCAGTCATCGCTAACCAATTGTTATGGGATTCCCGTTAATGAAAATTCATGGAATCGATGACCAGCGGTGACTCTTGTTACGGGATTTTTACCATTATAAAGGTGCAAATAATGACTATTGTGCTGTGACTGCTGATGCCTTGGATGTGAAGCAATACAAGGATGTGAAGCACCTTCAGTTTGTTACTCTACTCTATCAACACTGGCGCTAATCTTTGCTCAACCAGAAATACACGTACAATAAAATAATGTTGCATAATATTGTTTACTCGGAGAAGTCTCGTATTGTATTCTGCCGAGAGGAGTATAATAGTATAACAAATATTATCTTTACATTACTCTACTTATTACAATATCTTTGGATTTCATTAGATTAATAGTATTACTGTGTACTGTGTTTTCTATTGGTGATATAGGTAAATATGTCACTGAAGAATTGGGCGGATAAACCACTAATCTGTTTACCTGGCCGATGTTCCGATTGCGAACCATATTGCTCACTGCTCTATTGATTCTTTTGGTGTCTCCAAAAGAACTGGTCGGTCTCCAAAAATTTGTCGATAATTTAGAGCCCTGGATCTTGCGTACCTGACGTAAAATAGAATACCCACCCAAGCCCGGAGGTACACACCTCACACTTTCAAAAACTCTGAACTGCCAATCGAAGTATGTGCAACTCGCAAACAGTAATAGTATATAATACTTAATATATAATTTGTATAGCATATTCTCGTGAAATGTTCCTGAAAATTATAACAAGTTTATTGTAAAAACTATCATATCAGTACATTCTTTTGTGCGTCTGTACATCTGTTCTTTATACAGGGTTGTCTAACAAGCATGACGGAACTTTAAAATGGATTTAAATTAAAAAAAATAAGTAAGATATCAATGATTTATTTACTTATTTGAAAGATCGTTCGATACCATTTACAGTGGAATATAATTTCATTCGTAATGCACCACGACTACGTTTGATACGATACATTCTTCGGATCCAATTTTCGGCTATTCTTTTACATAAATCTGGTGTAATTTCACCAATAATATACCGACTATACCCCCTTTTAAATTCCTACAGTTCACTATCCCCACAAAACAAATTACTCTTGTACAAAGCAATCATTCGTCGCGAGCTCCATCTGGCGTTCAAGTAACACTAACATTTTCGAATCCAAACAAAACTACATCTTCGGGAGAATCACAAACTTACCCTGGTTTGTCAGAAACACAATCATTCACAGAGACTCAAACATTTATCACTCAAACGATTTATCGCCAAAATTTTATTCTAAATTAATTTCCATCCAAAACCGTTCCATAAACTCCCTCGGCCTGTATGATCCCTCATCCGATCCCTATCATCTTCGTCCCATTTCACTTCTTTACCCTGTTTTGAACCTATTGAGCAAAATTTAAAAAAGATTCTATAAAAACATTCACTTAAAGTATAAAAAATTGTAAAAAATTCAACAAAATCAAACAGAAAAAAGAATGAACAAAATATAAAATAAATAAAAAATTATTATATAAAAAAAACTTTACCATTTTTGGTACTATTTTACGCAATTATATACAAAGTTAAAATTACTTGATATTAAAAAAAAAATACTTTCATCATATTCCCCGAATAGGGTCCTTCAAAAAATCTTACGCCATTGTTGTTACCTCATATGTCGGAGACAGGAGTGCTCAGCCTTTATCCATCCTCCCTTTAACAATCGAATCAGAGATCAATAACACGAGTTATGTTGTTGGTCTTGCACTAGTTCGATCTTATAGGGGTGTAGGGTCCTAATCTTTACGCAAAATACGCCATGCTGTGCCATATGATAAGCCTAAATGTTGTGAACGTCGAGGATTCGATTACTTTGGGTCATCTCTAATACTTTCATTTACGGCGGCAATATTGGCTTTATAATTATTTTAAACTTTTTCACAATTCGACGAATAGCTTGCTCACATTGACGATTATGTCGACCATTAAATTCACGACTGAGTAGACTGATTTTGATAATAGGTTTTCATAATCTGTGAACGTTGTTCCAATGTGAAACACTCGATGGTAAAATGGCAGACTATACTGAATTAAATTAACAATGACAGCTGTCAAAATTTTAATAGGTAAATTAAAATTTTGAATGGTTACTCTTTATAACCCAGTACGGAACATAGGCACCATTTTCCAAACCCCTGGCTACCCAACCCCCCCTTCCAATAATAATGTGCGTAATATTAAATGCCATTCATTGCAAATCTTGTTCAGTTGCATTCTAGGACTAGAACCTTGAGGAAAATTAAGTCAGCCACGTGATTCCCTACCTGGTCCAAATTATACATATCGTTACTCTTAGAATATATGTTGTGGTGCGGAATGTTGGTGTTGAATTAATGAAAATAAGTATAAAAAAAATAAAAATCAAAAACTTCAATACTTCAGACACGTAATTGTATATGTAGAAATGTATTAAGTACTGCATCTCGTAATTGTGGAAAGTTTTGCTGAAACTGGGGGCTAGTGATGGTAAACCCACGTTACGTGACTGTGATTGTGTCGACGATTGCTAACTGTGATTTAACGATGATTGGTAACTAAGATTTAATTGTCGGAGAATTACTTTCTAGTGTACCAGTCATTGCTCGAAGAATTACGTTAATCAGTTATCAATAAGCGTTACAATCGAACAAAATCACAGTCACGACAACAGTTAAAAAAACGGTTTAAATAACAGTTAAAATACCGGTTTAAATAACAATTAAAATAACAGTTAAATAACGGGTTAAATAACAGTTAAAATAACAGTTAAAATAACGATTTAAATAACAGTTAAAACCACGGATTAAATAAGAGTTAAAATAACTGTTTAATAACATTTAAAATAACGGTTTAAATAACAGTTAAAATAACGGTTCAAATAACATTGAAAATAATGGTTTAAATAATAGTTAAAATAACGGTTCAAAAACATTGAAAATAACGGTTTAAATAACAGTTAAAATAACGGTTTAAATAACAGTTAAAATAACGCTTTAAATAACAGTTAAAATAACGGTTTAAATAATGATTTTACCATGACTACTTGGGGTGCATCATGGTTGAAGAACCTGGGGCAATGGTTTGACCAGTCTACTGTAAAGCTGCACCGGGCCGCAGTAAAAAAAGTGATAGTCAAGAAGAAGATTGTTAAAACGATTGGCACACCCCTATCCCTTAACCCCCTCTCGGTCAAGGAGCGCTAATATGAATAAATACCGTATTACAATAACTCGATATATTTTATCGTTTCCTACCGACACATTTGCGCGGCGCATGTATAGGAAAACATTCTTTGGCCTTGAACTCGATATAAAAGATGGTTACCTCATGTATCCATCATAACAATTTTTTTGATTTTAACTTGTAATTATTATTTTTTATTTTTACAACGATTCAACGATTTCACGGTTTAAGTACCGTTTGCAATTTGTGGTTGGCGTTTAAAATAGAGTGGATAAATTACCATGTTTTTGTATTATATATAAAACTGAATTTCAGTTTGTTCTCTATACAATCCTACGCTCTTTGATCAATTTAATCAAAATTTTGCATATTTAATTTTTAGGACCCCGCGTAAAATAAGCCATCATCCCCTCTCCCCCAGGCCATCACATCCCTACACCACAACATAAATGTTGAAGGCCATTCATTTAAAATTTTGCGTGGTTTAGAATCCTGATGAAAAAATAGCAACCCATCCTCCCCTTCAACCCCCGGGCATCTCACCCTCTCGGTGCCTGTACCAAATATTGCATCGTTATTAATAAGGTTCTGCCCAAACTACGCTACCCCATGCCTTTAAAATTAAAACTCTATCTGAATCTTATATAATCATTAAAAAAATGAATAAACTCTCGTATTTGCCGGCCAACTGAAATGACTTATTTGGCGATCTAAGAGAATTTGTTTATGTCTACAACGGTTACTAAAAATAACTCTGAATAATGATATACCAATATTATTTAATTCTATTACAGAACATACATTTATTGTAAACTTTGAATTCAAAATATTGAACAGGAGCTGTACTTGAAATATAAAAGATATCTCGAGCCGGAGACATATTAGCGAGAATGGCACGAAACGAGGCGGCATTCCGGTCAAAGTATGGGTGTTTAATGGATTTGTTGTTTTTGTACGATTAGTATAAAGATAAATACCAATTTTATAAAAAAAAACGATTTAAACAAATGGCCTTGTTGTTGTTGACTGAATATTGATTGATAAAATATCGGTGATCGGACAATGTAATATTAGGAGTAATATTAATGTACATGTCTATCAGGTTTACCTTCATACGCAGTGATTCATTTATATCTTCAGATATTGGCAGGAATTTATCATCGTACAGTTTGAACACCCATAAATCAATAATGTTTTCGGGACCACAGGGTCACATATCTCCGAGAACTATTCATCTTAGAAGAAAAAAATTGAAGAAGAATGCCTGAGTTAATGAAATGATCAATACTCGGGGTCAACGACTGCGACAGTTTAACTTTTGACCTTATATGTCATATGGCGTGTCACCAGGACAATTGCGCCCCGAACAGACGCGCCCGGACAAATGCGCTCCAATAAATGACGTGCCAGGACAAAAATGTTAAAAAAAAGAAGAAGCCGCCATAGATGTCTTATAAAATTAATAAATTAAATGAGAAGAGATAAACGAATCTGTAGATAAGTATACTTTGTATAATTAATAACATAATAACTTAATTTGCCAAAGGTTATACATACTAAAGAGTAAAACATATTTTATTAGATAATTTATTATTAAGGAAAACACATTCTTATTGTGAAGTTGTAATTATGCGATGTTTTTAAATACTAATTTAATGTATTAATTATATGTATATATACATTTTACCTATGTTCTGAATAATTACAACTTCACAATAAGAATGTGTTCTCCTTAATAATACAAGTTATATCAATGTGTCCAAAATTTAATAAAAATGAATTGATAATTCAGGCGTCTGCAGTCAGTTTACTCAATGGTATTTGAGATTCCGTAAAAACAATGTAGATGTCTTTCAAATAATGGAACGGCAGATGTATTAATTAGGAAAAGTGTAAAATATAGGTTCGAAAAGTTGTCACGAAAAATACTGGCGCTATAACACAATTGGTAGTGTACTTCCCCGGATTGGAAACAGAGATCCAGGTTCGAATCCCGGTGACGCGAAAACAATATTTTTCGACAAAGTCGATTTTATATGTATATATTTATAATTAATACATTAATTTAGTATTTAATAGTAATTTCAAACATGATCACAAAACGAAACGAGGCTGTCAATAGTCTTCTAAAATATCAAGCAATAGATGCAGGTCTGCGGTGGAATGTGTGGCGTTCTATCCTTTCAACTCTCATCCTACGGGGGAAGTGTATAAATAATCTACATATCGACCCCTCCTACGTATAATAGTATGGTAAGTAAAAAAAGCTATTTTTAGTCGTTCTAGTATTTTACACGTATATGATAGGTTCGAATCCCGGTAGCGCAAAAACAATATTTTTCGACAAAATTGATTTTATGTGTATATATTTATAATTAATACATTAAATTAGTATTTAAATAATTTGTTGATTAAAAATGACAATAATTTAATTTATCATAAAGAGTAATATGGCTAAAACGTTTAAGTTGTAATAAAGTAATAATAACAGTAGGTATATATATATATATATATATATATATATATATATATATATATATATATATATATATATATATATATATATATAATGTTTGTTATCAATTGACCAATTCTAAACAGACAAGTACTTAATTATTACCAACGGTCAACAAATAACTATATTATAATTTTAAATTATAAGACAATCCACGCAAATAATTGATAACGCTATTTCTATTATAATTTTGCACTAATATTTATTTTGGATGCTTCTATTCGCCGATTTCCTGCTTGGCAACGAACATATTGTAGTTCTATTTGATTTTGCTCTTTTATAAAATGCTGAATAATTTTGTATACTGTCGGATAATGACAATCATTATTTACCGTGCTATTTAAAAAATATTATTTTGTCGGGGGGTATATTTGTCGGGGAGTATTTATCGGGGCGGTTTTGTCGGGGCGCATTTGATCCGTTACCGTCACGGTGCTATGAGAGCACACGTTGGTACAATTTTTGAGATTTACATGACAAGAATTGAGTTTTCTCTTTCCTTATTATACATTATAATAGTTTAAAAAAGAAACTTAACTAGAAGTTTAAGAAATTTATTATCAGAAAAACTGCGTTAGAAAATTTTACTGTCTCTTGGCTTGTGTTTTATTTTCACTTTTATTTAAAAAATATTTTTGAGGCAGCAGGTATCGATCCCTGTACCTATCACACACTAAGCGATCGCTCTACCATCTTGGCTACTCCCCCACTTGACCACTATGCCAAATTGTCCTAAAATATGTTAATTTTTTAATATAGGAAATGTTTTATCCGAGGTTTCACCAGAACGTTAATATTTTTCCCCACTAGTATTAACATAAGGTAAGCTTTCAGAAAGTATTAAAATAAAAGTATTAACTTTAAGAATGTATTAAGATAAGAGCTTTCTCTGTCTATGAACACGAATGTAGGGAATTCATGTCGTCAGCGAACATGAGAGTGAATAAGGCTGAAAACGTTATGTGTATACATTGGAGAGAGTTATTTGTCCAGTGAACATGTGTGAGAGAGAGAGTGTATGTTAATTGTCTGTGAACACGGAAATGAACAAAATTAAAATAGTGTTTCTGGCTTGTGTTATAAAACGACGAGAATTTAACCAGTAGCCCAACAGTATCTATTCTTCGAATAACTTGGTCTCATCGTTGACCTATTAAGTCTTCAGTATCCGACGGTAGATTCCGCAAAGTGGTACAAAACGTTGGCAAAAGCAACGGACAAACCCAGAAAAATCTCCAAAAGAGAAAGATGTTAATGGATGTTAAAAAAATTGTGGATACATTTTTGATTCAATATTGACAGCATCGGTTTACTCCGTAGTCTGCTGACCTTGGCATTTGAACGAAACATCTATGATGACAAACCCACGACTTGATAATATTCATGAACCAAATATCCATTGTCCGAACATTCAAGGGTTTATACCACACTTAGATTATTTCTGGCTTGTGTTTAACAGATATACAAATTTACAGTAAATATGCGTACAAAAAAATACTTTCGTTTTCTAAAAATAAATCATATTTAATTTTAAAGTGTTAACTAGATATTTCTTATTATTATATATATTTATTTGCCACCAAAAAAACCTTTTGTCTTTGTGTTCTAACCTAACCCAACTAAATTTTTATAATTGTATGTGCCGTTCAGCCAATAAGTTTTATTCTGTGTAATTCTACTTCCCACTCGCTAAAATGTTGTTCATCGCACTAATTATCCAAGTTTCACGTTCCATTCATTTTTGGTGAAAATGTACTAAATTTGGTATCTCACAAGTATTTTTGAGATTCATTATTCATCATGGATTCAGAGATTAATTCGGTAAACATTTACTTTGATCTCATTTTTAAATGGCACTGATTTATCCTGTAAGTTATCGTCTTTGGCATTCGAATCGAAGATCTATGTACTTACACAAACTTACGACCGACGACTATTCACCAACCAAACATTCATGAACCGAGCATTCAGGAATTTACGCCACACCAAGATTGTTCTTTATAGTACTCATTTTTTCCGTAACTTGCCGACCATGCCACGTATTTGGACCCATGACTGACTATTCACGAACCGAAGATACACGAACTGAACATTCAAGAAGGTACACCAATTTTTTTTTTTGATAGCACTGATTTATTCCGTAGTTGGACCTTGGCATTCAACCGTTGTCCATAAACTGAACCTTCAAGTACTGCAACATACCTACATTTTGATTTTCATTAGAAACTTGCCAACTGTCAAATTCGAACCGTATGTTTACAGAGTCACTTTTCCGTCTCCAGGTCCTTGGATTTAACTTTTACATTGATATATTTTATATTATTAGAAAGTCATACGTCTTGTCAGTGTGGATGGGTTAAAATTAATTTTTATTTTGTTAATCTTGTATAGTTTTTTTGTATAATTTTTGAAATAACCAAAAAAAAAAACTAAATATATTTCTTGATTAAAAATAATAACATAATATTTTTTTACTCAGAAGACGGTGTACAGACATATTGTAATTAGTCTAGTTCTTAGTACCCTTTTCTTGCAATCAGTAAATTTTTTTTTACCATAATTAAGAAAGGAGGAGGGAGGGGGGGTGTTTTGCATGGTTCTTGAGTTAAATTATCGACAAAAGGAGATTGTCACCTGAAGCAAGACTGGCGGTGCATATTGAAGTGCTGGTGCCAATATTAATGTATGGAAGTGAAGCCTGGAATTGGAAACTAAAAAACGAAAGTAGAGTGAATACTGGAAATACGCTAAGTGAAAAATATATACACGATAGAATGATGAATGAAAATATTAGGTGCGACTGTAGATTTGTATCGTTGAGACACAGACCTACAATTTGGTTATGTCAAACTACCATTTGGTCATTTTAAACTACAATTTGGTCATGTGAAACTACAATTTGGTCATGTCGAACTACAATTTGATCATGTCAAACTATAATTTGGATATGTCAAACTACAATTTGGTCATGTTAAATTACAATTTGGTATTGTCAAACTACAATTTGGTCATGTCAAACTACAATTTGGTCATGTCAAACTACAATTATGAGTGAGGATAAAATAGTAAATAAAACAAATGAAGGCAACGGAAATAGAGGGTGTCAGCAAAAAAACTTCGCATGATCAAATAAACTGAATATTCGAGAACAGTCGCTAAAAGGTTTAGAAAGAGACCTAGGTTCGAATCTCGGTAGCGCAACAACAATATTTTTCGATACAATTGATTTTATATGTATATCTTTCTAATTAATACATTTAATTAATATTTACACAATTTCTATGAGAGATTTTTCGCAAATATATCATCCAAGATGGCCGACGCTCCGTCTATCTATCGACATTTTTATAAACTTAACCTCTCACATGCGTTTAACTCGGTACCGAGTGAAAAATTGAAATTTACCCTCGCCCTGTCTCGCTAAATGACGCGGTAGCTATCAAACATGACCGACTAATGCAACTGAGCGAATACGCATTGTGCATCTGATTATTTTCATCGCGTGTCGCGAGTCGACGGAAATTGTTGTATAAAAACTTGTCTACGAGTATGTTTTCTCGTGATAACAATAAAATAAATAGCACTTCGAAGGTTCGATTTTTCTGTGAAGTCTGCAACTGGTCTTATTTCCGCAATCGCCATTGGTAGCAATTATGTCGATATTTCTATATGGATTACTTAGAAGGTCTCACGGGGGTTTCATAACTACTGTTCCGGTAAAAAATATAGTAATCAAGTTAATTATTATTGTTAAGTACTTGCCTTCAGTGTGCACCTCGTGATGGGAGGGTCCAAGAAGTAGACTTTGTAACAATTATACATTTATTACAAAACTATACAATTTTTAGTACAAGGTGTATCACTAGTATAGGTCAAACTATTATGCCGATGGACACGCAGAGAAAGAGGCCGCGTCCTGCCGCGCGCCGCCCTCTGTAGCCTCGCACGCAGCATGCACGCACGCCGGCGGTGCGACACTCGCGCACAACCATACAATCATAATTTATTTTATTTATTTGTAGCTATATAATACAATGTTAAAAATGTTCTGCATGGACTATCAGAGTACACTTCATTAAAAATGTCTGTTAATAAGTCCGCTGTGAATGATGAACATCTATCAGGGCTAGATTTAATGCAACTTAATAATATGGAGATTAATTATTACACAAATTGAATGGCATCCACATCCACCAGATGTACAGAAAAAAACAATTTATCAAATAATATTTTAGTCGCTACCGGGATTCGAACCTAGATCTTTTCCTATCCGGGGGAAATGCGTTACCAGTTACACCACGCCAACCGAGAATATTGCGACATATCTCAAATAATGAGAACAATGCTCTGAAAAAACTGCAACTTCACAATAATAATGTGTTCTCATTAAAAAATAATTTTTACTGCTAACAATTGTGTTATAACGCCAGTATATTTCATGACAAACTTTCGAACCTATATGCTACATTTTTTCAAATTAATACACCTGTCGTTCCATTATTTGAAAGCCATCTACATTATTTTTACAGAATCTCAAATACCTTTGAGTAAACCGACTGCAGACGCCAGAATTATTAATTCATTTTTATTAAATTTTGGACACATTGATACAACTTATATTATTAAGGAGAACACATTCTTATTGTGAAGTTGTAATTATTCAGAACAGATGGTCTGTGATGTTTTAAATACTAAATTAATGTATTTATTATAAATATATTTATATAAAATATTGTTTTTGCGTTACCGTTATTAAATTTTTCGATAAAATTGATTTTATATGTATAATTAATACATTAATTTAGTATTTAAAATATCACAGACCTATGTTCTGAATAATTACAACTTCACAATAAGAGTGTGTTCTCCTTAATAATATTATTATATGACTGATTTTAATGGTAAGGTATCTCATAGAGTTACGCTGCCTTGAATCTCGGAAACGGAAGAAGGACGGAACATTAATGGCGACGATGTTTATTGTTAACCAATTAAAATCTTAGGTAGTATTCTATTATTTATAAGATCGTAAAAACAAATATTTAACCTTCTTTCTTGAAGGTAGACTTTTTTAATAGTGATCTCATTTATTATGTATTTATAGATTTTTTCATTTATTATTCATTAGTAACTGGATTCTAACGGATCAGACAGATGCATGTATCATGCCAGCATCTGATTTATACATGCAAAATTAAATTATTATGAACTTCTTTGACGGCGTTGTACACGAAAGTTATCGTGTTATCATCTCATCTAGAATCAATTTAATCGGCAAGGTTGTATTTTTAGGCTCCTTAATTCGAATACGATTAACAATGGTTTATAAATAAATATATAAAATCATTTACGTGTATTTATATACAAAAGATAATAGTATATAAAGTATTCTTCTTCTTCTTTTAAATTAGCAATCCACCCTTCATTAATCAAGTTAAAACTTTCTTACATTCTTATTGTGAAGTTGTAATTATTCAGAACATAGGTCTGTGATATTTTAAATATTAATTAAATATATTAATTAGAAAGATACACATATAAAATCAATTTTATCGAAAAATATTGTTGTTGCGCCATCGGGATTAGAACCTGGATCTCTTTCCTAACGGGGGAAGGTGCATTATCCAATTATGCTACAGAGACAATATTTCTAGCGACAAATTTTCGAACCTATATGTTACCTTTTTGATATTGATACTTTAAATACAAATATACGTTCCATTACACTTCACTCACGGAAATGTACTGCACACAAACTGACTATCTACAAATTTTTATATGAATTCTGACGAAATTATAATACTAAAACTGGCTGACAATTTTTTTTTTATATTTACAATTTGAAACAAGCGCTAGAAATAATCACTAGAAAAATGTACAAATCGGTGAAACACAATACGTTGACATCAAAATCAGGCAACGCTGTGTTCGTTTAAGAAATATATATATATATATTATTTTTATGCTAATCGCGATGGACAAGTGTCCCGCTCGGTCGGCCGGCGGTAAAGTGCGAGAGACAGAAATGGCAGAAATCGTACGGTAATCAAAGTGTGTTTGAATAATAGAGAATCCTTACTGTTCAAGCAAACGACGGACCCGTCTGTTTTGAAACACTTGACGTTTTGACATTTGACTTGGAATCAGCTGTTGACAATCCGGGTGCGACCGTCTCACTGTTTGACTGCGGTTCAATAAGGAAATTGTTAAAATTCTCGTTTCTCGTTATTTTGACTAATTTACTAACTATGTTTTTTTTTGTCCTGATGCGCGAGTCTCGCCTCATTTGCATTGATACAATTTTGTAATTCTCATGTTTGTTTGTCAATTGTTGTGATGGAACCGTTCTGGTTTATCTGGTCAACTGCCAAGATGTCAAAACTTTTATTATTTTTTATTTTATTTAATTTAGCGTAAATACAATGGCAAAATCAATTCAATTTTTAAATAGATGGTTACATACATACATGTGGTTATATACATACATAGTTTTTATTTCGCTTACCTCTCCAAAAAAGAGACCAGCTCTTGTGCTTGGAGAGGGAGTTACACTACAATAATTTTATATAATCCTTACATATTCTATCCATTGTCCATTTGTGCGCTTCTGAAGTGTTCTGTAATATTGTTTATTGTCCAATTATGTGTTTTTGAAGTGTTCATTTATTTTCTTTTTAAAATTTTTTATATCCTTTATTTCTTTGATTTGTGTAGGGAGACTATTGAATTTTTTTTTCCCTATATTTATATAGAATTTTGCTGATAGTGTTTGGTGTTACATTTAGGGATTTTAAACCTTAATGATGTGCTTGTTTCAAATTTTCTAGTGTTATTTTCTTTAATTAATTGATTAATTGAGGTTTTTTTGTAAATGTTTTCAATTTTGGGAACTGGGAATTTTGCAAAAAGTTTTTCAATTGGCAAATTTTTAATCAGAATACGGTCTTCTGCAGTGATTTTTATCATTCTGGGCAACAATTAGAAAAAACCAAATATAAACAATGGAAAAATGAATAATCAAAGATGGCGAACGAAAATTTTCGAAATAAAACGTAATATTGATAAATAGGTAAGTATTTAAGCTATCGTTGATAGAGTTAAACTAATTTTGATGTAATTATATCACATTTTACGAAATGTTCTCACCTTTTTAGGGCTACCCTGTATATGTAATAAAGAAGAAATAAAAAATAAAAAACGAAATATTTTTTTCGATAAATAGAATTTTTAGTGTATCTTTCTGTGTGTTGATTCATTTAATTTGTATTAAAATATCACGGAATGTTCTGAAAATGAAACTTCACAACAAAAATGTGTTCTCCTTAAAAACTTATAATTTTTTCATTCATAATTGTATTTGCTTTATATACCACGTTTCAACTGTGGTGTATTCTGTCTATTTTCGTTAATTTTTATCCAGTTTCTGTATTTCGGCGGGCCGCCTGGTCGGACACGCGCTGGGCGCGCTACTTAATAAATAACAGTTTTTAATATAACTCTTTGGTGGAAACTATCTGTGTGGAAATTTTAATTAATTTTAAATATTAGAAACAGAGTTTGTTTCCGTGATTTAATGCACGTGTGCCGTGTACGCTGTGTGTCATACGTGAGCCATAATCGGTAGATACAAATATGTAAAACTGACACTACTTATAAGCCATGAATGGTATATATAACTAACAATATCTGCATATAATAATCTAGAGTATGCATAAATATTTCACCTGAATAAATAAATTTAAATCAAGTGTTATACGGAAGATCGGAAGAAGGACATAGAATCTTCGCAGAGACGGTCAATGCGTGCACCGTGCCGCCACCATCAATGTTCCACGTGTCGAGCGACAGCCGCACCAGGCTGGATCAAGGCAGACCCGAACATGGTTAGAAAATCAAATACCTGTACGGGAACCAATAGAATATACAAGCTGCTGTTTGAATATACAGACAAATTTAGTATTTTTTAGTCTTTGTTATAGTCGTAATTTTTTTTTAGTCTAATGTATACATATGAATAATACTGTAATATTATAAGTTTTCGTATTGCAGATTGTATAGTGGATTGGATGAAAGGTTAATGTTGAAAGGGTATTTTTATAATTAGTATAAGGTTGTAGGAGACATGTCCCCATTGTGACGCGAAGAGGACAGAGTGAAGAGTGGATGTGTGGAGTATTAGGGGAGAAATGGACAGAAAGATAAATGAACTACATGATAGTATAAATGAAAAAAACCTAGATATACTGTGTATTAGTGAGAGCATGAAGAAAAGAAGAGGAGAGATGGAGCACAATAACACGCTGGTGCTATGGTCCGGGATCCCAGAGGCGGACCATATCACCCAGGGGCGTGCAATGCATACAAGTAAAAAAGTTGTGCATAACTAAAAATTCTGTGAAATAAATATAAATTAAAAGAATTAATTAACATTAACAAAAATATTATTTTGCAATTAGTGCCATCTGTGTACCAGTAGAGACTTTAATTGTTTAGTTCTGAAAACTCACAACTCGCCGCTGTACTCATGGCGCTCTTTTTTTATCCACCGCATCGTGCTATTTACATTACTCAGTTCTGTCTTTAAGCTAGTGAATTTACTGAATTGAAAATTTCTTTCAGTAGATCCGTTTTGTATGGAGTCGTTACCTATGCTGTTTTGTTTTACAGAATAACTTTAGAAAGGGTTACAACTGCGTGAAAATCATTGAAGAGTCTACTTCCTCTTTTACTAATTTGCAAATTTGACTATCTCATTGTTTTCAGCCTGTTGATTTCAAGATTGTTCTTTAAATTTGGTGCATGGATTGGTACTTGATTTGAGAAAAATAAAAAGCAATTGACAGAACTATTTCCTACGTTAACCATTAATAAAAATAATTATTTCCTTTAGTTATTACGTGAAGTATTTTTAAATAATAAATGAATTATGTTCAGTCGTAGAAAGTGTTCTTAAAAACGTCCATACATTTTTTATATGGTTAAGAAAGTATAATATTATCGGTAATAGCATAACCTAAATCTATACCTATTGCACGCCACTGATATAATCAATCTGTCAGGGTGTTGCAGTGTTGTTCTCGACAAGAATACCAGAATATGATAGAATATAAGTTTATCAGAGCCAGACTCATGTGGATCCGTATTTTTAGTCATAAGTTATGCCGCAGTAAATTCAGAAAATGATGAAGTGAAAGAGGGATGTAATGATTGTGTGAAACGGAATAATGAAAGAATAATTTTCGCAGGCGGTTTGAAAGGATGGGTGGGAACTCGGAGGGATGGTTTCGAGTCAATGTATACTATGACAAAAAGATGAATGGGAATGGAAATAGTCTACTTAAGGTAAAAATAAGGTAGATGGCTCTTTTAAATAATGGAACGATCAAATGTATTAATATTAAGAAGGTAACATATAAGTTCGAAAATTTGTCGCTGTAGCATAGTTGAATAATGCACCTTCCCCGGTTAGGAAAGAGATCCAGGTTCGAATCACGGTGGTGCAACAACAATATTTTTCGATATATCTTTCTAATTAATATATTTAATTCATATTTATATTTAAGGTATGCCTAGAGTGGAACCCTTTTGACCAAATCGATCAATCCAATACAACAACAGGTTGAAATCTGTATGAGGCTAGCGCCTTTGTAAAAACGAGTATATTCACATATCTGAGCTCAATTATCACATCCAATAACGACATTAGCACACAAATTTTTAAAAAAAGAACGATATTTGGTGCCAAAAATGAAAATGGGGTTTGGCGCATTCACTATAATCACGACGCAGACGCAAAATTTTGTGAACCCGACATTGTCCAAGTTATCAAGATAGCACGGCTGAGGTAGTTTACGTTCAACAACGAACAGAACGACCATCGAGTAATGTGTTTCATGCCAAACATATTAGTCTCAGGAGTGTTGCAAGAGCCAAGCTGCGGTGGTTGAATGGCATTACTCAGAATATTCAATAAAGCGGTATCGCGAACTGGAAAAAGACAGAAAAGGACAGATCGGAGTGGTGAAACTTACTCGAAAAGGTCAGGACTCACACCAGGCTGTTGCGTCATTCGTGCGTCTCCGACTTTTCTGGCAGACGTTTCGGATTCCATTGCATGGTTCAACATCACGGGTGACGTCGCTAATTTATCAGCAATATCGTACGACAATTTATTATGATAAATACTAAATTAATGTATTAATTATAAATATATACATATAAAATCAATTTTGTCGAAAAATATTGTTTTTGCGTAACCGGAATGTGCTTTCCTTAATAATATATGTTGTATCAATGTGTCCAAAATTTAATAAAAATGAATTGATAATTCTGGCGTCTGCAGTCGGTTTACTCAAAGGTATTTGAGATTGTGTAAAAATAATGTAGATGGCTTTCAAATAATGGAACGACAGGTGTATTAATTTGAAAAATGTAACAGGCAGGTTCGAAAATTTGTCAAGAAAAATACTGGCGTTATAGCACAAAGGTAGTGCACTTCCCCGGATTGGAAATAGAGATCCAGGTTCGTATCCCGGTGACGCAAAAACAATATTTTTCGACAAAATTAATTTTATATGTATATATTTATAATTAATACATTAATTTAGTATTTAAAATATCACAGACCTATGTTCTGAATAATTACAACTTCACAATAAGAATGTGTTTTCCTTAATAATTTATTATGATCACCACCAAATATTATTATTTCACTCAATGTTGTAGATTTTATCCTTCATGTACAGAATATACTGATTTAATGTCATACTTTCACTGCACTTTTAGTATTTACTGGCCCCTTTTTACTTTGTATTGGTTCATATTCTGGTCAATTTAGGAATTAAGTGAAACAAATATAAAATTATCAATGGTATTGGTAAAGTTTTTGTTTGTTATTAAGATAAATATCTGATCTTAAAATATTTATCCAGAAATATATTGGTTAAAGATATAACTCCAAACGAAATGATTCGCTATTTTGTTTCAAAATGGCGGCCGTTAATATTTAACCTAGAAAAAAAGTATTAAACAACTATTAACTAGCAATATTTGAATATGTCCAAGAATACACAATTACTGAATTTTTACCTACAAACATTTTACAGATAAAGAATATTGCTTTAAAACAGTGACGACATATATATTGTTTTAAAAAAAAGGGAAAAATGAATGATGGAAAAGGGAAGAAATCAATTTTGGTCTATAAATGGCGATGGTGTAGTGGTACTCGAAGCGAGTCCACATACTAACACATATACAACTTTAAATATTTTTATAAATGTGGAGATTGAGGAATTGGTGAACGTTATATGTATATAAAGTCAAAGCTATTTGTTATTATATTTAACAGAAAATATATGGAAGTATGGGGTAATTACAGGGCTTACGACCTGTCTTCGGCTGGCTTAAGTGTTAATATATATATGTATATATAATGCTCATAGTGATGACATATATGATGTTTAAAAAAAAAAGGATAAATGAATTGTCAAATTTGGTCCATAAATATATATATATAACGTTCACCAATTCTCACCCCTCGTACGGGGTAATTACAGGGCTTACGACCTGTCTTCGGCTGGCTTAAGTGTTAATATATATATGTATATATAATGCTCATAGTGATGACATATATGCTGTTTAAAAAAAAAAGGATAAATGAATTGTCAAATTTGGTCCATAAATATATATATATAACGTTCACCAATTCTCACCCCTCGTACGGGGTAATTACAGGGCTTACGACCTGTCTTCGGCTGGCTTAAGTGTTAATATATATATGTATATATAATGCTCATAGTGATGACATATATGCTGTTTAAAAAAAAAAAGGATAAATGAATTGTCAAATTTGGTCCATAAATATATATATATAACGTTCACCAATTCTCACCCCTCAATTTTCACATTGATCAAAATTTTTGAAAGTTGTATATATGTTAGTATGCGAACTCGCTTCGAGTACCACTACACTAACGCCATCTATGGACCAAATTTGACAATTCATTTATCCTTTTTTTTTAAACAGCATATATGTCATCACTATGAGCATTATATATATATACATATATGTATAAAGTGATATTTTTCATTAAATATAATAACAAATAGCTTCGTTTCTATGAGATATCTAATATTTGTTTAATAACTATTAACTATCTTTTTCTTGATAGTTATATCCTTAATCCTATAATGGCATTCGTCAATAACGCGTTTCTAAACAAGGTGTTGCAAGGATTCGTTATGCCATTGTTAGTACGGAAACGTTCGTGGTGTTAAATGAAATGAATGTAACCCTGTATCAATCTGGTCATCGAAACATATCATTAAAGTATAACGGTGAATTAATTATCCTTCAAAAGTTCCACAAGTGAGCAGAAAGCGGTATACATAACAGCTTAAAGCTTGACAAAGGCCAGTGATTCCGAATTATTCTTTTGACTTAGGTGTTCAATTGCTTTCACAATTCACAATTGCAGAAACCTGGGTGTTAAACCAGGCTCTTATCAACCGCAAAAACTATATGGCGGCCGTGCATTGCTTTGCACGGTCGTCAGATTAGCATAAAAAAATGCCAACCTGGCGGTGAACGAGTTGGAACGATATAAAACGGTTCTAAGTTAGCTGTGGGTCTCCTCATTAGCCGCAGAAATAAGTGCGGTACTGACTACAAATATGTGCCAATACAATGCGCCTGCAGCCATCTAGAAAATCGCCCCCTGAGTGTGCCACTTCTCTCACGGCCGCCTTCCCTACAAGATCTCTGTCAAACGCTCGTGTAGACTTCTAATTGCATATTTTTTCTACCTATAACTGTGCTCAAGCATAAATAAACTTGTCAACTGTAAGCAGTGGCGTGTAGTAGGTACATACTCAGGTTATACCGTTACCGATGATTCCGAGTATACAATAAAAAAAAAAAGATTTTGAGATCATTTCTATCAGTTTAAATTTAGAATACAATTGTAATTTTACTATTTTAAAAAAGATAAGATCTTTTATTGTCCGGTACCGAACTCTGCTTTCGATTTGGCTTAAAATATTTTCTACGTTTTTTCTTCGGACGTCGGATTCAAAATGTTTCATTAACATTGGTCAAAAACATTTATTTAAAAAACTAGCTTTACAAATTAGCATAACCGAAACTTATAAAAGAAATAATTGTATTTTGACATTTATGAATATATGAATTATAAGTTGGAATACACTAAGAACACAACATGTTTAGTCTGTCAAGTAAAACAAATACGTAGAAATGTCATTCTACGCAGTTTTCAGTAAGAATT
Organism: Eubasilissa regina; assembly: GCA_022840565.1. Classification (NCBI taxonomy): domain Eukaryota; kingdom Metazoa; phylum Arthropoda; class Insecta; order Trichoptera; family Phryganeidae; genus Eubasilissa; species Eubasilissa regina. The sequence goes on along the minus strand of JAINEB010000029.1, from coordinate 17,715,389 downwards.
AATCTCTTTCGAGGATAGCAGACTTGAGCATAAATTGTTTGAAAAATTGAGAAAATTAGCAGACGTCAAGATGCCGACATAGATTCAGTAAGAAAATATTTAGTTCAGTACAATTATTATAAGGATTGAAAAAACAAGTCAGGTTCATTCAAGACCTAAGTGCTAGCAAATAAGGGGCTTCTGAGACATAACATTTAATCCTGACCACTTTCTCACTTATCCCCGAGATATCTTTATATCAACAATATATGTAGGAAAGTCCGCTAAATCTGCGCACCACGTGAGGTATTATTAATGATTCCATTCAGTAATTTCAGAAAGAATTCAGAATCAATATTTATTTATTTATTTATTCTGTTCATGTTTTTAATATACGCATATATTATACATTATAAACATTCTTATAAATATACAAAAAAGGCGAACAAACTTCATGATGCAGAAATGTTCACTGTCTCCTTAACTAGACCGAGGTCTGTACTAAAAGAGACAGATTCATACAAATATGAAAACCATTATTATTATTATTGATATTTTTTTTCATCAAAACCAAAAATATTAGGAATGAAGTAAACAGGGTTTTAAAAATATTCTAATAACATGATAAGTAAAATACTCTCACTATCCCACGATTGAAACACTATGCAAAACAGAAAAATGAATATAAAGAAATGATGTTCTGTTCGTATATGTGTATTCCACGAATCTTTGCTCAGTTTCCTTTCTGCCAACACCCAATAACCAGCTCCCGAGATGTTGTTTGAGTTTGTCCATCGAGAATTATTTCATACTGCTAGATTGAAATAGATTTAAAGTATTCGAGATAGTGGAAAAGTTTGGAAAGCATCGAAAAAATTATTAATTTTTGTGGGATTAATCTAACTTATTTTGCATAATAAAAATTGCACTAACCGCGTTGTTTATTTTGACGTCGTGCAGTTTCATGTACGTCTGTCATGACGAAGGTACAAATGTAAATGCAAGGTAGTAATTTATAAAAAAATTATTAATAAATTATTGATTTCAAATAACGCAAACATCGCACGACGTAGAAAAATACTCGTGCAATTGTATAATTTGATCAGAGGTACAATCAATATTATTACCATACTAGATCACAAAACATTAAATTGCGGTTAGGTAAGTGAACGTAAGTATATAATTAGATAAAATTAATTAAAATCATTATGTAGTGCACACAATTAAGTCCGTTTCTGCGAGTCATCCATCTAAAGTATTTTCCAAGATCTAATATTTTATTATGCATACTTATTATTCTAAATCTTACGATAAAACATCATCTATCCGAGATGTGATATTGTGTAAGGATGCTGGTGTGCGGGAAATGTCATATTTCTATCATCTTTGTCGATGTATATCTTTCGAATTAATACATTTAATTTATATTAAAAATATCACACTTAAAATTAAACCTTCACAATAAGAACGTGTTATCCTTAATGATATATTGTATTAATAAATTAAATTGAAAAAAATATATAGTACGTTTGAGATTTTTTTAGATTTTTTAATTCCATTCCCTGCTGTGGTAAATAATAAAATTATTAGTCGGTAATAATTAGTGGCGTGCAGTAGGTATACATTTAGGTTATGCTGTTACCAATGATATTATACAATCGACGTCTTTGGACAAAATAAATCCGTCGTTTATACGACCCTACCATGTATTTATTTATAATTTTAGTGTACTGTTAATAGTGTTTTTATAGTTTAAGTTTTAACATAAAGTAATACCATCTTACTCATATAAAAATATACGGACGTTTTCAAGAAGACTTTTTATGACCGAACATGATTATTTTATTGTTTGAAAATCCTTCACGTAATAACTAAAGGAAAAAAATATTTTTATTAAAGGTTAACGTAGGAAACAGTTCTGCCAATTGCTTTTGGTTTTTCCCAAATCAAAAACAAATTCATGAACCAAATTCACCTCGAACGCAAATAATGGCCATGAAATCAACACGTTAAAAACAGTAAGATAGTAAAATTCGCGAATCAGTAAAAGAGGAAGTAGACACTTCAATGACTTGCACGCGGTTGTAAGCCTTTCTAATGTTTTTCTGTTAAAAAAACAGCATAGGTAACGACTTCATACAAAACGCATCAACCGAAAGAAATTTTCAATTCAGTAAATATCCATTTATATGACTTGAGTAATTCACTAGCTTAAAGGCAGATTTGAGTAATGTAAATGGCACGAGGCGGCGAATAAAAAAAGAGCGCCTTGAGTACAGAGGTGAGTTGCGGTGAGTTTTTAGAACTAAGCAATTAAAATCTACACGGAAGGTACTAATTGAAAAATAATGTTTTCGTTAATGTTAATTCAATTTTTAATTTATTTCCAGAATTTTTAGTTATGCAAAAATTTTTTGCTTGTATGCACTGCACGCCTCTGTTATTTATCATTATCCAACTATGCTACAGCGATATTATTTATGAAAAAGTGTAACATACAGGTTCGAAAATTTATTGTGAAAAATAATGCACCTTCCCCGGTTTGTAAAGAGATCCAGGTTCGAATCCCGGCAGCGCAACAACAATATTTTTCAATACAATTGATTTTATATGTATTATCTTTCTAATTAATACATTTAATTAGTATTTAAAATATCACAGACCGTCTGTTCTGAATAATTACAACTTCACAGTAAGAATAATGTGTTCTCCTGATAGTAAATATTTTAAATTTCTATACATTTGATATGAAACCGTCTGAAGACGTGTTCACTGACACACGTGATATAATAAGTATACGTTATGTTGAATGTCATGTGGGTACGATTACGTGACCCCTTAAAAGTGTGAACCCCGCGGGTTAATTGAGCGCTCATCACTTAGGTGACTTGCGAATTATATTATACTCAGATCATTCTCACCGCGACTAATTATTTCTCATAATATCATTTCATTTCACTCGAGTGTTATAGCGACGCATTTTGAATGTTTACAAACTTTGTGTTATTATTTTTAGAATTGAAAATTAGTCGCTAAAAATATTGTCGCTGTAGCATAGTTGGATAATGCACATTCTCCGGTTAGGAAAAAGATCCAGGTTCGAATTCCAGTGGCGTGACAACAATATTTTTCGATAAAATTGATTTTATATGTATATCTTTCGAATTAATATTTAAAATTATTTATTTTATAAAACAAATTTTTTATTTTATATTTGTTACTTTAATACTAGTGAGGAAAAATCGTTATTTAATGCAATATTAGAATATATCCAAAAACACAAAATTACTGGATTTTCACCTACAAAGGCACTGTTATTAAACAAATGATAGATTTAGACAGATATGAAGCTATTTTTGACGACCTGTCTTCGACAAAATATTGAATTTTCAGGCGTATTCTAGTATAATGTGTTAACAACATTTTACAGATAAAGAATATTGCTTTAAATAATTTCAAAAACTAATTAGATTATCATTGTCAATATATGCTGTTTCAGGGAAATGAATATCAAATTTAGTCCACAGATGGGGATAGCGTAATGGTATTCGAAGTGTTTTCATATATATATAACTTTAAAAAAAATTGATAGATATAGAGGTTGATTGGGTGGAGTGGTGAACGTTACATTGTGTAAAGTGATCACTTAAGCCAGCCTAAGATTTACCAAATAATAAAAAATAGCCTTATCTCTGTGAGATATCTATTATTTGTTTAATAACGTTATTTAAATAGTTATTGTGTTCAATTCAAACGATGATTGATGATTGAGATTTATCTGTTGGTGGTTTAGTTTCTAGTGTGGCATGATTGGTCGCCGAATTACGAACAATCAGTTATCAATCATCGTTTCTATTGAACATAATAACAGTCACAATAATGGATAAAATAACTAGTTATTGCTCTGTAATAAATATCATAATTACACGGCTTACATAACCAATCTTGGCATAGCAGTTGGTAATGCGAGGCATGTATGCAGTCTTTAATTGAACTCATTAATTTGTAAATTTATTTTACGTTATCGAATATTATTATATTACACTGCACGCCAGTAGCGGTGGTGTGCTTTCTGTATTTTTAACAAAGACACAAACCGCTTTACTTATTTTTTCCAAATGTCCGTCAAGTATTACCTGGCGATGGGACTAAACAACGTAAATGTTCAATTATCGGTATCCATATTAGAATTTTTATCGTAATATTACACTTGTAGTATTCATTATCGTTTTGATTATTTTTTTATAATAATGATTTTTTATCTTTATCGTCTTTAAGTAATTACACGTGAGAAGTTGTTATCAACATTTTAAATGAGAAGGAGAAAGGGTCAACTTTAAAATATTCGTACAAAACATTCTTAGTCTTTTGTAGGATACCACACAAGCACGTGGTGAACACAAAATGGTGTATTAAAAACGCAATTTATAGAAATGTTAGCAATGTACGAGAATGATCAGCTGCATGATTGTTTATTAGCTGAAAAACTGATAAACAATAATATAAAATAATAATATACATTACTCCCGTTCAAACAATGACCTCTCTCTGTTGACACGAAGGTAGATCTGCTAGAGCGAGACAACACTGACGCAGCCTAGACCATGGGGAATTTCCATCGATATTTAAATGACCTAGCGTTTGCAACCCACGTTGTTGACGTCTGAAAAAATATTCAATATATTCTTAAACGACAATTTGTTACCGCAGTTAGGATGTGAAAATAGCCGATTAAAATTATCTGTCGCCCGCAATAAGTTGCTACAATTATTTTAAATTATTTCACCAGGGATAAATATTTTTTAAATCAAATTAAAAACTGAGTATCAAAATTGGATATTAAATATGTTTAAATAATTGTAAGCCGTTTTATATCCGCTTCTGGATGAGAGCCTCCCCAAGTATCTCCTTTTGGGGCGGCCTATCGATATGACATGTAGACGTAAACAATAAATCATCACAGCATATAAAAATCTGAATTGTATACTTATATGACAGTCTTACTTACTTACTATCACACCGTTTTCCTGCAGGGATAGGCTGAGAGGATAGATCGCCACACTCTTCTGTCCTGACGCACAATTCTCGTCTCATACACATTCATACATACATACTTCTCATACAAGCTCGACGATTATTGAGGCTTCTAACAGGGTCATCCTCCAGTGTCTGGTTTACCTGGTGGTGCCAAGTCTTCCACGGACGTCCTCTACTTATGGTGCTATCAACGCTTGCGTCTACATCTTTCTTACCATTCGCTTCTCATTCATCATTTATGATAGTCAAATGGAAGAAAAGCAAGGTGTTTAGCATGTCATAGATACCACGCTCGATACCGAGCGCCTCCAAAATATTTTTGAAACAATGGTGAAAATAAAACACAATTTAAAGTAAAAGCTTAAGATATTTTCTGATGAGTACGGTGGTGAGCTGCGGTGAGTTTTTTTAGTACTAAGAAATTAGAGTCTCTGCTGGTACACAGATGGTACTAATTGCAAAATAGTGTTTTCATTAATGTTAATTCAATTTATTAATTTATATTTGTTTCTCAGAATTTTTAGTTGTGCAAAGCTTTTTTGCTTGTATGCACTGCACGCCCCTGTTATTTATCATTATCCAACTATGCTACAGCGACATTATTTATGAAAAAGTGTAACATACAGGTTCGAAAATTTGTTGTGAAAAATAATGCACCTTCCCCGGTTTGTAAAGAGATCCAGGTTCGAATCCCGGTAGCGCAACAACAATATTTTTCAATACAATTGATTTTATTTGTATTATCTTTATAATTAATACATTTAATTAGTATTCAAAATATCGCAGACCGTCTGTTCTGAATAATTACAACTTCACAATAAGAATGTGTTTTCCTGTTAATAAATATTTTTAATTTCTATACATTTGATATGAAACCGTCTGATGACGTGTTCACTGACACACGTGATATAATAAGTATACGTTATGTTGAATGTCATGTGGGTACGATTACGTGACCCCTTACAAGTGTGAACCCCGCGGGTCAATTGAGCGCTCGTCACTTAGGTGACTAGAGAATTATATTATACTCCGATCATTCTCACCGCGACTAATTATTTCTCATAATATCATTTCATTTCTCAATCACGGTTGAAGTGAGGTAGCCAACCAGCTACATACAGTTTAATGGCGCTGTTTGTGGTCAGGTTCATTGATGACCGTGTACGAAACATGTTGCATTGATTGAAAAACGCTATAATGTTGAGACGTTAAACCATTCAGCAGGTGGAGTAATGCGTCCAAATGCAACCGATGGGGCCCACGTTAGATAGTATGGGAAATGGAGAATTGGTTTAATGAAGATGAATCAAATGATCTAATTATGTGTGAGTGGTGGATGCCCTAATAAATAGCCATCACTCACGCTGATATGTATAGTGTATGTGCGTGTGGCTAGAGCAAGTTAAGAAACGAAAACCAGTTACGTTTGTCACTTGATTTATTATTTAGGATAATTTACAGATTTAGAGAAGTGATTATCTATACTTGACATATCTTGGTATATCTATACTTGAAGAGTTGCAGTGGCGGTATTTGGAGCTGTGATAAAAGTGAGGCCCGAGAACCGGCTTTTTAGACGGTTGTTGGCACCTGGTGTCGGTACTGGGTGCGTTTTTTCAGCTGTTAAGAGCTCTGTTTTACGCACCAGTATAAGCAAGGTGCGTTCAGGGTCATCGGAGGCGATAGACCTCCACAATAGATATGATTTTAGAATTTTGTAGAATACTTATACTTATATACTTTGAACGAACTAATGTTTTGTACCTCCCACCTTATCTTCCCCGCCCCCGCCGCTAGTTACCGATTAGTCGATCAGCGACTCTGAATCAGTACAGTTAAAACACTTATCAATCTCGGAGACTTAAATATTTGGCGAAATAGTGTGATAATTTTATACAGTCCACTGCGTTCGGAGGTGATTGTCAGACTCAGGAGAGGTGGAGTTCGGTGGGTCACTTTTTCTGATCCTTTTCTAGCACCTGAGTTGCGATTGCAACATATATATTTCAAAATATTACAGACTTTAATGTGTCTCCGTTTCAGGGTTGCTGGTATTGCTGACCTTCAGTGTCGTCACGCTGGCTGCAGGATTGGCCATCGCATTCACGAACCCCTATGACCGGATCTTCGACTGGGTAAGTTTAATTTTTCAAGATTAATTAATTTTATTATTATTTTTTAGTGGCCCCATGATCATAGGCAATACACAGCGCTATCCAACCATCGTCATTTGGTCACCTCTTGAAGGTCTGTCTTGTCTGTCCTGCCATCAACGTCTCTTGATTACTGTTCCTGACTATGCGACTAGCAACCGCAGTATATTTGGTTGATCTTCCGAGATACGAAATCCACTCGCGTCTAGTGATTTTTATTTCGTGTTAAAAGAAAAAAAAATTGTGAAATTACATAATATTTTGGCAGGACAAGAATATCGTTTAGTGTTAACAGATTTTCATGTTAATAATAATAATGTGTTTTATACCAGCGGGTTTCTTTTTAATGAAGACTCGATTCGCCATAAAGATAATACATATTATATAATACATTTTAGTCACAGTCATCATTGTATATGTAGCTATTCTGTAGTCGTTGCCATTCCTTGGTCAGGGAACCAGCTTTCCATGGGAGCGCCGCTTGCACTAGATAGGTGGTGCTGAGCTCCAGCAGCAGTTTTACGCCTGCAACTCGATGAAGCGGAACGAATCCATGTATTCGGCGTTCGGCAAACATTATAGATGCGCTACAATAACGCGCCAATCCGAACAGTATTCTGTATGAGTTGTTGCACCGAATTCGGAGACGGTTGTACGTCACTTGCTTGTATTTCGACCAGAGGTCGCAGGTGATGCATGCTGGAGAAGAATGATTTAAATAAAATCTTCTTTAGCTCCTTACTGCATTGGTAGAAATGCCGTGATAGCATCTTTGCACAATTGCTCAACTGTCTCCTCTGTCTTTTATGTCATTATTGTCTAAGCGATTTCCGCTGTAATTATTAGGATACCGTAGAAATATATTAAGAACTGAAAAATTAATTAATTTAATTAATTTGAAAATATATACTACACAATATGTTTATAATAATAACACATTTTTGTTATGTAGCTGCAGTTGCAATTTCAAAACATTGTTCTGTAATATCGTAATAATAGAATTATAAAAAAAATACTGCAGAATATATGTTAAAAATTTAATCTTAATTTAATTTAAATTTAAATGTAATCAAAAATATTTGAATATGTCCAAGAATACACAGTAGATATCTCATAGCGACAAAGCAATTTTTTGTTGTTGTTGTATGTAATGGAAAGTATATGGAAGTATGGGTAATTGAATGCCTTACGACCTGTCATCACCTATTTATTGATAATATACTGGTCAAAATAAGAAAATATATAAAATTAAAAAATATTGACCTTTCAGGCGTGTAATGTGTTAAAAACATTTTATAGATAAAGAATATTGCTTTAAGTAATTTCAATATATATATATATATATATATATATATATTCTCATTGTGACATATATGCTGTTTCATGGAAAATGAATGATCAAATTTAGTCAATAGATGGCGATAGTATAGTGGTACTCGAAGCGAGTCCACATATTAACATATATACAACTTTAAAAAATTTGATAGATTTGGAGATTGATGGGCGAGAATGGTGAAAGTTATATGTATATAAAGTGATCGTTTAAGCCAGCTAAAGACAGGTTGTAAGCCCTGTAATCACCCATACTTCCATATATTTTCTATTAAATATTAAAAAAAATTGTTTTGTCTCTATGAGATACCTAATGAAAATGTAATCGGTTAATATGACGAACACGCGTTTCCCCGGATAAAAATAGTTCGTATCGTGAAATATTTTATCTATAAATGTATTTTTTAATTTAATTAAATTAAAATTTCTAATTGATTAATTTAATTTGTATTAAAAAAACTATATATGTGTTAGAATAGTCGTTCATTCATAATTATTTGAGGTTATGTCTTAATTTACGTGGACTATTTATGCAATGGTCATCTCTAGCTTGTAGGACAAGTGGTAAAAATAAAGTCCCAGCGATCATGTGATGTCTTGAAAGAATATGCTATAATTTATTTTATATATAAATATCTATAAGTTCATAATGTATGTAGAATCTAATCGAATATCATAATATATTGCATTAATTATAAACAGTGTTGTAAAATGTGACAGCAAAAACAATTAGAAATCGGAATAAATTTCACGCGAGTATTGTGGGCCTTTCTTTTGACAAAATTTAAGACAAATGTTCCGCATTGAGTACTGTCATTCTCTTCTTCTATTCTATTTTTTATCCCAGCCATTAAGGACCAGCGGTCCACTCATACTCTTCTCCGTCTCTTTCCGACACTCTTCCGCGTCTTCCGATGTTTTTATGGCCTTTGGAAATGTTGAGGGCAGACAGAGATCGCCAAAACTGTGCAGCTTCCGAATAATGGTGACTCGCGGTGGAATCGCTAATCTTAGAACACTAATTACGTGAATATCTCTATAAATATACTAAATATAGAGTACATATTTTAGGTATTCTTCAGATATATATTAATTAAAAATATACAGAAACACATTATGTAAAAAATCGCAATGGTAGTCCTTTTAATCGCCAAATATTTCACCGGTAGCGTCATCTTCATTAGCCCTTTCTTCACTGATCACATCTTCCGGTTCACTTGAATTGACGGCGTTAGTAATAGTAGTTAAAATAAATCTGCGCTGATTCCACGCGAGTTTAGCGCCACATTTGAAAAGTTATTCCTCGCTAAACATCATAAAAATACCCAAAAATCGAAAGGTCCGAATATAAAACGACACTCGTTTTTTAATATTTCGGGGAACAAAATCTCGTCTTGTATTCGGATCAATACGGTATATGTTTTTAATTTCTTTAACAAAAAAATGTATATTTTGTAACATATTATTCACATGAATGTCTATATATTAATAATAAATATTTTTACAATTTACCTTAGAATTATACTAGGACTATCTATCAGGGTCATTAACGGCTCGATTATTATGTAAAATAAATATAAATTGAAGTAATATTACTAATTGTATTAAACAATTAGAAAGACATACAGAAAAAAAACCCAATCGAAAGTAATATTTTGGTGGCTATCGGGATACGAAAATGTGACATTAATTATTTTAATTTTCACAATTAAACTTTGAGTTATTGTCGCTACTATAGTTTCGAGATGTGCAGTCTCCTCATTGTCAGGTGATAAATGAACGAAAATGTGTATTTCAATACAAATTTAATTAATCAACTAAAAAGCTATACAGAAAATTGGTTTTTGCTGCTTTTCTCTCAGTGCATTCTGTATTGTTCTAACTGGAATTCTGTTGTTCTAACATGGAACAAACGTGAAAAATACGAACAAAACATTGACAGTGACATATATAATGAAATAAACCACAGAGTGCCACGCGATATGACCATGAGACATAGATGAGATGACAGGAGTCTCACAGACCTGGCCGTTTAAGCAAGTACTGTACAGCCACAAATGACACTACCGAAGTCGCCACCACCACGGCCGCCACATTAAAAAAGTTTTTTTTTTTTTTTAAATAGAGATGCGTACACGGAATACATGTCACATCAATATTCTTACTATTTTCAAACTAAGCTAAACGCTTGTGCTATGAAAATAGGACTAACTTGCTGGAGTCCTGAAACGAGGCGCGAACCACCGACCACTGGATCACTAGGCCAGCGTCTTGACCACTACACCAACAAGCTACTTAAATATATAGTCATAGATATAGATGGAGAAACGTAATACTATTATGTATATACAAATATTTAGTTGTTGTTTTAGTTGATTAATTTAATTAGTATTAAAATAGAACTATGTTCTGAAAATGTTACTTTATAACAATAATGTGTTCTCCTTAAAATATATTTCATAATCTAATTAGATTTATCAGACCCACAAAGCCTCTTGACGCTCGTCTCCAGGTTCTTAAATAAACATATGTAAAGATTACGATTGAAACAATTTTACAATGTACATAAAAAATTTACGCAGTAATACATGAAACAATTTTACAATGTACATAAAAAATTTACGCAGTAATACATGAAACAATTTTACAATGTACATAAAAAATTTACGCAGTAATACATGAAACAATTTTACAATGTACATAAAAAATTTACGCAGTAATACATGAAACAATTTTTTTTTATTTCTTCTTCATGATTTAGAGTTGACTTTTGCAAGCGCATAAAAACGCTATTTGTTTATTGCTTAAGTCCCATTTTGAGCAAAAAATTATCAGTGTCCTCGAACCCAGGGGTTCCAATCCGGTTAAAACCGAAACAGTTTTTCGGTCATAAATCGATAACCGTTTTTTTTTGACTCTGTTATTTTACGGCCGTCGCCTTACTTTTTCAATTATGTTTGAATATATTTCCTCCAAATTTTGATTATGCATAAAATAATAATAATCCATCTGTATTTTTCTTGTGAATAAATTTGTTTGTTCACTATGTTTTTTAATGAACAAAAGGCAATAAAATAGCAAACTTGCCACCGGCAACAAGCTTCTCGTATACAAGGCCATCATAAGGCCTATATTTCTCTACGTAGCCCCTGTCTGGAGTCACGCGGCCACTACACATAAATAAATTACAATCGTTCCAGAATAAGATCATTAGACTAGCGCTGCGTGCATCTAAATGGACCAGGATTACGCAATTACATCACGACTCGGATATTCCCCCAGTAAAAGAATTCATAAAACATCTCTCCAAGTGTTTTTATGCTGAACTCCCACAGCACCGGAACCCCATGATAAACGTTCTGTCAAACTATGACATAACGGACCTCTCGCGTATTAAACGTCCCAAAACCATCCACCTTCAGAGGTTATCTCCTGCCCCAGCTAGCAGCCCCTGCGTCATTGCAGTACTAATAATAATCTTTTTAAAATATTTCACAATTTTAAATTTATTTTGTACATCTACTATGCAAAGTAAAATAAAAAAATTATTTATGTATATGTGGGTATATTCGCAAATATAATTACATTATTTTTTTCGTGCATTTCATTAACTATTTCTGGTTATTTTACCTTGAATACTATATTTGTAAGCAATGGAATTAGAATTTTGTTTCCATAATTTTTAACAAATATTTACACATTTATTTTTTTAAAATAAATATTTAAAACATACGAAATATTTTAATTTTCCGAGAACAGTTAAAACCGGTTATTTTTTTCGGATGATTTTTTGGAAGCCCTACCTCTGACTACACACGCTAGTTGGTTTAAGAAATTAGCGGTGCATCTTGTGTCGTATTTTCCCGTGTGAAGCCGACATTTAAATCAAATACTTCGTAATTACAATTGTCTTCGATTAATTAATAGACATATAATATACGCCAACGTAATATATGTAAATTAAACTGTCTTGTTTACTGCTGATCGAGTAGACCTCCAATTACATTTCACTTGCCAAGGTTTTCTGAAACCATTGATTTGAATCTGAAGTATGGAAACCATTGATTTGAATCTGAAGTATGGAAACCATTGATTTGAATCTGAAGTATGGAAACCATTGATTTGAATCTGAAGTATGGAAACCATTGATTTGAATCTGAAGTATGGAAACCATTGATTTGAATCTGAAGTATGGAAACCATTGATTTGAATCTGAAGTATGGAAACCATTGATTTGAATCTGAAGTATGGAAACTATTGATTTGAATCTGAAGTATGGAAACCATTGATCTGAATCTGAAGTGTGGAAACCATCATCTTATGCAATGTGCTGAATTTCAATGAGCTAACTGTACAGCGGAGCCTGAATATTCATAAAAAATAATTTTAAAATCAAGGTAACGTTGCACAATTATCAGCTGAATGTGTAATTCTCGTATGCAGTTATAATTCGGCTTGCAGCTGCATTCGCGGCCAATAAGAGCTGTTAGGTGGCTAAGGTCAGCGTTTCAAAAGTTGATAAAAAATGTAAATAAGTATATTAGATTATTAGGAGAACACATTCTTATTGTGAAGTTGTAATTATTCAGAACAGACGGTCTGCGATGTTTTAAATATGAATTAAATATATTAATTAGAAAGATATACATATAAAATAAATTTTATCGAAAAATATTGTTGTTGCGCCATATACAAAATATTTATTTTATATGTGCTTTTTTATAATTAATATATTTAATTCATATTTAAAACATCGCAGACCGTCTGTTCTGAATAATTACAACTTCACAATAAGAATGTGTTCTCCTAATAATAAAGCTGTATCAATGTGTCCAAAATTTAATAAAAATGAATTGATAATTCTGGCGTCCGCTATCAGATTACTCAAAGGTATCTGAGATTCTGTAAAAATAAGGAAGACGGGTGTTTCAAATAATGGAACGATTAAATGTATTAATATCAAAAAGGTTCGAAAATTTGTCGCTAAAAACATTGTCGCTGTAGCATAGTTGGATAATGCACCTTCCCCGGTTAGGAAAAAGATCCAGGTTCGAATCCCGGTGGCGCAACAACAATATTTTTCTATAAAATTGATTTTATATGTATATATTTCTGATATATTATATATTTAATTCATATTTTACATTAGATTAACTGGCATCTGAGCAAGTTTGTGGTCTTGCCACTAAGCTTTTATCAGCACAATCGTATCTGCCGTTAAAACCTATTTTTTATCTTTGTTGCCCGTGGTTTCATTTTCCGTTTCTCAGTAATTATATTAATACTGTCCTTTGGCCTTAAAAAAAACTGCACATCTTGAACATATGCTTCATTGTAAATACACATTTTTGACGTACAGTTGCAATTTCAGTGCATAGTTCTGTGGCATTTTTTTTTATAATTGACACATCTATTATTACATTTTATTTAAAGATATCTTCTTATTTTCATATCGTATCCGACGTTGGATCCCATGTTGGCTATAATTCACCGCTGTCAGTCCTAATTATTTTTGAACATTCTTCAGTCACGAAGTTTGGCGTCTTTCAGGGCAAATTTTTGCTCGAATTAGGATTTGAAACTTTTATAGATGGTCTCGTAATACGAAGCGCTTTGTTTAAGCAAGTTGCGCATGCGCATTGGTTTCCTTCATCTGTTGACTGACTTCACGTGTAGCGGTTCCTTGGTGGCAAGCGGTTTGATGACGATGGATTCAAAGACGTAGTACAGACATGGTTTTCATCCCATGCGGTGTCGTTCTATGACGAATGTACACAAAAATTAATTAATTAATTTATTTATTTATTTATATATATTTTTACATCCATATTTTTGTAGTAACACAGGTGAATACTTAATAAACATACACAATACATAGTTTATTGTATGGGATGGAGTAGACTTCACCTCTGATATATACAGCGTTGTCCTGGCTACTTTGCTAGACTAAAGTCTGTGAGTAAGTAAAGTAGCCAGTTTTTTTTGTGCTGTTGTGGTGTTATTTGGAATAAAAAGAGAATTCAAATATGAATAAAAAAGTAAAAATAAAATGAAAATATTTAAAAAATATAAGTGTTGTAGGACTAGTGGATTATTAGTGAAAGAATTGTATAAATTATATTAAATTGTTGGATACCCATGCTTCTGATTCATCTCTACCTGATTGAATCGTATATTGGGTCCATATATATTTGTGTCATCTTATAGGAATTGTACGATTTCCAGTTGCCCCGTTAAGTGCTTTAAAATGGTAGCGATTATTTTGAGAAGTAATTTAAGGTGTGTAGCGTTCGAAGAAGTGTTTAGTTACTTAAGAAACGCGCATCGTTTGTCCGAAATATTGCAGTTTATTTTAAATTGTTTTGTTATCTTTATTATTCATTCGATTCTAAACATATTTGTTTCTTATTCAATCCGTTTAACTAATCTTGAGTATTCTCCTCCGTCTCAGATTCCTCGAGTCATCTTAGCAGTGTTTCATTAAGCATCACAAGATATTGATGTGACTCCATAGCCTATCTGATATATAGACACGAACTAACGGAAATGCCTTGTTTCAATATATCCATTTTGGTGTCACCCATGTAATCACTTTGGTACCACTTACGCAATCAAATAGAACCGCGTTTTTTAAAAAATGCATGACTCGATTGGAACTAAAATTTAAACGCCGAAAATATAACAATTAAGCATTAATGTAAAAAGTACGTCTTGTTTACACAAAGATTTAATTTTCGAAGAGTAAATACTTTTATTGCTGCATAAATGTGTTATTTGGTGGTGCGAGGATATTCATAAAAATAACACATCTTCAGGTTCGTCAAGACTTTATTATAAATACAACGCCACAAAAACGGGCAACCTAACTAGCTCTATCTCGGAAGCTAACCCCGTTCGTTCTGCCGCGCGTATCCCCGCACTGTGATGCCGCTCTCTGCCGATGCAACTCGTGGCGCTCCGAGCGACATGGGCGCGGGCACCTGACACGAGTGGGTGAACCTGTCGTGCGTTTCTCTTACACTCTACATGTGTCATAAACTATCGGATTTATGTTTCCACCAAGAATGTACGTAGAATGCCCCTCGTCCCGCAACTAATGTTACAAACCCCTTTCTGGAGGTATATTTTATGGAGGCATATAGATAAACTGAAATGTGTAGGTGGTGTAAAGTTGTCTTGTGTAACGTTGTCTTCATTAATTATCAAGAGATTTTTTTAGAATTGTATTATAATGCGAATTCACGAACTCATATCCAATTTACAGATTGTCAAGGTACAGAAATTGTTTAGTTAATTAACCAAACACTTGATTTAATAAAATATGGCTGTCACGTACGAATAAATAATAGATTTCCTGTGTTTATTACATACGCGGTTCTAAAATTCCGCGCCTTAATGTGCGGTCGCCATTAGCTAAGATCTTTCTGAGAGAAACTTTTGATAGGATACTATAGGATGGAATGGAAGATAGGATAGAATAGGATTAAAGTTACATAACAGACAGGGTAATATTATTCATTAAGCACACTAGGCACTGTGCCTAGGATCTATGGACCTACAAAGATCCTACGACAGTCTGAAAATGAAATTATTAATAGAAATTATCGATCTGAATTGATTGTAACAAAAATTAAAAATTGAAAATATAAAATCAACGCCCCCTATCTACACCCTTCCATGTAGTTAATAGTCTATCTTTCAGTTTAAGCTTTAGTTTATTACTGACGATGACGCAGCAAGCGTCGAAAACGTTTTATTTTAATAATTAATTATTTTTTCCAAAAAGTTAATATAAAAACATATTTAATAACCTTTGTTATATAAAAAAAACAGTTAAGAATAAGTTAGATGATATTAATTTTGCGACTCTTTGCATTAACAAAATCAAGTATAACGTAAGACATTTAGATATTTTACATGAACAAATTCAAAATTAAACTATGATTATTTAATAACACACATACCAACGCATCATCAGTCTAGATCGCAGAACCGAAATAACGCATTGAATCAGTGTTGCCACTAAAAAAAATTTGAGCAGTGTTCGCGAAGTTTGTTTTATGAATTGATGGAGACTGCGAATGCAATATTATGCAAAAGTGCCTAGGGCATACGACGATCCTAAAACGACCCTGATCACAAATGTTAATAAACGACCTTCTCCGAGATATGGAGATGCAAGATCCGAAGAGACCTTCCTCATGCGTGTTGGCAATAAATAAGAACTATAAATGTGAATTAATAAAATTATTATTGTACAGATTTTTTACAACGGCAGCGCCCGTTTGTTTCCACTTGTGTGTGAGAAAATAATAATATTGATACGAAGGTATCACGAGAGCCCAGCGAAAGGCAGTGGAAAATGGCAGAAAAATTTATTGTCAGAAAAGTCTTCAGGAAAAATAATCCAATATACAGCGGGGTAGAGCAATATAGAACGAAACTTTGCCGCCCGCAAGCCTCTACCCCATTCACGCTCGACGCCGTGAATGGGGGAGGATTGCGGACGGCAAAGTGCAGCGGAGATGATGAAGGCAGCGACTAACGTAGTGGCTAAGAATTCTGGGAAACAAATATAAATTAAATAATTGGATTAATATAAACGGAAAAATTACTTTACAATTAACGCCATCTGTGTACCAGTAGAGACTATAAATGCTTGGTTCTAAAAAGTACCACGAAACTCACCGCTATACCCAGGGCACACTTGTGCATTCGCCGCATTGGGCTATTCACATTACTCTGTTCCATCTTTAAGTCATATGATTGGCTATTTACTGAATTGAATATTCCTTTCAGTTGATCCGTTTTGTATGGAGTCGTTACTTGTGCTGTTTTTTTAACAGAAAAACATTAGAAAGGCTTACAACTGCGTGCAAATCATTGAAGTGTCTACTTCCTCTTTTACTAATTCGTGAATTTTACTATCTTACTGTTTTTAACGTGTTGATTTCATGGCCATTATTTGCGTTCGAGGTGAATTTGGTTCATGAATTTGTTTTTGATTTGGGAAAAACAAAAAGCAATTGGCAGAACTGTTTCCTACGTTAACCTTTAATAAAAATATTTTTTTTCCTTTAGTTATTACGTGAAGGATTTTCAAACAATAAAATAATCATGTTCGGTCATAAAAAGTCTTCTTAAAAACGTCCGTATATTTTTATATGAGTAAGATAGTATTACTTTATGTTAAAACTTAAACTATAAAAACACTATTAACAGTACTCTAAAATTACAAGTAAATACACGGTAGGGTCCTATGTACAACATATATTACAGTACATATATTATATATGATTGTGTAATGCACGCCGTTGATTTTAAGCCATCTCTGTTTTGCTTCGATTCTCTTTAGTTTTGAACCTCTATGGCAGGTGTATCTCTAGTATTCTCCGTAGCATCGTAATAAATGGAAACACTAAGTATGAAGGAAACCAACATGTTGGGTGCCCGTGTGCGTGTTGTGGTGTATCCCGTGGACTGCAAGGCGCAATAATGTCTCTATCCTCCAAGAGTCAAATATCAGTCAGCCATCTTGATCCGTCATCTATCAAAATGGTGGTAGTTGAAAATTTAAAAATAATCAGAATAAAAAGCACAGAAAAAGTAAAGTATATAAAGTTTCCTATAAAGTTTCTTTTAAAATGAGAAATATCATTTTCTTCCATACATAGAGTATAGAAAAAATCTTTGAGATTCTAGTGGCCAGTAAGAGAAGAGATTAATTATTATTACTTGATTGATTCATATGTAAATACGTATATTTAAAAATTATGAAAAAACTACAATTGGGTCACCGTTCCTCACGTAATGATGATCTAATACGTAGCAGACGTAACATTAAACTCTTCAGGGAGTTCATTATAGTATGGGTGTCACGATAGGAGCTACTGAGAAGGGAGATTCCTGCTAGTATGAAGTATAGGGGTAATCCGTCTGCCATCCTCCATGGGCTGCACCAGGGTGTGTTCCTGTTTAAATCGTCCTAATTCCTTTGAGGGGAGAGTTGTCATATTTTCCATATTATAACTGACCTACGGTGTACTTTCATCACGTTTGTGTATTGTCCTATTGTTTTGTTTCCTTTATGTTTACTTATTTATATATACAGGGTGGCCCAACAAAAGTGAGAACATTTCGTAAAATGTGATATAATTACATCAAAATTAGTTTAACTATATCAACAGTAGCTTAAGTAGTTTACTAATGTATTTAATTACCTATTTACCTATATTATGTTTTATTTCGACAATTTCCGGTCGCCGTCTTTGGTTTTTTCAAATTGTTGCCCAGAATGACAAAAATCACCGTAGAAGACCGTATTCTGATCAAAAATTTGCCAATTGAAAAACATTGGGGTGATAGGAAAATGATCAAAAAGTTTTAAAACAAAGCCTGGAGTACATTCGAGCATAACTGGACATTACACCAGGACGTAGCCCCGTCTCACATAGCCAGAAATACAATAAACTTTTTTCGTCGTGAGAATGTTAATTTCATCGAACCAGGGATGTGGCCACCGAACAGGGCAGATTTAAACCCGGTAGATTATGCAATAGGGGGTGTTTTGATGATTTATGATTAGTTAAATATTGTGTAAAAATAATTACATTAAGAATTATAATTAATTATATATTATGTTTTGAAATAACTCGCGCGTTACGAGATGTTCTCACTTTTTATGGGCCACCCTGTATACATTCTATTTATTTGCTTTTCTGTTTTTTGTTGTCGCCTGTGGTCATCTTCTCCAATACATAGCATGTCTGCTCTTGAGGAGCAATTGTGATTTTATATGATTCACTTATGCTATCACTGATACTGCTTTTTGATCGTACAGTCGCCACACTCTTGTCTGAGACTTTGTAAACAAACATACCTCCTCCTCCACCTCCTCGCGCGAGACGACCAGAAAATTATTTGACTTAAAATTCAATGAAGATGTGTTTGCTGACACCATAAAGTAATTCGTCGGAGCTGGTTGCCTTCTTGCCAAAATTATCCACATTTTTCGACAAACAATTGTGTCATGCATTCGGTCGACAGTTGTTCTTGTTGCGGTCGGGTGTTGCTCATAAACTCGACGTATTACGCTATAATGTTTGCGCGATATTCGACCCGTTCAGTGGACATGAACAAAAATAATGAAGAACGCGTTCTGCAATATCTTCTTTTACGTTCAAGTGATCTGCAACGGCATCTTTTCAGATATCAAATACCAGAAAAATACGCAAATGTCAAATGGTTTGAATTATAATCTAATTTAAGTACTAATTAAATGTATTAATTATAAAGATATACATATAAAATCAATTTTATCGAAAAATATTGTTGTTGTTGCGCTACCGGGATTCGAACTTGAATCTCTTTTCCAATCCGGGAAAGGTGCATTACTAACTATGCTACAGCGGCAGTATTTTAGACGACAATTTTTTAAATTTTATTTGTATATCTTTATAATAACACATTTAATTAATATTTCAAATGTCACAGACCGTCTGTTCTGAATAATTACAACTTCACAATAAGAATGTGTTATCCTTAATAATATATAAGTCGTAAATTGTAAATAGCTTTCAAATAATGAAATGATAGATGTATTCATTTGAAAAAGTGTAACATATAGGTTCGAAAATTTGTCGTTAAAAATACTGTCGCCGTAGCATAGTTGGTAACGCACCTTCCCCGGATTGGAAAAGAGATTCAGATTCGAATCCCGGTAGCGCAACAACAATATTTTTCGATAAAATTTATTTTATATATATATAAATCTTTCTAATTGATATATTTTATTAGTATTTAAAATATCACAACAATAATTACAACTTCACAATGAGAATGTGTTCTCTTTTATAATAAATAATCTACTCGCTTACAGCACACAATCAATACAAATACGAACATTTTTAATTTTGTTACAATATAGATTAGAAGTACAGTATTTAGTTAGTACATTATAGTTTATTGTAAAACTGTTTACCTGATATATTGTTATAATAATAAAGATTAAGTACTTCTGCACTGCTTGCGGGAAAGGAAGCACGATATCCGCAACCGTTGAACTTGTTCTAAGTGCATTCCTGTTTACCGTGATTGCAGAATGTCTTATTTGCAGAAACATCTTGAGAAAAACATCCTCTTATAGACGATTTAAGATTATACAACGCTCTTTAAAAATAAGCAAAACCAAGAAGAATCAAAAAAAGTTGACCAAACACTAGAGAATGAACTAAAAAAATAAATAAATACAAAACGAAGCAAGTTCACTCGAGACAGTCAATTGCTGTTGGAGGACCTAGTAACAATAAAACCGTCAAAACATCTTGGCTCTATCGTCACAACAGATACGGAGGTATTAAATGACGTCAATGGAGGTGTTATATGTACACAGAAAGTGGCATAAATAATGTGAATTAACTGGGCTAGGGGGCGAAAAGAGGTTCCCTCTTGTAGCGTGTGTCCACGGATGAGATATTTCTCTGAAATTTATCTCGAAAGAGCCTAAAAGTCAGTACAGAATTTAGAGCGAAGCATTCTATAAATCATTATTGCGTTCGGATTCGATTTCAGATTAGAATGACGCATCTAGTGCATACATGATGGCCCAAAATAAGTGAGAATATCTCATAACACATGAGTTATTTCAAAACGTAATATAATTAATTATAATTCTTAATTAAATTTTTTTTGCGCAATATTTAGCTAATCAGAAATCATCAAAACACTCCATATTGCATAATCCACATTTAAAGCCACATGCCTGGCTCGATGAAATTAACATTTTCATGACGAAGAAAGTTGATTGTATTTCTGGCTATGTGAGATGGAGTTCCGTCGTGCTGTAATGTCTAGCTATACTCCAGGCTTTGTTTTGAAACTCTTTGATCATTTTCCTAGCACTCTAACATTTTTCAATTTTCAAATTTTTGATCAGAATACGGTCTTTTGTAGTGATTTTTGTCATTCTGGGCAACAATTTAAAAAAATCAAATATAAACAATGGGTAAATGAATAATCAGAGATGGCTACCGGGAGTTGTCGAAATAAAACGTAATATAGGTAAATAGATAAGTAAGTAAATTAGCAAACTATTTAAGCTATTGTTGATGCAGTGAAACTAATTTTGATGTAATTATATCACATTTTACGAAATGTTCTCACATGTTTTTTGGGCCACCTTGTAAGTACTTTTGCTGACTCTCCGAGATCAAAGACGTATTTACCATAGATACGGACCATTAGATTTAAATGTACAAAACGGTGGTCAGTTAGGCCATGCAATAGGTGCTGAATGTTGACCTCTGAGATGCAAGGAGGAGATTCCATACCGTGGAGGTTAATTTAAATTAGAGAGGTGGCGGAAAACTCGCGACGCACAACTTCCTTGGTTTGCATATGTGACATATGAAGAAAATTATGAACTAGTACCTCTCCAATAGACCGAAGAAGACTGGTCGAAGATCCCTAACAATCGTCGATTATCATAACTGAGGAGATGAAGAAGAAGTGTCTATATCGCAGATCTCGATTGAAGAAGTGATAAGAATAAGGAAGAGGATTAACAATTTCATTAGTTTATTTCTCTTTCTTTCTGGACACGACAACAGATTGACCCACAAATAATTCTTCTCGTTACGACAATTTCACAAGAGACGTAACTAAATGATTCGCCATATTAATATTGGGTGAGTAAGAAAAACAGTTATTAAAACGTTAGATGTTTTTGTCGGCAGTGTAAAAATACCAAAATCAATACGTGATTAGCAAACAAACTAAATTTTATCAGTAAGTAAACACATCTTTAGTCAGCTTCATATTTATGCGAATTCAAAATAAACAGTCACGAAACAAAGTTAATACTTAGTAAGCAGGATTATTAAATTAGTCTGCAACAAAAAGGTTAGGTTAGATTACGTTAGGTTAGGTTAGGATAGCTTTAGAGCTGCCTAATATGATATTATTCGCTGATGTTCAATCTTGTTTTACTTGCTGACCACAAGTGCCGGCTCAACTGACTATATTTGCCGACAGAAAACATTCTACAGCTGACCAAAACCTCAATATTGTGCTGACCGCTTAAATGAGATATCCTTTTCGTAATATTCCAGAACTTTTCGCAAATGATTGTGAGGTTATATAACACTGCTTTCATGTACAAATAACGATAATAATTCTTGAGTATTTATTTACATATCGAAAAGTGTTTTACCGACGGGAGAGAAATTAGCACAGGCCAGAGTTACACCATCGGCAGCGGAGGTCGCCGGGTCTGGTGTGGAACCACGTAACCGGCACAAGTGGCTGCAGCTCAGCTCGACCCTGAACTTGATTCCGCGCTGCTCGCTCAGCAACCTGCTGCAAGGTTGACGTGTTCGACTAATCGAATATCCGCAGACGACTATTTTTCTCCGTTACGTCTTCGGATGTGTTGTATCGTGCTGCATTTCTTGGTAGATCAGAGGATAGAGCACCACACATTTATTTTTAGACAAATATTACACTTTTGCTGCTTCTGCGTGTCCACAAAATGAGACACGATGAGATAAATATTAGCACCACGTATACGTGTTTTGATCTGGAAATAAACTACGTGAACTAATACATTTTTTATTAATTTCCGGGTTCGTATTACAGTGGTAAACAAATATTTTTTCTGTATATCTTTCTAATTAATTAATCTTATTTGTTTTATGTACATAGTTCTAGGATATTTAAAATAAATTGCAATTTCATACTAAAAAAGTGCTTTTTATAAGATATATACCATACATGTTGTACCGAATATTTCTTGATAAATAAAATATATTAAATAATACTTGCACATCCTAGCATATATTACCGAAAGGTTTTTGAGATTTAATACAAATGTAAAATAATAGATGTCACATTTAAAGAATACTACAAATACAAGTACAACATTAACGTTAACGTGGTGTAAGATTAAAGTTTTCTCCGGAAAATCAAAGAATTTTCAAAATATACATTTTTTCTGTATATATTTCGAATTTATTCATCTAATTTGTTTTATACATCATAGAGCTGTGGTCTAAAATTGGAACTATACAATAAATAGTGTTTTAAATAATTAACCAATTTATATACTCATGGTCGAGTTATTGTATCACCCTATATCTCCTATTGTGTTCAAATTTATCGTCAAATGGTGAAGTTTTCATTTCATCGGAAAATTATTGGTTAATTATATAAAATAAATTTAATTCATCAAGAACAATAATAATAATCAGACGTCCTCTGTTTCTGGTACCATCAACACTTGCGTCATACATCTTCCTTACTATTCTATCCTCATTCATCTGTTCCATATGTTCCATAAATAAAAATGAATTTTAAATATGAATTAAATATATTAATTATAAACATACAAAATCAAATTTATCGAAAAATATTGTATTTTTTATTTATTATCTTTGTTTTATTAACCACTGAATTGAGTTTAAATAAATCTACCGGTTTCGATAAATACTATTTTCTTCTTCAGGATGTCATAACTAACTAAAAATGTATATCATTGTTTCTTCACCAGAATCTATTTTTAATTTTTAATAGTCGAATAATTTTTAGGAAAAAATTTTAGAATGGGACTCGTAGTTAAATTAAGTTGGTTCTTTATAATTTCTTGATTAGTTTTACATGCTTTATTTATCTCCAACGACTCCAAATTATTTAATTTGTGACCAACATCGTTTATATGCAAAATTGACAATCCCAATTTTTTATCAAAACCATGACTGTTTTCTATCAAATGATTAGCGAATTCTGAAAACTCACTATTGTTCAAACATCTCAAATGCTACAATTTTTTCCTAAAAATTATTCGACTAAATTTGTATTAAGCAACAATTTGAGTTAGGTATTAAATTTATTTTTTAAATAATTGTTTTTTTAAAACATTTTAAAATAGATTCTGGTGAAGAAACAATGATATATATTTTTAGTTAGTTATGACATCCTGAAGAAGAAAATAGTATTTATCGAAACCGGTAGATTTATTTAAACTCAATTCAGTGGTTAATAAAACAAAGATAATAAATAAAAAATATGAATTTTAACCACAAAGTTAATATTGCTAATTTTAAAAGTAAAAATATTGTTGTTGCGTCACCGGGATTCGATCCTGGATCTCTTTCCTAACCGGGGAAGGTGCATTATCTAACTATGCTAAAGCGACAATATTTTTAGCGACACATTTTCGAACCTATAGTCGTGTTACACGGTGGACTACGTAAGTCGAGAGTTGCCTTCAAAGAATCTTTTAGTAGCATAATCCCTACTTCTGAATTTGTGTCGGGTTAAAAATCTCACATTCATCTCATTCGCGGAAACGGACCGTTGTACACCTTTATGGATATTGAGGAACAGAAGCAAGACTCTTTGGAGGACTTTGATACCATAAATGGAGACCGAAGAATCGCTTACCATGTTTGCATTTATTTTACCTCTTCTAGTTAGTATTAATGAATTTATTTGCTCGATTTGTGACAGTCTGTAAGTTTGAATGCTATCGTTAAAGCAACGTGTTTGATGACACGTTGTTTTGCAGGTCTCAGTGATCTGTTTGACTTTGAATGAAGTAAAGAATTCTCACCTTCGTTTCAAGGCGTTGGCTATTTAGGATCTTGGACATCCGGCATTGCAACCCATTTGCTTAAATTTTTCAGTCATGTTTATATTCATAACTATATGATTAATCCCATTATTTTATATGGCAAATGTACTTAATAGCACATCATCACACAATATAATCACAACAGATGAATTATAATTTGAAAACTATGATTATAATATAATCGTGACTATATTTTATTCAACACTGCATCTGGACGCAGGTATATAAAATAAACAATTACTATTTTATAATTTATAAATACTAAATTAATGTATTAATTATAAATATATACATATAAAATTAATTTTGTTGAAAAATATTGTTTTTGCGTCACCGGGATTCGAACCTGGATCTCTATTTCCAATCCGGCGAAGTGCACTACCTTTGTGCTATAACACCAGTATTTTTCTTGACAAATTTTCGAACCTATATGTTACATTTTTCAAATTAATACATCTGTCGTTCCGTTATTTGAAAGCCATCTACATTATTTTTACAGAATCTCAAATACCTATGTTCTGAATAATTACAACTTCACAATAAGAATGTGTTTTCCTTAATAATTAATATAATTTATACATACATACGTATGTAAATATATATAATTCGTGATTTTTCACATAGTCAATGAGTATGCTGCTATATTATAACAAAGCCGATTTTGACACGTCAAAAAGTATATTTTAAATGTATTTTTAAAATTTCATTTAGCTTTTCTGATACAATAATATAAATATATAATGTATGAGATGTTCACTGTCTCCTTAACTAGACCAAAATCTGCGCTAAAGAAGACAAATTCAACCGTCGTATATAACAATATATTGAACAATTAATATTAATTTAAATATAAGTCACAAAATTGAATAACCAAAAATATATATAAAGTTATTTATTAAATTTTATTGACATACATGTTTTTGTTGTAATATAACATGATAAACATAAGATATAATCATATTACAATTAAGTATATACTCGTAGTTTATTCTGTGGGATGCAGTAGACTCCACCTCTGATATATGCAGTATTGTCCTGGCTACTTTGCTAGACTGCCGTCTGTGTTAAATTAGCCAGTATTTTTTTCGTACCGTTGTGGTGTTATTTAATTCATGAAAGATAAATATTCAACATATGATTAATAATAAAATTAAATAACCAAAACTGTATAAAATAATTTAACTAACAAAAATATTACACACCGTTTGTAAATTATTAAAATACAGCACATAGAAGGGAGCAGAAAAGAAAACAGAAAAAAAAATGAATGCAGGTATGAAAAAAAATAGACCTTGTAAATATTTCAGCCAATTTCATTTGTCAGCCTGATTTAAAATAGTGTTTGTTCAATAGTTAATAGTAGTTCCCACAGAAAAAAAGGTATACATCCTTTCCTTTTACATACTGATGAAATCTATCTGATTCTTGCAGCCAGCGCAAGAACATTAAAAGCAGCAACACTTGAGATAAAAGGCCCACCGTAGAGGGGGTTCTCCAGTTTAATAATTAACCATCCCTTATTTTGTTGCTTGATCTGATTCATCCAATTGGTTGGAGGCGTCAATTATTTGCTCACGACTAAGTGACAGCTGTTCATTTGTGACGGTTTGGATTCACGGAGAAGACTATGCGACGACCTCGAGCAGCTGAAGTTGGCTGCAATCTGTCAAATGAAAGATTTGGTCACATGAGCTATTGGTTTCTTCACGCGCGAATTAACTATTAAAAAATTCTTTTACGTATCTGTATTTCTAAATATTTGTATTTTTCTTAATATCACCTTCGAATTACATAGTTTCAAAAAGAGTTATAAAGTTAATATTTAATACAAATTAAATTTATCAATACAAAGGATGCACTGATAAAAACAATTTATCGAAAAAGTATTTTTGTTGTCACCCGGATCCCTTTCTATTTCCCGGAGAAGTGCGCTGACCGATTACACCACGACACCATAGTAAGATAACGACAATTTTTCGAACTTACATGTCGCACTTTCAAATTGATAAATCTATCATTCCATTATTTAAAAGCAATCTACATTATATATGTATACTTTAAATTAAAATTATCACAAAACTATGTTCTAAAAAAACTACAACTTCACAATAATAATGCGTTCTCCCTAAAAAAAAGTTAATATTCAATTTATAATATAAAAGATTTAAATTTTAATCTGTTGATGAGATAGCACTTTGATGCGAGTCCGTGAATCCGGTTGAGACTTTGATCTCTCGTATATAAGAGATAACCGCGATATATTTGAAAAATTAACATGCTAGACGGGTACATGATATATACCTATTAGCTTGATACACCGCGTACGTACAGTATATAGTTTCCTTCAATAAAAAATAAATCATATCGATATATGACGTATATGTAGGCTTCTATTCAAGTAGTCATTACATTGTCTACTGCCAGTAGGAAAAATCACCAAAGTAGCATATATTTCTGTCAAATAAGTTGATAGTTTCTTGCTGCCATGTACATAGGAACTGTTATAATACAATCATAAAAAGTATACAATGTTTTTAACAGTAAAGTATACAATGATAAACTACAAAAAATTATTAAAATGACAAGACTCAAGGTGACTCAAGGTGAAAACGCTTTTAATACAATATTTTTTTCTGCTGATTACGTACTTATTTAATTATGGATAATATGTCACCGAAAGAGTCGTTATATATATACATTATTTATACTTTTTTCTAGTATTACAAAAAAGTTTACGTAAGTACTTTACTACAAACTCTTAATTTAAATTAATCCCATCCCAACCAGTGCAGTGGAGTGCAATAAATAACGAGCGGGATTAAATAATAAATTTGACATAATATATTTTTTTCTCTTCCAGAAAGTGACGTTTGGCGCCGGAGGGGAGATATTTGAGATGTGGAGGAAGCCAGCCGTGGATCTGTACTTGCGCGTCTACCTCTTCAACGTCACCAACTCCGAAGAGTTCCTGGCGGGCACGGAGCCTATCAAGTTGGTGCAGGTTGGCCCGTATGTCTACAAGTGAGTATCCGCCAATGATAATCTAATAATCCATACCTGGCGTTGCTCGGGATTCTAATTTATTTGTAATTTAAGATGGGGGTTTAGGGGAGGGGGTGTCATAATTTTGCGCAGGTCCAATATAATTACGATGTGTTGGGAGGGCTACTGTATTAAATATCAAAGTATCGAGTATGTCGAACATGTTTTTGATATCTGTTAAGATTACTTACATGTTTTCTCTTTTATATAGTCAGTAACAGTACGCAAATATATATATTTTATACGAAGTGTACATTGTCTCAGAAAAAACACAAAGTAGCGAAATCATATGAATTTTTCCGACTGGCAAGTATATTGATCATCTGTCATTGAATTTGAGGTTCTAAAAAGTAAAGTCTCCGGTAGGTGTCGCTATTCAAAGCAAAAATGCAAGACGTGTCAAATAAATAAATAAAAAAAAATTCTTTTCGTCAGGGTCCAGGTATAAATCCCCTATCTTTAGAAGCGAAATTCTGAAGAGTTACTATGCAAAGTTTGCAACGGGTGCCATTCAATATAATATTATAACACATTTAATTATAATATAAAACATTTATTTATAATATTATAACACATTATAACACATACAATACACTCAGTACCAACTGGAAATCGTACAATTCCTATAAGATTACACAAATATGGACCCAATATATGATTCAATCAGGAAGAGATGAATCAGAAGCATGGATATCCAACAATTTACTATAATGTATACAACTCTTTTACTAATAACTCACTAGTCCTACAACATTCCCACTCCACATATTTTTATTATATTTTTATTTTATTCTTACTTTTTTATTCATATTTTATTTATCTTTTTATTCCAAATAACACCACAACAGCACGAAAAAAAAACTGGCTACTTTAACTCAGACTTTGGTCTAGCAAAGTAGCCAGGACAACGCTGTATATATCAGAGGTGAAGTCTACTCCATCCCACACAATAAACTATGTATTATGTATGTTTATTATGTATCCACCTCTGTTAGTACAAAAATATGGATGTCAAAATATATATAAATAAATAAAATTAAATGCTTAAAAAACACGTAAATTTATTTTTCGGATCAAATTCTCTACAAATATGCGTAAAACGTTTTGACAGAATCTACTAGATGGCGCTGATCAAATTACAAAAAATCTGGTAGATGGCGCTGTTAATTTTAATTTGTTAATTTTTGACAAATAAAAATTGAATCAAGAATCACGATATTCCACATATTCAATCACTGACAGTGAGTGTGACTCAAAGATATCAGTGATTGACTCACAGTTGGTGATTTTGAGCTCATCACTAATATCGACTCCTCAGAATAACAAGGTTCCATCTGACACTGACACTGTTTTGAGATAATGAGCTCCAAAGTTTTGGATGACCGTATTTCAACACATATTCAAGTATATTTTGTTTTGAGTATGCAAATGTGATCAGTTTTAAGGTATTAACTTATTTTCAGTATTATCATTAAAAATAGAAAATCTTGGAAAGTGATAAAATCACTTGGAACCTTGTTATTCAAATAAGTGTTCACTTCACAGTGTTAAAAATATTCATCAGTAATTGCCTTCATGATGTACAGTTGAAAATGTTAATAGTTGATTATTAAAGAAAACACATTATTATTGTTAAGCTTTAGTTTAGTTTTTAAGAACATAGTTCTGTGGTATTTTAATACAAATTATATGTATTAATTAAGAAAGCTATACAGGAAAATTCAATTTATGTTTATTAAGGAGAACACATTTTTATTGTGAAGTTGTAATTATTTAAACATACAAAATCAATTTTATAGTAATTTTATTTTATATTATAATGAACGATAGATGGTATTAATTTGAAAAAGTGTAACATATGGGTTCGAAAATTTGTCATCAAAAATACTGTCGCTATAGCATAGTTGGTAATGCATCTTTCCCGGATTGGAAAAGAGATAGATCCCTGTTCGAATCCCGGTAGCGCAACAGCAATATTTTTTTCGATGAAATTGATTTTATATGTGTATATTTATAATTGATACATTTAATTAGTATTTGAAAAAAACGTTTGTTGCTACTTATTAAAAGAATTAAATGAAAAAACAAATAGATCGGTTAATTTATATTATAATAATATATTTTTATTGAGGTTTAGTGTCGGTCACACTTTTTAACTTGCCGTTCTCAGTGACTTTCATAACAGGTATTTACGAGGCTGACAAGTTTCAAGTTCATACAAATACAAACAATACAGAATATTAGTTTTTTTTAACCTCTTAGATGCATTATTAATTTAGATTGCTGTCACAAGCTCGAGATAAACTGTTTTTAATATTGTCATTTTTTTTCTTGAAGATACTCTGTAGCACTTTTATTATTTTAATTTTTTATTCAATCTGGTCACATCACTCTTGGCTACTTGATGTATGAGTAATGGTTATTTTTGCAAATAAAATTAAAAATAATATAATAGCCATTTGATTCAACGCATTTTTGCCAATGTTTTTCAAGCTTATGAATGAGACTTGTAGAATAAAACTCTTATATATACATAAATAATATAAAATTACAGGCGAAAGAGAGAGACAGAATATATATACATATAGACGGAACATTAAGGAAGGAGTAAATACCTAATATGGGGTTACTAGATAAAATCTATATCACTCTTCGTGTATTTATAAGTGTACTCTTTTTGTATTCATGATTAGTTTTAAATATATCCTGGTCAAGCTTGAGATACGCGAAACCGGTTGACGTATAATAAATTTCGTGGTTTCATACAAAGTGATTGTTATTTAATTTATTAATTATTATTGGATTCTAATTCTATAAGTTTTATTAAAAACCTTGAAAAACATTGGCAAAAGTGCGTAGAATCGAATAGCTACAATTCCTAAGAATTTCTCAGTTTGTGTTTGTCGATAAATTTTCTTCCTAAAATCATAATTGTTCTTCAGGGAGCTGTTTGAGCATGGCAACGTGACTTTCAACTCCAATGGAACACTCAACAGTATTCCCATCCACCCCCTGCAGTGGCAACCCCATCTATCGTACCCGCTCATGGAGGAGGACCTGCTCATACTGCCCAACATCGCCATGCTGGTGAGTATTTTAAACTCGAGGATCATTGTTATATACGTGCATAAACATATTATGAAGATATACATAATATTAAATATAATATTATATATATATACCTAAAACGGATACATTATGTACAAATCTTATATTTTTACCGCGACCAACGGCCAAGTGAGGAACACGTGGATTCAATAAATAATATATTTCTACATTAATTATTTGCTGACACTTTACCGCGCAAGTTTCATGCGCAGGCAACGTGGACTACTTACAGCAATTCATCGCTCTTACATGTAATAACCCACGATTCATCGCCTTGAAGCAACTCATCGCCTCAATAGAAATAAAATGTTACTTAAATATCATCATTATTTTAATTCTCTTCTTCTAGGATAGTTGGAGACTCAAAAGTCTCGACGAGGCACTCGGTACTTGTTGACCAATCTGTCTCCATAGTCTTTATTGATGTTTGTCCCAGCTTAGTCTGAAGTGACCCACTGGCCGGCTGCCCTTTAAATTTACCAAAAATAAATATCTTGTTAGTCGTTCCTCCAGAATTCGCAAGACGTGTCCAAGCCACCTCATTTGAGCGATGGGAATTATCACTAGAGATTATTCATCGTATATTCTTTCAGAACTACGTTTTTTACGAAAGTTTCCCTGCGTGAGTTTATTTTCGTTCATGAAAAATAATAATATTATTACTATTATTCTTGGATAATTTTTCAACTTGTTAATATTAAAAATATATTAATATTTTATAGCTTTAAAAATATCACGTTTAAAGCGTATTAAAACGCATACATTCAAGACCGCTTCAAATACACATTTGCGGCGTTTTGCAACACATCTGTTCAAACAAAGACGTGTATTTATTACACCGCGTGGGTTAGAGTTGCGCTTAGTTTTTGGGTTTTACCAAATTTGCCATTTGTCAATTATAATTTCTTCCGCTAGCTATATTAACACATTAACGTGAGAACTTTGGATTATTTGCGCATGGATCTATATACGTAATGTGTCAAACAAATATATAATTCAGATTAATTTCGCAGAAATTATAGTTATGCACAGCTTTTTTGATTGTTTAGAGTGCATGCCCCTGTCCTGTTGCTCCCTTAAGATAACTCATTTCGGGAGCCTCTGTAATAATCAATATTTGGGGATTTAGAATAATTTTTATTATCATTTTTTGAGTGATTTCTAATTGTGACATTGAAGTTTTACACTACACTACACTAACATAGTAAGTTGACGACAAATTTTCGAACTTATATACTTTAGTTCTTTCAAACTGATACATCTCTTATTCTAAATTTAAAAGATATCACGTTTTATTGCAAAAATCACAAATACCTTTGAGACGACTTTCAATTTAATAAATTTTAAATAAACTTTTAATATATTAAAGTGAACACATTATTATTGTGAAGTTGCAGTTTTTTTATTTGTAAATCTTTCTAATTGTTTCATTTAATTTTTATCAAAAAATATATATCTCGAATAATTCTGTAATTCTTTATATCTATAAAGGAAAATTCTTAAATTTTCAGCGGCTAAGTTATTACATTCCAAGTTCTTAGACTGCACGAGACTCTATAGGTAATTAATTAACGTTGATCAATGGATGATTGACTTTTGAATGAACTCGAAGTAGAAGAATATTAAATAAGATACAAAAAATAAAACTTTGATTCAAGACTTCGCGTTGATTTCAAATGTTCAAGAAATACGTATCTACAATAAAATAAGTAGTATATCAATGTTCAATTTGTTCATATTAAATATATTCTATGAACGACAGGTATTAATTAAGTTGTATCTCAGACATAAAATTAATGTTTTTCCTTAATACTTAAATAGTACTGAAGATGTTAATATTTTTTTACATACGTACTAAACATTACTCGAAAATGTAAAAACTCTTTGATGAATTGTCGCAGACGTAGAACAAAAATGATAATACCGTGTAAGAATATAAACAAATCTATAATATTTTAAAGAGAACACACTATTATTTGTGAAGTTGTAATTTTTTTCAAAACATAGTTTTGTGATATTCAATATAAATTAAATGTATCAGTTAGAAAGATATACAATTACAATTGTTTATTTTTTTTTTTGGTCATTTTGAAATAACTGCAACATATTAGTTCGAAAATTTGTCGACCATTTACATAGCTGACGTAGTGTAATTGGATAAACGCACATTCTCGGATAGGAAGAGATCCTGGTTCGAATCCCGGCGGCAGCTAAAATATTATTTCGGTAAAATTGAGTTTATCTGTATGTATATCTTTTTAATAGATGCATTAAATATATAATACTTTGGTAGAGTTTTGTATTTTACCATTGATAATATCTGCCATACTGAACAATCTTCTTTCATAATACTGATGATTTGTTACTTTCATAATATGCTTTCACTATAAGTAATTGTTGTTGTTGTTGTAACACGTGCTGTCTACATGACAGCTGTCAAGTATTAACTTCCAAAGAACCGCTAGAGAAATGGCGGTAATTTCAAATTGGTTTCCTCTTGTATCACATCTTAAAGATATGAATTTTAAATTTAAAAATAAGGCACGATAGCCTTTTTTGAAAGTAACATATACAATGAGGACTCATAAATAAATCGAGGATGTAGACGTGTAACGTTTTATTTGAACGTCTTAAAACAAGATGTCATTTGTCAAATGTCAATATTTCTATCCTCATGGCGGGAAGATAATCCGGCACTATTAAATTTGAAAAATTAATAGCGCGGGATTATCTTAATAGCAATCAAAACATTTTTGTTACGCTCCCAGTTGACTGTATTTGAGAGAATGCATGATGAGAGGAATACGGTATTTGGAAGAGAGAGTGGATCCTAGCTTGAGAGTAACTCTGAGAGTGGATGCAGGCACGAGAGGATAGATTTGAGATCGAAGAATAGGAATCAAAACAACAATTGTTCAAGATGACGAGATACTTTTTCACGAATGACAATGCAGTTAATGAATTTACAAATATAAAAAAGGATATACCTATCATTATTTTTTGCTGAACAGAGAATTAGTAAAGAGCGCAGGGTATTACCGCATTCCGTAAAGCATTATTCAAGTTTTTTTTTGCTTAAATAAATAATAATTTTCGGTACAGTAAAAAGTCAACGAACTTTACAGCTTTTCGGCCGAAAATAAAATGAAACAAATGTAAAATAATGAAATTATTGTGCGATTTTTTTTTAAATACTAAATTAATGTATTAATTATAAATATATACATATAAAATCAATTTTGTCGAAAAATATTGTTTTTGTGTCACCGGGATTCGAACCTGGATCTCTATTTCCAATCCGAGGAAGTACACTACCAATTGTGTTATAACGCCAGTATTTTTCATGACAAATTTTCGAACCTATATGTACTATATGTATATACTGGCGTTATAACACAAATGGTAGTGTACTTGTGAAATAGAGATACAGGTTCGAATTCCAGTGTCGCAAAAACAATATTTTTCGACAAAATTGATTTTATATGTATATATTTATAATTAATACATTAATTTAGTATTTGAAATATCACAGACTTATGCTTTGAATAATTACAACTTCACAATAAGAATGTGTTTTCCTTAATAATGATTTTTTTTTTTGCTACACTGCATCATCACAGATAATCCTCCCAGTTAATCTAGAAGTCATATTTCTTCCCATACGTTGTGTTGGTATCATGTTGATTCTAACCAGTGGTGTAGTGCTAAAAAATTAAGTACCGATTGAGAAGAAGTGTAAATGTGGATGAGGTAAGAGTAATTCGTCAGGATAGTGCAGCGTATATTCTATATTTTCTGAAGAACTGGCATTATAGGGATGTCAGTAAGAACAGGCACGCCTATGGATCTGTTTAATATTTTAGTCTCCTCTGGGCTTTGGGTTGGTTTTTATCATAGCCGACGTTTCGGTCCAAATTTAAGGGTTATAATCACAGAATTGATTTCCTCCGTCACATTATTATTTGATATCAGCCCCTAAATGTCGGCTACGACAATAATTGAATTATAATAATAGTCCGAAAAATACCCTAGTAATAAGAAAAACATATTAAACTTTAAATATAAAAATAATTTCATAAAATACGCCTATATATGTATATAAGAACATGCCGTTATACCTCAAAATGCAGTTGATTTAGTTGTTATTGAAAATTGTTCAACAAACAATTTTAATTATTGCAAGTGGTTTTAAGAGATGACCTTTTGAATTTTATATGCGGATTTTTTCTATTTATCTTTTGAAGACATTGAAAATAATAAGAACGTTAATTAATACTTTTTAAAAAATATTAAAAGTAATAAACGCGTGGAATAAAAATTATGAGTTAAACTTGCATTAAAAGTTCATTGGATTTTAAAATCTATCTACATACGCTTCTTAGTAAATCACACTAATCTATTACAATTCATGATTGAAAGGCGTAACTATTTGTTTAGGTTACTTTTCAGTGCCAAAATTTAATACCAAATTCGCTCAACGAACTTTCTTATTTTGTGCTCCGCGAATATTTAACAAATTGCCACTAGACCTTAAAGGGTCTAAAGTGATTAACGACTTCAAACCAAAAATAACAAAGTGGTTGCTTGATGTAGGTAGAAAGCAAAATTAATCTTATTTGTTATTTGTGCTAACCTAACTGCGTGCGTACACATTTTTGTCTCCAACTATTGTATATTACAGACAATAATATTTTTATAACTTCAGATTGTACTTTTTATAACTTACTTACCTCTAAACAATTTCAACTTTAAAAAAACTGTACAGGTAATTGCTTTAGAACAGACCACGTCTAGTAATTAATTACCTTTATTTTTTTATATGTAGTATTTATGCTACAAAAAAAATAAAAATATATATATATTGTCTACGGGTAGGGTCTAAGACTCGGCGGGTCAGAGTCTTTTCAAATAAGAATTTTTTAATACGAACCGACGAAATTTGTAAATGATTGAATCCATGTGAGCTTTTGTACTAAAATACGTTCGAGATTATGAGACACTGGTCTTTTTAAAATATTATTTATGGAATAAAAATAATTTTTCATACGTATAAAAATACGTAATTTTTTATAGATACATCTAAAACCATTCTTGCGTTAGTTTTTTCTTCGTCTAGGACGATGGACACGTAACCATTGGGAATGTAATTATTATGTAAATATATATAATCTCCTGCTACAAAAATTAATAGTTATTATTTAACATTCAATAAAATTGTGTACTTACTTTATTGAATCTATTTTTGTAAGTTTATACGTACAAAACATTTTTGGTATGACTTTGAAAACATTGAAAGAACAGGGTGTAACAGACCTGGTCCATAATATTTTGTGGATGGATATCTGACTAAATTACGAGTCGAAAATTTTCAAGGAGTATGCGCAAATTCTGCATATCTTTGCTTTGGGCCCTAAATCATCTTACAAAAAATAGTCTAGCCGATCTAAATTTGATGATTTTTATTTTTTTGTATTCAGTATATAATTTGAAATCAATGAAATATATCAATTAATAGAAATAATGGCATAATTACAATTTTTATTGAAATGCTTATATCTCTGACATGGTTGAGGTCAGGCACACATTCCTTGAACATTTTCGACTCGTAATTTAGTCAAGTATCCACCCATAAAATATTGTGGACTAGGTCTATTACACCCTGTATATATCACATATGTATAAAAATAAATAATTTACTGAATATGCACTTATTTCATTAATGAGATATTATAGGGAAAAATACATAGAAACGGAATTGGACCCGACAAGAGTTTTTTGGACCCGGACCAAAAAGGACCCGGAGTTCAAAAATCTCAGGTTTTACCCCAAACCCTATCTACGGGTGTCGTCATATTTCTTTTTTTTTTACCTTATTATTTTTTGCCTTATTTATATATATAATATAGTTTATTACCAAAAAAAATCGTCTAACACAGTACAACCTAACTAAACGAATTAACGAAAAATTAATAATTTCGTATTTAGCAGCACTAGTACATAATATAATGATACTTTTAAAATTAGCAATATTAACTTTGTGGTTAAAATTAATATTTTTTTTTTATTATCTTAGTTTTATGACATCCTGAAGAAGGAAAAGGTATTTTTCGAAACCGGTAGATATTTTTAAACTCAGTTCAGTGGTTAATAAAACTAAGATAATAAATAAAAATATAATATAATGATTTAGTTTTTACCTAAATGCATACTATACCGTTAAAACATAATTTTTGATTCATTTAAAATTGTTATATCTAAAACATTTCTCATAATTATCGAAATACAATTTTTGTGTCACTTTTGATAGTTCTTATCTAATTGTTTATATTAAATACTTCTATATCCTTAGTCAAAGATATATTCGAGTATCAATGACGGCTGTATTTTTTCAATAGATGGATTTATATCGTTTATCGTTCTAAGTGATTCATCCGATTTGTTTTAACCTTTACCGTACCGTGATATAAAATAACCGAACGCAGCCATGCTGTCAACTCGTGTTACCATACATAACAGTTAGAAAAAATGTTTTTATTAATTTAAATGTCTTTAATGCCATGAACTTACTCTAAATTTTCTAAAAATGATTAATAACACAATTTAAAGCATTCATTAAGTCCTATACAATGTGTCCTTCCTTCTTATCTCTCTTCATTTAATTAGTGAGAAAGAGACAGTTGTATTTGTATTTTTGTTGTTCATTTCACTGTGAAAATAGTGTGATCTCTGTCTTTCATATCACAAATGGTATTTTTACCAACGTATTAATTTTACAACACTTTGAAAGGAAAAAAATAATTATTTTTGTACGATTCCCTTTGCATAATTGGTTTTTCACTAGTCATTCTTAAGCGCTAATATTTTCTTTAAGATTATCAAAAATATGAATTTTATGTAGCATGTATTTGCCGAAATATTACGGTTTAATTGTGATGGTAGAACTGTGTTACAGCATGGCTTGGGAAGGGTTAATGACAAGATAATGTTATGCACTGAAGTATTGTGATGGGAAATGTCTGGTGATATTTACTGTGTGTTTGTTTCTTGGTAATTACAGGGTAAACAATCGACCAATACCTATTATTAGTATTAGTAGCCTCCTAACACGTCCTGGCTTTGTAAGTCGCTGAAGTAAACACGTTACTGTCAATATGCTAACCGCACTCACTGTCAATGATCTCCGCGTTAACAAGTTGGATCGACGGCGTCAGATGGAAGAAATGTTACGCACGTGAATGGTATCAGAACTCATTCGTGACAAATGAAAATAATGATGACGTATTTAGGGGATGGTGATGCAAATTAATACATTACCTTATTGATATTTTAGAGCAAACTTCCAAGCAAAACAACCTTAAATACACCCATTTCACATTGCATAATATTTAAATGTAGATGCCGATGATGACACGTTATAACAGTGAATACTTCATGGCGCGTGTTCAAGATTGAAATTTTAAAGAGACAATCTCTGAGACACGTGCTTTGTTCATTTGATTAATTGGAGACAGCTCTCAGCCTTCGTAGTCCCAGTGTCACACCGTGTCTCGAAGATTCGTCGTATCGCGCCTCACTTCACACTCGTCGTACGTCCAACGTCAAATGTCATCCTTCAATTGGGTGATTCTGAATCTACCCAGCGGCAGTTAAAGCTGAATAAATTATTGTAGTGTTGCCTTATGTGAATATTTTGAAATTGCAACTTCACAATTAAAATGTGTTTAAATAATAATTAAAAAACGCTGTTGCAATTTCTATTTTAAAATTATTGACACTAGTGTGGATATTTTTGTTAATTACTTCGAAAAAATGTTACTTAAACAAATTTGACAAATAATGACAAACACGAAAAATATGAATTTCTAATTTAATTTTTAATTTGTGATGTAAACACATTAGAGTATCTATGTACTTTAGAATTTTTATATTATATCATTTTTATTAAGGAGAATATATTATATTGTGAAGTTGTAATTATTCAGAATATAGGTCTGTGATATATTAAATACAAATTAAATATATTAATAAGAAAGATATACATATAAAATCAATTTTATCAAAAAAAATATTTGTTGTTGCTGTCGGAAATCGAACCTGGATCGCTTTCCAACCCATATGTTGCACTTTTCAAATTAATACATCTATCGTTCCATTATTTGAAAGCCATCTACTTTGGATTCGAAAATTTGTCGTCAAAAGTACTGTCTGCTGTAGCGTAGTTGGTTAATGCACCTTCCCCGGAGTGGAAAGAGATCCAGATTCGAATCCCAGTAGCAACAACAATATTTTTCCATAAGTTGAAAATGTATGTATTATATATCTTTCTAATTAATATATATTTAATTAGTATTATTTAGTATTTAGACAGAATAGATTGTTCATATCCTTATTACCACTTCTTAACTCATTCCTGTGATGATGGTCTATTTCCTGTAAAGCCTGTATCCAATTTACCTATATTATAGCATCGAAGATATTCCAATATTTATTTGGCTTGATGTACCCTGCACGCCGGAAGGTTTTTTTTTACCACCATTGCCATTCATTTTCCTCAACGTCTACCGAGACAGGTAAATTTTCTGCTCGTCACTGTCGTATTGTATTCTGAGTACCTTTCCAATTAACAGGGGATACAGTACATCGAAACGGAGTGCGTCACCCGGCAGACGAGATCAGAAAACATCTTTATTTGTGACTTTTGTATCGTGTATGAACGTGCTTGGAATGTTTGCAAACTATATTATGTGTTCGCGCGGAATTAACTTAACGGGGGGATTTCTCGGTGAATCAAAAATGTGACTATCTGTTGAATAACGTGTATATTTTTAGAATTGACATTTCTCAGATAAAGTAGGCATCTCGTACATTCAAATAGGCTGCGGAAATTTTCTGGGAAATACGTCAAAATTAAATACATATCTCGTAATATACGTAGTGTAACTGTTAGTATTATTATATAGATGGGTATAATGTCTGTAGCATAGGTTAATATTCATATTTTTTATTAGCGATATTACATACGTTGTATTTATTGCCAATATAAGAAAAATACTATATAACTAAATCATATTTTTTACGTTGAAATAGTTTATACGAAAGCCCTGATCGCGTAGCAGCCACCGCCGCAATAGCCGCCCGTAAAACTTACTGTAACCCTTACTGTAAAAATGCCATTTAATTACTTTATTTAATTATTTTCACTGTGAAAATAGTGTGTGTTCTTTGTCTTTCATATCACAAATTGTATATTTACCAACGTATTCATTTTACAACGGATTGAATGGAAAAAATAATTGTTTTTGTACGATTCCCTTTTCATAATTGGTTTCTCACTAGTCATTCCTAAGCGCTAATATTTTCTTTAAGATTATCTAAAATATGAATTTTATGTTGCATGTATTTACCGAAATATTACAGGTTTAATTATGATGGTAGACCTGTGTTACTGCATGGTTTGGGAAGGGTTAAAAACACGTTTTTATTTACGTTTTGTTTTACGTAAGACGTCCATAAAGTCATAGAAATATATTAAATAGATGGGGAAATGTAATATTATTACGGATATTATGAATAGAAAAGCAAAAAAGTTCACATATATATACATATTTATAAACAAAATATAAATCTGCAGACGGACGTACTCTAACTCAAGTAAGTTAGGTTAACCTTCTGTAAGTAAACCTCATTTTAAACTTAAACTTCTATTATTTTGACGTGCTTGTTGGTCAAGTGGTTAAGATACTCACCGAGTGATTCAGTGGTCGGAGGTTCGAGCCTCATTCCAGTAGACCAGCAAGTTAGTTATACATCGTCGTCCGTCCGTTAGGCGACAAGCCTCGGTAAATTAACGAGTGAATGACGTCATGTCGCAAGCCAGGACGCGTAGTTTAGAATGCAGCTGGACAGGCACCCAACTACGGGGTGATCAGTGGTCAGCGGTGCATATCGCGGTCCATTGCAGTTTTTTTTTTAGCAAGACACTTTCTTCGCTGCAACGGCGACATTATGCACATTTTTCTAGCAGGAACTTAAGCAATGCCCTATATTTCTAGTAAGAACTTATATAATGCCCCATATTTCTGATAGGAGCTTACTTAATGCCCCATTAATTTTCTGCAGAAATGATCAAAAACTCATTAACTTCAAAAATAATACCGTTTCGGGTATGTTGACAGATAAAAGTCTAAATGATCGATCGGTGAATATATGAGTATCAGCAAGAACGATAGTATATTATGGACTTATATCCTCTTTGGTAACCTATGTAATACAGTGTGATCGAATATGTCAAGTCAGTGTTATTTCAACTATTAAGTACGAGTATTCACACAAAAATAAAACATTTATTAAATAAAAAAAATATATTAACTGTGATGTCATTGAGATCGTGTGTATGTGTGTGTGTCAGCGCGCCAGCACCGCCGGTGTGAGATATATGTGGATGTGTGTGTGGCGGGCTGACGAGGGATGACGCGCGCGGGACACGGCCTCGCTTCGCTACCGTTTAGCTCCCAACTTTGTATCATAAAACTGTATTATTCATGTGATAAAGATTATGAATGTCACATACGAGTTTCTCTTTGGACCACCGACAATCTTCTACGAGATATACAACTCGAAAAGTACTCATCACGCAGGTACGTAACATTAACAAAAAAAAAAATATTTTTAGTTTTTTACTTTTGATTTGATTTTGATAATTAAATATAGTAGTTTAATACTAATAGAAGTTTTCATAATTTATTTGTTTACTTACTATAAATGTTCAGTATTGTTCTTAAAAATCTTTTTCCTGTATATATTAAAATTAAAATTTAAAATGATAATTTAAAATATTTCGCAAGGTGGTTTGAGTTCAAAATTCAATTTAAAACTTGAAATGTTCAAGAAACATTATTTGCCATTACCATTAGTTCTTATTAAAATTTTTTGGCACTTGGATTTAGATATATAAAAATGTACGCATTAGTTATCACATTACGATGCTATAGAAGCATTATCAAATAAATAATATATATGGATTAGATTTCGCTAAAGTGAAGAAATCGCTCATCAATAGTTATGTAAAATATTTCTTCCTTAAACATGTCCTTCCCTTTGTGGATTGTTCTGGAAGTTATCCACCATCTTGGCAATGGTGTAGAAGTGAAATAGAATAGACACATATTATTCATTTCTAAAAATTAAAGATTACTTGTGTAATCTACGAGGGTTGTAAGTGGTCCATAAAAAATCATTTGTATAATTGAATTGGTGGATGAAAATGGGAACTGAAAGAAGTGTGCAGAAAAGAAATGTGCAAATGTGACATAAGATAAAGAATGTCCAATGACTGATATATAATATAATGTACGCCAACAGATAATATGATATTAATATTTGAACCTATACTAATAATGATAAGGATATGTTTTGATTGTTTA
Organism: Eubasilissa regina; assembly: GCA_022840565.1. NCBI lineage: Eukaryota > Metazoa > Arthropoda > Insecta > Trichoptera > Phryganeidae > Eubasilissa > Eubasilissa regina. The sequence continues at coordinate 17,672,688 of JAINEB010000029.1, read as the reverse complement.
TAAAACGTACCAGAATTATTGAATAATAATATTTCTCAGTAAATAAACATTTGTGTTGCATAATAATATATGTTATGTAATAGTATTACAAATATTATTAATATAATAGTAATAAAATTTTTGTTATTATTAGTAATATTGAGTACACTTTTGTTTACATATTTTGTAATCATTAATCAATTTAAGTAGAACACTTGATAATTTTTTGAAGAAAACTAATAAGCAAAAACAAAGTATGACGTTACCGTATTTTTTAGATGATGTGACCCACCATGAGATGCACCACATATTGCACCACAAGCGGGCTAATGAGAAACTGTTTACGTCGATTTATCGGTGGTGTTGGATAAATGGACTGTCAAATTAATAATATGGAGAGATTTAGAAAAAATACGAAATCCTATTTTACACCTTCATATTATTATGATACCGTTTATATCAGTTCTTTATGACAGAGGATTAACTCCCACTTCCCACCTCCATATTTCTCGGCATCCTGCAGATTTTAGGGCTGTCACCAGAGAAGTGCCTGTTGCATTTTCCACTTGATCGGTCCAACTAAATAATATAATATAATTATAAACAAATTAAGGTTTTTATTTCATACAGTAGATAAATATACTTTCATCACTTTTCACTTAAAATATTTATTTTCTAATACTTTCTAGCGTGGAGTTTATCGGGACAGTCAACCGTCACGTGGCTATCCTATCTCCATTTTCATTTTTCCCCCCGTTCTTCACTAAAATCACCTTGATTTTCTGGAAACCGATCTAAGTGGTTGTGGAGGTAGTGAACTTTGGAAAGTTGTAAAGCATATTTTCCACTGATTCTATGTAATTTTCTGCCTTGTAATTTCAAAGAATTTTTTTTACTACATGAACAAATGAGCACTAAGTGTTAGATTCAATCTCGTTCATTGATGCGGTCAATTGTGGATTTTTTTAATAAGCTGCCTTATCTGAGGACCACCAAATATTCTGCTTTCAGTTTTTCTAGGAAGTTTTTGTCAAGTAGCCAAAACAAAGTCCATCTCAATTTAAAGCCTTCACAAATTGCTTCATAAGCCCCAACTTGATATGCAAGGGTGATTTTTATATGATTTTCTCATGTTCAGTATGACTGATAATGTGTACCGCTAAAACATTGTTATTAATAACAATACAATGTTTTTCTTCTAACATTTTGCACCCAGTGTTGAATAGAAGAATTCTGTTTTTATTGCGTATTGCTTCTATGAGGTTATTTAACCATTGCCCCTCGGAACGGGTAAAAGGCTAGTTATGAAATAAAATTGTTAATAGGTTGTCACTAACTATATATAATAAGATTCTTCGTGTATTAAAAAAATAAATAATGATAATGAAATATTACAGTGTCTGCCTTGGCATTTGTGTTGAAATTATATTTACATGAATAAAAAAATATTAAAATGCAGAATTACAAATGTTAGGAAGAGGCCATGGCCGCGTTGGTGACCAAACTAAGCCGATGCAGTTATTAAATTTTCGTGCCAAATTTGTCGGTGTATCGAGGTCGAGGTCTAAATATCAAAAATATGAGAAACAACAACAATTTATTCATCGATTCGATTTTGATTTATTACAGATATACGTAATTTTTTTTTTAAATAAACAGGTATTTTTAAAATATATTTTTTTTTTTACATGACACCAAGGCGACACGAGGGATCCGCCCGGCGATTGATGTATTCATACTGTTGATTGGAACATTTTAATTTTTTTTTTTATACTTAAATATGACGTTCCTTTGTACTTACGACCTTTGTAAATTATTATTAAAATATATAGAAATTGTTCAAAAGCAAGAGAATTGTTTTAAGCAAGTAAAAACCAGTTTTTTTTCAATTTCTCAATTTATAACGTGAATGTGTGTAAAAACCACAGACAAACAAACATGTTATTAAATATGGGTTGATGAAAATTACTCTAATGAATATTAATATAGATATATACAGGTAAAATTTAAATAAATAAGTACACATTAATATATGCTGTTGCATATTTTGTAATGGGTATGTAAATTAATATTTTTAAATAGGTACTTATATGACGGGATAATATTTTTAATAAGTATTTTATTTAGGTGATCTGCGTGCTATCACGCATTAATACTACGTAATAAGAATTTATCGATATATATTTACTCATTTTTTCTTCTTTTTCTTCATCGTGTGCTCAATTTCGAGCGTCATTATCCCCTGAAACAAATTGTTATATATATCTTTCTCAATAATACATTTAATTTGTATTTAAAATATCACAGATCTATGTTCTGAATAATTACAACTTCACAATAAGAATGTGTTCTCCTTAATAATAGAATGCTAGGTCGTAAAGTCATGAATAGTATAAGTAATTCCGTGACGACGTGGCGGATAGATAATCCGGATAGTATTTAAAGTACTTTTAAAATTAGCAATATTAACTTGGTGGTTAAAATTCATATTTTTTTATTTATTATCTAAGTTTTATTAACCACAATTGAGTTTGAAAAACATCTACCGGTTTCGGAAAACACCTTTTCCTTCTTCAGGATGTCATAACTAAAAATATAGCATTGTTTTTCTATTTATCCAGAATCTATTTTTAAATTTTTTAAAAAAACAACAATTATTTAAAAAAATAAATTTAGTACCTAACTCAAATTGCTGCTCAATATAAATTTAGTCGAATAATTTTTAGGAAAAAATTTTAGAATAGGACTCGTAGTTAAATTTAGTTGGCTGTTTACAATTTCCTGATTACTTTTACATGCTTTGTTTATCTCCAACGATTTCAAATTATTTAATTCGTGACCAACACCGTTTATATGCAAAATTGACAATCCCAATTTTTTATCAAAACCATGACTATTTTCTATCAAATGATTAGCAAATTCTGAAAACCCACCATTGTTCAAACATCTCAAATGCTCCTTTACTCTTATATTTAAAGTGGTAAGGGTGGAGTGCGACAAGCGGTATCCTTATGTATTATCAGGTATTGATTTAGTCTATAATTTTGAGTCATAAACAGTAAACATGATCGAGGTATTATTTAATTCTTCTAAGATGCGAAAATCTCTTTTTGCGCTGCATTTTGTAAATATAATACTTTTACACACCCCTTAACACCTTGGAAGCCTAAAATTTATGCAGAAATAGAATGATTTTTTACAAGGAGGTGATTAATTACTTTTATTTACTTTTATTAGCACTTACTAAAGTACATATTAAACTATTAGTTATAAAAATATAAAATGGCCGCGTCATGTTCTTTCCGGTGGAACTCTTCCGCCATTGCGCGCGTGACCGGCCTGTAGTATTCCTTGGTGTACATTTATTTAAAACAAAAAAAGAAAATTATGTACTCATTTAAAAATAAAATATAGCATATCGAATTTGAAAAAAAATTGTTTATTTATAAAGTTTGAAGCAGTTTGAAAAGAAAATTTCTAAAAACAATTTTTTAAACAATTGTTATTAACAAATTGTTTATTGAATTAAAAAATCCGTATGCTACATTGTAAATAATATTATATAAAATATTTATAAATATTAATTTTTAGTCAATTTAAATTAAATTCTTGATGTAAAGTTGCAGGCCAATCTGAAAAATATGGTTTTGAGAAAAACGCGATAGAAAAAAACGAGACTTGCTCGACGCGCGCAGCCGAACACCTGCCGTGCCGTCTTTGATCCTTCATATCTCGATACATTTTCAGAATTTTTCCAAGAGAGTATGCTTAAATTGAAGTAAAAATATTGAACTTTTAGAAAAAGCAATAATTTTTTAATTTTGCAAATTTCATTTAACCGATTTTTCATTTTTAACGTTTTGTGAATAAGGAGATAAAATGAATCACTTCTCAGGAGGCAGCATCTCAGAAGTAAACGAGGCAACCTCGGAAGCCTTGATTTAGATACAATCCTTTGGCCATTTTAACAGCCTTACTTTAACTACTTTCCTTTATCATACAATAATAAGTAATACAGCCGTCATACGTATTTTCCAAGTACAACAGGTGATGTAACCTCGTGTGTTTGTGTCTACGTCATGGAGGTCAACCATTTAAGTTTTTTTTTTGACCTGCTATTAATATAGCCACATGGACGTGTAATGTCGTTTCTATGAACTTGGGACTGTCTGTTTAAAGGTTATATTTTTATACTGCTTATAACATAATGCGATATGCAAAATTAAGCTCCTGTCAATTATTAGCAAAATGATTTTTCTAACATTGAGGTCCTTATAAATAATATACGATATATTTTTATTTTTCATTTGTCAGTATTTTTTTTTGTGTATCATTGGTTGTGTCAGAGACGATTGATTATGCGGTCGACATTATTATTTTTAAATACTAATAAAATGTATTAATTAGAACGATATACACATAAAATCAATATTATCGAAAAATATTGTTGTTGCGCCACCAGGATTCAAACCTGGATCTCTTTCCGAACCGGGGAAGGTGCATTATCCAACTATGCTTGAGCGATATTATTTTTGACGAAAAATTTTCGAACCTACATGTTACACTTTTTCAAATTAATACATCTATCGTTCCATTATTTGAAATTCGAATATAATAATATCGAATACTTTCAAACTTTCTGGATACGGAACGAATGATAGAATCCATTGTTGCTGGTATCTGTGTATTTATGCGATTTATAGATGTTCGAAAGTTGAGCACGTATATGTATTTCGACTCGTTCCGTGCGCGCGCCGTGTCGTAGGATCGGACCGTAGATCTCTAAGGATTTTGCGTTTTGCGTTTTGACTCTAGAACGCAAGGGGTGCGGAGCATACAAAGCGCGTATGAAGCGACCGCATCTGCTATCCAGCTTCTGACATTTGATCCGATCCGATAACAATACGCGATCTTACGCCCTAATAGCGATGTCCCAATTGCCTCTGTCACGCCGCAAGTTTGTAGTATTACCCACATAACATGAATGTACATACCCATGTATTTTTGAAAATTAGGGCCAGAAATTAAACCATGTATACTGCTTAAGCAGTATTACTGTGACTGTTGGATTTTTAATTTTTTTTAAATCGGTTGCCTTAATAACAATAAACAAGATTATTCAATTTAGATTTACCACTGATCAAATAGTTAGCCCTTAGTCGTTGTATATTTTTGGCTGGAAATAACTGAAATTTACAATTTATTATTAAGTTTAGACGTGTGTTATTTTTTGAGTTGGATGCAGTAGGTATCACCTCTGATGGATTCAGCCTTGTCCTGGCTACTTTGCTAGACTATTGTCTGTGTTATAGTAGTCAGCTTTTTAAATTAAATTATTTATAAATATACGTTAAAATATAAAATGAATGCGTTAAATATTTATAATTTAATTATTTATGTATTGTATTTGTATTGAACAAGATAGTGATTATTTGACTTCATTGTTTTAAAAAATCAAAACGAAAGCAATTGAGGTATACGGCGCGATAATAAATATCAAATTGTATATAAGTTTTTAATGTCATCCAATACAATATATTCGTTTTATCATATTGCGGTTTAAAGATCGCTAGACAAGGCTATAGTTATAACTAGAAAATGAGTAAAAGCTGTACATTACTTAAGTTATATGAAATAATTATTATCTTATGAAAATACCCTATAAAGTTTTACCCAGATTAGCGTTGACAAAAGTCTAGCCATGGGTTATTTAGAAAAAATTGTATACAACGTCACGGCAATACTGTCAGGCTAATTGTTAATACGTGCGCATATAATTTGTTCGTTCGATCCGCATAACAATTATTCTGAACTATATATTATTTTACTGAACCTAGGTTTATTTTTTATTGGCATCTTTACGTATGCATTTTTCATACAATTTGTGCTAAATTTTGTTTTCGAATCCTCACTGAAAATTGCATGCAATGACATCATCTACATATTAAATTTGCTAACAAACTAAACGTTTTGTTTTCATGGTGTATTCCAACATCATTTCGTTCTATAAGGTGTTCTTCAAATGAGAGAGTTTGCAATTTTTGGGTAGTTTATTACCAATATTAAAAGATATGTTGAAATAAATATTTTTGTGTACTATTAATGAAATATGTTCGAAGGAGAAATCGCTGATAATATTTTGAGTGAGGTCGAAAGCGGTGTAGGATACTGAGAAAAATGAATTTTTAAAATTTTTTTTAATTGATAGTATTGTTCTCAAAATTAGAATAATTTTTTTGATACCTAGTTAGTAACAATATAATATAAGTTTGTGCCTACCGCACGCCACTGCTAATTATGACGTGTACGCTGGTTAATTGATATTCTGACGCTTGAATATTAGCATATTATCTGCGAATAGTCATTATATATAGTTACAGCTCGCTAACATATAATTAAAATATATAGTAAACAAATAATAAATGAGGTCCCTAGTGGACTCGGCGCGAGCCTGTAGAATTATGATACCTGGCTATAGCTGAATGGAGCGACCTTCGTTCGTGCATCAAGGCAAAATATACTACAACTCGTTTTCGATAATCCTGATAAATGAGTGTGTCATATTTTGCAATGTGTTTGAATGTTGAACATACTATAGTTTTAACATAGTTTTTTTGTTGGACGTAACTGACTAACTTGAGCTCAAGTCGATGGGATATACAAATTTTACATTAAATAATTAGTTTCTAAAAGTGTATTTATCAACATTCCGTTTATATTACAGTTCTTTAATTTTTTTAAAAACTTAAGAAACTAGAGATTATTTCATTTTCTGACAGGTTATTCACTTCGATATAATTGAATGAGGCAATGAAATAAAGTGTTCGTCACGAAATGCAAATAATAAACTAAAATATTGTATTAAATTATATGCAATTAGGTTTTTCACCTTCTTGGTAAAAATGTAACCTATAAACTCAAAGATTGTCGGTTCTATTTGCCAGTGAATGTTAAGGTTAAATTTAAAAAGACGAGAATTTAAAAAAAAATTATATAATATTCGTACATAAATAAAATAAAATTCATAGTTCAACAAAATTTAATTCCTTTCAGAAAGCCTCCATTTTAAAAATCTAGCACTTTGAAAACACAATATTTTATACCTATCCTCTGTCATACATACTATCCAATTCGAAGTAATTCAAACATTCTTCCACATAAATGTTCATCTCTCTATTTAATACTTCACAGACTTATTATGATATCATATATCGCATTTGTAACAATCTATCTTCAAATTTAATAATAAATACAATTAAACAAATAACACTTAATAACGGACACAATGGAGAATCAATAGATACACTTAATAAACTAGAAAAAATACTGCTAGTCAATTTTTAATATAACAAACAAAAAGCGAAAAAATCTTGATATAAATAAATTCTCCAATCAAGTTAACATCTAGCACCAAATAGTAATAAAACAATTCTGAGGAATTTATGCGAAGTATTTATGAAAACAATTTTTTTCTACTATGAATTAGAAAAAAATTTTAACATTTAAACGATAAATAACAGCAAACACGTGGTGAACATTGATTAATAATTATCTTTTTATATATAATTTGATAACACAGCCGACTACGGATGTAAAAAAAAGAAGATAATTAAATTCTACTTGTCTCCGTGTCATCTCCTAACGGAGGTTGGCAACCATCATGGCGATCTTCACTTCGGATGCTGTGACGTGAAATGATTCGTCAATTACGACACTGCACCCGAACCAGACTCTTCAATTTTTCAGCCAGGAATTTCGTCTTCCACCGCTATTTATTTGTCTAATATTTGTGCTGGATGCGTATGAAAATATCGTGGACAGCTAGACTTGCAAATTTGTCTATTCTTCAGGAGTTTAATATTAAAGTCAGACTGTATCCAGGAGAATTTGTGATACTCGATAACTCTGAAGCCAAGATAGTGAGAGGACGTTCTCCTACAAGATTGACAGATCAAATAAAATAAATGGTAGGATGATTGGAGAAGGATTGTAAAAGCGGCTGCAGTGGATGATGGGTGGCACGGATTTTGCCTTGTGTGATATGTCACAGTTTGTTGTATTTATTTCCCGTCTTGACACGATCGAGATTTGCAATTTTCTTCTCTTTATTGTTAGCATATTTCCTTACATTATTCATCAGTGATAGAATTTATTTATTAGTCACTTAGTCAATCAAGAAGACTGAGTATCTACCTGTCTATCCACATTTCTGGGGCTTTAAACTTCTTCATTAGCAAACAATAAGAGAAAACACATTATTAAATAACTCTTTGTAATTGCATCACGTGGTTTGGGATAATAATTGATTTATAAATGAATATGTGTGTATGTAAGCCTGATTAGTAAGTGAATTTGATTACGAGAAATAATAAAATTTGATTTTGTTGGATATGCATGTAACGCACTAGATTGCGTTCTTTGGTCGACATATCTGAGTACATACTTTATTTTTAAGATTGTACATAATTGATATCTATCCTATACGTATGTTGACTATACTGCTTTTTATACTTTAATAAATAAATGCCGACTTGTTCCAAAATAGGCTTACCTAGTGGGGCAATGCAATAATCATTCAGAAATGTTATATGATTAATATAATTATGTGATGTTTGTAGTGTAAATAAATAAATATTGATAAATAAACTTGTTTTAAGATCAATGGTAATTTTAAATTTGTAGTTCCTAATTAGTTACCCATCACATATATTTATAATTTTGTTAATTGTCTACGTTCGTTTTTTTTTTTAATTTTAGTATACACTGCATCTTGAAGAAGGGACCGTTGGTCTTGTGTGTGGTTTAAATAAGGTTTTTATTTTTTTATTATTTTATATAATATAGAATTCTCGTCAAATTCAGAGAAATATCGGATTATTTTGAAATAAAAGTGTGCGGAAATCATGAACCTGTATGGAATGAGAAAGTCTAAGGAGTAATATACATGGCGAGCAATATAGTATTTATTAGAAACCCAGAATCTTTCCATTTACATGACTTCAACCGAGATGAGTGAGTCACGTCTAGAGGATGCAGGAAGCGCGGATTCTCAATCCTTAGAAGCCAGGTGATAGGAGAAGAGTGGGAAGAGCCTGACTTTGCTGGAAAGAAGGATGAAATAAAATGAAGTAGAGCAGCTAAAGATTCTGAACTGGAAAACAGTTGGATCATGTTGTGATTCAGGAGGTCAAGGTATTGTGCCATGCAGAAGAAAAAAAGTACTTCTATAGATTTAAATTCGTTTTCATATTTCTTCATTATCCTTTCAATGGGTTCATTCTAAATGATCAGCTTTCTTCTTTAGATGAAATTCATGAACTTGTATATCGTTATCATTAAATTAACATGTCCCGACATTTTATGAAGAATCTAAAATTATATTATCGACGTGTCTTATATTTTTAATCATTTATCCGTTCACCACTACATTAGTTAATTGTTTATTTAGTGCGTCACAGTATCGATTGCTTTCTGTTATTAATATGTTATTTTCATCGTCTATAGACTACAATAAATTTATTTAATGATCTTGTAATTGTCGGTGTCTACGAATAAGATTTTAAATAGATTATCGACTCTGAGATATGAATCTTGCTTTATATATATATATATATATATATTTGTTATTTAACGCCTATATTATAGTTAATATTTAATAAGTATGACTAACAAGTAGTTTTAGGTGACGTTTGCAAGCACGTGTTGAATCTCGCTGTCAGATCAAACGTCGACACTAATCTCAAGCTGATCTCTGAATTATCTACAGATCAGTGTACATGGTTAATATAATTTCCATAACTTTAATAAATTTTTTTTTTTAATCTTCTCAATGAATTGTTGGCGTTTAATGATATTAAATTCAATTTATTATCAATATTATTATTTATTAATAAATAAATTAAAGTAATATATTACTTAAAGAATCCGCAATCCTGGCGCCATCCAGCGAGTTGCGTTCAAAGTTAAATCTGGGAAACATTGCATTCAATAGAGGAGTTTCAAAATCACGAGGGAAAAATAAACACGCAAAAAATAAATCTTACGAACATCAGTTTGGTTGCTCAGTTGGATGGACAGTGCTACTAGCAACAGAAAAATCCCAGGTTCAATTCCCAGCTGTCACTCCAAGGTTTATTAACGAAACACATTTGTCCTTTAAATTTTTTTAAATGACATACTTATTTCGGTTTTAAAATGTTACACAACCGTAATAATTGATTCTAGGAAAATTCACACCTTAAAAGTTCGTGCTAAATTTCGAAGGAAGATTATTGAATACGAGGTGGCATTATTCAAGGTAGTGCAGTATCGGTAAATTCTGCTTTGCCATTTTTAAGAGAACAAATAATAAAATAATCATTATTTAAAAAAAAAAAAAACTGTTGTTATCTACGTCTGTAGATAACATTTGTCAGGATCAACATTTAAATAATTCTCACATTTAATAATTTAAGATATATCATGCACGTATGTTTCGAATAAAATAATTATATAATTATCAGACTCTTTTCTTACTTGACAGGATAAAAAAAAATTGCATGGACGTTCCATTTATTAAAATTAATCAAAGTGAGCTTTGCATATTCAACGAAGATAGGTATCTATTTCCTATGTGTTCAACAATAATTTGATTCTTATTAGAAGGTTAAGTACCTAACGGAAATTTTGTGTAAATTTTAAAAAACGATTTTAGATGTCATTAGTTTATACATAATTTAATAAATAAAAAAGAATGAATTAAACAGTCAAATAACCAACGTGATTTAAGAGTATTTTGAGTATATTCAAATCTTTGTAGGTACCAATTTTTGGGATTTATCCCCTGAGGGATTATCATCAAGTTATAGATGACTCACAATAAAAACCATAGATGGCGACAACGTAATTGTTTACGCGCTTTTATACATCGATAGGTAGGCCTGATATAAAATTTTGAATATGTGTGTTCTTTTTGTGTAGATTTTAAAATAGAAAAAAAGCGAAACTGCTTCTGGGAAGAGAGTTATTGTGTTTTACGGCGGCGATAATAAAAACATTTAGTATATATAATTTCGGATTATCGGTTGTGTGAAGGTGAAGGTGATGGTGGCTGACAAGTATATTTGAGGACCACCAGACTATAAGGATAGCGACGTCGGCCTCAACCAGCACAGGTTCACAAAGGTTTGTGTAATTTGAATTTGCATGGATTGAACTACTGTATTCATCATTACCAATAGAAAACCCAGAACTAGCTATCGAAGTATTTACGGCAACAGTAATTGTTAATAAATAATTGAAAGGTTTCTACATAAAACATGCAAAAAATTAATAGGTGTAGCGTGGGTAAATTGGTAAACGTTTTATTGTGTACAGTGATCACTTAAGCCAGCCGATGATAGGTCGTAAGACGATAAGTTATTTTCGTGAATTTATGGTCGATCCAGTCATTTCCAGAAATGGACCTGTCAATTGGCCGCCAAGTTCGTGTGATATCTCTCCGTTAGACTATTTTCAGTGAAGATATGTAAAGTTACTAGTTTTGTACTTGTAAACCAACATTTTAAACGTAGTCGAGGTGTATATTTTAATAAAATTATATTCCATTGTTAATTAATGGCAACAAATGATTTTTCAAAAAAAAAAAAATTGGTATCGTATATTTAAAAAAAATAAATTAATTCAATTTTAAACACATACCACTAAATGAATGAACATGAAATAAAGTGCACATGTAGGAGAGATGTTTGTAGTATTAGTTGCGGGACGAGGAGCATTCTACACACATTATTTGTGGAAACATAAATTCCATAGCTCATGGCACATTTATGCAACAAAAAAAGTATTTACTCTTCGAATATTAAATCTTTGTGTAAGTAAGATGTATTGTATATTATATTGTCAGCGTTTAAATTTTCATTCCAATCGAGTCATATATTTAAAAAAAAGTCGTGGAGCTATTTGTTTGCGTAAGTGGTACCAAAATGATCAGGTGGGTGACAGAAAATTGAAAATATTGAAACAAGGAATTTGCGTTAGTGCATGTCTATATATTTAGTATTCTGTGATTTTAAAGTCCTATCACGCTTATAAATATTATAATTATACTAAAAATTAATTTAGTGCACTTCCTCGGATTGGAAATAGAGATCCAGGTTCGAATCCCGGTGACGCAAAAACAATATTTTTCGACAAAATTGATTTTATATGTATATATTTATAATGAATACATTAATTTAGTATTTAAAATATCACAGACCGTCTGTTCTGAATAATTACAACTTCACAATAAGAATGTGTTCTCCTTAATAAAAATTACTTTGTATTAATTTAACCATTTGTGTGTTATTATTTGATACCACAGTAGGATAAAAAATAAGTCGAGTGGGATGGGGTACTATATTTTTCTCAGGATCCTAGAATGCAACATAATAAAATTTAAATGGTATTCAATATAATGTACATTTTTAGCGGAGACGGAATGGATTAGCCAAGGGGAAAGTGTTTATATTTTAACCAGAGTTCTAAATAATAAGTATGCCAAATTTGGAAATAATCACATTTAATATAATACACATTTACATCGAGGGATGGTGGTGGGTTAGACAGGTGCGAAGGGGATGGGCGTCCATGTTTTGCTCAAGTTCCTAAAGAGTAGCTGTACAAAATTTGATTAAGATTGATCAATATATGTAGGAATGTATCAAAGAGACATACATTTAGTTTTATTTATAGATATTTACTTCAACAAAGTTACTTCTTTAAATGAGCTAAGATATTGTATTTCTATAATAATATACAATTTGTAATATTTTAAAAATTGGCTAAATGTATAATGATTTTATGTACAGCCAAAGAAGAAAGGTTTAGAATTGATATAAAACATAACAAATATTTAGTTAATATTATAAAGAAAAAATAATACAATTTGAAAATATAATTATGTCATTACAAGTAAATGTGATATACATATAAAATAAATCTTTCTAATTGATACATTCAATTTGTATTAAAATATCACAGAACTATGTTCTGAAAAACTGCAACACCACAATAATAAAGTGTTCTTAAAAATATATAAAAATGTATCAAATATAAAACTCTAAAAATAATAAGAAGGTATTTAGGGTCTATCCTGGTGAAGAAGAGATCGCTCTGAAATCGGTCGACATCAAATAACTAGTGATTTTAGATAGAAATTATTTTAATTTTTTTCTAGTTTTTTATTTCGCTCTCATTATATTTGATGCGTATCTATGAGACTAATCTCATCATGGAATAATTCAATTCACGAGTAGAACATAATTTATTTTTAATTTGTTGTTTATAAAAGGTTTAACCGATTTAGCTTTTTCAACATCACGTAATTACTCTCGTAGCATATTCTTGCCCACGTGCCTTCGAAGCAGACAAGGGCACGTGTTTAAATCTAATAGATAAATATATACGGAATATTCCAGAGTATACCTGTCGCTACGTATTTCCACGTCGTAGACAGTATTCACCTGAGTCTTATTTTATTTCTTGTTTTTCTTTGTTCGCTGGCTGGCTGCTAGGGTGACCGTGCGTTTACTAAATATTATTAAGTTATCTTCTCCTTCGTTGTACTCATGACAGAGCTGTTATAATGATGTCACCGCTAGTGTCCGACCGAAGGTCAGTTTTTGGCCGAAGCCGAAGGTTCAATCGTACTTAGAAATCTTACAACACCAACTAGAAAGTATATATATAACTATCAACATTCTACACTGTTACTTAGTTTTCTGCTTTATGATGTTGATAATAATTGTAAATATATCCATTAAAGAAATAAATTGAAGTTTTCCAGAAATATATACTGAATATTATTTTTATTAAGGAAAACACATTCTTATTGTGAAGTTGTAATTATTCAGAACAGACGGTCTGTGATATTTTAAATACTAAATTAATATATTAATTATAAATATATACATATAAAATCAATTTTGTCGAAAAATATTGTTTTAGCGTCACCGGGATTCGAACCTGGATCTTCATTTCCAATCCGGGGAAGTGCACTACCTTTGTGCTATAACGCCAGTATTTTTCTTGACAAATTTTCAATATTTTTCGACAAAATTGATTTTATATGTATATATTTATAATTAATACATTAATTTAGTATTTAAAATATCACAGACCTATGTTCTGAATAATTACAACTTCACAATAAGAATGTGTTTTCCTTAATAATATATGTTTTATCAACGTGTCCAAAATTTAATAAAAATGAATTGATAATTCTGGCGTCTGCAAATCGGTTTACTCAAAGGTATTTGAGATTCTGTAAAAATAATGTAGATGGCTTTCAAATAATGGAACGACAGGTGTATTAATTTGAAAAATGTAACATATAGTTTCGAAAATTTGTCAAGAAAAATACTGGCGTTATAGCACAAAGGTAGTGCACTTCCCCGGATTGGAAATGAAGATCCAGGTTCGAATCCCGGTGACGCTAAAACAATATTTTTCGACAAAATTGATTTTATATGTATATATTTATAATTAATACATTAATTTAGTATTTGAATTTTATTTCTTTCGTAATAGTTCGTGCGCTTTCGGCGGCTTTAGCTTCGGCTAAACCTTCGGTAGATTTTAGCCGAAGCTGAATGTGCAGCCGAAGGTGTATTTTTTGGCGGAAAATTGCCGAAGTCGAAGTCTGCTCCAATCTGCAGCATTCATGACGGCTTTTTGGAGAGAGCCGTAGGTTACAGACTTGACCAAATCCGTCCATTCATTCCTCGACTCTTGACTTGTACCACTATTATAAATGCATTAAGTAATGGTCAGTGCGTCATACGGTTAATATATTTAATTGAACATTTCTGATAGTAATTTACTATTCCCCTCGGGTACCCAGTGGCGTAACAATATCAATGCAATGCATTGGGGCCCACTTTAGACAGAATTCCAAAATTTTTGCGCCTTACGATTCATTTGGCATTGATATTTTTGCGAGAATCGATACCTTAAAATTATAAAACTTAAAAAAAAGAAGTTTTTCACGATTTAAACAATAGTGTTACGCTTGTGTGTCGGGTTAGGGACCAGACTATCACCGCGAGTATTTTTTATTTTGCGAGGGCAAATAAACGTCTAAGACACTTGTGATCAGTGGTAACTTTTTACTTCGGTAAAAAATTACTAAAGTAAAAATTTATGCGAAAACAGGTTGTTTGATAGTTGGTAAAAAATGCAATGGTTAACTAATTTTATTCTCGAATATCGGATGGTAAAAACCAAAAATTGTTGGTCCACTATATTTATATGGTGGACTGTTCACAACTGTTATAAAAGGTCATCTGTCACATTGATACTTTGACAGTTGCAGTATACGACAATGAATCATTCAATATCCCGCTATTTTAGTGATGACAGTTCTTCCGATGATGATTTCATTGTATAGGTTGTCCCAAGATTTGAATTAAACAGAAACCACAGTTTTTAGTCTTTAGATTTTTATTTTTTTATTGAATTATAAAGTACATGGGCTAGAGTTATTTATGGAATAACGTATCGGGCAAATGGCCTCCATGACTTTGCTGGCACATACGCACTCTTTTGTCGAAATTTTCCATGACCATTTTGTATAATTGCTGACTGGCTTGTTTATGGACGACCAGTGTGTTTAGCGTCTCCGACTGATCCAGTCCCTCTAAATTTTACAATTAATCTCTTCGCAGTTGATAAACTTAAAACACTATTCCGACCATATTTTGCATTAAATTTTTCATTATTTTTGAGATATTGTTCAATGTTGAAAATGGGGCGATACACGATACAACACGTTGTTGTATCGTGTATCGCCCCATTTTTACTAACCCTAAACTCTCAGCTGTCAAATTATTTATTTTTCAGGGTTGCTAACAATTTACTGCAGAAATGGCGGCAAGTTCAAATCTTGCGTTAATTTTTGGTTCACTCTTTATAATATATATTTAGCACATAAACCGAAAAAATTTCGCCAGCTAAGTGACAAGTGACAAACGCAGAGTTGAGTAAAGCATAAAATGAAGCATATTTTATGATTATTTGCATTGCCACACCGTGATACGAGAATTCTTTTCTACGTTTTGACAATAGTAAATTTGACGTACCGATAATCCGGAAACGTTCTTTTACCACGGGTGATGGTAAAAAGTCACTATAGTAAAAACTTACCGTGGTCAAAATTTACTACTGATCGCGCAATCGGCCCTTAGTAATGTTTATTTTTATTTTTAATATTATGAGATTAGACTAATTCTGTTCTTACTATACTATAAAACACGTAGTACTAATATTCGTATAAATTATGCACAATACTTATTTGAGGGGTCTTTTTCCGTTCTCCCTCCAGATATGGATATTTATTGTCCTAATTAGATATTCACAATAAGAATGTGTTCTCCTTAATAGTATATAATTCTGTATGCTAAAGAAAAAAAGAGATGTGTCGAAAAAATGCAAAAACTAATAGTTCTTACGGTAATAATATTTAAAAAGTGATTTTGTTAATGTCTAAAATTAAAAATACTTCAGCAACAGCTGCTCTGATAAAAAGCTTAACAAGATGTGACTTACGGCACCCTTTTTTCCTAGAAAGAAAGTATTTGACATAACATGTCAAGGAAAATACGAAAGAGTCGATACAATTCCATTAGACGACAAAAATTTTACTTATAAAAAATGTGAAGTCAGTTTTTAACACAACCGCAATTTTCTTTCGGCTTCCTCTCATGTTAATAATCGACTTATTCATGCTACATCCAATTAACACGAACGTCTACCGAGTCAAAAAGTCAGTACGTCATTACAAAAGACGATTATGTGAACACTTCTGTGTCAAATCAATATGTAATTTATAATAAATGTAATATTAATTGTTCGTCTGTTCTCGTGCAACGTCGTGTGTTCTACTACAATTTTATAAACGTGTCAGTTTAAACTCAGACCATTACATAAGTTATCAAATCATATATTCATAATCATCACATGTAATATATTTCACGTATAAATAAAACGACGGTTTTTGACATATTATATAAATAATTTATAACCAATTGCAAATAAAACCGATTTCGTTGACGCACGCCAATAAGCGACCTAGTTTAAATAATGAAAAAGAAAATATTGACATATGAATTTTATTTACATACATACGTAATATTTTGATTATCAAGTTTACCGAGAAGACCTCGACAGCCAGCGTTTCTCCACATTCTAAATCTTTAATGAAGCAGATTAACATGTCGCATAAAAAATAGAATGCGTTACTTTTCGACCATGACCCTATTCTGTTTAATTTGTATATAATTTAAATATATGCACCCGCGTAATACAAACTAGATTGATCTTAAATTAAATCGATTTTCTCAGAATTGATCGTTAAAAATTGTAATATTCTGTATTGAATAACTGCACTTAAAATATTACTAATTGAGCTGTCCACAGCCGCGCGGTTTCTTCGTATAACTTATTTTTTAATGTTCAATATATAATATATTATCAAAAAAATGTAAATGGTCTAAAACAATACAACATAATTCTACTTTTAAAATTAGCAATATTAACTTTGTGGTTAAAATTCATATTTTTTATTTATTATCTTTGTTTTATTAACCACTGAATTGAGTTTAAAAACATCTACCGGTTTCGAAAAATATCTTTTCCTTCTTCAGGATGTCATAACTAACTAAAAATATAGCATTGTTTCTTCACCATAATCTATTTTGAAATTTAAAAAAAAAACAATAATTATTTTTATTATTTTTTTAAATAATTGTTGTTTTTTTAAAAAATTTAAAAATAGATTCTGGTGAAGAAACAATGCTATATTTTCAGTTAGTTATGACATCCTGAAGAAGGAAAAGGTATTTTTCGAAACCGGTAGATGTTTTTTAAACTCAATTCAGTAGTTAATAAAACTAAGATAATAAATAAACAACATAATTCAATAATTGAACGCAAATACAATTCAGTTTTTACCAAAATGAATGTTTCACTTATAAAATCATTATTAGGAAGGTAAAAGTATTATTATTAGTATGTCAATTTTAGTCTAAAATGAAGTAAAAAACGTTTTAAAGCAGAAAGAACGTAAATAATAATTATAGCATTGTTATGTAATAATCATTTTATTAATATTTTCTCGATTCTTCTTAAATCATTACATTTAAAGCATGATCGAAAGACGACATTTTTATGTCAGTTTTGACAGTTCATATTAAAATATGAACCACAGACATAACTATTTTCAGTCGGATGACAGATATTTAAATAATTGCTGAATTACATTATTTTAACGTGCTTTTAATGCTGTTTCATGACTCATTTCTATGTTAAACCGGTTAACTTAATTTATTGATAGATATTTAATATTCATGATTATTTGTTACTTGACAGATTGTATATTATAGTTAGAATGGACATTCTCCATCTTTATCAACGATTATTGATTGTTGTATGAATGCGAGAGAATCATTGTTTTTATTGCCAGTATATTTATATATTATTATATGTATTAGTTTATTGCCAGGAATACGTGTCATATAAATATTCTTACTGTTTTCAAATTAAGCTAAATGCCAGTTCTATAATAATAGGACTAACTTGACGGCCTGTCTAACGAGGGTCGAACTCCGAACCATTAGATCACTAGGCAAAAATCGTAACTATTAGATTCTTAGAGTAATAAATGGTCGTTCTTTTAGATATCTATCACATCTTATATTTAATGAGTACAATTTTCTAAACGTAAGACTAATTTATGTGTTGAGACTCGTACAATATTTTAATTTTGACAATAATTCACCTCTAGTAATAAATCATGGTCACGACACGAGACAACGAATACACATTTACACACCAGTTCTGAGAGTAACAACGACATTCTTTCAACGTATCTGCATGTTTTTAGATCTTAAACTGTACAACACACGCAACACTAACTGGAAATCGTTCACTCATAAAAAAATTACGAAAATATGTATTCAAATAGGTAGAGATCAGTCAGAAGCATCGCTGTCCAATATTTCAACTTAATTACAATACAATACACTAATAATTCACCTTAGATTTACAATACATTCACTACAACTTTTTATTGTATATTTATTTTTCTATATCTTAGTCGAATTTGACTCTTTATTTATAATTTTTATTAAATAACACCGCAAAGCACGAAATAAACTGGCTTCTTCAATACATACAGAAGTCTAGCGAAGTACCCAGAACAATGCTTTATATCAGAGGTATATATATATATATAAAAACCACTATGTATTATTATTTGTTTATTGAAGTTCGTTCAAGAAGGTAATTCAATTTTGAGAAAAAAAATTCAACGTCAATACAGTGTCATAAATTATATTTTCGGCAGTTATTATATAACGAATAAATTATATAATGAATAATAAAATGTAATTAAGGAGAACACGTTCTTATAATAATTAATACATTAAATTAGTATTTAATTTATTTCGCACGCGGCCCAAAACTGGTGACGGCGACCTTATCGAAAAGCATTTTGCAGACGGTCCATTTTTGGAAGGTCTCATTTTTTTTTTTGATCAATACCCACTTTTACCAAATATCGCGCGAGAACTACATGTCAAAATTGACCACTTAAATGCTATATGTGTCCTATATTTCAAAATATTTATTATATAATATATTAGTGACGTCATCAGATAAGATTTATTTCCAGTAATGTATTAATTTCTTATTAATATTGTTTTGGAACGCGGTTGTAATACTAATTATTTATGACCTATTCTGTAATTAGCCAAGGTCGGTCAATCAGAAGTATTATCGACAAATACAAAGAATTATACAAGATAAACCAATATTATATAGAATATTACTTTAACTGGTACAAATGTCCCAGTATGTTGATAACCTCATATAAATCGGACGCTTTGACAATGTATTAATTATTTATCGCAGAGATGAAATAGGAAAAAATCTATTTATCGAAAAAATATATGTATGTACAGTTAAAAATATAATAAATTATTAATTACTATCGAAAAAATATAATCACTCGAACCCGGGTCTTTACCTTTATCTTGCCTGTACTACTTAATTAAAATGTGATTTGACGTGGTCTAGTGGTTACGATTCTCGCCTAGTGACCCGGTGGTCGGGGGTTCGAGCCTCGTCCCGGCGGGAGGCCATCAAGTTAGTCCTATTTTCACAGCACAAGCGTTCAGTTTAGTTTGAAAATAATATTTTAAAAATTACTTTGTGGCCTCATTTTATATTAATAATTATACAAAATACTTTGTTTAAGCCACTATTTAACTATTAAGAATTTTCCAATCGTCTTTTGGAAACAAACCATTCTTTTTTTGTTAACAAGGGTTTAGAAATTATACATACAAATACTAGAGGTTTTCAGTTAGATACATTTGAAATTTTAGAAATAAAAAAAAATGTTAATAGCAAGCTTAATATATATTATAAATAATCAAATTCTCTTTGAAAATAGTCACCTTTTATATTTGTTTTCATATTAGTTTTTACTTATTAACCATTTTATAGTTTTGTTTTTATCTATGCTTGAATTTTTTATTGCAGTATACATTATATCATGAAGAAGATACCATAGGTAACGAAACATATAGAATAATTAATAAATAGTGCTTGCAACAAAGTATTTTGTATAATTATTAGTAAGAATATTGATGTGACACGTATTCCGTGTACGAATATCTATTTAATTTTTTTTTTAAATATTTATGTGTCTTCTTCTTCTACATAATCATCCCCTTTAACGTAATCCGGTCAGGGGACTTACGTTTGGACAGCACTCTTCCACCACTCTCTGTCCTGCGCTGTGTCGATTACTCGGGACACTGATAGTTCCATCTTTCTTTCCATTTGCCTTTTCCGTATTCAAATTTATGTGTATATATATTTTTATTTCGCTTGGTTTTAGCATCAAAAATTATATTATATAAGTTGTATCAAAGTTTATCCAAATTTAATAAAATGGGTCGATTTGATTCTGGGGTATTTTACTCAAAGGTATTTGTGATTCACCGAAATATAAAGTTGATTACTTTTAAAAATGGAATAATAGATGTATCAATTGGAATGATTACAGAATTTAAGTTCAACATTTGTCGAAAACGTGCTCGATTGCTATAGCGAAAATGGTAAACACGCTTCCTCGGATAGGAAGAGATCCAGGTACGAAGCTCGGTAGCAATATTTTTCGTTAATTTTTTTTTTCTTTCCAGTTAATTAATTTAATCCGTATGTGTAATGTATCATGATGTAGCGATTGTAAGTCGCGCACAAGTTGACAAGACTGGTAGGGATAAAAGAGCGTCGCGCTTGGGCGCGCGCTGTCTCCCACCGGAATCGTAGATCAGAACACATCTCTTGCATTGTATCCATAGTTGTGAAATCCGTAATAAACTGTATTGTTATATATCGAGTTCTTGACTACGCACACATGAATACGTCATTATTTGCAGCCCTAAATTAATCAATTAATTAAAGAAAATAACACTAGAAAATTTGAAATAAGCCCACAGGTTTAAAAATAATTTTAAAATCCCTAAATGTAACACCAAACACAATCAGCAAAATTCTATATATTTAGGGATAAAAAATTTCAATAGCCTCCCCACACAAATCAAAGAAATAAAGGATATGAAAGAGTTTAGAAAGAAACTAAATGAACACTTCAAAAACACATAATTGGACAATAACCAATATTTCAGAATACTTCAGAAGCACACAAATGGACAATGGATAGAATATGTAGAATTATACACAAATATTGTAGTGTAACTCCCTCTCCAAGCACAAGAGCTGGTCTCTTTTTTGGAGAGGTAAGCAAAAGAAAAACCATATATGTATATAACCATATATATGTATGCAACCATATATTTTTTTAATAGTCGGATTAAGGGTATAATAGTATGAAACTACAAAAAAGCCTGTTTCAAGACTACAATTCACTATAAAAAGATTCTCTTTATCTTGGACTCCGAATTAGAATTGCTAGGTTTATTTCCGTTTCCTCGTTTTAATCTTTTGGTCATAAGATTACTTCTAATGCTTAATATTTAGAGTAAGTTTATATAATTAATAATTTTAAAGTCTATTTAAAAGCTTTCTTCATATTTAAAATGTTAAAAATTTGTTCGAGTTGACAGCGTGGATGCATATGGGTATTTTATACCACGGTATGATAAAGGTTAAAATAAAGCAAACAATTCAGTCTCTGGTCTGGTACACCCTGTTTCTGGCGCAATCATCAGAGTATTGAACCAGAGAAGCAAGAGCGCTCTCAGATTGAATTCGATTATGTAAAAAAAACTTGAACTGAAAGTAAAGCTCTGTTTAAATGAAAAAAAAAAAAAACGTCAGACCTCAGCCTCATGCAGCATTGATCTTAATGCCGATGTGCATTTTGGGAAAACCTTTCAAATCCCCGAGGTCAGCATCTTTGGGAGGCTGCTTCTCTCCGAAACTGTTGAAACATATTCATGAAGATAAATCAATTCAATAATAAGGTATCGAAGTTCTTGACCTTTCAACCAGGGTAAATTATATAATAAAAATAAGTAATGAGGTAAATAATACAAATATCTTTATTTCACGCTTCGTAAATATTTATTAGAAACATATTATTATGGAGAACACATTCTTATTGTGAAGTTATAATTATTCAGAACAGACGGTCTGTGATATTTTAAATACTAATTAAATGTATTAATTAGAAAGATATATATAAAGTCAATTTTATTGAAAAATATTGTTGTTGCTACCGAGATTCGAACCTGAATCTCTTCCAATTCGGGAAAGGTACATCAACCAACTATGCTACAGCAGACAGTACTTTTGACGACAAATTTTCGAACCCAAAGTAGATGGCTTTCAAATAATGGAATGATAGATGTATTAATTTGAAAAGTGCAACATATGGGTTGGAAAGCGATCCAGGTTCGAATCCCGATAGCAACAACAATATTTTTTTGATAAAATTAATTTTATATGTATATCTTTCTAATTAATATATTTAATATATCACAGACCTATATTCTGAATATCAATTAATAATGGAACGATAGATGTATTAATTTGAAAATTGTAACATTACAGGTTAAAGCACTGTATCGGTATAGCAACATCGCTTAATGTAGGTTAAATCCTGCCCTGAGCAGAGGAATCCAGATTCTCAGTAATAATCGACCGACTGAAAAGATCCTTGGAGTATTTAATGTACAATGTTCTAGAAATCTAAAAACAAAATTATGTGACTGGTCTACTAATACGATTGTGTATTTGTAAATAAATAAGCAACTTGTGAATGATAATTTCTTTCGTTTCTGATAACCTGTGACCCTCAATAATGATCTCGGTGAACCTTTGTTTTCTGAATGACACAAGACAAATGACACGACATCTGCAGTTATATAATTCTGTCAAATTATAAATCATGCGGTAATCGTGACCACGTGCGAGTGCAGGGCCGGCTGGCAAATATTTTAATTATTGATTCATATTTATATATTAATCGAACTTATTATTAATTTGAATAACACCTGTGTGCATTATTTTCTCATATTAAGAACGCAGTACGTATCGTCATGGTATCAAGAACACTTTTTTCATCTATAGTTTTTTCATCGATGTTCGGAATTTCAGAAAATCATATAATACTATTATATAATTAAATACTAATTAATTAATAAGTGTTAATTAGAAAGATATACATATAAAACCGATTTTATTGAAAAATATTGTTGTCGCGCCACCGGGAAAATTTGCCGTCAAAAATAATGTCGCAGTAGCATAGTTGGATAGTACACCTTCCTCGGTTTGGAAAGAGGTGAAAGAGAGGAAAATATGTGCAAGATAAGTTATAGTAAAAATAAATACAGTAGAATCTCTATACTCGTCATTAATCTGTTACTGTGAGTCTTACGAATATATATATATATATTTTTTTAAATAGAGATGTGTACACGGAATACATGTCACATCAATATTCTTACTATTTTCAAACTAAGCTAGACGTTTGTGCTATGAAAATAGGACTAACTTGCTGGTGTCCTGGAACGAGGCGCGAACCCCCGACCACTAGATCACTAGGCCAACGTCTTGACCACTACACTAACAAGCTACTATAGAAACAGTTTTTCCCATAACAAATAACAGAAATTCAATTAATTTGTTCCCATCCCCCAAAAATAGTACACAAATGAATGAATTTTATGTTAAAACCTTTGTTTTACTGAGGCGACATGATGGTAGAAGTGCAAGAGAAGGAAGGTTACTAATATTTAGATTGAGACAATTTAAACATTTTCGTTTGCACTTGATTTGACAAAGAACTTGCATGTTTTTCTATTTTATGAAACATTATCATTGAATCCATTTATATTTCGGTTGACTATGGCAACACTTGGGTGACACTTTTCGATCATATTCTGCGTTTTGGCCCAGTTAGGCAGCATTGCCGGGCGGTGGAAGTGACAAATATAGAAAATATGGAAACATTTGTTTGTTATCAAAATATGGCGAATATCGAACCTGACGAATATATAGGTTCCACTGTATTTTGATCTCGTTTATATTAGAGCATATATATACATATATAATTATGTATGCACTGTATCTAAGAATAAATATAATCCTAAATTGTAAATATATTTGAATTTAATTCAAAAGATTAATTGAGAATACTGATTGCAAAGATAGCATTATTTTTTTTTTCTAACTTTTAATGCAGTGGTCTTCTCGTATTGTTTTTACACATTGTGTTAATTTATTAACATTCAAATACTTAGTCTTTTGACGTAAATTGGTCATTAAAAAATGGGGTTAGTTGCAAAATCAGTCGCTTTTGGCCGAAGCCATTTATATTAAAATTCAGCCAATGGTTGTCCTCGCCAATCTGATAATTCATAATTTTAAGTGCATTAATAAATATATTGTAATCCAAGGTCTTATTAATTTTTTACGTTTTACTCCAAATAAAAAAAAATTGGTCAATTGCTGAGATTGCAACTGGAACCACGAATTATGAAATTTATATAATATAAGGAATATCACCTTCCAGAAGTTAACTGTGAGTTTCTGCATTCGCCTTGCTCATTATTTGGTGGATGTATTTTTATCTAGACCTTCTTTTATTTCACTTCCTTCAATCTTTCACTCATTTACATTTTTGAAGTATGCCCTGTATGTAAGGGCCTGTTGTGCGATCAGTAGTGAATTAGTGTGAAAAGGCGTATAATCATAATTCTAAACTTTATGCTTTATCTATGGCTTTATTCGCTTACGCGTCCGAGATCTATCACTTTTTTCAGATTATGTGCTAATGTATATTAAACAACGAGATCATCATCGAACGAACTCTCATCACAAAAATAGCGGGACATTGAATGATTAACTGTCGTATACTGTAACTGTCAAAGTATCAATGCGGCGGATAACTTTTGAAACAGCTGTGAAGAGTCGGCCATATTTATCAATCGATTGAGATTTTTACTATCGGAGTGTAAAATAAATTTACTACTGGATGTGCTTTCGAGGAGTAAATATTTTTTTACCAACGATCAAATAACCTGTTATCGCAGAAATGTTTGCTATAATAACTTTTTTACTATAATAAAACGTTACTACTTATCATAATCATCAATCAGAATACATCATTGATAAATAGCATAATTATTCATAATTTATAAAAATGTTATTATCACAAATTTAAAAAAGGATTTTCGAAATTTCGTTAAGACAATTCTGACAAACATGTTGAAAAAAACTAAAAACGCAAATATCCTCCGCTCTTCTTCGATCGCAGCCCTGGGCGGTTCTTTACACCTGCAACCGGTACTGTGTGCAGCGAATAGGAAATGATCGTGTACAAAACTCGGCCACGTTTGATCACATCTCACTGTGTGCTTTTGTGATCACGATAAACCCGCTTTGAGTACCACGCCTCCGTAACCCAATTCAGGAACAACTTGTCAACCCGGTTTTCAGGAATCCGTCGCTATTACGTACGATTTGACAACCAGCGACTGGATCTTTACATAACAGCTTCGAGACAATTTGGCTCTATATAAAATATACAACTGAATGAATTTGTTGTCACAAAATTTACACGGTCATAATCTAGCATTGCAATTCTGCTGAAATATGATTTATAATTTATGTAGGTAAACGAATAATTATAATTATTTCATTACGATCGGTTTTCATAATTAAGCTGTCAAGTTTTATAAGTTTCTTTTTACGTTGGATGTTAAAAAGGTGTTTGTAACCACATTAAACAGACTGCTTATGTAAAATGTAGATAGAATAGTAAATAGTTACCATATAACCGTCCTATGTACGTTTTTGGCAGGGAATAAAAAAATAAATAATTTATCGTGTTACAACATGATAATCTTTAAATTGTTTATTTTCATTTAACAGGATGAAAATAATTTTAAATATGAATTAAATATATTAATTAGAAATACATACATATAAAATTAATTTTATCGAAAAATATTGTTGTTCCATATTCCATTGTTGTGCATATCCAACTATGCGACAGTGACAATATTTTTAGCGACAAATTTTCGAACCTTTTTGATATTAATACATTTAATCGTTCCATTATTTGAAAGAGCCATCTAACTTATTTTTGCAGAATCTCATATACCTTTGAGTAATCTGATAGCAGACGCCAGAATTATCATTTATCATTTTTATTAAATTTTGGACACATTGATACAACTTTATTATTAGGAGAACACATTCTTATTGTGAAGTAATTATTCAGACCGTAGGTCTGTGATGTTTTAAATATGAATTAAATATATTAATTAGAAAGATATATTTACATATAAAATAAATTTTATTGCGGTGGAGCAACAACAATATTTTTCGATAAAATTGATTTTACATGTATATCTTTCTAATTAATATATTTAACTCATATTTAAAATATCACAGACCTATATTCTGAATAATTACAACTTCACAATAATAATGTGTTCTCCTAATGAAAATAATTTTGTATATAAATTAATATGTTTATTATGATATTCATTTAAACATATAAGACGTTTATTGCCACGCAATCATATTATTATTATATATACTAAAAGCTAATTTATTATTTAAATCCGTTGTAACATTTTATTAGTGGGCTAGACGACTATATTGTTTAGTATACTATAAAATGTATAAAAGTGTTATAGAAACCATAATATTGAACAAGAATATTAATGATACAACATTAAAAATATAAACATAGTATAAATAATCCATTACGTAACTGTTTTTTTTTTCATAGAAATTAAAAGCAAATATTACAATTATTTTTATAACAGTAAAGTTTGACAGTAAATATGGCGAAATATTTTGTACACCAAACATTGTGTAGTTAGATCTCTGTGTAAATATAAAAGATAAAAATACAATATTGAAAATCATACATTTTGCTTAGTTGCATTCTAGGACCCTGAGGAAAATATAATCACCCTGCACTATCCTCAACATTCTCGTGCCCGGTATAAAATAAAGACACCCCCTCCCAATACATCCAAATCACCTCTTTACAAATTCATTTAATATGCTAGTCTAGGTGGTTAACTTCTCACCCTTAAAAGGATCATGCTAAAAAATATATAACTTTATATTTTAATTTAAATGTTATTTATATTGTGACCGCTGTACGGTTATACGAAGGTCGCTAGGCAACCATGGTCAGCGGATTTTAACTTTATTAAACAGGAAAATCATGAAACAAAATGGCCTCTACGTCACGTGTTTATAATTGTTATTTAACTTTTAAAAAACTTTTTACAAAAAAAATTCAATTAAATTTAAAAATAATTAAATATTTAAATAAAACACAACGTTGTTTACTTCACACAATACTTTAATTAAATATTAATTGAAACATTTTCGACGTCTACTGCGTCATCGTCAGTAATAAACTGTTATTTAAAAGTTAATTACAATGGACTTCCACAAAGTTAATCATGAAAATTTTGATATATTACTTGTTATTATTGACAAATTTAACTTGCGCACATCAATTAAATTTTTTCAATTAGTATCGACAGTTTTGATTAGCATTTTAATGAATTTCCGATAAAAATAACAACAGAAGATGCCTTTTTTGACCTTGGATTAGGGCGTTATCACTCATAAATACAAACGAACTATGTATTTAATTACTGGAAGAATTATACCTAAACCAATTTGAATGTGTATTTTTTACATTAAAAATATATTATATAATCGTATATGTTGAATTACGTTGGAAAATCGTAAGTCAGGTATCTATTAATTTATAGGTGAATTCCGCCCACACACTAGTTAGATGTTTGTCGTATATGGAATGTGGTTCCTTGTGTAATACCGAACACTTTTCTTTACCTTATTCGATAGGAAAATAGTTGCATGTGTTCTGCAATAATGTGTTAAACCACGCTCAACTCAAATTGATTTCAATATGAGAGAGATAGAGGGAGAATTGTTTAATTGATGAACACACACACAAACAAACAAACACTTAAATTAATAATAACATCTTCTTATGCCCGATCCATTCAACTGACGTTGGCATCATTACTTTCATACAAATTAAATGTATCAATTAGAAAT
This sequence comes from Eubasilissa regina, assembly GCA_022840565.1. NCBI lineage: Eukaryota > Metazoa > Arthropoda > Insecta > Trichoptera > Phryganeidae > Eubasilissa > Eubasilissa regina. The sequence continues at coordinate 17,644,095 of JAINEB010000029.1, read as the reverse complement.
ATTCAATTTATCTCTTCCTATCCGGTGAAGTGCGATATCCAATTACACTACTACAGCCTTGTAAATAGTCGACAAATTTTCGAACTCATATGTTGCAGTTATTTCAAATAGATAACATCTTACATTATATTTATTTGAAACTTATCACTTTTTTATTGCAAATACCTACTTTGAGAAATAATCGCTAGAATAAATAAATAAATTTTATAATAATAATAATAATGGATAGTTTGTTGAATTTTTAGGATTTTTAATGTTTTAAATATTTATTTATCTTATTAATTATTCATCAACCATAATATCTTCATTCGTATCTCTATTCATACAGTTTATTTTGAAGATGCACATCTCAGATGTCACGCTTCTAGTCGCCTTATTGATATAAAATAATATAGAGAACACACAGCATATGACCATTCGCATTCGTAATCTATTGAGATCATGACGGCAGAACATTCACATTTATACAAATACATATATAATGTAGTTGTATTGTTGACTGTATATAAATATATGACAACAATAGAGATGTATGTTGAATTATGAGGGTGGATGTATATTGATGCCCAGGAATATAATACTTTTCTAGTATCTTTTCCAATTTATTTCCAGCAATATAAAGACTTGTATTATTAAGAAATGAAAGGAATCTCGGACATTTCCGGAGATTTATTAGGGTGTGGGTCTCTCGTTGGGGGTTGCTGGGATAGGCGATGCCGGGAAGAGTAGTGGCTAGAGAGATCTAACGAAGCATTCTACTGGCTCTCCCTCGCACCTCTTGCGACCTAGCAGGGTGAATTTCTGCCGGACAACACATAAATGTGACGTCTACCTTCCCCTTTTGGGGGTGTATGATTTATGTACCTTCTCTCTGGCTGCCTTCTGAATTGAATGTGATAACGAGTTTCACGTCAAATTGTACAGGTGCGGCTCTTGTACGATGATACCGGAGTCAACCTATAATGGTATAATGATGATAATTTTAATAATGACTGAATCTAATAAAATAAAAAGTAATACTGACGAATCGAAACGGGAGTAGACAGCTCTCAAAACGATTCAGGATAGGGTGTAAATAAATATTTCAACACACCAGTTTTTAGGACCTTTTTTTTTTAGGACCAGTTTTTATTTTTTATTGGTTACATTAAAAATAATGTAGTTAAAACGTTGTATTAACGTATTATACTGTTTTCACAGAGTATTGGCTACTTAGCGGCCTCTAGCAACATATTCACCCGCCTGGCGATCAACACCGTTCTGCGTTCCTCGTCTTCCAAACCGCTGCTGCAGATGACCGCGCACGAGTTCATGTTCGGTTACTCCTCCAATCTCGTCACCCTCGGCAACAACCTGGTGCCAGGCTGGATCAAGTTCGACAAGCTGGGGCTCATCGACAGAGTGAGTACTCACGCCCTCTAAAGCGGTGGTTTTCCGGGCTCTGGAGATGCACGCGCATGTTTTAATTAATTTTATAATTAGTCGCGGTTTTTCAGAACATAGTTCTTTCATATTTTTAATACAAATTAAATGTATCGATTAGAAAGATATACAGACAAAATTAATTTTATTGAAAAATATTGGCTTTCAAATAATGCAACGATAGATGCATTAATTTGAAAAAGTGTTACATATAGGTTCGAAAATTTGTGGTCAAAAATAATGTCGCTGTAGCATAGTTAGATAATCCACCGGTTTGGAAAGAGATGCAGATTCGAATCTCAGTGGCTCAACAATAATATTTTTCGATAAAATTGATTTTATATGTATACATATTCTGAATAATTACAATTTCACAATAAGAACGTGTTCTAATAATATAATATGCATGTATATCGTACGGAGGGGGTGGGTTAGATAGGAGTAGAAGGAGATCAATTATATATAACATTAAATGCCGAAATATTGAATATTTTGAATATATAATTTGGAGCAAAACAAAACAAATCAAAAGCCACACGTGTGGAGAGAAAGAAATAATCTTGGTTGAAAAATATCCGGTTGTATATAGCAGGCTGTCGAGGACCTGTTATAAGTTTCCAAAGACAAATATCGGTTTAGACAAATGACGGATATAATTTAATGTGATGATCTTATGAATAGATAGGAGCACCAGAAGAAAAATAACAGAATTTAAGAGCTATATATTGTTTTATGTTCTGCGCAAGATTTATGCTCTTTGGGGAAAATATAATTAGCTAGTTTGTGGAAAATTCAGATCCCATCATCAGGGCAGATGTCGCATCATGATCACACTGCAGAACAGCCCAGAAAATTCTGAACGGCTATGAAAATCATTTATAAAAATGGACTTGTTTGTTGTCAATTTGATAAATGTCGATTCAGAACCGAACTTGTCCACCTAGTTCGTAATTCACGAGACATTGATACTTTTATATTAAAATATCAATTTCTTTTTAAAGTTTTCAACGCGTGACATATGTAAAGGATTTCTGGGATATTTAATGTTTATAATAATTATTATAAGAACGTATGTAGAAAAATTAGTGTGAATTAATCGGGTAGCTATTTGCATTTGAATAACACAATGTGTTTTATAATTAAAGTTATTATTGAAACGTTAATATATGCAGTAAGCAATAGATTATCGTGCGGTTAGTATTATAATGAACTATATTATTAATAATAGTCTTACTCTTTATTTAACATATATACAAGTTCTCTATTTCTCGCCCAACACAAGTATACACATATTGTGTAATACATGTGTAGCTATCGGAATTCAAATCCACCGCCATCTCAGTCGGCATCGACACTAGCGACAGCGCTGCCGGCTGCTGCTACAAACCTGGATCGAAATTCACCGCTAAGGACTCTCTCCAGTTTCATCGTTCTACAACGGCGGTCTCACCGGCCCGGGAGCGCCGAGCGAGACCGCCAAGTCGCTTCACATCATTTCGTAATACACACGCACCTTCTACATCATTCATTCATTCATTTCATTCTACGTCTTTCTTGTTTTTATCATACTGTCACAATAAACCGCAACGACACGTCAAATCACATTTATTTCATTTAACCGCCGTCCTAACCCCCAAACATGTGTTAATATGTATTTACTATTATTCACTATTATTATTTACTAGTTAATATTTGTATATTACAAATAGACGTAGATGACCGGCGCGATCTTAAGAATATGTGGAATAGTGTGAGCATGTAAATAACATTCCGGGTGAATATTATGTTCCAGGTCGATGATGTTTTTATATAACTAGAAAATAAAATACATATTTTAAATATAATTTCTATTTATCAATTACTTCGTTTATTACAATATGTATGAAATATAATATTTATAAATATTCATCTCTGGTAGCGACACAAATGTGTGCTCTTTTAACCGTATTTTTCATAACATTCTCGCACACTTCGCGTGATATTCAACAATTCCATTTCAAATATTGTCCTGTTATAGCATCGGAATTGTTACTGGTCTAGTCGAATAGTCGGAAGCCGTCAAATCATGTGATCGAGTAGACCAGTCGAAATTGTCACTTTTTGACATTACACGACCGGGAAAAAATTCTCGCAAAATTTCGTGCGTAGCTCGGGCTGTGTGTGAGATGGCACAATCCTGTTAAAACTACACGACCAATAGACTCAATTCTACCACCAAGAAGTTTTCCAACATGTGACGAGAGCGATCACTATTAATGATTACAGCATAACCATTATTATTTAGATAAAATGTTTTAATGCTCTATAATAAATTGTAATCAACTAGTCTCTGCGATCACTAAATGCGAACTGACAAATATCTGCCAAACCAAAATGGCGGCCAAAAAAATTAGGCCTGAAACATAATATTCACCTTGTATAATACTTTCACGTATTTAAGAGAAGTATCTGTGTAAATACTAATTAAATGCTTTTAAAATTAGCAATATTAACTTGGTGGTTAAGATTCATATTTTTTATTTATTCATTAGAAAGATATACATATAAAATCAATTTTATCGAAAAAATATTGTTGTTGCGCTACCGAGATTCGAACCTGGATCTCTTTTCGAACCGGGGAAGTTGTATAAACCAACTAAGCCACAAATTTTCGAACCCATATATTACAGTTTTTAAAATTAACACATCTATCATTTATACATTTGTCGTCACAAGTACTGTTGTCGCTGTAGCATAGTTGGAAAATTCACCTTCCCCGGCAACAACAATACTTCTCGATAAAATTGATTTTATATGTATATCTTTCTAATTAATACATTTAATTAGTATTTAAAACATCACAGACCGTCTGTTCTGAATAATTACAACTTCACAATAAGAATGTGTTCTCCTTAATAATTAGTGTTAATCACTTTTCTGCATAAGAATAATGCATAATATTAGATCTATTGGAAAACATATATTATACATATTATGAACCAAGTGTGTAATAGCACATTATACATAGTGTATAACCATTATTCATAATGCCAGACATGGACCTCATATATATTGTACATTTTGCATAGTTATTTTTTAGGATCCTGCACAAAATACGCGCGCTCTTCCCCCACACCCTGGCCACCCCACCCCCTTCAATAGATAAATACGTTAATTATTATATTTTCGTAGAAAGCAATCACTTTGTAGTTTTACATATCAGATTCAATAAAACGCAATCACTCTGTATTAAACAGTAATGGTTTGTCTGAATTTTACAACCATATTATTAAAAAAAAACAATTAATTTAATAATTGTGCAATTTAATAATCCTCCATTAAAACGGATTTGGCCTCCGGTTGGACAATTTAGAAGCCTTTGAGATAAAAAAGCAGTGTGTGGTGATAGTGAAATTCTTAATAACCAAATTAATTTATCCATTATTGGTCGTCCCTTTAGATATCCATCAGACCTTATATTTAAAGAGTACAATGACCTTGATATAAGACAAATCTTTATGTTGAGACTCGTTCAATACTTCCATACTAACAACAACTCTCCCCAAGCAATAAATCATGGACACAACACTAGACAAACAAGAAACATCTACACACCAGTTCCGAGAGCAACAACGATATTTTATCAAAGATTCTACATGTTTCTAGCTCCGAAACTATACAATACACTCAGTACCAACTGGAAATCGTACAATTACTATAAGATTACACAAATATGGACCCAATATATGATTCAATCAGGTACAGATGAATCAGAAGCATGGATATCCAACAATTTACTATAATGTATACAATTCTTTTACTAATAACTCACTAGTCCTACAACATTCCCACTCCACATATTTTTATTATATTTTTATTTTATTCTTACTTTTTTATTCATATTTGATTTATTTTTTTATTCCAAATAACACCACAACAGCACGAAAAAAAAAAAAAAACTGGCTACTTTAACACAGACTTTAGTCTAGCAAAGTAGCCAGGACAACGCTGTATATATCAGGGGTGAAGTCTACTCCATCCCACACAACAAACTATGTATTATGTATGTTTATTATGTATCCACCTCTGTTAGTACAAAAATATGGATGTCAAAATATATATAAATAAATAAATTAGTCCTATATTAGGTATGTTTCTTTTTAAGTCAATTAAAAATCCATTAATATTGTACTTTCCCCTCCCTTGATGTTTGTCTATTGTCTTAGTTTGTCTCCCTCTTTTTCATACATGTATATGTATTCTGTCTCTCTCTTTCCCATGTAATTTTACAATCTGTCTCCTTTTTTATACGTATATGTAAGTGCACTATTTTGTATTCATTGTTGGTTTTAAATACGCCGTGACGAAAATTGGGCTAAGCGAAACCGGTTGACGTTTAATAAAATAGGTGGTTTTATACATAGTGATTTTTTTTTTAATCTAATATTAATTATTGTACATTATTTTCAATTGTTCCTTACTCACCTGACTAGATCAGAGTTTCGACAGTATCATAACAATAAATAATAATTGATTTCATTAATTCTTTAAATGGATTTATAATATTATATCGTGTGTATGTACTGTTTGCAGATGTACGACTTCGAGACTGATTACGAGACGGTGTACACGGGGACTGATGGCAACCCTCAGCTGGCCGGGCTGCTGGACACGTGGCGCGGTGAGCGCTCCCTGCCGCACTGGCGCGGCTCCTGCGGCGACATCCACAAGGCCTCGGACGGGTCCAAGTTCCCCGGGGACCTCACGGGGGACGAGGAATTATTGTTCTACAGGAAGAGCCTCTGCAGAGCGGCGCCCATGGTGAGTGTTATACGGCATCATGTAATATCGAAAGTCTTCTAGACGGTTCCATTTCCGAACAATTTATAACGTATCGTTAGCCGGTGGGTCTACCTTCAAAGAAAAAGCAGATGGAGGAATATATATTTATATATATATAGCTCGCGGGGAACTTCCTGTCCAAGATACAAGGACAGATACAAGACAAATCTTCGCAGCACGGAATGTGACACGAAGTTTATTTATATTTAAGATAGTAAAACTGATTTCACATAAAAATTCATTTGAGTTATTAGATATTTTTTTATATGTACCTATATAAAATTAGAATAAAATTTTTATTGAATACTGATTTTTAATGATACGGAATTATAATATAATATGCTAATAGTGTTTATTTATGATTTAACACCGTACGTCTCATAATAAACAAAAAATATACAATTTAAAAGATAAGATTAGCATTTGAACTTCAATAATTAATTTGTAGACAAAAATAGACTGAAATCAGAGTGCACAAGTTTAACCTATTGTAAGATTAGATAAATGATCTTTCAGAATTGTTTTTTTTAAGTATTTACAAAATATTTGAATATGCGTATTGTGTTTGAATGAATATAATTACATTAAAATAAAGTTATTTATGCTTATGCAAAAAAAAATTAAAATAATTAATCTCTCAGGTTTCATATTTGTTTAGCTCAATTAATTCACATATTCATTATTTTAATGCAACGTTATGTAATTTTTTTTTTTTAATTTTCTGTCATACTAAGACATTATTTATAGTAATTAAAGAAAAAATTCTACAATAAGTTGCGAAATTCAATGCTAATTATTTATTCTGTCACTGCATTGTTCGATACGCAGGGCCGGCTAGGAAAATATACTTCTTATATATTTATTTATTTAAATCTGTAAGTAGAAGTGAAAAACCGTATTGTCCGAATAAACTGGGTGTTGACATAAGATTTGTTCGTTTTTTTTTTTCAATTTGCGAAAAAAAGAGGATACAATAAATAAAAATTACAAAAAATCTGTCAATAATGTATACTTATGTATAATTATTTAAAACTTTCTAAATTTCTACAAGTTTTTTTATTCTTTATTATATTATGCTTTATTCCCTTGATTTAATGCGAACAGAAGAACGAATATAATATTTCGTTTTGAAGGCCTGTACTTGAATAAAATAATAAATGTAATCGCGTAAAATAAAACACAATATCTTGTAGAGCAGGAAACTTTCTTTCAAATGAAGTATAGCCTTTACCAATTTGTTTTACTTTTGAAGCGCATTTTTAAATTGAAAAAAAAAAGGTCAGCTAATATTTAGAATCGATGGATTGATGCAAAATTACTCTGAATAAACGATTTTATCTGTAAAACAAAGAAATATTGATCAAATTATCATATGAAGTGAAATAATCCAAACATATTTTATGACACGACGTGTCATCCTATATATCATCGTGTGTAACTATTCAATCTCTTTAAAAGAGAAAATGATGTTCATATATCTGTTAAAGATCGGTTTACTCATTACTTTAAATGGTTTACTTATTAATTTAGCTAAAAATCATTCTTCAATCTTGAAAAAAACTTGTTTTCCTCTCTTCTGAAAAATTAACAATTTGTAGATTCGTTTTTATTAATATCAGTCATAAAAATGTACTTGTTTATTTGACAAAAATATTATCACGACTATCATAGATTGATTATAGAATTATTATTATTATTTGTTATTTTGCGAGTGCATTACACATAATTTAAGGGAATTATATCACAATATACAAATAATAAGATTTTGAGGCTGATAAATTAATATCAATCAAACGCAAAATAAAATGTGACGTTCCATCACATTTTTTCAATATGTTTTGAAATTTTTTTTAATTTCCTTGTTTATCTGATTTATTACATAATTACAACTTTAAAAAAATATATATCCTCACTGCGTTCAGTGAGGCGGCGAATTTTATATAAAATATGTACAACGTACATAATATATTCATTTATATTTAAGATTTATTTTTGACGATGATATTACCAATTTTTTTCTACCCGTCACGAGCGTGTGTCGATGAATAATGTTTTTATAAGACATAAAAAAGCAGCATATTTTTCTAAAGGTCGCGGGCAGATCCTGCTATTTTTTTTGTGTACAATGGTAAAATGGTTGCTGATGAACATGGACACCGAAATTCCCCCGCACGGATACGGGTCAAAGTTTACCGAATATGTTCACATAAGTGACTGGCTGATCAATATACTGATTGCCATATATGCCGAGTATGAAAACGCGTCCTTGCCGGACGGCAGAAGTAACAAAATACAAGATTATTATATATTTAAAAAAATTAAATGTAGTGTAATTTAAACTCGTTTGCGAAATATACGGGTGTCTGAAAACTTGGTTACTTCAACCATCCGACAGCCAACTTCCTGAAAATGAAATTTAATATATTGCCTGTAAGTAGGCAAACGGCATTACAGCATTGTTTGGGTATTTTAAAATAATTCTAGTATTAAAGTTTTCACGACCGTTCAGAATCTTCTGTGTATAGTTTTCTATACACGGCAGATTAGCTCAGAAAATTCTAGTATTCCTTCTGAATGGGTTTACTTCATAATTATTGCAGATTAACTCTACCTTCATGTAAAGGTCAGAAATACGATTATACATTATTTATAAACAATTGTAAAATTATAACTAAATAATTATACATAAAAAAATATTCTAGATATTACAAAGTGAATATTATGTTTCAGGCCGATTTTGTTTGGCTGCCATTTCGGTTTGGCAAACATTTATCAGTATTTTTTATTTTTTATTTCAACTTTATTACATGTATATTCATTATAATTTTATTTTTTGCCTTTTAGATAGTTAAACAACATTTTTTATTTTTTTATTGACATACACATTTTTGTTATAAAAGAGGTGAATATATTATAATATAACATGGTAATATGTTTATTGTGTGGGACGGAGTGGACTCCACCTCTGATATATACAGCGTTGTCCTGGCTACTTTGCTAGATTGAAGTCTGTGTTAAAGTAGCCAGTTTTTTTCGTCCCATTATTTAAGATTCAATATTATATATATATATATATATATATATATATATATAAAATAAAAGAAAATGAAGTGGGAGTGTTGTATAATTATTAGTGTAGGCACTGTATAATGATTATGTTAGAATATTGGACAGCGATGCTTCTGATTGATCTCTACCCGATTGGATCATATATTGGGTCTATATTTGATAAGAAGATGTTAGTGAATTAAAATAATGAATTATCCTGCATCGAATTGATATGTTAATATAATATAGTCATTTCTATTTAGAGTGGTGGGTCACGCTTATAAATCATGTAATAGTAGAGTTAAAAGAAATTAGATGAATTACTTAGAAAGATTTAGTAGTCGTAGAGAGTAGTCGATTACAATTTAGTATGAAACATTAAAAAAAATTATCTAAATAATAATGGCAACGCTGTAACTATTAATGGTGATCGCTATCGTTACATGTTAGAAATCTTCTTAATCCCTGGTCGATTGGGTCTGCAACGCATGCAGTTTCAACAGAACGCTACCACTTCACACACATCCCTAGCTACGCTTGAAATTTTGAGTAATTTTTCCTGGCCGCATAATGTCAAATAGCGGTGATATCGATTGGCTTCCTCGATCACCTGATTTGATGGCTCCCGACTAGCCAACAACAATTCCACAAACATAGACTGCCCAGGCATTACTTCTTGAAGTAAAACAACGCGCTCGATCATCCGGACTTAGATGCCTTGTAAGTATTGTGTTAGAATGAGGTGGCACTGTACAGAAAGTGTCGCGCTTAATTAATTTGAAGCATTTAACTTCCAATTCATGTATTAATATTAAACACATATTATGATTATTACAATAAGGCAGTTAGTAAAAGTGTTAAAGCGATCAACGGCGATGTACTTGTAGTAAATAGGCGTTCTAGCCACACGTGGAGTACTCATAGCATCGTAGACTAAAGAAATTGAAAAAAAAACCCAATAATTCCGATGCTAGAGGATAATATTCGAAATGAAATTGCTGAAATAACACGTAAAGTATGCGAGAAAGTTATGAAAAATATGGTTAAAACAGCACGCATTTATCATATTCCATACTTAATTGTAATAAACCACAAAATTGTGTTTCATTTCTTAATTATTCAAAAATACATCGGCTTGGAACACAATATTTACTCTACATATTATATATAACGAGTAATCTATTACACATTTTAAGATTAGTCTAAAAAATTCAGTTTTAAATTTAAATATAATTTTTACGTATTTGATGGATTAATGGATCAAAAACTTATGCACAATTTTATCAAAATATGTAAATGCATATCTACTCGTAGATATACATATTTTTTTGTAACTTGGCTTGTCGGGAAATCGATGTGTCGGAAAGTTTGCTGTCGAGAAGTTGGCTGGCGAAAAGATGGCTGTCGGAAAATTTGCACTCGGGATAATCACCTAAATCTAAATAAATAAATATTCTTATAAATACCAATTCAAGGTATTGAATTAATTAAAAAAAATTAAATCTAAATTATAGAATATTTTGGATAGAATTTCGAGGTACATATTGGAGTTTTCGAAGTACTGGAGTCGGAGGAGAATATAAGGAGCAAACTATTTACCTTGTAGCTTCATTGCAATGCTGACTAGTCAGACTTTTGAACTCACTCACGTAGCAGCAAGGAGATAAGATCCAACGTTAGCCTTAGCTTGGTTAAAAAAATGATTTTTTTTTTCAAAGAAATGCAGCGAATAATTATCCAGGCAAAAAAATTGTGTATCGTTAACAATTGTAATGCAAATAATGTTCCTAGATCGTGAAAAGTGTCGATACAAAGTGTATTGTTATGTGTAGACATTTTGGGCCCCTATCTAACGTGAGCCCCGATGCATAGCATTGGCTGTACTGATGCAATTGCGCCACTGGGTGACACAAAACAATACAAGAAAGTCGAAGACATAATAAAAACCCTTGGAATTGGAAAAATAATTTACAATAACTTAGATCTTTGTTTGTGGTTAAATATCTTTGCATATTATCTGTATCTTATATATGAAATTACGATAATTGAGGTTTATATATCCATGGCACAATACATATCTCATTGTTTTACATAATATCATAAATTTGTTTAATATTAACATGCAGTCAAGGATAAACGCTAGAGGTAAGACATGCACCATTTTTTATGCTATTTTATTAGTTTGATAACTATCTTGGTCAGCAAAACATTTTCATAGTTTTGAAAAAACACTACCATTATAATTTATTTATTATAAAACTTTTATAAGTTATAAAAGTGAGGTCCAGAAATAATAGCAGACATGTAAACTTTACCTGTTTTCGAGTAAAATGCAAAATACCTACCTATAAATAACCACAGGTCACGTGACCAAATACTGTAGTTTTATTGGCTGAAAACATATTTGTCTGGATTTGAATGAATTATCTATTGGACATAACTACGATTGAAATAACTAACAAATTTTTAACGCGTTTTTATACGAAATTCAGCAAAAATTGTCCCATTTTGATAAACTAGTGTTGTAACAACCATAAAAACTGAACATGTCATGCACCGTTCATTGTCACCGTTGTTTCATGCATATGAACAGTGCACCGTTCATATTTTTAACTACTTCAATTAAAAATAATAAAAAATTAGGAAAATACATTTGCAAAAAAATTAAAATTTTTGAAATGAAACACATAGGTATATAAGTTTCTCGATAAGTTACACATTTTTTCTTCCGTTTACGTTTTGAAATTAATTTAAAAGTATGCAAGCACCTACTCATTTAGTGTCATGACGATCAACGATGTTCCATATTCAAAATTATGGCGACAGTTTGGAAGTCTGTTTTTGTTTAAAATGATTGAATGAAATATGCCATTTTTTGACATATTTATTTCATAATTGCTTTCGTATCAGACTAAATGAACTTAATTAATTTTTAATACTTGTAAAATAAAACTTTGGCGGATTAGAATCGCGGAAATATTTAATGGCGATTTTTTTGTCGTAAATAGTTATCGAAGTGCTTGAAAAGGTGCACGTTGTCGTGAAACAAAATGGATTGTTCAATTTTTTTCAATTTCAATTTTATTTCAATTGTTTTCGCGGTTCATTTCAATTTCATTTCAATTTCAACAGTAGCGGGACGTTCTTGACCCTCTTCATCTTTAAGACTCTCGCCTCGAATAAAGAAACGAGGCAGAGAAGGGGGAAGGAGTTTTTTTTTGTCGATAATTTTATACTTCCGCAAGTTTATATCCCATTATTTCAAGTTTAAATTATAATTTTTAATCAATTGCAGAACAACATTTATATTTCATCACAATTTTATTTATTTTTTAGCATAAAAAGAATACATTTAAAATAAAGGTAATTGCTTTACATTAGACAGGTCTATTCCAAAGCACTTACCTGTATAGTTTTTTCAAGTTATATTGTTAAAGTAAAATCATAAGTTATACAAAAAGCTTTTATCAATAATATAGTTGGAGACAAATATGGTCTAAATTCATTAATCACTTTTGACTCTTTGAGATCTAGTGGCAATTTATTATATATTCGCGGTGCACAAATAAAAAAGATCATTACCCAAATTTTGTGTTCATTTTTGGCACTAAAAAGTTTCCGAAGGGTTTACTTCTTGTTTCCTTTGATTCGGATCCTTCCTGATTCCTTTGATTGGATGTGAAGTTTTTTTAAAAAAAATTTGGGATTGATCTAGTGTAAAGTTGTCTGATGTCCAAAACTTGAAAAGATCTAAAAAGGTCTTCAGAGTTATATTTAAATGGCCTCTTGTTTATCACTCTGATGATCTATTTCTGAGCCTTAATTAGCAAATCTTCCAAGCTTCCATCTTTATTTTCATTTTTGTATGGAGTGCGCAGGCCACGGACTCGTTCAAGAAAATCATATTTCTCGCGTTTAGGGTGCGAACACCACTTTAGCTTATTCGCAATCATGAAACAACTTACCCCAGATGCGCGACTCGCGTAACATGATTCGAACACATGTCGCAGACGAGCGCAGTCCGCACCACGTCTGCAGCGCATGGATCGAGTCAATATTGCCCAACAGCAATTGAGCCACCATTCATACCAGAAACAAGATAGTGTTTTATTATCAACACCTCTACCTTTGTTGTCTTTGATGCGGTAATTGATTTGAAATATGATATCCGATTGATTCGTGATATTTTCCCGAGAACAGTGACGTACTTATCATCAGTGGCGTACTATCCCAAGATATAAACAACAAGTTACGTTCGTTTTAATAATTATAAGTAATAATTATTAATAGCAAATGTGTAAAAAAAAAAAACTATAATTGAACAACATTAAACATGTTCTCAGGTTATCACGGTCGTTCCGTATCTTCCGTGTTAATTTTTCTAGAATATTACGTCTTTTACCGACATAAACAATATCAAGAGGAAATAACACTCCGTCACTTAAAAGGCAGCAGGACACGATACAGGTTTTTTTTTTTGACAAGTAAATTTAGTGTAAAGTTTTCGAATCTTTTTGCAAAAACTACAGCAATAAATGCAATCAATAAATTTTATTATGAAAGATTAATTCAATCTTAAAGCATTTCCTTGAAAAGGAATGTATAAAATATATTGTAATTAACACCAATAGAATATAATGGCGGAATTTCGAAATATTTCCATGTAAATACCATATATTTTGTTTATAAAGTGATTGTAAAAGATTCAAACAGAAAATAAAATGTATTAATTAAAAAGATACGCATATAAAAACAATTTTATCGAAAAATATTGTTGTTGTTAACGGGATTTGAACATGGATCTATTCCAATCCAGGGAACGTGCATTAACAGATCATATGCTATACCAACACAATGCTTTAACAACAAATTTTCGAACCTATATGTTATACTTTTCAAATTAATACATCTATCATTCCATTATTTGGAAGCCATCTTCTTTATTTTTACGGAATCTCAAATACCTTTGAGTAATCCGATAGTCCGAATTAAATTTTGGACTCGTTGATACAACTTATATATTACTAAAAAGAACACATTCTTATTGTGAAGTTGTAATTATTCACACTCGGTCTCTTATATTGCAATATCCAAAAAAGTATGAAAGCTTTGAATTATTTACGAAAAATTTATTGAAGAAACTTACTATGTTAACATGGTGTAATGGTCAGCGCATTTACCTGGATAAAAAAATGTTCCTGGTTCGGATCCCGGTGAAAACAAAATATTTTTTCGATATATTGATTTTATCTGTATATCTTTTGATAAATTTAATTTGTATTAAAAATAAATAATTATTATTCTGTATCCGATCACATCATCAACGACCAGGACTGATGTCAATAGGATTCGAAACGTCGGCCAGACAGGTCGGATACACACGGCAGAACAACCCAGAAAACTGTGCATTTAAGGGCGGATGGTAATTTGGTTTATGTCGGTATACATCGATTGCGTAATTCTGCTCTGCGTATAAAATACACGCGGCAATGAATCATTGCTCGCTTTGCGCTCAATTTTTTACTGTCTGTCCTTTACATTTTTAAAATGCATCTCCGAGAGAAATTTCCTCCGTATCCGTGCGCCATAAGGACTTATCCTACTAAAATTAATTTTAGAAATAATTTCTTATAAATCAGAAATAATTTCATGGAATTTGATGACAGTGGAACTAGAATTATCTTAGTTTGAATTAAATATATTCTAAAATTAATTTTACTTATTTCTTATATATAGTTCATTATTTTTCTTATGGTATGTAGAATTTTCCAAACTAACGTTTTTTTTTTCTTTTGCATAGGCAGACCACTTTTCAAGAGTGATTTGTGCACGGTAATGTATGTACGATGAAAAATATATGCACCACACAGACTAGTAAATGAATAGACATGAAATAAAGTGTACATACAGGAGAAGGGTTCGGAACATTAGTTGCGGAACGAGAGGCATTCTACACACATTATTTGTGGAAACATAAATTCGATAGTTTATAACACAAGAATGCAACAGTGAACATTATTTACACTTAGAAAATTAAATTTTTGTGTAAACAAAACGTATTTTTTAAATTAATGCATATTAAATTGTCAGCGTTTAAATTTTCATTTCAACTGAGTCATATATTTAAAAAAAGTTGCGGAGCTATTTGTGGTACCGAAGTGACACCGAATTAAAAATATTGAAACAAAGAATTTCTGTTAGTTCATGTCTGTATATTTGGTAATTTATGATGAACCTGCATTTTATACATAAAATATTTATTGTTGAATTTTACTTACTGGTTCACTTCCCTGAGTTTTTTTAAATAACAGTAAACTAGTATAATGAAGGATTAAGATAGTTAATAAGTACCAAGTAAATATATCTGCAAGATAAGTTATAGTAAAAGGGTAAATATTGATATTGTTTATATTACAGTAGGTATATAATATATGTGTGTGTACACACCAGTCAAAAATATTCAAATATTATTTAAATAATAAGATAAAACACTATTTATCGACAAATAACATGTTTCGACACGTATGATATCTTCTTCAGGAAACAATGTATACTAAAATTAAAAATGCAAGCGTAGATAATAACAAAACTATAAAATTATAAGTGGGTAATTATTAATTAGGAATTACTATAAAAACAAATTTAAAAGGTGACTATTTTCAAAAAGGATTTGGTTATTTATAATATTTAATTTGCTTTTTCTTATTTATAAAATTTCACATTTGTCTAACTGTAAACCCCTAGTAGTTGTATGTATAATTTATAAACCCTCAAAAGAATGGTTTGTTTGAATGGCCACAAAGTATTTTTGCAAATATTGAAGAAGTGAAAATATAAATATTTTAAATTTTTATAAAATCATGTTATATTTTAAGTCTAATTACTTCTAAATAAATATTTGCTATCTATTATTAATGTATATCTTTGATTCAGGTCCTAAATCACGGTAACAAAAAATGGTCTAGCCGCTTGAAATTTCATGACCTTTAATTTTTTGTATTCAATATATAATTTGAATAATAATCTCACAAATACGATTTTATTGAAATGCTTAGTATATCTCTGACATGGTTGAGATTATATATATATATATATATATGTTAAAGTTGAGATTTTTAACGGGTTGAGTAATGTCAGAGAGAAAGTTTGTTGGTTCCTCTCGCGTCTGTTGGTCCCGAGAGGAACCATTGTTTCTGGTAAATTTTATAACCCATCTTCAGGGGGTGCCTTGTCGCTTAAGTGTCGCTTTAAAATGATTGTGCAATTTAAAAATTTCAGGCCTGCAGTTCAGCTCTAAGTGAAATCACTAAAATTTACTTTGTATAATGTTGTTATTTTTTTGTGTGATAAAGAAATAGTTGATGATTTTTTTCTTGTTGATAGTTATAAAAAATGTATTTTCATATATAATGTAAAATTATAAAATCCCTATAAATTGCCTATGAATTTCCTACACGTAAATGTTTTATCGTATAAATACTGGTGTATAAAGTTCCTACAATCCTTTCTTATATGAAAATATGTGACGTTAAAAAAACAATGTTATTTATATATTAGTAAAGCAAATATTTCATTCTCTGCCCTGTCTGCTACAATAGTTTATTTACTGTATTGTAATTCTTCACTCTGTAATACGAATCCATCCAATGATCAATTACATACATATGTATTTATAATTTCATAATTTATTAAATATATTGTATTAAAATTCTACAGACAATATTTTTCTATGACATCAAATGTTTTTTTCGTATACTCATATTTTCATATCTGTTTATGAATAATCATTAAGATATCACACGTTGTCGAGTTATTTTTATATGTATAAAGTTATTGTTCTTTTTATCACAGGTAAAATCGGATGAGGGTTGGTTGAACGGACTGTGGGCGTACAAGTATACCTTCCAAAAGGACGCCCTGGACAATGGCTTAAGGGATGAAAGGAACAAGTGCTTCTGCAGAAAAGGTCGGTACCTATTTAGTTTGTCGTGTGTGCAGATTGTTTGTACTCGGACAAAATTTTCAGTATCTACGGAGAAAAAAATGTTTTAATTAATTAACACGACATAGACAAATGTGAGGTTGTTGTAATAAAGAACATATTTCATCTATTGGAAATTTATCTGACCATAAAACAACATGGCGGCGGGGTTAAGGAAAATGATTTTCTTATAAATATTATAATTAGCGATTTCAATGCGCTAAGGACAAGTGTTGCTTATTCTGTGCACTTATTTTACTTTGAATTCTGTAGGAAAATTCCGGAGGCGAAGCTCAAACAAATTGATTAGATCTTCATTTGTTACGGAACACTAAATGTTTACTAGAATAATTCTTGGTTAGATAGATTTTGCTGTATTTATTTATTTGACATGCGTTTGACATATTTACCTCTTCACCTCCATTCTTAGCTATTCTTCTAAAAGACTATGTAGTATTAAATTGTATGATATGTTAGCTTTTTGTGATAAATTTACATTTTTTCATATACAGAATAGAGACAATCAACAGGTCGTCGAAGACCCGAGGTAAACAGATAGAAATATAATCCTAGGTAGGACAATAAAGTATAATGTACATATGTATATAAGGCAACATGTTACAAAACATACATTTTTATTTTGGTTAAGAAAATTAAAAAATACTGTTAATTATGCAAATAAATGTAATCTAAAATAAAAATAATTTATAAATAACTAATTATACTGTCTCTATATAATACATATATAAGCAGTATGATTTAAAATACTAAACAACTCTGCAAGATTTATCTCGACGTGCAATTTAAATAGTTCAATTTGAATAATTTCTCAAAAATAATAGCAGATTTCTTTGTACTTATTTTTTTAATAACAGAAATAATTATTTGGCACTCTTATTTACTTACTTACCATTACGCCGTTTCTCAGCATAGTTAGACAGAGAGGATAGAGCGTCACACACTTCTGTCCTGAACACACAGTTCTCGCCTCATCCACATTCATTCATCTTTTCATACAAGCTCGCCGGTTATTGTGGCTTCCAACAGGACCATATTTCAGTATACTTCTGGTTTACTTGGCCATGCCAAGATTTCCACGGTGTCATTAACACTTACGTCATATTTCTTTCTTACCATTCTCTCCTCATTCATCCGTTCCATATGATCAAACCACCTATGTGATCCTTTCTTAATCTTACTCACCATATACTATGATCAGTTCTACATTCTTTCCTTATTTCTTCATTCTTTACTCTGTCATAAATGGATTTACCACATATAAGCCTAAGTGATTTCATTTCCACTGCATTCAATCTACTTTCGTTCCTCTTCTGCCGGCTCCAGGCTTCACTTACATACATCAGTGTCGGTACCAGGACTCTATTGTGAACCGCTAGTCTTGCCTCGGTTGAGAAGTTTCCATTAGCTATAATTCCATTCATAGCACCATTCACTTTATTCCCTGCAGTCACCCTCCTTTCGATATCTGTCTCAGCCTTTCCGTTTCTATCGAACATACTTCCCAAATTCACAAACTCATCTACTTGTTCCAAACATTCATTACCTACAAGTATTTAGCACGGTGTCTCGCTTTGCTCCTTCTCAAATACCATCACTTTCGACTTGTTATTAATAATAAGGTCGCTTTCCTTGCATACATCGTACATTCTATTAATTAATAAGATATAATAACTTTGGCACGTTTTAAATGATTAACATATAAATAGTTTACGATTAGACAAAACTATATTATTCCAAACATTCATTACCTACAAGTATTTAGCACGTTGTCTTGCTTTCCTCCTTCTCGAATACCATCACTTTCGACTTGTTGACATTCATAATGAGGTCGCTTTCCTTGCATACATTGTACATTTATTTGGCATTCGTATGCCTTAAAATTAAAACCAATAATCTGATAGATGGTACAACTTACAGATTATTAAAATTCTTCACTCTGTAATGACTCCATCCAATGATCAAGTACATACATATGTATTTGTAATGTCATAATTGATTAAATACATTGTATTAAAATTCTACAGGACATGACTAAAAACTTGATATTGTATAATATTATTTCAATTAGTGTTAATATCCCAGAGACAAATTTCAAAAGCACAGCTGACATTGTAATACAATTGTCGTGTGTCGTCAGTGCATTATGTATAATATATTATCAAACTACCTGAATATTGCATCAATCCTCCATTACCTACAGAAGCGCAGTCATTAGGCAAGCCAAGTAAACATTACTTGTCACAATATTATCAACGTGGCAGCGCTCATTACAAAAGCGTACAATTAAGTTTATTATTATGCAATGATTTCTCATGTAAACTCTAGATGTGCACATCATTTGACACTTTCTACACATCTGTTGATGACTTTTACAAGGTTTAGTTTCATAGATGTTTGGTGAGCTTTTACTGTCATATTAGAGTTCAAACTGTGTTGTTTTCCTGGAGATCCAATAGTTGTCCATATTGTTATCTGTTTACATATTCGCCTTGCTCATCATTTGGTAAGTGTATTTTTGTTTGGGCTTTTCTCTATCTGCCATAAACTTTTCCTTAATCATATTTCTGAGGTATCCAAAATTATAGATACAGTAAGTAGTGATAACTGAACAAAAAACAGAACTAATATTGTATATATGTACATATATGCACATGATAGTAAAATAATAGAGTACAATATATTTTTCATATGCATATGCTTTCATTAATTCTTCTGTTATTCTCTTTGGTCTAGTTACATTTTGTATAGATTTCTGATATAGTAATATTGAAAATAATAAATTAATTAGACTTAATCCACACTGTCAAAATCACAATAATTAAATACATATTTAAAAAAAAATACATATAGATGCGTACACGGAATACGTGTCACATCAATATTTTTACTATTTTCAAACTAAGCTAAATGCTTTGCTATAAACATACGATTAACTTGCTAGTCTCATGGAATGAGACTCGAATCCTTGACCGCTGGATCTCTAAGCAAGTATCTTAACAACTAGACCAACAGGAATGTTGAGTATTTCGAAGTACAGATAATCTCAATTATCCGAGCTGGATGCTATTTTCAAATTGTGGAATATTGCATCAGAGAGGTGAAGAACTACGAAACAAAAATAAAAATAACTTTTTAGGAAATGAGCTCGGTTTGCGGAGCCATTTTAAAATTTTCCAACCACAACTCAGATTTTATCTGGGCAAAAGACATAAAAAAAAACTTTTCATACACAATTCTCTTGCTTTACCAATTGTAGCACTGATCAGCTACAAACTCTGAACTGAGAGAACGAGATATAATTTACAAAAAAATTAACATTATTTATTATACATATATGTATAAATATTATGCGTATTTACCCGATACTGATAATTCACCCTCATCCCAGACTTCTGAATTATATGTAATTATTACCCATGACACATATCAACATGGTGTCGATTAATTAAAATAGAACATTATTGTTTTAAAAGGAGTCAGAGTTTGCTAGTTTCTGAAGACTCCGACTCCAGTCCTGGATCTAATCTAAATGGCCAAAATACAACATTAAGCCATTTTTTAAATTACTCTCTTCCAAAACTAGAATTTGGCACATTTTTAAGGCATTCTATGATTAATATTTTTTTAAATCAGTATGTTTACAATTCATCTACACAAAAAAAAAAAAAGTTGAATATTTTGTTTAATTGATATTTAAACAAAAGGTGATTTTATTTAGACTTGGATTATTGTAGTATCATATATAGACAATCGATTATTTATGAGCCACTTACAAATATACTTGTTTTTATTTTAATGAATCCTTAAAGAATTCATCAAAAAACTGCTGAAACATGATTTGAGTATGCCTTTAAAGCTTTCATAATTTTTCTGTAATCAGGCATCAAATATCTTATATCAATTTTGTCTTCTATTTTTGCAGGAGAGTGCTTCCCTGATGGTCTGATCGATGTCACAGACTGTTACTATGGCTTCCCCATCGCGCTTAGCTATCCTCACTTCCTCCATGGTGCACCGTCCTTAACTCACAAACTCGAAGGGATGGAACCATCGCCGGATCTGCACTCTTCGGCCATTTGGCTCCAGCCGCGCTCAGGTCTACCGCTGAGCGTAGCCGCTCGGTTTCAGATCAACATGTTTCTAAATCGGAAAATGTCATCGATACATGCCCTGGAACCCTTCTCGGAAATGACACTCCCGTTATTGTGGTTTGAGTTTGTGAGTACATATTTTTAAATTGGAAATCATACATATGTAATCGTCCTGCATGTGATTCATGGCTATGCTTTTAAATATAAAATTTTAATAATTTGTATCTTGGAAGACCATTTAAGAAATATATCAGTATTTTCTACAGTAAGGCACCTAACTTTACCAAGCAGGATTTTCTGAATTCCTGTTTTCCCATGGTTTTTCTTTACTTCTGGCGTGAAAAGGATACAATATTATTTTAGATATAATATTTTATAGCTATTCAAAATATTTTCAATTATTTCTTTTAATTAGTTTTTTTTGGCAACTCGTCTGACACTTGGAAAATATATGTAATTCAGCAAATAACAATTATACTTTTATTTTTAGCGCATGTTTGGACTACCGGAGAGGATGGTGAACCTGTTTAAGCTATATTTGGCTATTCTTCCAAGAGCAGAGGTGGTTATCACTTGGGTATTTTTGATCGCATCTCCTGTGCTTCTTACCGTATTCTTTATTTATCTGTGCCAAACACGAGAGAAGCAAACTTCGAGAGCTGCATATAATCCTAAGAGAAGATCTTCACGTTATACCGGAAGCATTAGAAAAATGTCTATGGACTTGGAAGCTAAACTTCAAGGAGTTTATGCTCCTTGTGAAATTCCATTAGATGGTCACGAAAGTTCTGCACCATTTTTGAATTCCTCCGATATGTCCAACGGATCGGATAGTGAAGAAATAGAAGCACAGGTAACATCAGATAGGAGACCCTCTTTGATACAGATGCAAGCTGACAAGATCATAGAAATGGGAATAAGTATTGGCAGTAGAATCCAAGAAAACTTTGAAGGATTAAGCAAAAATATTAAAAGCTTAACTACAAGATTGAGCCACGAGGCGAGTCCCTCGGATTCCGATGATGCCAACCACAATGAGGGATTTAGTTCAGAGTCGTGCCAATCTGGAAGCGAAGAGGACGGTCATTACAAACACGGAATGTCTTCTGATGATGAGGCGTGTCATGTTGAAATTGTGGATGACGGAAGCGAATTTGATGCTCCTTTCGACGCTGACAGGAGGAGACAGTCTGTCGAATTTGCGAAAATGGAAAAACGAATGACTATGCTTGAAAGAGGTAGTAAGATTCCAGAAGAAATGCCGAAATAAGATTGCCGCGGTACATAAACAATTAATTCTTTCTGTTGATTTTGTGAGAGAAATTGTAAAAAGGAGGGATCTAATTTTTATTATTATTGATCTCACAAATGAAGACAACAAAAGGAAATTTAATAAGACTTCTGTTTGGTTGTGCGACTTTAAAAGAGTCAGTTTTGTATAAATTATTGTGTCATTAGGAAAGACATTTAATTTACATAATGAACTGTGTGAAAAGTGATAATTTTACCTCGATACACCACGACATAATGTTACATAGTAAATAGTTTGTCACAATGGAACCCCTCTATGCCTTTTTTACTTAGATTATTTTTAAAGTATTTTTATAAGGCGTATATTAGAAGTATATCTCAATGTAGGATAATATATCATATATCATTTTTTGCACTGCCGATTGAAATTGGATTCATTTTTATTATTTATTACATGAAATCAGTGTATTTTTTGATGAACTCCATTTTATATATGAAAATAAATTGTACACACGCGTTTATTAAATCTATAGTATGTATTTTATTTGAATTTGTGGTTAAGTCTCCTAATAAGATTACAGTCCTGTGAGATGTTTAGACTTTTTTATGAGGGTGAATTGAAATGATTTAACCTCAGTTTGAAAATGCTTCTAGAAGACAAAATAGTCATCATTCTAAATAAAATTCAATACAACTAATAAAAGCTGGTCGATTTATTCATATAGTATTACAAGGTTTAATGGTCCAATATGATAATAGTAAACTATTGAAGGGTAGAACAGTTAATAAATTATAAATATAAATATGTATAAAGAGTACTTGCACATGATCTATTAGCATGTAATGAAGCACCGTCCATTTCAACTCACGCTATCCATGTAAAGGACATTCAAACTCACGCAATATGAAGGACAGATTCAAATGAAACGTATACTGGTAGCATACTTGACAGAGTTCAGAATGAGTCAGGTGGTAGGCAAATGGATCAATTCTGTGATATTGTAAGATAAATTTATACACTCCAAGGCAAATATTTTATAATTTTACTGTATTCTTTACACTACTTTAGAAAAAAGGTCCAGGAACCCATTGTGCCAAGATTTATGTATAAAAAAAAATTAATAAAATTTAAAATAGTCCCCAAAGTAAATTAGGACAAGGTAGAAATATAAATATTTTAAGGATTTATCTGGTTCTTATCTGTTAAATCGTCTTGAAATGATGTAAACGTGAGCAGTCACTTCATTAGTTAAAAATTTATTTTAATTTTTTTACGCAGCGCACGATAAATTTTCAAAAATTGTTTTAAAACAAAAATTAGAAGAACCGTTGAAAAAATGTGCTTGAGCACCGTTTCGGTGCATTCCATCACTGGATTTTTCTCAATTCAGCATTCTCCATAGAATTGTCAAAACTTAAATATTAAAATGGTTTCCAAATTTCTTGCTCTATTGTCAAGAAGTGTGGCCAAAACTAGTACCATTAAAATTTGAATAGCGATTAATTTAATTATACATATTATTTATTTTAATTCTATATAAACTATTTATAATTAACTGGAACAGGCTTAGATGTTATTTATATTTTAAATGTTAATTTTGGGAGTTAGAATTAGTTTGTATAGTATGTAGAATAATCACCATTCTTTGACCTCCCATGTCTTTCTGTATCAAGTCAGCAACTGTAAAAGTATTATGAACACGGTTTTAGATTTGTCTTGCATCCTTTCCTATATATGGATAGTGCGAAGCATACTAAGCCGACTCCTCCTTCAATTAATACATAAAATGACATGTTCAGTCATTTATTTTAGAGGCCAAAAATGAAGACTACCGTGTATCTTTTCAAAAGCTCATACAGTTATTTTTACCGTCAAAGAACTTGAAACCATATTGTTTAGATGAAATGTTTAATAATTTATAGTTTTTAAATAATAAAAATATTGTTCAATATCAATTGCAGTATTGATTTGAGCAGCATAGCTATTGTTAATGTATTACTTTTTATACATATTGTTTATATTTATGTATTGTCGGTCACCAAACTTTATTATTTTTTAATGTTAAGTTTATATGTTAAGTTATAAAAATATTAACAGTATTAGATTAACATATTATATATCCTCGAAAGAGTCATCATTATTATCACAAGTCGGTGACGGTTCTTGACCAATTGACTGATTGCTTACTGATGTTCAGTGTATATGTAAATCTTTTATCTGAGACTGCATTATAAGTATGTAACTGTAGATACAAAAGCAATTATAAGTGCCATGTCATTGAGATAGCAAGTTTTACTCTATGTTTATATGAAAGGCAGTCATATTTTGGATTTAGTGTAATTTTGTGATAAGTATTTGTACCGGAATTTAACACTTGGCTCCAAACATGAACAAGTAAGCACACTACATATTTGAGCGTGGCGCGAGTCGTCACTCATTGCTTTATTTTATTTTGACGAACTGACTCCCACCCACCATTATTGC
Source organism: Eubasilissa regina (assembly GCA_022840565.1). NCBI lineage: Eukaryota > Metazoa > Arthropoda > Insecta > Trichoptera > Phryganeidae > Eubasilissa > Eubasilissa regina. The sequence goes on along the minus strand of JAINEB010000029.1, from coordinate 17,618,975 downwards.
CAAATCTTCGGCAATGAAACGGAATTCGAAGGAGCGAAATTCCGAAGGGGTGATTGTGTTCTTTGTGCATTATATTTAACAATATAGAAAATTTTACCAGAGTAGCTAACCAGTTTAGAATTTCCTTACCTCGTTTGAATACAATATTATTTTTATTTTTTAACCACAATGTTAATTTTGCTAATTCCAAAAGGAATACAATATTATTGTAAGCGCCAAAAAATGATAAATTCTTTGCTTCAAATGTATGTATAAGTAAAATTTTATTTATAATGTTAATGCAATGCCACAATATGATTTGTAATAGCTCATCGGGGCTAAATAGCTAAAGCATTGCAAAATATTAACTTGACTGAGTTATGTATGAACAATTCTGACGGATGAGAGGCTTAGACAGATATTTAAATCAAATTGGCTGAGTTATTAACATTTCGACATAACTATAAAGATATTGAATTGAAATGCTTCCAGGTTGTTGATGTGCAATGAAAGTGTCATTTCAAAATAAGTAAAATGTGCAATTATGGTAACAAAAATAATTGTAAATTCTTTTCTAACAGTAGATTTAATTTTGTCACGAAATATCATAAACATTTAATATGTTGCATAACTTTCTTAAAAATCTTATCATGTGTTATTGCATACATATTTAAAAAAAAAGATTTAGCTTGATTTCGCCGCTTGATGTTCAAGAATATTTCAATCCCTTCAATGACTACTGCAGCTGAGATTCATTGTTATACAAAATTTGTTTCTTTGTTAAATTTGTGATAAAGTCAAAAGTTGTATTTGTTTTGATTATTATTATATATATTAGTAACGAGAAGTCAAAATTAATCAACAAATTATTTTTAACTTTAAAAGTTGTCATTAATGTGTGGGTGCTATTAAATATCCTCCCTTTCTAGGACCTTAGTTATTTTATCCCAGGACTTATATAACAATGTCCTCGTTTCAAATTCACAAACTATTTTGTTGATTGATATTGTTGTGATTAACGGGGGCTATCGAAGAGGATCATTGAAGGGTGTAAGCTTTAGTTTTAGTAATCAATTGAATGTAGCTCAATAAATTATTGTATGTATTTTTTATTGTAAGTAGAATATATTTATTGTGATGGAAAAGTGCTCAAATTAATAATAAATAAATCAGTGGATTTTGTATCAACGCTTTTAGACAAGTCTTTGTAATAAATAATTTTTTAAATTTTGTATGAATTATTTTTTAATAAATCGATTATTGATCAAATTAATATTGTTTTATTTTTGCCAGCACTCCGGAGTGTTTGTACCTCATGCTCATCAGATGTCTATGTTTTGAAAGTGAAGTTCCATAAAAAAATCTCTTGTGTCATTTTTTTTTATATAATTCTACTTATTCAGCTAGACTGCGATTAATTGAGAACTGTATTATTCAACATTATTACATGGATTCAATATTCTTTTCCTTCTTCTTCTTTTAAATAGGCAATCCACCCTTCAAGAGTGATTTGTACCATTAATCAAGTTAAAACTTTATTACAGAATAGGAAATATAAATAAGTCGATACCATTGTCGTTAAATTTTTTTGCTATTATGAGGATTTTTAATGAAATGCCAGAAAACATAAGAAAGGAGGAGAAACTAATTAAATTCAAAATGAAACTAAGCAAGTATGTGAAAGTTAAGTTGTAGTAAAAGAAATGATTTTGATCTCGTTTACATTATATAGGTATATATATATAAGGATAAATAAATTAAAAAAATAATCTTATAATAGGGCGAAGTCATGGTTTACATTACACTTATTAGTAGCCATGTGCGATGAGGCTCAAGTAACTGATTCAAATCAGTCGCTCAATTGAGCGGTGAAAACCAGCTCAGTGAACCGGTTCGTTCGAACCGTGGATCTTTTTTAGCAGTTGAATCATGGATCTTTTGATTGGTTGTATCATGGGTCCTTCGAATGTTCGGCTCACGGTAGTATATCTTGTAACTATGCTCATTGCTCAATTGATTAACAAATGTGTTGCTCCCTGGACATATGCAGAATATTCTCTTATGAGTTGTTTCTCACTATTCAAATAATAATTATTAAAACAACTAACGGGATCTTTTTTAAAATCATTTACATTTATCATCAAATCGAAGTTCATCATAAAAATGAAATAAAAATGTATAATTTCATTTGATTGAAGTTCTTTGATTAAATAGTAGACGTATTGTTTAAGCAAAGAATTTAATTTGCACACAAAAGATGTTTTTCAGCATAAATTTGATACAATATATTTTGACTGATTAAATATTTCCTGAATACAGTAAACACTGTATTTCTTTGTATAGTACTTACCTATCTATAAAATTTGTTTGGTTAACGCTTATAATATTGGTAGCGCAATGATGATTAGGTAATAACTATAAAGTATTAAATGCCACTCGTTCTGTACTATTTGATGTTACTGTGAAAGTAACTTTGAGATGACGCACATTTTGGTATGTATTAGTGTGTAATCTGTGTAAGTAGTCACCTTTCATTCTGGTACTTGCGTCATCGATGGTAAGCAATTCATTCGAGCCAAGGTTCGATTTTCAAATGATCCATATCTTTTATCTATGACTGTTTCGTTGTGACTGTTGTCTACCACTCTTTCAGTTAAACTGAGCCGACTGAGTCGTTGATCCGTCGAGTGGATGACTTAGTGAGCCATTCGGCTTCATGGCTCAACGTAAAGATCTGGCTCAGTGAACCGGTTCGTTTGCGAATGACGCACCACTACTTACTAGTATCTTGCTCATTATACTGACAGCTAGAGGACTAATGTCATGGTAAGTTAGTTCATTACTAACCTGTAAACTTATTATTAAGTTTGATAGGAAATATTAGAAGAAGCTGCCTTCGAGACTCCGAATTTATGGAAGATGGGCTAGAGCAGGTTGGCAAATATACTGAGGTATACAGGGTGGCCCAAAAAAAAAGAACATTTTGTAAAATGTGATATAATTACATCAAAATTAGTTTAACTATATCAAAAATAGCTTAAATAGTTTACTAATTTATTTACTTACCTATATTACATTTTATTTCGACAAGTTGCAGAAGGAGACTGTGGTTGAAAATCCTGCCAGCCCTGGGCCAGATTTTATGAGATTTAAGAACCAATATTTCTAAAATATCATTCTGTAAAGAATTCTTAGGATCTCATCGAAACATGTTGTATGAATCATTATAAAAATCACAAATATTGTCATTTCAGTAATTTACTTTTTCAAAATTAAAAAAATATATTTTCTACACTTGAAACCATGATAGTTGATGACAAATTTATTATTTTTATAAAAATATTTTCTATTCAACATATTCATTTAGAATATTTAGATCATAGTATTAGGTGTACCCATAAGTAATCAATTATTTAAGTGGCAACAAAAAAAAAAAAATTTAACTATATAATCGATTAAAAATAAATTTTATTTTATTTTTAATCGATTATATAATCTCCATCGTTATCTAGGATTTTTTGCCATCTTGTTAGTAGACTTTTAATTCCCTTTTCATAAAATTCAGTATCCTTTGAAGAAGAATATGCTTCTAGGTGAGTTCGAACATCATCGACATTTTTAAAATTTTTATTCTTCAGGTAGTGTTCCATGGACCGGAATAAATAAAAATCGGATGGTGCTATGTCTGGGAAATATGGGGGATGTGATAAAATCTCCCAGTTTAGCAGCCTTATTTTTTCTTGGGTTAATCTTGCGGCATGTGGCCGGGCATTATCATACCCCTAATTAATATTACCCCTTTTCTGTTGACCAGACCTGGTCGTTTTACCAACAATCAGTTGTGCAATCTATCCAATTGTTGGCAATACAATTCAGCCGTAACTGTTACTCCTGGTTTCAATAGTTCAAAATGAATTATGCCACCATAGTCCCACCAAACGCACAATAACACCTTCTTTAAAGTGAGGGATGGTTTAGGAGTAGGTACGGCTAGTTGATTTGGAGAAAGCCATTGTTTAGTGCGCTTGTTGTTGTTGTACAAGACCCATTTCTCGTCACTAATAACAATCCTTTATTCTTCATTCAGATCTTTATTCATCTCTGACAGATGTGGGACCCATATACCCTGTCTGCAAACCTTCCCGATTTCGTGAAGATGTCTTTGAACTGTTGACCAAGTAGCCTGAAGAGTGTTTGCTATTTCCTGGATACTCAGTTTAGGATTCGTTTCCACCAGTGTTTTTAAAGCGTCATTATCAAACCCTACCGGGCGCCCACTTCGATCACTATCAGACAAGTCAAAATCACCATCGGAAAATTTTCTAAACCAACGTTGGCATTTATTTACTTTCAATACGTCTCCATACACTTCACAAATTTTCTTTGTTGCAACCGTTGCATTAACACCCGATCGAAAATGAAACAGCATGCAATGACGTAAATGTTCTTCAGTTAGTTGATAGTCCGCCATTTTACAACAGAGTAATAAAAATTTTTAAATTTACTTATCACAAGTCACAAGACCACGGATTGTAATATTGCGTATTAAACACGCCTTTACACGTTCACGCTCTGAGCTAGACGTCTATGAGCTAGACTGAAGCAAACATTCCACACTAAAAATAATTGATTACTTATGGGTACACCTAATATATCTTTACTTTATCTGAAAGTACTGACGCGAAATCCACAGGCGTTCTTCAATATTTGACTTGCAGTGCCATCTGTCAAGAAAATATAAAAGTAATTACTTAATTTAGGTTTTGCTCGTGTGATGTTTAGAAGCATTTTTAGTAGATGTCGCATATGACAGAAATGCGCGGCTGTATTTCAAGCGGCACAAAAAAAATATGAAGTCCAAATGGTTTGCGAATTATTTTTTCGCCCTAAGCGTAGTGCCGAATTAGAAGTGCATCCTTTGTACATTATGCAAGAGAAAATAATGAATTTATTTAAGAAGAACTTCCCATGAGCGATACCCAAAACACAGTGATTTGCTAGCTATGGCTTTGGGCCTTTTATTATCTACAATCCTTTGTTCTTGGTTTCCCTTAAAACAAAAAATGTTTTAAGGGAAACTTTTCATTTCTACCGCTTTTATGGGTTCATTGAACCCGCTGGTTAACCTAAACACCGACCCTTATCTCAAGTAGGCTTCCAATTAACCCAGTTCGTTGGCCTGACAAAGTAAAAATTGAAACGAATACAATGATATTTATGTAGGTATGAATTTGACTATTGTATATTGCATCTACTTTGATAAACCGTAAAGTTAGTAGGTCGCAATGGTAATATAAGTAATAGGTAATATATCGTAACGGTAATATATGAATTAAGAAGTATAAGAAGGTAGGTAGCCGGAATGTAACATGCGCATTATAATTAAATTGGTATCGACACTTTTGCGAGTATCGATACCTTTCTCAGCGCAAATGATTAAACATTTTAAAAATCCACAACACAGTTAAAAAAGGAATAGTAAAATGTAAAAATTATTTCTCACGTCGTGTATTACGGAAAACACGTAAAAACATTATCAATGTAGTTAGAAGTACTTCGATTTTATTGAGTGTAGACAGTACTTATATACAGTAGGATTTTATTGAGTGTAGACAGTACTTATATACAGTAGGATTTTATTGAGTGTAGACAGTACTTATATACAGTAGGATTTTATTGAGTGTAGACAGTACTTATATAAAGTTTGAATATTATGGTAGAAAATAGATCAATTTAGAGCTTAACATTTAATGGATAAATAAATAGTTAAATGTGCAGACGACCTTAAATATATATAATGAGTTCAGTCAGCTGTTCAAGCAGCTGTTTGAGTCCTTATAATCTGCTGTGAAAAAAATTGGTTTTAATATTAAACGAGGATGAAATCAAAATAAAGACGCAAAACGGGCGGACAAGGAACACGATGGGTTCAGGCATAGGCCTCAAAGGTTCCAGGTTCATAGGTTCCAGATGGTTGAAGACATCACATATCTAAGGTCTAATTTGACCAACGACGAGGTCTTGGAAATTAGGAAAAGGATTACTCCAGGAATTAACTTCGCATTACAATCAATACTGAAATCATGTAATGACCACAAAAAAATAAAGTCAACGCTATACAGGGTGTGACAGACCTAGACAATACTTTAGGAGGTTATACCTTATACTAATGAGTCGAAAAGGTTCAAGCTACCGTATTGTATTCTCAACCATTGTCCCTTCTTCTTCTGAACTTTTGAACCCAACACCAGATATGTTGCGTGCTCGGCCCATCACTTACTCGTCGAATATTAAAGTGAGCACAAAAAGCGCGACGCGCACGAACCAACGAATCACCGCACTTTAAATATTGCTCAACCGCGAACACGCAGTGCGCTCCCGACCAGTGACTCATTGCGACTGGCAAATCAGTAAATCACACGCGTCGAACACTACCCCTCACCTTGATGGATTGAAATTTTTACGCTGGACACCCTTTATAAGCAATTTAATAAGTCATAATCACGGGAGGGTTTTGATTAATTGAAAGCAATATTTTATTGATTTCAAATGATATATTGAATACCAAAAATTAAAGAGCATTGAATATCCAATAGCTGGAATGTTTTTTCAGAGATGATTTAGGATACCCAAATATTTTATAGCCCCCAATATGGAGGGTATATAGAATAATACAAAACCTTCGAGTGGAGAACGATTAAATTGTGTTATAAATTAAACTGGGGTTTTACAGCAATTTTCGCTTTATTTGTTAGACGAATAAAATGATTTTTTAATGGAATAATACAAATATTATATCCTGCATGATATTTGATTTAATTCAAGTCGAAAACTGTAATAAAAAAATCGAAAATTGAATTTTGATTATATCTGAAATGGTTGAGAACAGGACATGGTAGTTTGAAAATTATCCATTCCTATTTTTAAAAGGTATATTGTGGACTAGTTCTGCTGTACCCTGTATAAAAGTAAAATTGCTACTGTGTTGACTTATCAATGTGAGAGATTTCAAATTGGGAGAAATATTAAACCTGTGCGGGATCGGACAGTTTATAAAATAAGATAAGTATTATATATTAACGAATTATATAAGATTTATCACAATCCCATAAATAATCCTCAATGAACACCCAGATGGTGGTATTCAGAATGGGAAGACCCCGACTCCGAAGAAGTAATTAACAGTCTTAAAATCTTATACAGGGTGTATCAGACCTAGTCCACAATATTTTTGTGAAGTATTTGAATATGGAATATTTCCAAATTCTGCATTGTTAAGGAAAATATTAATGTTTAAAATTTTTTACAAAATCGTATTAAATTTGATGTCTACGTACTTAGAAATAAATACTTGCGAAATTGTCTGTCCTAAATCACCCAACAAAAAATAATCTAGCTGCTCAAAATGCGATAAACTTTATTTTTTTGTATTCAATATATAATTTGGAATTAATGAAATATTTAAATAATTCAAAATAATCGCATAATTAAGATTTTTTTGAAAAATCTGACACGGTTGAGATTACGCACATATCCCTTAAACATAACTCCCACTCCACATGTTTTTATTATATTTTTATTATATTTTTATTTTATTCTTACTTTTTTATTCATATTTAATTTATCTTTTTATTCCAAATAGCACCACAACAGCACGAAAAAAAAAATGTATCCACCTCTATTAGTACAAAAATATGGATGTCAAAATATAAATAAATAAATAGTAATTTAGTCAGGTATCTCACCTATAAAATATTGTGGATTAAGTCTGTTACATTATGTATAAGCACAATGTACATTATTCAGGGTCTTTAAAAAAAATACTGACTGGTAAAAATTAGGCCCTGAATAATGCATATTGTATTAATAATGCATACTGTTTTAATAATACATTTTTTTACTCAGGGCCCGCTACTGTTTACGATGCAAATGAGTCCTGCGTTGCTGGCACATCATAAATAATCCCGGTGGCCATTATTTATAAGTCTTACTTATTTATCACACAAGCACTTACCAGACTAAATAAATTTTGCGGGCTAAACATGCGTTCATATAATGTGTTCAACTGTCATTGGTAGTGACGATCGTAACACTAGAAGCGTGCGCAGTAGAAGTAATTTCAATAATATATTATAAAGATCGAGTACATATTACATTGAACGTTTAATTGAATCATAAATTAGCCGTTGATGAATAAGTAAAAGATGATTTTTAGATTAAATAATAGTTTACTAATTTATTTACTTACCTATTTACCTGTATTACGTTTTATTTCGACAATTTCTTCTTTGATTATTAATTTTCCCATTGTTTATATTTGTTTTTTTTTTTTTTTCAAATTGTCGCCCGAAATTTGCGAATTGAAAAACGTTGGGGTGCCAGGAAAATGATCAAAGAGTTTCAAAACAAATTTAGACATTACAGCAGGACGGAGCTCCATCTCACACAGCCAGAAATACAATCAATTTTCTTCGTCGTGAGAATGTTAATTTCATCTCACCAGGCATGTGGCCACCAGACAGCCCAGTAGATGATGCAACATGGGGTGTTTTGATGATTTCTGATTAGCTAAATATTGTGCAAAAAAATTACATTTAATTAGAATTATAATTAATTATATTATGTTTTGAAATAACTCATGTGTTACGAGATGTTCTCACATTTTTTGGGCCACCCTGTATGTACGTATAATATGTTTGAATATGATTTTCGAATGGCATCTTTTTTGGGCCACCCTGTGTTGTTAGAGAATTAAGGTCTCGGATATGTCTAATATTTTCTGAATATTTTATACAGAAACATTTTAAAATTTTTCTGTATAATTTCTTTCGAAATAAGATGTTTTACCCAAGATTGATGGCCCGTGTCCATGAATGAGATTTTTGACTCGAGACAATTCGGATCGTACTCCCATGAGATTATTTGGAGACAACTTTCCGAGTCACCATGTGTCAGAGATTGCCGTTTCGTGCCTCACTTCACGCTCATCCTACATCAAACGTCAAATTTGTTGACATTGTTGTCCGTCAATTGGGTGATTTAGAAATCTCCCCAGCAGCAGTTATGACGGAATATATGTTTGTAATTTAACGTTAATGTTCCCCCTTCACTTTCCAGTTCACTTTCCTCACTAAACAAATTACTCTTGAACCCCATCCGGGGTTCAAGTAACATGAACATTTTAGAATCCAAACAAAATACATCCTTAGGAGAATCACAAACTCACCCTGGTTTGTCAGAAACCCAATCATTCACAGAGACTCAAACATACCCTCACTCAAACGACACATACACGATTTATCTTTCAAATTAATTTCCATCCCAAACACCTCCATAAACTCCTCGACCTATATGATCCCTCAGCCGATCCTCATCATCTAAAAAACTTCACTAACAAAAAAAAATGTTATAAAAAACTTACCCATTTTTGATACTACTTTATACAATTATACACAAAGTTAAAATAAAACAATTTCTTCATGTTTCTCGCCCCAAAAAAAACTTACGCCATTGTCGGGGACAAGAGGCTCAGCCCTTATACCTCCCCTTTAACAATCGAATCAGAGCCTAGTTTTTCAGAATAGATAGTTGTAGATATCTATGGTGGTTTTAGATGACATTTGTGTACACGTGGCGAATCTCGCTGTCAGATCGAACGCTGCGTATACTGGTTTGAGTTTTTGGTCTCTTCGAGTCTATCTTCAGATAGAATCGAGATGTATCGCAATTAAATCTCTGAGATAAATACTGAATCACTTTAACGCACGATGTAGCTGAAGGATTGGAATAATCTCGACTTCGCTGTTGTGGATAGGACTTAGTGTAATTAGATTTATTGAGGGATTGAGACATGCGTGCGTTGCGCTATCTACGGGATCGTAACATCCTTCTTTAGCAAATCATTTTGATGGCATATTTGTTTACACTTTGTCACTTTGTTCAAGTCTCCGTTGTATAAATACATTAATATTGGAAAGACAAAAGTGTGAACCCACATAGTTTTAGTTGAGTGCTAGACGTCACTGTCTTTCAATATTCTCGAAAGTTGGTTCGTAGTAACTAATCTATGATTATCTGTCGTTAATAAATTTATTGCCGCCGTTGATCTGTATAGTTAATTCTAACTTAACCTTCGCGTATGAGGCCATAATGGAGGAGGCGAGAAAATAACGAACTATTATTAAATAAATATTTTATGCCTCCCGGTCGATTTATAAATAAATTAAATATATTGTACAAATAAGAAATATACATTTATGGTTTTCTATGAACATAAATATATGTGTAACATGTATTAAGGTCTATCTAACCTCAAAGTTATTAAAGAATTATACCCTGGAATTGAACCCTGGCCATAATGTCAAGATGTACTTATTAGATCTACCCTTATTATTCCATCATCCATCATTTGTGCAAGTTTTAATTTAAAAATTTTTTTTTCAAAAGCAGTGACGCAACCAAAAAATAAGTTTTCACTTAATTAAACTTTATATTACACACATGTTATATTCGGCTTTAATTTATTATCAATATTAAACTGTAAAAAATACGTCACACAAACAAATTCCTCAAAACAATCCGCTCGCTTCGTGATATGTATGCTATTTTGTATATTATATCCATAAGCATTAAAGTCGTGTTTTGTGCGTTGGATGCTGTTAACGAATGCGTATACAGTATTCGAAGACATTAACAGGCAGAACTGAATGTCGAACACTTTCAAACTTTGTGGATACGGAACGAATGATAGAATCCACTGTTGCTGGTATCTGTGTGTTTCAAAACATCTATGAAGCGATCGCGCCTGATGTTAGGTTATTTAGTCACTACTACAGTTTTGAGAGGTGCAGTTCCTCTTGAAGCTACATTAGTGACTTAACAATTTAAAGTGTGTATAGTACAAAGTTTGACTTGGTGAAAATTGAAAATAATCATGTTATACCACGGAGTAACTAGCTTTTTAATTAATGATATGAAACAATTGGCCCCGATATAAAATGAAAAAAGGCTCCCCATTTTATTTATTGTATATTAAATACATAATATTCATTAGATAATAATAAAAAATCATATTTGAAAAATCATGTTTAAAAAGCGTTTTATAGGTTTTCATTAGCACTCTTAACTAAAAATATTGTTTGTTTCAGTCTACTATGATTTTCGCTTTGCAATTTTGCAACAGTGTTCTGCTCCCTAATCCGTACTGCACTCGTGTATACAGATAATGAGATGTAAAAAATAAAAATAAGAGACGCAATTTGAAAAAAAAAATGTTGTAAGTAGATTTCTTGCTGATGGAGATTTAAAAAATTATTAACCCATACTAGTGCGGGGAAAAGTATTCAGTGGATCTTTAGGGACTTCTTTTTAACGAGGACCCAAATGTAGTTACGCCACTGTTTGGCATTCCTCTCATTCTTGGGCGGTGCGGTATCGAGTTTTCTCAAACGCCGTTCCAAGTATCCAAATAGTCTGTATAATATTTTCGTATATAAAAAGTTCGCATATATTTGGAATAAAATATTCTTACTTATTTTCAAGCAAGACTAAGTGTGTTTTTAACGTTCAGATAAAAAGTAGAACCATTTGCTAGTCTCGCGGAACAAGGTCAAATCTTCGATTACTCGCGACCTGTTGGCTTATTTGTAGTAAATTTTTACCATAGTAAATATTTACTGTGTTTTGGAAGATATCTTCGAAAATAATGAAAATAATCAATAATTTTAAAAGTACGCATATTTGACCGTCAAAAAATTACCATTTAGAATTAAATTTTTGAAGTGTTATGTTTGGAGTTTGGCGTTTGGCAATACATTTTTAGAAAGCGACACAAAAATAATTATTAATGAAAACGCATTCTGATTGTGAAGTTGTAATTGTTCAGAACAGACGATCTGTGATGTTTTAAATACTAATTAAATACATTATTTAGGAAGATATATATATATATATATATATATATTAATCAATACATTTAATTGTATTTAAAAATATATCACAGAGCTTTGTTCTGAACAATTACAACTTCACAATAAGAATGTATTCTTCTTAATAATTTTGTTTCATTATTTTAAGGCTCTACACGTTGATTAGAATTGATTTTATATGTATGTATTTCTAACTATACCTATGTTCTGAATAATTACAACTTCACAATAAGAATAATTTATAAGTTGTATCAGTGTGTCCAAAATTATTAAAAATGAATTATTAATTCTGGCGTCTCCTATCGGATTACTCAAAGGTGTTAAATAATGGAACGATAGTGAAAAGTGTAACAAATAGGTTCGAAAATTTGTCGTCAATACACTGTGTTGGTGTAGAGAAATCGGTTAATGCATATTCGCCGGATAGGAAGAGATCCAGGTATGAATCCCGGTAGTAACAACAATTTTTTTTAATAAAATTGATTTTATATGTATATCTTTTTGATTAATACATTTAATTATTATTAAAGATATCACAGACCTATGTTCTGAATAATTACAACTTCACAATAAGAATGTGTTCTCCTAATAATAAATTAAGAATACTTTAACCTATCAGCTTACCTCACGGCTAAGTAGTATACACCGTTATAAATTTTTTTGTGCTGACTTAGTATTTGGTGTTTTTTTTTGTGCTGACTTAGTATCTGGTGTTTTTTTTTGTACTGACTTAGTATCTGGTGTTTTTTTTTGTACTGACTTAATATCTGGTGTTTTTTTTTGTGCTGACTTAGTATCTGGTGTTTTTTTTGTGCTGACTTAGTATTTGGTGTTTTTTTTGTACTGACTTAGTATCTGGTGTTTTTTTTGTGCTGACTTAGTATCTGGTGTTTTTTTTTTGTGCTGACTTAGTATCTGGTGTTTTTTTTTGTGCTGACTTAGTATCTGGTGTTTTTTTTTTGTGCTGACTTAGTATCTGGTGTTTTTTTTGTACTGACTTAGTATCTGGTGTTTTTTTTTTGTGCTGACTTAGTATCTGGTGTTTTTTTTTTGTGCTGACTTAGTATCTGGTGTTTTTTTTTTAACATTTTCAATCGAAATGAATTGGACAATATTTAATTATCTGACTTGACTGAAGTGAAAAATTTGGTAACATAAAATTGTGGAAGTTTAATATATTTTTTTGTTATTTGAATTATTATACTATCAATGTCACAGTGATGCAATGTCAAGTCAATTCATTCAATGCAAATGTATGCACGCTGTAATATCGACAAACGCCACGATATACCTTGATGCAGAGCGTAGAATTACCACGGCATAGTTCAAGTGGAGGGCATTGTTTCAAGTCTGGGATACGATAATAGAATTCCAATAAAGACAAGGGCGCAGAAATTCTTAATATATTTACTTTTTTAGCGGCTCATTGCATAGACAGTTTGTCATTTTAAAATTTAAATTCCGCCGGTGTGTCTCACTTTAAAAATTATAGATGCCGTTAGCATCGTAGCTAATGGCTGTACAACCTCTGGTGGGACTCAGCCTCTAAAACAGTTTTCTTTTATTAACCCTTCCCTAGCCATGCAGTAGCGCAGGTCTACTACCCCAATTCAAATATTTTTTCGATAGATAGATTTCTTTGTACATCATTAGATACAACTGATTTTGATACTCAGCCATTCTGTGTCTAAATTATTTTTTCTGTCTTGAACCTTTTGAACCTTTCTTTTTATAGTTTGTATTGCTTATTTTTAATTTATATTTTTTCTATTTTATTTGTATATATATATATATATATATATTCCATGCTACTTGTGTAGCTGCTCATGTGTTTTATACTAAAACTATTTTGTAAACGCCCAAAAAGGCGTTAATAAATTAATAAATAAAGTTAAAATAAATTCTAACTACGCATAATTTTTTTTTAAATATCATAGAACTGTGTTTTGAAATTGCAACTTAATATTGAAATGTTTTATCTTCGCAATAGTTAACGCTGTGGACACAAAAAATTTCGACGTATTTCATGCCAAATTATTATGGTTAGTTTACTTTATGAAATAATATTTTGTGGGTGTATGTCAGATGAATCAAAAGGATAAGCTGATGTGTGATTAATGGGTGCCCCATCACTTAGATGTTTGTTTGATAATGATCGCAGAGTGTATTGAATAAGTGTGTGTGTGTGTATGGCCAGTTTAGAGATATATAATAGCCGTACAATTAAGTGATTACACGCAGGGGAAGGCGACTGCGAGAAGAGTGGCGCTCGGGTGCCGACCTCATGGATGACTGCTACTCGCATGGTTATTGTGGCGCCGGTACCGATCGTGTTACGAACTGCTGTTAGGAGCTCTGATGATGACAGTGGAGGTGATAACTGATAGTAGATTATTTACATTTGTGAGGTATAGAACATCCGACATGTTCAGTTTTTATGGTTTTTGGGTTAAATACGTATGTACAAATATAAATCAAATTAATGTCTAGAATCGAAATAAGATAAATATTTCTGAATTTTGAATAAACACGCATTAAAATTTGCTCGTTACTTCAATCGTAGATATGTCCAATAGATAATTAATTCAAACCCAGGCAAATAGGTTTTCGTCAGTATTTGGTCATATGACCTGTGGTTACTGGTCACGTTTAATACGATCTCAAATGTGACCGTTGTGGTATAATAATTTTTTGCATTTTTCTCGAAAACAGGTAAAGTAGACATGCAATAAGTTGGTTACAGTGCCTTAATAAATATACAAAGTGTAAGAGACCTAGTCCACAATATTGTATGTGTGGATACCCGACTAAATTACGAGTCGAAAATTTTCAAGGAATATGTGCAAATTCTAAACTGTTACGAAAAATATTTTTGTTTGAAATTTTTACAAAATCGTGTTAAGCCTATCCATTATTAATCTGTATCTGTACTTCAGGACCTAAATCATCTAACAATAATTAGTCTGGCCGCTTGAAATTCGATGATATTTATTTTTTTGTATTCAATATATATTTTAAAATTAACAATTAATAAATTAATAATTAATAATCTCTGACATTGTTTAGTTTAGGCACATATCCCTTGAACATTTTCGACTCGTAATTTAGTCAGGTATCCACCCGTAAAGTATTGTGGTCTAGGTTTATTACACCCTGTATATTAACTATTGAACGTTTTAAATAAAAATATTAAAAATCATAAAATAAGAGTAAATTTAAGGATACATTATTTACAAAAATTCTAACAGTAAGAATGTTAAAATTATTTTAATGACTAAAAATGTTAACATTTTCGATATGTCTTATTTATTTAAAAAAATAAATATCAATTCTGACAACGTTTTAGTTAAAATATTTGTTTTAGATAATACTTTTTGTGTATTTAAAAATTGACATTATTGTCAATATCGTAAAAAGAACGGCATCGTGACAACCTAACCATACGACTTTATATGTGCAGGTCACAATTCTCGGAAAATTATATCGAAACAATTTTCCATGAGGCCTAATTGACCTGTGCGGTCGGTACATAATGAATCATAATGATTTCGTGAATTGCAATAAAAATGTGGCTTGATTTTATCGATGTCTACCACGAGTGAAGCGGTGAATTAAATATATATTAAGTCATCCCATAATGTCAGAGGAGGAGGGTATAAACTACCTAACTTATTTACTTATTCTTAGTGCAAGTTATGAAGAGTGCAGTTCGATAAAGTGCGAGAATTATTAATGCAGCATATGGGGATCGGACAACAAGCGTAAGTCGGTGTCGACTGTGGTTCCAGAAATTCCGATCTGGAAACTACAGCCAAAGAAATAAGCTTTGTCGTAAAGTTCGAAGAGGACGTCCTGCAAACCCTGGTGGAACAAAATCCCGTCATAACGAAGTTTGGATTCGATCATTACACCATTCATCGACACCTGCGTGCCATCGGAGTCTGTAAATTGGGTCGATTAGTTTTTATTGTGTGCTTCTTTGCTGTCACGTCTCAGAAGTGAACCTTTATTGAAACGATACCCCACCCACCATATTCTTCGGACATTGCCGCATCTGATTATCATTTATTACGCAGTCTTCAAATTCGTTTGGGTAGAAAATATATGTAATTCAGAACAGTACTGGAGGAGTATTTTTCTTCACGGACAAGGGAATTTTAGAAAAAGAGTCTTGAAAATCTACCAGAAAGATGGAAAAGCATTGTAAAAAATGAAGTGAAGTATATTTTAAAATAACTTTGTTTATCTTAATTTTGTAAAATAAATAAACTATATATATAAACTCAAAAAAAGTAAGAACATTTCGTAAAATGTGATATAATTACATCAAAATTAGTTTAACTATATCAACAATAGCTTAAATAGTTTATTAATTTACTTACTTACCTTTTTACCTGTATTACGTTTTATTTCGACAATTTCCGGTCGCCATCTTTGATTATTAATTCTTGGTTTTTTCAAAATGTTGCCCAGAATGATAAAAATCATCTCAGAAGACCATATTCTAACCAAAAATTTGCGAATTGAAAAACGTTAGGGTGCTATGAAGACGATCAAAGAGTTTAAAAACAAAGCTTGGAGTATAGCTAGACATTACAGCAGGATGGAGCTCCATCTCACACAGCCAGAAATACAATCAACTTTCTTCGTCGTGAGAATGTTAATTTCATTGAGCCAGGCAAGCAGCCATCGAACAGCCCAATAGATGATGCAATATGGGGTGTTTTGATGATTTATGATTAGCTAAATATTGTGCAATTTGTTTCACAACATTAAGAATTATAATTAATTATATTACGTTTTGAAATAACTCACGGGTTACGGGATATTCTCACTTATTTTGGGGCACCCTGTATGTACGTATGTGTTTGAATATGACTTTCGAATGGCATCTTAGTCTGTGTCTAATACGAAAAGTGTTTAGTCAATGCATACGTTCAGTGCTCACGTATGACTTCGAAACATGGACTCTCAACAAAAGAGAGGTTTAAAAATTAAAAACTCTCGCGTATCGCGCGAAGAAACAGGATATGAGACGTGTGGATAAAATAACAAATAAATGTAGTTAACTTAATTAACACTAACTGGAAATAGTTCACTCATAAAAAAATTATTCAAATGTGGACTCAATACATGATTCAATTGGGTAGAGATCTAAAATTAACATTCTAACTTAATCATAATACACAATTTACAACACATTCACCACAATTTTGACTGTCTCTATTTACTTTTTTTATATATCTCTGTCGAATCTTTAATTTTAATTAAATAACACCACAACCGCACGGAAAAAACTGTCCACTTTAACACAGACGGTAGTCTAGTTAAGTAGCCAGGACGATGCTTCCTGCATCCCACACAGTCAACCAATAAGTGTGTTATATTATTGTGTGTTCACTTCTGATGTACAAAAAACGTATATCAAATAAATATTATTACCATAATTGAATACACCAAAACAATGAAACGGCAATGAACAGAGAAAAGTGGGAGGCACATGAGATAAGGCCTTCATACGGCAGTGGATAGAAGTCCATAATATACATATATTTTTAAAAACAACCGACATTATTTTGCGATGAATCTCAAATACCTTTAAGTAATAATACTCGCAAGGAGATTAATTTCTAATAAATTTGGATAAACTTTGATTTACACGGATAACGCCTTGGAATTAATCAACTCGAACGATTCGAGAGTCGTTGCAATATAAAGTTGATTGCTTTTAAAACTGAAATAACAGATGTATCGATTTGAAAGAGCTATATAATATAAGTGCCATAATATAAATTTCTACGTAAAGACAATTAAAACCTGTAAATTTGTAGTGATGTTGTACTATAGGTAGATAATTATTCAAATTATATCTTGTGTACGTAGAGAGGTAATTATTTTAGTTATGACCTGTGTTTGCCCGAGAATTAATTCATTGTAATTATATATTTTTAAATTGTATGCGCGTAATATATATATATATATATTTAATATTATATTTTACCTTAACAGAATCACATATTTATAGTTTACATAATAATATTTTTGAAAAGGTTTAAAAATTTTATTCTTTGTCGTCACCTACATAAAATTATAAATGTTATTCATACTGACAGGTCATCCATGTTCGCTGCCAGTTCCCGGGCAGTAGCGTCTGGAGCGCACGGTGACGCGTTATTGTTTTTGATAAATCAAACGCTGTTTCTAATTAACGCAATAATGAGTACTTCGAAACACTAAATAGATGTACTAATTAAAAGGATATACATTTAAAATCAATTCTATCGAAAAATATTGTTGCTACCGGGATTCGAACCTGGATCCCTTCCAATCCAGGGAATGTGCATTAACCAATTATGCTAAAGTACACAGTACTTTTGACGACAAATTTTCGAACCTGCACGTTACACTTTTCAAATTAATACATCTATCGTTTCATTATTTGAAAGTCATCTACTTTATTTTTACGGAATTTCAAATACCATTGAGTAGTCCGATGTGAGACGTCAGTGTATTTTTATTACATTTTGGACGCATTGATACTAATTGTATATTATTAAGAAGAACACATTCTTATTGAGAAGTTGTAATTATTCAGAACATAGCTCTGTGATATTTTAAATACTCATTAAATATTAGAAAAATATACATATAAAATCAATTCTAATCATCGCGTAGAAAGTTCATTTAGAACACACATGTTCGGTGTACACTTTTTTCGTGTAAGGTAATCATTTGTCAATAAAAAAATACTTATACACAGGAACATTAATTTGATGCAAATTTAATGGATCGACCAGAAAGATCGAAAAAATATTTAGTTGCTACCGGGATAAGATAGATTTTTTCTGTATAAATTTATTTCTAGTTGATTAATATAATTTGTATTTAAATACAACAGAAATGTGTGTTCTCCTTAACATTAGTTTGGTTTAAAGATCGATAAATGACACATTAAACTAACCGTTATATATTTGAAATAGACGTAAGTCGTCAATAATGACGAATAATTAAAAATGAAATTTAATAAAAACTACATCAATATTTCATTTCAATTTGTAAATTGGATATCCCCTATCATACTTAAAAATTAGGAACCAACCCTTTTCACCATGAACACAAACAATAAACTAATTTAAGCACCGTACATGTTAAATAATGTGTTTATGTAAATACCTTCGATAGCTGGTTCCCAGGTTTCTGACATATGAACCGCACTAACCTTTTTAATTTTGCTATCTTTTTGGTCCGATGCCGTTGTTCTTTTAGCTGGGTTGTCTTCTTTAGATTTCGACCGACCGAAGCGCGCACTGGTGGTTCGTTTGAACCACTAGACTGGTCGAAGCACGGGATGTAATAAGAATGACGCATGTCTGTTACCGTCCTCTTAGCTTCCGAAAAAAGGCGGCACACACACACATGTACATTATTATATACCAGAAAACCCAGTGGTGCCAATTGTAACATTATTATTATGTAATATACTAAGCACATTATAGAATAGAGGATTCATGTTTTTATATTGTATTTTATTATATTGTAAAATGTAATGTAATATTGTAAAATGTTATTTATTATTTTAATCGGTTAATAACGAATAACTGCAGAGTTTTTTCTTGAATAGGTACACATCTTAAATTTTGTAATCATTTGTGAAATTTTGTTTAATTAGTACTATTAATATTACTAACGACTGGCTCCACAAATTGCCCTTGGCGTCCTTAAGAATTTTCCTCTATTAATCTCTGTTAGATGCTGTTTCTCTTTAGTTCTGGATATCTAATATATGGATAGCTTTGGTTTTTCCATGATACTGAGCCACGTTGATCTCGTATTCAGAAATGACTTCGAAGATTGCTGCTCTGTCATCGTCTCCACGTGGCTCAACAACCGAAATCTACTTATTGTAATAGACCTTGAGATGTTTATCACATTAAATTAAGTATATAGTTCATTATTATAATTTCTACACCAAAATTCATTGAAAAATGTGCCTCAAAATCTACACTCATTTTTGGTAACAAGACTGTCTATAGTATGCAAATTTTATTATATTGTTTGTGGATCCCTGGTTCGTGATGACAAAAAAGACGTCATAGTGTCAAGTGTTTACAGACGCAACGTTGTTGAAAGAACTCGAGTGTTTTGTTGTCTCGATGTATTTTCTTAGCGAATTCGAGGAAGTATTTGTGTCAAATTCTGACACTACTCCATCATCACTTCTCAGAAATTTAACCTGTTCTATATTGAAAGACTAAATATAATAAACACCCGAAGAGCTGTGTAACAGATTTTGAGAGATTTTAGATTCCGTATAATTTAATTCAGCATATTAAATAAAAGTCAACAATACGAGAAGGTTACTATTAATAATAATGATGACCGATGATGACCGATGATGACCGATGATGACCGATGATGACCGATGATGACCGATGATGACCGATGATGACCGATGATGACCGATGATGACCGATGATGACCGATGATGATGACCGATGATGATGACCGATGATGACCGATGATGACCGATGATGACCGATGATGACCGATGATGACCGATGATGACCGATGATGACCGATGATGATGACCGATGATGATGACCGATGATGATGACCGATGATGATGACCGATGATGATGACCGATGATGATGACCGATGATGATGACCGATGATGATGACCGATGATGACCGATGATGATGACCGATGATGACCGATGATGATGACCAATGATGACCGATGATGACCGATGATGATGACCGATGATGATGACCGATGATGATGACCGATGATGATGACCGATGATGACCGATGATGACCGATGATGACCGATGATGATGACCGATGATGATGACCGATGATGATGACCGATGATGATGACCGATGATGACCGATGATGACCGATGATAATGACCGATGATGATGACCGATGATGATGACCGATGATGATGACCGATGATGACCGATGATGATGACCAATGATGATGACCGATGATGATGACCGATGATGATGACCGATGATGACCGATGATGACCGATGATGACCGATGATGATGACCGATGATGACCGATGATGACCGATGATGATGACCGATGATGATGACCGATGATGATGACCGATGATGATGACCGATGATGATGACCGATGATGACCGATGATGACCGACGATGATGACCGATGATGATGACCGATGATGATGACCGATGATGATGACCGATGATGAAGACCGATGATGATGACCGATGATGACCGATGATGACCGATGATGACCGATGATGACCGACGATGATGACCGATGATGATGACCGATGATGATGACCGATGATGACCGATGATGATGACCGATGATGATGACCGATGATGACCGATGATGATGACCGATGATGATGACCGATGATGATGACCGATGATGATGACCGATGATGACCGATGATGACCGATGATGACCGATGATGATGACCGATGATGATGACCGATGATGATGACCGATGATGATGACCGATGATGACCGATGATGATGACCGATGATGACCGATGATGACCGATGATGATGACCGATGATGATGACCGATGATGATGACCGATGATGATGACCGATGATGATGACCGATGATGATGACCGATGATGATGACCGATGATGATGACCGATGATGACCGATGATGACCGATGATGACCGATGATGACCGATGATGATGACCGATGATGATGACCGATGATGATGACCGATGATGATGACCGATGATGATGACCGATGATGATGACCGATGATGATGACCGATGATGATGACCGATGATGATGACCGATGATGATGACCAATGATGATGACCGATCATGACCGATGATGATGACCGATGATGACCGATGATGACCGATGATGATGACCGATGATGATGACCGATGATGATGACCGATGATGATGACCGATGATGATGACCGATGATGATGACCGATGATGATGACCGATGATGATGACCGATGATGACCGATGATGATGACCGATGATGACCGATGATGATGACCGATGATGATGACCGATGATGACCGATGATGATGACCGATGATGACCGATGATGACCGATGATGATGACCGATGATGACCGATGATGACCGATGATGACCGATGATGACCGATGATGATGACCAATGATGACCGATGATGACCGATGATGATGACCGATGATGATGACCGATGATGACCGATGATGATGACCGATGATGATGACCGATGATGATGACCGATGATGACCGATGATGACCGATGATGATGACCGATGATGATGACCGATGATGACCGATGATGATGACCGATGATGATGACCGATGATGATGACCGATGATGATGACCGATGATGATGACCGATGATGATGACCGATGATGATGACCGATGATGATGACCGATGATGATGACCGATGATGATGACCGATGATGACCGATGATGACCGATGATGACCGATGATGATGACCGATGATGACCGATGATGACCGATGATGATGACCGATGATGATGACCGATGATGATGACCGATGATGATGACCGATGATGACCGATGATGACCGATGATGACCGATGATGATGACCGATGATGATGACCGATGATGATGACCAATGATGACCGATGATGACCGATGATGATGACCAATGATGACCGATGATGACCGATGATGATGACCGATGATGACCGATGATGATGACCGATGATGATGACCGATGATGATGACCGATGATGATGACCGATGATGATGACCGATGATGATGACCGATGATGATGACCAATGATGATGACCGATCATGACCGATGATGATGACCGATGATGACCGATGATGACCGATGATGATGACCAATGATGACCGATGATGACCGATGATGATGACCGATGATGACCGATGATGACCGATGATGACCGATGATGACCGACGATGATGACCGACGATGATGACCGATGATGATGACCGATGATGACCGACGATGATGACCGATGATGATGACCGATGAAGATGACCGATGATGATGACCGATGATGATGACCGATGATGATGACCGATGATGACCGATGATGATGACCGATGATGATGACCGATGATGATGACCGATGATGATGACCGATGATGATGACCGATCATGACCGATGATGATGACCGATCATGACCGATGATGATGACCGATCATGACCGATGATGATGACCGATGATGATGACCGATGATGATGACCGATGATGATGACCGATGATGATGACCGATGATGATGACCGATGATGATGACCGATGATGACCGATGATGATGACCGATGATGACCGATGATGATGACCAATGATGACCGATGATGACCGATGATGATGACCGATGATGATGACCGATGATGATGACCGATGATGATGACCGATGATGACCGATGATGACCGATGATGACCGATGATGATGACCGATGATGATGACCGATGATGATGACCGATGATGATGACCGATGATGACCGATGATGACCAATGATAATGACCGATGATGATGACCGATGATGATGACCGATGATGATGACCGATGATGACCGATGATGATGACCAATGATGATGACCGATGATGATGACCGATGATGATGACCGATGATGACCGATGATGACCGATGATGACCGATGATGATGACCGATGATGACCGATGATGACCGATGATGATGACCGATGATGATGACCGATGATGATGACCGATGATGATGACCGATGATGATGACCGATGATGACCGATGATGACCGACGATGATGACCGATGATGATGACCGATGATGATGACCGATGATGATGACCGATGATGAAGACCGATGATGATGACCGATGATGACCGATGATGACCGATGATGACCGATGATGATGACCGATGATGACCGATGATGATGACCAATGATGACCGATGATGACCGACGATGATGACCGATGATGATGACCGATGATGATGACCGATGATGATGACCGATGATGATGACCGATGATGATGACCGATGATGATGACCGATGATGACCGATGATGATGACCGATGATGATGACCGATGATGACCGATGATGATGACCGATGATGATGACCGATGATGATGACCGATGATGATGACCGATGATGACCGATGATGATGACCGATGATGATGACCGATGATGACCGATGATGATGACCGATGATGATGACCGATGATGATGACCGATGATGATGACCGATGATGACCGATGATGATGACCAATGATGACCGATGATGACCGATGATGATGACCGATGATGATGACCGATGATGATGACCGATGATGATGACCGATGATGATGACCGATGATGACCGATGATGATGACCGATGATGATGACCGATGATGACCGATGATGACCGATGATGACCGATGATGACCGATGATGACCGATGATGACCGATGATGATGACCAATGATGACCGATGATGACCGATGATGATGACCGATGATGATGACCGATGATGACCGATGATGATGACCGATGATGATGACCGATGATGATGACCGATGATGACCGATGATGACCGATGATGATGACCGATGATGATGACCGATGATGACCGATGATGATGACCGATGATGATGACCGATGATGATGACCGATGATGATGACCGATGATGATGACCGATGATGATGACCGATGATGATGACCGATGATGATGACCGATGATGATGACCGATGATGATGACCGATGATGACCGATGATGACCGATGATGACCGATGATGATGACCGATGATGACCGATGATGACCGATGATGATGACCGATGATGATGACCGATGATGATGACCGATGATGATGACCGATGATGACCGATGATGACCGATGATGACCGATGATGATGACCGATGATGATGACCGATGATGATGACCAATGATGACCGATGATGACCGATGATGATGACCAATGATGACCGATGATGACCGATGATGATGACCGATGATGACCGATGATGATGACCGATGATGATGACCGATGATGATGACCGATGATGATGACCGATGATGATGACCGATGATGATGACCGATGATGATGACCAATGATGATGACCGATCATGACCGATGATGATGACCGATGATGACCGATGATGACCGATGATGATGACCAATGATGACCGATGATGACCGATGATGATGACCGATGATGACCGATGATGACCGATGATGACCGATGATGACCGATGATGACCGACGATGATGACCGATGATGATGACCGATGATGATGACCGATGATGATGACCGATGATGATGACCGATGATGATGACCGATGATGACCGATGATGACCGATGATGACCGACGATGATGACCGATGATGATGACCGATGAAGATGACCGATGATGATGACCGATGATGATGACCGATGATGATGACCGATGATGATGACCGATGATGACCGATGATGATGACCGATGATGATGACCGATCATGACCGATGATGATGACCGATGATGATGACCGATGATGACCGATGATGACCGACGATGATGACCGATGATGATGACCGATGATGATGACCGATGATGATGACCGATGATGATGACCGATGATGATGACCGATGATGACCGATGATGACCGATGATGACCGACGATGATGACCGATGATGATGACCGATGAAGATGACCGATGATGATGACCGATGATGATGACCGATGATGATGACCGATGATGATGACCGATGATGACCGATGATGATGACCGATGATGATGACCGATGATGATGACCGATGATGATGACCGATGATGATGACCGATGATGATGACCGATCATGACCGATGATGATGACCGATCATGACCGATGATGATGACCGATCATGACCGATGATGATGACCGATGATGATGACCGATGATGATGACCGATGATGATGACCGATGATGACCGATGATGACCGATGATGACCGACGATGATGACCGATGATGATGACCGATGAAGATGACCGATGATGATGACCGATGATGACCGATGATGATGACCGATGATGATGACCGATGATGATGACCGATGATGATGACCGATGATGATGACCGATGATGATGACCGATGATGATGACCGATGATGACCGATGATGATGACCAATGATGACCGATGATGACCGATGATGATGACCGATGATGACCGATGATGACCGATGATGACCGATGATGACCGATGATGATGACCAATGATGACCGATGATGACCGATGATGATGACCGATGATGATGACCGATGATGACCGATGATGATGACCGATGATGATGACCGATGATGATGACCGATGATGATGACCGATCATGACCGATGATGATGACCGATGATGACCGATGATGACCGATGATGACCGATGATGACCGATGATGACCGATGATGATGACCAATGATGACCGATGATGACCGATGATGATGACCGATGATGACCGATGATGACCGATGATGACCGATGATGAACGATGATGACCGATGATGATGATGATGATGATAATAATAATAATGGATAATTTGCATAGCGCCATTTTCGTAAAAACTTTCACCTCAAGGCTTTCACACTTTACACGTAAACTGTTTATAGTTCTACAATTATCTTTGTTTTTAAAATTAAAAATTGTTATTTTCACTTATGGAAATGACGAATGAGTCCATAATATACATATATTTTTAAAAACAACCGACATTATTTTGCGATGAATCTCAAATACCTTTAAGTAATAATACTCGCAAGGAGATTAATTTCTAATAAATTTGGATAAACTTTGATTTACACGGATAACGCCTTGGAATTAATCAACTCGAACGATTCGAGAGTCGTTGCAATATAAAGTTGATTGCTTTTAAAACTGAAATAACAGATGTATCGATTTGAAAGAGCTATATAATATAAGTGCCATAACCGATGATGATGACCGATGATGATGACCGATGATGACCGATGATGATGACCGATGATGACCGATGATGACCGATGATGACCGATGATGACCGATGATGACCGATGATGACCGATGATGACCGATGATGACCGATGATGACCGATGATGACCGATGATGACCGATGATGACCGATGATGACCGATGATGACCTATGATGATGACCGATGATGATGACCGATGATGATGACCGATGATGATGACCGATGATGATGACCGATGATGATGACCGATGATGACCGATGATGACCGATGATGACCGACGATGATGACCGATGATGATGACCGATGATGATGACCGATGATGATGACCGATGATGATGACCGATGATGACCGATGATGACCGATGATGACCGATGATGACCGATGATGACCGATGATGACCGATGATGATAACCGATGATGACCGATGATGATGACCGATGATGACCGATGATGATGACCGATGATGACCGATGATGACCGATGATGATGACCGATGATGACCGATGATGACCGATGATGACCGATGATGACCGATGATGACCGATGATGATGACCGATGATGATGACCGATGATGATGACCGATGATGATGACCGATGATGACCGATGATGATGACCGATGATGACCGATGATGACCGATGATGATGACCGATGATGATGACCGATGATGATGACCGATGATGATGACCGATGATGATGACCGATGATGATGACCGATGATGACCGATGATGACCGATGATGACCGATGATGACCGATGATGATGACCGATGATGATGACCGATGATGACCGATGATGATGACCGATGATGATGACCGATGATGATGACCGATGATGATGACCGATGATGATGACCAATGATGATGACCGATCATGACCGATGATGATGACCGATGATGATGACCGATGATGATGACCGATGATGATGACCGATGATGATGACCGATGATGACCGATGATGATGACCAATGATGACCGATGATGACCGATGATGATGACCGATGATGATGACCGATGATGATGACCGATGATGATGACCGATGATGACCGATGATGATGACCGATGATGATGACCGATGATGACCGATGATGACCGATGATGACCGATGATGACCGATGATGACCGATGATGATAACCGATGATGACCGATGATGATGACCGATGATGACCGATGATGATGACCGATGATGACCGATGATGACCGATGATGACCGATGATGACCGATGATGATGACCGATGATGATGACCGATGATGATGACCGATGATGATGACCGATGATGATGACCGATGATGATGACCGATGATGACCGATGATGATGACCGATGATGACCGATGATGATGACCAATGATGACCGATGATGACCGATGATGATGACCGATGATGATGACCGATGATGATGACCGATGATGATGACCGATGATGATGACCGATGATGATGACCGATGATGATGACCAATGATGACCGATGATGACCGATGATGATGACCGATGATGACCGATGATGACCGATGATGACCGATGATGACCGATGATGATGACCAATGATGACCGATGATGACCGATGATGATGACCGATGATGATGACCGATGATGACCGATGATGATGACCGATGATGATGACCGATGATGATGACCGATGATGACCGATGATGACCGATGATGATGACCGATGATGATGACCGATGATGACCGATGATGATGACCGATGATGATGACCGATGATGATGACCGATGATGATGACCGATGATGATGACCGATGATGATGACCGATGATGATGACCGATGATGATGACCGATGATGATGACCGATGATGATGACCGATGATGACCGATGATGACCGATGATGACCGATGATGATGACCGATGATGACCGATGATGACCGATGATGATGACCGATGATGATGACCGATGATGATGACCGATGATGATGACCGATGATGACCGATGATGACCGATGATGACCGATGATGATGACCGATGATGATGACCGATGATGATGACCAATGATGACCGATGATGATGACCAATGATGACCGATGATGACCGATGATGATGACCGATGATGACCGATGATGATGACCGATGATGATGACCGATGATGATGACCGATGATGATGACCGATGATGATGACCGATGATGATGACCGATGATGATGACCAATGATGATGACCGATCATGACCGATGATGATGACCGATGATGACCGATGATGACCGATGATGATGACCAATGATGACCGATGATGACCGATGATGATGACCGATGATGACCGATGATGACCGATGATGACCGATGATGACCGATGATGACCGACGATGATGACCGATGATGATGACCGATGATGATGACCGATGATGATGACCGATGATGATGACCGATGATGATGACCGATGATGACCGATGATGACCGATGATGACCGACGATGATGACCGATGATGATGACCGATGAAGATGACCGATGATGATGACCGATGATGATGACCGATGATGATGACCGATGATGATGACCGATGATGATGACCGATGATGACCGATGATGATGACCGATGATGATGACCGATCATGACCGATGATGATGACCGATGATGATGACCGATGATGACCGATGATGACCGACGATGATGACCGATGATGATGACCGATGATGATGACCGATGATGATGACCGATGATGATGACCGATGATGATGACCGATGATGACCGATGATGACCGATGATGACCGACGATGATGACCGATGATGATGACCGATGAAGATGACCGATGATGATGACCGATGATGATGACCGATGATGATGACCGATGATGATGACCGATGATGACCGATGATGATGACCGATGATGATGACCGATGATGATGACCGATGATGATGACCGATGATGATGACCGATGATGATGACCGATCATGACCGATGATGATGACCGATCATGACCGATGATGATGACCGATCATGACCGATGATGATGACCGATGATGATGACCGATGATGATGACCGATGATGATGACCGATGATGATGACCGATGATGACCGATGATGACCGATGATGACCGACGATGATGACCGATGATGATGACCGATGAAGATGACCGATGATGATGACCGATGATGACCGATGATGATGACCGATGATGATGACCGATGATGATGACCGATGATGATGACCGATGATGATGACCGATGATGATGACCGATGATGATGACCGATGATGACCGATGATGATGACCAATGATGACCGATGATGACCGATGATGATGACCGATGATGACCGATGATGACCGATGATGACCGATGATGACCGATGATGACCGATGATGATGACCAATGATGACCGATGATGACCGATGATGATGACCGATGATGATGACCGATGATGACCGATGATGATGACCGATGATGATGACCGATGATGATGACCGATGATGATGACCGATCATGACCGATGATGATGACCGATGATGACCGATGATGACCGATGATGACCGATGATGACCGATGATGACCGATGATGATGACCAATGATGACCGATGATGACCGATGATGATGACCGATGATGACCGATGATGACCGATGATGACCGATGATGAACGATGATGACCGATGATGATGATGATGATGATAATAATAATAATGGATAATTTGCATAGCGCCATTTTCGTAAAAACTTTCACCTCAAGGCTTTCACACTTTACACGTAAACTGTTTATAGTTCTACAATTATCTTTGTTTTTAAAATTAAAAATTGTTATTTTCACTTATGGAAATGACTTTTTGAAAAGGTGTGTTTTTAGTTTCTTCTTAAATAAAGTCTCTGATGCACTGTTCCTTATGACGGAGGGCAAAGAGTTCCACGCTTTTATGCCTGCCACTGCAAATGCCCGTTCACTAAATTTAGACTTCTGGCAACGGTCGGCCGGTTATATAACCCTTCCTGCAGCTGAAGTTTGACGTCTACCGTTCAAATTGTCTGGGATACAAAGTTCTTGAAGATACAGAGGCGCCATGTTGTGTGTCGCCTTGTACATCAACCAGCACAGTTTAAATTTATCTCTTCAGGGAAACTCCGTACAGTTGTAATGATCTTTAATGATTAATTTATTAATTATTTATTTTCAATTTCAATTTAAAATATAATACTTACTTAGTAGGTACCTAAACACACAAAACACAATAATGCAATAGTTTTCTAAAATAATAAATTTTTTAATGTCGTAAAAAATAAACCGTTATGTAATATTAAAAAATATATATTCCTCATATCCCGTATTAATGAAAACAATTTAAGTTCTAAGTTGCCCAAAAGTGTGCAACTCTTTGCTCTCCGTCATAAGGAACAGCGCATCAGAGCATCAGACTTGGTGGATCAGGGACCTCAAACCTCCCGTATCCACCGCATCTCAGAAATCCTTCTTCCCAATCTCTCCATATTGTCGGCGGAACGTCGTTCGTCGTACTCCATGCGATTTACGAGTACTTTCTCTCTTTTTCCATCCGCCTGCACTCGGATCGGTAATATAGCACTCGGTCTGCATATCACAACTTATATGATAAACCTTGAACGAACTGATTAATGTTCAATGCCTCCCATCTTCCCTTCCCTCCCCAGCTACTAACGAGCATATTATCAACCTCTAAGGACTCCATGAGTCAATATGTCTACCTTTGGTGAAATAGTGATATAATTCCATACAATCCACTGCATTCGGAGGTGATCAAAAGAACCAAAAGAGGCGGAATTCAGTGAGTCCCTTTTTCCTGTTCTCGTGTTTCTGACACCTAAATGCGATTGCACCATCCATCATTAGTAACAACAAAACTTTACCATTGGTGAAGATGACCGCATTTTATAATTCAATTCATTAGTTCTCTATTTCCAATCCGGGGAAGTACATTACCAATTGCGTTATAACGCCAGTATTTTTCATGACAAATTTTCGAACCTATATGTTACACTTTTACAAATTAATACATCTGTCGTTCCATTATTTGAAAGCCATCTACATTATTTTTACAGAATCTCAAATACCTTTGAGTAAACCGACTGCAGACGCCAGAATTATCAATTCATTTTTATTAAATTTTGGACACATTGATACAACTTTATTATTAGAATAACACATTCTTATTGTAAAGTTATTATTATGACCGTCTGTTCTGAAAAATTACAATTTCACAATAAGAATGTGTTCTTCTTAATAAATATATATTATTTGTTTTCGTTTTATAAAATTATTCTGGGCATACGACCTAGTCTATGACGCGTACCCCCTGGGCGTTGCAAGTTTTCGGAGACTAATGTCCGTCAATGCTTATGACTAAACCCAGAAGGGAAACGATTTACTAATTTATATAATGTATAATTAATTAAAATTTCATCAAATTACAGAATTACTCAGTAAATTATGTAATTTGCTCACCTTCAGATTAATAATATCGGATCAGACGATAATATTGACGACAACAGGGTGACCATTTAGGGAGTATTTTTTATTTTATTTAAATAACTAATTTATTAACGGTACACTTAGTTTTAAAACAAATTATTAAGGAAAACACATTCTTATTGTGAAGTTGTAATTATTCAGAACAGACGGTCTGTGATATTTTTAAATACTAAATTAATGTATTAATTATAAATATATACATATAAAATCAATTTTGTCGAAAAATATTGTTTTTGCGTCACCGGGATTCGAACCTGGATCTCTATGTGCACTTCCCCGGATTGGAAATAGAGAACTAATTAACATTATTATTATTATCATCATCATCATCATCATCGGTCATCATCGTTCATCATCGGTCATCATCGGTCATCATCGGTCATCATCGGTCATCATCATCGGTCATCATCGGTCATCATTGGTCATCATCATCGGTCATCATCGGTCATCATCGGTCATCATCGGTCATCATCGGTCATCATCATCGGTCATGATCGGTCATCATCATCGGTCATCATCATCGGTCATCATCATCGGTCATCATCATCGGTCATCATCGGTCATCATCATCGGTCATCATCATCGGTCATCATCGGTCATCATCATCGGTCATCATCATCACTTGGACACATTGATACAACATATACTTCCCCGGATTGGAAATAGAGATCCAGGTTCGAATCCCGGTGACGCAAAAACAATATTTTTCGACAAAATTGATTTTATATGTATATATTTATAATTAATACATTAATTTAGTATTTAAAAATATCACAGACCGTCTGTTCTGAATAATTACAACTTCACAATAAGAATGTGTTTTCCTTAATAATTTGTTTTAAAACTAAGTGTACCGTTAATAAATTAGTTATTTAAATAAAATAAAAAATACTCCCTAAATGGTCACCCTGTTGTCGTCAATATTATCGTCTGATCCGATATTATTAATCTGAAGGTGAGCAAATTACATAATTTACTGAGTAATTCTGTAATTTGATGAAATTTTAATTAATTATACATTATATAAATTAGTAAATCGTTTCCCTTCTGGGTTTAGTCATAAGCATTGACGGACATTAGTCTCCGAAAACTTGCAACGCCCAGGGGGTACGCGTCATAGACTAGGTCGTATGCCCAGAATAATTTTATAAAACGAAAACAAATAATATATATTTATTAAGAAGAACACATTCTTATTGTGAAATTGTAATTTTTCAGAACAGACGGTCATAATAATAACTTTACAATAAGAATGTGTTATTCTAATAATAAAGTTGTATCAATGTGTCCAAAATTTAATAAAAATGAATTGATAATTCTGGCGTCTGCAGTCGGTTTACTCAAAGGTATTTGAGATTCTGTAAAAATAATGTAGATGGCTTTCAAATAATGGAACGACAGATGTATTAATTTGTAAAAGTGTAACATATAGGTTCGAAAATTTGTCATGAAAAATACTGGCGTTATAACGCAATTGGTAATGTACTTCCCCGGATTGGAAATAGAGAACTAATGAATTGAATTATAAAATGCGGTCATCTTCACCAATGGTAAAGTTTTGTTGTTACTAATGATGGATGGTGCAATCGCATTTAGGTGTCAGAAACACGAGAACAGGAAAAAGGGACTCACTGAATTCCGCCTCTTTTGGTTCTTTTGATCACCTCCGAATGCAGTGGATTGTATGGAATTATTCCACTATTTCACCAAAGGTAGACATATTGACTCATGGAGTCCTTAGAGGTTGATAATATGCTCGTTAGTAGCTGGGGAGGGAAGGGAAGATGAGAGGCACTGAACATTAATCAGTTCGTTCAAGGTTTATCATATAAGTTGTGATATGCAGACCGAGTGCTATATTACCGATCCGAGTGCAGGCGGATGGAAAAAGAGAGAAAGTACTCGTAAATCGCATGGAGTACGACGAACGACGTTCCGCCGACAATATGGAGAGATTGGGAAGAAGGATTTCTGAGATGCGGTGGATACGGGAGGTTTGAGGTCCCTGATCCACCACATCTGATGCTCTGATGCGCTGTTTCTTATGACGGAGAGCAAAGAGTTGCACACTTTTGGGCAACTTAGAACTTAAATTGTTTTCATTAATACGGGATATGAGGAATATATATTTTTTAATATTACATAACGGTTTATTTTTTACGACATTAAAAAATTTATTATTTTAGAAAACTATTGCATTATTGTGTTTTGTGTGTTTAGGTACCTACTAAGTAAGTATTATATTTTAAATTGAAATTGAAAATAAATAATTAATAAATTAATCATTAAAGATCATTACAACTGTACGGAGTTTCCCTGAAGAGATAAATTTAAACTGTGCTGGTTGATGTACAAGGCGACACACAACATGGCGCCTCTGTATCTTCAAGAACTTTGTATCCCAGACAATTTGAACGGTAGACGTCAAACTTCAGCTGCAGGAAGGGTTATATAACCGGCCGACCGTTGCCAGAAGTCTAAATTTAGTGAACGGGCATTTGCAGTGGCAGGCATAAAAGCGTGGAACTCTTTGCCCTCCGTCATAAGGAACAGCGCATCAGAGACTTTATTTAAGAAGAAACTAAAAACACACCTTTTCAAAAAGTCATTTCCATAAGTGAAAATAACAATTTTTAATTTTAAAAACAAAGATAATTGTAGAACTATAAACAGTTTATGTATAAAGTGTGAAAGCCTTGAGGTGAAAGTTTTTACGAAAATGGAGCTATGCAAATTATCCATTATTATTATTATCATCATCATCGGTCATCATCGGTCATCATCATCGGTCATCATCGGTCATCATCATCGGTCATCATCATCGGTCATCATCATCGGTCATCATCATCGGTCATCATCGGTCATCATCGGTCATCATCATCGGTCATCATCGGTCATCATCATCGGTCATCATCGGTCATCATCATCGGTCATCATCATCGGTCATCATCATCGATCATCATCATCGATCATCATCGGTCATCATCATCGGTCATCATCATCGGTCATCATCATCGGTCATCATCATCGGTCATCATCGGTCATCATCGGTCATCATCGGTCATCATCGGTCATCATCATCGGTCATCATCGGTCATCATCATCGGTCATCATCGGTCATCATCATCGGTCATCATCATCGGTCATCATCGGTCATCATCATCGGTCATCATCATCGGTCATCATCATCGGTCATCATCATCGGTCATCATCATCGGTCATCATCGGTCATCATCATCGGTCATCATCATCGGTCATCATCGGTCATCATCGGTCATCATCATCGGTCATCATCATCGATCATCATCGGTCATCATCATCGGTCATCATCATCGGTCATCATCGGTCATCATCATCGGTCATCATCGGTCATCATCGGTCATCATCGGTCATCATCGGTCATCATCATCGGTCATCATCATCGGTCATCATCGGTCATCATCATCGGTCATCATCATCGATCATCATCATCGGTCATCATCATCGGACATCATCATCGGTCATCATCATCGGTCATTATAGGTCATCATCATCGGATATCATCATCGGTCATCATCATCGGTCATCATCATCGGTCATCATCATCGGTCATCATCATCGGTCATCATCGGTCATCATCGGTCATCATCGGTCATCATCGGTCATCATCGGTCATCATCATCGGTCATCATCGGTCATCATCATCGGTCATCATCGGTCATCATCATCGGTCATCATCATCGGTCATCATCATCGATCATCATCATCGATCATCATCGGTCATCATCATCGGTCATCATCATCGGTCATCATCATCGATCATCATCGGTCATCATCATCGGTCATCATCATCGGTCATCATCGGTCATCATCATCGGTCATCATCGGTCATCATCATCGGACATCATCATCGGTCATCATCATCGGTCATCATCATCGGTCATCATCGGTCATTATAGGTCATCATCATCGGATATCATCATCGGTCATCATCATCGGTCATCATCGGTCATCATCGGTCATCATCGGTCATCATCGGTCATCATCGGTCATCATCGGTCATCATCGGTCATCATCATCGGTCATCATCATCGGTCATCATCATCGGTCATCATCGGTCATCATCATCGGTCATCATCATCGGTCATCATCGGTCATCATCATCGGTCATCATCGGTCATCATCATCGGTCATCATCATCGGTCATCATCATCGGTCATCATCATCGGTCATCATCGGTCATCATCGGTCATCATCGGTCATCATCGGTCATCATCGGTCATCATCATCGGTCATCATCGGTCATCATCATCGGTCATCATCGGTCATCATCATCGGTCATCATCGGTCATCATCATCGGTCATCATCATCGGTCATCATCGGTCATCATCATCGGTCATCATCATCGGTCATCATCATCGGTCATCATCATCGGTCATCATCATCGGTCATCATCATCGGTCATCATCGGTCATCATCATCGGTCATCATCATCGGTCATCATCGGTCATCATCGGTCATCATCATCGGTCATCATCATCGATCATCATCGGTCATCATCATCGGTCATCATCATCGGTCATCATCATCGGTCATCATCATCGGTCATCATCATCGGTCATCATCGGTCATCATAAGTCATCATCATCGGTCATCATCATCGGTCATCATCATCGGTCATCATCGGTCATCATCGGTCATCATCGGTCATCATCGGTCATCATCATCGGTCATCATCGGTCATCATCGGTCATCATCGGTCATCATCGGTCATCATCGGTCATCATCGGTCATCATCATCGGTCATCATCATCGATCATCATCGGTCATCATCATCGGTCATCATCATCGGTCATCATCGGTCATCATCATCGGTCATCATCGGTCATCATCATCGGTCATCATCAGTCATCATCGGTCATCATCCAGAGATCCAGGTTCGTATCCCGGTGACGCAAAAAAAATATTTTTTGACAAAATTGATTTTATTGTATATATTTATAATTAATACATTAATTTTGTATTTAAAACAAATTAATCAATTAGAAAGACATACAGCAAAAATCTTTCTAACAAAAAAAAAAAAATTTGGTACCACCGGAATACGAACCCGGAATTTTTCCTCTCTGGGGAATTTGAAACTTATATTCTGTAGGCTTTTTAAATGAACTCTTATTTTTATTTTGTTTATAATTAAAGTTATAAATTAAGTACACAAATTATGATATATATATGTAGATGTAGAATTGTACAAAAAGTATTTTTTGATACTATCCGCAAGAATCACGTAGATTTTGTCTGTGTATGAAAGTAACGAATTTCGAAGTAACGAGTTTTTCAACAGCCGCCATTTTACAACGAGATGGCGGATCAGGCTGGTTAACGAACTTAGCTGAGTTTTTTTATCAGGTCAATTTGTTGGAAAAGTTTGCTTGAAATACGATAAGTACACGAGTTATAGTTTCCACAAAATTCGTCAAATGTGGTCAAATTCTCGGACGAAAATGTAAATTAGTTTGAAAATGCAGTTTAGATGTTTTTAAAGTACCTTAAATACTGCAATAAGCTAACCAATAGTATTCCATAAAAACATTAAATGATGTAATATTATTTTAAGGCTTTTAAGGTGTTCTGCAGTATATTATCTTGTTTCATTATTTAAACAATTCTCTCTGTTGTGCAGCACTGCCCAGTGAAGTACGCACTCATATTTTATAATTAAGCTATCAAATCTTTAACGTCAAACATCTCAGTTTGAGTTGAGTATGGCTTAATATCTTTGTTTAATTATTTATTTTAAAATCAAACTTTATCTTTAAACCAATTTGTGGATGCCTTTTCTATAAAAATCGTCTGGTCTGGTATGAAATAATCATCGAGTCAATTTCTGAGGTCATCGTCGTTGTTGAACGCAACGCCACGCATTTGATTGGAGAGCGACTGAAAAAGTGATAATCTGACGGAGCGTGGTCTGTAGGGTGGATGCCGCAGAATTTCCCAGCTGAGCTCCTGGATGACTATTAATTATGTTAACATAATTAAAGGCGAAAAGAAAAGTCGAAAATGTTCTTTTATTATTTAAGCCCATAAATTAAGAAAAACAACAAGATACAGAAAACTGACGTTTTAGATAAAAAAATTTTTTATCGAATAGTATATCATTTTTTGTCACAAAAAACAAAATGGCGGAATTTTATTTCATTTCATAGAGTGAATACTATTAATACGTACATAGAACAAATACTTTGTCCCTTAAAACTAATTATGTACAATAAAAATTTAGCAAGGTTAGGTTAGGTTAGGTATTTTTTATTGAACAAAGATTATATCTATTTAATGTTCATTATCAAATATATAAACATGAACTAACGCGAATTCCTCGTTCAAATATTAACATTTTGGTGTCACCCGTGTGATCATTTTAGTACCACTTACGTAATCAAATAGCTCCGCGACTTTTCTTTAAATATATGACTCGATTGAAACGAAAATTTAAATTCAAGTAAAAAATACGACTTGTTTACACATAGATTTAATTTTCGGAGAGTAAATACTTTTACTGTTGCATACGTGTGTCAGAAAATGTGTGTGGAATGCCCCTCGTCAAAAATATTTATAAGACGACTCAATATGTACATTTTTAAAGCAGGGTGGTTTAGATGTCTTAAGGTCATGATCGAAATAAGTGGAATGATATTTTATACCACGGGACCCTCTCTGCAATGGGTTGAATTCCTATCGAAATATACCTAAAACCGGTTGTTAAACAGATCATTATTTTGGAACGAGCCATGTAAAACTTGACACCTTAGTGATAGGAAAATGAACGAGTGGACAAGCAAAGCAACAACTATTCTCAAAATTTCTAGTCAATTTCCAATCTGAAGTGCGCACGAGATGCGGACCTAAATAAGTCGCGTAACAACAAAAATTAGAACCCAATGCAAAATGGTAAAAAGGGCCTTCTAAATAAGTATTTTACAAATATTAATATTGCACGGATTATCTATAGATAGTAAGAACAAAACTAGTTCTTTATCTCATATAATATTCACATTTTCGTAAAAAAAAATATAAGTATTTTTAAGCATTTTTTTATATGCATTTGCAATTAAACAAATACTTCGCTTTGAGGTGTTTTATTACTGCTATAGTATATGTCGATAATATTTTCATGAAATATTGAATTATTATTGATAATATTTATAATTTCATTTCTGGTTGTGGTTAATATTAGTCTTCGTTAGTGCTAGGAAAAGTATTCTCGTTAGGCAGACCTTTTGGACCCCTGTCCGATATAGGCCCCAATCAGCGGCGTAACTAAAAAAAATGGGCCCCAATGCAAAATGGAAAAAAGGTTATATTCAAAATGTGTCTGTAATGTGCACATAATGTTTTTAAGTAATCTTGTGCTTTCGCAACTGAATAAAATTACGTATTAAAGATGAAATGATTTTTTCATATTAATTCTTACTGTGATAGATTTAGAAAATTGTTAGCGCTGGGAAATATATGGATATTAAATGTTTTGTAGGACGCGGACTTTTGGGCTCGTGCGCCGATAATGTGAGCCCTGATGTCCCTGAACTGGAGTACCCGGCATTAGCTTCCATGACTAGAAACAGATGGGTCACAAGTGAGTCGGGCTGACGACCTGAAGTTAATTGCTAGTGTTGCTCGGACGAGTACTGCACGAGACAGGGGCCAATGGCAGAGTAAGAAGACCTTGACTCAATGACGAACACAAAATGGCTAATGAAGAAAATAAATATTCACGTGTTGAATGAGTTTAGCAAATGTATATATTTACATGGTCATTTCATATCCTTGTTTTCATATCATAATATGTACTCGTTTATAATTACATAACTAGATGTCTGAGTGAAGGAATATTAACGTATATTTGTATGTTAGTGCGTGCAAGTACATCGGTGAACTCTCTCAAGTGTGAAGAAAAAATATTTTCTTGTTATAATGTAAATTAGCCAATTGGAGTTAATATCTCTCCATGTGCCATCTAGATCAACCCGGCAATCCGTACTCTTCCACATTCCCGGAAGTAGAACATCTTACATACAAAATTCATTCATTCACCGGTCATGCAAATACTATAATGAGAAATTTACAGAAATTGACTTGTTCAACATTAGCCTTACTGCGCTCAAAGGGTTCTTTTTATGAACCACCACAATCTAAACATTGGCCATTTACTATGCCTATAAAAATTCATGTTGCTCTCCCTTTACCGCAATGTTAGTTGCAACCTCCCCACCCTTCTCCTTCTTTTATCTAAACATACTTTGTATCCAAATATTTTTTGTGGATTTTCTTTATTTGTATCGCATGTTAAATAATTATTATGTTTATTACAATATGTTTTCACTGTCAAAATCCCTTAATAAAAAAATTAAAAAAATACCGATTTTTTTCACATTTTATAAATATACTGTTTTTTTCTCAGCAGAATGTTGGGTACTTAAAGAGGCCTTGGACATCTGCGTACTTCGGATCGTCCCTCTCTGCTAATATGAAAATTTGGCTAGACAATGAGATAATCTGTTCCATCAGAAGATGTCTATTTAATTTGTACAGCAACAATAAACAGGTGTCATTCGTTTGGATTCCTGCTCATAAGGGAATTCATGGAAAGGAATGTGCTGATAAACTGGCCAAGGAGGCCACTCTTTCCAGAGTTCTCCCTCATCAATTCCATATCCCGATGTATGACAGACTTAATATGGTAAAATAAACGTACGAATTCTATCTGGACTGCACAATGGATGGACCTAAATAATCATAAGGGGCTTAAAACAATTCAAAGATCTATTCCCCGCACTTCCTGGTTTACCAAAAGGAAAGTTTATCCACTCCACAGCTATCATTATCGCCGACGACATCTGAACGTACCTCACAAACCGGCGCTCTTGACGAACGCAAAAACACGACGTCACAATAAACAAGCGACAATAATAACATGGGAAACCAAGAAAGAGCCACTCGTGAGCTTCATTGCTCTTCCAGATGAGATTTACAGGGAACGTTTCTCCGTGTAGACTTTTCATTGTAAGGATATCGTATATTTATAAACTATAGCTGTGCTTAAATAAACGTGTGTCAACTGCAAGTTGCTCCAGCCATACCCACGTACACAAATACATATCCGCGATTAAACAAACATAGAACACGCGAGGGATGAGTAATTTATATATACTTATCTCTCACACAATTGTAGATCATTATGATCCACAATCGTCAATAACACGATAAAAGTAAAATTTGTCAAAAAAAAGTTTAATAGCGCTAACGCGCTACGAAAATTTAGCAATATTTTCATATACCTCAATTTTGACCTTTGTCGGTACGGATTGATAACAGGCGCTTCTAAAACCAGTGGCGTAACTAAAAAAATTGTGCCAAAATGCAGAAAGAATTAAAGGACCCTATAAATGTTAAACGAATATTATCCAATAAATAGTAAGAACAAAATTAGTTTCTTGTCTCGTATAATATTAACACTGTCGTTAAAAAAATTTAAGTGTCATTACACATTTATAAACACTTGTACTTTACTCGATATACATGCATCGATGATACGCGAGAGAAAAGATTTTATATATTTAACTAGCTGACCCGGCGAACTTCGTACCGGCTCGGAATTAAAAAATGTTGTGTTAACTTATTAGCTGAATTAAATTAATTTTTTTATTAAGTTAAAATGAATACTCCAAATTTGATAACCTCACAAAGAGAAGATTCGTCGCGGAATGCGGCACTCCACAGAAATCGCGCCACACCATAAACCAATCGAAATACACAGTTCCCGCCGTTAGACATGAATCTCGGGTGTGATTGAACCGCAAGGGGATAGCCGTGGCGTACAGATTGAGAACTTTCTCAAAGTGAACATCCTCGAAGACAACTTACCGTTTGAAAATCACTATCGAAATAGCTACTTGCGCACCTAGCTGGTCATCGGCTCGATTATTCCCGGAAGATTTCACGCATCTCCGGGAATAAATAGAATTAAATTTGGTGAAAACTCGAAAAAATGCTGATAAATCGCGGCGCACGTCTGCACAGCTAGCTCAACTGTCAAAAGATAATGCATACAACGCCATCTACTGGCATTACCGGAACCAGCACACAACGCCATGTTCATTTTTGTCTGTGTTTTGTTTCTGTCATGTATCAGAGATGGCGTTGAATGAATTAATTTTGTTGTGATTTTCTTACTTTTCCAATGCGCGAAACAAAAACAAAAATCATCGAAATCAGCCAATCAGTTCTCGAGATATCGTCAAAAAAGCCGTTCCATACAAAATGTATGAGAACATGAATTTTCTGCTATTCGGGGCAGAGATAAATCTAATAAATCAAAGATCATAAAAATCGGTCCAGCCGTTCTTAAGTTATAAATAGTGTAACTAACCCGACTTTGTTTTATATATTTAGAAGAAGAAGAAGATAATTACAGTTCCAGTAATTCCTCGTCCATTTCGAGTCGAGATATATCGGCTATCACATCCACGTTCATCACGTTGTCACGTTCAAAGGTATTTGGATATTGTATTACTTGTTACATTTATTGGTATTTGTAAGATAAAAAACGTTATTTTTATCATTCGGTTTACAAGTAATAATATTTGGTGGATAATACAATCTTTAATGTGTGAATGTCACATGGTACCAACGGGTAGATGTATACATTTGAGACTTCGCGTCTACAGAGTGTCGGACCTCGTCATCGCCTAAAGGAACCTAAAACGAAATAGTGATTAAAAATACAGTCCACATTTGGAGATGTCTGCAGAATCTGGATTATGGTGAGTGCCTATTCCTTCCGTATCCCGAATTCTTCCGGCATCTATACTTGTAGGCAACATTTCCGCTGGGTATTTCAATACCTGCAAAAATTCAATTAATTAAATTAATTTCAAATAATGGAGCGACAGGTGTATTAATTTGAAAAAATGTAACATATAGGTTCGAAAATTTGTCATGAAAAATACTGACGTTATAACACAATCGGTAGTGTACTTCCCCGGATTGGAAATAGAGATCCAGGTTCGTATCCCGGTGACGCAAAAACAATATTTTTCGACAAAATTGATTTTATATGTATATATTTATAATTAATACATTAATTTAGTATTTAAGATATGATTATTACTATATCGAGGTTAAGAACCACTGATTTGACCACAATTTGAGTGAGAGCGTTTCTAATTGTAGTAAATATACACGGATGGTTCATTTCCATAAAATTGGTCAAGCAGTTAAAAAATCATAAAAGTGTAAAAAACTCGTCACAAAATTGCGCACAGGTAAACAAAATTATCTTTGCTAACTGTATTTTTCTATTCCGCTAAAACTTGTATGTGAGATATGGAAACTTTTATTTTGCGTTTGAAGCGAATTGAGATATTAAATATTTTCAATTTGGTGGACAAATATAATAATCTTCAAATACTAATTAGAAAAATACACATATGAAATCAATTTTATCAAAAAGTATTGTTATTGCTTGCGCGATATACAATTATACTACATCAGCTTAGTAAATAGTCGACAAATTTACGAACTTACATGTTGCAGTAAAGTTGGAAAGAGATCCAGGTTCGTATCCCGGTAGCAGCAACAATATTTTTCGATAAAATTTGTTTTTATATGTTGATACGCCGTGACCTTCATCCGTCGATGGAATCCGGCGCACAACGCCACCAGCTAAACTCAGTATGTGGGTACATAAGGGTTGGTGTCAGAATGCCTATCTCAGATGTCGGGGGTGGTCTCAGACAATAATAACACCTTAGTCACATTATTTACACTTTATTCAGAGAATAGGGAAAAATTGTCTTTGTTACACGCAGAGGGATCCCGATCTTTCCGTGGCCGGACCAAAGCATCATCTCGTCTTCTGGAGGTTTCCAGTGGATCAATCTTGACGTCAAAGCGTGGACGGTGCTCGTCCCGCTTCCGTATTCGCTCGCAGCCTCCCGCTCGTTCCCGTGGAGAGTCCTTCTTTTATTGACATTCACGGGCAGAACGAGGCCCAAATATCTCTTGTTCTTCCGTGATTATAAAATTCAGTCTTAATTCTCACCATTTCTCGATCTTTACACCAATACTCAGATCTCGGTGGAGCGCCGCATGGCATCCACCTCGACACACCTCTCTCCCCGGGCGCTCGTTACGAAGTCCCCCTCCTTCCTCCGACCTCGCTCTACCGGCCGCGCTTGTTCGCGTCGGTAGATGTCACCTTAAGTCTTCGCGCGTGATTTCAAATGTTAAAATGTATATTGTGACGTCGTCCATGCGTCGGGTATCAGAATGTGACGTGCACGACGTGACGTCCATCGGTTCACCCAAGATAGAGCATGAGACACGTGGATTTAATGGACAGAATTCACCATTCGGTCTCCCACTTGCTCCTGACAATCATTCTCAAGGAAAATAAATAAGATTAAGTCTGAGATTCTACAACATTATAATTAGTAAAGCTTTTACAATATAAAGATTAAGTAATAATAAAAAAAACGTT
The DNA here is from genome assembly GCA_022840565.1 of Eubasilissa regina. Classification (NCBI taxonomy): domain Eukaryota; kingdom Metazoa; phylum Arthropoda; class Insecta; order Trichoptera; family Phryganeidae; genus Eubasilissa; species Eubasilissa regina. The sequence continues at coordinate 17,574,184 of JAINEB010000029.1, read as the reverse complement.
TACGTTAAAAGAAGATTAGGACAAATAGCTTCATCAAAGCTACAGTAAAACTTTAAATTACTGAATACAGAAGTGTAAATGAATATTATAAATTTTGTCCTCAGCGAAATGAGTAAACTGTGAATTAAATTTTTACAACACTAACTTTTTAGCCTCTTCTACGAGTGCTCTCCACTGACTCCTATCCCTTGCCGTTCTTTTCCAATTCCCAGACTCTCCCATCCTACTCCAGTCTTCTATCACACAGTCAGACCGCCTCTTCCTTGGTCTGCCTCTAGGTCGCTTCTCCTGTGGTGTCTACATGATCAAGGTCTTTGGTGTCCTGTCATCTGGTATTATCGCAGTCTTCGGGACCTACAAAATCTTACAATCGTTTATTGCTCAAATAAATTTTCGAATTTTTATTTTTGTTTTTAGGTTCATACATTTTTTTTAATATTTTGAGTTCAAAACTGTTAATTTATTTTCTTTGATTGGTTTGGCACCAAGTTTCGCAACCATAAGTGACCACTGGTCTCATTATAGCCTTATAAAGGGTGTTCAGCGGAAAATTTTCAAGTTTAATATTAAATTAAAAAAAAACTACAATGTTATTATCGTATTTTATTAATACAAAATGGAGTTTACGTTTTATAAACGATGCGGATTTTACGTTTTATAAACAATATCGGCTAAATGCCGTCCATTTCTTTCAAGACGCTCTTGAAATAGGACTCTTAAATTTGCAAACAAAGCGTTGGTTCAATGGCAGCAACTTCACGGCGGATATTTTCTTGTAGGGCCTGAATTGTTCGAGGATTGTTTCTGTAAACCCTCGACTTAAGGTATCCCCACAAAATAAAACCGACCGAGGTGCGTTTGGGGAGTTTGGTTAACCGTTGTCCCTTATTGTCTGAACTTTTGAACCCAACACCGGATAAGTTGCGTGCTCGGCCCATCACTTACTCGTGGAATATCAAAGTGAGTACAAAAATAGCCACGCGCACCAACTACTGAATCACCGCACTTTAAATATTGCTCAACCGCGAACGCGCGGTGCGCAGTAGTGAATCATTGCGACTGGCAAATCTGTACCCCTCCCACTTACCTCACCCTTATGGTTTACGAGCAATTTCAATTTAATCTTGAAATTTTTCAGCTGGACACCCTTTATAATAGTAGTTTGCTTCGTCTACTCAGTATTTGTTTTAAAAGTCACTAATAATATGTAATAATATATTTCATACATGAACAAACATTTTTTTTGCACCGAAGAAAAATGAAAAGGTTAAAATTAATTCTATGTATTTTATTCACTTATTTGAAATACGAATTTGCATATGTATAATGAAAAATAATGCGTGAAATAAAATAAATGTTTGTGTGTATGTACATAACGTACTCATATCGGTCATTCATCATTCTCAACAATTTTCTATCCACCGCAGAATGCAGGTATACCCACTGTTATTTGTTTCCACCTATAATACGACCAACGAATAATAATTGTATATACAGGATGTAAGAGATCTAGTCCACAATATTTTATGGGTGGATACCTGACTATATTAGACTTGTGCGAGATGGGACAGTTTATAGAATAATGTAAGTACAATAACGATATATATATATATATATATATAACATTTATCACAATCCCAAAAATAATCCTCAATTGTCACCCAAATTATTGTAGAATGGGAAGATCCCGACTCTGCTGGGAGGATGCCTTAATGTATATAGTAGAGCTGCTGCAGTTCCAGAATTGAAAGACAGTATTGAAAAATTCAGTAGAGCTAAGCTTGGTATGAGCTTCAAGGCCATTGAAGAAGAAGTCTTAAAATCTTATACAGTGTGTATCATACCCAGTCCACAATATTTTAAAAAATTACAGGTCGAAAATGTTCAAGGAATATGTGCAAATTCTGTACAGTTACGTAAAATATAATTATATGAAATTTTTACAAAATCGTGTTACGCTTGAAGTCTACGTACTTCAAAATAAATATTTGCGAAATTGTTCCATTATTAATCTATATCTTTGCTTCAGTCTCTAAATTATCGAAGAAAAATAGTCTAGCCGCTCGAAATTCGTTGACCTTTAATTTTTTGTATTCAATGTATAATTTGGAATTAGTAAAATATTTAAATTAATCGAAATAATTGTATTATTATAATTTTTTTGAAATGTTTATATCTCTGATATGGTTGAAATTAGGCTCATATACCGTGAATATTTTTGACTAGTAATTTAGTCGGATATCCACCCATTGTGGGCTAGGTCTGTTGCACCCTATATATACAATATATATATACAATATGTGAGTTTATGAGGAAAATTATAAGCGTTTAATGAACACAAATTTTTTTTGTGTAGTTTTTATTCTAGAACACAATTCTGTGGCATTCTTAATACAAATTAAAATAACCAATTATAAAGATATACACAATAGAAAAAATATTTAATTGCGACAAAATATTTTTTATTAATTTCATTTGTATTGATTATAAGAGAGTGATTTAAAGATTTGCTATTCTTGGAATGAAATAGAATTAGATTTAATATTATAAGTAAAAACATCAAATACCTAACTTTAGTTAGCTGATGTCAGCATGCGTAAGATAATTTGTAACAAAATTATATAAAATACGCATATAATATTCAATTTTGATTCTATAAAACAGCCTGCCCGCGAAGCCTCCGTGAAGACCTTAGAATAATATCCACACTTGTATAATCGCCGGCCGTTGCAAATTTTCCATCAATCGTCGGCATGACTCGGCTGAGCTGGACGGCGACCCGTCAGTGCGCGTCCCACCCGCTAGGGAAACGCGTCTAGGAGCAGCCTGACGACGGTGTAGATTCACCGAACTAATGTTGGAAAAACCTTCGACTTTCACTGCTAGACCTTATAAGTTTTACTACGCGGTCACGGTAATAAAATCCGCCACTAGTGTGTTTCCGTGAAACAGATTACGCGATATTATTATTGCGATTGTTGATTTTAACGCTAATTAGTATTATTTAAGTGCAGCTGAATTAAACATTTTTTTTTCGATTGTACGAGTGTCATTTTTAGTCATCTATTTTAAAAAAGTCATAATATTTTAAGTGCTGGTTTATAGGAAAACAAAACAATTTAAGGTAAGCGATTTTTCGTAATCATTAATAATCTTGCCGTACACCAAAGTCAAATGTCAATGATGTTAGTTGCGTGAATTTGAATTGAATTTGATAATTTAATACTTCTGTTCATCTAACATTGCAGAATAAACATAGGATAGGTGACATTTGTGCATATTTGTCGAATCCGGGTATTTTTTGCGCATTTTTCTGACCCGCGTCCACGGATAAGATTTTTATAAGATTTCTGTGACAAGACAATCTCGGCTAAATCGGCGAATACCGTGCGGTTTTCAGATTTTCGCGTAAGCCAAGTATTTTCGGTAGAATCGCTTCAATTTCAAAAATAAAAATAGATTGCATATTTTAATTTAGTGTTTCGAAATTTTCACTATTTTGTCATTCATGTGTCACGTTTTGCGACCCAACTAAAAAATATCGTTCATAAATACGTTAATTTGGAGACAAATTTCGACATTCATAGTATACCGTGTATTCAAAGTCTCAGTGATTCGCGACTTAATATGTCAAATGTCAACTCATTCATGAATTTAAATTTCCCATTTGTTGTTTAATGTCTTCTGTTTGTCTTGTTTCAGAATAAGTAGTTGTTGATATCTATGGAATGTCGTGTACACGAATATTTGTGTCTCTCTATCAAACATATATATATATATACGGTACTGAAATTTATCTCAACGAAAACTAAGACTAATCTCATACCCATAACCGATCATTAATCAGAATCATTCGTCATACTTGCAAATCTATCACAATATGATATATATCATGCATCTGGTATTTATTAACAGAGGCGTAATCAGATAAAAAAATTCCGAGAGGTTTCATATTTCAAAAGTAGTCAATTTTTTGTAATTATAGGTAAATGATTTTTTACTTATTTATGTATATTATATTGCATAATCTTTCGTATTCGAGAACTCAAAAACTATACATACGTTCTAAAATCTAGAAAAAATGGAACTGTTTTAGACTCAAAATGTGGAATATACCAAAATTATATAATAACTCAGGATGGACCGGTTAATCTAAAATATTTCAAGTACAAATTATAAACGGTAGCCTCGTAAGGTAAAGATACAATTTAAAATCCATCACTATAACCATATTTTATATTTTTTTCGTAGGTACTCATGTATATCATAAAACACAAGTAATTGTACAATTTAACTTATCTTTTTGGGTATTTATCTGTATTTTTATATGTTTTACAATTTTATACAATTAAAGAAAATACATAAATTATTATTAGGAGTACACATTCTTATTGTGAAATTGTAATAATTCAGAACATAGATCTGTGATATTTAAAAAATATATATATATATAAAATAATATAAGGTAGATGGCTCTTTCAAATAATGGAACGATTATTATTGGTATTAATATCAGAAAGGTAACATATAGGTTCGAAAATTTGTCGCTGTAGCACAGTTGAACGATGCACCTTCCCCGGTTAGGAAAGAGATCCAGGTTCGAATCCCGGTGGCACAACGACAATATTTTTCTATAAAATTGATTTTATATGTATATCTTTCTAATTAATATATTTAAAAGAAAAATTCTTATTTCAAAATTCCGTAGCAAAATTTATCGATTGTACTTATGAAATATTAAAAAACAAGAAATTTAATTAATTATAAAAAAATATATGCACACGAGTGCACGTATTATTTGATTTTACAATCGCTGCGAAAATTATTCCATCTTTCGGTGACGTCATATTACGACGTACTGGTTTGTAACGTATGACGGAAGAAGCCACGTGTCTGACCTTATCCATCTTTCAATGGAAAAGCATTCCATTTATAAAATTGAACATATAAAATAAATTTGTGTACTTTTAAAATTTTTTGTTCCTAGGTACCTATACATATTTCGCATTTGGAGCAATTACAAAGAAATATGCGCTTTTTTCGAGCTAAATATATCATATTTTTGCTTTGAACAGGTTGGTTAAAAACGACAATTTTTGTAAAAATTTTCGTCAACCAACTAAATTATCACTCTTTTTCAATGTAAGAAAATTGACTGACTACAGTTCTGCGCCCTAATTTGGGTTGCGCCCGGGGCTGCTGCCCCACTCGCTGTGCCCTAATTGCGCCACTGCAACTATCCACTATCCAAATATTGAAAAATTAAGAAAATATTATTAAAATAAGCCCGCTTGGTACCACTGTCGACAGTAAAGTATTTTTTTAAAAATAGATCCGTTATCAATAGAAAATGCACTTGAAAAAGCTGAATCTGTTTTTTTTTTTTTAAATTTATTTTTAATAATTATAATGATATGTTTTTTTCTTCATACGAATTATTTCATTTTATATTTGGACTGCATAATGGATGGATCCAAATAATCATAAGGATAATCGGGTTAAAATAATTCAAAGATGTATTCCCCACACCCCCTAGTTCTCCAAAAGGAAAGTCTTCAAAAGAACTATATCAAATATCTCTAGAATGAGAATTGGGCATTGCCAGGTAGCCTCACATTTATTCAGATTGAACTTAATAGACTCCCCAATGTGCGAGTATGGTGCCGAGGAGGAAACCCTTAGCCATATCTTTTTTGTCTATTTTTTTTACAGTAATCTAGTCAATGGTAATTTTCAACTCCCGGTTAACTTGTGTCATCTTCTTCCCCTTAACTCGCCACGTTTAATCAATATAATAAGCAAATATTTTGAACGACAATGGTATTGACTTGTAATATAATATTTCGTATACTATTATTATACAATTATTGTACTTTTTTCTATAATATAAAATTTAATGACACAAATCACTCTTGAAGGGTGGATTGCTTATTTAAAAAACGCAGAAGAAGAAGAGACTTCATCTTATTTATTTGTAGTAAATATTTTTTAATTCTACGCACTTTTAGATATCCTACATAAATACATACGAGTATATAATTTCTTTATGACCGTCATATAAAATTTATTAATGTTCCGTCATTATTGACAGGTTATTTAAAGATTTATAAAAAAATCTTCTTCTAATTTTGAACGTGAACTTTTTAGCACGTGAAACGGCAACTGATTACGCAGTTCTTGGACCAGTACACCAATCACAGCATTACAATTGATACCATTGACACGGGTGATTAAACAAAAATATTTTATAACATTAACTTATGATGTTATTTTGACATCCTGAGGAAGGAAATGGTATTTTTGAAATCGGTTTGTGTATTAATTAATCAATGGGTTAAATAAATAAACTTAAATAATGTAAAAATGAATTTTAACCACACTGTAGGTTTAGCTAATATGAAAACTAATAATAATAATAATAACTTGTGTTTACAATTTATTCCGTACAGAATGACTAGCTAAAAATTTTTTATTTATTTTTTATTATATATTGTTTTTTTTTATTAAAACTAGACGTTTGTCTGCAGCTACATTTACATCAATTTTATTACATTTAATATAATCAAAAAATAACAACTAATCAGTATCACAGTTTATTTAGTTTATTTATTTCATGCACACAAGTGAGACAGATTATTTTCGATATGCCACTTTTATATCATTTCTTTCAAATTGGGAGATAGCGTACTATTTTGTAAGTTGTAAGGACCCAGATAGTTTATTTTTTACAAATTAGATCCATAGTCCTAGATCCATACTTATTGGTGGTTTTGGGAATTGTTAAATTTAAATTAGTTACACCTCTTGTATTTTTTTCCCTATGATGGTATTAAGATCTTAATAACTGAATGTAATTAAAAAATAAAAAATGTAATATTGACAAATCGAAACGAGAGTAAACAACTCTCAAAACGATTCGGGATAGGGTGTAAATAAATAAAATATAAGGTAATATAAGATTAGTAGAAGAAGATAAAAACTGGTTGGAAGATTGAAAGTATTGTTGTGGTAAAGGGGGAGCAAGATTGTATATGTATCTATACACAAAATTCTAAATTTCTTAAACTACATGACATTTCCTATTAAATCTAACCTAATTAAAACACCCTTTACGTGTTTCGAACGATACAACTTTGTCTGAAATGAGGGAGGAGGGGCGATTACCCCTGTCCTAATTATTCCTTAGTAAATGTTACTGAGTAGATTAAAATTCACTCAACAGAAGAACGAAACATCAGTGATAAATTAACTAACGTTTGATGATTGATGTACAAATACAGGATGGCCCAAAAAAAGAGTGAGAATATTTCGTAAAATGTGATATAATTACATCAAAATTAGTTTAACTATATCAACAGTAGCTTAAATAGTTTACTAATTTACTTACTAACCTATTTACCCGTATTACGTTTTATTTCGACAATTTCCGGTCGCCATCTTTGATTATTAATTGTCCCATTGTTTATATTTGTTTTTTTTTTCAAATCATTGCCCAGAATGACAAAAATCACTGCAGAAGACCGTATTCTGATCAAAAATTTGCGAATTGAAAAACGGCGGGGTGCTAGGAAAATGATCAGAGTTTCAAAACAAAGCCTGGAGTAAAGCTAGACATTACAGCAGGACGGAGCTCCATCTCACACAGCCAGAAATACAATCAACTTTCTTCGTCGTGAGAATGTTAATTTCATCGAGCCAGGCATGTAACCACTGAACAGCTCAGATTCAAACACAGTGGATAATGCAATACGGGGTGTTTTAATGATTTCTGATTAGCTAAATAGAATTATAACTAATTATATGATATTTTTTAAATAACTCACGTGTTACGAGAAGTTTTCACTTTTTTTGGGCCACCCTGTAGATGTACACTTTATTCTGTGTCTATTAATTTACTGATCTGTGATACATACTAACTGTTACATTCCATTTGTTGCCTCGCCATATTTTCAAAACATCCTCAATTTTCTTTTTAAATTTATAAAGCTTCTATAAATTGTTACGCGTCTCTGTTCTCAATGTACACTATAGTAGCTGGAGCATGGCGTATAATATAATAATGTAAATTAAATTTATAAATTATTCAAGTTTTAAAAAAACACGGAAATGAATACACAGTTTAACAAGATATGTTAATGCGTTAAAACAGTTTTCAACGCTGTTGACCTTTTCTCAAATTCAGGTACAAATAAATAAGAATTTTTGTTTTAATAATGATTGACCGTTTAAAAATTTTTTACAATTTTACGATGTACAGAATTATCTGTTATTTAAACATTATATTCCGCTGAATGCATTTTTACCACAAACATTAATTACTCACTAAATATTTTAAATATGTCTTTAAATTCCAAGTTATTTTAATAATCAAATTATTATACGTAACATTTCACTGTTTAACGTGAGTCTGTTTGATTTTGTAAAATACGAGGTGCGTTTTTTTAAGTAAGTACCGTTGCCGGATATTCACGGTGTAGCGCTGCGGTTGCGTATGCGCAATGGTTTTCTTCATCTGTTGACTCACCACACGTGCAACGTCAGATACGTTCACATAATGCACTTTTATTGTTGCATAAATGTGTCATAAACTATTGGATTTATGTTTTCACTAAATATGTGCGTAGAATACCCCTCGTCCCGCAACTAATATTCCAAACACCTCTCCCATTTGTACACTTTATTTCGTGTGTATTCATTTACCGGTCTGCGATTATAAAATGTATTATTATAGAATTTTGAAGAACTTGGAAGAACACTTAGTATTTTATTATTGAGCGGAATGTGATAGCTGATTGGTGTACCGAGGGTCCGTCATCAAGTAGTCTGCGGTTGAAGAAAAATTTGCAATCTCGTAAAATATAAATAATACGCGATAAAAATTTTTTTGTGAAGTTGCATTTTCAGAGCATAAGTTCTATGGCATTTTTAATAATATACAAACTAAAAGAATCAACTAGAAATATATATCATATATCAAAATTTTCGATAATTTTCTTTTCTACAAATTTTGTAGTATTATGATACGGTGCACTAAAGGAATTGATCCATTTTCCATCATCGCCCCCCTAACTACTGCTGGATGAATGCATTCCCAAGTGTTGCAAGTACAAAGCATATATGCCGGAAGAATTTCAGGACAGGAAGGAGTTTGACATTCACCATAATTTGGATTCTGCTGGCATCTCCGAAGATGTGGACTGTATATTTTAATCACTATTTCATCAAAGGTTCCGACACAGTATAGATGCGAAGTTTTTAATTAGTATAATATTGTAATCCTTTGCGTACACGTATAATCTCACTGGTTCAAGGTCGCGGCGGTTAGGAAGGTGGTGGGGAAGGAAAGGGGAGGCGGGAAGGAACAGTGCATTATTTTCGTTCAATAATTAATATTTATACATTAAATAAAGCTGATGTTAGTTTAGTGAGTAAGATTAAGAAAGGATCACTTTTGTGGTTTGGTCGTATGGAACGGATGAATGAGGAGAAAATGGTAAGAAATATATATGACACGAATGTCGATGGCACCAGAAATAGAGGACGTCTGCGGAAGACTTGACACGACCAGGTAAACCAGTTAATAATAATAGAGGATAATTCTGTTAGAAGATGTATGAATGTGGATGAGTCGAGAATTGTGTGTCAGGACAGAAGAGTGTGGCGCTCTATCCTCTCTGCCTACTCCGGCAGGGAAACGGTATGATGGTAAATAAGTGAATAAATATATGTCTCAAACACCAAGTGTCTTCCAATTTTTACTGTCCATTATTATTAATTTCTGCGTATTTCCTTTGCCTCTTATATCGATGTTGCCCGTTTATTGCCATTACTCTAGTCTGTTCTCTTCAACGTACGTTTCATTTTCTGCCTTTCGTTTCGTGTGTTACACTAGCATTTTGGACCACCCGTTTGTCGAAATTCCGTATATTGCAACCATACGTGAAATCGGGAAGAATGCACTAGTTGAACACCGTCCATTTTAGATAGTGGAATATTAGTTTTGAATATGATTCAGTTTTAATTTTAACCAAAAACGATTCAATATAAAAATGTGCTGAACATAATAATCTATAATACTGTCATATTTTTTTAAAAATGAAAACCGGCTGATAAATTACTTAGACAGGGTGTTACATCGTTGACTGATTCAATAAGAATTAAGGACGTTCCCAAAAAAATCACTTTTCTTACAATCCTTTTGAAACTTTGAATACGCATACTTATGAGTGTCTTTTATACGTAGAAATATTTTTCAATAGTCCTTGCGGTAGTAAATTTGTAAATATTGCCTATTAAAATGAGCATATTTAACATACGAACCATCCCCCGATCGATGTTGTAGCGCACGTTTCATTGAATAGCAATAGTCATTTTCTTACCATTGTTTTGGAAAACTGAGAATCATTCATTGAAAATTTAACAAATATCTTTCTGTAAAAATAACTAAAACAAGCGGTATTCGTTTTGTTATAAAAAATATTAAAAGTGAGCTAATTTTGAATGGTTTTGACGTTTCCTTTTATAATTTGAATAGTGAGAGATTTTTGAACTTGTGCGCATGTGAGCGGAAGCGAAAAAGTACACTGGACCTCAACTGTTTTTTATTCTATTCATAGTAGTTCATAGTAGTTTACATACGGGGGAATCTTCTTGAAGATTGAGTACGACTGCTCTTTGGGAACGTCCTTAATTAATGGTTTATCGTCGCGATTTTAAGGCCGTGCCAGTTTTAGAAGAATTAGAATTTTTTCTATTTTTCTACATTTATTATTATTTACATTTATTAATCAAACAAATAATTTCTGCACTATGTTAATATTAATTTTGAATACATTTATTACGTTATGTTAATTTATTAGTTCTATGTTTATTTATTGGATAAGTTGTTGCCCTTCAGAGTCGTTCTGTTCATTGCCATTATTTGTAAATATTTATTTTGTTAATTACATAATATCCATTATTAGCTATCCCTTGAGGTCAGTCGAAGGTCCACATCCACCGTGGCCCGGAGTCGCTTGTCATCAGCCTCGATGAGACATCTAGCGCTCGCAGTGACAACTTCCCCGAACGAAACTTGCTAAACCACATACGACTCGTTCGAGCTTTTATACTTTCTTCATATTATATTGAACAATGTCGTTCGTCCCTTGTGTTCGTTTTGAATTCGTCAAATGTACAATGTCCAAAATGAATTTTTATCTCAGACATCGGTAATTTTTTTTGCTCAATATTAATTCTAATATGTTCCTTTTACCACAACTCATCTTGCACATATTTGGTTAGTATCATTTTGAATCTTTGTAGTTTCTTCTCTTTTCTTATATCATCTGGCATTTCATTAAGGATCTTTATTGCAGCACTGTACATCATCGATTTCTGAAATTTGACCTTTTTCCTGAATGGCAGTCTCAGTCTATCATTTCCTCTTGCATGATGTTCGATTTTTATGAGGCTTTTATGGTATTTACCATGACATTGAAATATGTTTTCTTCTTAAAGGTCATAAAATATTCAGATCATTCAGCATTGTACTGATCCGAGAACACCTACTTTTTTTGAGTATTATTCTCAAAGATTTATTTTGCTGGACAGTATTTTTTTTTTATTAGCTAAAAATAAAAAGCTAAATCAGATAGTATGTATCCATTTTAAAAGCACTGACGAACAAATAGGTTTTAGGACAAAGGTCAACCATTTACACCATCAGTATAAATAAGTACCTATCGTTAAAACGCAACAACTTTCTCATCAATACAATATAAATTCCAATAAATAATTCATCATTATCCACTGCTGAATGAAGGCCTCCCCAAATATTTCCCTCTCTTTTCGCTGCCCCGTTTTTCTGCAGAATTTGATGATTTCGCCAGTACAACGGGTTGTCCGTCTTTCAAACTGTGTGGCCTGCCCGTTGCCATTTCATTTTTTTGTGTATTCAATTCGATCAGTTTTATTTAACATAATACAGTATGATACTGCTATAATACAGTAAAATACCAGTGTAGCAAGAAGGGCACCGAATTACATGTTCTTATTATACTGAAATATTTTATTTTTATTTTATTACAATATAACATGCTGTAGTATGAATTTAAAAATATATAATAATTACTAATATAGTCATAATATGAATGATGTAGGGTAAACCGGGGACAATTGAAACATTTTCGATTCTTGATTTTATTTCTCTATTGCTATTTTTTTTTTTGTGTGAAACTATTTATTGATTGTCTAACCATTTGAGCTTCCATTAATATATTTTTCTTCATCTAATGATTGTTTGATTAAGAGTTATACGATAAATACTAACGGACGCAGAGGTGTTTCAACTGTCCACGTAACGGGGACAATTCAAACATGCACTGGGGACAATTGAAAAAACATTCGGATAAATAAAGTAATTGGTGTATTTATTACAAAAATAATTGTGACAGACAATCGTGGCATATATAGTTAATTTCTTGCCGAGTCCACTCTTGACGACATTCAATGCACACCATCCAGCCTTCTCCAAGTCGACTCGCACCGTATCGTTCTAAACAAACTAACTAGTAACAATCTACTTCTTCATCGTCGCTATCGTCATTTTTCTGCGATTTTTTCTTTTGTAATTGGTCTTGTAGAAAAACGAAGCAAAACGCGTTTCAATTGTCCCCGTGCCGTTCAATTTCAGTAAAAACACATTCATAATATGGCAATCCATTACAATAACAATAATTTAAATAGTTCTAACATAAGGACACCTACAAAATGTCTAAATAAGTGTGGCCGAGTCTTAACTTAAACTTACGTAATCATTTCTAATTCTGTTATTTCATCTTAGAATTACATTTTAATAATTTATTAAAACATTTTTTTACTTTTTTCAACTTTTGGTCTTAAGCTAGGATATTTATTCAATTCAATACAGGGGTGTTTTTTAGTGAGTCTGTATAATTTTAAAGTTGGTGCCAAGTTGACTAATGTTGGGATTTTTACAGATTCTGTATTTATTGAGCTATTAGAGTAAATATACGTTTATTGGTTGAGTGCTTGAATTAAATTTATGTTTATACAGATTTTATTATTTTTATGGGAAGTCAAAAGTGTTAACGTATTTGTAAGAATTATGTGTCTTCTATATATAACATATTTATGTTATTATTACATTACAATGGATAAATGAGCACTGGATTCTAATTATTTATTCATAATGAATTTAGGTAGAATTTTATTAGTTAGACGGTTAATTTCTAGTGACTCTAGTTTATCTAGTTTTTTTTTACCTTTATTACAGACGTGTAAGATTTTAACATCTTTATCTCTATCGAAAGAGTTTTTTGGTTATCTAGTAGGTAATTCAATTTTTTTTTAGTAAGGCGACTACAAATATATTATTGTGATGTCCTTGAGTTTGTACAGATTGTGCAGATTGTACAGAGTGTGCGTGTGTGCGGGGATAAATAAGGGACGCGTGCGAGGCGCGGTCTCTTTTCTGCGTTATCGTTGACTTCGATACATACCTTGTATCATTATTCTTGTAATAAATAGTTCATTGTCACATAGGAGTTTCTATTGGACAACCATCAATTCGACTACGAGGTGTACAACAGAAACGTACTAACTACGCAAATACGTAATAATTATTGTCCGCCCTTGGCGCTTGACGGAGTGGAAGAGGGGTCTCGGGACATGTCCTGCATCGGGACGTGTCCTGCATCGGGACGAGTCCTGCATCTCCTGCAATCGCGCACAGAATGGATGTAGGTTTATAATTATTATGGCAGATGGACTTACACCTTTCTCCCTTTTGTGGAGGTGGAAATGAAAGATGGGGGTGGTCCTCCGGCGCTGGACCACTACAAGATGCAGATGACCTCGGGTCATGGGCGTTTCATGAGTATACTCTTCGACTTAGGACTTGTCCGTGAATCATTGTGTGTTTGCGCTCAGGTGAGACAGATGCCGGAGCACATCCTCTGGGACTGCGTGATTATGATTGATGCACGTGAGATCACGATTGCGGGATTAGAAGGACTAGGTCATGGGATCCCCCGGAACGATGACCAATTAAGAAATGAAAGGACATTGTGGTTCTCTCGCTGGGTTTTTCTGGTATTGGCGATGCCGGGAGGAGTCTAGAGGCTAGAGTCCTAATCTCTTGAGACCTGGACAGGGTGGATTTCTACTGCAACATATAAATGTGACGTCTACCCTCCCCTTTTGAGGGTGTATGATTTATGTACCTTCTTTCTGGCTGCCTTCTGAATATAATGTGATAACGAGTCTCACGTCAAATTGTGCAGGTATGGCTCTGGTACGATGATACCGGAGCTAACCTATGATGTTATTATGAAAATAATGTAATATAATAAATATGTATTTATGACGAATCGAAACGAGAGTAAACAACTCTCAAAATGATAACGGAATATGGTGTAAATAAATAAATAAAAATAATAATTTATAACGGCTGTTGTTTCAACTGTCCCTTTGTTTCAATTGTCCCCGGTCTACCCTACGCTGACGTATGCTTATACGCATGAGTATACTTCAAATAAATTGCTCGCTTGCGTATAAGTTAGTTTGTTCAGTCAATCCATACAAATGCTTTTAATTATTTTTCTACTATTGGCACTATATTATACGTAGTACGGTTACATTTAGAGGGCACTATCCTACGTTGGGATAATATTGAACTAAATAATGTTCATCTCAGTAGCTAGATGGAGATGACCATCACTACTGTAAACTACGATTATCCGACAATTGCGCCTGCGACAAATATGCCTCCGTATAACAGTATAACTTAAGTCTATGCCTACTGCACGCCACTGGTAGATTATGAATTATAATGAATGAAATGGAAGATTTTCAAAACGGACTCTTACACCATAATCATTGCAGACAGATATAATAAAAGCGAATAACATTTTACGTCAGAAAAATAATTAAAATAATTGAGTTAAACAAATACATAAGTAGATAATACCTAATAATTCTGTAATAATACATAATAATTCTGTAATAATACACAAGTTATTAAGCAGAAAACATTCTTATTGTGAAGTTGTAATTATTCAAAACAGACGGTCTGCGATATTTTAAATACAAATTAAATGTATCAATGTGTCCAAAATTTAATAAAAATTAATTGTTAATTCTGGCGTCTGCTATCGGTTTACTCGAAGGCATTTAAGATTCTGTAAAAAACAAAGTAGAAGCCTTTCAAATAATGCAACGATAGATGTATTAATTTAAAAAGTGTATATATGTTAATATGCAGAAACACTTCGAGTACCACTGCACTATCGCCATCTGTGGTCTAAATTAGATTTTTGATTTGAAATTTGAAACGGCATATATGTCAGGATGAGAAATTATTTTTTTATTTTGAAATTATTCAAAACAGTATTCTTTATCTGTAAAATGTTTTTAACACATTATACTAGAATACGCCTGAAAAAGCAATATTTTTCAATTTTATATTTTTTTATTATTTTGACCAGTATATTATTAGCAATATTTGAATATGTTAAACAACACACAATTACTGGCATACATTACAAAGATGGCTATAGTGTAGTTGTACTCGAAGTGTTTCCACATAGTAACATAAATATATACAACTTCTAAAAATTTGATAGCTATGGAGATTGGTTAATGGGTAAGAATGGTGAACGTTATATTTGTATAAAGCCGTCACTTAAGCCAGCTGAAGACGGGTCGAAGCCCTGTAATTACCCATACTTCCATATCTTTCCATTAAATATAATAAAAAATAGCTTCGTCTCTGTGAGATATCTATCATTTATTTAATAACAGTGCCTTTGTAAGTGAAAATCCAGTTATTGTGTGTTCTTGGACATATTCAAATATTGCCAATGTAAATATGTTTGATTAAGTAGAAAAAAACCGCGTTACTGCAGACACTATCCAACCGGTCGTCTACCTAGGATACACCAACGCGATACGCACGATCTGATGAATTTCCTGTAAAACCCGAAGTTTAATTCATTCCTAATCAAGTCAGCATTCCTAGATAGACGATGACTCGATCCGGTCAGATCACCAATCGGATGTTTCCGCGTATCATTATTAACACACGATTCCACAATATATTATCGTAATAATATAATATCATTATCGGTTAGGCGATGTAAAGTAAAATATATTATGTATCCAATTAAATAAATCCGGTGTAGTGCGCACCTCGCGGGACGCGCGCTTTACTTTTATATCGGCTATTTAAATAAAATACTAAATTAATGTATTAATTATAAATATATACATATAAAATCAATTTTGTCGAAAAATATTGTTTTAGCGTCACCGGGATTCGAACCTGGATCTTCATTTCCAATCCGGGGAAGTGCACTACCTTTGTGCTATAACGCCAGTATTTTTCTTGACAATTTTTCGAACCTATATGTTACATTTTTCAAATTAATACACCTGTCGTTCCATTATTTGAAAGCCATCTACATTATTTTTACAGAATCTCGAATACCTTTGAGTAAACCGACTGCAGACGCCAGAATTATCAATTCATTTTTATTAAATTTTGGACACATTGATACAACATATATTATTAAGGAATAATAATATATGTTAATATATATTGTTATTGTTCCTTAATAATATTTAAATAATATTAAAATGTACGGTTGTTGGAATTGGATCGGTCGAATCTACTCAGCGAGAAATTTGATCCTCGCGCGCTTCTGCTACTTCGGTGTCTCTTGTGAGCTATATAATCCAATGGTCCGTGTTCAATAGAATAGATCTAATATGTAGATATAAAACTAATTTTCAAAATTAAAAATCAATTAAATTTTAGAAGCGCATTCCGATCTACAAGATACAGAGATCAAATTGATATCCCAAAACTAAAATATACCGCAACTCAAAATCAATATATTTATCAGGGTATCAAATTTTTTAACAATCTCCCCATCACAATTAGAAAAATTACGGACTATCATAAATTTGTAACTGAAGTAAAAAAAATATGTACACTGACTAACTGAAACATAAATTAACTCGAATATACTCCTTCTCTGTACACGAGTCTTACTCTCATAGAGAAGAAACAAATGTTAAAATATATATATATCCACTGATTATTGAAATTGTATTATATTTTTAATATTTTATATTAACTCATAGCTTTCATCTCCGTGTACACATCTTGTCTCAGAGATTCGCCACTTCGCGCCTCACTTCAGACTTGTACGCAAAAATGACATTGTCGTTCGTCAGTTGGGTGATTTTGAACCTCCCCAACAATAGTTAAAACGAAATAAATTATTGTAATTTGTCGCTTTATCATTTTAATATAAAATGACTTGTGTAACTTTTCTGAATAGATTCTGAGCAAGTGTCGAACCAGGTTTATATTTTATATTTCACTTTTATCAGTATTCCTAATAAGTAGCTTTCAAAGATGTAACCGGTTCCAAAAGTAACCGAACAAATATTTCGATATTCATCTGGAATTAGTAGTGGTGTCACAGCAAATTGACGATACCATCGTTATATACTGTAATCACAATACAAAGTGTACATCATTATCAGGCTTCGATACTTTAATTATTGCGGGTTGAAAATTATTTTTTATCCAGGATTTGTGACACTAGACTCAGTGCACAAGTCAGTTGATATTCATATCACTATTTGAAATCGTGCGTTTCATAGTATAAAAGTGAATATCCGTAATCAGGCGGTAGTCATAGCGTTAGAATAATTAACGATTAACAGTAATTACTTCCCGATCCTGTTCTTGACCGGCAAATTATAAATCCCATCAGACAACATTAATAAGTATCGGATAATTCATTTTAATTCTTTTCAAGAATGCACCACTTGCATATTGCGAAATAGAGTTGGTACATGATCTTGTGACTTCATCTGTTGCTGTTCAACACGATATTATCTCCTCTTCCATATTCCCACGAGTAGAACTATGGATTATACAGGTATTATATATATATATAGTGCATTATAAAAATAATCTAGGTATAAAAAATCCAAGAAAACAAATCCGATAAAGCATATTATAGTTATTTCTTAATAAAACAGTAATTTGTAGTCAATACTAGTGTCCAGAGCGTCTTTTGGTAAAAAAACCGCCTTTGGGTGAGTTTCAAAATGACGGCCTAACAAATTACCGCCCAAAACGTGTGTGTGGCACGCGGCCAATTTATGGGGATGGTTTTACAAAAAATTGAAAACATCATCTTCACTTAAGTTACTAGGGCGGGAACATACCACAATCGTGAATTAAACGGAAATTTGGTGAACGCAATATCCAAGAGACGAAGCTATTTTTTAAATTATATTTAATGAAAATATATGGAAGTATGGGTAATTACAGGGCTTGCGACCTGTCTTCGGCAGGCTTAAGTGATCACATTTTGATATTTTTTATATATTTTTCTTATTTTGACTAAAGTAATATTTGAATATGTTCAAGAATACACAATAAATGGCATACGTTACATAGATGGCGATAGTCTAGCTGTAAGTGTAAGTGTTTCCACATAGTAACATAAATATATACAACTTCCAAGAATTTGATAGATATGGAGATTGATTAATGGGTAAGAATGGTGAACTTTATATTTGTATAAAGTGATCACTTAAGCCAACTGAAGATATGTCGTAAGCCCTGTAATTACCCATACTTCCATATCTTTCCATTAAATTTAATAAAAAATAGCTTCGTCTCTATGAGATATCTATCATTTATTTAATAACAGTGCCTTTGTAGGTGAAAATCCAGTAATTGTGTGCTCTTGGACATATTCAAATATTGCTACTAATTATTGATCAGTAGGTACAGTATCACAATACTAATAATACAAATCAAATGTATCAATTAGAAAGGTATACAGGAAAATTCAAATTTATGAA
Organism: Eubasilissa regina; assembly: GCA_022840565.1. Taxonomy (NCBI): domain Eukaryota; kingdom Metazoa; phylum Arthropoda; class Insecta; order Trichoptera; family Phryganeidae; genus Eubasilissa; species Eubasilissa regina. The sequence continues at coordinate 17,555,290 of JAINEB010000029.1, read as the reverse complement.
AAAAATATTTTTGTTGCTGCCGGGATTCGAGCCTGGATTCCTGGAAATACGTTAATCGATTATACTATATCGCACAAAAACAAAGATAATTTTAGAACTATAAGCAGTTTATGTGTGAAGCGCCCTTGAGGTAAAAGTTTTTACGAAAATGGCGCTATACAAATTATCCATCATTATTATTATTATTATTACAACAACACAGTATCGTAGTCGACGGCAAATTTTTGAACTTATATGCTGTAGTTCTTTCAAAACGACACATTTATTTTTCTAAATTTATAAACTGTCACCTTTTATTGCTAATTATATTTTTTATTTTATTATAATTTGAAACATTCAATTTGTTTTTTTCAATATTTGCAAAATTACTTTGTTGCCTCGTTTTATATTGATAATTAGACAAAATACTTTGTTTAAATCACTATTTATCGATTAGTCTACGAGTTTCGATAACTGTGGCATTGAAATGAAAATAATACAAGGGTAAATAAAAACAAAACTTTAAAGTGGTGAATATATAAGTATTAATATGAAAACAAAGGACGATTTGCAAAAAGTATTTGATTATTTATTATATTTAGCTTGCTATTATTAACACCTTTTCTTAATTCTAATATTTCAAATGTATCTAACTGTAAACCCATAGTATTTGTATGTATCCAAACCTTTTTTAATATCAAAGGAATGGTTTGTTTATCTGTTTGTTTTGATGTTAACAAGGGTTTAGAAATTATACATACAAATTTCATAAAATAAAAAAAAGTGTAAATAGCAAGCTAAATATTAAAAATAACCAAATTCTCTTTGTAAATAGTCACCTTTTAAATTTGTTTTCATATTACTTACTACTTATTTACAGTTTTGTTTTTATCTATGCTTGTATTTTTTAATTTCAGGATACACTGTTTCCTGACGAAGATACCACAGGTGTCGAAACATGTAGAATAATTCAGTAGTGGTTTAAACGAAGTATTTTGTGTAATTTTTAATATTTAATTTGTATTAGAATAGCACAGAACTATGTTCTGAGAAACTACAACATCACAATGATAATGTGTTTTCTTTAACAATACTAATAGTTTTTTTTTTTCTAAGATATAGATCTGTCGTACCCAACAGCTGGATGGAAGGTTGTAAAGCTAATTAATATAAACCGGATTACGTAGGTACTTAAAATAATTAATGACGTCGCGTGCAGGTCGCTCCCTATTTAATTGTTCAAAATCTGACACAAGAGCGAGGTCTCGAGGTGCTGTACAATTGACCCCATATTATATGCATCTTATTAAATAAACAAAACACTATTTACCGTCACAGCTACAACGCGGGTTGGTGCTTAAGAAAACAGATGCTGAAATTGCATTGAAAAACGAATACCACCCACACTACTAACAATATGTCGTTTACGTGTGGGTTCTACACAACGGTGGGCTGCCAATACGTTAACAAGGGGCTAGTTTAACCTCAGAGCTATTCGCGGTGCTCCGGGGAAGAGATGGAATTTTACTTTTTTACTTAATGTACTTATATTATTTAGGAAAACATATTCTTATTGTGAAGTTGTAATTATTCAGAACAGACGGTCTGTGATATTTTAAATATGAATAAAATGTATTAATTAGAAAGATATTATTGTTGCGCTACTGGGATTCGAACCTGGATCTCTTTCTAATCCGGGGAAGGTGCACCAATGTGTTCAAAATTTATTAAAAATGAACTAACTAATTCTGGCGTCTGCTATCGGTTAACTCAAAGGTATTTGAAATTTCGTAAAAAAAAAGTAGATGGCTTTCAAATAATGGAACGATAGATGTATTAATTAATCTGAAAAGTTTAACATATAGGTTTGAAAATTTGTCGTCAAAGTAGTGTCTGCCGTAGCATAATCGGTAAATGCACGTTTCCCGGATTGGAAGAGATCCAGGTTCGAATCCCGGTAGCGCAACAACAAAATTTTTCGATAAAATTGATTTTATATGTATATCTTTCTAATTAATATATTTAATTAGTATTTACTTTTATTATGTAATAATACTCAAAATAATTAGTATAAATTGCTGAAAAATATATTTACCTACCTTAGATTGTAAGAGTGAATAGTTCCAAAGTTGACGCAGAAATAGGTAGAAATGACATAGAAATTTGTCCTTTTGGTCCAGTTCCATGTTTTAATATAGAACACTGGATTGATACTGAAGTCCTGCTTAGTAAATGATGGTACGAAGTAATATTAGGAACTGTCTTAGGATGAATAATATTGAATAAGTATTGTTCACAAAAACCTATGTAATAAATATATATATATATTTTTTAAGCAAATTGAATACAAAAAATAAAAGTTCATCGAACTTCGATGGGTTAGATTATATTTTATCAAATGGCCTGAAAACAAAGGAATAGAATAATAACAGGTCAATTTCGCAAATGTAAAGGTGTCTAGTGGAAAAATTTAAAGATTAAATTTTAATTTTTCGTAAACCATGAGGGTTAGGTAAGTTCGACCCGCGTGATTTGCGGATTTGCAAGTCGCAATGAGTCAATGGTCGAGAGCGCACCGTGCGTTCGCGGTTGAGCAATATTTAAAGTTCGTTGATTTATTGGTACGTGCGCGGCACGATTTTTGTACTCACTTTAATATTCGACGAGTGAGTGATGGGCGGAGCACGCAACTTATCCGGTGTCGGGTTCAAAAGTTTAGACAAGAAGGGGCAATGGTTAACCAAACTCCTCCGGGACCATCAAAGTCAGCAGCGATGCCAGAACATGTGGCTCAAGTTCGACGTGAAATTATGCGAATTCCGCGTAAATCGATAAGCAGCCTTTACTGGAATAAGAAGTAAACAATGTACGTAAATTTTGAAAACGAAATTACAGTTTCACCCATACAAAATGCAAATCGTGCTGTTTCTCAACGAAAATGACTATTCTTTACGTGAAACCTTAACGAGAACGATACTTAAACGTTTTGAAACAACGCGAACGCTTGGAAACATACTGACGAAGCATATTTTCATATCGATGGCTACGTTAATAAACAGAACATGAGATACTGGTGCCCCGACAACCTAAGGGAACGCCATCAAAAACGTTTGCATTGTCCAAAAATGACAGTGTGGTGTACAGTTTCTGCCCGAGGGATAATGGACCTTATTTTTTTAACCAGCGAGAGACAGTCACTGCTGACGTGTATTGCCGAATGATCGACGAGTTTTTGGTACCGCAACTGCAGTTGTTTCCCGGGTTTAACAACAGAACACAATTTCAGCAAGACGGGACCACTCCATACACAGCTAGAGTTTCAATGGAGAAGCTGAGGGGAATATTTCCCAATAAATTAATCAGCAAATACAGAGACATACCTTAGCACCTCGGTCACACAACCTTACACTGCGACTTTTTTTTTGTGGGGATACCTTAAGTAGAGAGTTTATAGCAACAATCCTCGAACAATTCAGGCCCTACAAGAAAATATCCGCCGTGAAGTTGCTGCCATACTCTCGCGTGTTCGCAAATTTAAGAGTCCGATTGCAAAAGTGTTTTAAGAGAAATGGACGGTATTTAGACAATATTGTTTATAAAACCGCATTTTGTATAAATAAAATATGAGAATAACATTGCAGTTTTTTTTTAAATTTTATATTAAACTTAAAAGTTTTCCGCTGGACTCCCTTTATATTTCGAAGTACGTAGACTAGTTGTATTTTAGTCAAGTATCCATCCGTAAAACTTTGTTTACTAGGTCTGTAACACCCTGTATGTATATATGTGGCTGTATTTATTACAATAGTGTTGTGAAAACAAATATGATTATTATTCACTCCATGAATAAAGGCTTTTATAATAACTCGCAATTCTCCATTCATCGTTTTAAAGTTGCTTCCTGCGATTCTATTGGTGTTAATGAGTCCAGTGAGCTATGGTGATTTTAATGACCCACGTTTCGTAGTCCAATGCGGGGACTGACCGCCGTCACGTGTTTTTTGTGGTTATCAAGTAGAACGCATTCTCATTGTGAAGTTGTAATTATTCAGAACATAGCTCTGTAATATTTTAAATACTAATTAAATGTATTAATTAGAATGATATACGTATAAAATCAATTTTATCGAAAAATATTGCTGTTGCGCCACCGTAATTCGAATCTGGATCTCTTTCCAATTCGGGAAAAGTGCATTAACCGACTATGATACAGCACGCAGTACTTTTGACTTACCTTCTGAATTATTACAACTTCGCATTAATAATATATATATAATGTGTCCAAACTTTAATAAAAAATAATTGTTAATTGTGGCGTCTCCTGTCGGACTATTGAATGCTATTTTTTTTTTGTTGCGTTTATTTCTTTTCCTTGCTTTTTTTGTACAAGGACTTGTAAACAAATTTATAAAACAATACAAGAAAACATAATCATAATAATATTTCAAAGGTATTTGAGATTCCGTAAAAATATAAAAGATGGCTTTCAAATAATGAAACGATAGGTGTATTAATTTTAAAAGTGTAACATTTAAGTTCGAAAATTTGTCATCAAATGTACTGTGTGCTGTAGCACAGTCGGTTAATGCACCTTTACCGGATTGGAAAGAGATCCGGGTTCGAATTTTGTTAGCGACAACAATATTTTTCGATAAAATTGATTTTTTGTGTACATCTTTATTAGTATTTTTTATGATTCTATTTTTATGGTTAACTATGCAAAATTATTGTATATACACGTTGTCAAGTTTTATAAGTAGACATACCTAACAGATATACTTAGATGCAAAATAAGAAAGTGGAATAATAACTATCTCGAAGGATGTGCAGAAAATTCCTCTATCCCAAATAGAGACTGCCTTCCCATGACGCCTACTTCAGATTAGAACCGGGTGTCTTTAGCCCGGGGCTCGACAAAGGAAATTCTTATTTCTGCGTAGAAAGATAGTACAATTAAAATTAGATACTGCAGTATTCTACAGATGATGCATTAGTATCAACAAGATCTAAATCTTACCCTAATATTCCTTCCATTGTCTACGAATGGATTTGCGACCGCGGCCGCGCAACGCGCCGCCTCGCATGTCACCCCGAGCTCAAGTGTTTACCTCATATAAACGTGGTGAATTTTAAGAATTACAACTTGAGGGATTCAATTCTAACATAACAATACTAAACTGGCTACTTTAACACAGACTTTGGTCTAGCAAAGTAGCCAGGACAACGCTGTATATATCAGAGGTGAAGTCTACTCCATCCCACACATTAAACTATGTATTATGTATGTTATGTATCCACCTCTGTTAGTACAAAAATATGGATGTCAAAATATATATAAATAAATAAATAATAATAAGTATATGTATATTCAATTTGAAACGAAGTGATTGTCATTATTACGAGTAAGAAAAAACATATCTATGTAAGCGAAAACGTAAGAGACGACTGGAAAGATGACATCTGTCATCTTTTCTTAACCAATGCTGTCAATGGTAAGAGAGATTTCTTACCATAGAATAAAGCACTTTCTTTGTCGCAATGTCAAAGCGACGCTAGATGTTAATGTTTGCGACCTAATATTTGTCAAGTTAGTTAGTTTCTCGTTTTTTTCTTATCTATCACATTTCTACTATCGTGTTCTGTCTGCTTTTATCCATACTTTAAAGTTTTAGTTTACATTTTGCTGACAACCCTGCCGACAATTCAGCGGAATGATGAGAAAATACAAATAAATTGATAATAAGAAACGGTGCAGTATTAATATTTGTTTTTAAACATATTTGAAGTATTCGTGTATTGCTCGTGAGCACAATACTGACGACGAGTCACTCCTCAACCTGCATAATGTTAATTGATACTCCTTTCACTTGACATGAATACAATTCAGGGTCAAGGATCATCCATCAATTGTGAAGTATAAAAAAAACACGCAAAATAATAGTATTTACGCGCCTTGCTACATAAATTGGCACCACTGGGTTTCTTGGTTTATAATAATGTACACGCGCGCGGTGCGTGTGCGTGAGCATTGCCGCCCTTTTTTCTGAAAGCTAAAAAGACGGTAACCGACATTATTTTTACATCTCGCGCTTAGACCAGTCCAGCGGTCCAAATAAAACACCAGTGTGCGTTTCCGTCGGTCGAAATTTAAAGAAGACAACCCAGCTAAAAGAACAATAACATCGGACCAGGAATACAGCAAGATTAAAGAGGTTAGGGCAGTTCATATATCACATGTGTGCTTATTGTTAATCGGAAACCTGGGAACCAGCTATCGAAGGTATTTACATAAACAGTAGAATATTGAAAAAAAAAATCATGATCATCATCATCGTCATCATCCGTTGTCAATCCACTGCTGGATGAAGGCCTCCCCATGACTCTGCCACGTATACTCGCACCGCTCTGATAATTTCGTCTATTAATTGTCAACATCTATTGTCGTCCGTTTTTGTCTCATGTCTAAATGCTTCTCACCCATTGCCATTTACGCTTTTTACTAGTGACAATGACATAGACATCTTGATATATGCCGATATATTATATACACACAACCACACCTTATTTCTAACGAGTGGGCACATGACTGTTTGGAATCCCGCGTATAGCTATCATGACGCACCATTCGTCTTTTCTAGAATTATACATCTTCTTACATAGCCGGATTCAAACCAGTTTGCAGTTGAATTATTAAAATACTATTTTAAAATAGAGATGCATACGAAATTTTGATTACTTCTGAAATTAAGCTATTCTGGAACAAGGATTAAACCTCAGACTGCTAAGTAACCAGGCGAGGATCATACTACTAGGCCAAATAAACAATAATATAAAGTAAAATATTTATTTATTAATAAATCTAAATCCTATAACCTATGTTTGATCGATCGTAACAAAATTTTGCATAATTACTCTTTAAGGCCCTGCGTAAAATATATTCACCCTTCACCTGTCAACTCCACTCCCTCCTCGCCATATCTTATTCCTTCCTTCTTCATGTTATTATTGACTTGTAGTGACCTTAATCAGATGAGAAAATCACCTTCACAAGTCGCGGTTCTGGATCCAGGTTGGGATATTAACCTGGTAGTGCAACAAAAATATTTTTCGATAAAATTGATTTTATATGTATATCTTTCTAATTAATATATTTAATTAGTATTTAAAATATCACAGACCTACGGTCTGAATAATTACAACTTCCTAATAAGAATGTGTTCTCCTTAACCCTTCCCAAACCATGCAGTGACACAGGTTAACCTCTCTAATTAAATCTGTAATATTTCAGTAAATATATGCAACATACACATCATATTTTAGTTAATTTGAAGGAAAATATTTAAGCTTAGAAATGACTAGAGAAAAATCAATTATGTAAGGTAAATCCTACAAAAATAATTATTTTTAATTCAGTGCGTTGTAAAATTTATACGTTGACAAAAATACCATTTGTGGCAAGACAGAAAGAAATCACACATTTATTTCACAGCGAAAACAATAACGAATATAATGGTGTCTCTTTCTCACTAATTAAATGAAGATAGATAAAAAGGAAGTTTGTATTAAAAAATGCAACCTCCTATACAAAACTTAATGAATGCTTTGAATTATAATATTACATATTATTTAAATATTTAATGCTTAATACTTAAAGTAAAATACGGCATTAACTATTTTTTCAGAATTCAAAAACTAATGGAACTCAAATTTCTTACGGTAACACGAGTTGACAGCATGGCTGCGTACGAGTATTTTATATCACGGTATGGTAACGGTTAATAACATTGGTACAGATCAATAGTTATTTATAAATGTAATAGTCTATGTATAAAAAGTAAGGTTGTATTAAAAAATACAACCTCCTATACAGAACTTGATGAATGCTTTGAATTATAATATTACATATTTTTTAAATTAATATAATGCTCAATATTTTAAGTAAATTTATGGCATTAACTATTTTTTCACAATTAAAAGATTAATAAAACTCAAATTTCTTACGGTAACACGAGTGCGTACGAATATTTTATATCACGGTATGGTAAGGGTTAATAACATTGATACAGATCAATAGTTATTTATAAATGTAATAAATAGCCAATGGTTGGTGCTATGTGCGGCAAAAAAAGATCCGCACTTTAAAATATCCTTGTTCTAAATAAATTTGCTCTTGACTTAGCTGGATTAATTATTTAATTTCTGTATTAGTAACTGGTCGACATTGGAAAATTGTGCAGTAGACAGTATTGCGGTTCATAATCACCTTTAATTAGTACGGTCACAAGTATTTTCTACATTTAAAAAAATTATTAAAATTTTTATTTAATTATCACACCTAGTGTGGCCCTTTATTTTCATTTAATGTCTTTCTATAAAAAATTTTTGATTATCTAAAATGACATAATTTTCGTTTCAAGACAGATTGAAATTGCTACACCGTGGTTAAAGAAGCATCACACAAGAGCAATGTTAAGTTAAGTCACAATTAACATAATTAATTAATATTAATTAGAAAGATATACATATAAAATTAATTTTATCGAAAAATATTATCGTTGCGCCACCGGGATTCGAACCTGGATCTATTTCCAAACCGGGGAAGATGCATTATCCAACTATGATACAGCGACGATATTTTTAGCGACAAATTTTCGATTTATTAAGGAAAACACATTCTTATTGTGAAGTTGTAATTATTCAGAACATAGGTCTGTGATATTTTAAATACTAAATTAATGTATTAATTATAAATATATACATATAAAATCAATTTTGTCGAAAAAATTTTTTTGGTTTTATATGTATATATTTATAATTAATACATTAATTTAGTATTTAAAATATCACAGACCTATGTTCTGAATAATTACAACTTCACAATAAGAATGTGTTTTCCTTAATAATATATGTTGTATCAACGTGTCCAAAATTTAATAAAAATAAATTGATAATTCTGGCGTCTGCAAATCGGTTTACTCAAAGGTATTTGAGATTCTGTAAAAATAATGTAGATGGCTTTCAAATAATGGAACGACAGGTGTATTAATTTGAAAAATGTAACATATAGTTTCGAAAATTTGTCAAGAAAAATACTGGCGTTATAGCACAAAGGTAGTGCACTTCCCCGGATTGGAAATGAAGATCCAGGTTCGAATCCCGGTGACGCTAAAACAATATTTTTCGACAAAATTGATTTTATATGTATATATTTATAATTAATACATTAATTTAGTATTACAAATTTTCGAACCTATATGTTACCTTTTTTGATATTAATACATTTGATCGTTTCATTATTTGATAGAGCCATCTACCTTATTTTTACGGAATCTTAAATACCTTTGAGTAATCTGATAGTAGACGCCAGAATTATATTTTTTATTAAATTTTGGACACATTGATACAACTTTTTTATTAGGAGAACACATTCTTATTGTGAACATAGGTCTGTGATATTTTAAATATGAATTAAATATATTAATTAGAAATATATACATATAAAATTAATTTTATCGAAAAATATTATCGTTGCGCCACCGGGATTCGAACCTGGATCTATTTCCAAACCGGGGAAGATGCATTATCCAACTATGATACAGCGACGATATTTTTAGCGACAAATTTTCGAACCTATATGTTACCTTTTTTGATATTAATACATTTAATCGTTCCATTATTTGATAGAGCCATCTACTTTATTTTTACGGAATCTTAAATACCTTTGAGTAATCTGATAGCAGACGGCAGAATTATCAATTAATTTTTTATTAAATTTAAGACACACTGATACAATTTTATTATTAGGACAACACATTCTTATTGTGAAGTTGTAATTATTGTAAAATATCACAGACCGTCTGTTCTGAATAATTACAACTTCACAATAAGAATGTGTCATCCTAATAATTAATATTCATTGCATTGTTTACTGTCAAAGTGACGTATGTTATAAAATATTTTAAGCACTTCTGTTGATCTATTTTTGTGTTATAATTTATTTTCTTTAGTATCACTAGCGGTGAGGCCGCACAACGTGGCCTTTAGTGCATAATAATGCGTCTGTTGACTACGGATATTACTAGTTCACGGACGGTTGGTGTTTACGGATAAATATCATAGCTATATAGTTAGTTAACTTACTTATACTACAAATTAAATTAATACACTAGAAAGATATACAGAAAATAGATGCCAACTTAGCAGTTTTAGAAGGAACTTTGTCCTGTCACACAGCCGTATGTCTATCCGCTGTTTAAGCTTCGCACATGATCATCTTCCGTACCCTAGGGCTTCCAAACCGGCTTAAATCGATACCTATTAACTGATTATTAGCGCAATTTTAAAATAATGGATAACCGGTTATTTTTATTCGGTCGTGTCTTTGGTTTCATAGCTTCATACACATTGTTTAAATTGTAGAAAGCGAGAAAGGGGAGGCCTGTGTTCAAGACTGAATGCAGAGCGACAGAAAAATAACATTAAACAGTGAAATGATTTAAGTGTGAAGCCGGCCATACACGCAACGGTATATCTGTCAGGTATATCTGTTCAGGTAAACATGACAAGTATACCGAAGTTCAACTTTGACCATGCGCATAGCGGCCAACCTGTGACAGTCTCTCAGTCAACCGTGGTACAATGCGGTAGCGCCATCTTCTCGTCATCCTACGAAAGGAAGAAAGAAAACCGCGACAAAAATGGTGTTAAGAATGGTTGTTAAAAGGAAACCAATACAGTCACGTCAATTTGATAAAGAAATAGAAAGGCTAAGATTTATACAATTTAATAAAATCTTTCCGAGACGCCATTTTTTTGAACTACGCAACGCGACCTTTCCCTTCGCGGTGAACATAACTGATATTTGCTATGCCCTAGATATATATATATATTTTTTTTAGTTATGGAATTAATATAAAATTATATTTTAAATCGTTAAATTTAAATAAAAGATGGTTTTATAATTATTTACACAAAATATTTTAAATTAATTCTATTAAAAATCAAATAAAAAAACTGTAACAATAAATTAAAAATGGTTAATCACAATACCCAAAAGTAATAATAAGTGGCTCATTGGTGTTGTGGTCAAGACGTTGGTCCGACTTTGCTTCAGACCCTAAACCATCTAACAAAAAATAGTCTGGCTACTCGAAATAAAATGATTTTTAATTTTTTTAAATAAATATTTGATTATTAAGGAAAACACATTCTTATTGTGAAGTTGTAATTAGTCGGTTTACTCAAAAGTATTTGAGATTCTGTAAAAATAATGTAGATGGCTTTCAAATAATGGAACGACAGGTGTATTCATTTGAAAAATGTAACATATAGGTTCGAAAATTTGTCAAGAAAAATACTGGCGTTATAGCACAATGGTAGTGCACTTCCCCGGATTGGAAATAGAGATCCAGGTTCGAATCCCGGTGACGCAAAAATAATATTTTTCGACAAATTTGATTTTATATGTATATATTTATAATTAATACATTAGTTTAGTATTTAAATATTTGATTTTAAAATTACATAAAATAATTCAATAATTCGAAATAATTGCACAATTACGATTTTTTTTTAATGATTATGTCTCCGACATGGCTGAGATTAGGTATATTTTCGTCTCGTTGTTTAGTCAGGTATCCACACATAAAAATTGTGGACTAGGTCTGTTACTACACCCTGTTACTCGCTCGCTCGCACGCATTGATGCGAGGGTTTTCAATGTATTTGGCAGAGTGAAACAAAACATAAAACCTAATTCGTATACACCCTACGTATTGTGATTCTGTAATTTACCGAAATATATATTCTATATCCGTCAATTTAAAATTAATTTAATTTCAAACGCCGATAAATCGGCGTTTGTTTTTATAACATTCCTTTTATAGCTTGCATCAATATAAAAATCCTTAGTACAAATATTATAATACGTTTCATTTACATGCAAGCCTGTTGGCCGCTTTCTACCTCGCTAGGTACACATGAAGTACCTGTTCTGAAGTTACATAAGCTAGAATATAAGTTACAAATTAAATTAAATTGTAAAAAACAGAAAAATCAAAAGGAATATTAAGTGAATTGAACAAAGTAAATTTTTTTGATCCAGACTAAATATATGTAAAAAGTAAAAGAAAAGAAACAAGTAGGGAGCAAACAATGACATAAAATGAGTAGCTTTGATCGTTTAAGCCACTCTTCCAGCTAACTTCTTCCAATTTGGGAAGGCTGGGTTAAAAAGTCTATGATATTAGTAAATGTCTGTTTTCATGTCTCATTCGTATCCGTCGGCGGTGCAGTGATTAGTAGGTACCCAATAGAGACCTCCTGGAGACCCGGAGGTCAACAGTTATAAGTAAACATATTCGGGCATAAAATAACGTTTAATTGTATTCAAATCAACAGTTGCTGTTCAAAAAAATATTACGATTGCTATTAAAATTTTTTTTTCACATACCTATGTTATTAATCAAGTTAAAACATTATTTTATAGAAAAAAGTACAATTATATTATAGAATCTGAAATATTATATTACAAGTCAATACCATTCTCGTTCAAAAAATTGACTATTATATAGATTAAATGTGGCGAGTTAAGGGAAAGAAGATGACACGAGTTAACCGAGGGTTGGAAATTACCATTGACGAGATTATTGTAAAAAAATCCTGTGATCCGCAATGGACAGGCATAAAAGATATCGTCAAGGGTTTCCTTCTCGGCACCATACTCGTACATTAGGAAATCTATTAAGTTTAATCTGAACAAATGTGTGTCTACCTGGCAATGCCCAATTCTCGTTCTAGAGATATTTCATATTATTCTTTTGGAGACTTTCCTTTTGGAGAACCAGGGAGTGCGGGGAATAAATCTTCGAATTATTTTAAGCTGGTTACCCTTATGATTATTTGGATCCATCTATTGTGCAGTCCAGATAGAATTCGAATGTTTTTTTACCATATTAAGTCTGTCATACATCGGGATATGGAATTGATGAGGGAAAACTTCTTAGCCAGTCTATCAGCACATTCATTTCCACGAATTCCCTTAAGTGCAAGAATCCAAACGAATGATACCTCTTTATTGTTGCTGTCCAAATTAAATATACATCTTTTGATAAAACAGATTATCTCACTGTCTAGCCAAACTTTTATATTAGCGGTGAATATAACAGCCTTATCGACGTTCCGGAGTACGCGGATGTCTAAAGCCTCTTTAAGGATTCAATATTATTAATACATAATTTGAAAAAAACTGTAATCAATGGTAATTAAAATATAGTGATATAAGCAATGATGTAAATATAACGACACATCAATATTTTTTTTACTTTTTTAAGCTAAAAGCTTAAAACATGAAAATATACAAACTTGGTAATTTTTTGGGAAAATGATTAAATTCTCGTCATTTAGTTACTAGATTGCACTAACAGTGTTGCAAAATAAAGCTTTGAGAATAAAACTCAGTTTAATACTAAAAGTAGATATACTCAGATCAGTGCATCGACGCTTATCGACGTTCCGGAGTATGCAGATGTACAAGGCCTCTTGACCAATAATCACGGTATTAAATGTATTAATTTCAATCTGTATTGAAGGACATGAATAATTTTATTCATATTTTGTTATTATTAACATTTGTTGCAGCTCTATGAAATTAATCTCATTGTGAATTTTTTATTTTGTCTTACTTTTCTCTTTCTCGAACACCATAACTTTCTACTTGGTAGCGTTCATCATGTCGTCACATTCCTTGCATACATCACACTGACATCCTGTTCACGTGATCCTTGCCTGTATTCACCATACACCGATCGCCATTAGCACCACTGCTGAAAAATTGTGTACATAGTTACGTCAAACCAATAAGCGTCCTGGCAGAAGTACGTCGCTTTGATTGTGTATTTAGAGTTTTTTTTTATATTTATATTTGTTCACTTAACACAACGAAAAAATATGAATACAATATTTGATCGCCTAAAACTAAATCATACACAAGGCCTTCAAAATACGACGTTATTCGAATCGGTCTTTTCCAGTTGTATATTTATTTTGTATTAATTATCAATGAATTATATTATCTGATGAATCTCAACATCGTTAGTAAATGTGAATTGAATTATTAATTATTGATTGTTAAAATATTTCTGTTATAAAGATGGCGTCACTTAACAGGTTTCGCTATAATTTAAATCTGGGAAACATCTACATATTTGAATACGCTACGAATACAAGTATCCTTCATTAACTGTATAGTATTTATAGCCGAAGTATCAAATCTAATAGAATCGTATATTATCTTATACATATGTTGCTTATTTTACAGAATGTAGTAAAATATCATTTATTGTAAAAGTAATTATATATTAGGATATAAAAGAGTTTAAAAAGAAACTAAATGAATACTTCAAAAACACATAAAAAATATCACAGAATTCTTCAAAAGCACACAAATGGACAATGAAGAAAATATGTAAGGATTATATAAAATTATTGTAGTGTAACTCCCTCTCCAAGCACAAGAGCTGGTCTCTTTTTTGGAGAGGTAAGCGAAAGAAACACCATGTATGTGTATAACCTTATGTATGTTTGTAACCATGTACTTTAAAAATTGAATTTATTCTGCCCATGTATTTTTTTCGCTAAATTAAATAAATAAAAAAATAAATTATCTGTTTATCTAATAACCAATTCGAGATGGGCTATTAAATGAGATAAAACTCAGCACAGTTTCGTAAATTATATTTTCAAATCTTCCTACTATCAAGTATTTTAATATCTATCATTTATAAGAAAATAATTAGGATAAATCGATATAGGTCGTCATTTATCCCAGATCATTCAGATTAATTTTAAAATAGGTTGTAAAAACAATTGTCGCTAAGAGAATTGTAAACATAAACAGACTCAAGGTGTCACGTGTGTCGCGGAAATGGTATATTACGTTATTTTATTAAATCATTTTGAGAATATGTCTGATTTAGTATTTTTTTAAATTAATTACTCAAGTTGAGGTGAACTGTGTTAGACCAATTCTCTTTTTTTGATAGTAAATTATATTTTCAGCATTGGATTATAAGATTTATGGCCATGATTAGACATCTTCACTTAGACATTAGACTCTTAGGTATTAAACATTTTAATTTCTAGTATTTAACTCGTCATTTATACAAACACATTTTGCATTACACATGTGTATATTTTCAGGGCATTAAAAATAATTTCTTACTAAAACCAATTATGGTTATTATTGATAGAATCAGTGTTAACTTTGTAGAGTTTCATAATTATCATCCAAATGGGTGGATTTGGATAAATAAAACACTGTTATAACTCTACTTGAGTTTATTAGCACTACTCGAGTTTCGAGAGAAACAGTCACTCTCATCGACAGGTGAAGTATTAAACTGAATACACACAAATATAGGAAACAAGGCTTATGCACTGACAGGAGAAGCGGGAGGTGGAGGTGGAGATGTGGTTGTAACGAGAATACTGAGTGACGAATAGATACGTTGGAGAGTGTAATATTGTTTAACAAATTAATACCAGAGTTCGTATTCCTTTTAATTTCTAAACATTTAAAATTATTCTCATTATTACCTTTACGCGTGACGGGACAGAGAAGTTTAATGATATGTACTTGAATGAATGATTGTAATCCATGATGTGGTTTGCGAATTCGGAAAAGTTATTACTAGTTAGACAACGACGATGGTCTTTTAATCTAATATTGAGACTTCTAGAGGTTCGTCCGATATATTTACTATTGAAATCTCGCTCATTTAAACTCCGCTTTTTCAAAGTTATCTATTTTTGATAAACTCAAGTAGAGTTATTACAGTCGTTACGGTGCGTTCTGGCTCCTGCGAATAGGACACCAGGGAATCGCCACCGGCTAAACATTGGTTGATCACCTGGAATTGAGTCCTGAATACCTTCAGCTGACAAGAATATAACCTCAGATTCCGGTGCGCTATAACTGACTCATCCTTCCGATCCGCTTGGACGACATGACATAGTGTTTAATTCATATTCAACCATTTTGATGACTGTTTTGAAAGGAGAAAAATTGCTGTTCCTGATTGCGACGGTCACCCCGCGACGTATGTATAGTAATCTCGCTTCCTGCTCTCGTCCCACGTGCACCTCCTCGTCACACCAACTTTGCGGATACGTTACACGAAAATTCAATCACCTTCTTCACCAAAAAAATCCTTCAATTTTTTCTACTAGAACTAGTTTCCACCGTTCGAAATGCCCGACCGCCGTACGTTGCGTGCAAGGTTGTTGTACTTCGTTTAAACACATGGTTGTTCAGACAGTTGTTGGAAATGTTTCCATGTGAATACAATCATCCGTTCGTCTCACGTGTTTTGATAACAGATAACAAAAATAGTACAACGAGTGAAACATTTCAAGAAATACAGATCATTAAAAGCACTTCCGGACTATAGGTATGAATTTAATTTGTTAAGGAGAACACATTCTTATTGTGAAGTTGTAATTATTCAGAACAGACGGTCTGCGATATTTTAAATACTAAATTAATGTATTAATTATAAATATATACATATAAAATCAATAATGTAGATGGCTTTCAAATAATGGAACGACAGGTGTATTAATTTGAAAAAATGTAACATATCGGTTCGAAAGTTTGTCATGAAAAATACTGGCGTTATAATACAATTGATAGTGTACTTCCCCGGATTGGAAATAGAGATCCAGGTTCGAACCCCGGTGACGCAAAAACAATATTTTTCGACAAAATTGATTTTATATGTATATATTTATAATTAATACATTAATTTAGAATTTAATTTGCATTCGGTCACCTTTTCCGTTTGTTTTGTTAGACAGAAATTGTATTGGAATTTTTTTACTACTGTATTAGTAAACAGTGCTCTCCGGTATTTAAAAAAATATATTTTGGAAACCTCCCAACATCCATGTCAGTGCTTTCTTTCATAGAATAAATATTAATTTTAATTATTTAACAAATGGTATGAGTAACACGACACGTGATCCCCATTTTTGTGCAATATGATTTTTTTTTTTTTAAATATATAGTTTTGATATATATATATATATATATATATAAACTAAATATTATTTATATCTTACTATAACTAAGAGAGCTAAGCTCCGTCATCGTGCAGATGTGAATTAAAGCTAAATTGAAACAAATTATTTTTATTAATTAATACTTTAAATTTATATATATGAATTATAATTACAGTATTAAGGAAAACACATTCTTATTGTGAAGTTGTAATTATTCAGAACAGACGGTCTGTGATATTTTAAATACTAAATTAATGTATTAATTATAAATATATACATATAAAATCAATTTTGTCGAAAAATATTGTTTTTGCGTCACCGGGATTCGAACCTGGAAAACATGAATTGATAATTCTGGCGTCTGCAGTCGGTTTACTCAAAGGTATTTGAGATTCTGTAAAAATAATGTAGATGGCTTTCAAATAATGGAACGACAGGTGTATTCATTTGAAAAATGTAACATATAGGTTCGAAAATTTGTCACGAAAAATACTGGCGTTATAGTACAATGGTAGTGCACTTCCCCGGATTGGAAATAGAGATCCAAGTTCGTATCCCGGTGACGCAAAAACAATATTTTTCGACAAAATTGATTTTATATGTATATATTTATAATGAATACATTAATTTAGTATTTAAAATATGTATATGTTAGAAAACTTTTTGGTGGCCGAATTGGATCGATTGAGCCTTTAATAGGACGGTACCATCTCACATACAGCCTGGAGTTACGCTTAAAATTTTGCAAGAAATTTTTTTCGACCGCATAATATCGTTGATCACCTGATTTGACGTCTCCCGACTATTTTCTGTAGAGGTACTTAAAAAAATTGGTTGTCTGTAAAGTCGGTTTACGGACGATAGTTTAACGTGACAACGTCATAAGAAAACATTGATGAAATGATTGCATACTTTTATGAATAAAATGGAATCATTTTTATTGAATTATCATTATTTTGTATGGATACGAAGAAGGAGTGAAATGAAATCTACAATTTTTTATTGATATATTTTATTCGCACTCATTAATTCAAATATGTTTATTACTTTGATGAACAGTTTATTTACAAGTAACAATGTGCATGGGTACATTACTCCTTGACGATAGTGGCAGATCCGTGAGATTCACAGGTTCGTCAGGTTGGTCTGCCATGGTGTGACTTTAGGCGGTACTGCGAAAGAAATCGTTGATAATTTATTGTTAAAAGTATATTTGTTATACGTTAATCAGATTTTTAATATGCAAGAATTAATTACCTTTATTGCCGCAATTGTTGTTGTAATATAAACAATGAAAACCACATTAACATTTCACTTCACTTTATAAACAGTTGTAAACAGATCACGTGTAGGTACTGTAGGTGTATAAGTTGTGTGCTGCCGCTGTCTCTTTTCTACTCATCGCATCGACCAATCGAGTGGAAGAGAGATAGATGCGGCACAATCCGAACGGTAGGCCGATCGTGCCTCTCTATCGCTTATCCGCGCTCTCGCTCGCACGCTTGCCTTCGGCGTAACGCGACAAACGGGACAATAACGCGACAAACGGGACAATGAGTCATGTTTTTTCGTGCGTGCAGTGGGCGTTCATCGATTTATAAGACGTTGTCACGTCAAAAAAAAGGTCTACGCCAATAAGCCAATAACGATTCCGATGCTACGGAATAATCCAAAGTGTCGACTCTCACTTTCAATTCACACGTCTTAATTGAATGATGTCAGAAGCGAAATGTAAAAGTCTAAACTTGGAATATTTCTAAAAGATGGAATACTGTACGCATGTATTTTTTATAAATTTAGAATCCAAGATGGTGGAACGCGAAGGAGGCGACATCTCGTACAGGGACATGCTAGAAGTGAAGGACCTGCACTCCCCCATCAAAGAGTTCTTCGAGAAGAGCGTCGTCTTCGTCACTGGAGCCACAGGCTTCATGGGAAAAGTTCTCATCGAAAAGCTGCTCAGGTATTAAACGAAAATAGCTAATTGATATGCATATAAGAAAATATTAAAATATATATTTTTAAGTTAATCTTTTATTGTGTTTTAGAAATACTTTTACTCATATATAATATAATCTTAAGTTTGTGACTTTTTTCGAAAAGTCAAAAACCTTCAGAGATTGATCGCATTTTATACATTTTAATTTAATCATAATAATACAGATACGTCAAAAGTTACTTTACCATTTAAAAAATGTACATGATATTATATATAATATATATATATATATATATTTTTTTTTTGTAGCATGAATAGTACATATGAAAAAATAAAAGTAATTGCTTTACTAGACGTAGTCTGTTCTAAAGCCATTAATTACCTGTACAGTTTTTAAAAGTTGTAAATGTTAAGAGATAAGTAAGTATAATGTTAAGTGAATTATAAAAAGTTAGGTGAAAAAAGTAAAATCAGAAGTTATAAAAAGATTTTGAAAAAAGTTATAAAAATATTATTGTCAGTAATATACAATAGTCGGTGACGAGAATGTGTGGGTAGTTAGGTTAGCACAAATGAAAAATTAGTTTCACAATATAGAAATTTCACAATAAAACGGAGGTCATTTATAAGATATCACTTATTTAATACATGTAAAAATAAATTGGAAAAAAAAGTAATTTTATCTAAGAAGTTTTTTCGTGTAAAAGTAAAAATATATAAGCTGCAATAAAAACAACCGCAACACCTCTTATACAAAAAATTATCTGATTAGGTTTAATTAAATAATGTTTTATAAGTAATAATTCGAATACCACACATTTTATTTTATTGCAATAATACACACGTTCAGATATATTAATTATGATGGAACTTGTTGAAATACAGTAAAACGTCGAAGTTACGCGATAGGTGGGATCGACGAAAATAGCAGGGCGGAACTCCATCTCTCACAGCCAGAAATACAATCAACTTTCTTCGTTGAGAGAATGTTAATTTCATCTCACCAGGCGTGTGGCCACCGAGCGGTCCAGATTTAAACCCACTAGATGATGCAATATGGGGGTGTTTTGATGATTTCTGATTAGCTAAATATTGTGCAAAAAAAAAATTACATTACTAATTATAATTAATTATATTATGTTTTGAAATAACTCGTGTGTTACGAGATGTTCTCCTTTTTTGACAGTGGGATTTGTAATATAATATTTCTTATTTTACAAGATTATTGTACAAGATTATTCTATAAAATAAAGTTTTAACTTGATTAATGGCACAAATCACTCTCAAAGGGTGGATTGCTTATTTAAAAGAAGTAGAAGAAGAAGAAGAACCTTGTAACCCTCATGTGTATTAATATTTTGTTTTATTTATTTGATTAGCTGGCCGTTAGTAACAACTAAATCAAATGCGAGAACGTCAAAATATATCACATGATGGCGTTCAAACTTGCTTGTTGAAAAATCGTAAACCAATAAGAATAGACACGGATATCGTATACGAGTATATGCAAAAAAAATAGCCAGTGAAAATATACACATACAATTTTAAAACCAGTTTTTAAAATATTCCTAGCACTCCTGCTCTGACAAGGACAATTTGCCGTGACATCAGTTGATCGTGCGACATTAATCGGAATTCCTTTTCTGACCTTTTGTAATAAATAAAAAAATATTTTCTATCAGAATAGCGCAAAACTATTTTATGTTGTTCTGTCTTAAGAAACTAGTTTTCTGAGTTATTTTTCCAAGTGATTATTTCAATCTATCTAGCCGACACGTCGGATCCTACAGCGGGATCCATCGTCAAGGTTGATGTCGATGTATTGGTTTGCAGGAATACAATGTTTAAATAAATTTTAAAAATAAAATTACATACGTCTTAATTACATTATCACGCCTTTAGAATATAACGTATCATTTGAGATATTGTGTTTCACAGTCTTGAATATTAATATTTTAATATTTTTCGCTCATGAAATAAATATGTAAATAAATATAATACAAATATGTCGCTGTATAAGGAAAGCTGATACCTAATTTCATAATATAACTTGTGGAAGTCTACCGCCTCTACAATCATCAACGCCACCGACGACACATTTACCGGTGTGTAAAACAAGGCTCTCATCAGGCGCAAAAACACGTCGCTGCCGACGCAAATAACACGTGTCAAAAAAAGTGCTGGCAGCCGTCTAGGAAGCCGTCTCCTGAGCTACGCTCCTCTCGTGGCTGCCTTTTCGTGAAGATCTCTAATAAACACTCCTCAGTGTAAACTTTTTATATTTATTGCATATTTTCTAACTGTAACTCCAGCAACAATAATCTTCACACACCCACACACATACACCGCGATAATATTCAAAAGAACGTGTAAATGATGGGTGGTTGGGACACTCATCATTTGAACCACAGACAATCCTTCAGATTTTTCGGTTACATTTCAGATATATATAACTCGTACCCGCACATATCTCAGGCACGTGTCTCAGATATCTTCATAAACTCGT
Source organism: Eubasilissa regina (assembly GCA_022840565.1). Classification (NCBI taxonomy): domain Eukaryota; kingdom Metazoa; phylum Arthropoda; class Insecta; order Trichoptera; family Phryganeidae; genus Eubasilissa; species Eubasilissa regina. The sequence goes on along the minus strand of JAINEB010000029.1, from coordinate 17,533,808 downwards.
ACATTTTATTTGTATTCCAGTTGATTAGAAATATTACTAATATAATAAAACTTTTTTTTCTTGTTATTTCATAAGCCGCGAGGAAGTTCGACAGGTTTGTAATAGTTTTAGAATGTGATCAGTAGTAACATAGAAAAGTTAATAATGTAAAATTTTTTGCGAAAACGTGTTGTTTGATCGTTAGTAAAAAAATATTTACTTCTCGAAAGTACATCCCGTAGTAAACTCATTGTACTCTGCGATATACGATAGTAAAAATGAGCATCGTTAGTTAAATATGGCGGACTTTTCACAGCTGTTCAAAAAGTCATCTGACACATTGACACTTAAAAACTTGCAGTATGCGACAATTAATCATTCAATATCTCGCTATTTTAGTGACGAGAGTTCGTCCGATAATGATTTCGTTGTTTAATATACATTAGCACTTAGAATAATTAGAACCATTCAAAATGGATAGAAATATTCAGAATATCGTTACCTTTCATCTCATGATAATAATACTTTTAAAATTAGCAATATTAACTTGGTGGTTAAAATTCATATTTTTTATTTATTATCTTAGTTTTATTAACCACAATTGAGTTTAAAAAACATCTACCGGTTTCGGAAAACACCTTTTCCTTCTTCAGGATATGTCAAAACTAACTAAAAATATAGCATTGTTTTTCTATTTATCCAGAATCTATTTTTAAATTTAAAAAAAAAAAAACAATTATTTAAAAAATAAATTTAGTACCTAACTCAAATTGCTGCTCAGTACAAATTTAGTCGAATAATTTTTAGGAAAAAATTTTAGAATAGGACTCGTAGTTAAATTTATAATAAAATTATATAGCTGTTTCCCATTATAGTTATAAATACAAATTGAAATAAATTGTTAGATTGATAATGCCCTTACAAGGCGAAATGCGTCGAGTTTGTCCGGTGATGATCTCGTTGTTTAATACATAACACGAACAAATTTGACTATCAAAGAGACAGATTTCGAATGCTCAGGCGAAAAAATTCATAGATAATGCATAGAATAAAAGATATTTCATGATTATTTACCACGTCTATAGACATCTTTGTCTATGCTTTGAATATAGTAAATTTGATGAATCAACAACCCGCAGAGAATTTTTACTACGAGCGTTAGTAAAAAGTTACTACTGATCATACAACGTCCCTTAGAGAAAATTATTATCAGAATTTGGATATAAAAAATTCAATTTTAACAAAATATTAAATGTTCCAAGTTCATGTTATACACGTGGAGGTCGATCATCCTGCGATATATAGTTATTATTTATATATTCCCTCATTGTTACACATAATTGAATTTAAAATGCCAGACTTGGCGAACGCGCATCAAAGGTTTTACATATTTTTATGTGGATGGAAGGTTAGAAGTTAAAAATGCACAACTGCAGTGTCATTCACAAAAATTAAATGAATCGAATAATAAAGGGCGTCCGGCGGGAAATTTTTTAAAATTAAATTGTAATTGCTCGTAAGCCATCATGGTGAGGCAAGTGAGAGGAGTATTGTTCGACGCGCGTGATTTGCAGTCGCAATGAGTCACTGGTCGGGAGCGCACCGCGCGTTCGCGATTGAGCAATATTTAAAGTGCGGTGATTCAGTGGTTCGTGCGCGTCGCGCTTTTTGTACTCACTTTAATATTTGACGAGTAAGTGATGGGCCTAGCACGCAAGTTATCTGGTGTCGGGTTCAAAAGGTCAGACAAGAAGGGACAATGGTTAACTAAACTCCTTCGGGACCATCAACGTCAGCGGCAACGCCAGAACATGTGGCTCAAGTTCGACGTGAAATTATGAGCAATCCACGTAAATCGATAAGGAAGATTGCAGCCTGTACTGGAATAAAAAAATTAACGGTGCACGAAAAAAAAAACTACATTTTTACCCATACAACTAGCAAATCGTGCAATTTCTCAACAAAAATGACTATTCTTTACGTAAAACCTTGGCGAGAACGATGCTGGAACGTTTTGGAACAGCACGAACGCTTGGAAACATATTGTTTACTGGCGAAGCACATTTTCATATCGATGGTTATGCTAATAAACAGAACATGAGATACTGGTGCCCCGACAACCCGAGGGAACACCATCAAAAAAGTTTGCATTGTCCAAAAACGACAATGTGTTGTGCAATTTCTGCCCGAGGGATAATTGGCCCTTATTTTTTTAACCAGCGAGACAGACATTCCTGATGTGTATTGCCGAATGATGGTTGAGTTTTTGGTACCACAACTGCAGCTGTTTCCCGGGTTCAACAATAGAACACAATTTCAGCAAGACAGGGTCACTCCAAACACAGCTAGAGTTTCAATGGAGAAGCCGACGGGAATTTTTCACAATAAATTAATCAGCAATTACGGAGACATACCCTGGGCACCTCGGTCACCGGATCTTGCACGGTGCGACTTTTTTGTGGGGATACCTTAAGTCGAGAGTTCAACAAGAGAACAACAACAACAAAAACAATAACAATAATAATAATAATAGTATATGAAGACCCGATTCGCCGTGAAGATAATGCATATTAAATAATACATTTAAGTTACAAAATAATATTTATGTTATGAAAGAAAAGCAAAAAAATATAAATAAATAAAAAGTTCACACATATATATAAATATAAACAAAATACGGACACTACATTTCAGTCACGGCCATTATTGTATATGTAGCTATTCTGTAGGCGTTGCCATTATTTGGTCAGGGAACCAGCTTTCCATGAGAGCACTGCTTGCACTAGAGAGTTGGTATTGAACTCCAGCTGCAGCTTTACACCGGCAACTCGATGTCTCAGAAGCGGAACGAATCCATGTATACGGGCTTCGGAAAACATTGTAGATGCGCTGCAATAACGCGCCAATCTGAAAAGTATTCTGTATGAATTCGGAGATGGTTGTACGTCATTTCGACCAGAGTTCGCAGGTATACATGCTGGTGAAGAACGATTTAAACAGGATCCTCTTCACTTCCTTACTGCATCAGTAGAAACGCCGTGACAGCATATTAATAATAATTTTTATATAATTAATAACAGGCAGAGCAATACAGAAGTCAATTTGCTGATATAAAAATTAGGCGGATCACGTGATTAATACGTTTATTTTTTCAGGACATGCCCAGCATTACCCAAAATGTACATCCTCGCCAGAGCAAAGAAAGGGAAAGAAATTGCAGAGAGGTTCAAGGAGCAGTTCGCAGATCCGGTAACGTTATTTTTCGTATTAAAAGTCTACACAAAACTTAAATAAATATTTTGTGAATATTGTTAACCCTTTCGTGGCCGGTGGGAATACGGTTTCTCACTTTTGAAATTCCCCTAAAAATATCAGTAGGAATCACTGAATATAATTTTACAAAGAGGTGAATTCGAATTCCAAACAAAAGGACCACTTGCTGCAGTACGCTGGATGGACAATAAACCTGTCAATTTTTTTGTCAACAACCTATAATCCTCGAGAAAATACAACCATACTGAGAAAAAACAAAAATAGTAAAGTGATTTCTTGTTCACTTTTAGTATATAAATACAACAAAATGATGGGTGGAGTAGATTTTTTTGAACAGTACCGTGAAAGATATGCTATTGGCAGACGGTCTATAAAATGGTGGCATAGAATTATGTACTATTTGATAGATGTGGCGATTGTAAAGCACATTTGCTCTATAAAATTGATAGAAAAAAGAAGGTGGACCAATTATCATTTAGGATATCTCTAGCAAGGCAATTGATCGGCAAGTTTAGTTCGAGAAAACGCCGTGGTAGACCATCAAGCTTTTTGGCTAATAAAGCCCGAGTACCAAAAGATATACGCCTAGAATTTGTAGGTTAACATATGCCTCAAAAGGGTGAAAATTATAGAAGATGTAGATTTTGTAGTATCAAAGGGAAGGAGAAACGAACTAAGTGCATATGTAAGAGTTGCATTGTACCGCTGTGTATATCACCATTTTTTTATCTTTTTCATAAGAAATAATTTTATTTTTATTTTTATCATAATTTTAATGTTATTTTAATTGAAATAAATTATTTTCATAAAAAAAAGTTTTTCTTTCTTACACACAAAAAATATTCTACCAAGTATCAGTGGGAAGTATAGATCCCGGTAATTTTTTTATAAGTTCCGGTCGTTTTTTTTTAATTTTTTTTTTTCTATAATTCTTAATAAATATTAATGACTATTTAAATGCAAAAAAAAAATAATTTGAGCACGAAAGGGTTAATGTTATCTATGTAAAAACAGGAATAATTGTATTTAAATACAAAATAAATAAAGCAAACACGCGATCCATTAGTGACCGTCCACTTCCCTTGAGTGTATTCACATTAGTCTGTACAGACCACTAAATATATAGACATGAACAAACGCAAATCACTTGTCCCAATATTTTCATTTTGGTGTCACCCAAGGGATAACTTTGGTATCAATCGAATAGCTTTTTTTAAATTTAAACGCTGACAATGTTACATGCATCAATGTAAAAAAGTACGTCTTGTTTACACAAAGATGTAATATCCGAAGAGTAATTACTTTTACTGTTGCATAACTGTGTTATAAACTATCAGATTTATGTTTCCACAAAAAATGTGTGTAGAATGCCCCTCGTCTCGCAACTAATGTTACGAACCCTTATTTTATATGTACACTTTATTTCATGTCTATTCATTTACCGGTTCGTAATTTTTGAGATCCAAAATCAAAATAAATTGTTGGTGTTTTCATTAATTTAGATGTAATAAAAATAATAAATTTCAGAAATATAGAATCATATGAGTACTGTAATTACATATGTAAAAATAAAATACATGTTTTTTGATTCTACTCGTTTAATTTACTTGAGACGCGTTTCGCCTTACGAGGGCATTATCAATCTAACAATTTAACTCAACAACTTGTATTTATATCTATAATGGGGGACAGCTATACAATTGTATTTGCATGAGATGAAAAGGGACAACATTATTCATTGGAATTCTGAGAATTTCCATCCATTTTGAATGGTTCTAATTATTCTAAGTGTCATCGGACGAACTCTCATCACTAAAAGAGAGGGATATTGAATAATTAATTATCGTATACTGCAACTTTCTAAGTGTCAATGTGACAGATGACTTTTGGAACAGCTGTGAAAAGTCCGCCATGTTTAACTATCGATTCTCGTTCTTTACTATCGGATAGTAAAATGAGTTTACTACGGGATGTACTTTCGAAAAGTAAATATTTTTTTACTAACGATCAAACATTCCGTTTTCGCGATTTGTACTTTTTTTACTATAGTAAAAAGTTACTAATGATTACACAACCGGCCCTTAGTAACCATTCAGTACAAATGTAATGTATCAATTATAAAGATACACGGATAAAATCAATTTATCGAAAAAATATTTTTATTACTGCCGGGATTTGAACTTGGATTTTTCTCATCCAGGGAAATGCCTTAACCGATTACACTACGCCAACATAGTAAGTTGACGATAAATTTTCGAACTTATATGTTTCCCTTTCAAATTGAATCATCTGACGAAGCAGATTTTATTTGAAAGCAATCTTCTTTATATTTTTATTAAATTTTGGAAACATTAATACAACTTATATATTTTTAAGGAGAACACATTTTTATTGTGAAGTTGTAATTTTTCAGAACAGACGGTCTGTGATATTTAATACAAATTTAATATGTCAACTACAAAGATATTTCTGTATATCTATAAAATGCAACTTCACAATAAGAATGTGTTCTCATTAAAAATATAAATAAAACATTGAGTTTCAATACTAATAATAATTTAATATCATTTATACGTTGTTAAGTTAAATTTTTAGATTGATAATGCCATCACAAGGCGAAACGCGACTCAAGTCAATTAAACGAGTAGAATAAAAAAACAAATATATTATTTTCACATATGTGATTATTGAGTTCTACAAAATTACCACGGAAACAGTAAACCGATCTTTTGTTGTGATAAAGTAATTTTTTTCTCAGATTTAACATAACTTAATACGAATACGTATGCAAAAATGATAATTGAGATTTTTATGCAGATTTCGTTACGTGACACAGCTTCCGGAAAATTGCAAGGTTCTTTGTTGTTATTTACCCATTTATAAAATGACACTTTGACATCTTGAAACCGTTTAAGGAATATATAAAACAAAAATTTATACTAATCTTATTTAACCACATGGGCTACTGCACACATTCGAGTGCATAAACTAAAAATCGTCCATATTAGAACGAGAACAAAAGAAAGCAGCGTATAATGAGTCAGTATAAAGTAGTGGGGAGATTTCAACAAAGCTGTATGCATATATATATATATATATTGTTGAAAATGTTAAAGAAATATTTACAAATTTGAATTTAATTAATACAAAAAATTAAATATTATCGAATTTCGATAGGCCATATTGTTGGATCTTTTACGGCCTGAAGCAAAGATATGTCGTAGATTATTGACGGATTATTTTCGTAAATGTTTATTTCAAAGTACAATTAACATGACAATTAACATATATATATAAAAGAAAAATTCTTACTGTATTCCTTACTCCGTTAATATTAGACTGTCCTCACTGTGGCTCACTGTCCGGAACATACTCTCTCATAATTCGTGATATGGAATTGTAGACCCATTTATGGTAAAGGTAAATTGGTGGTGTATCTGGATTTTATACCTCCACAGTTTTGTGAACTGTTTCCCACTGATTTCAGCTTTACGAAAGATTAAGAAGAGAACAACCGAACTTCCTCAGCAAAATCACCTTCGTCGCTGGAGACGTCGGCCAGCTGAACCTGGGGCTCAGCGAGGAAGATTACAAGACCATCTCGCAAGAGGTGAGTGTAGATATATTTATTTATCTACGTACGAGACCCCTCCTGCAACAACAATTTTTTTACAAATGTTGATAGATAAATGGAGCGTCGGCCATCTTGAATGATATACAGTATGATCTTGTTGCAAGTAAGCTCACTTATAAATAAATATTGAAGAAGTTAAAATACTTTATTAACACTTTAAACTATATAAACCGATAGAAACAAAACCATAAAAAGCTTTTTACACTAGTAACAAATTAAAGAATTATATATTAAATAACAAGGATAAGAATGAAACTAAAAAAATCGGGGGTCTACAAATTAATTTGTATTGATTTCAATCATTTTCATATCGGTAAAACTTGCAAAAATTTTGATATTAAAGTTAAGGAGCACTTGAGATGTCTCAATACCAGCAACTATTCTGAATTTTCCAATCACCTTTTAGAAACAAATCATTATTTTGATATTAACAAGGGTTTAGAAATTATATATATATATAAATACCAGGTATTTATTGTTAGATAAATTAAACATTTCAAAAATAAGAAAAAGTAAAATATGTACTGTGTGCTGTAGCATAATCGGTTAATGCACGTTACCCGGATTGGAAGAGATCCAGGTTCGTATCCCGGTAGCAACAACAATATTTTTCGATAAAATTGATTTTATATGTACTTATCATTCTAATTAATACATTTAATTTATATTAAGTTTATTTTTCACCTTCTCATAAAGCTGTGCAGCATTTAATCTTAAATACATTTTAACAGTCAATAAAAACCAAAATTTAATTATAATTATGGGAAATTTATAATTTATATTATTAACACAACAAAAACATGACGTATAGAAATAAAACTGGTATACCTGAAAATGTTGTTGCGAGTTTTAAAATGAACAAAAAAGATTTGTCCCTAAAAAGTCGACCAAAAATTGACCTCTACTGGGAAAAAACAAAAACTGTATATACTTTGGCCACTAAAAGCAAACTTATACACATGTATATGTATACGAGGTATAATACGAGGTAGTCCAGAAAGTAATGGCTTTGAATCTTTAAAAAATTAAGATAATATAATTTTTTAACCACGCTTTCACCGTCGTAACTGCATTAAATTGTATAACATTAACAACGACTTAATTATTCATCTCGATCTGTTAACTTTTCTCACTAGAATACAAGTTCTAATACGACAAAATGATATCACATTAATATGATCATACTATGATAACTCTCGGCTTTGGTAGTCCGCCATGTCTCAGAGATTTACCGTTTCGCTTTACGCTTATTGTACGTCAAATGTCAGTTCATTGAAATGATGTTCCTATTATCAGTTGGGTGAATTTGAATTATCCGGGAGCGTAAATGTTTGTAAAATACAAACATTTAAAATTTATTTATTTGACAGTTACGACGTTTCACATATGAGGGGTCGATATACGGAGTGACCCAAAAAAAGAGTGAGAACATTTCATAAAATGTAATATAATTACATCAAAATTAGTTTAACTATATCAACAATAGCTTAAATAGTTTACTACGTTATATATTAGGTTTAATTTCGTTTTATCTTTGATTATTAACTTTCCTAGTATTTATATTTGTTTTTTTTTTTCAAATTGTTGCCCAGAATGACAAAGATCACCGCAGAAGATCGTTTTTGATAAAAAATTTACGAATTGAAAAACGTTGGGGTGCTAGGAAAATGATCAAAGAGTTTCAAAACAAAGCCTGGAGTATAGCTAGACATTACAGCAGGACGGAGCTTCATATCACACAGCTAGAAATACAATCAACTTTCTTCGTCGAGAGAATGTTAATTTCATCGAGCCAGGCATGTGGCCACCGAACAGACCAGATTTAAAACCAGTAGATGATGCAATATGGGGTGTTTTGATGATTTCTGATTAGCTAAATATTGTGCAAAAAAATTACATTTAGAATTATGATTAATTATATTATGTTTTGAAATAACTCGTGGGCTACGAGATGTTCTCACTTTTTTTGGGCCACCAAGTATATACCTAAATAATTTTTAGTGATTTATAAAATTGCTCGACCTCTATTTATATGAAACTATTAAGTTATTGAATTATTTATATAGTCGATGCCACTCAGTAAAACATAAAAAGCATTGATTTTAATAGTTTATTTAAATTTTTCAGCGTTTCTGTTTGGATTTTAAATTTCTTAAATTATAAAGTTAAATTAATATTATAAAATTGTGTCAATCAACGAAAAAGAAAAAAATTATAATCAAATGTGCCACTTGTAGCATTTGATTTGTCAATATCTTATAAATACTAAATCAAAAAATTTTGGTACTGCATTTTAAATACACAATTCGATATCCAGAAACAATCATTAATATTTAAAAAATGGTAAAATTTATCTGAATTAATATTAGTATAATTTTTAGATTTGTCCATTCTTTGCAAATTTTAATAAACCGGTTTTGTATCAACATTTCTCAGTGGTTTTTTTAAATGACATTTTTAAGGTTAAACTGAATAATTAATGAGCCGAAAATCCTGTTTCAAGGGGACAGCGAATGATTCTAATCACCCATTACTAAAAAAAAAAATAGTGAATAAAAAAAATATATATTATTACGGTAACACGTATAAATGATATCTTACTATGAGGTCAGATCGAACGATTTCAAGGTACAGATAATAATTTTTTCTATCCATGGAATGTGAAAGACACGATGAGATATGTGTTCTCATTATTATGAAAGTGGTCTAAGTCATGTTTGTTTCGTTTCAAGATTTGAATGGTTTGGGTTTGTATTACTTAAAAAACACTTTTATATAAACACAACACTTACTGACCATCAGGTCGTTTCTCCGCGGTGGTAGGCAGAGAGGATAGAGCGCCACACTCCTTTGTTCTGACATTCAATTCTCGCCTCATCCACATTCATACATCTTCTCATACAAGCTCGACGATTATTGAGGCTTCTAACAGAACCATCCTCCAGTATCTGGATTTCTCGGTCGTGTCACGTCTTCCGCGGTCTTCTACTTCTGGTGCTATCAACACTTGCGTCATATATATTTCTTACCATTCTCTCCTCATTCATTCGTTCCATATGACCAAATCACCTAAGTGATCCTTTTTTAATCTTACTCACTATACTAAAATCAGTTCTACATTCTTTCCTTATTTCTTCATTCCTTACTCTGTCATAAATGGATTTGCTATATATACGCTTAAGTGATCTCATTTCCACTGTATTCAGTCTACTTTCATTCCACTTCTGCTAGCTCTAGGTCTTACTTCCGTACAACAGTGTCGGTACCGTGACTCCATTGTGAACCGCTAGTCTTGCCTCAATTGACAAGTTCCAATTTGCTATAATTCCATTCAAAGCGCCGTTCACTTTATTCGCTCCTATCACCCTCCTTTCGATGTCTTTCTATCGAACATACTTCCCAAATACACAAACTCATCTACTTGTTCCAAACATTCATTACCTGCAAGTATTTAGCACGGTGTCTTGTTTTCCTCCTTCTCGAATACCATCACTTTCGACTTGTTAACATTCATAATAAGGTCGCTTTCCTTGCATACACCATACATTCTACTCACTAGCCTCTGTAATTCTTAAATAAATATTAGATGTCTCATTAAGACGAACCTATTTTTATTATATTTTGAATGGAAATGATATATAGAAAATATGGAGGGTAATTACAGGGCTTACGACCTGTCTTCGACTGGCTTAAGTGATCATTTTATATTGGTGAAAGTTATATATGTATACATATATAACATTCACCAATTCTCACCCCTAAATCTCCATATTTAACAAATTTTTGAAAGTTGTATATATCTTTTTATATCGTCTCTTTTCGAGTACCAGTACAACGATACGGGGAACGTACGCTGGCCGAGTTTGACGTATTTTATGCGATTTTCGCTATGATTATTTTTTTGTAATAAATATAATCCGATAGATTTTTATATTTGATTTTAATGGTCATAACTACTGCTTACGTAAAATCAGCCACCATTGGCGACCGTGAAGTAGGCAGCCATCTGCGAAGAGGTCGGCCTATCAATATTCAATTCCTTTCTGCTAATATTATATTAATCCATAAAAATCAAAATGTAATTTGTTTACCAAAAAACTATAAAGACCATTGCTACGATTAATAAGTTTTATGCCCCTGTGGCTGGTCTCAGGTTAGTTATTATTTAAACAAGATTTTTTTTCTTTATTCTACTCGTTATTATAAAAATTTCTATAAATACTACAACATGTTGCGTATAAAAGTTTCAGTATTACAACGTGTCGCGTATAAAAATTTATTTATTACAACATGTTGCGTATAAAATTTGATACTCGTAATCGCGATTTAAAAAAAATAGAGATACGGAGATACGTGTTACATTAATATCCTTTTTATTTTCAAACTAAGCTAAGTGCTAGTGTTTTCAAGTTAGACAATCTATGAGATTTTGCTATCATTAGATTCTTTGGGAACATCTCTCAGCTTTTTTAATCCCCGTGTACATACTATGTTCCAGAGATTCGCCATTTTATGCCTCACTTTATGCTACGTATCACACCTATCGCCCCTCCACCCCTAATTTCAGACAAATTTGTACTTATCGTTCGAATCTCGCAATGTGTTTTTTCCGCGAGTGAAATTTTTTATATTGATTATAAATAGTCACACGGCTAAACCGCCAATGCTCCTGAAAGGTTTATTTCTCTGGTTCACTAGTGATTAGCCCCTCCTGGATAAATTCCTGGATCCGTCGGTGGTTTAAAGTGACTACTGTATGCACCTTGATATTTATCTCAACTGAATCCTGAGTGTGTCTCCTTTCGTGGACACGGGCCTTTGTGCTATGAAATTAGGCTCGTCTCCTGAAATGAAGATCGGTAAGCAAGGGTCGTTGTAACTAGATCAACAAGATACAATTAAATCCCTTTAAATTAACACACTTATTTTTTCATCAGAAAAGTTTTATTAATTTTTAAAATAACTGATATTTATAGGTGAACATTTTCTTCCATGGAGCGGCGACAGTCCGGTTCGATGAGCGCCTCCAAGCGGCTGTTTTGGTCAACGTCCGTGGCACCAGGGAGGCTCTAGTGCTGGCCAAAAAGTGTACAAAACTCACAGCATTCCTTCACATCTCAACAGCCTACTCCAACTGTGTCATCAAGAACATTGATGAAAAGTAATCGAACATTTTAACCCTTAACCATTCAAGTCGTGAACGTCACTTACGTTGTGACGAACCACAGACTACGAAATATGTAAACATGAACTATGTAAACGCAAACTCCTTGTTTCAATATTTTCATATTGCTGTTCATCCACGTGATCACTTTGGTGTCATTTACGTAATTAAATAGTTCCGCGACTTTGTTTTAAATATATGACTCGATTGAGACGAGAATTTAAACGCTGACAATATAATTTGAATTTATGTAAAAAAATACGTCTTGTTTACACAAAGAATGAATGAAAAATGCCCCCCGTCCCGCAACTAATGTTACAAACCCCTCTCCAATATGTACACTTTATTTCATGTTTTTTAATTTACTGGTCTGTTTAACGAACGATGTATTATTAATTAATAACTATTAATAATTAATCTAATTAGATATAATCTTTAATTTTACGTTGAAGGGTACGTTATGAACTCAGTGTTGGAAGATAGATGAGGTATGTAATGTATGCTAGCAGAAGGTTGATATGAAGAGTGGCAGCCCGCTTCTAATGTCGAATTACCATTCTGGTGTTCATGTAAGTATGTTGCAGAGGCTGTACTGATGATTATGTGAGAGAATGACAGACAGTAATGGCAGAAAAGGTAAATGTTATTGAAATGAACTCATTAATTATTAATAATAATAAGAAAAAACTTTGTTTATACCAGTGTTTATTGATAAATCAATATATTTCAAAACCAATAGTCGCAACCAATGTGATATAATTACATCAAAATTAGTTTAACTATATCAACAATACCTTAAACAGTTTACTAATTTACTTATTTACCTATTTAACTGTATTACGTTTTATTTAGACTATTTCCCGATTAATTTTTCCATTGTTTATATTTGATTTTTTCAAATTTGTTGCCCAGAATGACAAAAATCATCGCAGAAGACCGCATTCTGATCAAAAATTTGCAAATTGAAAAATGTTAATTTCATCGAGCCAGGCACGTGGCCACCGGACAGGCTAGATTTAAACCCAGTAGACTATGCAATATGGGGTGTTTTGATGATTTCTGATTAGCTTAATATTGTGTCAAAAAATTACATTAAGAATTATAATCAATTATATATATTATGTTTTGAAATAACTCGCGTGTCACGAGATGTTCTCACTTTTTTTGGGGCCACCCTGTATACTTAAATTAAAAATACAAGAAACTAATGTAAAAAAAACAAATTTAATAGGTGACTATTTGCAAAAATGATTAGATTATTTACAACGTTTAATTCGCTGTTAACACTTTTTCTTATTTTTTAAATTTTCTAATTTTTTTTAACTGTAAACCCCTGGTATTTGTCAAATGAATGGTTTGTTTCCAAAAGATGATTGGAAAATTTAGAGTAGTATTAGAAATATAGTTATTTCAACAATTGCGCTTAAAAAAATTATATTTACGAACGACATTTATAAAGTCTTATTTACGAAAGAAAGCAAAAGCTATTTTATTCAATGATTGAAATATTACAAATCTTTAAGCTACCAAAAACCCACATTAACTATTTTACATTTAACTACATAAGCTTTTTATTTTTTGTAGCATAAATACTACATATGAAAAAATAAACTAGCTTTACTAGACGTAGTCTGTTCTACCTGTATAGTTTTTGAAAGTTGTAAATCCTAAGAGGTAAGTAAGTATAATGTTAAGTACGTTATGAAAAGTTATGTGAAAAAAGTACAATCAGAAGTTATAAAAAGATACTGAAAAAAAAGTTATAAAAATGTTATTGTCAGTAATGTACAATAGTGGGAGACAAAAATGTGTGGGTAGTTAGGTTAGCACAAATGACAAATTAGTTTTATTTTGCTTTCTACCCACATAAAGCAAGCACTTTGTTATTTTTGGTTTGAAGTAGTTAATCACTTTAGACCCTTTAAGGTCTAGTGGCAATTTGTTAAATATTCTCGGAGCACAAAATAAAAATGTTCATCGAGTGAATTTGGTATTAAATTTTGGCACTGAATAGTATCCTAAGGCTTTGTTCCTGGTTTTCTTTGGATCGGATCGTGGAAGTAAAGTTAATTTTTTTTTTTTAAATAGTTTTAACATTGCTCTGGTAAACAGTTGTCTTATATCTAAATGGCCTCTTGTTTATTACTCTGATTATTACTATAAAGTTGTATTCGTCTTATTACCAAGTCATGATTATTGTATTTTTTTCAGATTCTACGACCCGCCTATAGCGGCTGACAAACTCATCAACCTGGTGGAGACGCTGGATGAAGAGTTGTGCTTCAAGATCTGTCCCATGTAATTCAAATTTATTCCTCTATTTTGTCGGCTAAATGACTCATGTGCCTCTTGGGCCCCGTTCAGTGCAGTGTTCAGTCACCGAGCGGTTGCCGTTTAGTAATAATTACTTGCGCCAACTTAGATGAGCATGTCTTAATTTGATGGTTCAAAAATCACTCATCGTTGAAGGGTGCCCTCTCAACTTTAACCTTCGGGTACCGGAACATCGAAAAAGAATCAAGTGCCGGAGCGGGGTACAAAGTGACCCCATTTCAAATTTGCGTTTTAAAAAAATATAATGTTTTGAGCATGTTCTCATCATATTTTTAATTAAATTTCTTATACAATGCGAATAAGATACTACTAAATTTGTCGTCATTTTATAAGAAACCGTAGTGTTTTGAAGTGTTATCACTCATCACCGGCCGACGCAAGCCATGTGAGCAGAATGACGTAACTGGATGTGCGCGATCACGAACATACCGCACACGTGCAGCCGTGAGCCGTGAGAATTATCTTTTTAAAACGGTGCCGGTCTATGGAAAAACATAATTTTCTCTATTTTTTACTGCTTTACTATACATTATTGTAATATATTTTTTGCGCGTTGCATTCTTTGGGATATTTATGAGAATTACAATGAATATCAGATCAATAGCATTAATATTTTATAAATAAGATTTTTAGAGTTGTATTGTACCCTGTTCCGGAACGGGAGTGTTAATTTATTGTTTTGTATTGGCATTTTCAGTTCTGAATGAATAATCGTCTCGTTTAATACCATGTGTTCATTGACTGTTGACATGAATATTGACCTAGAAGTTCACAATTTCAACCGCGTTATACCGGAAAGACTCGTTGGGCGGGTATCGGTGTGAAGGTTTAGTACATGGTGAACATTATAATAATGCGTTTATTCCACTGTGATCGGATTTTTTTTATGAACATCCGATTCGCTATAAAGTTAATACATATAAGTAACAAAATAATATTTATGTTATGAAAAGAAAAGCAAAAAAAAGATTATAAATAAATAAAAGTTCGCACCCCATTTCAGTCACGGCTATTATTGTATCTGTAGTTATTCTGTAGTGTAGTAGTTGGTATTTTCTGATCAGGGAACCAGCTTTCCATGAGAGCGCCGCTTGCACTAGAGAGTTGATGCCGAGCTCCAGCCGTAGCTTTACGCACGCAACTCGATGTCTCAGAAGCGGAACGAATCCACGTATACGGCCGTCGGCAAACATTGTAGATATGCTATAATAACGCGCCAACCCAAACAGTATTCTGTATGAGTTGTTGAACTGAATTGAAAATTGAACGATTGAACGTCACTTGCTTGTATTTCGACAGGAGCTCGCAGGTATACAATTTTAATAAAATCCTCTTCAGCTCCCTACTGCAATGGTAGAAACTTCGTGATAACATATTTGTCCATCTTCATTGAATATATGGTCAAGGTAATTGACCTTATTTTGAACGCTCAATTTCGTCCCGTCCAGCCACACGGGAGGGATATTATCTGGCCCTTTTCCATATTCGAACGCCATTACGACCGATTTGCTAGCATTGTATAAAATATTGTGTTCACTGGCATATGTTTCTCATATGTTATATTATGTTCCAGGCCGATTTTGTTTGGCCGCCATTTTGGTTTGGCAGACATTTGTCAGTTCGCATTTGGTCGTCGTAGAAAGCAGTTGATTACAATTTATTGTGGAGCATCTAACGCCTCAACAAAGTGTTGGAGTCATTAAAACATTTTATCTAAATAATAATGGCAATGCTGTAACCATTAATGGTGATCGCTATCATCACAACAAGATGGAAAACTTCTTCAAAACGGTGCCATCACATACACAGTCCGAACTACGCTTGAATTTTTGACTACATAATGTCAAAAAGGATATTGGCCAACAACAATTTCGATGCTACAGGACGATATTCGAAACGAAATTCGAATGGTTAAAAGAGTACGCGTTTGTGCCGCTGCCAGAGGCGGCCACTTGGCCGATGTCATATTTCATACATAATCGTAATAAACTAAATAATGGATAAATAAAAACTAATTTAAAAATTTGCGTGCTCGGCCCATCACTCACTCGTCGAATATTAAAGTGAGTACAAAAAGAGCCACGCGCACGAACCAATGAATCACCGCATTTTAAACATTACTCAACCGCGAACGCGCAGTGCACTCCCGACCGGTGACTCATTGCGACTGGCAAATCAGCAAATCACGCGTCGAACAATACCCCTCCCACTTACCTCACCATGATGGTTTACGAACAGTTACAATTTAATCTTGAAATTTTTCCGCTGGACACCCTTTATATTTATTTTATTCTTAAAAAACTTAAAAAAATAATAATAAAATTATAAATACTAAATTAATGTATTAATTATAAATATATACATATAAAATCAATTTTGTCGAAAAATATTGTTTTTGCGTCACCGGGATACGAACCTGGATAACGCCAGTATTTTTCTTGACAAATTTTCGAACCTATATGTTACATTTTTCAAATTAATACACCTGTCGTTCCATTATTTGAAAGCCATCTACATTATTTTTACAGAATCTCAAATACCTTTGAGTAAACCGACTGCAGACGCCAGAATTATCAATTCATTTTTATTAAATTCTGGACACATTGATACAACATATATTATTAAGGAAAACACATTCTTATTGTGAAGTTTGCGTCACCGGGATCCCGGTGACGCAAAAACAATATTTTTCGACAAAATTGATTTTATATGTATATATTTATAATTAATACATTAATTTAGTATTTAAAATATGACAGACCGTCTGTTCTGAATAATTACAACTTCACAATAAGAATGTGTTTTCCTTAATAATAAAATTATATTTTAGTTTATGTCTACTGAGATTTCTTTTTTTTACATTGTTACACATTATTAGTGTTTGTGTTGAGCGATGTTAATGATTTTTTTACATTGTTACACATAATTAGTGTTTGTGTTGAGCGATGTTAATGATTTTTTTACATTGTTACACATAATTAGTGTTTGTGTTGAGCGATGTTAATGATTTTTTTACATTGTTACACATAATTAGTGTTTGTGTTGAGCGATGTTAATGATTTTTTTACATTGTTACACATAATTAGTGTTTGTGTTGAGCGATGTTAATGATTTTTTTTTACTTTTTTTTTATCGTACAGCTTAATTTTTACTTTAATACGAAAAATAGTGTAATAATTGATCTAAGAATATATTCACACAAATATAATATTTTAAATATATTTCAATTTTTTCATATTAAATGAAACGTGCACGTATACATAATCATCTAATTTACGTCTTTTGCATCCTCCAACACTTTTAAAACTGACTTTGTCACAGTTGACGTTCAATTTTAAAATATGATTGATTTGAGGATACGCATTAATATTTGACATGATTCTTAATATAATTCAAATACTATTTACCAGTGTACGAAATAGATATGTTAAATTTCTGGTGACTTCATTAAATTTCAGATTGTTAGGCAAGTTTCCCAATACATACGCTTTCACGAAGATGGTGGCGGAGAGTGTCGTCAAGGAGATGTCTTCTGGGCTGCCAGTCGCCCTCATGAGGCCGTCCATCAGTAAGGAATCAGACCAAATCATTCAGCTAACTCAAAATATCGTTTAGTTCAAATTGAATACAAATTTAGTTTTAAATACTAAATTAATGTATTAATTATAAATATATACATATAAAATCAATTTTGTCGAAAAATATTGTTTTTGCGTCACCGGGATTCGAACCTGGATCTCTATTTCCAATCCGGGGAAGTGCACTACCTTTGTGCTATAACGCCAGTATTTTTCTTGACAAATTTTCGAACCTATATGTTACATTTTTCAAATTAATACACCTGTCGTTCCATTATTTGAAATCCATCTACATTATTTTTACAGAATCTCGAATACCTTTGAGTAAACCGACTGCAGACGCCAGAATTATCAATTCATTTTTATTAAATTTTGGACACATTGATACAACATATACTTCCCCGGATTGGAAATAGAGATCCAGGTTCGAATCCCGGTGACGCAAAAACAATATTTTTCGACAAAATTGATTTTATATGTATATATTTATAATTAATACATTAATTTAGTATTTAAAAATATCACAGACCGTCTGTTCTGAATAATTACAACTTCACAATAAGAATGTGTTTTCCTTAACAAATTTAGTTGTTTACGAGCCGTGTTTCTGTCACATACTCGTAGATAACAAACATTTAATATTGTTGAAATAATTTTTCAGTCGTTTCATCCGCTAATGAGCCAGTCCAGGGGTGGATTGACAATGTTTACGGCCCGACAGGGGTGAGTGCACTAACTAATGGATAAACAAAACAATATGATTCTTTAGTAACAAAAAAAATTTTTGAATACGTCCAAGAACACACAATTACTGGATTTTCACATACAGAGGCACTGTTGTTAAACAAATAATAGATATCTCATAGACACGAAGCTATTTAGTCCATAGATGGCGATAGTGTAGTGGTATTTGAAGTGATTCCACATATTAACATATATACAACTTTCAAAAAATTGATAGAAATGGAGGGTGATTGGGTGGAATGGTAAATGTTACATTGTTTTCTCTACTCAATACATGAACCCCTCCTCTCCTACAACAACACTATATATCGGTTTTTATAAATAATGTTGATAGATAGACGGAGTGTTGGCCATATTGGATGATGTACAGTGTTGTTGTAGGTAAGATCATTTGTAAATTGTGTGTAATAGTATAATTGTTTAGCATGCTTGTTTAATATATCTATATTGTTTAATATAGCTTGTTGCATATGTGGCGGTTCGCGCACGTCTTCCAGATGTTCCTCGTTCTGTTATTTCTCGGTATTGCGCCATCCCACGCGAACAAAGCGAGAGCGTTCGAGGAAGGCCGGGCTGCGCCGCCCGGCGGGCATGACACACATGCAGCACAGATGTACACCAACATATGCACCGTAGGAGGCGGTCTGCGAAACAATCTCCACCCAGTACCTTAACCGATCGGACCGCGGATGGACATCCCGACTTTCCAATAACCGTGCATCGTTTTTCCCTTATCTTTCATGTGTTCTGTGTTGTTTTTGTTCTCGGTGGCTTCTCCCCGATGAGAATAAACAAGTTTGTACAAAAATAGTTTTCACTTGAACACAACCAACCTTTCCACACATATAACTAATTGCTTCTATTCTATCGTTATCTTATGTTCTGATAGTCGTGCTTTTTCAATCATCTTCCAACCGTCCCTAAAATGAAAAGCACGTGGCTTCGTTGATCTGATCAATCAGCTGTTCTTCTGAACTTCCATGTTTCCAGTTATTGCGAACCTGTTTAGTTATCCCGAAAAACTGTAACAGCCGTTTTTCCCGGCACACTTTCATTCAAGAAAACCATTTTAGTATATGACGTAACAGAATTGTTATCAATTATAGAAAAAAAACCTTTTAATTTATATTATTTGAAAGAAATTTGTGTCTCCTGTAAAATTTCAAAAATTCGAGATGAGGCGTTTACGAAATTTGCTATTAAATTATTCTGTCGTCTTACAGGTGACAGTTGGAGCTGCCGTCGGCTTGCTCCGAACACTGCATTGCAACGGTAACATCCTTGCAGACATCATCCCTGTAGACTACGTCATCAATGCGTGTATTGTTGCTGCATATCAAGTGAGTCCATATTTCTACCATCGAGCCTTTACTTTACTATGCCTTATGTCTGTTTTATATATTCCAAAAATTTTTTTAAGCTAGTCTAAGATTTGGTAAACAAAATAATGTTCACTGTATTTATCATATTAATTTTGTCTTGCAAACAAATATCAAATTCAATATTCAGATATGTAAATAAATAACATTTATTAGGAGTAGCATTCCAATGCCACAAAAATTTTTTGCAACATTTTCGACATATAGACCAGCGAGTATTTTAAATAATTTAATGTGATGTCCGTGAGAGTGAATATATGTGTGTGTGTGTGTCAGAGTGCCCGCACCGCCGGATTGAGATGTATATGTGTGTGTGTGTGCGTGTGAGCGGGGATAAATCAACAACATTACTACGTAATATTTAATGTAATTCTTTCTTAATGTTTCATTTGTAATGTTCGATTTCAAAATTGTGCTAGCTCATCATCAGGCCTTCTTCAATAACGAAATACCATTTTCCCATGAAAGATTGACTTCAAATGCCTCTTTCGTCAAATGTCATACACTATCGTGGAAAGTCGCGGAAAGAAGGGACCGCTTTCGGGGTGATTTTTTAAAAATATATTTATTTAAAAACGTAACAGAAAATTGATCAAAATGTTTGTATAATTATTTGACTATTTTTTTTTTAATAAAATTTTTAATGGATGTCCATTGTATTCAGGTCGGCCATTCTCACGAAGGTCCTAACAAGGAACAGTTGCCGCGGATTGAGAACGGATGGGAGGACTTCGGACAGAAGGCGGAAGAGAGAGAAGTACCTATATACAACTACGTCAGCTCTAACGACAGACCGATTACTTGGTGTGAGTTAAAATAACGTGGATTCAAAAATAATTTATTTAATATTGAAATTTTCATTATGATTTTGTTAATTGCAGGTCTATTAAACATGCAGGAACGTTATTACGTAATTTGACCAAAATCATGTGAGTCCGAGTCATCAACTTCCGGTCGTTGAATTTAAGGCCCGTTTTCAGCCACAAATAACTTAAATATTCAATTAAATAGAAAAATATACATATAAAAACAATTTTATCGAAAAATATTGTTGTTGCTACCGGGATTCGAACCTGGATCTCTTACCAACACAATACACGTATTTCTTTCTAATTAACACATTTAATTAGTATTTAAAATATCACAGATCTATGTTCTGAATAATCACAACTTCACAATGAGAATGTGTTTTCCTTAATGATAAAATATAAATTATATATTTTCTAAATATGAATTAAATATATTAATTAGAAATATATACATATAAAATCAATTTTATCGAAAAATATTGTTGTTGCGGAATTCCAACCTGGATCTCTTTCCAAACCGGGGAAGGTGCATTATCCAACTTCGCTACAGCGACGATATTTTTAGCGACAAATTTTCGAACATATATGTTACCTTTTTGATATTAATACATTTAATCGTTCCATTATTTGAAAGAGACATCTACCTTATTTTTACAATTATTCAGAACACAGGTCTGTGATATTTTAAATATGATTTAAATATATTAATTAGAAAGATATACATAACATATGGGTTCGAAAATTTGTCGCTAAAAATATCGTCGCTGTAGCATAGTTAGATAATGCACCTTCCCCGGTTTGGAAAGAGATCCAGGTTCGAATCCCGATGGCGCAACAACAATATTTTTCGAAGAAATTGATTTTATATGTATATCTTTCTATTTAATTCATATTTAAAATATTACAAACCGTCTGTTCTGAATAATTACAACTTCACAATAAGAATGTGTTCTAATATATTCTCTACTCAATTATGTATATTAAGTCGGTTGCATATGAGCAATATCGATAAAATAATTAGTATAGAATAAGGGTTATTGTTGGTTAATATGCTGTAAACTGAGCTAGGATGAAGGTACTCTGATACAAGGATATTATAGCCGTAAATACTTCGATGGCTAGTCCTGGGTTTTTTATAGGTAATGTTGAATACAGTAATTCAATCCATGCAAATCAAAAGTACATCTACCTTTGTGAACTTGGGTTTGTAGACGCCGATGTCGCTCTCCTTGTAGTCTGGCGGTCCTTAACTCTGCTGGCCAGCCTCCCGAAAACTTTAATATATAATACAAAATGTTTTTATATCGCCGCCCTAAATAAGTCCGTCCGAACCGAAAAACTATCTCTTTCCAGTAGCAGCTTCGCTTTTGTTTTCTGTTTTTAAATCAACACAAAAAGAACACACATATTCAAAATTTTATACCAGGCTTATCTATCGAAGTATAAAATGAGCGTAAACAGATATAACCCCCGACCTTGATTATGTAATGCCAAGGATGTAGAGAACTGGTTGACTTCACTATATATATGGTAAACGTATAAATACACACATGGCAACTGCACACATATGCAACTGAAAAGTAATAGAGTACCTATTAGGTAAATGAATATAATTTACCTAATGACATCCTGCTCTTGGCTTATGTGCAGTTATTATGGAATCATATTTATAACTAGATATTGTGAAAGGATGACATTAAATCTTTATTAAATACATTTTAAAATTCTAAAAAGATGCCAATATACAAACAGAATATTTTTTTTATGTTATAATCTAATTGGAAGTAGTATAGCGATTATATTCTTTATATTACAGGTGGCCCAAAAAAAGTGAGAAGATCTCGTAACACACGAGTTATTTCAAAACATAATATAATTAATTATAATTCTTAATGTAATTTTTTGCACAATAATTAGGTAATCAGAAATCATCAAAACACCCCGTATTGCATAATCTAGTGGGTTTAAATCTGGTCTGCTCGGTGGCCACATGTCTGGTGAGATGAAATTAACATTCTCACGACGAAGAAAGTTGATTGTATTTCTGGCTGTATGAGATGGAGCTCCATCCTGCTGTAATGTCTAGTTATACTCCAGGCTTTGTTTTAAAACTCTTTGATCATTTTCCTAGCACCCCAACATTTTTCAATTCGAAAATTTTTGATCAGAATCCGGTCTTCCGCGGTGATTTTTGTCATTCTGGGCAACAATTTGAAAAAACCAAATATAAACAATGTAAAAATTAGTAATCAAAGATGGCGACCGAAAATTGTCTAAATAAAACGTAATATAGGTAAATAAGAAAACTATTTAACCTATTGTTGATGTAGTTGAACTAATTTTGATGTAATTATATCACATTTTACAAAATGTTCTCACTTTTTTTGCGCCATCCCGTATATTTATGTCCATATTCATATAATACATGTTTATTTACATGCTGTAATTTGTTATTTAAAAGATTATAGGTATTTGAATTAATATAATATTATATAAATGAAAATAAATATAATACAAATAAAATGAAACTGGAAAGGTATATATATATATATATATACTCGAAGCTATAAAGATATTTTCGAAAAATTTTAGATTTTTTTCTATTTATCTATATATATATATATATTTTTTTTTTTTTTTTTAATGTATTAAAATAGCACAGAATTGTGCTCTGGAAATGCAGCTTCACAAAAATAACGTGTTACTAAAAAAAATACAGCTAAATTAAAATTGAATATAGCTCTGTATTCAAAAACTCAAATATATGATAATACGTCGTTTACTATTCTCGTGTCATCTTTAAAAAGTAATTAAAAATCTTTCACTAACTTCATCCAATGTTTGAATTAATTTCACTTTAAACCTTTCCTTTCCGATGATGTAAACTGAGTTGACATTACCTTTAATTATGTTAATATCTCAGTAAATCTACTAAATACAGAGTTCATATTTTACGTATTCCTCAACAATTTATTTATGTATTGTATAAAATAATTACAATATATTAATATTTACCATATGTAACAATAAAAAATGTTTTCTCGAAGAACCTGTGGTTAATTTGTTAATACGTGTATGTGTACTTGCGGAGAAGTGCGGTGTGCGCGGGGTGCCGGATGCCGATCGTATATATTTACGTATATATATATATATATATATATATAAAGTCTACGTGTACACTGAGTTTACAGCACCGTAAGGGAAAGGTTAAATGATTATTATTATTTACAAATATTCAATATGATGTACACTTTAGCAGTGGCGTAGCAACAAATTTCAAGCCCCCGGGCACCCGCCGGGGGTGGTTACATTCCTCGATATGATATAAAATATATTTCATTGATAATACATTTTTCTCGTTAGCCAAACATGGCAATGTTCAACAACATCCGTTTTAATATGTAAAAACCATATTCTGTGACAGTTCGCTTCATGGAGTCGACTGAAAAATACGGGATGGAGGTGCCGACTACGTTCTGCATGTGGTATTACTGCTTCACACTCAACAAGCACAAGTCCATGCACGTGATGTACACCATCTTCCTCCACATCTTGCCGGCGTACATCGTGGACTCAATTGCGTACTGCATCGGGAAGAAACCTATGTGAGTACAACCAAATTTTGCGTACAGTGAAACCCCGATTTTTGAAGGGACCAACAAAAAAATATGTAAACAGAGGGAGAATGTAAATTGGGGGGTATTAAAAAAAACATTAAATTAATTTTTAAAACACTAATTATTTTCTTACTTACTTACCATCACGCCGTTTCCCCGTGGGAGTAGGCAGAGAGGATAGAGCGCCGCACTCTTCTGTCCTGACACACGATTCTCGCCTCATCCACTTTCATACATCTTCTCATACAAGCTCGCCGATTGTTGAGGCTTGAGAACCATCCTCCATTATCTGGTTTACTTGGTCTTTTTTGCCAAGTCTACCGCGGACGTCCTCTATTTCTGGTGCCATCAACACTTGCGTCATATATCTTTCTTACCATTCTCTCCTCATTCATCCGTTCCATATGACCAAACCACCTAAGTGATCCTTTTTTAATCATACTCACTATACTAACATCAGCTTTACATTCTTTCCTTATTTCTTCATTCTTTACTCTGTCATAAATAGATTTAGCACAAATACGCCTAAGTGATCTCATTTTCACTGCATTCAGTCTACTTTAGTTCCTTTTCTGCCAGCTCCAGGCCTTACTTCCATACATCAGTGTCGGTACCAGGATTCCATTGTCCACCGCTGGTCTTGCCTTGATTAACAAATTCCCGTTAGATATAATTCCATTCAAAGCGCCGTTCACTTTATTCCCTGCAATCTCTTTTCGATATCTTTCCGTTTCTATCGAACATACTTCCCAAATACACAAACTCATCTACTTGTTCCAAACATTCATTACCTACAAGTATTTAGCGCGTTGTCCTGCTTTCTTCCTTCTCGAATACCATCACTTTCGACATTTTTTAAATTATTTCTTCTTTATCACATAGTTTTTGCCTTTTTTTGGATTGCCTCTTACATAGTTAAACATTTTTTCCTCCTTCTCGAATACCATCACTTTCGACATGTTAACATTCATCATGAGGTCGCTTTCTTTGCATACATCGTACATTCTACTCACCAGATTCTGTGGTTCTTGTTCATTATTCGCCATTAGTACTGCATCATCGGCGTACAATAAACAAAAATACTAATTAAATGTATTAATTATAAATATATACATATAAAATCAATTTTATCGAAAAATATTGTTTTTGCGCTACCGTGATTCGAACCTGGATTTCTTTTTCCAATCCGGGAAAGGTGCATTACAAAATATGCTACAGCGCCATTATCTTTGACGACAAATTCTCGAACCTGCATGTTACAGTTTTTTCAAATGAATACATCTAACATTCGATTATTTGAAAGCCATCAATCTACATTGTAAATTTACATTTATAAATTAATATTTAAAAATAATTCACTTAACATTTTCATGCAATTTGCAATACATGTCTAAAATCAGTTACATGTGAAATAATTTAATGACTGTGGATTGATTATCGAGTGACAGACCCACACGTGTTCAAGTCAAACGTTTGTATGTGTATGTGTGTGTGTGTGTATGTGTAGTGAGCATGAAGACGGCTGTCAGGGGAGCATGTATAAGAAGGAGCTGAGCTCGGTCTCCATTCGCTCCGCGTCACTCTCCGAATATACATAGATCTCAGATAATTTGAAATATTGTCAGACTGGAATAATGACTGTAAATGGTCACATTATACAAACAGCATCACCACATCCAATCCTAACAAAGTACGCATCTGGTTTATTGCTGGAGTTGGGTCTGATCATCATCAGAGCCGACAAAACATAACAATTTGGCATAATCGGTATAAGGTTCTATCAGGAAATAAAAACACAACAAATAATAATATAATAAGACTGCGCTAATATTTTTCAGACTCGTGAATGCGTACTCCAAGATCCACAAGTTCGCCGACGTGATCTCTTACTTCAGCACTCAGCAGTGGCAGTTTCAGAACAAGAACGTCCGAGAACTGTCTAAGAAGCTGACTCCTGGAGACGCGGCCCTGTTTGATTTCGACATTTCTCATCTCGATTGGGACGACTTCTTCTATACGTACGCCCGAGGAATCAGGCTGTACCTGGTGAAAGACACTTTCGATACTGTCGAAAAGGGCCGTAAAAAGTATAGGTTGTTGAAGATCCTCCATTACACAGTCTGCTCGGTGCTGTGGTTGTGTATTCTGAGACTGGGCTGGTGTATCGGGCAGAAGATAGGGCTGCTTTCATAGTTAAATTGTTTTATGTGTATATTTTATGTTGTTTTTGTTTACTTTAATTAAATAAACGTTTTGTAAATAAATGATAAGTTTTTAAATATATTTTTTACTTTTTAAAATATTATTTTAATTTTATTTCCAATTCCTAATCACCGGATGATTTACAGTGAAATCTCTCATCAGATTCAGAAATAAATAGCAAAATTAATATACCTAACCTTTTAATTAAGACATCAAATGAACTTGCTCACTGGCCAAGCAATAATATACTTATCTAGTAATCAAGCCAGTGGCGTAACTACGCTAATGCGTTGGGGCCCACGTTAGATAGAGTCCCAAAAGGCCCCCCCGCCCTACACCATTTTTGGTATCGATGACTTTCCCGGCGTTGTATCACAAAAATTGTGGATGAATTGTCGCATTAAACAAGTTCGTGCAATCAAAACAAAGATGTTCTGCATGATAGATCGTGCAGAACAGGTTTAAAGACTTTAGATTACAAATTAGAATAGTTAGATGCTACGTGTACAAGTTCTCGCTATTATTTTATGGAATGGAATCGTAGATAAGGCGATTTTAAGCATTTAAGATTAAGATAAATAAAGAAAAATAATTATTTAAAATAATAATTATCCTAAAACTTCAATAGCTTTGGAAAGACAACCTCTTGGTCAGTTTACCGTAGGGCTTTTCCGGATCGTAATAAATAATGCGATGACAGCCAACAAGAAAGTTGTTGTTCAGTTTTGTTGTGTGCGACCGTTTGCACGACTTGATCGACCTTTATTATGTAATTTGCAGTATATAATTTAATCGACCATACGACTTATTATTTAATTGTCGAGATACTCGAGGGTTTCAGGACTGGCTGATACAAGCATGTGATGCGCGAGCACATTATCGCGCTGTCGAGTAAGTCTTCAATAATACAGCACCCAAAAGAACGAGAGAGAGACCAACCTGTTATATTCCGGCTACATACCTTCTTATACTTCTTACTTCACACTATTACTTGTATTACCATTACGACCTACTGACTTTACGGTTTATCAAAGTAGATGCAATATACAATAGTCAAATTCATACCTACATAAATATCATTGTATTCGTTTCTATTTTTACTTTATCAGGCCAACGAACTCGGTCAATTGGAAGCCTACTTGAGATAAGGGTCGGTGTTTAGGTTAACCAGCGGTTTCAATGAACCCATCAAAACTGTTGGGACTAAAAGCTTCCCTTAAAACAAAAAATGTTTATATTAACTAAGAACAAAGGATTATAGATAATAAAAGTCATAGCCGGCAGATCACTGTGTTTTGGGTATCGGTCATGGAAAGTTCTTCTTAAATATGTAGCGACCGGAATTCAAATCCACCGCCATCTCAGTCGGCATCGACGCTAGCGACAGCGCTGCCGGTTGCTGCCACAAGCCTGGCTCAGAATTCACCGCTAGGCAGTCTCTCCAGTTTCATCGTTCTACAACGGCGGTCTCGCCGGCCCGGGAGCGCCGAGCGAGACAGCCAAATCGCTTCACATCATTTCATTTCGTAATATACACGCACCTTCTACATTTCACATTCATTCATTTCATTATATGTCTTTCTTGTTTTCATCATAATGTAATAAAAGTTCAACGTGCAAACAAACATCTCTATTTCATTTAACCACCGACATAACCCCCAAAAATAGATTTATTATTTTCTCTTGCATAGTGTACAAAGGATGCACTTCTCCCTTTAATTCGGCACAGCGCTGGCTCGAGAAATATAATTAGCCAGTCCGGGAAAGCTCATTCCCCATCTATTGACATTTTTTTGAATTACTAATCAAGCGATGGGAGATTTGAGCATCGGCCATAAAACGTGGCATGTTTATTATGTATATATCTCTTTTTAAAAAAACAACATTAAAAATGATTTAAAATAAATCCGTAAATAATAGAAAGCCACTCAATACCATATTAAAATATATAGACCCAAGTTAATAATAAGTACAATAGATGAAAGCAAAGGTGCAGGAGGTAATGGTATGTCCGCTCGCTACATCTTCCATCGAGCGCGAATTATTACTACGGTAAGTTAATATTTTACTCGGGTACCAACAGGTGGCGGTAGTG